>MU269980.1:1590406-4037906 GCA_021432705.1 Caranx ignobilis
CTGAGCCTGGGTGGTACTACCGGCAGAGGATGTTCATCTGGGCACCAATGAGGATGTGGGGGATTCCACTAAATGCCCACAGTGCTCCCAGAAAATGAACAGCTCCGGCATCTACAGGAAGGTCAGGGAGGTGATCGAAGTGGATAGCCGCTATTATCTAGTGGGAGGGGACTATCCACGTTGCAGCAAGTGCTGTCAGCCGGTCTGCCCATGGAGCCAGGATATGCTCTCCCAGCTGGATGTGGCACACAGGAGCCTGTTCCTCGCTGTCCTCACAACACAGCTGGCTCTGGACAGAAAATGATGTCTTTCCTGAAGCTGAGGACCAGTGGTAACAGTTCTCCTACCTCCAGTCTGCAATAGAGGAAGCGCACAGCGAGGAGTGGGCACGTCAAACCATCCGCTACCTCTCGGACTGTGAGCGCCATATGAAGATGGCTACCTTTGTCCCTCTGCAGCTGTCCATCTTCCTCCACCACCCTTCAGACCCCTTCCCTTGCCCAATGGTTTGAGACGGTCCACTCCAACGACATCCTCAGCCATCTGGATGAGATGAAGGAGTGATCACTTCTACCTATGGCAGAATTCTTAAGATGGATTCAACAAAGAAGGTTAGTAAAAAATCTAGAAAATAGAACATGTACAATTACAACACAAACAGGAAATGGGTTTACTTCTTAGTGGGGAAAGTCTTCAGTTTGTTTTTGAAAGTAGTGTTTGTTTTACAGATCACCAAGAAGCTGGCTGGTGGGGTCGGGGACAGTTGCATGGATGACAAACATCGGCAACGAGTTTGGCCAGGTTCTGAACTCTGTTCTGACGACGGGTGAAGGTGCAGGGTTGGAAGAGTTGTGCCAAGGCATCGTCACTCACTACAAGAATGCAGGCCAAGCTGAACCTGAGTCATCTATGTCGACCGGGACTGCTGCAGCCAGTCCGGTGGGTGAAAATTCTTTATCAAATAAACGTATGAAAAACTGTGCACCACACAAACACACACACACACACACACTTATAGTTAGTTCCATTTGTATTAAATGTGTTTATTTGTATATTTTGTTACACTCCCATACTTGGTGGTGTAGTGGTACTGGCAATGGGCTCTATGCTAAGCTCCACTACTTCCTGAATTTAAGGCTGCTCCTTTATTTCCTGTCTTACATTATTGGACAAACTGATTAATCCAGGTGTGTCTGAGTAGTCACAATGATCAGTCACACCTGGATTAATCAGTTTGTCCAATAATGTAAGACAGGAAATAAAGGAGCAGCCTTAAATTCAGGAAGTAGTGGAGCTGTGCATAGAGCCCATTGGGCAGCGCCTAAGTTAGTGTAACCACACACAGGTGTTGTGGTCTATGTAATTATCAATGGTTGTTTTTTACAGGTGTGTGTCTTCTGTGGTTAAACTTTTTCACCCATGGAGGTCTGCAGTGCGCTTGGACAGCTTCCATTTTATGAGACGCTTTAACTGTGGCCTCACTACAGAACACCACCCTCTGTATGGCATCTTTTGTGCGAAGCTTTCCTCCTGCATCTTTGAATGGGACCAGGAGGATGTGCAGCGCCTGAAGGAGGCCAAGACAGCGGAGTGGAAGAGCAGCCACAGCGGACATGCTCCCACTGAGGAACAACTCATGGGCACCATCAGCCCAGGGGAGCTAAAGAGGCACTGCAGAAGGAGGATACGTGGAGTGGAAGAGATAAAGAGCATGATTTCAGGGCTGCTGGAATCAGTGTGGGAGCTGACAGACACCACAGGGCTGCGTCTGGTAAACCCTGACAGCATGCGCCAAGTTTGGAGGTGCAGCAGAAGCACTTGGAGTGCCTCCAAGACCCTGCAGGTGTTAAACTGTACACAAAGGTGGGGACACTCCAGAAGGGTGGCAAAGAGCTGGATGTCCTTAGGTGTGGTAGAGGGTCCTCCTCCCTGGAGAGTTTTCACCGACACCAGTGTGCTTTCAGTCAGGTACATTCACATCAAGACACACTGTATTGTATGTCTTTTTTTAAATGTTCTTTTCTATGTTATGACATAGAAAAGAACATGAGAATGTGTTGTAATTATTCAAAATAACACAGTTACCACTGTCAGGTATTCATATGATTCACTTTACAATAATCACTTTACAATAATGGTTGGACTGAACAGAGTATTTTGTTTCTTAGGCTGGCGATGCAATGCAGTGCACACACAAATGTACATGCTGGAGGGAGCATCAAGGTGGAACATGGGCCGGGCCAAGGAGGCAGTACCTGTGGAGGGGGCCTCAACCCTCAGAACCTTCGATGTCCAATTGATGTCTCACCTCAAAACATGAGCCAGCGGGTCCTTGGTTGTGCTCTGGTTCCAGAGTTCACCCACCCGGGAACTACTGGTAAGAGAGATCTCAGAGCAACTTTGGTAGACCAGAGTATATATATCCCTCCTCCGCTTTTTCTTAGGCACCCCCCTACTCAGAGGACGTGCATTTCTTGGGTGCGAAGATTGTGCTATACATGCAGGAGATGGGTGTGTGTATATATGTCCTTTTTTCATCTTTGTGTTTATACTGGTTACAGGGGAGTGCATTGCTGTGGAGTATCTGTTGCCCAGACCAACAGAGGTGACCTGCTTGCTCCAAAGCAGATGCCTGAAATCCCCTCACAGGTGCTTGAGGAAGACGAGGATGAGCCAGACGCCACTGTGTGCATGCCAGGTGATCTTGGGGCTGGTGATCCCTGGGATGAGGCTGAGCCGGACGCTACTCTCTGCCAGTCAACTGAGCTTGGGGCTGGTGATCCCGATCCTCCAAGTGCTGGGAAGACCAGGTGCTGTTGGAGGGTGACACTGAACCGGACCCCTCATCACAGAGGTCAATAACACTTTCTGTAACACCTTACTCAAAAACACAATATTTAACCAAGTAAATCTGGTTACATTTTAATAAGATAAATGAATGTCAAGTCACATAATAAGAAAAGAGAATGTAAATTTTTTGCTTGTTTTTTTCTTTTCCCCTTATCACTTTTCAGAGTAGCCAATGTGACTCGAGAGAGGTGTTGCAGGATGGGAGGCAGTTGATGCCCTAGCAGCCTACCTAGTTGGATTGAACCGAACAATCACAGTGTTGCAAGGGCTGGGCAAGAAGGAGAACCAAGGGCAGACACAAACGGAGGAATAACTGGGGTTTTATTGACAACACAAGGAGGGAGGAAAAAGGGGAATCCACAGGAGAAGAGTCGAGGTGAGGGGGTCTCCGGAGGGAGAGCAGTTCCAGGGGAGGCCACGAGAAAATCCAGGGGAGACAAAGGGAGCCAGCGGGGGAGAATCCAGAGGGGAAAGGCCAAAGGCGTGGGGTTGGAGGCAAACGGGTCAGGGAAGGCGATGAGGAGGCAGGGGCCAGGGAGCTGCAGAACACAAAGGGATAGGGTGAACACAGAGCTAGAGACACAAGAGATCCAAAAAATTCTTGAGAATAAGCGCTGGAGAGACAGAGAGCCTGAGTAGTACCACTAAGGTGACTGCAAAGATCTGGCAGTGGTGGATGAGGAGACCAGGGTATTTGAACTGCAGTAGGTGATTGTGTGATGCTGGGCAGCTGTGTCCCCTGCACACCTGATGCCAATCCCTGGAGCACTGCCTGCAGAGGGAAAAACAAGGAGGGAGAAAGAGAGACACTGGGAGAGGAGGGGCGGAGCGCAACACACAGCCTGTCAGTCAAGGAGGAGGCGGACATTGTCCACCTGTACAAATCTCTTCATGCCATGGACAAGGCACCTTCAAAGTACAAAATAGTAATTATTTTGTACACAATAATTAAACAAACATTCCATGGAATGAATGAAGCACATGGATGTCTCTTTCCGTGTTTAGGTAGAAGAAGGGACGTGCGTCAGGAGGACCGTGGAGAGCACCCAGGAAGCCGAGTGGCTCTGCTCCTGGACAGCAGGTGGCAGAGACGTGCTTGACCGCAATTTACTATCATTTCGGTTCAATACAAATCACTGGATAAGAGACAGCACATTTTATTGCAATCCCTGTTGACACCTGGTTCTTCATGACTTTACATCCTTGTTCACAGTCCAGATCATATCATCTTTCTCTCCCACAGACTATACATGACTCATGGCCAAGCAGCCCAGGACCTGAAGTACACAGGGTCAGTGAGTGTGTTTGCCTCAGACTTGCCAAAGAGTTTGAGCAAGCACGCAACAGCCAAAGGACACAAGGGGAAAAATCATGCCCATCCCTCAGTCCATTGTCAGCGTCTACAGCCACATCAGACAGCTGCTGGAGGACAGCAGGGTTGTCCTGGACCAGACCAACTTGGTTCTAGTGCCGGTTAACAACACCACTGTCTCTTCATGGTGTGTGTTATTTCGTTTACCTTTCCCATACAGTCAAGACAGTATATAAAAAAATTAACACCAAGAAAAACCTCTACCTGCATGCTTGTTACCTTAGGGGGATAAGCTCACATGTATAACATAATGAATGTTTGTCTTGTAGGCTGCTTAGGAGGGATAAGAGGAAGGACAGGGACATGCTGCTGCAAGGCACTGTACTCCCCAAACAGCTGCACCTGGCCAAGGAGTCTCTCCCTGCAGTGAACACACTTCCGGCTGCCCCTGTGCAGCATGCACATGAAGTGATGACTTTTGAGGAGCCTGAAAAACCACGAGGGGAAGCTTTCCCCCGTCAGCGCACTCAGGTGGCAAACAGGCCTGTGTTTTATCCGCCATTCCACCTACCCCGTTCCCTCCACAATTCCAGCAGGCTCCTCTTTACCATCAAGCTCCTCCGTTCCAGCCTGCTCCTCAAGCTCCTCTGTTCCAGCCTGCTCCTCCGTTCCAGCCTGCTCCTCCTCCGTTCCAGCCTGCTCCTCAAGCTCCTCTGTTCCAGCCTGCTCCATCATTCCAGCCTGCTCCTCAAGCTCCTCCATTCCAGCCTGCTCCTCCTTTGCAGCAAGCTCTGCCGTTCCAGCCTGCTCCTCCATTGCAGCAAGCATGCCTTCCACCTCAGCCAAGGCAACGTGCCTGGAGACTCCATAGAGCTGCCCAGGAAGATGAGGAGCTAGTGGCGAGGGGCGAGCCACCAAAGAAAAGGCTGGTAAAGGAACATTACCATTACACCTGCAAGGAGTGTGGCCAAGAGAAAAATAAAAGGACTGGACACACCCAGCTGAAGGGGCGGTGGTACTGTCCAGCCTCAGGACTGACCCTGGAACAGTGGAAGAATAGTTTATAACAGTCAATGTGACTTTGTCACCAGCTTTGTTACCAGCTGTTACTGGCACATAATTTCAGCGAGTGCTGATATTGTTTTCAGTTCGAGTGTTTGTTGGAAAAAATGGTTCTGATGACATATGACTCTGCTGTCTGTCGTTCTGACTGTCTGTCTCTCTGTTGTCTGTCTGTCTGTCTTTTGTTTGTCTGTTGTCTGTCTCTCTGCTGTCTACTGTCTGTCTTCTGTTGTCTGTCTGTCTGTCTGTGTCTGTCTACCTGTCTAACTGTCTGTCTCTCTGTTTGTTTGTCTGTCTCTCCTCCTGTCTGTCTGTTTTCTCTTACTGCGTGGTGAAATGTTACAATGTAACGATAAAGTTTAATTTTATTTGACCTAAGAACAGCCTTCATTCATTCATTCATTTTTATTTCATTTCCTCTTGAAAAACAGGACGACAGTGAATGTCATCCATTGAATGAACTAAGCCAGAATACTTGCAGAATCATTTTTACATTTATTCACAAAACCAACACTCTTTGTCTCAACCAAGATTTGAAAAGTACTTTCTTTGCTCAATTTGGAATTTGTTTATTCACTTGTGCTACAAAGATACACTGAGCTGTCTCTCAAATAATTGAGTTTACAACATGATGGGAGACTTATTTACATTTACAGCTGTACACCGTTAATACATTGTTTTGGTGTATGCTGCCACCTACGGTAGGCTTTAGTAATGTCCAAAGCGCTGTGGTAGATTGGGATCTTGCCACAGCTTCCCCCCCTCTCTTTCTTTCTTCCCCCTCCCGGGCAGTCCCTTTTGCCCATTTTTGGCGAGTGGTTAGGCGATGGACTGCTAATCCATTGTGCTCTGCACGCGTGGGTTCGAATCCCATCCTCGTCAAAAGGCGATAGATTTAGTTAGCAAGGAAAGTTCTATCCCAGACCCGCTGTCACACGTATTCAGAGAGACATCTTAAAAAATACAGCAGGATTTGCTAGGAAGGCTTCAGCAAAAAGATCCGCCTCAATTCTGGTGAACTAAACACATTCAAAGTTGTATTGAGGCCTCCTGCATTCTGAGCATTTATTCTTCCAGATTCTCCAAGCTTGAGGGCTAAAATCACCTCCGTCATTTTGCTGCAACCATGTGAAAATCCTTGGTGTGTACCTGTAAAGGCTCCTGAGTTGACTACCGGGACCACCGTTTAAATGTGGGGCCACATGCTACAGGACGAGGTGGCCGAGTGGTTAAGGCGATGGACTGCTATCCATTGTGCTCTGCACACGTGGGTTCGAATCCCATCCTCGTCGAAAGGCGATAGATTTAGTTAGCAAGGAAAGTTTCTATCCCAGACCCGCTGTCACACATACTCAGAGAGAACATCTTCCCAATAGCAGTAACTCAACTGCTGGAGCTCAGCATGCAAGAGGTAGTGGGATCAATGTTGTCCAGGGGACTTGTTCTCCTGAAGGCAAGTTATCCTGTGCAAACCAGTGAATAATTGCTGGCGGGCTTATTATAATGTGTAGCGAAATGGAATGACACAAACCCACAATTGGCCTTTATCCTTTCCTACCACAATTGCAGGTCTAGCAGTATGAGCAGCACCTCACAAAATAGGCTAGCACTTTGAAATCATTTCAGAGTTTGCTCTCTGTTCCTAAGGCGTCAGAGAGAGTGGTTGTACTCAATGCTTGGGTGTGCTCACAACAAATTGGAGGTCTCCGCACAGGGGAATTAGCTCAAGTGGTAGAGCGCTCGCTTAGCATGCGAGAGGTAGTGGGATCGATGCCCACATTCTCCAGGGAACTTGTCCTCCTTGGACAAGGTCTCATGTGAAAAGCAGTGAATACTGCTCACGGGGTTACTGTGATGCGCAATGGAATAAACACAACCCTATCCTTTCCTTTCTTTCTCCTTTCCTACGCCAATTGCAGGTTCAACTGTGTGAGTCAGCACCTCCTAAAATGAGACAGCAGTTTGAAATCTTCTTTAAGACAACTTGCTCTTCGTAAGGCATCAGAAAGAAGGATTCTCCTCAATTCTTGGGCGTGGCCACATCTGATTGGAGGCCTCCACACAGGGGAATTAGCTCAAGTGGTAGAGCGCTCACTTAGCATGCGAGAGGTAGTGGGATTGATGCCCACATTCTCCACATGACTTTAGCTCCCATTCTTGCGGATAGGGAAAAGCAGTGAACATCAAAGAGCCATGGGAAACAAGTGCTTGATTCAAGTCGGCTTCCAAAGAATCTATGAAAAGCCATCTCTACGTCCATCCTGGTAACTTTGTTGCTTGCTCATCAGAAGTCATAGTTTTAATTGTGCTTCATCTGCAATCAAGCTCCAAGACAAGGAGGCTGGTACAGTGGAGAAAAATACAGCAGGATTTGCATAGGAAGGCTTCTGCAAAAAGATCCGCCTCTAATTCTGGTGAACTAAACACATTCAAAGTTGTATTGAGGCCTCCTGCATTTCTGAGCATTTATTCTTCCAGATTCTCCAAGCTTGAGGGCTAAAATCACCTCCGTCATTTTGCTGCAACCATGTGAAAATCCTTGGTGTGTACCTGTAAAGGCTCCGAAGTTGACTACCGGCACCAGCGTTTAAATTTGGGGTTAATGCTACAGGACGAGGTGGCCGAGTGGTTAAGGCGATGGACTGCTAATCCATTGTGCTCTGCATGCATGGGTTCGAATCCCATCCTCGTCGAAAGGCGATAGATTTAGTTAGCAAGGAAAGTTTCTATCCCAGACCCACTGTCACACGTATTAAGAGAGAACATCTTCCCAATAGCAGTAACTCAACTGCTGGAGCTCAGCATGCAAGAGGTAGTGGGATCAATGTTGTCTAGGGGACTTGTTCTCCTGAAGGCAAGTTATCCTGCACTCAAAAAAAAATTTGTTCAATGTACTTAATATAGTTATGTCAACAATTTCCACAAAACTGTGTTGTGTTCAAACTAATTTAATACTACTATTACAGAGAAAATAATAACCTTATGTGAAACCAACAAGACTGTATTAAGTAATTTCAATATTATGGTCAAGTTAGCCTTAATTGATCAGGCAGTGTTCAGCTAACTAAACAGGTATTCATAACACTGACCTAACTCACTAATGTAAATGTAACTCAGCTGCATTGACTAACACTAATTGAACAACCCTTGTAGTTCCAACTTAACTTGAATAATCCGTACTTACATAGTTTTCATTGTTATCAAGTTAGTGAATAGCGTTGGACTTACTAAACCTAGTTATGTCAACAATTTCCACACAATGTAGTTAAGTAAATTCAAATTACAATACCTTAGTTCTGTAGAAAAATGTTATTTATTGCCAACAAGCACAAACAAAGCAAACAAACAAATTTAAAACCACAAACTTTGAATTTGCGAGAGTTATACCTTAAAAATGCTCCTGCATATCAAACAAACCATTTTTCAACATGTATAGCTTATTTTTATTTCCCCATTTCTAAATAAAAATGTTTATATTAAAATGTTTTTTTTATGCTATAAAGTACTCTGTTTTGTTTACAGTTAAATTTGTATAAAATGCCCAATGAAAACAAAAATCTCTTACAGGACCTACAAAACCAAACCAAACCTTAAAGCTATATTCTTTAAGAAGCAGGCTGAATAAACATGGCTTTTTTCCCCTCACAATTACTGAACACTGTACGATGAAACATTAGATACTGATTTTTTAAAGATGAACCATCTACATGAATAGGGTGAACAAATGTCAAGTAAAAATACTTCAAAATATTTTTTTCCTCCCTGCCACTTCAGCATTGTAGGGGTAAAAAAAAAACAAATCAGTGCAGTGTTTCTAAAATTAAACCACAAAGGGAAAAAAAGGAAAAAAAAGTAGTCCAACATACATTTTCAACAGACAGTACCAAATCCTATGAACGGGAACTTGGTCAACATTTGATCACAGCACCATAAACACGATTTCCATTTGTTTCTCTCATCCTCCTTGCTACAACGTTCAATATTCACCTATCACTCTCCATTTCACATTGTTGATGTCCACTTCTGCAACTGACATGAATTCAAACTTCTCATTTGTGTTTTTCAATTTTGTTACTGTCTCTTCTATTTGTAAACATTTTCTTAACTCTGTTAAACATTTAGTGCATCTGATCCACTCTTCACTGTTCACAGTTCAACATGCAGATCCAAAAATCAGTTTTCTGCCAGATGGTCTGAGATGGAGTTTGTCCTCCAAGCTTCCTCTGTGCTGCTCAGGAGCACTACACTTGTCTAAAATGTTCCTTCAAATAGTTTGTTCTTTAGCACTTGGGCCTTTGTTGAGAGTTTGTTGCCATCTAGTTCCATCACAAGTTTTTGCAGAACCTCAAATGTGTACTTCAGGTTTGTTGGATAGCTCAGGTCCAGTGAGTACATGAGGCCAAACAAAATGGCGACTGCATTTGCAATGTTATCAAGGTCATGGAGCACTTCCACACCTTCAATGATCATCCCAACATCTGCCAGGCCATCTGTAGACTCTGCACTTCCATCTTTATGGCAAAGATTCCCAGGACTGTCTGGTCCATAGCCTCCTGGTTGTCTTCAACATCCTCAAACACAAAACAAATACACCTTCAGTTACAACATACACACCATTTATTATCTATCCAGCCTCCAATAATACCTTAAGACTATTAATGTGATTTCAATGAAGGGATTTTTACTATGGAAGCATGCCCCAAATCTTTCTGTCTGTTAGAATGTCAGGCAATCTGATGCTTTTTTCTTGTTGTCCATAAATATCATGTTTGGATCCAAGACACTAAGGAACTGCCTGCTAAGAAGTTTTGTGTGTGTACCCTAAGCCTGCATGGTATCTTATTCTTCTGTGTGATAGACTTGTCAAAAACTACTAAAATAACAATCACATTTTCAGTTTCTGGAGAGAAAGTACAGTAGAAATCAAAGGCCAAAATACTCACCATGTACTCTCTTATGAGATTTTCAGGGTCTTCATTGAGGTAAACCATTAGTGCTTTCAGTACACAGGCTCTTCTTGTTTCAACAGCATCATTCTACAGCAGAGAACAAGGGAAGTGTGTAAGAGAGGTTATATTGGTATTGCATTGTGCAGCAATTACCACTACAGATCATCACTGTTCAGCCAAACTGGTCAGACTACTAATTTTCAGCCCTACAGTAGCCAGCTGGTTAATCTTCATCATAAAAAATAAATAAAATAAAAAGTACCTTATCCAAGTCTGCCATGATAGTCCTTATTTTCCGCCCTGCTGCTCCTCCTTTACTTTTGAAGATTGTCATCAGCCGTGTAGAATGATGATCCAGCTGTTGCATGAATTTCGATCTCAGTGGTACAGTGGTGATGCGAGTAAACTCTGCTTCTACCTACAGACATTTAAGAAAGTATAAAAACATCAACACAATACAGGTCAAAGAAAACAATAATCAAATTACCGGACCAACAAAATGTTGTTGTGACTTCCTAAGATTAAAATTTTGTCACATGATCAGGTACTGTGTGAATCATTTAATTAATGCAATATAGAACTACAACAAGGATATCCCTTAGTTATTTTTCTCAAAAGTTATAATTTTCACAGATATGATTCTGTTGCCCAGTTCCAATGACCACCACATGCTTGCAGTACAACAAATTTGACACAATGATTTTCTTTTAAATTCATAATTCTAATTTTCATCTTTGGGTGAAGATTAGAGCAGCAAATAATCTTGAGATTTTTTTGCAGACAAAAAAATGCAAAATTGTCCAGTTTCCTCTTACTCTGAGTGTCTGTGTTGCGAATAAACAGACATTTGAAGACATATTTTTTATAATCAAATTGATGAAAATAATCTGTTGTTGCAGCCCTAGTGAAGATTCCTTTTAATGTCATCCCTTCACCCCCTAAAATGTAAAAAACTTAGTTATGACTGACCTCATGCTCAGAGAAAAGAGCTGGCCACCTTCTTTTGAATTCAGCAATGAAAGGCTTTTCTTCAATCACTTCATGCCGCCTGTAAGCAAATGTTTTTTCCATTTTCTCCTTAACCACCTGTTGGTTGTTGCTCTTTCTCACTTCAGACAATAGTGCCAGTCTCTCTTCCTCAAAGCTCTCTTGGGATTGTCCTGTTGGATAATCTGGACAATAGTTCACCTCTGCTCTTCTAGCTTTCTTCACTTGATTTGGAGATGTGCGTGGATCACCTTGTTTACGCTTGAAGGAATTCACATTCAGCTCAGAACATCCAATATTGCGCAGTTTTGTGCGGTAGTTTGCCATTTTATATTTCAAGCTTATTTTCCACCCATAAAAGCCAGAAACAGAACCTTGCTCCTTTAAACATGGGTGTTTCTTCACGAGTGCTTCAGCTACTGCATCAAATTCAGCATTGCACGGATAAGCTTTATATTTGATTATCTGGGATGCCAACTTTCAAGAATGTCTGACTTCATTCTTGGACTTGGACTGAAGAGGATACCATTATTTTGAAAGTCAGTATTAGCACGCTGGAGTTGGAGCTCGACATCATAGCCGAACTCAGGCACAGGGAAGACGTCTGGCCATGGCTCACATCTGAGGGACGATGATGATGAGCTAGAAGATGAGAGAATGTCAGTGTCCACAGATGAAATGGAAGCAGTCTCATCCCAACTGGGTTCCACTGAAGACAGGCAAGGGCTAGTAAGAGACGAAGCACTTGGGAGGTAAATCACTTTGAGAGTAGCTTTGTTTTGAATGTCTGAGGTGGACTTCAGGTTTATGAACTCATCAAAGTCACTGTCCTTGTATTGCAGTCTGAAGTCTCCTGACACCTCACATTGTCTCTTTATCTCACTTTTAGTTCCTCAACAGAATCAGGTATTCCTGAAGGCAGGCTTATTTTGGAAGAGTCATTTTGTCCAAGGATGATGCGAAGCACTGCCGATGTAGCCATATTGCTTGACAGGTTATTCTGAAGAAAAGCAGAAAAAAATGATTAAAACCATATGTAACAGAAGTTTGAGCAGACAGCATTCATTCATCATCAGTATGACTATCATGGAGATTAAAAGCATAGGGATAGTGTAAAGAAAGCATCCCTCAGAATGACGCACAAAAGTCAGACACTTGCTTCTAAATTAGCTTACTGTTTATTATGAATCTTGATTTTATATAAATTTACAAAGTCGTCATCAACATTATTTTATGATGCAGTGTAGTGTCATTGTAGTGTTTATTCTGGCTCAAATAACCTCCTCCTGAAGCCACAAAAAGTCTTGTTCTACTTCTGACACATTAAAAGGCACTCATGTTCCTGTGTAAAAATAGCTGTCTTTGAAGAGTTATCTTGTGTATCATTTTAACTGTATTCCCATAAAAACGGTCAACATCAAAAATAATCAAGAATAATTACCAGACACGTGTATGTATCTTTTAAGGGTTACCATTCGGCGGGTTCCACACTTGTAGTCAACCAGGGGATAGTCGTCAATCAGTTCACTTAATTCAGCCAACACAATCTCTGTTGCTGAGGATGCTTGTATCTCAAAAGCGCTGTAGTGCTCTCTGTACCATGATGCCAATTTTCTGCATATGAAGATCAATGTGTTTTCCAATATACACATTTGAAGTATCTCCACAAATTCAGGCAATCCACCAACTGATCCATGCACAATAATCATTCCATTTCTATATTGTATGCCATTGGTAGAGACACTCTGTGCTAGAGTAACTGTTTGTGAGATCAGGGTATTTTTGACATAGATGAAGCGCCACATCCTCTTTCATGACATCTACAGGAATTGATGAGACATGTGTCACATCAAAGGCTGATCTCGCATAACTCCCTGTATAGATGTGATGGCCAATCATCAGCTGGTGCTTATTTGCCAAAGACAGAGTGATGTTCTTGAAACACTTTGTGTGTCTGACAACCTGTTTGAAAAAACTGTGTTTGGCCTCAAAACGCATTGTCCAAAACATTACAATGGGGCCAAACAGCTTTATCATTTCTGGGTAATGCTCCAGAAAGTGATGTTTTGGTAGGAGTCTGTGACCTGGAAATACCTCCTGGTATCGCTGTCTGTGCTCTGAGATTTTATACTCTAAATATGCCACAGACTCATCACAGTGGACAGGAGCAACCACCAGCTCAACATATCTTTTAAGTCTAGAATCACTTTCCAGGCTGGCTCATCTTCAGGGATCAAATGACCAATCATAAATGGTAACAATCTTAACAAACACCAATTCTCGTGTGCGTTACCACCAATTATTTTGCGACATGCAAAAGTATGTGGCACCAAGTGAGGGCGATTTTTTTTGTCACCCCACCTGTATTGAAAGTTTTTAATGTGATTATTAAGGTCAACAAGTGAAAACAACTTCTTGGAAATGAGAAGTCCCAAGCACTGTGCAAGCTCAACAGGGACTATGCCCTCAAAAAGATCATGGACAACATCAGGGGGATACCCTGATGTGACACAGAAGTGGGCAAGTCTCTCTGTGAAAATACAAGCTTTCTTCACACAAAAAAAGTACCTCCTTTTGCCTGTGCAGTATTAACATGTAACTGTTGAAGTTCTTTGTTTCTGAGGGTAAATGCACCTGATTTACTTCTTTGACTTGAGTTTCTTCCCGCTGAGCCGTGCAAAATCTACAAAAATACTGGCCAGAGAAACTTTCCACAAACCCAGCTATTCCATGTGCTGCAAGGTTGTCTGCTACCACACTCTGAAGTGTCCCTTCACAAATGTACCCAGATGTGAGACAAAAACACCCTGTTGCTCTAGGGTAACAAGATCTTGGAGTAGTGGCTCAAATATTCTGTGATAGCCAAAGATCTTTACATCATCAGATTTACATAGGAGAGCCAGGTATATTGAGGCCAAAGAGGAATGGCTGCCAGGGGGCAAATTTCCCAAACCCAATAGACAGCACACAGTTTGTGTGTTTCCGTGATGTACCGAGGGGGTTACAAACTTCGAAATCATCTATGTATAAACAGAGAGAGATTCTTAGTTCCTCTCCTGACAGAAATACATTATTCTTAAAGTGCTGGCCATCTTCAAAGAATCTGTAATGCTGCTGGTCACTCACTCTCTGTTGGAGTCTTCTCTTTTCAATAACTTTGCTAAGTACATCCTTTTGATTAAGTAGCTGCTGTAAAACCTTTAGCAAAGGGACATACTGAAAACTTCTATTAGCTTTTGCATCAAGTATAAACTCAACTGGATCAACAATATTAAAATGATTTCTATAATATTGCTTCCGCTTAAATGCAGTGGCTAATGGCCCTTCCTTTCCCAAAGCTTTTGACAAAGGGTTAGATGAAGAAAGTGTGCACTTTAACTCTTTGATGAGTAATTGGTCAACCTGCAAATTACGGTTCCTAAAGAAGTCAGCAAGAATGTTGTTAGCTACAGGCACCAGGGCAGAATTAACTGAATAATGCAACCCATTTAACAGCTCATCAACAGCCGAGGCTGGTACATGGAAACAATTCTCCAACTTTAATAAGACAGATGCCAATTTCTGTTCTATAACTTTTGCACATCCTCAGGTTCTGGGATCAGTGCATCATCTTCAAGTTCAGCATCGTCAAGTGACTCATTACTATCTGTCAGACATGCTCCTCCAAAAGAACAATTTAATGAATCTGCTGTGGCATTTTTCACAATTCCAGCTTTTAAATCATTCAGTGTATATGTCCTATGTTTTCTGTTCTTGTGGGTTTGATATGTTCCGTAAATATTTGTTTGAAAGGAACAATTCTCAAAAATGCAACATATAGTTTCGTGTTTTTTAGATGGCTATTAACATGAGTTAAAAATTCTTTCAATGAAGCAATGTGGCTATTTGAACAATGGTGGCAGTTGAATGTTGTGCAATCTACTGATTTTTGAGAGGTCTGATCAAAATGTGATCTACACA
The DNA here is from genome assembly GCA_021432705.1 of Caranx ignobilis. Taxonomy (NCBI): domain Eukaryota; kingdom Metazoa; phylum Chordata; class Actinopteri; order Carangiformes; family Carangidae; genus Caranx; species Caranx ignobilis. The sequence goes on from MU269980.1 coordinate 1,605,527, forward strand.
GGTGACTTCGCAGTGCATTCCAGGTTTTAAATGTGCACGGGCAATTTGAATATGTGCATGGATAAGGGTGTTTGCGGCCAAAGTGGCCATGTTTTAACCTATAGTGCTTCAATAACTGATACCTTGTCGTTTCCTCTGCAGCACACTCTTTACACTTCCACATTCATAATACTGGAAATGAAACACAACCAAAAAAAAATTACCATCCCATATAGAGTATTCGATTTGAACATCTGTGGATACTTAAAGGGTAAGTTTGGATGTATTACTTCGTAACTGTACTTACTACTACTGAAGAGCCACAAACAAATCCAGACTGTCCAGTCCTCAAGCTCAGAAATGAAGACCTGTAAAATACAAGTATAGTCTATTAAATATCAGTTACACTTGTGATAAGCAAACCATTATAACATATTGAGAGCAAGCACATGTTCATTTTACAGTTGGAATAGCACTGAAACCTGAAAGTGATATATCATTCAACACATAACCAACTCTGGTGTGGTAAAGAAAGCATTATTTGTTTTATATAAAATTGGTTATTCATTAGTAATATTATTATTTTCATGCATTTTGCACCATCATCCACATTTAGTTATATATTATTAATGATACAGAATAAACTTTTGTATTCATAAACATATACATGCAGAAATAATAATATATAATATAATAATAATAATATAATAATATATTACATCAGTAATGTTTTCAAAACTCCTGCAGTACAATCATCTGACAGTCCCACGTGTGCAGGGATCCCTGCCTGGCTCATTCAAACAGCCTACCATATCCCTGTACGCTATGAGAGACAGACAGACAGCCAATCATTTAACAGCTATGTAGTTCAGTAGTACCAAAACGGCTGTAGTGAGAACATAAGGCTGAAGAAGCAGAATGGTAACCAGCAGACCTTTATGGTGCGTCTGCCCCAATTCTGAAGCACGCAGCAACAATTACGTAGTGGTGGAAAACTAATCATACTAGTTTAAAATGTCCTTTGTATTTTGCTATCGTTCAGGCTAGGGGTAAAAAAACGGTCCAAAAGTCATTTTTCTATCACAACATACAGCAACATCTGACGTATTTTTCAAACTCTGCTTTCCTCAAAGGCACTGCATAGTATATTTTATCACAAAATGTGGCTCTATAACACACAACGCTATATTCCTTTTCAAATGCTGACTCAGCTCTGAGTGAGCAGCGCAGTCTGTCCTGACCAGGTCCTGACGGAACTCCCTCACTCTTGGACGCCCACTCACGCTAGCATAAAAAAAAAAAAAAAATCTTATCTTACCATTAGCTGCTGGCCTGCAGCTAAAATACAAGCTAATGACACTGTTTTTAACCAAGCTGTTTAAAAAACTTACGGTCCCCAACTTGTAAACCACCAACACAGCTTTTAAGGTCGCCTTACCATGCTACCAGGAGCTCTGCAATGAATTGTTAACAAAAAAAAAAATGCCATTAAAACTAAACCAATGTAATGTTGCATTTGGTGAGATGCTAAAACTAGAATTCCAGAGTTAAATTGTTATTTTAATGTATGTCTGTCATCTGGCATTTTGTTAATTGGCTAGCTTGTTAGCTAGCTAGCATGAGCTAACATGTGCTCATATATGCTAGATTTTAGCAAGACAAGTACAGTAGCACCAACAATATCACTCTCTAACCATTCACAAATGTTCCAACATCAAAAAATATACTTACTCAGACAGAGATAGATGTCAATGGATGAAAGCAGGGTAAGAACTTGACCGAGAACACATTCGCCCGCTAATTTGCACACAGCAACAGTGGAGTTTGTGGAATCAGCTTCTGAGCATGCACAGAAAGCCATCTAGAACATTCTTAGTTTGATTGTGCAATTCACTCAACAGTGTTATGTTGAATTTACTTAACTGGCTTCTTTTGCTTTGAGAAGTTTTCATTTTAAGTTAGACTTATTAAAGTGGACTTGGTTTTAAAACCAAACACAGAAATGTTAATTAAATGTAATATATGATCATTTATTTAATTCAACAACTCACAGAGTTCACTTTTTGAGTGTGTGAATTATCCTGAATAATTGCTGGCAGGCTTATCATATTGTGCAGCGAGTGGAATCACACAACCCACATGGTCCTTTATCCTTTCCTACCACAATTGCAGGTCTAGCAGTATGAGCCAGCACCTCACAAAATAGGCTAGCACTTTGAAATCATCTCAGAGTTTGCTCTCTGTTCCTAAGGCGTCAGAGAGAGTGGTTGTACTCAATGCTTGGGTGTGCTCACAACAAATTGGAGGTCTCCGCACAGGGGATTAGCTCAAGTGGTAGAGCGCTCGCTTAGCATGCGAGAGGTAGTGGGATCGATGCCCACATTCTCCAGGGAACTTGTCCTCCCTTGGACAAGGTCTCATGTGAAAAGCAGTGAATACTGCTCACGGGTTACTGTGATGCGCAATGGAATAACACAACCCTATCCTTTCCTTTCTTTCTCCTTTCCTACGCCAATTGCAGGTTCAACTGTGTGAGTCAGCACCTCCTAAAATGAGACAGCAGTTTGAAATCTTATTGTATAAAAGTGAAGCCAAACAAGTGGGACGCCCCCTCGCTACCTTACTGGAAACAGGAAGGAACCGTTATCATGGAGATGGAAAGATGCGTTGCCTGCCAGCTATCCTGCTGTTTAACAGTTTAAGAGGAGCGAGAATGGCGACTTGCAAGAGACAAAGGTGTCTACAACGTGTCGCTGCATTGTTGTATGAGCAAGAAGTAACTAGCATACTGAATTGCAATCACTGCAATATATTTCCACAGCTCAGGTAGTATCATTGACGTATTTTGCTATCAGGCTATACATGAAGTGATCATAGACCAATAAAACACAGATGCATCTAAAAAAAAAAAAAAAAAGAAGCAGAATATCATGGTCATCAAGTTAATTATAACAAGTTAATTTAATTAAAAAAGTGAAACTTTAATTCTATATCAATTGCACTTGATAATTATGAAGTAGAGGGTATATTATACAGTTTTCTTTCTTGGAATAACTGACAGAAAACATTGAACTCTTTCACTATTTTCTCAACATGCAACTGAAATATAACCTGGCTATTTTTGACAGTGCTATTAACACTCTACATCTTTGATGTAAGCTTCATTATCAACACAGCAAGCAATATGCTTAAATAAATCAAACATTAAATAAAGGAAGCAGTTATATTTTGCAAGTGATGTATTAATTCAATTTGATACTCTGGTGTATGTTATCTGCTGTGATTTGGGACTTGATGAGATTAAGTTGTGAAAATAAATGTCCTCTATTTTCCTAGGGACGTGGGATGTGATGTACATGCAGCTGAACCCCAATATTCCAATTCTAAAGGTGTATAATGATCCAGAGAGCTGCCTGAAAAGAGATCTCCAGCTCACTCGACAGTCGGGGAACCTTTTATTGAGGATCATCCATAGTCTGAGGGACCATAGCTGGGGCCAAGAGTTGGAGGTCCTCATGATTTTATACAGCTTGGCAAATGGCCTTTCCCTGTCAGTGGTGTGCCCTGCCTTTGGGGTCCCCAGGTCCACTGTGCACCAGGTAATTCATAGGATAGCTGCAGAAATCAAAGCCAAACTGGGTACACTCATCTCACTTCCATCTCAAGACATGCTATCAGACATCGGTATGAGTTTCTGCCAGCTTGCCCGAAGTCTAGTTTTCGCCTGTGCTACTGGTTTACATTTTATTCATTTACATTTAAAACACTCTTTTTTGGTAGCAAATAAGATAAAGTTAAAAAAAAAAAAAACAACAAATTCTCAAAATTCCAAAAATTAAAACAGAAAAAAACAAATTTTTGAAAAAATAAAACGGAATTTGGGAAAAAATAAAACAGATTTTATAGGGCCCTACATACATGGTGCATTACAAAGTAATTGTAATAAATGTAATTGTTAATGTGTTTTCTTCTTTAATTTCAGGGCTCCAACTGGGATCTGGGTCTTCTACTTCAGGGCAGACAAGAGGCCATAGACCTTTATTTCAAGTGGTAGGGGAATGAGAGGATTTCTCTTCTCTAAGAAGCTTCTTATGTGTCCACATGCATTTTTCATGCAAATGTTCAGTATTTATTGCCATTGTTATTGTGTATTTAAAAAATGTATAATTGTGAAGCTTGTCTGTTAATAGTTTGAGCTTTTGGCCGGCTGACGTAACTGGCTTTTTTATTTTTTATTTCTTGTTTCTAATGATGGCAGTATTCTAAAAATTGTTAGTTGTTTTCTGTATCTAACATTAGTGCTCCATTTGCCAAACAGTCAAGTTTAATTTATCACAATGATTCTCAAACTGTGGTATGAGTACTACTGGTGGAATGCAAAAATTGGTCCAAGTCCTTAACTTAAAATCAAAAATCATTGTCATTTCATTTTAATACAGACAACAGTTAGCCTATTCAGTCTCTCCCCTACTACTATTTATTTGTGGTGGGCCTGAGTAGTTGTAGTAGTCAGACAAAGTAGAGGTGTCTGAAGTGGTACTTGGAAATTTGGTTTGGTACATAGTGGTACTTGGTCTGAAAAGTTTGGCAACCTGTACTTTATCATGTTCCTGTTCAGCAAATGTCTTGATTGCATCAACAATTTTCTTGTTTTCTGTAGTTAATTGAAATATTTTAGAATATGGGTCATCTATTAATGATGGGTAATATTAAATCACAGTGATACAGTGTTTAGATTGTACGGTGAGAAACTGAATTTACAGTGATCAACTGTTACCTACTGCTAATAGTACTGTATTGTCATACACAATACCATTAAAAAATAACAGTGCTTAACTGTTTTTATTTGTACAGTAAATAAACAGCACTGTAAAAACAACTGAAATCACAGTATTTGATTGGTATTTACTTTACAGTTAAACAACCAATATGGTAAATACAACTAAAATCACAGAGTTTAATTGTGTTTATATTTCACAGTAAATAAACCAATACTGTAAATGGAAGTACAGTATGTCTACTGTAAAACATATTTACAGTAACTTGCTGGATAATTGTTGCCAGTAAGTTTACTGTAAATTTTAAGGTAATTTTGTTACAGTGTGTGCTTACGTGTGTGTTATTTTCGTTTAAACCAGAGAGCTGCTAAACTGCATTTCATGGTGTTTACCAGACAATAACAATAATATTCTATTAAATTCTATTCCAAAAATTGTAATCAAAAACAAATTGAATAAATTCTAACTTTACAATCTTGATTGGTCCTTGCAGGGAGGCATTCATTTAACATTTAACTACTTCGCATTAGTTTTCGCAATGTAACTGAGTTACACTGAGATTTGTTTTAATGTTTGGCCAATTACTAAATAAAAATTAGTCATTCATTCATGCGAGTAGACATTTACACACTGTCCGTAATAAGATGCATACAGCAAATCCAGATTTTGAGGAAGTCAGTATTTATCTATGAAGTCATGAGTATGATAATTTTTGCCTTGGTTGACACTTCTGACAGAGAAGGTAAGTGTTTCCTCTGACAACAGAGATGATACATGAGGACAGGTCTGATTGTCTGATCTCTGATGCCATAGATTAGAGCACTCAAACATCTGGGGAAGATTATAATACATACATAAAGGACAATTTGTATACGCACAATAGTTAATCTGTCTAGGACCTTTGACATAGCTATAAGTAAAGGGTTTTGTATAGTTGATGAGAGACTGAGGCCCAGCTGCATCAGATGCAGCAGCAGTGTGTTCCGAGCCTTTCTGGCTGAAGCTTTGTCTGTAGAGGCCGACCTGGCTGCTACAATCACACCAATATAGGAGTAAATGACTGTCACACCACCCAGAACAAACAAAAAATATGTGGAGCCTCTGTCATAGAGATCGGTCATTGGATCAAGCAACATGCTTTCTTTGCCACAAAAGTCTTTCATCTGCGGAGTCTCTAGCTCCTCAAATGGAAAATTCAACAGCAACAAAACACGAGTGAGGACACTTAGTGAACTGAAAGTCCAAACCACAATGATGGCCACTCCTGTGTTTCTGATGGTGATAATGGTTGTGTGCCTCAGTGGGTAACACACAGCTACATATCTCTCCAGAGACATCACCACCAGTGTTAGAGGAGAGATTTCAATTGTGATGTTGGAGAGCATGACAAGAACACCACACACAGGATATGTCAGCCTTATTCTAAAAGCAGCGATGAGGTACATTAACTGGCTCAGAGCCAAGTTTATAGTGTCAGCAAAAAGTAGATTATACAGAAGAATGTACCTAGAGGTCTCACAAAAAACTGGTTTACTCCTCAAGGTGAATAACAAAGTCCCATTAATGAAGAGAAACACAACACATGGTACCGTAGACATAAGAGAAAACAACACTAATCCCATTAATCCCTGGTATTGGAGTCCAACAGTGATGTTGGCCTGAGACAGATTAGTGTACATTTTAGAGAAGTCTCATCACCTGTTGATGTAACAGCAGTACAGAAGGATACTCTTCTTCAGTTTGCTATCGTTTGACCCACAGATTTTATGAGCTCAGTCCTCAGACCTACATGACACCATGCTATGTATCACATGGGTGTGACCCAATTATGTTTGTAATTGATGATGCAATTCTTCTTTCACAATTTCTCCAATTTCCTGGTCCATACCAGCAAGTCAGTCATGAGTCTTGAAGCCATGAATGGCAAGTGTTAGTGTTCAAATGCTGAGAGTGATTTTTTTCTTTTACTAAAAGTCAGATATCACATTTTACATTATATCACCATGTAGTGCAACTTTTTTTGTGGAATTTTTGGAATTTTTTGAGGGTTTTTTTTTTGGAATATACAAGAAATTAGTATTAGTATTAGTAGTATTAGTATTTCATGGTGAAAGTACTGATAGATCAAAACCTATATGGATAAATACAATTTCTTTCTTTACCGTTGTCACCAGGTGTTTAAAATACAAGCAGAAATAACAGAGTAGGCTTATACACACACACACACAAATTCTTACAAAAATAATTAAAGTATATTCACAAAGATTCAATTTGGGTGTTACTGAGATCTTTTGTTTTTTTCTGGCGAGTGCTTGGCGATGTAGCATGCTATGGAAAGTTGTGCACTCAAGGTTGTCATAGGACATATTGATGAATGAGAGATACAAGTCCACAGCCATAAAACTACCCTGGCTGTTGTGTTGCGAGATTTGTAGTGTTACTTGGCCCACAGAAATAATCCCAATCCCAAACCAAAGTTTAAAAAATCCCACTCCCTTTTTTTATTTTAATCCCGTCCAATCCTGCTCCATTTTTTTTTTTTTTGCTCAGTATAAATAAAATAAATAAAGTGCTATGTGTTGCTAGGGTAACATGAACGACAAGCAGAGCGCAGCTCTCATTGGCCAGCCTTCAATATGTGACCCCGTCTCCCACGCTTTCATTGGTTTTACCTACTTCAGTTGTAAAGCCTGCGAAAAGAACTAGGTCGAGCTGGAGACGAACAGCAGAGGTAAACAAAAAGGAGGTATGTCCCCAGTTTTATCATATTGACCTATAGATTTTGTATATGAAATCAAAATACATTGAAACAACATCATTTCAGAATCGAAATGTTTAAAGTCTTCTATATTGATTTTATCCATTTTCTGTGTCAGAAACGTTAGTATGCAGTCGCTAATCACCACCAGTGCATCCAGCTATTTCCTGTGTCTGTCCTGTACCTAGATTAAAAATGGCGGCGTTTCCCGTTAATTACCAAGACTATAGCGGTAGTCTCATTTGACCAACAGAAACAGAGTTTCACCATCTCTCATCTCACAATTACAGATGCACGTACTTGTTGTGTAGTTTACTTCATTTTCGGATGAAATCAGACCTCTGCAACAGGTTACATGGAGAACACCTAGAGCTCACAATCCAAAGTGATGCCGTAGCAGCGCACAGTCGGAGTGACGTGCCTTTTTTCCCTGCACGTCCACGGCACACAGCTCCATGGACCTGTTCTTCCCGCTGGTGTTGTATGAGATCACGGATAGGGCTGTGCCTCTCTACTGTTTCCCACGGCCATATGTGGAAAGACATCTAATGTAGAATGTGTATTATAGAAGAGAAACACACATTCCAGGACCAATGACTTGTATCATCAGAACAGAAGTGTCCTTTGATTTTCAGCCTCCTTTCATATTTAATGGGGGGGCTGGCAGTAAGAGTTTCAGCTGTCATGATGCCCTCAGCCACTGCAAAGGGTAGGCAAAATATAAACATAGGAGGCTGAAAATAACTGGACATGTCTATTATGATTATATAAGTCTGCAATGTAATCCTCAATCATGTGACTTGCTTCGTCTGAATAAAAATTAGGCTTAAAGTTGATTATAATAACCATAATCAACTGGTCACTATGGCAAGCTTCAAAAAAGTTGGCAAATTGCATCAAGAGTCATGAGTGCTAAGATCAACATGCATGGATAAGTAATAATCTGTATTTTGTTGTAATTGTAATTCAAAATGTGTCTTAAATATTCTTAAGTGTTTATCAAAATAAAGAAAATGTGTGACTGGACCACTGTTGCTGCTCCTATACACTCCTCCAGATGGAGCTTGGGACAAAACAAAACAGACCAACACAAAGTTCCTATATTCACTTTGATAATAGCAAACGATGATGATAATAAGCAGTTCAGTTACCAGCGCCACCACTAACAAGTTACTGTGCTCACCCATGAGTAGAAATGGGGACTCGAGTCACTGTGACTTGGACTCGAGTTGACTCGAGTCACTACTTTGATGACCTGAGACTTGACTCGGACTTGGACGTTAAAGACTCGGGACTTGACTTGAGACATGATGATTTGAATGACTTGAGTGTTGCTCATTTCATGTTTTCAGACAGGGTTTTTCCGGCATCAAGAATTTGGTGGTGGGCTGCTGCTAAATTTCTCACTGCCACCAGCTCACGAGTTGGATAGGGAGAGAGATAGGAAGGGGGAGAGAGAGTGAGAGGGAAGATTGACACACAGCAAATGGACCGCCAGGTGGAATTGAACCCAGGGTTGCTGCAGCGTTCATGCTCTACCAACTGAGATATACGACGCTCACAGCTCAGCACATTTAATAGGAGATTCCATGGAGCATTTCAGTAACGGTGAGTGGCCTGATGCTGCTTCGTTATTACCGCCGCTGCTTCAGAGTTGGGGCAGATGCACAGTAACAGTCACCTGTTACCATTACCATACCAACAAGTGTCCATTTTAGTAAAATTGCAATAATAAGGTGACTTGACTTGACATAACCTGTGACTTGACCTGACTTGCCCAAAAGGAAATGACTCAGGACTTATTTGAGACTTGAAGGTTAAGACTTGAGACTTACTTGAGACCTGCACATGTGTGACATGGTCACATCTTTTGCACTAATGATATGCTGGCACAAATATGCCCCTAAAGTTCAGCAGTGCGCAATTTGCCCTTGTTTTGCGTCTCAATGAGTAAGTGGAGCTGTTTCCAGTGCATCTCCACATTAAAACACACAGATTGGTTAGACAGTGAAAATGCCAGATGACAGACTCAGATTTTATGTGATTTTAAAGCAGAGGAACTTCACAACCTTGCAAACCAACCAGGGCGTGGACGGAGGGAGCTGGCACATCTGGCTCCATGTCAGCAAACACGGGAGGCTGGTAACCATAGACACACTTGAAGGGGGAGAAACCCGTGGCAGAGGTGCGCAGTGAATTGTGGGCATATTCTATCCAGACCAGGTGGGTGCTCCACGTAGTCAGGTTCTGGGACACGAGGCATTGGAGGCCGGTTTTCGGCTGTTGGTTGAGGCATTTGGTCTGGCCTTTGGCCTCCATGTGATAACCTGACATCAGGCTTGCTGTGGTACTGATGAGCCGACAGAACTCCCTCCAGAACCGGGAGATGAACTGGGGCCCCGGTCTGACATGATATCCTTAGGAAATCCATGGATCCTGATGATATTCTGCATCATAATTTGAGCAGTTTCTTTGGCTGAGGTCAGCTTAGGTAAAGCAATGAAATGTGCCATCTTGGAAAAACAATCCACCACGGTCAGGACCGTGGTGTTACCTTTCGAAAGCAGGAGCCCCATGACGAAGTCCATAGATATGTCCGACCACAGTCTGGAGGGGATGGGCAGAGGTTGCAGGAGTCCCATGCATGACCCAGATGTCTTGTTGCGAGCACAGACATAAACATGCCTCAATGTACTCCCGGACCTCCGACTCCATGGATGGCCAACAGAACCATTGGGAGATGGCGAACATGGTTCTCCAGACTCCCGGATGGCAGGTGAGCAGCGAGGTGTGAGCCCAATGAACCACCTGTGGGCGCAGATTAACAGGGACAAACAAACCATTCTCTGGGCACCCACTAGGTGGGGGCATCTCACCATTGGCTTGCTTCACCTCTTGTTCTATCTGTCAAGTAACCACTCCATCCACATGGTTCAGTGGGAGGATGGGTTCTGGTTCCCTGGCAACAGGCTCAGGGTCGTAGATGCATGACAGGGCGTCTGGTTTGACGTTCCAGGACCCCAGCCTGTAAGACAACATGAAGCAAAAATGGTTAAAACACAATGCCCATCTGGTCTGGCGTGAATTTAGTCTCTTGGCTTGTTTAATATACTCAAGATTCTTGTGGTCAGTCCACACAGTGAATGGATGCTCTGCTCCCTCCAGCCAGTGTCTCCACTCCTCCAAGGTGACCTTGACCGCCAGCAGCTCCCGGTTGCCCACATCATAGTTCCTTTCCGCGGAACTCAGTTGCCGGGACAGAGAGGCACAGGGGTGCATCCTGCCATCCACCTCAGACCATTGAGATAGGAACACCCCGATCCCCTCATTAGATGCGTCAACCTCCATCACGAATTGATGCTGTAGATCTGGCAGAGTGAGGATGGGCGCAGAGGTGAAGCAGTTCTTGAGGGTCTGGAACGCTTCCTCCTCCTCCGGGGACCAGTTGAAACCTGGGGAGAGGTCAGAGCATGGAGAGGAGCAGCTATTGCGCGAAAGCCTCTGATAAACCGCCTGTAAAAGTTAGCAAACCCCAGGAACTGCTGAACCTTCTTGCGGCTATCAGGTGTTGGCCACTCAGCCACCACGCTCACTTTAGCCAGATCCACCTGCACTCTCCCAGGGGCTACGATGAAGCCCAGGAAGGAGATGGTGTTGGCATGAAACTCACTCTTTTTTCTTTCTAACATGGTGTTTGTGAGTGTCTAGGTCTGGTGAGTAAATTAATATGTCATCTAGACAGACGTAGACACACTGGTCAAGAAAGTCTCTGAGCACATCATTGATCATGGCCTGGAAGACACCAGGGGCATTCGTGAGGCCAAAGGGCCTGAGCAGATACTCATAGTGACCACTGGGAGTATTTAACCCAGTCTTCCACTCATCCCCCTCCCTAATCCAAATGAGCATTGCGTAAATCAAGCTTGGTGAATACTGTGGCCTGCTGGAGCTGATCAAACACAGACAACATTAAAGGGGGTGGATAGCGATTCTTTATAGTAATGTCATTGAGGGGGCTGTAATCATTACATGGTCTTAAAGACTCGTGTTTTTTGCCTTCAGAGAAGAATCCAGCTGCAGCAGGTGACAAAGACGGGCAGATGAGCCTCGCCTTCAGTGACGACTCAATGTAGTTCTTCATGGCTTGTCGTTTGGGCCCTGACATGGAGTACAGATGCCCCTTGGGAATGGTGGATCTGGGAAGGAGCTCGATGGCGCAGTCATATGGTCGATGCGGTGGAAGTGACATGGCCTTGACTTTGTTAAAAACCTCCTTGGGGTGGTGGTAGCAGGTGGGTACAGAGGTCAGATCGGGGTACTGGGACTCTGTGACAGGGTGAGCAGAAACAATATTTATGACCGTGGTCGCCTTTCCATGAGTCTTTTCCCGCAGACACTTTCCCCCACAATCCTCCCCCCACCCAGGATTTTGCCCGTACGTCAGTCTATGTGGGGGTTTTGGCTGGCGAGCCACAGATGTGCCAGTATCAGTGAGCATGCAGTTGAGTGAAATAGGTAAAAGTTCATCAGTTCAGTGTGGTTGACTATGGTAAGGGCTATGGATTCTGTGACAGTGCGTTCCCATTCAAGGCACTTGCCTTGATGGGTTGTGACAGAGACTTGGTTTTCAACCCCAGCTTCTTGGCTTAACCCCAGTCTATTAAGGTTTCAAGTCAATTAAAACGTTCATTTCAGTGACTGTGGTGTTGTGTGTTACCTTGATGGGGGTCAAAATACGTGGAGCAGAACCTGAAGCCGTGAATTGGCTCACTACTCGAGTTGCCTTGGCTGGGCAGGCGGCCACAAGGTGTCCGGGTTCCCCGCAGTAGAAGCATCACCCCCCCTCAAGGCGATGTTGTCGTTCCGCCATGGGTTCCACATCTCCCGCAGGAGAAGAACGATGGCCCTGTTCGGAAGGTGATTGGCGGGGGGCAGACCTGGTGAAAGCAGAAAAGTACTGCGGGCGGTCTGGCTTCTGATGGTGGCCTCCCTGGAATGCCTTGAACTCCCGAAGTCAGTTATCCGTTCGGACAGCGAGGGCAATGAGGGAGTCCAGGTCCGAAGGCAGATCCAGAGGCAGCAGCCTGTTCTCGTTTTGAAGAGACCGGGTCGAAGGTCTTACAGAGGGCCTCCTTGAAGTCCCGGAAGGAGCTGCAGAACGGGGATTCTCTCGCCAACTCTGCCATGGCCCACGCCCTCACCCTTCCTGCTTTGGCTCAGTCTGTGGGAAATGCATGGAAGTGAAAGTTCAAATGCATTTCAATCAGGACAGACTAATAAGAATACAAAAAAAGATTTGTGAAATGCAATGACATTTATTGTGCCCAAGACAACTTTGGCGCTTATATCGGCTTTGTAAACGGATCAGTGAATGTGAAGCTTGCATCCGAAGCCGACTTCCCCCCGTGCCTAGACACTGGTGGTAGTACTGAGAAGGTGTCGTCTGTCGTGGAAGCCTCTGGATAACTGGTTTGGATGGAGAGGAGGTGGTGACGGGGTGGAGGTGGGATGAGAGAATTCTCAGCTGAAATGACAGCTGGATAAGAGCAGAGAGAGGACACTTTTTAAGTTTGACACTAATGACTGATTGGTGGAAGAAGGACAGGTGGTTGACTGTAATTGGATGAAAACAAGTAGGGAGAGGTGGAGCGAGAGAGACAGCGGAAAAATTGATTGGTGACTCAGTGAGCATGCTCGAACAGATAGTCTTCCTGACTGAACCTTCGCTTAGCTTCATTTCACAGTCTATAATATATGACTTACATTGTCTAAGATCCCTTGAGAAACGCTCAGGAGATGCCAGCCAGGCTCCAGCTCCGGTGTAGGAAATGGTGGGGACCTGATCCGTCAGGACGGGCGTGGGCTCAAGCACACTGGTTGCAGTATCTGTCTTCACAAGGTGACTGAGAAGGTGCTGCACCTGCTCAGTGAGCTGCCCCACCTGGGCAGTAATGGCCACCTTTAAATCTTCCTATCTATGGGCGAGGCCCTTGACTCCCTGGCCTTGCGCAGCCATCCTCTCCGCCTGATGAGAAAGGCGGGCTCCCTATGAGCGAAGAGCCGCGGATAGCTGCTCGGACCCTGCTGCGTCCATACTGGCCAGTGTTTAATGTCACAACCAGGCTAGGACTCAGGACACAGATGCAGGGTTCGGGTTCAACAGTAAAAGTTTTTATTGCCGGTTTCATGGGTGTAAGGACGCCAAGATAGAGTAAACCAAACAGGCTATGAACTTATCTCAAAAACTCCTTATGGGAAGAAGTGTGGCTATGAAACTTAACAAATAAAGTTGTGTCTCTCAGAAGAAAACAAAAACCATCAAGGCTATGTAAAGTCAAGAAGACAGAAAATCAACTCCAAACTGAAGCACAATACCAACGCTATGAAAAATATTAAAATGATAATCACTCCACTAAAAGGAGGAAAATACAAAAGACTATAAAACGTTCTCAGTAACTTAAAATCACTCCAGCTACGGAGGAAAACAAGAACTAGGACTATAAGGTAGAAACAATGGAAAATGTTCCTGAAAACCAGAGGCACTACTCTATTAAAGGTAAGCAAACAAAGGATCAGTCCACACGGAGGAAACAAAAGGCTATGAAAACATTAACTATGGAACTAAACTATGGTATAAAACTTACAAACTCAAAACTCTCACTTGAAGGATGATGAACACAAAAATCCAGGCAAAGACTCTCACTTGGATCACATCTGTACACATGTCTTAAAACATGAAAAATGCATGAACAGGAGCCGGACCCTTTACATAGTTTTGACTAGACTGTGGCGCAAAATACAGGAGATTAAGTTGATATCTCAGTAAATATGTACTCCTATCATAATCACACAAATAAACATGTTTTAGAATGTGAAGTCGCACTTGTTGAAACGTAGACTACGGGTCCTGATCTCCTGGCACATCCCACTCTCAATAAAATAATCTTGTCCCGTCTCATACCCAACCTGTGCTGTGTTGCAATTTATATTAACTGCATATTGTATTCATATAAAATGTATAATACTGTTATTTTCCCTGGTCCTACTTGCTCCTGTTTGTTTTTTTCCTGTCTCATCACAGTGCCATGATCAAATTATTCCCAGCCCAAAAGAAAGAAAAAAAGTCTGCCATTAGTTACAGGACAATTTACCGACTAGATTAAGTTACTCTTACCAATACCTTCCACCCACAGCTGCTTAGGATATTTTAACAATGAAATCCAACTTATGTAGTCCCTGTCTGCGCTCCGCTGCGTAATTAAGCACAACCAAATGTGGGTATTCCTCTATCAGCATGTCTTAAAGAAGGGAGTCACCTGTTGCATAACGCACATTTCTTTGTATGGAAAACCATGTCAGAATGGTGGGACATTGGCATGTCGGAATAGTGGTATTTCGGAATGATAGTATGTCTAAATGGTGGTATGTCAAAATGACACCATGTAACCCGAATCGCCACGGCTCCACTTGTTTCTTTTTTTTCGCTTTTCCACTAGCACCTAGAACCTCTTACTTTTTTGGTCCGTGTACATTTTGTTAGTTAGATTTTTCCTTTAACCCTCCTGTTATGTTCATTTCACAGGAACAACAATGATGTTCGTGGGTCAGTTTGACCCGGCACATATTTAATTATGCAAAAAAATCTGAAACCAAAAAATCCTAATAAAGATTGTTTATATATCATTACTAACTCCATTACTAACAATTCCATCAATATTTGGTGCATTGGTGTATTTTACCTCTGCCAGATATTGGTTTAGTTAGAATAACCCACTCGTTTTTCATAAAAAATACATGTTAAAACATTTTTTTTTGTGTACATGGGAAAGACCTACATATAAAATAAAATAGTTCTACATCACAATGATTTTATGTAAAATTTTTCTATTTATTTATTATTATTATTATTATTATTATTGTTATTTTAAGTTATTTTGGAAGGTATTTTTGCAATTATTAGATAGGCCAGTGGAGTTGTGACAGGGAACGGGCAGAGAGAATGGGGAAACACACTTACAGCACATGGTTAGGAGTAAAACCAGTGACCTCCTGCACAAGGGTCAGAGCCCATATGGGATGTGTTCCATGACCACTCACTCACCCATCAGAACACCACCTCCACAACGCCATTTTGTTATATTACAGACATACAGATTTTTTGGCATGTAAATACATTTTATCCAGCTCCTTCCACTTCTCCCCAAAACAGACCTGTCTTCTACAGCAGTCATTTGGAGAATGATTTTCTGTACTGACCCACATGCAAAGAGTCATTATATGTTTATATACAAACAGACACACAGATAGATAGATACATACATACATACATCGTGAGAGAAGGAGAGAGATGGAGATAGATAGATAGACAGACAGATACATACATACATACATAGAGATGGAGATAGATAGATAGATAGATAGATAGATAGATTTTCATTTTATATGTTGTTTACACTAATTAAGCCAAGCAGAAGAAGTTTCATGCTGAAAAATTACTTTAAACTATTTTTTAAAAAGATTTTTAAACGTTAAAATGGGTCAATTTGATTCGCAACATAACACGAGGGTTAAACCAAACCGTCAGAGAACGGGAAGTAAGCTGGTAATTGGGTTTTCCGTTTCAAACCAAAAACCATAAAACAAGAATTTAGGCTGTTATTTTTGTTTTATGGTTTCTGGTTTTGGTTTTAGACAGGGGTGGAGCAGTGATTTTAAATGTGGGGGTGCTCCAGGGGTGGCATATGAGCACCACATTCAGAAATGTGTGATGTCTGGGTTAAGTTTTAACTTTTGACTTTTTCTATGTGTCATAAGTTAGGAGTTTTTGGTCGCCTGAGATTTTGGGGATTGGCCCAGCTGCAGAAAATATCTACATTATTTGACAAAAAAATATGCATTTTAACATAGACCACTCCAGCTAGTAGCTATTTTATAGTAGGCTGTAAATAATCATATCAAAATGACATTTACAAGCAAAAGTACACTACACACTAAAGTACACTTAGGCTAATAACGGTGCCTGCAAACAAGATGCATGTGTGTGTATGTGTACTTGAGCTCTTCTCGCTCTGTAGTCTGTTCAGTCAATCCCTGTGCCTCTCTCTGCCCACTGACATTACATGATTTAGACTTTTTTATTATTATAGATTGCACAGGGGCACATGTTGATAGCTGAGAATATTACAGGACACAAATCACAGGGCATGTCTGTTCTGATAAGTCTGTAATGTGTGTTTCTCCTCTATAAAACATATTCTACATCTCGGAGGCGACGTCTTTCCTTCGCCTTTCAAACGGGGCAGAGCTCTGTTGGAAACAGTAGGAGAGACACAGGCCGAGGGGGGAACCGAGGCACAACAGGAGAAGCAGGTCCGGAGCTGTGCGTCGCGGACGTGCACGAAAAAATAAACGCGTCGCACCTAATGCGCCCCGTTACGGCATCGCTTTGGGTTGTGAGCGCGCATGACGCGCGTCTACATTTAAAGTAATGGTTTGTGTGCGCAAAAGACGCTACACCTGACCGGCCCCCAATGCTCACACATGCTGTCGCACACAGCCGTCTGTCATCTGAAATCAAGTTTTCTGCGTTCTGCTGATACATTACATAACTGGGTGGGCAAACGGTTTTAGCTGGGCTACTTTTGGAAAATGTTGGGGGGGGTCACTTTGCAGTAAAAGTGGGGGTGGGGCCATCCCACAGGGGTGCGTCGCCCATGTACAGTATTTAGATAATCTTTATCATTTTCAGTGACATCAATCACCTTTGCATTGACTTAAGACTTTAGTTTTTCTACTTAATTTTTCATGTCAGTACTGAATGTACTTATCAAGATCCACTTAATTATTTTATTGGCATTTACACAATTCATCACGTACATTTAAATGCGTTCACACCTTTGACTTACTGAATTACTTTGCTCAGTATTTTCAGCATAAAAATGTTTCACCAAAGAAATGGAGTAAAGGAGTAGAGTTTTTAGAGTGCATACAGAGATCTCGCTGGTTTGTTTTGATGTAAATTCCCTGTGCCCCAGAGGTCCTCACCAAATAAATAACCCATTAAATGTTGTTCTGCAATTTGCAATTAGTTTTATTGTTTTATCATCATGAAACTTGTAAAACATAAAAGTCAGTGGATTAATTAATTAATGACATACATCAGTATCATAAGCTCTAATTGAGGACATTGATATGAACTACTATGATTTTATGCAAAAGCAAGACATGCACAAGACCAGATTGATTTTTATGAATAATTAAAACAACATTCAAGAAATGTACATTACATCCTCTAATCTTACTATCTTTTCAATATTACACAAATACACTTCTATTTATTTAAATTTTTATCTTGAACATGCAGCAACATTTTTGAATTTGGGTGCCATGTTCAGAAAACACACATTGTGCAAATTGCTTTGTACATGGCAGCATGCATTGGAAAAAAATAAATAATAAAAAAAAAAGTGTCACTGGCGCTTGTTCAAGGAAACTGAGCATCTCCATCTGCAGCACAGATTTTTCATGAGGACTGGTCTGATAGTTTGATCCCTGAGTCCATAGATGAGAGCACTAAGACACCTTGGAAGGATACTCAAGCACACAAAGCATACATTGTAAACACGCACAAGGGATAATCTGCCCACTGTCCTGGCAACAGCTACGATAATGACTGAGAACAAGGTGGAGGTGAGAATAAGGCTTAGCTGAATCAGGTGAAGCAGAAGGGTTTGAAGAGCCTTTGTGGCTGAGGCCTTGTCTGTTGAGGCAGATCTGGCTACAAGTGCTACACCAATGTAGGAGGCAATAATTACCACACCCACTGAAAGAAAGACAGTTGTGGAGTATGCTTCTTCAAAATCAGTAAAAATCGGTGCAAAGAAAACAGCTTCTTTGGAACAAAAATCTGACATATTTAGAGTTAGGTAGATTTTTGTGAACACATATAACAGCATAAAAACTCGAATGAGGATGTGAATAAAGCTTAAAGTCCACACCAGAACAATAGCCATGCCTGTGCTTTTCATGGTAAAGATGGTTGCGTGCCTCAGTGGATAGCATACAGCCACATATCTCTCAAGTGACATCACAGCCAGGGTGAGAGGGGAAACTGTGGCTGTGAAAACCGAGAGCAGAACAAGGGCACCACATGCATAATATGGGATTTTTATGCGCAATAATGCCAGTAAAAAAAGAAGAAGGTTTGATACCAAGTGAGCAGTATCTGCAAAGAGCAAATTGTACAAAAGGATGTAACGGGATGTTTCACATAACACCTGCTTACTCCTTAAGGTAAACAATAAAACACTGTTAATGTAGAGGAAACAACAACTTGACCCCGTGGATAACATGCCAAGCAACATTAACTCCTGTGATGTTTGATATTGCAGACCAGCAGTGATATTGGCCTCACGCTGCAGCAGAGACATTACAGAAATACATTTGAAAAAACAATTTCTTTGGCTTATTGTAATTGTCCACCCATCCTGAGCAGTCACTTCAAAAGGGGAGAAGCCCAGTTGCTTGTTAATATGCAGAACTCATCTGGTGGTGTATATTTCCTGCAGGGTATGGCATTTATAATACATACATATATATATATATATATATACACACACACACACACAGTATTCAGCATTACAGCATTACTTCATAATTCTCCAATTAGAAACGAGTGATGTAATCTCTGTACCACTGTCTCCTTAACACTCACCTACTTTTATTCCTATCTTAACTGATAACTTGAAAAATTAAGGCCTAATCCACATAGAAACGGGTCTTCCCTCAAAGATCTTTTTCTTTTTCCATCTTAAAAAAATTTCTGTAA
Source organism: Caranx ignobilis (assembly GCA_021432705.1). Taxonomy (NCBI): domain Eukaryota; kingdom Metazoa; phylum Chordata; class Actinopteri; order Carangiformes; family Carangidae; genus Caranx; species Caranx ignobilis. Next base: position 1,624,869 of record MU269980.1, read on the forward strand.
ATAGTAATAATTTATCTATATAGCACCTTTGTCCAATAAGGTTAAAAAGCGCTGTACAGATAAAATAAATGAAGATGCAAGGGAACAACAATAATAATGCCCCATCCAATAAAGATAAAAACAAAAGTAAAACTAAGATCATTTCTAAGTTCTAAGTTCTGTTGGAGAGTTAAGACACAAGCAGCTTAATGGCAGACCCACCTAGGGCTACCCAGGACTCCAAGCAGTTCAGCAATATGGTGTGATCCACTGTGTTAAACATGATGTTTGAGTCAAGGAGGACAAGAATGGAGGAGTGACCTACATTTAAAGTTGCGAGAATGTCATTTGTGACTCTGATCAAGGTTGTCTCAGTGCTGTGGTGGGCCCTAAAGCCTGAAATTTTTCAAAAAAGCTGTATTGTTTAAGTGAGCAAGGAGCTGGGTGGAGATAACTTTTTCTAAGTTCTTAGCTAAAAATGATAATTTGGAGATTAGTTCATAGTTGGTCAGAAGTTGGGGAAGACTGGGTTTCTTTTAAGAAAGGCTGAACTAATGCTAAAGGGAAAAATAGCAGAGACCAAGGAGCTGTTGAAGTTGTTAAGGGCCCAATTGTAACAAGTACTTCCTGGATGAGGATTTAATTTGGGATACCAATGTGAAGAGCATAGAAAATTGGTAATTTTTCATTTGGTCATCATTTTGGCTGATTTCCTGTAAGAAGGTTTCTTTATTTGACATATTTTTTGAATCTAGTGTCATTTACTCTCACAGGTCTATTATACACACCAGACACTTTTTTTTTTATACCCCTTTCGTTACCCTTGGGCCAAAAATGGCACACACCAAAAACTGCTATAAAATCATCATATATCAATATTTTTTTCTACTTTTTTTTTTCCACAGATCTCTTAAACCACTTCAGCTCTGCTCAATAATACCAAATAATCAATAATTTTCAGGATTTTAACCCTTTAAATGCCAGTTTGAATACATGGTGTGTCTGTTGTTAAAAAAACATAAAATTAGATATTTTAAATAAAATGAATAGCAGGGGGTTGGAGCATTGCAGGTGATCAGAGGCTTGGTCAAAGATTGGCAATAACATTGATTTCATAACATTTGTAGTTTTTGCACATTTTAAGATTTAGTACGCCCCATTGACTTACACTGAAAACCACAGTTTTTGAACTTGTGCCGATCTCACTGCTAAAACACCATATAAACATGCATTCTGTATAATGTCAGCATTTCATTTTGAACAAAACTAGTTAACAAAACTAGTTTTACATTTTTACTGTATTCTATCAGATTCAACTTTTTTCCATTGTAGGCTGATGCATGAAATTCTTTCTATTATATATGGAGCCCTGTGACCACCAGGGGTGCCCAAGTGTGTGTGTGTGTGTGTGGGATCCTTCTCTTGCTCACTAATAAACCCTGAATAAAAGCAGCCAGGTCCAAAAACACACGAGCCATTGTTGATGTTTTCTCCACAAGTTTATCAACAACATCTTTGACTGCAGCAGGGGCAGAGGGTCATTACCTCACTCAGGCTCCTTATACAGTTAAGGTCAAAATTATTAGCCCCCTATGAACTTTTGAATATTTCTCTAAAATACTGCCCAGTGTTTGCAATATTCATAAAATTTCTTATAGTAAATCACTCATCAATGATATGGCCCTGTTTTGGTACACTTTGGAATGTAAAATAAATATTCATGATTTCTTTATGAATAATCTGGTGAAAACTGAGATGGTCAAAATTATTAGCCCCCATGGGATTTTGTGCTTTCAAAACAAATGAACTGGGTTTGAAACCACACCTAAGCAGTCAATTAGGTTTTAAAACACACCTGAGCAGTCAATTAGGTTTGAAAACACACCTGAGCAATCAATTAGCACTCAACCTTATTTAAGTGACTCCAAGAAGCAGAGTTAGTATCACTTGAATGAAAGGGATACTCTAGGGTTGCTCTATAATCTTTGTAAGAAGCAATATCATCATGTCAAAAAGCAAAGAAATCAGTTTGGACCTCGGACAGAAGATAGTGGATCTTCATCTTCAGAGGGAAAGATATACTGCCATTTCCAAGCGTTTCATGGTTTCTAGAACAGCTGTGCATTGCATCATCGCAAAGCACAAAGAAACAAAGTCTGCTAAAAATAAACCTGGCCATGGTCGAAAGCGCAAGATTTCCAAAACTTTGCAGTGAAAAATAATCAGAGATGTCAACAAGAATCCCCGGACCTCTGCAAAGATGATTGTTGCTGAACTGGCTTCCTCTGGACTTGATGTTTCACACAAGACTGTTGTGAGGGCTCTTCATCGTGGTGGACTTCATGGTTAATCGTCCAAGAAAAACCCCATTGCTCTCACTGCGGCACATCAAAGCCCGACTGAACTTTGCCAGAGACAATCTGAAAAATAAGGGTTCGGAACTGTGGCCGCAAGGTCTCCGGTGCCTGTCGTGGCGGCAATCCACGAACCCAGTGGTAGACACTGGAAGTAAGGGATGCCGTCAAGCTGAAGAAGGAGTCCTATTAAGCCTGGTTGGCTCAAGGGACTCCTGAGGCAGCTGACAGGTACCAGCAGGCCAAGTGTGCTGTGGCTCAGGCAGCTATGGAAACAAATACTTGGGTCTGGGAGAAGTTCAGGAAGGCCATGGAGGAGGACTACCGGTCGGCCTCAACGAAATTCTCACAAACCATCCAGCACCTCAGAAGGGGGAAGCAGTGCTCTGCCAACATTGTGTACAGTGGAGGTGGGGAGCTGTTGACCTCGACTGGGGATATCATCAGGTGGTGGAAGAAGTACTTTGAGGATCTCCTCAATTCCACTGTCATGCCTTCTGTAGAGGAAGCAGAGGCTGGGGACCCAGGGGTTGATTCATCCATCATTCAAGCTGAAGTCACTGAGGTATTTCAGAAGCTCCTCAGGGTCAAGTCACCGGGGGTGGATGAGATCCGCCCTGAGAACCTTGAGTACCTCAGGGCTCTGAATTACTGTTTTTTTGCACAGATCTCTTAAACCATTTCAGCTCTGCTCAAAAATACCAGATAATCAATCATTTTCAGGATTTTAACCCTTTAAATGCCAGTTTGAATACATGGTGTGTCTGTTGTTAAAAACACAAAATATGAGAAATTTTAAATAAAATGAATATCAGCGCTCTCACCCGCCCCAATCAGCGGGTTGGGGCATTGCAGGTGATTAGAGTCTTGGACATGTCAAAGATTAGCAATAACATTAAGTTAATAGCATTTGTAGTTTTTGTGCAGTTTAAGATTTAGTACATTCAGGCAAAAGAAGCCCCACTGACTTACATTGAAAACCAGATTTTTTCATCGCACTGCTAAAACACCATATAAACATGCGTTATGTATAATGTCAGCATTTCATTTTGAACAAAACTAGCTAAGTTTTACATTTTTACTGTATTCTATCAGATTCAACCTTTTTCCATTGTAGGTTGATGCATGAAATTCTTTCTATTACATTATGGAGCCCATGCACAGTCTTTGTCTGTGCACTGATCATGTCAGGGGTGAGTAAAAGGTCAAAGTAGGATAAAACATCATTGTTTCTTGAGATGATTTATCATGTGGGTATGTGAATAGGGAGGTGTTTCATTGTCTTTGAAGTAGACAGATACAGTTAAGGTCCAAATTATTAGCCCCTCTCATGACATCAAATAAAACCCTTATCCTTCTAATGACATGGGCCATAACCTTAAGTGTTTATAGTTTGTGTGTGTCCACAAGAACAAAGACAACACCTGCATAAGGTCAAATGAAATTTTTTATTGGTTTGCCGAACTGAAACAAGAAAAAAGCAAAAGATGCAATGGTCAAAATTATTAGCCCCCTGACAACTAATAGACAATAGTGTAGCCTTTCTGATCCAAAACTGACAACAACCTCTTCTGGTAGTTTCTAACTAAGTTGGTACATGTCTCCTGAGGGATTTTAGCTCATTCTTCTTTGGTGAATTGTTCAAGATCATGCAAATTGCTTGGTCTCCGAGCGTGGACCTGAACCTTGAGCTCCCTCCACAGATTCTTGATAGGATTGAGATCCGGGCTCTGAGAGGGCCACTCCAGAACCTTGATTTTGGTGTCTTGCAAAAAGTTTTTGACTAACTTTGATGTATGCTTTGGGTCATTGTCTTGTTGGAAGACCCAGCGAGGACCTAACCCTAGACTGGCAGCAGATGTCCTGATGTTATTCTTTAAAATATCCATATAACCCTCTTTTTTCATGGTCCCATGCACCTGAACAAGATTTCCTGTCCCTGAAGCAGCAAAACAGCCCCACAGCATTATGCTTCCACTGCCATGCTTCACTGTGGGGACAGTATTTTTAGGGTTGAAGGCCTTGTCCTTCCTTCGCCAAACAAAAGCAGTATCCATATGCCCGAACAGCTCAAGTTTGGTTTCATAAGACCAAAGGACAGACTTCCAAAACTCACCCTTATGCTTCAGATTGTCTCTGGCAAAGTTCAGTCGGGCTTTGATGTGCCGCAGTGAGAGGAATGGGGTTTTTCTTGGACGATTGACCATGAAGTCCACCACGATGAAGAGCCCTCACAACAGTCTTGTGTGAAACATCAAGTCCAGAGGAAGCCAGTTCAGCAACAATCATCTTTGCAGAGGTCCGGGGATTCTTGTTGACATCTCTGATTATTTTTCACTGCAAAGTTTTGGAAATCTTGCGCTTTCGACCATGGCCAGGTTTATTTTTAGCAGACTTTGTTTCTTTGTGCTTTGCGATGATGCAATGCACAGCTGTTCTAGAAACCATGAAACGCTTGGAAATGGCAGTATATCTTTCCCTCTGAAGATGAAGATCCACTATCTTCTGTCCGAGGTCCAAACTGATTTCTTTGCTTTTTGACATGATGATATTGCTTCTTACAAAGATTATAGAGCAACCCTAGAGTATCCCTTTCATTCAAGTGATACTAACTCTGCTTCTTGGAGTCACTTAAATAAGGTTGAGTGCTAATTGATTGCTCAGGTGTGTTTTCAAACCTAATTGACTGCTCAGGTGTGTTTTAAAACCTAATTGACTGCTTAGGTGTGGTTTCAAACCCAGTTCATTTGTTTTGAAAGCACAAAATCCCATGGGGGCTAATAATTTTGACCATCTCAGTTTTCACCAGATTATTCATAAAGAAATCATGAATATTTATTTTACATTCCAAAGTGTACCAAAACAGGGCCATATCATTGATGAGTGATTTACTATAAGAAATTTTATGAATATTGCAAACACTGGGCAGTATTTTAGAGAAATATTCAAAAGTTCATAGGGGGCTAATAATTTTGACCTTAACTGTATAAGGAGCCTGAGTGAGGTAATGACCCTCTGCCCCTGCTGCAGTCAAAGATGTTGTTGATAAACTTGTGGAGAAAACATCAACAATGGCTCGTGTGTTTTTGGACCTGGCTGCTTTTATTCAGGGTTTATTAGTGAGCAAGAGAAGGATCCCACACACACACACACACACTTGGGCACCCCTGGTGGCCACAGGGCTCCATATATAATAGAAAGAATTTCATGCATCAGCCTACAATGGAAAAAAGTTGAATCTGATAGAATACAGTAAAAATGTAAAACTAGTTTTGTTAACTAGTTTTGTTCAAAATGAAATGCTGACATTATACAGAATGCATGTTTATATGGTGTTTTAGCAGTGAGATCGGCACAAGTTCAAAAACTGTGGTTTTCAGTGTAAGTCAATGGGGCGTACTAAATCTTAAAATGTGCAAAAACTACAAATGTTATGAAATCAATGTTATTGCCAATCTTTGACCAAGCCTCTGATCACCTGCAATGCTCCAACCCCCTGCTATTCATTTTATTTAAAATATCTAATTTTATGTTTTTTTTAACAACAGACACACCATGAATATTGCAAACACTGGGCAGTATTTTAGAGAAATATTCAAAAGTTCGTAGGGGGCTAATAATTTTGACCTTAACTGTACAAGTTCTGGGCTACTCTCTTATGTTTCCAAGCCAATTTTCACTTTAAAATCTGGTTTTCTTTAGGCAGACATTCATTCGGACATGTTCTAACTGTAACACTGCAACATAAATTTTCATTCTGACACTTCTGCAGACATCCCAGGAGTGTAAGCGTTCGTTTGATACCATATTTTGTATGTGGTCCTTATGGTTATGGAGATATTCAACTTTTATTGTGGGCGTGTCATGTTGAGCAGGAAACCTCAAAACTGGCCTAAAAAAAAAAAAAAAAAATTTCAGTATGACAACCACCCTAGAAATTTCACCTATGAGTCCCTTCAAACTAAAAATTTTCTTTAATCTTGGTTAAAGATGATGATTTTCATTAAATTGTTTTCTTGTCTGTATACATCTATGTCACGTCTGGCCGTCCTAGGTGAGGGATCCCTCCTCTGTTGCTCACCCTGAGGTTTCTCCATTTTTCCCTGTTAAAAGGGTTTTCCTGGGAGTTTTTCCTCAGTCGATGTGAGGGTCTAAGGGCAGAGGATGTTGTCATAATGCTGTGTAAAGCCCTTTGAGACAAACTCTTTGTAAAAATGGGCTATACAAATAAAATAAATTGCCTTGCCTTACCTTGTTCTCTTCTGTTGGCCCTGTGTGCTGGATTGCAGCTTTTGTCACACCTTCCCATTGCTTCAGTGATCTAGGTTGGTAGGTTCGGGTTACCTTCCAGTCGACTTTTCATGTTTCCTTTGAAAGCTCTGTGAGTCATGAGTCAAAAGTCATGGATGTGGTAAATAAGTTCCTAAATGAAGATAACACTTACATGTATGTTGTGTAAAAATGACTGCGGTGGACTGCGGTGGATTGAGCTGTTGACTTTTTGTTGCCCAGTGGCTCATTTTAGGAACCAATATGTGAAACCATTTCTCTGTTGAATTATTGCTGTTGATTTCTTTAATATCTTCACCATATTTATAAAGCACATCAGCTACTTTTATGACAAAAAGAAATGGAAACCTCACCTTCTACAACAGGGCACATTTAATATGTGGTTATCACATAAGTAGTAGTTGTAAATCTCCATATGCATACCTGATACAAAGAACAACATACACAGTAGACAATGCAATGCAAGCAAACCTCCTTTTTTGAGGAAGCATGTCATTTTAATTGAAACAGTTTTATTTTTATATAGTATATATGTAACTACTTGCACATGGGGAGAGTGATGGGCCTGTGTTCTGACAGCAGTTAGATGCTGATTGTTAGGATAACTTTACTGTCAGCAGCCATATAGTCCTGATAAATGACACAAGGTCCTTGCAGTAGTATCATAACTAGATGACATGCCACAAATATGGATTGCTACAAATGCAGTTGTTGTGCTGAACAAGATAAAAACAGACATTTTTTTTATAATGGGACACACTTGCATAAAGGAACAGGGCAGGGAGAGAGAAAGAGAGAGAAACCAGCTCTATCAGTTTGTTGAATTTAGTCACTCAGCCAGGAAGTGATGAGTATGTTGACTTTTGCCTTGTTTGAAGCTTCTGACAGAGAATGTGAACATTTCCTCTGACAACAGAGATGATACATGAGGACAGGTCTGATTGTCTGATCTCTGATGCCATAGATTAGAGCACTCAAACATCTGGGGAAGATTATAATACACACATAAAGGACAATTTGTATGCGCACCAATATTATTCTGTTTAGGTCTTTAGAAATAGCTATGAGCAAGGGGTTGTGTATAGTTGATGAGAGACTGAGGCCCAGCTGCATCAGATGCTGCAGCAGTGTGTTCCGAGCCTTTCTGGCTGAAGCTTTGTCTGTAGAGGCCGACCTGGCTGCTACCATCACACCTATATATGAGTAAATGACTGTCACACCACCCAGAACAAACAAAAAATATGTTGAGCCTCTGTCGTAAAGATCAGTCATTGGATCAAGCAACATGCTTTCTTTGCCACAAAAGTCCTTCATCTGCAGAGTCTCTAGCTCCTCAAATGGAAAATTCAACAGCAACAAAACACGAGTGAGGACACTTAGTGAACTGAAGGTCCAAACCACAATGATGGCCACTCCTGTGTTTCTGATGGTGATAATGGTTGCATGCCTCAGTGGGTAACACACAGCTACATATCTCTCCAGAGACATCACCACCAGTGTTAGAGGAGAGATTTCAACTGTAATGCTGGAGAGCATGACAAGGACACCACACAAAGGATATGTCAGCCTTATTCTAAAAGCAGCGATGAGGTACATTAACTGGCTCAGAGCCAAGTTTATAGTGTCTGCAAAAAGTAGATTATACAGAAGAATGTACCGAGAGGTCTCACGAAACACTGGTTTACTCCTCAAGGTGAATAACAAAGTCCCATTAATGAGGAGAAACACAACACATGGTACTGTAGTGACAGTGGAAAAAAACAACCTTTCCAGTATCCCACGCTGAGTGAGGGTAATCTGAGAATGAGTTGCATTTGACATTTTAGAAAAGAATTGAAGAGACATAAAAAAGGTTAACCACTTGATATAAATGGACAGAAGATTCAAAAGGAATCTTGTTCTGTTTCTATTCCTAGAACAGTAGATAAATGCCACTGTTTGAGGAGAGAATGCAGCAGAGTTTACATGGAAAACCCACATACTGGTAGGTTAGAGGATGTAGTTGTTTTCATGTGAGCAGAGCTGGTCTGCAGGATTTGCCTGCCCCCACATGATGTTTATGAACTCTGTCCCCGTATCCGCCTCACCTAACACATTTACACACAAGCATTTTTAATTATGGGTGGGTGATGTAATCTTTCCACCTCTTCAACAGTCACAACTATTTCATTATATTTTCCTTAATCTGGAGCGGCTATTATTATTTTACATGCTACACAATTTATAGTTTTATGGGTATCTGTCATGATGGCTGTTTCATTTACACTATCACTCTCTTATTTCATATTAATGTGTTCATGAATCTAGCCAATATGCTTATGGCTAGTTGTTACTGTTGTTGTATTCTAGCCTGAAAAAATATAATACTAGCTTAATGTTAATGTAGTTGAGCAGTTCCCAGTTCCCGAGACAAATTTACATATGAAATCAACCAGAAAGGGAACGTACCAACTCCAGGGTTGACCTGGAAGCGATAACAGGAGTGGCCAATTCTAGTCGTTGTTGTCGTCAATGGAGTTCATGGTGACCCAAGATGGACAGCGATCAAGTGATGTTTTGCCCATTTTGTGGACAACATATGAGCCGATTAATATAGTTTTGTTTTTTGTGTGGTTGGTTTGGACCAGACTGATGGACCAGATATGTTGCAGCAGTGCATCAAATATTTTAATGAGGGAGACTCGTATGCTGTAATCGTAGACATGATGTCATGTTTACACGGTGTACACATCAGCTTGAAGTCTCTCAAATGCAAACTGAATGAAGCTGGGTTATATCGCAGTGAGGATTACGCCTCTACAAATGTCATAATTAAGGCCATCCGATTGGAACCTTGTGGACCTGGAAAACTGGTATTTTCCAGGTCCACAAAAGTATTGCAGATTATGATAAACTCAAGCCATTTCAGGGTGCACTGAAGTACTGTGGCTTGCACGTGGATCAACAAATAATGACACAGAGGACATGGAGAATGGGACCATGGACACATTTTAATGCACTCTATGCCACCAACACAATGACTACTACTCTGGTGCGTCCAGCCACATGTATAATTCATCCACAAACAACCAGAGAATTGAGTCCTGGTGGTCTATATTCAGAAAGGAACGGTAAGTAGTCTTCAAAAAGTTATTTAAGTCATGTGTGACCTTCCATTCAAACATACGTAAACACATTCATTCAAACACATTTTATCAATTTCTGTAGGTGTCAGTTCTGGATGGAGCTATTTGCAGACCTTAGAGATGCCGGATACTTCAACGGGTGTCAAGAAAATCACTGTCTACTGAGATATTGCTTTGGTGATGTTATTCAGAAGAATCTGGATGAGTGTCAGGATGAGTCACAGGATTCGCCCCTCCAGAACAGCATCATGTCCAGGAGGAGTGCCCAGTGAGTTCTACTATTTACAACACAGATAATATTTTTGGTGACAGATGAATAATGTATTTGTTTTCCCTTTGTCTTAAATTTCAATAAATGTAATTATGTTTTCTGTTTAAAGGTAGGGTCTGGATGTTTGTTCATTGCAGTTTGTAAACAAAACATTCAAACTGGGCCCCTCCTCTCGGGCTCAGCTGTGCAGCCTCCTGCCCCTGAGAGCAGCAGCAGCAGCAGCAGCAGTTGTCAGGACTGGAAAGAAAAGGAAATACAGTCCGAGTGAAGCACTGGTCATCACCGGTAATGGGAGCCTCGAGGGCTACGAATGAGTAGGAGGGCCATTGTGGTGAGCTAGGAAGCAGGTGCCAGCGGCAGATGCTAGCTGCTACTGCAAGCAGAAGTTAGTGCCGAGCTAGCAGGTGTCAGAGGTGGGTAATAACGCGCTACATTTACTCTGTTACATTTACTTCAGTAAGTTTTTGGATAAATTGTATTTGTCCGGAAGAGCTGGAGGAAGTGTCTGGGGAGAGGGAAGTCTGGGGGTCCCTGCTCAGGCTGCTGCCCCCGCGACCCGGCCCCGGATAAGCGGAAGAAGATGGATGGATGGATGGATGGAAGTTTTTGGATAAATTGTATTTGTAAGAGTAGTTTTAATGCAGCAAACTTTTAACATTTACTTGAGTATATTTGAGAAGAAGAAGTGGTACTTTTACTCCGTCACATTGAGCTACATTCCGCTCGCTACTCGCTGCTTATTTTGATCTATTAAATGCCCGATCTGTTTGTTTTGTTTTGATGAAGACACTTCCAACAGAGGCTCTGTCACATGACTGCGTTTCACCAATCAACTGTAGCCACTAGTGACATTTAACCCCATTCACCAATCAGACAGAGCCAGGCAGTCACATTACTGCACACAAAACCTCCACAGTAAACAGAGGCAGCCACTCCAACTCAAATTTGAGGAAACACATTGCAGTGAGTAGCAGACGTGTTGTGGCTGCGAATAGGCTGCTGACATCAGCCCTGGTGTGTGAGGGATGATGGTCGACAAGGTGTCCACTGGAATTAATGGTCAATGTGGAGGTGCGAACCATCCAACACGAAGCGTGACACACACACACACACATAGAGTTTATGGAAAGTTCATAGACCTCTGTATGTAAGTCTATGTAAATTATTGTGGCTGAATTAGCCTTAATTTATGTATTTCATTTATTGTTTAAGTTGTTTAGTGATGGTCTTTGGCAAGATCTGAATCTGTTCATTGCTACAGTCACGCGACCACACAGGACTAGAAGCCCACAGGTGATGATTAAGCTGGATTTCATTTGTTTGTTTATTTTTGAGCAAAAACTCTTTAGACTCCACTTTTAACCAAGGTCACCATTTAACCTATAATTCAATGTGCAAATACTGTATCTAGTATCCACTACTTCTGGAAGAGTCAAGCAGGTGAAATGCTGACAACATCCAGCAAATAAACACCAACACTGCATACATAACAAACACCATTCAGGAAGGCTTTTCCCCAATGAGGGAATTGTTACTCCAGCCTGCTTATGCACACCCCCACAGCAGCAGTGGTTTTGGACAATAGCATGCATTTATACGCATGAAACCACACCCAACAACACCAGCACAGAGTCTTCATCTACACTTTCTTTACTGGACTCACAGAAGTTGTGCAGAACAAAGGGGAAGAGAAGAGGATAACAGGCAGGCCTGGTGACTGCATTAACCTTTCTGAAATCTGTGCAAACTCTGTCTGACCCATCCGTCTTTTCCACCAACAGTCATGGAGAAGCCCAGCCTGAGCATGATCGTTCTGCCAACCTATGTTTAAGCAAATACTACACTATCTTCTCCATATGCTCACACTTTTCCATGGGCAGCCTGTAAGCACGCTGTCTCAGAGGCAGAGCATCCCCCACCTCTATGTCATGCTCGATCATGTTGGTTCGTGATGGTGTATCTGAAAAAAGAGACAAATGAGACAGAGGGACTTCCACCAGATCTTCCTGCTGGGTGTCTGAAAGATAACTAAGCTTACTGGGAAGACAGTTCAAATACTCTGAATTCTTAAATTTTCCAGTCAGCATGGGCTCATAGGGAACATCAAAATCATCTGAAGGCCCAGCACTAACTGTGGCCACAGACTTACCAACACCATCACCCACAGGAATTGTGTCAGGGAAGGAGTCAAAAGGGTTTTAACAAGTTTACATTGCACTTCCTTTCTCCTGTCAGGTGTGGCAATCAAATAGTCCCTGTCTGACATCCTGCTTTTCACTGTGTAAGACCCACTAAATCTTGCCTGAAACGGCAAACCAATAACAGGCAACAAAGCCAGAACCTGGTCCCCTGGCTCAAACAGTGGGGTCTCAGTTTTTTGGTCAAACACCTCCATTTTTCTTTGTTCTCCACCAAGATTCTTATGAGCAGTGGCACTGGCAATGTGCAGTCGATGACGAAAATCATTTACATAATCCAAAACATTTTCAGGTGGCTCCCTAGGTTTCAAATCAATCCCCAGAACTGCTAGACCCTGGACAGAGTTCCCAAACACTAGCTCATCTGGACTGAAGCCAGTACTAGTCTGTGACACCTCCTGTATTGCCAGTAACAACCATAGCAGGCCTTCTTCTCAATCCTGAGAGAGCTCAGTACAGTAGGAACACAACATAGATTTTAACTCTCCATGAAAATGTTCCAGAACACCCTGAGACTTTGAATGATAGGCGCTTGAGACATGATGTTCAACCCTCAGCTGTTTTAACACCTGGGAAAAAGTACAGGACATGAAATTACTGCCCTGGTCTGTTTGTGCTATCTTTGGAACACCAAAAGTTGAAATAAAGAAAGTAAGTGCCTTCAGCATATGTTTGTTCCCTGAACCAACCATACCAAAGCGATGGGAAAAACTCATACAATGCCTGTCCCTCAGAGAGACCTGCCTGAGAAAACTGACCCTGCTCAGAGAGCTCAGACTGTCCTGACAGAGCTTTACTCTTGGACTGGGTCACAGCAAAAGAAGACAACACGTTAGGGCTCTTTAGGCACCTGCAAGACTGGCAGGCCATCTTTCCAGATCTTTGACCCCGCCAAATCATTGCCCAGGATGACATCAACCCTCACGATTGGCAACTGAGTATGAATAGCTATGTCAAGTTCACCACTCATCAAATCAGAATCAAGATGGAAACGATGCACAGGAACCCGGAGTGTAACCATCCCAACCCCCAGTACAGGAGCTTTTCCACCAGTAGCTGTGTGGGCTGAGAAAGGCAGAACACTACTCAAAATAAGACTCTGATTAGCTGATGACCTACTGGAGGCCTATTAGGCCTAAGCCTAAAGCTCTCCCTCCCTCTCTATGGCCCTGGCTACTATTTAAGCCACTGCCATTCATTAAAACATATTCGTCTGCCAACACCGCCGGTTTATCTTTGTAAGTGACTTTAGTGGCCAGATTGGCAGGCAATGAATTCTTGAACTGTTCTAACAAAATCTGGTCACACAGGTCACATGACTCTACACTGGATGCTGAACACCACCAACTGAAATGGGTTGAAAGATCTTGTACAAACTCAGTGTCGGTCTGCTGGTCTCTCCTCTTCCAGCTCCTAAACCTCCGCCTGTAAGCTTCCGGCACCAGTTCGTATGCTTTAAGGACTGCAGCCTTAACTTTGCCATAATCGGCACTGTCAACAGAACTGAGGGCAGAGAAAGCTCTCTGGGCCTTGCCTGTGAAAATACACTGCAGCATTAAGGTCTGGTGGGCATCCGACCACCCCCTAATTCCTGCTACACATTCAAACAATGCAAAAAATGTGTCAGGGTCCTTTTCACCAAATTTTGGCAACAACCGCAAACCCTCAGAAACATCAAAGCCATGATGCAGCCCTGTAACCTCACCTCAACTCTCATTCATTAGCTTCAACCTTAGCTGTTCTACTTTAACCCTTTCCTTCTCCAATGCTGCTGCAGCCCTCAGCCTTTTCTGCTCCAACTCAAACTGGAATCTCTCCCTCTCCAGCGTTGCGTTTTCTTTCTCCAGCTGCAGACACTGCTCAAATGACCAAGCCCCATCCCCAACACCTGGATCTGCTGGAGCCTCAGCCACCTCCAAAAGCTCGTCAGACACAGCCAGCCCCTCAATAATGCCTGTAGCTCTGATTTCTTTGGTGCCTCTGGAGGAACTCAGACACCAGTGTATTTCTGTGCTCAGTATCCATGTTAACTGTCACCCTAAACAACTAGTGCATCAACTTGGACCTCCAAAAGAGAAAGCAATAAGCCACACAGTATACAGCCACAGAGAGAACGAGTGATAAAGGAGTGCCCGCTGCCCGAAATGCCTAACTGCACCCTAGTCTTCATCTGCGTACTGGTGGTGGGTATTTATGCATTTTAAAACTGCTGCTAACCGCATGGACAACACACAAAAATAACAAACAGCCCTGGAGCAAAAAAAAAAACAAAGCAACTCCTCCTCATGAGAAGACAATAATCAGTGGCGTGGTGAAGGGTGTTGGATGTGTGTGATCATGAAGAAACAAAAGAGCCAAAAGAACACAAAGAAAACCACGCTGGGGTGCCAGGAGGGCACCAGCCATCCAGGAAGGAGAGCACCATCTTGGACAAGGCCATGCCTATATAGACAAGGCCGCAGGTGGGAGGGATCTCCCCAACGAGGTGGGTGGAGCCAGGCGAGAAGAACCTGAGAAGGGAGGAGCACAGAGAGGCCAACAAGAACACAAAATGGCCAAGGACCATCATAAGGTGTAGGCATTCAGCATAATGTCCACAGGCCTTTTCAGTGCAGCAAATCTGGCATTTAGGTGCCCAAAAGCACACACAATAACCATACGTGCCCGACATAAACACACTCCAAAGTATTGTTGCTGCGGCATGGAGCCACCGTTTGACTAAACTTGACTAATTAGGTCCAGCAGCAGAGGATAAGCTGGGTCACCAAGAAGAAAAACTGGTATCTGATCCTTGCCATCCACAATCGGCTTTTTCAGAGCAGGAATCTTGCCGGTCTTGAAGTACCTGTTTACCCTCTGAGCGGGGGTTAGGTCACGGAGAGGTGGAGAGGAAAGTACCAAGCTCCCTACATGAGGAGGAATCATTGACCATATAAGGGGTGAATCAGGGCAGGGAGATGGGGAAATCGACCTGTGAAACAGGAAGGGTGTTAGCTGATTTAGCATAAAAGAGGCTGGTTGACAGTGATTTGGGGGAGTGTGATTAGGACCGGACAGAAGAAATGTCGTGGGACAAGACCATCTGCCTACCAGGACCCCAAGTATTGGTAGCAAGAGAAGAATCCCACCAAAAAATACTTGCTACCAGGGATTGGATCTTGGGGATCCCCACTCTCCCTGCCACTGGGGTCGGCTGCGTCTGGTGAAGATCACTTTTCTAAGTCCGGAGCTGGATCTGCTCTTTTGAGGTTTGCTCAGCCTGGTGAAGAGAAGCACTCTAAGTCCAGAGCTGGATCTGCTCTTTTGAGGTTTGCTCAGCCTGGTGAAGTCCAGAGCTGGATTTCCCCTCCTGGGTGGTTCAGCCTGGTGAAGATTGGGTTTATAAGTCCAGGGCTGGTTATTCCTCTTTGAGGTTCCCAGCCTGGTGACGAGAGAACTCTAAGGCAACCCTGAGCAACCCAGAGCCGATTACTCCTCATGGAGTTTTTCCAGTGAAGACCGCACTTGTAAGACCAGGTTCAAGAGGCACAAAGCCACGCAGCTTGATCAACCCCCAGCAGAGGGATCTCAGGATGTTTGCGCCCGGCCAGCCGAAGCCTGTATCCTACCCAAAATGGTAAATAAGGTTATTATTCATTAGAGTCGGGCTTAAATTGATAGGCTGTGGGATTGGTGTTGGTGTTGAATTCATATGCTCTGATGCTGCTTTGTCATTGCTAAATTCCTGCAATAAAAGTTCAATCGAAGGACAAAAAGTAGTTTTATCCTCATTCCTTGTAATTGAGTCAGCAGTTTATAGGCACCTACTAGATTACTAAGGGTTAATGTAGAATTTGAAAAGGATCAGGGGAGGTAGCCCTTCACACTGAGAGGCTGTCCATGATAGTAAAAAGCTAAGCATTGGTGTGCACAACATTCTTAAGGTTCTTAAAGGTTAATCTAGTTTTGTGTCCACTTAATAGAGATTTAAACAGGTCCCTAGGATTATTTTCCAAACCCTTAAATTTAACCTAGCCAATAACAAGAGCCCAGATCATAAGAGGAAAGCTGCCATTAACATCCCTGCACTGTGAATCACAGGCAAACAGCCAGTCATGTAACAGCTTTGTAGTTCAGTTGCAGCACCATCTACAGGTGTGTTTATTGACAACAGAAGAGATGATAAACTAAAATAGACACGTCAGCTCGTCAGTATGGTAACGGTAATAGGTGACTGTTACATGGGTTTGCCCCAACTCTGAAGCAACGATGGTAATAACGAAGCAGCATCAGGCCGCTCACCATCACTGAAACGCTACATTGAATCTCCGATTAAATGCACTGAGCTGTGAGCGTTGTATATCTCACTTGGTAGAGCACGACCACTGCAGCGACCCTGAGTTTGATTCCAACCGGCGGTTCATTTGCTGCGTGTCAATCTCCCCTCTCACTCTCTCTCCCCTATCTCTCCCCAGCTGTCCTTTCAAAATAAATGCGTAAAAAGAAAAGACTGACTCGTGAGCTGGTAGCGGTGACAAGTTTAGCAGCAAATTTTCTACACTGGAAAAAACCTGTCTGAAAACATAGTATTGAACAACATTCAAGTCATTCAAGTCATCATGTCTCAAGTCAAGTCAAGTCCCAAGTCTTTAACGTCCAAGTCCGAGTCAAGTCTCACAAGTCATCAAAATAGCGACTCGAGTCCAAGTCACAGTGACTCGAGTCCCCATCTCTGGTAAAATATATATTGTTAAAGCTGGTGATGGTGAAACCCAGGCGATAGTCAGGCAATATAAGTTGCACCTATCAAATGTAAGACAGAACAATCATTCTGCATATTTTGATGATCCCTCTCTCTGACTGACAAATAACTTCTCATGTCTCTAACTATTCTTTGATGTTGAGGAGGGGAAACATTTATATGTAATGCCATTTCATGGAGCTTATTACAAAACTGATATATGTTTGTATAATCATAAGGTACCTTCAACTGATCATTTATTGCATATTACTTTGTTTACCTAATATATATGGAGATGAATATAGGTAAACATGCGTTACTACCATGTTACTAACTTACTAACTTTTTTGGCCACCAGCCACTGTGGCAGGTGAATTTTGAAATCCAACTGCCACAGTGTTTTTTTACGAGCCAAAATCTTGGTGGTTTTGAACTTGTTCAGAATACACATTAAAGTACTGTGGAGTTATTAACCAACTTAATCTCATTAATGACTAGGCCGATATAATTACTGATAACTGTATCTGACCTGGTGGCAAGCATTTAGAATAGAAAATATTGTGACCTATGACCCATGTAACCTGATCAAAATCAACCAGCGACTCAATCCATGAACTTTGCTGTGCCCTGTTTCAGAAAGTGAAAGCCAATGTGGATACTTTCCCACCAACAAACTACGTCTTGTCTCTGCACCTCATAAGGGCCCACTACCAAAGGTTTGGAAACACTCACTGGTGACTCATCCACAGTTGTCCTCACAACTTGGATGGTATGCTGGTGTCTAAGGTTTTAACGAAATAACCTTTACAGGCCAGATGTTTGGAGCTGACGACCTGTGCATGCAAGGAAAGTGGAAGTCAGTGCAGTACCAGGCAGTGTAGATGTCAAAGAAGTGGAATGTATTGCTGTGGGGCATGTGGGTGTGCCTGTGCAGCTTGGTGCAAGAATACTCAGATACCCACGTCATCATTATTGAATGCTGTCAGATATACTGAACACTCATATTTTTTTGTTTTGTAGATTAGGCTTATGTTATGCCCTTTGGGGTGATGCATGTGTTGTATTGTGAAAGTAAAGCATCGTCAAAACAGAACTCTTCTGTTCTGTTCCTGGCCAGGATTCTCACTGATTGCCATCTACCTTTCCTGCTGTCTTTGGAGTATGACAGCTTGGATGGGAAAAATTAATTCTACCAGAAGGGTTTAATGGAAATTACCATGTTGTCAATGAAAGTGAATCAAGTTCCTGTAATTTCTTTTGTGATTATTATCTTTATACATTCGTTTTGTCAAAAGTATACCTAAATAAATTGCCTCAAATGTATTATATCTTTGCCATATGACTATTATACAGTCGTTACTACAAGTTTTTTGTAGTTACTAATTCTAAAGAAGTGAGAAAGCAGTTGAATTTGGAAGAAATCTATAACTTTAGTGATACATCAAATAAATGTCTCACACCACAAGCTTTAAACTTGGCAGGACTAATGCCCTAGACAGGGGTACTGATTGATACATGCTCTGGGCTACTGTCTTGTGCTTCCAAGCTAATTTTCCCTTTAAAAACTGGTTTTCTTTAGGCAGAGATTAAGCTAATATTAGCATTAGGCTAATACAAGCTACAAAAGTAGTTACGTTAGCAAAAGTTACACATTTCATAAAAATAACAAGTCCTCCCCGAAGCAAAACATATAATTACCTGTCCAACAGAAAGAGAGCAACCTCCATCCATCTTCTTCCGCTTATCCGGGGCCGGGTCGCGGGGGCAGCAGCCTGAGCAGGGACCCCCAGACTTCTTTTTCTCGGGGGGAGCCGTTACAAGTAATGGTGGAAGTAGTAACTGGGGCTTCATTTTCTCAGCCATTGCTCATAAATGAGCATGAAATCTGTTCTGCTGTAAATGTACGCTGATTTCTTCCAGCAACAGCGACATGTGAAGATTGTGCACACACGTAGGAGGCAGGGATCGAGGGGGGGCAGATACAGAACTAGACATGAAGGCATCTGATTTTTGCTCTTTGGTGTGAAGAGCGTGGATTGGTAGGAGTTTTTTCAGTCCTGCAGCTGCCACAGAGGACTGATTATTTTCGTTCCTTTTTCTGAATACATAATGTATTGATTACTCAGAAGGTAGAAGGACCATTTCACCCAGTATAACAAAACATGTTTCGGAACAGGATTACCAACCCCAGCTTTAATGGAAGCACTTTTCAGAAATGGCCCCCTGACTATCACTTGTCCCCCCCCCCCAAAAAAAAAAAAAAAACAAAAAAACATTTTAGGGCTCCTTTATCCTTTGTGGTTGGATGGTGCCTGCGGTGGACTGAGCTGTTGACTTTTTTGTCCCTTTTCCACTACACAGTACAAGCTATACTCAGCTCAACTCGACTCGGTTTAGGTCCTTTTCCATTACAGCTGAGTACTTCATCTAGCTGAGTACTTCATCTAGATCTCTTTTTTCGATCCTCTCATCAGCTCCGAACTTACTCGTCTGCACCTCGATTAGGGACCACAGCGTGGTTTTCCACACAGCAGCCATTTAACTTGTGTGAAAGAAATAATAATAGTCTCACTACAGATTAGCTGCTGCCCGTGCGTTTATAAAATTAGTGACTTTTCCAGTGATGACACTCTGGCCAGTCAGTGGAAGACAGTCGGTTGATGTCACATTTTAGTATCACCTTGGCTTGCTTGGAACCCGGGCTGAGGCGTTACCAAAAAAGTACCAAAAGGTTCTGCCGGAGTTTCGGCAGAAACTCGGATAATATCCTGCCATGCCCAAAAAGCAGCGGAACTAAGGCCTGGTTTTGGGGATGGGATAATCCAGGATGGCCTGGATTTGGGTTTGGACAGGGGCCTTGGCCCTCCTGCTTGCCAAGGAAAGTAACTCGGCTTTGCCAAACACACATTTTGCTGGATAAAGGGTCAAAGATAACTTCAAGAGTTCTTAGGTGCTCTAACCATGACCCAGAATAAGCAACAACATCATCCAGATACACTTCACAGTTATTTATCTCAGACAACACAATGTGCATCAGACGCTGGAATGTGGTGGGTACGTTCTGAAGACCAAATGGCATGACAGTGTATTGGAGGAAACTGTCAGACGTGACAAAGGCTGAAATCCCAGAGGCATGAGGGGTCAAGGGGATTTGCCAGTATCCTTTCAGTAGATCAAGCTTAGTTACAAATTTAGGAGATCCAACTCTGTGCACACAGTCTTCCATGCAGGGAAGAGGATATGAGTCGGGCTTGGTAATATTATTAACTTTACAGAAATCGGTGCAGAACCTCAACGTCTGTTTGGGCTTGAGTACCAGCAGACGGGGGAACTCCATGCACTGGAGCCTGGCACAGCTAGTCTATTCTCAAGTAAATAGTCAACCTCTTTTCTGAAAATGGAGCCCTTGGTGGGATTGAATCGGTATGCATGCTGTTCGACAGGAGGGTGATTACCGAAATAAATATCATGAGACTGAACAGTGGTGCAGGTCGGAGTGTCAGAAAACAAAGTGGGGTGACTGTTCATCAACTTAATAACATCAGCTTGTGGGGGATCATCCAGATGCTGTAGATGGACAGGGAGGTTTTTTAAAACAGAATTTTGCAACCTTGTACACGGGGAGCTATTCCCACAGAGACCATCACTTTCAGGTGAACACAGATGAGGAGGAACAGATGGGACAGTGGCTACACTGCGTACATCACTGCGGGTGACATATGGCTTTAGCATATTCACACGGCCAATTTGACTCTTATGCTTACGGTAAGGAGTAGCGACAACAAAATCAGTTTCACGTAACTGTTTCTCAATCACAAGCAAATCTCAATCTCAAGCAAAACTTTGCTTGAAAAACAGAACTGGGGAGTGGGAGAAGAACAAGCACTTTGTCACCAACCTGAAAAACTCCCTGACAGACTTCTTATCAAACTTTATCTTCATCTTTTCCTGTGAAACACTCAGGGAAAAGTGTGCAGTTTCACATGCCATGTGTAACCTCTCTCTGAACTTACTCACATAGTCAAGCACATTGGACCTGGCAGTGTCAGACAGGAACTTTTCACAAAACAGACAGAGGGGACCATGCATGGAGTGTCCAAACACTAATTCTGCAGGACTGCAACCAGTGGACTCCTGCATGGTTTCCCTTGCAGCTAGGAGGAGGAAAGGCAGACTATCACTGCACTCTTTCCCAGTTTCCAGACAGTATTTTTTCATCATGGACTTTAACGTCTGATGAAAACGTTTGAGCGCACCCTGAGACTGGGGGTGATAGGTGCTGGACCTCCTGTGGCGGATTAACAGTAATGAGAGGATCTGAGCAAACAGCTTGGAAATAAAGTATATACGTGGGCAGCCCGAAAGTGGAAAAGAAGTTTATAAGCGCTCTGATTACGACTTTGGCTTTCAACGTGTGCAGTGGAAAATTAGATATGTTCAAATGGTTCACCTAAAGCGGGAATGGGCTGCAATGGAGCAGGAAAGATAGCTTGATTAGGTTTTCCTACCACTTGGCCCACGTGACAGGAGCGGCAAAATTGGGACACAAATAACACAAGATGCGATAGTAAGTTTTCTTAATTTCCAAATGACCAGAACACATATCAAAACTGAGTATCTGGGCTCGGAAACTCTGGGGAACCACCACTTGCTGCACTGAATTCAACCCCAAATTACCCACAGCAGGCGGATGCCAGTTACACATCAGAATACCATCAGCAACAGAGTATACAGGAGAATTAGCAGTGGCTGCTGTCACACAGGCAGCCAGGGTCAGGTCACTTTGCTTGGCTTTAATGAATACACTGCGATCTACTTCCAGATGCAGCTCTGCCTCAGCAGGCAACAAGTTATCATCTTTCTCATTTTTAACTGAGAGCATTTCTGTCTTCACAGGCTCATCAACAGGACACAAAAAGGAGTCAGACAAATTCAACATGTAGTGGCAAAAATGATATTTAACAACTTAAAGAAAAATCTTCACACGTCGGCTGTCTTTGTTGAGTTTAATTAGCATTCATGAATGAACTCACAGGTACAACTGCATGAACAGTCAATCAGTGAGTGAGTGAGGATGTCCTTCACTCTGCCAGTATTATAGTTTTCCAACACATGCGTCAATAGTCAAAATATGCAACACGCAGACGGTGATGACACTACAAAGACACAACAATTCACATTACGTAAGGGTTTACGAGGACATTCTATTTTTAACACAGCTGTCTCCCTGCTGTCACTGTCATCAATTGCATATCAAAATTGCCAGACACAGTCATGCTCATAGAAACAAGGTTGTACCACATGTGGAACACAGTACAGGTCAAACATCAGTATATATCAGAATTTTCATGATTTTTTTTTCACAAACACTTCCTCAAACTTTCATGACATTGGGCATGGGACACAACACAGGCAGGAAACACAGCAGACACAGACGGACTGGAATCGGACATAGGATTATCGACAACTTTAGGTCTCAGGAAAAGTTTCTCCCCGGCCAAATCGTTACCAAGGATGAGCGCTGCGCCCCCTACTGGCAAGCATGCGGGCACACCAATTTTCATAAAGCTGGAGATAAGGGAAGAGCGCAGGAAAACAGTGTGCAGTGGGGATCTAAAAACACTCATTTCAACCCCCAAAATAAGTGTCAGAACCGTCAAAAAGCAAAACACTTTGGAGCATGAGGGACTGAGTAGCTCCAGTGTCATGCAGAATTACAATCGGCACCTGGTCTTTGTCCTCGCCTGTAAGCGAAACTAAATCTTTGTGGATGAATGGCTTATAACACCATATCAATTTCATCCTGGCCAGATTCTGGCGGACTGATCAGCGGAGTAGGTGTGAACTGGACTAAGCCAATACTTTTGGGACGTTTTGAGTTCCGACTCTCGTGGCACTGAAGAGTGGGACAGTTAGCAAAGAGATGTCCTAACTCATGAGGGTAAAAACACTCATGAAGTACTAGATGAAGTACTCATTGAATTTTTGGAATTTTACCAGCTCCGGCAACTGGAGAGTGTTCGCCTTCTTAGTACATCTGTCCAGTTTGTCAAGAGTAGGAGCCTGTGCAAACTCATCCATATCAAACATCATATACAAATAGGCCCACACTAACTTAAACAACGTGAGCAGATGCAGAAGAAAGCAACAAATCTCTCTCTTGAATGCTGTCTGTGGAGCATGGCTATTTCAGGTGGCCAGGAATCACTGACAGCTGATCAGGCTCATTGACAGCTGACCGGCGGCAGCTACGGAGGACCAATTGCTGGCAGGTGGGGGCGGGACCTGTCAATGAGACAAAGATGGTGCAGCCAAACAGGAGCGCTCACTCCGACTCAAAAATAACACCAAGATTAACACACAGGAATCAATATGACACAGTGACGGCTGGGGGCTGTAACAAGGTGCTAGTGGAAAAGCAAAAAAAACAAAACAAAAAAAACAGTAGAGCCATGGCGAATCAAGCCAAGTCATGCTTGTGGAAAAGGGCCATCTTTTTTCCAATGGCTCATTTTAGGACCCAATATCTGAAGACATTATATGTGAACACATTTCTCTTTGGAATTGTTGCTGTTGTTATTCTTTAATACCTTCAACATATTTATAAAGCACATCAGCTGCTTTTATGACAAAAACCTCACCTTCTATAACAAGGCACTTCTAATATATTTTTAGTACATAAGTCAGGTGTGCCCAACTGCGGTGCAGATCACGGACTAATTCTGAGTTGATCACGAGAAGTAGCCTTGACAGCGGTCATGGAAGAGCATGAAGGGTTTTCACTAGCACTATGTATGACTGTGAACTAGTAGATCTCGACAGACTGAAAACTTTTAAAGGAGATCTTGATACAAAAAATGTTGGGCACCCCTGACATAAGTAGTAGTTCTAAGTCTCCATATGCATACCTGACAACATACACGGTAGACAATGCGATGCAAGTCAAAGTTCTTTTTTGAGGAAGCATGTCATTTTAAGTGAAATTAGTAATTACATACACATGGGAGTGATGGGCCTGTGTTCTGACAGCAGTTTGATGCTGATTGTCGGGATAACTGCTGCTACTGTCAGCAGCCATATAGTCCTGATAAATGACACAGGGTCTTTGCAGTACTATCATAACTACATGACACACCACAAATAAGAATTACTACACATGCAGTTGTTGTGCTGAACAAGGTAAAAACAGACATTTTTTATAATGGGACACACTTGCATAAAGGAACAGGGCAGGGAGAGAGAAAGAGAGAGAAACCAGCTCTATCAGTTTGTTGAATTTAGTCACTCAGCCAGGAAGTGATGAGTATGTTGACTTTTGCCTTGTTTGAAGCTTCTGACAGAGAAGGTGAACATTTCCTCTGACAGCAGAGATGATACATGAGGACAGGTCTGATTGTCTGATCTCTGATGCCATAGATTAGAGCACTCAAACATCTGGGGAAGATCATAATACACACGTAAAGGACAATTTGTATGCGCACCAATATTATTCTGTCTAGGTTTTTAGAAATAGCTATGACCAAGGAGTTGTATACAGTTGATGAGAGACTGAGGCCCAGCTGCATCAGATGCAGCAGCAGTGTGTTCCGAGCCTTTCTGGCTGAAGCTTTGTCTGTAGATGCCGACCTGGCTGCTACCATCACACCAATATACGAGTAAATGACTGTCACACCACCCAGAGCAAACACAAAATACGTGGAGCCTCTGTTGTAAAGATCAGACACTGGATCAAGCAACATGCTTTCTTTGCCACAAAAGTCTTTCATCTGCAGAGTCTCTAGCTCCTCAAATGGAAAATTCAACAGAAAAAGAACATGAGGGAGGACACTTAGTGAACTGAAGGTCCAAACCACAATGATGGCCACTCCTGTGTTTCTGATGGTGATAATGGTTGTGTGCCTCAGTGGGTAACACACAGCTACATATCTCTCCAGAGACATCACCACCAGTGTTAGAGGAGAAACAACACTTGAGAGATGGGTGATCATGAAGAGAACACCACACACTATATACGTCATCTTCATCCTAAAAGCAGCAATGAGGTACATTAACTGGCTCAGAGCCAAGTTTATAGTGTCAGCAAAAAGTAGGTTGTACAGAAGAATGTACCGAGAGGTCTCACAAAAAACTGGTTTACTCCTCAAGGTGAATAACAAAGTCCCATTGATGAAGAGAAACACAACACATGGTACTGTAGTGACCGTGGAAAAGAACAACCTTTCCAGTATCCCACGCTGAGTGAGGGTAATCTGAGAATGAGTTGCATTTGACATCTTAGAAAAAAACTTAAGAGACATAAAAAAGGTTAACCACTTGATATAAATGGACAGAAGATTCAAAAGGAATCTTGTTCTGTTTCTATTCCTAGAACAGTAGATAAATGCCACTGTTTGAGCAGAGAATGCAGCACAGTTTACATGCAAAACCCACATACTGGTAGGTTAGAGGATGTAGTTGTTTTCATGTGAGCAGAGCTGGTCTGCAGGATTTGCCTGCCCCCACATGATGTTTATGAACTCTGTCCCCGTATCCGCCTCACCTAACACATTTACACACAAGCATTTTTAATTATGGGTGGGTGATGTAATCTTTCCACCTCTTCAACATTCACAACTACTTCATCATATTATCCTTAAGCCAAAGCAGCTATTATTTGCTCATGTTCAAGTTCAGGAACCTTTATTATCCCCTAGGGGTAATTTGAAACAGGACACACACCAGTTAATGAAATCCCTCAGTGGCCCATGATCAGGGTCATCACTGCTGCAACAGGGACAGGATGACTGAGTCGTCAGCAAACTTTAAAATATGATGCTGAGGATTCTGGCTTCAACAATCATTGGTATGTGAGATGAATAAAGGGCTGAATGAACACAGCCATGAGGAAGACTGCTAGAGGAGAAGAGGACATCAGGGAAAACCCCATTGACCCTCACTCACTGAGACCGTTTGGTTGAAAAGTTAGAACTTGAAGTTCTTTAAAGTTTAAAGTCATCTAACATGTCACGTTTTTGGCTTGGGCCATTTTATAGTCAAAATAAAATATCGACATTGCTGATTCATTTAAGGTTCCAGTGCCTCTCAGTGCGAAGAGGAGGAGTTGAGGGAGCTCCTATATCAAACGCTGCAGGAGAGGGGGGCCTGGCTGCTGATTTTACCCAACCCCATGAACTTCCAGACTGAGCTAGCATGACCACAGAGGAGTTGACACTCACCCTGCATATCCGAGAGGTGGAGGTGAGACATAGGGAGCTGGAGGTGGAAGCCCTGCTAAAGGTATTGAAGTTGGAGCAGGGAGTGTGAAAGGCCCAAGAGCTCTGTGCTTCATTGTCTATTGAAGACAGTTTAGATCATGATGTTGTGAAAGCCATCGTGCTACGTGCCTATGACCTAGTTCCCAAGGCATACAGGCAGAAATTCAGAGGTCATCCAGACATATGTGGAGTTTGCGAGAGAGAAAAGTGCCCTTTTTGATAAATGGTGCTATAGTGACTTGTTCTTACTAACCAAAACAACAAAACGAACCTAAGCCACTGAGGGGCTGCTGAACTGGTTTACAAGTTGACGCGTCCGCCGTCCTTCCGGGTTCAATTAATGATCCACCACCAAACATCCCGGGTAACAATAACTCACATTTTATTGCGCTCTTGACCACAAGGGACCTTCGCCGACTGTGCGTACACTTACTGGATAGTAACTTGTAGGCTGACCTCAAAGGGCTCACATAACAGATCACAATTGCAATAAAACAAAGGAACAGTGCGGACGGTCAAAAACTGTGTGCTTCCCCTCTGTCAGCAGCACACCTGCCCAGTGATTGCCTGCTGTGGTATTTAACACCTCCCCCTTCCCACAGCACTACACGCCGCCCACTGCGGCCACCAGGCAATAAGCAAAACCCCGCACATAGCCCAAAGAAATGGCTCTAACACGCCAGCCCCTAATTGTAAATGGCAGCTGACATTACAATTACCTTAAACATTAAATTACAGAGCCATAATAACAACAAAAAAAACAATAAACACTTTATCAAACAACACCCAATACATTATACCAATAACTTGGGTTCACTCAGGGGTCACCAAAGTCAACATTAACCACTTTCAGCTTCACATAGTAGGCATAACTTGGTAACAGGCCTTTCCAAAATGCTTGTCTTTGTTCTGAGACGCACAGAGCGTACCAGACCTTTCTTATCTGGGAAAGTTTCCAAAATTCTGCCAAGAGGCCAAGATCCACGTGGAGCAGCCGCATCCATCACCACAACAATGTCACCAGGAACAAAATTTCTCCCCCTTTTGTTCCATTTGTGACGCTCTTGAAGCAAAGGGAGGTACTCCTGTACCCATCTCTTCCAAAACAAATCCGCTATATATTGAACTTGTCGCCATCTCCTCTTCACATACACATCATCCTTGGTGAACAATCCAGGTGCTAGGACGGGCTTTCCTTTCATCAGGAGGATATGATTCGGAGTAAGCGGTTCCAGATCAGCAGGATCATCCGAGAGCTTGGTTAGAGGGTGGCCATTTAATATAGCTTCAACCTCGCACAAGACGGTGTGCAGTCCATCATCATCAAGTGTCTGAAGATATAAAACAGAGGTAAGAACACTCCGTACCATACGAATGACCCGTTCCCAGACACCGCCATGATGTGATGCTCCAGGTGGGTTAAAGTGCCACTGGATGCCCTCCTGCAACAGCACTCTCTGTATCTGCTGGTGGTTTAAGGATGCAAGTGCTGCCTTTAGCTCCTTTTTGGCTCCCACAAAGTTGGTACCGTTATCCGAGCGGATAGAACACACTTGACCTCTTCGACTGATGAACCTTCGCAACGCATTAATACAGGCACTGGTATCCAAGGATGTCGCTACCTCCAGATGTACAGCTCTGCTTGCAAAACAGGTAAAGATGACACCATAACGCTTACACACACCTCGACCTCTCCTCACCTCCAAAGGGCCGAAATAATCCACTCCCACATTCGTGAAGGGAGGAAGATCTGGAAGGAGCCTTTCCTTTGGTAGGTCCGCCATTTTTTGCTCACCCAACTTGCTTTTGTGTCGTCTACAAAAACTGCACTGCGATATGATTTTTCTCACAGCTGAAGTGGCACTTGTTATCCAGAACCTCCTTCTTAACCTTGACAGTGTATGATTTCTCCCGCCATGGCCAACCTGTTGGTGTACGTGTCTCAGTATGAGTGTGGAGATGTGTTGTTCTTTTGACAAGATGAGTGGATGCTTTGTCTCTTCCGGTAAAGACGCCTTAGCCAAGTGCCCTCCCACTCTCAGAAGTCCATTTTCAAGACATGGATCCAGTTTATAGATAGAGCTGCCTCTTGCCACAGACTTTCCCGCTAACAGGGCAGCAATCTCCTCCTTAAACCTTTCTTGCTGACTGTAGCGAATGATGGACATTTCAGCATCCAAAAGATCCTTAGCTGACAAAGTTTGACTCATTGCCTTTTTAGCCCTCTGCATCTCCCGTGGTACATCTGATCCATCTGTATCTTTCCTGCTGAACTCGAGAGCATGCAACTCCTTTCTCTTTTGTGACAACTGCAGAAGAATCCTCTTCCACTTAAGAAACCAGGCAACTGACACCTTGAGTTTCCCCCAATCGGAAAAGTATGATAGGAGCTGGTCGGTAGCATTAAGAGAGTCCTGAGTCGTAATTATGTTTACCATGGCATCCCTTTTGACCTCTACATCGTCAGCTGCAATCGTGACCTCTGTGATGTCTAAAGGCCAATCTTCTTCTAGGCCAAAGAGAAACCTTGGACCTTCAATCCAACTTCCACCATTCAACAGATCTTTGACCTTCATCCCTCTAGAGGCATAATCCGCAGGGTTGTCTTTCGTATTGATATACCTCCACTGAGAAACGTGAGTTGCACCTCTGATGGCTGAAACTCGATTTGCCACAAACGTGTGAAAACGTCTGTCCTCATTTTTAATGTACTTGAGCACTGAAGTACTGTCCGTCCAAAAGGTTGACTGATCCAATGGCAGCTCCAATTCTGCTCTCAACATCTGATCCACCTGAACAGCTAGGACAGCAGCTGTAAGCTCCAACCGAGGAATAGTTATCTGTTTCAAGGGGGTGACTCTCGCCTTTCCAAGCACGAAGGAGACATGAACCTCACCCCTGCTGTTTTCAATTCTGAGATAGGTGACAGTACCAAATCCAATTTCACTAGCATCGGAAAAGTTGTGCAGCTGTGCTTTAGTGGGCTGTCCAAAGTCTTTGGGCTTGATGCACCTGTCAACCGTGAATAAAGCCAACATGTTCAATTCCTCCAGCAATCCTGTCCATTGACGGCTGATTTCTGCAGGTATGTTGTCGTCCCATCCACAACGCCTCCGACAGAGCTCTTGCAGCATGACTTTAGCTGGCAGTGTCACCGGTGCAAGGAATCCTAAGGGATCATAAATTGAACAAATTACAGACAACAGACCCCTTCTGCTCTGCGGTTGCTCTTTCACCATCATTTTGAATTTAAACGCATCCGATTCCACACACCACTGCAGTCCAAGGGCTCTCTCAACTGGCAGCTTGTCCCTATCCAGATCCAACTCTTTCCAATCTTTGGCTCTGTGCTCCTCTTCAATAGTTTGCAGCACTGCTCGGCTGTTACTGAGCCACTTTGTCAAAGTGAAGCCTCCCTTTAGGCAGAGGTCACTGAGTGCTTTAACCATTTCAACCGCCTCCTCTTCTGAAGATAAACTCTTCAAACAGTCATCAACGTAAAAATTTTGTTTGACTGTTTCCACCACTTTCGACAAAAAGTGAGCTTGGTTGTCTTCTGCTGTCTTCCTGAGGGCATAACTGGCGCAACTTGGAGATGAGACAGCACCAAACAAATGAACTGTCATCCGATACTCCACCGTCTCTTTGCTCACTTTACCATCAGGCCACCACAGGAAGCGGAGGAAGTCTTTATCCTCTTCAGCCACTTTAACCTGGTAGAACATAGACTGAATGTCTCCCATAAGCGCCACTGGCTCCTGCCTGAATCTGACGAGGACTCCTAGTAGTGAACTTGTCAGGTTTGGGCCCTGAAGGAGTTGGCTGTTGAGCAATGTTCCTTTAAACTCAGATGAACAGTCGAATACAACACGCAAAGTGCCCTTTCTGGGATGACGCACCCCATGATGGGGAATATACCAGACCTTTCCAGCTTCTCCATCCAATTGATGTTGAGGCACCTTTTCTGCATAGCCTTTCCTTATAACATCATTGAAGAAGTTGGTGTATTCCTGGTGAAACAGATCATCCCTGTTGAACTTCCCCTTTAATCCCAGAAGCCTTTGCTTGACCAAAGAAAGATTATTTGGAAGAGTAAGATGTTCCTTTCTGAAGGGCATTTTTAGGCTGTAATGGCCGTCCTGCAGCTGGGCTGACTCATCCATAATCTTTAAAAATCTGATGTCCTCTCTTGACATACCCTTTTCCTCTGTGCTTCTTTCATTGAAGTCATGATTATACTGGTTATTCAACATTTCCTCCAGCTTACTCACAGAGATCCTATTGACAGCTGCCACTGAGAACCCTGTTTTAGGTTTGCTGCTTTCTCCATCTCGAAGGGGACCGTTTACCACCCACCCAAGTACTGTTCTCACCGCATAAGGGCCATTTCCTCGGCTGTTGATGACTTCCCAGGGCTCCAATACCTTAGGGACGTTGGTACCAATCAACATGTCAACATTGGCTTCTATGCAGGGAATTCGGACGTCAGAGAGGTAAGGCCACTGTGACAGCTCTTCCTGTGTAACGATGTTGTTAGGGGTCACAGGCATTTTTCTTTGTGTGAGAACCTCTGGAAGACTGTAAAATTGATTACTGTTAAGACCAGCCACCTCCAACCCATTCAAAGCATGCGTAGAAACAACCTTTTCTTGCCCCATGGTGCGTAAGAGGAAATTTGTTTTCCTACCAGCGATGTTCAACCTTTGCATCAGATGTTCTGAACAGAACGTAGCTGTACTGCCGGGATCTAGGAAGGCGTAAGTTTGTATTATTTTGTCTCCTTTAATAGATTTAACTTGGATTGGCAGAATGGACAAAATGCTGTCCTCCTTTCCAGCCCCTGTATGACCACATGTTTCTGAAGAGGGTGCTTTGACACATCTTGTTTCTTTAGAGGGTTCACCTTCTGCTCCACCTTTTGGTCCCTTTGAAATGTGAAGCACTGTTGGATGATTCTGACCACATTCTTTGCAAGTTAGGCGCCTGTCGCAATCCTTGCTCATGTGTCCACTACACAAACAGCCAAAACACATCCTATTCTCCCTCAGAAAGATAATTTTTTCCCAATGCCTTTTCTTTTTTAGTTTCAGACACTCCTCCAATGTGTGAGACTGAGAACAAAAAGCACATGCATTTGTAGAACTTTCCATTGAGCCTTGCTTCTGCGGGATTGGGCATGAACCTTTGGTTGTATCAACAACAGTAACTGTAGTAGCAAAGCTGTTACCTCTGACTTTGCTGAACTTAGACTGTGACTTAAACCGGTTGACATTTTTTACGGCAGGTGAACAACTTGGATCCTGGATGTCCCCAAAGAGTGGATCAGAGATGATCTTAACTTGAAGTTCAATGAATGAAACAAGATCCTTAAAGCAAGCTCTACGATTATGTCTCTCCAAGATTTCGTGTGCCTTTGCCCTCCATTTTTCTCTGAATTTGAATGGAAGCTTTGTCACAATTGCTCTCATGTTGGCTGGTATATCCAGTTCTTGCATGTAATGAAGCTCCTCCATCACATTGCAACAACCACGCAAGAACAGAGAAAAAGCTTGAAGTGATTTTACATCTTCTGATTTCACTGTAGGCCAGGCCAAAGCCTTCTCTATATACGCCGCTGCAACCTTATATTCATTTCCAAAGTGTTCACGCAAAAGTTCTTTAGCCAGTTGATAACCTCTCTCAGGAATCATGTGCTGACAGCTTCTTACTAGCTCTTGGGGCTGACCCTTTGTAAATTGTTCCAAAAAATAAAGACAGTCAGCTTTGTTAGCCTTTGACTCCACTCCATGTTCAAAAGCTCTGATGAAGTGTCTGTATTGAAGGGGATCACCGTCAAACACTGGAATTTCTCGGGATGGTAATGACAGTGAACATTGTTGCTGAACAAGAGCGGTTGTTATTTCATTCTGTTTATGCATTATGGTGAAGAGATCTCCTTGCATTTGTGCAGAATTTGAATGTGGTTGCTCAACATAAGCCGAGTGCTCATTGTTAACTGAAAAACAAAGAGTTTGTTGCTGTGTGTCTTCATAATGTGTTGCTCCATATGTTGCTGTTGTTTTCCTCTTTTGTCCTGATCCAGTGATGCACTGCTGTCCTTGTTCCACAGTGTGTGTGTTTTGTGCACTTGAGTCCTTATGACGTACTGACAAAGTGGTTTGTGGCACTGCACTCCATGTCCAGGGTTCAAATAACTTTGCTGCAGGGTTGAGTCCTCTGGAAACGGGTTTTTGTTCTTTACTCCTTTGTGAACCTGCATTCCTTCCATCTGATGATGCTTGAGATTTCCTTGAACATTCTGAGGCAGCTTTTAAAACCTCCAGTTTTGCTGCGAATGCCGCGATTTCACCATCAAGCTCAAGCTGCTCTTTTTTCCTTGTCAGCTCAGCTTCTTCCTGCTCTCTTTTTCTCCTCAGCTCTGCTTCTTCCCTTTCCAGAGCATGTTTTTCCTTAAGCGCAGCAGCTTTAGCAAGAAGTGCGGCCTTTTCTGCCTCGGCTTGAATGCGGGCAGATGCTGTTGTTTGCCCACTTTTGCTGCTTTTACCACTACATCCACTTTTATGTTGAGAATGTTTACTTGCAATGTTTGATATACTGTCATTAGGATGCACGTCATCAATCACATTATCACCATTTTCATTATTTTTCAACCATTTTTCAACATCATCAATAAAATCATCCTCAACCAACATTTTTGCAGCAAACCATGTATTGTGTTTCTCACTTTCTTCAGCAGGTAACAAACGAACCAACGAATCATGAGCATTTTTTGCTTCTTCACACAAACAAATAATTTTCTCCAGTGCGTTCTGAACCTCTGCAACATCTTTATCATGCATATACTCTTCAATTTTGAATCTCTGACTTTTTACCATGCTCAATGTATTTTTTCTTAATTTTTGTAACGTTTCCAATTTTTTTTCCAACCCTTTTGGTGTTAACCTAACGGTTCTTTTACCTTTACCCAAGCTCGTTTCATTAGATTTTACTGGTTCAATAGACACACCGACAGCGGCATTTTCCGCGACCAGCTGATCAATTTCAGCGTTCATAATGTCCACCTTTAAAGTCCCACAACGAATCCAATACGAACGATGACAGTTCAGTCTTATGATGTGATGTCCATTAGCAACCAATGCATTGGAATTACGCTCGTTTTAATTGTGTGCACACTTTATTTTTTTTATTTTCTTATGGCCATGAAGCTGCAGCTACTGCTCATACCTTTTGCAACGGTGGGCGCCTTGAGATGATCCGGTGGTAATGGGCTTTACCTCATCCATGTTTCAGCTGATGGCTCGGTGTCACTCCAGGAGACGCGGCCGGTGACATCCTCCATGCACGGCAGAGCGCTGAACCTCCCCCGGCGTCCTGGTCCAGCGTCAGCTCGAACGTTGTTCTGCCGGCAATTCTGATTCCTTCACTAACTACTTCTAACCGAAGCGAAGTTTTTGACTTATTATAGTGACTTGTTCTTACTAACCAAAACAACAAAACGAACCTAAGCCACTGAGGGGCTGCTGAACTGGTTTACAAGTTGACGCGTCCGCCGTCCTTCCGGGTTCAATTAATGATCCACCACCAAACATCCCGGGTAACAATAACTCACATTTTATTGCGCTCTTGACCACAAGGGACCTTCGCCGACTGTGCGTACACTTACTGGATAGTAACTTGTAGGCTGACCTCAAAGGGCTCACATAACAGATCACAATTGCAATAAAACAAAGGAACAGTGCGGACGGTCAAAAACTGTGTGCTTCCCCTCTGTCAGCAGCACACCTGCCCAGTGATTGCCTGCTGTGGTATTTAACACCTCCCCCTTCCCACAGCACTACACGCCGCCCACTGCGGCCACCAGGCAATAAGCAAAACCCCGCACATAGCCCAAAGAAATGGCTCTAACAGGTGCCAAGCCAGTAAAGTCACCACATGAGAAAACCTACGTGGACAAGTGTTGTTGGAAGAGTTCAAAAATCGGCTCCCTGAAAAGATTGTTGTCTACCTAAATGAACAAAAATTCACATCCCTCACGGTTGCCGCAGTATTGGCTGACAAGTGCGCTTTGACCCATAGGAATGTGTTCTTGCCGCTTAACCCCTGTGCACCGCTCTCAACTGATCGTCTGTCTAAATCTCCTTTTTTTTTTTCGTTGCGGTGATATCTTTTTTTTCTAATTGGTGAACTTAAGTGAAAACAGACAAAGTAAGTAAAAGTAATTTGTTAGATTACAAGTTACAGTAGCTACTAGTTCCGTGTGAACAGCCAATCTAACAGACAGTCCCATGTGTGCTCCCTGCCTGGCTCATTGAAACAGCCTATCATATCCTTGGACGCTATGAGTGATAGGCAAACAGCCAATCATTTAAAAACTGTGTAGTTCTGTTAAGCCTGGTTCACACATAACGATAATCGGGTTGATTTTGCCCCAATTTTCCCCCTTCTGACCAAGGACAAAAATCGGGCGATTATCTTAAGGCTTTTAAGATTATCC
The DNA here is from genome assembly GCA_021432705.1 of Caranx ignobilis. Lineage (NCBI taxonomy): Eukaryota > Metazoa > Chordata > Actinopteri > Carangiformes > Carangidae > Caranx > Caranx ignobilis. Next base: position 1,659,554 of record MU269980.1, read on the forward strand.
TATGAGATAATCCTTTGGTGTGTGGTGTGTTAAGAGTCAAATTCTCCCAACAGTCGGCTCAGAAAACAGTCGGGGCCGATGATTGTAAATAAATATTAAACATGTTCAATATTTATGATCGTCTGCCGCGATCGTTTTGCTCACAAATGTGTGGGGGGGAAGCCGACAATCGGCAGTCACGGACTCCGCGAAATGTGACTGTTAGGAATAAGTTATAATTTGACACTATATTTAAAGCTATGATTTGGCAGTATATGCACTATTTAGTAATTAACTGTGATTTGACATCATGTATGCACTGTTCTGTTACAATTAGATGATCTGACACTGTGTGCTCTGTCCTGTGCTTGAACTCACATAAACTGATAAGTGTCCCTACGACACCAGATAGCGGTGACTCTCACCTGATAAGCAAGTACAAGATGTAACTGTAGTGTCTTCTCTCTCTGTCAGCTAGGTCTGTTACAATAGATACACACCTGACTCACAGCAGATTCACACACATACTTAACACATATTCTGTGCACACATCATAAACCAAGAGTGGACAACATCATCTGACTCATCATACTCTATCATAAAGTCCAACCTCTGCATCGGGCAGGACCAGCCCAAGAAGATAACTGTGAACTATAAATGTGAACTGTTTTCTCAAAGCTGTGTTTGTTTTGGCTGAGATCCTGACTGAGCTCCGTCACTACGCACCCAGCGCTGCTGTGCTTTACCTGTGACCTGAATAAATTCTTCGTCTGTGAACTGAAGACTTCTGTGGTTTGTTCTTGGGCTTCCAATAAAAGAACAGATTCTAACATGACGTGATATTTAATGTAACCAATACAGAAGCGAGCTGAGTGTAGAACACGGAAGTATAACAAACCATCTTCATGGCCACCATCTCCAGGACTGCCAACGATATGGCGAAACTCAAAGTCAACTCTTCTTTCTTTTACTTTGCGATTTTTCAGCTAGCATTAATCCCAAAACCTGGTCCTCCATGTTTGTTTACACTCGTCATTCTTCTTCACGTCTGATCACGTCTGATCACGTGATCACGATTTCTGGCTTGAGGGACAAGATTCTAGTGCAATTCTAGTGACAAATCATTATGAGCATGGTGTGCTGTGTTTGGAATATCAGAGCACACTACACACATAACGATCAAAACTGTTCAATCAAGGATTTTTTATCTTTATGTGTGTGGTCTCTCACAGATAAAAAATCTTATAAGCTTTGGAAAATCTTTATGTGTGAACCAGGCTTTACAGCGTCATCGCCATGTGTGTTTGTTGACAACAGAACAGCCTGTAGTGAGAACATGAGGAGGACAGTTAGCTCGTCGGTATGGTAATGGTAACTGAGACTGTTGTTGTGTATTATTCTACTACACTGACTCCCTTGGGACTCGGGCCAAAACAGATCTCTGCCGCCCTCCTATGCTGACGGCCTGTTCTCCTGGTCCACCGTGATCCACAGATCTCTGCCCTCCTCCTGCTCTATCTACATGTACGTACAGTCACACTGATTACGTTGTGTGTTTTAATCAGTCCTGTAACACACACAGTGACGCCGTACCGGCAGGGAGACAGAAATGCTCATTGTTAATGTGCAGAGGGACCAAATGACAGCTCGTCCTGACAGTAACACCCAACACTTAAACCTGACTTGCTTCTATACTGAAAAACTCTGTGTCAAACTGTAGGATGTGTCAGAGGACTAATTCATCAGTTAAACTATCATAACTATGACACCTGAGTCAGTAAACACAGCCGAGCGACTGAAAAAATTACCACTCAAGTGAATTTATTTTCCGTAATTGAAAACAGGTTCTTGAATGTAACTCAGTCAAAGTAAGATGTATCCTAGAAGGTCTTTGCTGTTCTGTAGGTCATGCATGCTGTACATGCTGACAAAGTTAGACATATCAGACTTGTAGGCTTGAGAAAATCAGTTCGTGTTACTACTTGAAATGCCCATCCCTAGTTTGGACCCGTCTTATGTTTATTTTTTAATCAAACTGCACGCGACTGGAAGATCAGGACGTTTACGACACTACAAGCTGGCGCTCATGCGAAATGGAGTCTTCCTTCAGGCAAAACACTACTGCTTTGGTCCACAAGCGCCGCCCGACTCAACCAAAAATGAAAACTCTTTGCTTCTTCCAAAATATTTGCTTGTCCTTGTGTAAGATGTGGAAGGTTTATAGAATCGAGGAATTTATGAATTTCACCATTGTTTGGGTTATGGTCTGAAGTGTACAGGTTTTTATAGTTCATAAATATTTTATTTATATCTTTTGGGTCATGTAGTGGCTTCCCTGTTGAGTTCTTAAAGGGCCCATATGATGCAAAATCCACTTTATACTGGTTTTGTAGTGCTTATATGTTCTCCCATGGCCTTTCTATGATGCCTGGAGGTGAAAAAAGTCTGTCTGCTCCCTTAAGCGATTGCTTCACTTTTTAGAGATTGTGTGCCCAAACGGACCGGTTGGAAATGCAGCTGTTCTTGACGTCAAGAGCAGTTAGCTCCTCCTCCTGCTAATGCCTTGGTACTGCTCCTGGGCCAGTCTATAAAAAGGTGAGCTCCGACCGCTGAGATTTTCCCGGAACCATGGCGACAGTAAGAAGGCAGCAACCAGCAGCAAAAAGATGTATCTTTCCTCCCTTCATCCGAGCCTCGCAAGAGACAGAGGCTGGAGCTTATATTATGAGTTTTACCAAAATGGCTGCGTTGAGTTGAGTTGATGATGATGTTCGGTAAAGGCTTGTAAATCTTGGGATTTGATCTTTACCCATGTGTCATCTATATACCTAAACCAGTGGCTTGGAGGTGTTCCTTTGAATGAGTTAAGGGCCTTTCGCTCTACCATTTCCATGTATAGATCGGCCACAATGGGGGACACCGGTGAGCCCATAGCACAGCTGTGCTTTTGTCTGTAGAAGTTGCAGTTAAACTGGAAATATGTGGTTTTGAGGCATAAATCCAGTAACTGGCAAATCTGGTCTGGTTTGAGGTTGGTTCTGTCATGTAGTGTGTTATCTTGTTCCAAGTGATTCCTCACGGTTTCCACTGCCTCCATGGTTGGAATACAGGTGAATAAGGAGGTCGCATCGTATGACACCATGGTTTCATCTTGTGCCAATTTTCAAGCCTTTGATTTTGTTCACAAAGTCTAACGAGTTTTGAACATGATGTGGTGTATTCCCAACCAGGGGGGCTAAGATGTTGGCTACAAGCTAAACGATATTGTAAGTTACTGAATTGATGCTGCTTACAATGGATCTGAGTGGTGCCCCTTCCTTATGGACCTTGGGGAGTCCATATAGGCATGGAATGGTGTCCTGAGGATAGAGACGGAGGTACTGTGGCCGGTCAACGGCTCCATCTTGTTGTAGTTTTTGGAGGCATTCAATGACCTTTCTTTTGTAGCCACTGGAAGGATCTCGCTTCAATATTTCATAGGTACTTGTGCCATTTAGTAGAGTGGCAACCTTAGCATGGTAATCACTTGTATTCAGAATTACTGTGCATCTCCCTTTGTCAGCTGGAAGGATAGTGATGTTTTTATCCTTGCTCAGAGATACCACAGCTTTTCTTTCATGATGGGTGAGGTTCGAAGGTGGAGCCTTAGCATTGGACAGAGTTGCTGACACCTTAAACCTTAGCTGTTCCGCTTCAGTTTCTTTCAGTTTGTTTTTCCTTATAGCTGATTCTGTTGCTGTGATGAGTTCAACTATAGGAACTTGTTCTGGTGTAACAGCAAAATTTAGCCCTTTTGCTAGGACCTCCTTCTCGGGCTGGGTAAGTTCCCTGTCAGATAAGTTCTTTACCCATCTGTCTGTTTTTGTGTGTTGGTTTGTCTCCTGTTCCCCTTTTGAGGTTCCTGTTTTTTTTTCCTGAGTTAATTGTCTTGTATTGGAGATTGCAGAATTTCTTTCTTTGCCTTTCTTTACCTTTGGTGTGTTGGGCTAGTTGGGCTTTCATGGTGAAGTCAACAACCTTTTCCCCCATTGTGGCGAATCTATACATGGAAATGGTTGAGCGAAAGGCCCTTAACTCATTCAAAGGAACACCTCCAAGCCACTGGTTTAGGTATGTGGATGACACATGGGTAAAGATTAAATCCCAAGATTTACAAGCCTTTACCGAACACATCAACTTGGTGGACAAAAACATCAAGTTCACAAGAGAGGATGTCAAAGACAACCACCTACCATTCCTGGACTGTGATGTTCACCTTGTTGAGGACAGGAGCCTCCACATTGGGGTGTACAGGAAGCCCACACACACAGATCAATACTTACTCTTTGACTCACATCATCCACTGGAGCACAAACTGGGTGTTATCAGAACCCTGCAACACAGGGCTGACAACATACCAACCTCCACTCGGGCCCAAGCAGAAGAACATAAACATCTAAAGGGAGCTCTGAAAACTTGTGGCTATCCGAGTTGGACATTTGGCAAAACAACAACACGCTCCAGAAAGAATACCAACACGGAGGATGCTGAGAAAATGGAAGATAGACGCAAAAACATTGTCATTCCATACATGTCTGGGGTATCAGAGAAACTCAGGAGGATTTTCAACAAACATCAAATCCCTGTATGTTTCAAACCCAGTAACACTCTCGGGCAGAAACTGGTACATCCTAAGGACAAGTCTGTGAATGTTCTCATTCGTCCAGGTCATTGTTATCTCTCTCTCAATTTGAATTGAAGGCAGCTGGACTTGTATTTGTCAGACTAGTGCGGACTAGAGAGACCAAAGCATATGAACTGATGAAGCCGATTGGATGAGAGGCAAAACGTCTTCCACAGACAAATACAAGTCCAGTTGCCTTCAATTCAATTTGAGAGAGAGACCTAAGGACAAGACACCACACAACCAAAAAAGCAACCTAATATATGCGGTCAAATGCAGTGAGGAATGCAAGGACCTATATATTGGGGAAACAAAACAACCCTTAAACAAACGTCTGGCCCAACACAGAAGGGTAAACTCCTCAGGTCCTGTCTCAGCTGTCTACTCCCATCTAAAGGAAAAGGCACACTCCTTTGAAGACAGCAATGTCAAAATCTTGGACGGGGAGGACAGATGGTTTGAAAGAGGAGTCAAAGAAGCCATCTATGTAAAAGTGGAGAAGCCATCGCTAAACAGGGGAGGGGGTCTGCGACACCATCTATCCCCCATTTACAATGTCGCCCTTTCATCTGTACCCAGGAGAGTCAACAACTTAACCTCAGACGACTCTCAACGATCATCATCCACCAGGGGCTCACCTGACCCTAACGACTGTTGTTAACACGAGATAACAACAGGGGCACATGAGCCTAACGACTGTTGTCCACATGAGACCACAACAATGGTCAGGTGAAACCAGTACTTTCACAGGTACTTTGGTGGACCCACCCACAAGAGGTTAAATACCTGGGTCCTACTCCACCTTCTTGGTCAGACTAGTGTGGACTAGAGAGACCAATGCATAAGAACTGATGAAGCCGCTTGGTTAAGAGGCGAAACGTCTTCCACAGACAAATACAAGTCCAGTTGCCTTCGATTCAATTTGAGAGAGAGACTCACACTGCAGAGTCCCTGCCTTCCTGCTAACGATGAGCGTATTGCGCCATTTCTTGTTGTGGTGTGCCTGTTGTGTTAGACTCTCTCTCTCAATCCTCTGTATAGCTTTCTGCTAACTTCATCACTTTAAGCACCACTGCACGCTACGCTTAGTACATTACACAAGTCTCTGTCACTCAGGTCTATCACAGGACCCTATCTGTACTCCTCCACTCGATGTACTTGTCCTAGAAACCCAAACTTACCTAGCATAGCTATGGCTTCTCTCTCTCCCTCTGCTTCTCCCTCCACTTCTCCTTCTCTCTCCTGCTCCGTGTGCCTGATGTTTAGTTATTCCTCTGCCTACTTTAATGATAATGGTACATGTAATAAGTTTAACCTGTTCGCAGTCCTGGAGGTGAGGCTTAGTGAGCTAGAGTCCCAGCTCCGCACTATGGAAGCTAGTCCTTTAGCTCAGGTAGCATCCCAGGCCTCCCTGGCCAGTGCGGAGCCATCTAGCCTAGCTGCCGCTAGCAGATCCCCCGCAGCTCCCGAGCAGCTGGGAAGCCAGGCTCGCTGGGTGACAGCACACAGGAAGCATAAGTCCACATGGCCCGTGTTGCACCACCAACCCCTTCATGTTCCCAATAGATTTTCCCCACTCAGCGACACACCCGCTGAGACCCAAACTCAGCATGTTGGCTCTATTGCTCTCAGCTGCACCACCGCCGGGAAGCCGACATTAGTCATTGGCGACTCTGTTCTCCGGAACGTGATGGTAGAGACTCCAGAGAGCATAGTTAGGTGCATCCCAGGGGCCAGAGCGGGCGACGTTGAGGCAAATTTGAAGCTGCTGACAAAAAGGAAATGTAAATACAGTAAAATTGTAATCCATGTTGGCGCTAATGACACCCGACTTCGCCAGTCGGAGTTAACTAAAGTTAATGTAGAATTGGTGTGTAACTACACAAAAACAATGTCAGACTTCATGGTTTTCTCTGGCCCGCTGCCCAATTTGTCTAGTGACGACATGTTTAGCCGCATGTGGTCGTTCCATCGCTGGATGTCTAGGTGGCGCTTAGCAAACAACGTGGCCTATATAGACAATTGGAAAACTTTCTGGGGAAAGCCTGGTCTGATTAGGAGAGATGGCGTCCATCCTACTTTGGATGGTGCATCTCTCTTATCTAGAAACATAGCACGTTCTGTTGTAGTGATCCATTGGTTCGTACCATGGTCACGGACTTTGGGTTAGGGAAGGGTTTGCCTTATGTTTTTTCCCTCCTTTAATTTTGTCCCAAATTATGTCCGGGCCAAGTTTATTTATCAGTTATTTTTGGTTTATGATCGGAGGCACGGGTAAGGCAGGACAAGTGTGCCTATGTGTTTTTTTTTATTGTATTAACATGGGGGAGCCCGAGGGGATATATGGGGAAGTGACGTGGGGAACGGGGGGAAGTGACTGTGACAAAGAGACGGACAGCGTTCGTGACGGCGGCTGACGCGGGATTTCTGAATCTTGGAATATTCTTTTCCCTGGTGGATTATCTGTGGATTACCTGTGGTGGATTACGGACGGTTCGGACACCGCGCAGCCGGGTCCGTCACTTTTCGAACACTGTGTCGGGAGGATTGCGCGACCCCTCAACGGAGTCGCGGCGTCTTCCTGTGGGAACTGTGAGCAGACTCACGCATCCTCAGACATACACTCTCATACACGCACCTGGGATTGTGTGACAACGGGAGGGTGGGAATACGGGTCGTTACTGTTCTTTTTGTTTTCGATGTAATTCCGTCCATTGTGGATGCGTTTTGCGTTAAGAAATAATGACTGATACCACAGTGATGGTTGCTCTGAGTTTTCCTTTTTTCTTTCATTAATAAGCCAATGCGCGAGCCTGAATCTGCCTGCTGAACGGCGTTGTGCCAGTTCCCCTTTATTTTATATTTTCTCACAGTAGGAAAAGGGAAATTGTTACAGAGTGGTGGCCTGTACGGGGAACTGGATAGTCAAGCAGATTCGTGCATGGTTGTAAGCTTTAACTGTTAGTCATTCCAACCCCTGACAATCACCCAGAGTTCAGACCAGCAAGCAGAGCCGCAGTCTTACATGCCCTTCTGCAGGTTCCTCTATGCTGTCACCCACCCTACCCTACTTATATATAGAAACTGTGTCTGCCTCAAGGCTGTATAAGCCTAAACCCAAAGCTGGAGGAGTCATTTATAGCAACCCAGTTAAAATCAAAACCACTACTTCAGCAAACCAAACAAATAAAACTATTAAATGTGGTTTGCTAAATATTCGATCTCTCTCATCCAAGTCTCTGCTAGTAAATGATTTGATCACTGATCACCAAATTGACTTACTGACTCAAACCTGGTTGCAGCAGGATGAATTTGTCAGTTTAAATGAATCTACCCCTCCTAGTTACATTAACTACCATGCGCCTCGTAACACTGGTAGAGGAGGAGGAGTGGCTGCAGTTTATCATTCAGATCTTCTTATTAACTCTTGACCTAATGAGTCATATAACTCATTTGAAAGCCTTACTCTCAGCTTCTCTCACCCAGACTAGAAAGCAGAGAAACCACTCTTACTAGCTGTGGTGTATCGTCCTCCTGCACCTTATTCTGAGTTCTTAGAAGAATTCCCTGACTTTCTGTCAAATTTAGCAATGAACTCAGACAAAGTTATTATATTATAGTGGGCGACTTCAAAGTTCACGTGGACTTGTACTTCTGGATCTCTGTGCTGCATTTGATACCATTGATCACAGCATCTTGCTGCAGACATTAGAACATGAGACTGGGATTAAAGGATCTGCTCTAAAATGGTTTGACTCATACCTTTCTGACAGGTTTCAATTTGTTAATGTTAATAATGACCATTCGGAGTACAGCAGTGTTACATGTGGGGTGCCACAGGGATCAGTTTTAGGGCAAGTTCTCTTCACTCTTTACATGGTTCCATTAGGGGATATAATCTGGAAGCACTCCATCAATTTCCACTGTCATGCTGATGATACTCAGCTCTACTTATCGATAGAGCCAGATGATAGAAGCTGCCTCATCAATCTGCAAGGTTGCTTGAAAGACATCAAATCCTGGATGTCTTCTAACTTCTAACTGAAATCTGACAAAACAGAGGTTATTGTGTTTGGACCTAAGCATCTCAGGGACACATTCTCCAATCAGATTGCTACTCTGGATGGCATCACCCTGAACTCCAGTCCAACCGCAAGGGACCTTGGAGTCATTTTTGACCAGGATCTTTCCTTCAGCTCTAATACTACTAGGACTGCCTTCTTTCACCTGCACAGTATAGCTAAGATCAGGAATATCCTCTCTCGGAGTGATGCTGAGAAATTGGTCCACGCATTTATCACTTCTAGGCTAGACTACTGTAACTCTCTCTTTTCAGGATGTCCAAAAACCTCTCTGAAGAGTCTCCAGCTGGTCCAGAATGCTGCAGCGAGGGTATTGACAAGAGTTAGTAAGAGAGAGCACATCTCTCCCAGCTTCTCTCCATTGGCTTCCTGTGGGATATAGAATAGACTTTTTGATCCTTCTACTTCCTTACAAGGCTCTTAATGACAAAACTCCATCTTATCTGAAAGACCTCATTATTCCTTACTGTCCTACCAGAGCACTTCGCTCCCAGAATGCAGGTCTGTTAGTGACTCCCATTATCTCTAAAAACAGACTGGGAGGTAGAGGCTCTTCTATTATGGAACCATCTCTCTCCATGGGTCAGAGAGGTAGACACTATCTACATTTAAGTCTAGGCTTAACCTTCCTCTATGACAGAGCTTTTAGTTAGGGCTGGCTCAGGTAGTCCTGATCAGTTTTATAGCTACGCTGCTATAGGCTTAGACTGCTGGGAGACACATCAGGCTACACGGAGCCCTACCCTTCCTCTCCTCTTCCCTCAAACATTTTGAACTGTCATTAACTGTTGCACTTTGTAGTCTGGCCTTGGTGTCTCGCATTCTCTCTGTGTTTCCACAGATCTCTTCAGAGCTCCATCCCCCTGCACCAACCAACCAACCACCGCCTCCATCACCTCCTTTCTCCTGCTGTTAAACCGGTTAAACCAGACCCTGCGTTTCTGCACTGATTACCGTAAGGTTAACGCTATTACAAAACCAGACTCGCTCCCGCTCTCCTGAATGGATGACTGCGTTGATTGTGTTGGATTGGCAAAATTCGTCACCAAACTGGACATCCTCAAGGATTACTGGCAGGTCCCGTTAATGCAGCGCAGCTCCGAGATCAGCGCCTTTGTAACTCCCAACCATTTCCTATAGTACACTGTAATGCCCTTCGGCCTTTGAAATGCCCGGCCACTTTCCAGCGGGTGATAAGAACAGTCCTGGGTGACCCTGATCATTGTGAAGTTCACTTAGAGGATGTTGTGATTTACTCCTCAGACTGGCCAGACAATATGAAAACTCTGCGTGTGATCTTCAACCGTTTGAAATCCGCTTCCCTGACCCTTAATTTGGCCAAATGTGATTTCGGGAAAGCTCCTGCAAGAGGATGAGGCACAGACAATGATGGCATTGACCATCCCATCTGTTATTTCTCAGGTAGGTTTAAGAATCATCAGCTGCATTACAGCACCATTGAGAAGAAGGCCTTGGCCCTCCTACTGGCGTTGCAACACTTTGAAGTGTATCTTAGTACAAATCCTGTGCCTACCACTGTTTTTTCCGACCACAACTCTTTCATGTTCCTGTGTTACGCCCCGTTACCGGGGAAAATATGAAAGAAAAAGACTGAAAAACGACAGGAGTCCGACATCGGTGTTCACTTTGTATTTCTCCATTTTTTTTTCTCTCTTTTTTCGCGCCAACAATTCAGACCTCACCAGTCGATCACAGCGCCTCACATAGGAAATACAAACACAAAAGCAGTAGAACACAGAGTTGGCGACCACTCATCTTTTTAACTATTTTTAACTCTGGGTCTGAACACATGAAAATACTTAAGTATCTTTCTTTTTTTTTTTTTCTGTTCTTAATGAATTACAAACTTTATAACCATGACACACTCCCCTACAACACAGATGTCATCCCCGACATCCCATCCAAAAGGTAGGTAGTGTAATAAAGTAGTACTTAAAGCATTCACCCATTATCCATGTCATCAAATTACTCATTCAACAGTGTATACAATCACTTGGCTTACTCACAGTCCAGGAGTGCATGTAGCACATATGTATCAATATTCTGCTTGTCAGTCCATTCATGACTGTATGAGGTATGTAGGTGTGCATCGATGTCAATAATCACTTTGTGAAACAGTCCATCCAAGAATGTATGATATGTATGTACTTATATCAACACTGTGTCTTCAACAGTCCATTCTTGAGTGTATGTGTATGAATTGTGCGAGTCCATCAACACTCAGTCTGTGAAAAAGTCCATCAAGGAGTGTATGATGTGTGTGTATATATAAGTGCATATTCTTCAGTCAGTAGCTCTGTGCAACAGCAGGCTGATAATTCCAGTGCTGTACTGGAGCAGTCCATGTACTTGCTGCTTGCATGGGTCCATAGGACGCTGGAGGATAGTAGTGCATCATGACCTCTGGAAATCCAATGCCACAGCAGCTGGGATGGCCCAGCTGATCATATGTGAAGACTCTTGGAGGTCGTCTCTCTCTCACTGGTCGCTGGTGCTGTGACTCATTCTTACCGTGATTTTCACTTTGAACAGGTAATTGTGCTGCTGGTATTCTCTCTTCCAGTGCAATATCCTCTTGAAGCGGCATGTCCTCTTCTGACGCTGGATCTCCTGCATCCTGCTCCAGCTGGTGCATGTCCTGATGCTCAGGCTCAAAGTCCTGCACCAGCTGTGGGACACCTTCATCAGTGTCCTCTCTGTCTGTGTGGACTGAGGGCTGAGACACAGGCTGATATGTGAAAGGACAGTACACATAGTCATCATCATCACTGTTGTTTGTCTCTTGGTCTGTTTGTTCTTTGTTATGATGAGTCTGAGCTGTGTGTCTTTGTCTTTGTTTTGCAGGTTTGAGCTGGATTTCTAGAGGTAGGTGGTCACAGGGCAACAGGAGGTTACGGTGTAGGATCCTACGTCCCCGTGCTTTTCCTTGCTCAGGTAACACTTCATATATGGGCATATCTTTTCCCATCTGACGAATCACTTTGTATGTGCAGTCTTCCCAGTGATTTCTGAGCTTTCCTGTTCCTCCTCTAGGTGTCATATTCCTGACAAGGACACGGTCGCCCTCATACAACACAGAACTCCTGACTTTTTGATCGTGATTCCTTTTGCTCCTCTCAGCACATTTCTTCGCATTTGCTGTTGTGATCTCATAAGCTTCTTGCATCTGTTGTTTCCACTTTTTCATGTACTCTTTATGATCAGCAGTCCCAGTCTCAGGGGTCAGACCAAACAACAAGTCAACAGGGAGTCTCGGTGATCTGCCAAACAGGAGGTAAAAGGGGAAAAACCTGTGACATCACTTCTGGTGCTGTTATATGCGTAGATGAGCTTGGGCAGTGACTCTCTCCAATCTGACTTTTGTTTCTCTGTGAGCGTCCTCAGCATTTGCAGCAGTGTTCTGTTTAGCCGTTCCACTTGCCCGTTGCCTTGCGGATGATAAGGCGTGGTTCGAGAGCCCATCACTCCGCAGTTCTTCTTCAGCTGTGCAACCAATTGATTCTCGAACTCGCCTCCCTGGTCATGGTGAATTCTGAGGGGGAATCCAAACTTGAGTGCATAATCATTGAATATTTTATCAGCAACAGTCTTGGCCGATTTTGATGTCGTGGGATAGGCTTGTGCAAAGCGCGTGTAATGATCTACTATTAACAGTATGTATTCATATCCACCTCGACACTTATCCAGATGCAGGAAGTCAATGGATACAAGTTCGAATGGCTGGGTGGTGACAATCGGCACGAGTGGAGCTCTGGCTTCTCTGCAAGGCTTTTTCTGTTTCAGACATGTACAGCTTTGGGTGACATAGTGCTCTATTTCTCGCTGCATGTGTGGCCAGAAGAAACGATCCCGGATGAGTGATGTTGTGCGCTCCACACCTTGATGTCCCATCTCATTGTGGAGCTGTCTCAACACTGTTGATTTGTATTTTCCAGGCAGAACAAGTTGGGTTTTGGTTGCAGTCTTTCGTTGAAGTATTCCATCTCCGTCCAAGGTAAGTTTGTCCCACTCACGAAGCAAGCACTTAATCTGGACACTGACTGACTTTAGCTGCTGTCTTGTCGGCTTTTCATTTGGTTGTTTCCAGGTGATGACAGGGCCGATGGTTGGATCATCTCTCTGAGCTCGACAGATGTCTGCTTTTGACAAGGGTGTAGGTGTGTTGTCACCTGTTTCTGCACACTCAAGAGACATCATGCACCATGCTGTGTGTGCAACATCACTTTCAACAGCTTGCACTGTAGCTTGCACTGTAGGGGACGACATTTCCTCTGTACATTCTTCCATCATTGTCTCTATGTCACAGGGCATTCTTGAAAGACCATCAGCATCACAATTTTCTTTGCCTGGACGATACTTGATGATTATGTCAAAGTCAGCTAACTCCGCAACCCACCTATGCCCCGTTGCATTTAGTTTGGCTGTTGACAACACATAGGTTAGTGGGTTGTTGTCAGTGAATACAACACAGGAAGAGCAGATTAAATAGTCTCTGAAACGCTCAGTGACAGCCCACTTCAAAGCTAAGAATTCAAGATTCCCTGAATGAAGATGATAATTCTTTTCTGCTTTGGTCAAGGTGCGTGAGGCATAGGCTATTACACGTAGTTTACTCTCCTGTTCTTGGTACAACACAGCACCTAAACCTTGGTGTGAAGCGTCTGTGTGCAAGATGAATGACTTGTTGAAGTCTGGGAATCCAAGGATCGGTGGCTCGACCAGACAGTCAATCAGTCTCTCCAGTATCCGTTGATGCTCGTCAGTCCATGAGATCTGTTGGTGTGAAGGTGCCCCTTTAAATTTTCCTTTCACTTTTCTTGTCCATATATTACTGTCTTTGTGTTTGTCTGGTTTGGGGTCTGATTCCGTGAGGGCATAAAGTGGGCCGGCAATGCGGGAGAAGTCTCTTATGTACTGCCGGTAGTAACTCAGGAGCCCCATGACTGCTCTCAGTTCTCCCACAGTCTGTGGCCTCTTCTCCTTTAAAGCTCTCACTGCAGCAGTATCAGCAGGGTCCATTTTACTGCCCTCTGCAGACACGATGCGCCCCAAGTAGCGGACCTCCCGTTTGAACACCTCACATTTCCTGGGTTTTAGCTTTATGCCATGTTCACGTAGCCGCTGAAGCACTGACCTGACATGTTCGACGTGATCCTCAAAGGTTCTGCTGAAAACCAGAGTGTCATCCAAATAAGGGATGCAGATGTCATCTCTCAACCCTTCCAAACAGTCCTCCATACAGCGCTGGAAGGCAGCTGGAGCGTTCATGAGACCAAAGGGGATTCTGATCCACTCATAGAGACCCCATGGCGTCACAAAAGCGGTCAGAGGTCTGCTCTCCTTCGCCATGAATCCCTGGTGGTACGCCTTTCCTTGGTCTAGGAGAGAGAACCATGAGTTGCCTCCTAGGCCATCCATTATATCTTGTACTCTGGGGATAGGCTGACGGTCAGGGAGTGTCTTCCTGTTCACCTCACGGTAGTCAATGCACAGCCGTAGACTGCCGTCTTTTTTACGGACACACACGACGGGTGAAGCATAAGGTGAGTTTGACTTCTCTACCCAACCCTGAGCGATGAGGTCACTCAGGTAGTCCTTCATTTCCTGGTACAGTGGCTTAGGCACAGAGAGATATGTTTTTGCTACAGGCTCAGTGTCTTTAAGAGATATGCTCAGTTGCAACTTTTCTATACAGCCAATATCATCATCTGTTCTCGAAAAGGAAGCGGACTCCTCTCTTAACATCTGGCGAGCTATCTGCTGCTCGGGCTCACTGAGGTGACTCAGATTTACAGGTGGATCCCAAACATTACCATCAGTTTGATCCTCTTTTGCAGTGATGTGATTTGTTGTGACTGATGGTGGTGGGCAAGTTCTCTCTAACACAGAGGCGGGGTAGAATGCATGGACATACTGAACAGTTCCAATAACAGTTTTTCCTGCTAACACTATGTCGTGATCTGTGGGGTTCTGCACACTTACAGTGATAGAGGGTTTTTTTGTGCCTTTGGTTACCTCCACCAGCATGTCACACAGCTCAAGTCCTTCTGTCCAGCGAGGATTCACATCAGGCTCGAAGATTAAAGTTGCATTCTCAGGTGGGGAATCCATGCAGACATGACACTCAACTTGTACTGACTGGTGTTTGGGTATGCTGATTCTCTCCCCTTTTGTCTTAACTACATACTCATTGGCTTGTCTCACACTGACCTGCTCAACAACAGCAGTGACTTGCTCTACAAAAGTCTCTGTGTGGCCTGGGAATGCTGCCCTCACTGTTTTGCTCAGCGGTTGCCTCTGCGTAGTGTCTGATTGTTTCATTTCACTGTCAATAATAACCTTAATGACATTAGAGCCAATGATTGGTTGAGCAAGTTTACCACCTTTCATTACAAGTGTAGGAACGATTACTTCTGTGTTGGATGCAGCCCCAGAAGCTAGCCTGAAAGCTATTTCAACCCACCCTATGTATGGCATGCTCTCCCCATTTGCGGCTTTTATATCTAGGCCCGGTGTCACATCCAAAATATCAAAAATGTCTCTCAGTCTTGTGTCTGGTAAGTGCACCTCTTTCCATAGCTCGTCAATTATTGTCACTTGGGAGCCTGAGTCCCAAAGGGCTTGAACCCTCCGACCTTGAATGAAGCAGCTCACCATGTGTTTCTCTCCTACTAAGGGAGCTCTCTTGGACTGTCTCTCTCTTTTTGAGGTAGCACTAGCAGTCATACACAAGGGAGATTTCCAATGTTTCTTGTGTTCAGCCCAATTATCCACTTGGCATGCACATGGTTGGGACCTTGCGGTGTGAGTGGTCACTCCCCGTCCCGTGCGAATGACCTCCTCCCGTTTAACGGCTCACCTCCACATTGTCTGTGCCCACTTGCTCGACATCCAGCAAGGAAATGGTCGCTGCTGCCACACCTGTAGCAGTGTGTGCAGTAATCCTCAGCTCCACTCTGCTGACAGCTAAAGCATCTCCTCACCCGTCCGCGATTTGATGGAGGGAAGCTGTGTTGTGGGGCCAATCTTTGCTGGTAGTGGGCAGCTCCACCTCGATGTCTAGGGCGAGCATTGAACCAGTAGCCCTGTGAAAAATCCGGAGTCTGGTGACCTGAGAACTGCAGTCCTGAGGTGCCATCAGCACCCCCTGTTGGTGGCGGTGGTGTGGGTGTGCGCTGGGGCTGTAGCATGGACTCCCTGATCTGTGATACTTCAACTCTCAGGTCTTTCAGCAGAGCAATATCTGATTTGATCTCTTGAAGCTGGGAGAGGACGACGGGGGAAACATTAGGATTTTGGTGAGTGGATGGTTTTTCTTTCTTTTCTGCAGGAACATTACTTGACTGAGCTGAATGAACAGTAACAGATTTCTGTTGTCCCGCCATTTTCTTTTTCATCTGTCTCTCTGTTTCACAGGCGCATGCAGTGTTCATTCTCTCAAGCAACAGTTCATCAGAGATGTCAGTCTGCTCCAAGTACGGCTGAAGGTCCCGCTTGATGCTGTCGTTCTGCAGCCCAGTCAACACCGTGTGCAGAAACAATCGTTGCACAAGCCCCGGGTCATAGTGAAGGCCCGATTGAGATTCCTGTGAGGCAAACAAAATCTTTTGTCTCAGGTCGAGTGTGCGAATGAGGAAGTTCTGGGGGGTTTCTTTAATTCCTTGCACCTCAGAAGTCAGCTGTGTGTAGAGATCTGTTGCACTTTTCTCTTGGTAATGTGAACGGAGGATTCGTCTCAGTGTCGGTAAGGTCAAGTTTACTTTGCCCTCCAAATAGCTGCGAAGCTGCATGCCAGGCGCTATAGCTCTAATTACTGCATCCACAATTTCCAGCTCTGGGAACCCCTTGCTTAGTCCATGTTCAATTTGCCTTGCTAAGCTTGAAAAAGTCAGTTTGTCCTTTTGGCCTGGCTCACCAATCTGTCCAGCGATTTTAAAGTCTTTATGCCAGTGATGAGGTGGGGGGTTGTAAGCTGTGTTCTGCATTACCTGTTTACTGTTGCTGTAGCTGTTGTTTTTTCCGTCTTTTTTCTCCTTGTTGTCCCCCTCGTTCTGTGTGCTCGCTAGCCGCAGCTGCAATGCTTCAATTTCCTTTATTATTGTTTCCTCCTCTTCTCGCTTTCTCTGCTGCTCCTCTGCTTGTTTTACTGCACTAGGAGCACACATGACCTGTAGCTCGAACACTTTGTCTTGAAGGTGGAGTAGTTCGGCCAGACCTTGATCCTCCAGGCGCTCTAGCTCTTCCCTCTGGATGTAGCTTGAAATTAGCGTTATGAGAGACGTCCGTCCCCTGCTGCTAACATCCTCAAACCCCGCTCCATCGAGGGCTAAATAGTCACACAAGTCCACCAACCTTTCTCTTGTCAGCGAACACAGTTCTCTTATTATTCCGAGTTGTAGATTTTCCATCTCTGCCGACGCCATAGTAGCAGTGTGAAGCGGCGACGTGGTGCCGACTTATCTTCGTAGCCGTTAGCTCCCCTGGTATATAGCAATACCTCAGATCACTTGTAGCCGAAAAGCGGTCGAGTTTCCACGGCGACCGGCCTCTCACTCGCCCCGACTGTCCGGGTTGTTCTTTTTTTTTTTTTTTTTTAAAGGATGTGCGACGGCTGGGAACACCTCTCGTCGATGTTTTACCAAGCTACACACTATCCCAGCGGTGCCTCCAAATGTTACGCCCCGTTACCGGGGAAAATATGAAAGAAAAAGACTGAAAAACGACAGGAGTCCGACATCGGTGTTCACTTTGTATTTCTCCATTTTTTTTCTCTCTTTTTTCGCGCCAACAATTCAGACCTCACCAGTCGATCACAGCGCCTCACATAGGAAATACAAACACAAAAGCAGTAGAACACAGAGTTGGCGACCACTCATCTTTTTAACTATTTTTAACTCTGGGTCTGAACACATGAAAATACTTAAGTATCTTTCTTTTTTTTTTTTTCTGTTCTTAATGAATTACAAACTTTATAACCATGACACCTGCACCAGATACAGAACAAGAACCAATGCCTTATGCGCTGGTCCTTGTTCTGCAAGATATTAACATATGTTACAAGAAGGGGGCAAGCAATATTATGGCTGACGCTTTGGCCAGGTAGTCTTGTTTCTCATTGGTTAAGTAAACATTTCCCTTAGGGTTACATGTTTGTTTTTGTGGGGGGAGGTGTTATGGAGGCCTGTTGTGCTCTGTTGGTGCATGGTGTTCTCACTATGTGTGTGTGTGTGTGTGTAGGTGGAGTTCCTGGCTGATGGTTCTGGGCTCTGATTGGCCAGCCAACCTTTATAAGCCACGTTGCCTTCCAAATGTCCTCTCCACTTTGTCTCCTGAGAGCACTGCCAGCACCATCATGTGCTCTTACTACTTCTATTGTTGAATTGTGTACTATGTGAGACTGTAACTTGTGGCCTGCTCTGTGGCTTTCTTTGATCCTTGCACATTATTCTAACAAACAGTTGTAGGAGGGAGAATCCCTTTTCTTTGGTTCATATTTTTCTCTTGTTTAACTGCAGGAGTATAGTTAAACTGCCTGTATTTTGTTTAGGTAAGTTTAGGTAAGACCAGGGGCCTGTTGCACAAAACTAGGATAAGGGATTAAACCGGGATATCTTGGTTATCCTGGCTCAACTTATTCGTGATCCAGTTGCACAAAAGTGGGATATGGGAAAGTGGGATATGTTATGGCATAAGTCACCATGGAGATTTATTCTGTGGAGCTCGCCTGCTCCAGACCAGGCTAAATTCCAGGATCTATTCAATCTCATCCCTTATCTCAGTCAGCAGTCATCACAAACAGAAACCAATAGTTATTCCACTGCCCACCACACATTGTTATCACATTCAACTCGGTCCACTGTCATTATTTAAACACTTGTGATCATTATTTTCAATCATTGTAGGTAAATGACGATTTTAGATGATGTTGCAACCATTAGATAATTTACAGTTTCCCATAGACTATATATAGAATCCCATATAAATATACATCAAAGAGTAACATGATGTTCCTTTATTGAATAAGGATAAATCCAAGCAGGTAAACCATCGCTCTTTTCAAAGCTGAAGTCACACAGTGACTCTACAAGATAGAGAGCACGGAATCAAAGCATGTTATAGAACACAAGAATAAATACTGCACATTCACAAAGGTCTGTATATAATACACCCCGCAGGACAAATCCATACACATCAAATGAACAGACAAATGAATGGATGCAATAGCCTCCCTGCAGGCCTGTATACACACAGCATACAGCACAAACAACTTAATAGGGTTAGGTTAAGTCATGTTCACCTGAACATTAATGCTGTGAAAGGATTTCCTATTCACAAAATCCCCCTCATGGGCACCTGAGGGGGATTTTATTTTGATGTGGGTGCAGTCCAATGCACCAATGACATTGGTGAAACCTATAACACAAAGCAATGAGTATCTTACTCTGACTGTTAACACTTCTGTAATTTGTAATTTCTCTTACCTGCAATCCTATGAAAATCCTCTTTGATGTCGTGGAGTCTTCTGTGGACAGGGAAGGAAATGAAGACAGCTGAAAGTGCTTCAATAGCCAGGCACACACTCCTTATTGTATGGCAAATTGTGGCCTTGTTCAGATGTTCTCCATCCCCTACTGAGTACAGGAAGCTGCCACTTGCGAAAAAGCGCAAGGTCACACAAACCATTTGTTGGACACTCAGCGCATGGCTCCGTGCTGTGCGGTGTTGGATCCTGGGACCCAGCAGTCTGCACAGATAGTGGATGCCATCTGCAGAAAATCTGTACCTTTCATACAGCAGGAAGGAACATACTATTTTGGGCCTTCATATAGGCTATTGGATCACTTGACTTAATTGAGAACACCTCACAAGCTCCAAATGGTTATTTAATTAGCATGATATCTGTAAAAGAGTTCTTTTAGATGAGGGCAAGGTTTACAGAATCAGGCAAACCAAGAAGTGCAGTTCTGCAAATTTATTGCCGTTTTTGCAAGATTGAAACAAAAAGTACTCAAAAAAAATAGCTATTCAAAAAAAAAAAACAAATAACAAGAGTACCAGCTTTAAATCAAGCGAACTGCATAGAGCATAATCTGGCTCTCATGCCATATAAGGGCAGCGCTCCTGCAGCATGATGCCCAACCTCTCTCCTCATTGTCAGAGACAAGACTGCCTGAAACTCCCTCTGCCAGGGCCTATCTGTACCGGATCAGACCAACTCTCCCTAATGAAGGTCTGATACACAAGATCATCCACCATTAAAGTGACCATAATCCCAAAGGAAAACCATTTCACAACATCAGATACATCATCCACACACGCAAGGTAAGTATGCTTCTTCTTTCTAGTAATACAAGTCTTTAGATGAACAACTTAACAATACAACCACTGACAAACTCCCCTGCCCAGATGGTGTGTTCCAATTGCCTTCCTCCACTATAAAAGGAGCCCTGCAGTCGTGAGTGACTCTTTTAGGAGGATCAGACCAGTACCTGAGGTAAGTATGTGTGTCTGTATAATCTATGTTGGAAATCTTTTAACTAAATATATTTAAACCAAAATTTGTCTCTGTGTTTTTTGTAATTCAAATGATCTATTAAATGAACTTGTGAAATGAAAACCCCACAGCAATCTGAACACTCACTACCCGGCTTAGCTGCATTCAAATTGTTTGGTGTTGACCATGTGACTGTAACAAAGGAATTGTAATGTCTAAACATGAAACCATGGTAGTGAGTGGCACGAAGAAAAATACTTAAGATAAACTTAAGATAAACAGAGAATAATCAGTGTATTCAAGCAAAACAAAACAGAACTGAACATGTGTGACTTGAAATAGTGGGAATGGCAGTCTCTGACTTTACCACAATATCTACTACTTTAAAGCTTTTGGTGTGTGCCTTCCAACCAGTCATAGCTCTTGGGCAGGATGGTAGATGGAAATTCCACAGCTGTGATGTAATGCCTAGTGTCATCTCTATGGTAGCCCTAACTGTGCATACATTAAACAAGCAGACACCACCAAAATGTCATTTGACCTTTTAATGTCAAGTTTTCTCATTCTTGGAGCTGGGAGAGGAAAGGAAAATAACGATTAATACATTGTTTGTGTTACAGTCAGCATACGATGTGCATTGGAGGCATAACTCATATCCCGCTCAAGTTTTTTTATTTCAAGGTCCAATTTTCTCAGTGTCCTCCTTTTTTTTATTTCAGACTCCATCAAGAGGTCTTCCATCTTTTTTTTCTTATATTGAATGTCAACATCTGCCAGTTGTATTTGCCGTTTAAGATGGGTGGCATAGAGCTGTCTGATAGCTTGTGAATTCTGTAAACACATCACAATTAGCAGAGGGGGAATTTTGCATAATGGGAATGTCTTTCTATTAATACTCACTATGTCGCCAGGCTGGTTTTCACTCTGTACAGCATCTGGGTCCTGTTATAGAAATTATATTTTGTGTGGGCACCACATGATGACTTCTCACCATTGTAAACTGAATGAGTACTTCCACAAGCTTGACGTGATACCTCAAGCCTTCTTGAGTCCAGAGAGACGGTCTCCTGAAGCAATGGATCCATATGAAGTTGTATAATATTATTCATGTCAGCAGTCTTACCCTGAGTCACTTCATCCCTGTGTCATGACCAGGCTAGGACTCAGGACACAGATGCAGGGTTCGGGTCCAACAATAAAAGTCTTTATTATCGGTTTCACAGGGTGCAAGGACTCCAAGATAGAGTAAACAAAACAGGCTATGAACTTAGCTCGAAAACTCGCTATGGGAAGAAGCGTGGCTATGAAACTTACCAAATAAAGTTGTGTCTCTCAGAAGAAAACACAAAACACCAAGGCTATGTAAAGTCAAGAAAACAGAAAACCAACTCCAAACTGAAGCACAATACCAACGCTATGAAATATATTAAAATGATAATCACTCCACTAAAAGGAGGAAAATACAAAAGACTATAAAACGTTCTCAGTAACTTACAATCAGTCCAGCTAGGGAGGAAAACAAGAACTAGAACTATAAGGTAGAAACAACAGAAAAGGCTCCTGAAAACCAGAGGCACTACTCTATTAAAGGTAAGCAAACAAAGGATCACTCCACACCGAGGAAACAAAAGGCTATGAAAACATTAACTATGGAACTAAACTATGGTATAAAACTTACAAACTCAAAACTCTCACTTGGAGGACGATGAACACAAAAATCCAGAGAAAGACTGTGATAAGGCTGTGGCAAGGACTGTGGAAAAGGCTATTTTACTCACACAGACATAACACACTGGCACAAGACAAAGGGAGATGCAGACTATTATACACAGGGTAATGGAGAACAGGTGGAAACACTCAGACCGAGACACATGAGGAAGGGTAAGTGACCTGAAACTAGAGGAGAGTTTCTTTTCAAAATAAAACAGGAAATGACCAGACAAAACATGGAGACAGGACAAAAACCCAACGTGTGAAACCCTGATGATATCCATTTGAATTGGAGTGCACTAACTGCTGCTAGATGGAATCCCCTGGACACCTCTGATTTGCGCCAATTGATTTTATAGCCAGAAATTTGTGAAAACTTTTCATTTGTGTCTAGAAGAATTGGTGCCAATGAAATCAGGTCTGCAGAAAGCCAAAGGATGTCATCTGCATACAGAAACCTTTATGTTCTCTGCCTGCTGCCTTCATACTCAGACTCATTTTTATTGATATCCTGAAGAAAATTAGATTTGCAGCAGGCATCACAGACACAACAGACATAAGCCAGCAGCAAACAACATCAGCATATCACTGGCCTTAACATAACACAGCATTGTGCAACAAAATTCAGAGAGGTAATACCAATAATAAAACATACTACAACTAAGTACTGTTAATAATTCTAATAATAGGGTGTAATGCTCCTGTACTCGTGTAAATCTTGCTTCTGCCCCTATTGTGATTGCAAGACGTTCTAGGAATAAAATGAACAATAAAGGTGATAGCGGATCTCCTTGCTTCATTCCCTGTGAGAGCTGAAAAAAGGAGGACATTTGTCCACTGGGGAGGACCGATGCTCTCAGTTCCCCACCCTATCAAATGCCTTCTCCACATCAAGGTAGAAGGCTACTGGAGTGTTTTCTTGATGCAGCCATCTGTTTGAAGATGACCTCCCCTTCACAAATCCTACCTGGTCTTCATTATTAATGTCTGTTAAAATATAAGCACTTTACCATCCACATTGACTAAACTCTCTGATTGAAAGCTACCTGTATCTAATGGGTCCTTATCTTTTATGAAACTGTCTGTACAGCATCATAAAAACATGTTCTAAGATCACAGGAGTGAAACCCAGGGACCTGACCAGCCTTTGTGACCAGCAAATTCTCAGGAAAGCAACAAGTATCTTGGATTCTCCCGGCCATGTGCTGGCTGATGAATTTTCTCTGCTGCCCTCTGGTCGTTGGTACCTCTTACCTGCTGGTAAGAATAACTGCTTCCTGAAATCTTTTATCCCCTTTGCCATTCATCTCTTAAATTCCTTGTAATAATTTCATTCATCTAACCTCAATCGTGTTTTCTTTTTTTTCCTATTAAATTTCTTAGATCCTTATCCCACTATACTCCTTAGTATTTTACACTACTTTATTGTTATGGTATCCTTTTTATTGTACGTATCAGCTGCTCGAATCAATTGCCCCTGGTCAGTTTTATAAAGTTGTATTGATTGATTGATTGATTGATTGATTGATGAGAATCAATAATATCAAAACCTCATTAAATATGTTTGGTAGCTGCCCCAGTGACATTGGCTTTGAAACAAACTGCAGTCAGAATAGGGGCCAGTATATATCCATGTGTGTTTTTTAATACTCTACTGGAAAGCCATCTAGTCCTGGAGACTTTCCAAGTTTCATACATTGGATTGCTGATTTAACTTCTGAATTTGAAATAGGAGCTTCCAGCTTACTTGATCTAAGCATATTTTGTTAAGTTTGATTTTAGAAAAAAATTATATAGCTTGTCTGGGTCTGAATCTATCTCTGAAGTTTTCAAATAAATTTTCAAATAAAGATGTTTAAACACCAGATTGATATCCTTTTACTAGTGACTACCTCTTCTTCCATTGTTAATACCAGGAATCATATAGCCGGATACTTTTTGCTTAAGTTGTCTGGCCAATAATTTACCTGACTTTTCCCCATTTTCATAAAATTTTCATCTTGTTTTCAATCTGAACAGTGTAATGTGCTCTTTTTCTCTCAGGTTAATTAATCTCCAGATGTCTACTAAGCCTCAAGGCCTGTACATACCGAGCAATGTATTTTGTCTCCCAGGGCTCGAAGAAAAGAACGATGTCATTGCAGCTTGTTCCTTACACATGATCTCAGTAGAACTTTTTTCTTGTATGGTGTCCGACAACTATTGTGTGAGTGGTCAGAAATTTGAAGTTATGCACTTGAGTTTCTTGTGACGTATTAATGTCCTGGTCAGAACTAACTTTGTTCATGTTCTTGCCACCTAGAGGAAAAGCGGCCTTAGGTGTATTGCCTGTCTATCCTCAGGTATATTTTACTATAGGTTGTTCTATCTAGGACATCATTCTGAATTTCCGATAATCCCCCCAAATAATTTATTCACTTTATGAAAAAATTAGCATTCTCAGTGTTGGGAGCATATATATTGCATTGATTTAACTTTGTTCCATTAACTATGGCCTTTAACACATTAGTCTTCCATCCTCATCTTTGTGTTGTTTTAATAATACAGAGTTCAGTTTCTTTTGCACTAGAATTGCTACCCCACTCTTCATACTTCTTACGGCTCTAACTGTTTTCTTACAAGTCAGTAAGTAATAATCTTTATTGCTGTTTATTCTTTACCTTGTATTATTAAGGATCTACAGTACATCTCCACTTCCAAGCCTTCAACCTCTGCACCACCAGCACAGCAACCACGAAAGCACCTCCTCATCCCAGCTGGAACAAGGTGGCATCCTCCAGTCTTGCTCCATTTTCAATGACAGAAGCTCCTCTCCTGAAGAATCTCCTCTCCCCACAGAAGTGTCCATCAGTAGTTGACAAAATACGACAAAAACATACAAAAACACAACAAAATAAAGCAAAGGATGAGTAAAATTGCAGAGCTACCAGGCTTTGCTGCTCCCAGTTGAAGTGCATGTTCTGGAATGTGAAAGCTGTACACACACTCCAGAGTTTTGGCCATACATAGGTTTTACAACCTTGTTACAACCTTGAGCAGATCGTATAAGGAAAGGGTCAAGAAAGTGTATTTTCCCAATACAATAAGACAACCAAGTATCACATGGATTCATGGATCGCGGAAATGACTACAGAGTTGGACTAAAGTACAAGAGTTATTTATTAGCCTGGTTGAAAGTGGCAGCAGGTAAAGGATTATGGTTAAGTACATTTATGTTTGTGTTGGAATTTCATTTAATTATATATGCATGAAAGCTAAATGCTACAAGCTAATTATAGATGATAAATGCGGATTATAGATATGGATTTCTGACAAGAATAAAATACTTCAGACCACCACACCCTCAAACAGCCTAATTTAGAAAATCTTGATAAATTTCAACTGGCACTACAGGGCTGTTATAGAGAGGTTCAGGGATTATTTCTTTTATGCTTGATCAGTGACTGTTTATAGCAGGCATGTCCAAACTATTCCACAAAGGACTGTGTGGCTGCAGGTTTTTGTTCCAACCAATCTAGAGCACACAGTTTGACCAATTAACTGTCTGAAGACTGAGATCAGTTGATTAAATGAGTCAAGTCTGGTGTGCTGCTTCTTGGTTGGAAAGAAAACCTGCAGCCACACTGGCCCTTTGTGGAATAGTTTGGACATGCCTGGTCTATAATGACAAAAACCCCCTGACCTAACCGCAACAGCAAAGTTGAATGCTACTGGACACAGGAACTATCGCCCCGGATGAGTCATCCCCTCCCTGTCCAGTGCACCTCTCATCATGAAAGAGTATGTGGGAGTATGTGTTGAGCACTTTCACCTAAGGCGTTAGTAGCGATCATCAGTGCTACTGAAATGCAGAAACAACAAAACATGGAATGAATCTCAGCCATTACTTGCCTGACACTTCAGGATGTGATAGCCGAACAAGGGCAGTCAGACATGTGCATGTCGCAGTACTACAAATGAAAAGAAGTGCAGAAAAGCTGGACCGTCAAACTGGGAGTAATGAAACATCTAAAGTGAAACAGCTGTTATGACACTGGAATAAACTCTATGTTTCAGTCATGCTTCCAGAAAAATATCAAGACCTCTTCTTCCAGCAGCTCCATGCAAAAATGGATCATCTAACTGCTTCCTGAAATCTTTTATCCCCTTTGCCATTCATCTCTTAAATTCCTTGTAATAATTTCATTCATCTAACCTCAATTGCGTTTTCTTTTTTTTCCTACTAAATTTCCTAG
Organism: Caranx ignobilis; assembly: GCA_021432705.1. Taxonomy (NCBI): domain Eukaryota; kingdom Metazoa; phylum Chordata; class Actinopteri; order Carangiformes; family Carangidae; genus Caranx; species Caranx ignobilis. The sequence goes on from MU269980.1 coordinate 1,685,738, forward strand.
ATCCTTATCCCACTATACTCCTTAGTATTTTACACTACTTTATTGTTATGGTATCCTTTTTATTGTATGTATCAGCTGCTCGAATCAATTGCCCCTGGTCAGTTTTATAAAGTTGTATTGATTGATTGATTGATTGATGAGAATCAATAATATCAAAACCTCATTAAATATGTTTGGTAGCTGCCCCAGTGACATTGGCTTTGAAACAAACTGCAGTCAGAATAGGGGCCAGTATATATCTATGTGTGTTTTTTAATACTCTACTGGAAAGCCATCTAGTCCTGGAGACTTTCCAAGTTTCATACATTGGATTGCTGATTTAACTTCTGAATTTGAAATAGGAGCTTCCAGCTTACTTGATCTAAGCATATTTTGTTAAGTTTGATTTTAGAAAAAAATTATATAGCTTGTCTGGGTCTGAATCTATCTCTGAAGTTTTCAAATAAATTTTCAAATAAAGATGTTTAAACACCAGATTGATATCCTTTTACTAGTGACTACCTCTTCTTCCATTGTTAATACCAGGAATCATATAGCCGGATACTTTTTGCTTAAGTTGTCTGCCAATAATTTACCTGACTTTTCCCCATTTTCATAAAATCTTGTCCCCAGGGAGTGAAGTGAGTGTGGAACTCAGCCAGAGACAGATTTTATTAGCCTGGAATGTGCAGTGACATTAAACATTTCATAACCAAAGTATATCAGTGGATAGAGCAAAAGAAACCAGTTGTCCACACCCAAGCCCCCATGTGTCATGTGCCTGCTACTGCACCATTGCATTGAGTTGGTCTCAGTGGACTACTTTCACCTTGAAAAGACTGAGAGAGGACATTATATTTTGGGGATTACTGATAATTTAACTGAATTTGCACAACTTGAAATAAGTCAGGAAAAATTTGTTGCTCAAATCTCTTTCATGATTTTTTCCCTGAAATTTGGCTTCCTTGCTAAAAGTCATCACAATCAGGGCAAGGAGTTGAAAATCAGCTTTTCTGACAGTTGCAAAAATATACATATTTACAAAATTCCAAAACTGCTCCCTATCACCCAAAGAGATACAAGGTACAGTTCATTTTTTCTGGAAAGAATGAACTGTACCTTGTAGTAGATGTTTATAACTCTAGATGAGATTTTAAAAAAAAACAAAAAAAAAAAGGGCAGCTGAAATGAATATCTGAATAATGTTGTCCATGCTCATAATTGTACAACAAGCAAAGCAACAGGATACTGCAGATGAGAGTAGCAGTGTTGCCATTTATTACGTAAGAGAGACCCTGTGTCTTGTATAATCTCAAACATTAAAATCATATTAGCAAAAGCTTGGTGGTACAGGAGGAGGCCTGAATTCCCCTTTGATTGTCTCTGCAGTCTTATCATACATTCATATATTCATTCATTTTCACTGGTAGCATTCATAAGAGATCTAAACCAAGTAATTGCAGACATTGAGTGTATTTAAGTGATTATAAACAGTGTATTGAAGTTTCTATATTCATATATGTGACATGCACACCTACATTTCACAATTTAATATTAAGACCAAGTGGCAAGTGTGTTTCTACAACATAACTATCATACGATCATACCTGTCCAGATTAAGTACTAAGACTCCTGGTTATGAGTAGCATGCAGCAAATCCAGATTTTGTGGTAATCTGTATTTATCTATGAAGTGATGAGTATGCTGATTTTTGCCTTGGCTGAGACTTCTGACAGAGAAGGTGAGTGTTTCCACTGACAGCAGAGATGATACATGAGGACAGGTCTGATTGTCTGATCTCTGACACCATAGATTAGAGCACTCAAACATCTGGGGAAGATTATAATACACACATAAAGGATATTTTGAATGCGTACAATAATTAATCTGTCTAGGACCTTTGACATAGCTATAAGTAAAGGGTTTTGTATAGTTGATGAGAGACTGAGGCCCAGCTGCATCAGATGCAGCAGCAGTGTGTTCCGAGCCTTTCTGGCTGAAGCTTTGTCTGTAGAGGCCGACCTGGCTGCTACCATCACACCTATATAGGAGTAAATGACTGTCACACCACCCAGAACAAACAAAAAATATGTGGAGCCTCTGTCGTAAAGATCAGTCATTGGATCAAGCAACATGCTTTCTTTGCCACAAAAGTCTTTCATCTGCAGAGTCTCTAGCTCCTCAAATGGAAAATTCAACAGCAACAAAACACGAGTGAGGACACTTAGTGAACTGAAGGTCCAAACCACAATGATGGCCACTCCTGTGTTTCTGATGGTGATAATGGTTGTGTGCCTCAGTGGGTAACACACAGCTACATATCTCTCCAGAGACATCACCACCAGTGTTAGAGGAGAGATTTCAATTGTGATGTTGGAGAGCATGACAAGAACACCACACACAGGATATGTCAGCCTTATTCTAAAAGCAGCGATGAGGTACATTAACTGGCTCAGAGCCAAGTTTATAGTGTCTGCAAAAAGTAGATTATACAGAAGAATGTACCTAGAGGTCTCACAAAAAACTGGTTTACTCCTCAAAGTGAATAACAAAGTCCCATTAATGAAGAGAAACACACAGGATGGTACCGTAGACATAAGAGAAAACAACACTAATCCCATTAATTCCTGGTATTGGAGTCCAACAGTGATGTTGGCCTGAGACAGATTAGTGTACATTTTAGAGAAGTCTCATCACCTGTTGATGTAACAGCAGTACAGAAGGATACTCTTCTTCAGTTTGCTATCGTTTGACCCACAGATTTTATGAGCTCAGTCCTCACACCTACATGGCACCATGCTATGTATCACATGGGTGTGAATCAGTTATGTTAATGATGGGTGAGGCAGTCCCTCTATCACAATATTACAATTTACTGATCCAGCATGTCGGTCATCAGTCTAGACACTATGATTGGAAGTGTAAGTGTTAAACTGCTAACAGTGAAAAATATTTTTGTTAGAAGCCAGATGCCAAATCTTCCATTAACTGGGTGTATTTGTGTCACTTCCTCCTCTTTATCAAAATTTCTCACAAATAAAATTGTCTCTGCACTTTGGTTAAAATATTCAGATTTTTTATACAGAGGAGGAACGGCCATTGGCCACCCTTACAACCTGTACTGCACCTTGTTTCTAGCTAGAATACACAGGACACAGGAATTTGGCTTCCTTGCTAAAAGTCATCACAATCAGGGCAAGGAGTTGAAAATCAGCTTTTCTGACAGTTGCAAAAATATACATATTTACAAAATTCCAAAACTGCTCCCTATCACCCAAAGAGATACAAGGTACAGTTCATTTTTTCTGGAAAGAATGAACTGTACCTTGTAGTAGATGTTTATAACTCTAGATGAGATTTAAAAAAAAAAAAAAAAAAAAGGGCAGCTGAAATGAATATCTGAATAATGTTGTCCATGCTCATAATTGTACAACAAGCAAAGCAACAGGATACTGCAGATGAGAGTAGCAGTGTTGCCATTTATTACGTAAGAGAGACCCTGTGTCTTGTATAATCTCAAACATTAAAATCATATTAGCAAAAGCTTGGTGGTACAGGAGGAGGCCTGAATTCCCCTTTGATTGTCTCTGCAGTCTTATCATACATTCATATATTCATTCATTTTCACTGGTAGCATTCATAAGAGATCTAAACCAAGTAATTGCAGACATTGAGTGTATTTAAGTGATTATAAACAGTGTATTGAAGTTTCTATATTCATATATGTGACATGCACACCTACATTTCACAATTTAATATTAAGACCTGCACATTAAGTCTTTTTTTTGTTTTGTTTTTTTTGGCAAATGTGTTTCTACAACATAACTATCATACGATCATACCTGTCCAGATTAAGTACTTAGACTCCTGGTTATGAGTAGCATGCAGCAAATCCAGATTTTGTGGTAATCTGTATTTATCTATGAAGTGATGAGTATGCTGATTTTTGCCTTGGCTGAGACTTCTGACAGAGAAGGTGAGTGTTTCCACTGACAGCAGAGATGATACATGAGGACAGGTCTGATTGTCTGATCTCTGACACCATAGATTAGAGCACTCAAACATCTGGGGAAGATTATAATACACACATAAAGGACAATTTGTATGCGCACCAATATTATTCTGTTTAGGTCTTTAGAAATAGCTATGAGCAAGGGGTTGTGTATAGTTGATGAGAGACTGAAGCCCAGCTGCATCAGATGCAGCAGCAGTGTGTTCCGAGCCTTTCTGGCTGAAGCTTTGTCTGTAGAGGCCGACCTGGCTGCTACCATCACACCAATATAGGAGTAAATGACTGTCACACCACCCAGAACAAACAAAAAATATGTTGAGCCTCTGTCGTAAAGATCAGCCATTGGATCAAGCAACATGCTTTCTTTGCCACAAAAGTCCTTCATCTGCAGAGTCTCTAGCTCCTCAAATGGAAAATTCAACAGCAACAAAACACGAGTGAGGACACTTAGTGAACTGAAGGTCCAAACCACAATGATGGCCACTCCTGTGTTTCTGATGGTGATAATGGTTGTGTGCCTCAGTGGGTAACACACAGCTACATATCTCTCCAGAGACATCACCACCAGTGTTAGAGGAGAGATTTCAGTTGTAATGTTGGAGAGCATGACAAGAACACCACACACAGGATATGTCAGCCTTATTCTAAAAGCAGCGATGAGGTACATTAACTGGCTCAGAGCCAAGTTTATAGTGTCAGCAAAAAGTAGATTATACAGAAGAATGTACCTAGAGGTCTCACAAAAAACTGGTTTACTCCTCAAGGTGACTAACAAAGTCCCATTAATGAAGAGAAACACAACACATGGTACTGTAGACATAAGAGAAAACAACACTAATCCCATTAATTCCTGGTATTGGAGTCCAACAGTGATGTTGGCCTGAGACTGATTAGTGTACATTTTAGAGAAGTCTCATCACCTGTTGATGTAACAGCAGTACAGAAGGATACTCTTCTTCAGTTTGCTATCGTTTGACCCACAGATTTTATGAGCTCAGTCCTCACACCTACATGGCACCATGCTATGTGTCACATGGGTGTGAATCAGTTATGTTAATGATGGGTGAGGCAGTCCCTCTATCACAATATTACAATTTACTGATCCAGCATGTCGGTCATCAGTCTAGACACTATGATTGGAAGTGTAAGTGTTAAACTGCTAACAGTGAAAAATATTTTTGTTAGAAGCCAGATGCCAAATCTTCCATTAACTGGGTGTATTTGTGTCACTTCCTCCTCTTTATCAAAATTTCTCACAAATAAAATTGTCTTGTGCACTTTGGTTAAAATATTCAGATTTTTTATACAGAGGAGAAACGGCCATTGGCCACCCTTACAACCTGTACTGCACCTTGTTTCTAGCTAGAATACACAGGACAGTGTAAAATCAAGGGTGGACTTAGCATTAGGCTAACACAGGCCATGTCACTGTGCATGTGCAGACAGGATTCAGGAAGACGGTGGCAAAACAAACTTGTTGGCGTGGTGTTGAACAAAATGAAGCAGAGTTATCCCACAGGAGAAGAAGAGAGGACAGACAGGAACTCAAAAGGGAACAAAAGACACAGACCATAACACTGTTTTGTTTCCTGTTTTATTTTGAAGTTCAGTGTCCTGTCTTCCTGTGTGCTCCCTGCTGTGATTACCTCATGTGTCTCACCTGTGTTTCTTTTCCTTTCAAATGTACTTAACCTCAGTGTTCTCCCTTTGTCTTTGTCAAATTGTCTGTTGTCCATGCACAGCATTTTGTCTTTCGTGACCTTGGTTCTTGTGCTCCTCCCCTCGTGTTTCTACCCGTGAGTTCTTATGTTCCCAGTCTCTTGTTTCCTACTTTGTGAATTTCTGTTGTAGGCCCACTGACCCTTTCTGTTGATGCTTTGTTCTTTTCTGTCAGACTTTGAAGGCCTTTTTGTTCAACTTTTGAATAAATCTTTAAGTCTTTTGTTGAACGTTACCGTTTCCCCTCAACCTGACAAGCAGTTTTTATCAAAACTACAAAAGGTGTCTACCTTTTCACAGTGACACCTAGGGCCTATACTATGAAGCAGGTTAAACACACCCAGGGTATCTTCCAGTTATCCGGCCTCACTTAACCCAACAATCGCAATCACAATAAACGGTCACCCGACGGTGGTTATCAACTTGGTAAGTCAACTCTGGGTTTCCCAGTCTGGGTATGAGCACGTTGACATGAAAGGGGCGGAGTTTGCGGCATCTGACCAATCACAGACATGGACACGTCTGAAAGCAGCAGCAGCAGAGCAGAGTATTTCACTAAGGAGGAGCAGACAATAATTCTGCAGTGATATGAAGAGCTGAAAGATCAAATCCAGACAGAAAGAAACACAGTCGCTGCAGCAAAGAGCAGAAAGTGCTGCAGAGAGTTACTGACTGGAAATTACAGAAGTTCAGAAGATTAAGATGAAATAAAATCACTGCTCCATCATTATGGGATGGCTCTGACAGGAATGACAGGAATCACGTGTGTGTATTCCTCTAAAGTGGGCTGTTGCTCACATGTAACTTTGTGTGAAGCAGAGAGCACGACTCCGGTGTCACTGGACACATACGGTTCAATGAACTGACACAGGTTTGTAAGTCCCTCTGATGAAAACTATATAAATCTATATGTGTGTGTGTGTGTGTGTGTGTGTGTGTGTGTGTGGGGTGAGAAAGAGAGAGACAGACAGAGAGAGAGAGGGACAGAGAGAGAGAGAGACAGTGAGAGAGAGAGAGAGAGAGAGAGAAAGAGAGAGAGACAGATAGAGAGACAGACAGAGAGAAAGACAGAGAGAGAGAGAGAGAGACAGTGAGAGAGAGAGAAAGAGAGAGAGACAGATAGAGAGACAGACAGAGAGAGAGAAAACTTAGCGTTCTTAGAGATTTTCATCTAAAAACTAAAAATAGCAGGGGTCTCTGATCAACCATGAACACTCATTTCAGGGGAACCTGTCACGATCCATGGACGTTTTTTTTTTTTTTGGGGGGGGGGCTTCTAATATTCACACCCCAACAAAGGTGATGTCATTTCCCAAGACAATTGATTGGTCAGGAGGTTGAGATTTTCTACCTGTCAATCTCAATCTGGAACATAACCTGCTTCGGACCAGGTTAGCCATTCAGCATAAGTTGCCATGGGGATGCTTCCTTAAGTTGGCACCAACGCTCAAAAGCTTGGCTGATATTTACTCTAGTCCTGCTGTGTTTTTGGTCTGCTTGAATTTGAGAAATATAACGCCAGGATGATGCCATTTCTCTACAGAGCTCACGATCTGTCCCCCCCCCCCCTGCCTCACGTGACATCAATGAATGTCATGTCGACACTGGCATGGTAACCAGATGTAAATATTTATATATTTTGAACCAGTAAAAATTTATAAAACAACTCTTTCTATACTATAATTTTTTTCTTCAGTAAAATTAATACTTCTATTCTGCACCCCTCTAGATGTTCTGAGGGTGTATTATTTTTAAAAAAAATAATCATTTGATGAAAAAGTTGTAGCTATGACCTTTAAGGATGCTAACTCTGCTAGCTCCATTATGCCTTGAAATACGGTTCTTTTAAAACCAATGTGAGAAACAGTAGTTCATCTTAACAGTTTAAAAGAATGGATATATTAGGTATTAGAATATATATATGATTAAAGATGTTATGTTTAAGATGTTGTTAAAATGCATGAATATATTTAAAATGTTAAAATATATATATATATATCAGGCTCCAGAATTTTTATGATTTTATTTCGATGCTGTGAGATGGATGTACATGATTGATTGATTGCTCATTGGAACTGAAATATCTTATGTGGTGTGATGTGTATCTGTTCATTTAGGGTATTTCTATCTTTGACAGTTGGTTATATTTGATAAGACATTTGAATGGTGGAGATAACTGACTTTTGGTACAATTAAAAGGCCACTACCAGAGGACCTGAGCGTGCGAGATGGCTCATAGTGTGTGAGCAAATCTGAGACGTCGCTGGGGCTAAGACCATTAAGAGCTTTAAAAACCAGTAAAAGAATTTTAAAATCAATTCTGAAGGAGACTTGAAGCCAATGCAGAGACTTCAAAATTGGAGTAATGTGAGCTCTCTTTCTGGTCTTTGTCAGCGCACATGCAGCTGCAATCTGGAGGAGCTGTAATTGTGATATTGTTTTCTTTGGAAGACCAGAAAGTACAGCATTACAGTAGTTGAATCTGCAAGTTATAAAAGCATGTATTAATGTCTCTGCATTGGCTTTAGAGAGGAGTGGACGCACTCTGGCAATGTTTTTCATATGATAAAATGCTGTTTTTGTTATGTTTCTGATGTGAGGCTAGAAACTGAGGTCTGAGTCAAAGATGACTCCTAGGTTTTTTATCTGTTGACATGGGTTGACATCCCCTAACCCCTAAATTTAGATGCTTGCTGTCCCGGCAGCCGGGACCCAAAACAATGTGTTTCTCATAAAATCACAATAATCAAAATGAGAATAGAAGTTGTGTTACCTGCCTCAAAAGCCAAATGGTACAAGAAGAGGCCTGAGCAGTATCATAAAAACATTGGTACAGTCATGGCCGTAGCTACCATTGAGGACACCGAGGTCATGTCCTCTGTATTTTTTTATTTTCCGATTTATAACAGTTAACTTTTTTTCACAACGTAGGAAAAATAAATTAAGCAGATTGCATTATCATTCATTGCTACATTAACGTCAAATACATCAAATGGCCTGACTCTCTCTGACTGAGGGTAAACGCATTTGTAGAGGAGAGCCAGATTCATTTTAGAGGGGGGCTTGGGGGTTGTGCGAAGCCTTGTGTTTGAGTGATGGTCTGGGTGGTCACAGAGTGGTCTATAGACAGCTGTTATAGACCACTGTGGCCAGCTATTATTACAATGTGTCCATTTCAGTGTCTTCACAAGTCTATTTTTTTTTCACAAGTTAGGGAGTGAGGATCAGATGGTGGCACACAGGTTTACTGATGAGGAAACTGTCGCTGTCAGCAGGTCCGCTCCACGCAGACACTTTACAAACTTTATTTTGTAGGAACAAACTAGATGCTGAATTTGTGACAAAATCACCATATTCTCTCGCATTAATATTGAATTATAACATAACGTCATAAATCTCTCACTGCTGTAGCCTACATCACATGTCTCTGTGGGTGTGTAATCTACATCATCTCCAGGTGGAACAACTGTAGCTAACAACTGTAAAAGACCAGAGGTCGATAATAAACTAAAGGCAATGCATATCACCTGTATCAGCTGAACTATTAACACATGGTCCTAATGACGTTAATTAAATTTCCCTTCGCTCACTGGCAAAGCTGGCCTGAGTCTTGTAAACTAAAAGTTACAACTGTATTTATTATAACATACATTCACTGCACTAAGGACTAAGTGTCAGCTAAATTGATAATGATTACATGTATATGTCTATTGTCTACATCTATTCAATATTAGTGTATTCTATATATCATTACAATTAGTGGTGAGAATCCACTTCAAAGAAGCCCAGGAGAAAAAAGAATAGGATCCCCACTTCTGGATTACAAGCCGGCTGTTTCATCCTTAACAACACACACGCACACATGCGCACATACACACACACACACACACACACACACACTTCCTTCCACATGTTAGTGATCAGCTGCAAGGACACAGATGCAAAAAACAGAAGCAACATTTGAACCATTTCACGAGGCGGCAGTATCCAAGTCTGTTCAAAAATTAAGACAGGGTTTACAGGGCTTGACAAAATCACACACACACAGACACACACACACACACACACACAGAGCAACAGTTATTTCAGTTATTACTGAAAATAAATGTGTCATTAGCAACACTGATCTGTTTCTGTTTTATTCATTTTTAATTAATTCTTTCTTTTTGACCTTGGGGTGGGTCAGGGGGGCAGTTTAGGAGGATCTGTCTTTTGGAGGTTGAGTTTGGATGGACCTCAGCATTTGAAAAAACCTGGCTACGGCCTTGGGTACAGTTCATGATAGTCGTAAACCATGATAGTCTGTAATTATTTTGTTTTGGTTCTGTTCTGCACTTTCAGTCAGTAATTGCAGACATTTGAATTTAAAAACAATGTATATTGAAGTTTTACATTTTCAAATATGACATACACACCAACATTTCACATTTTAAAATTATGGCTTACAATATTGTTAACATCTCAAAGTAGGCATAGAGGTTAGGGTTAAATATTATCAGCAAAGACATCCCTACAACAGTTAATCATACCTATCCAGATTAAATACTTATACTCCAGGTCATAAATAGCATACAGCAAACCGGATTAAATTGAAGTTAAAATGTATCTATGAAGTGATGAGTATGCTGATTTTTGCCTTGGTTGACACTTCTGACAGAGAAGGTGAGTGTTTCCACTGACAGCAGAGATGATACATGAGGACAGGTCTGATTGTCTGATCTCTGATGCCATAGATTAGAGCACTCAAACATCTGGGGAAGATTATAATACACACATAAAGGACAACACCAATGCGAACACTTACTAACCTGTCTAGGAACTTCGAGATGGCTGTGATCAAGGGATTGTATACAGTTGATGAGAGACTGAGGCCCAGCTGCATCAGATGCAGCAGCAGTGTGTTCCGAGCCTTTTTGGCTGAAGCTTTGTCTGTAGAGGCCGACCTGGCTGCTACCATCACACCAATATACGAGTAAATGACGGTCACGCCTGCTGAAACAAATAGAAAATAAGTGGAAGCTTTGTCATAACCATCAGCTAATGGACCAAGCAACATGGCGACAGCAGAGCAAAAGTCTGTCATCAGCAGGCTGTCCAGCTCTTCAAATGGGAAATTTAATAGCAAAAACCCTCGAACAAGAACACCCAGTAAACTTAAGGTCCAAACCACAATGATGGCCATACCCGTGTTTTTGATCGTGACAACGGTTGCGTGCATCAGTGGGTAACACACAGCTACATATCTCTCCAGAGACATCACCACCAGTGTTAGAGGAGAAATCACAGTTGTGAGATTTCCAAAAAGGCTGAGAACACCACACACGGGATACGTTAGTCTTATTCTACAGGTAGCGATGAGGTACATTAACTGGCTCAGAGCCAAGTTTATAGTGTCAGCAAAAAGTAGATTATACAGAAGAATGTACCTAGAGGTCTCACAAAAAACTGGTTTACTCCTCAAGGTGAATAACATGATCCCATTAATGAAGAGAAATACAACACATGGTACTGTTGACATAAGAGAAAACAACACTAATCCCATTAATCCTTGGTATTGGAGTCCAACAGTGATGCTGTCCTGAGACTGATTAGTGTACATTTTAGAATAGCACTTGATAGACAAATATTAGCCTGATAGTGTATTAGCAGTGTAAACACAGCAGAATCTTCTCTAGTTTGAGTTGAGCTCCTGTTGTATGACAGTAAAAATCTTGCAAGAGTTTATGAGCTCAGTCCTCACACTCACGTTGTGTGACACCATGACATGGGTGTAACATGTCAGTATGGGTGGGGTAGCTGCACAGAATTCCAATTTCTTGGTCCGTGCCATCATGACAGTCATGTTTCTTGAACCTATGATTGGCCAAGATAGTTATGTAGCTGTTCATAGTATAGCACTGCTCTGCTCTACAAGCCTTATGAACAGCACCCACATTTCTTTATTTACACTCAATACTATTACTGCTCTATGCTCTATACTTCTATAGAGTGTAACTGTGTAAAAGAATGTACGATGCACAATGGCACAAATAAAATAGTGTATCAGTCTGAGAATATCACCAAGTAAAACAAATAAATGTATCCAGTGAGGGTTTCTCTCTGTCCCTCCTGTTAGGAAAACTTTAAACTCAACTTCACTTCATGTTACCTTACTCAAAAGGACTCAGCGGTAACATTATACATGAAATATTAATGGGCCCATCCCTAACTTACTCAAAACAAACAAAAAAGCTTGATTAGGCCTGCAAACCATGCAGTCTGGGTGACCACAGTCCTTCAACGTCTAAAAGCACATGGCAGTGACAAGGAAAAGAACAGATTATGGCAAGAATCATTCACAAAGTGATACAAGCATAACATTTGTCACAAAATACTGTGTAAACATCACTCTTTTGGAAAAAGGCGCTGGCCAATCAAAAAATTCAAAATGGTGGCTATTTTTTAAGATGGCTGTCAGGAATTGTACCAATATGTCTGATTTCAGCGTGTAATTATCAAAACAAATTCATTTTGGTCTGAAGCATTTTATGGGTCTCACATTTTATTAGTGTGTGTAAGTGATGTTTTGTCATAACAGCTATGTGAAATGTTGCATTGAAGATGGTGTGCAAGATGGCCGCCAACAACAAGTTGCAATATCTATCAAATATCTATCAAATTCATTAATTGTTAAAGTTTAGGCCTGAGACTTAATTTCAATTAATTAATTACAGAGAAAATAACACGTTGAAAAATAACGCATTTAATCCTTCCTTTCAATTCCTGGCATACCCATCATAAAGATGCATTGAGTGCCGTCTGACTGTGATGGGAGTAACAGCTGAAACTGTGTTGTTTGGCCCAGTGGATGGAACGTTTCAGTTTTGGTTGGTCCAGGTGAACTTTGGGTTGGTGCGTTTGGGTCAGTGTGAACACAACAGATGTGCACTGAGACCACTGCTTCAAGCTGGTCTAAGTGCAGCTGCAGTCGACTGGTCCATTTGTTATGTGAACACGGCCGGTCTTCGGTCCGCCCCAACTGCCTTGAGTACGCCACAAGTCTCTCTCTGCGCCTCATGTTTACATTCTGGAGTCACGGAAACATGACACTCTGCCAGTGGTGTTGGGACCAGAATGAAAACACCCATGTGAACTCCAACCATCCAAGCTGAGAAATGAAACAATCTATCATTTCATCACCCTATTAAAATAATGGCTTAAGTCATTCTTTTAAGAAAATGAGTTTTTGGCCTAATATCATATGGTCTGCATTTGGTAAAGTTTTTTTGTGTTTTCCCAAAAACTTGAAAAAATGACTTAGGCCATTATTTTAACAGGGTGATGATTTTCTCATCTGGTGCACAGCCTTGGTCTGTAGCAGTATGTGTGAAAACAGCCTGATAAACTCACTGGGGAAATGGACTGCATTGGACCTTAGACCACGTTCCACACATTTCCTGGCCAGATTGGGGCCCTAAGCAGAATTTTATTTGTAGGCCCTCCCCGGCCGACCTCATACAATCCCAAATGTATAATAGTTACAAAAAGACTGTATAACAATATGCCATTTAAGTTGACAACTTTTATTAAGTTGTTTTTTTTTTTTTTTTTTAAATTAACAGCCTCTTTCAACAATGGAACAAACATGTGCCTTTAATCTCCAGTCCACATTTTGACAGAATTATCCTCTCTTCTGTCTCATGAGTAGTAGCTGAGGTGTTTATTCCACAAGTTTTACATTTTTATTCCATCTCCAAGTGAAGCAGTGCCTCCTCTTGTTTTGACTTTTTTTTTTCTTTTGCTTGATCCCGATTCATACTGACATTTGGAGGCCATCTCTCGACCTGTAACTCTCCAACTCGTACACCTGCACTCATGCATATTTATTTCTTCACTATGGTCATGTCATCTGTACAGGAGTGTACAGGAGTGCTGTTTGTCACCTTTTCTGTCTTATTTTAATGTCTGTTGTCTGTGTTTTTGAATCCAAGCACCCTGCTGTAACACTATTTGCCTGTTTTGGGACTTACTTACTTAGCATTGCACATTTGAAAACAAAACACTACAGCCAGAAAACAGAGAGCTCCCTGGTTAAATGACAACACTGTAAAACACTTGAAAAACAGCAACTGTTTTCTTCTCAAAAATGATCAACAATAATCTTAATAATGCAAAATTCCTATTTTCCACTGTTGTCTGGCTCATTAATCCTCCACCCTCAACCCCTCCTGACTGAGTTTCCACTACAAAATGCAATGAATTTGGAACATTGTTAACAAAATTACCACCGTCAGGAGAAACATAAGCTTTGTCAGTTTTGTCAGTTGTGCACCACATATCCCACCAAACAGAATGTGCAATATGTCGTATTATGCCCCTGTGGATTATTCATCACTTGGAGATGCTGTTCATGAGCTCAAGTCCTCCACCTGCTGCCTGGACCCACTGCCTACATCCTTATTCATATCTGTTTTCAGATGTCTTGACAAAACACTACGACAAATTATTAACTCCTCCCTCCAGTCTGGAATCTTCCCCAGTGCACTACAGACTGCTGTCATAAAACCATTATTGAAAAAGCATAACTTAGATCCACTAACCCTCAATAACTACAGACCAATCTCAAACCTCCCTTTTCTGAGCAAGATCCTTGAAAAAAAATTCAGCTAAATACATAATAATAAATGACCTATTTGATGATTTTCAGTCTGCTTCAGATCCCACCACAGCACAGGAACTGCCCTTATTAAAGTCCTGAATAATCTCCACTCCTCTTTGATTAATGTGCGGCATTTGACACCATCGCTCACCATATCCTCTGAATGGACTTCATAAGTGGGTTGGATTGTCTGGTTCTGTTTTAAGTTTGCTATCCCCATATCGATTTTTTTGTTTGTTTCTTTCTTTCTTTTTTGTATCCCTTGACCATTTCTCATTTGACAGATTTCCTCTGACATGCAGCATTCCACAAGGTCCAATCTTCAGCCCACTCCTATTCAGTCTATACTTGCTTCATCTTTGTCATATTTTTAAAAAATACAACAACATTCACTACGCAGATGACACAGTTCTACACCTACAATGATCTGAATAAAAAACTGAAATTATTATAATAGGCCCAAAACTATAAAGAAGTGAGATCACAGCATACCTAGAATCCTTCTCTCTCAATAGGAGACAATATGCCAGAAAACTTGGAATCACCATTGATGCTGACCTTAAAGAGGAACTATGCAGGATTTTTTTTTACTGTAGCTATGCTTCATTTTTACCTTACATAAACTGCTTCACTGTTATTGTGATGGTTACATAGCCTGGCGTCTCTTGGCCGAAAACTAACCTCGCAACATCAGTGCAGTACTTGGCTACTGACCCCGTGTCCCAGCTCTTGTCTCTGCGCACCACGACACAAATGCGCTCCGTAAATTGTAATCTCTTGTTTATGGCAGTTAATACTACACAAATAGAAACATTGTTTATTATTATTATTATTATTATTATTATTAATAATAATAATAAATCTTTACTTAACCAGGTAAAAAACCCATTGAGATCGGGATCTCTTTCACAAGGGTGACCTGGCCAAGAGGTCAGCAGCACGTCATAAGAAACAGTTACAGAAAGTGACGGTAAAAACATACAAATTTTTAAAATGCAATAGTGTTAACGACAGTAAGAGTGGGAGCTGTAACACAACAAACAACAATTTAAGATTTAAGCATAGCCAGTGGTCAATGTTGCCATGCTGTCTGTCCCTTAGGATAGAGCGGAAGGCTCCGAGTGAAATAACTTCAGAGAGTTTCAGTTCAGTCTGAAGACTATTCCATGCCAAGGGAGCAGCAAAGCTGAAAGCTCTTTTTTCCAAATTCAGTCCTAACCCAGGGAACAGATAAAACAAGTGTTGTGCGAAAACGTAAGGCAACTGGCAACTGCTGGTTTTCTGCAATAAAGCACACAAATAAGGAGGAATCAAGCCTAGAAGAGCCTTATAAATTAGGATCAGCCAATGTGCAATGTACATGAAAAATAGCGTCCAGGGACTGGAGACATTTGGATGACGCACTCATATGAAGCACATCCCCATAGTCAAGAATGGACAAGAAGGTCACTGTCACCAATTTTTGTCTGACCTTGAGAAAGCGCAGGTTTAATTTCTGAAGAAGAACCCAAGCTTCACCCAAAGTTCAGTGACCAGATTATGTATATATAACATAACGTATATGTTATATAACATTATCCACCACTCTTTGGATTGCTTTTTCACCGCCTTCCTCAAAAACAAAGCACATGGCCCGGACGGGGGTTAGCCAAACAGTAGAAAAGCAACCAGGCTTACATACTTCCTTCATATATACAGTATCACCAGATCCTCCTTCTTTTTTCTTAAAAATAACTCAAAAATCCATTGTTTCCTGTCAAATTCTGATGCTAGAAACTTATTCATGCATTTGTCAGAAGCCAACTCAACTACGGCAATGGCCTCTTTACAGGAATTTCCCCAAAATCAGTCAAAGGTCTATAACTCATCCAGAACACTGCTGCATGCGTTCTTACCATTTCCAGAAAAATACACCCACATCACCCCAGTCCTTAAAGGAGCTGTATGTAAGAAATGTATGACATGTACTCATAAAACCACCCAATATGTCACTAGAGAATAAGGAATCATGTTAATTTGAAACACTGATCTAACTGACAACAATAGTACAGCCAGAATATTCACATTTAAACATTTTATTTGCAGCATGCAAATCATGTTTATGTTTTGATTTTGTGTTTTGGCCTGTTGCTCCACCTACTGCTAGCTCCCAGTCACGAAGTCAGTAGCATTTTGGCATCCAGGTTGCCAGTTACCACTGAGCGGCAGCTACAAGCATTGTGGATTATATCTGATGCTACTAACATTAAAAGACCTCTCTGACTCTCAAAAACGTGTTGACAAAAGCAGAAACAAAACCAGGATCTGCACAGTGTTTGAAATATGGAGGTGGCTGAAAGTGGGAAAGAACTTGAGGATAGATGCTGGAGTGGGTAATTTTCTCCTGGGCACACACTTAGCTTTTTGTAGAATAATTCCTTTCCCCAGTGCATGTATACAGCTTTATCCATTTCATTTCATTTTATTCATTCTGGAAGGGGAATCCGTAAAACACACCCTAAGCAGCTGACAACATGACTAAGTGCTGCGAGCAGTTGCAGAGACAATAGCCCTAATCCATAACCTCCAACAAAATCCCAAATCAGTGCCCAAAGAGGCACTCAGCCATGATCAGCAACTGCCTCCAGAGCCAACGGGCACCTGGAAACCAAACAACTGATTATGGTTGAGCTGATTGTTCCCTGGGTAGGGGCCCATCAACAAAGCGTGAGAGCTAAAATGTTAATACAACTGTGCAGGAAGCAGGGCTGACACACCCACTGTGAACCAGTTGAGGTGGGATGTTGAAGCTTTGTTGTCCAGGGATTGGGTGGGGAGAGGGAAGTCTGGGGGTCCCTGCTCAGGCTGCTGCCCCCGCGACCCAGCCCCGGATAAGCGGAAGAAGATGGATGGATGGATGGATGGATGGATGGATGGTTGAAGCTTTGCAGGCCCAGGGTTCCCGCGGGGTCTTAAAAAGTCTAAGAAAGTCTAAAATTTGAAAATCAAAATTTTAAGCCTTAAAAAGTCTTAAATTCATTTAAGTATTGTGTTGAAGTCTTAAATAATTATAAACAGGTCTTAATTTTCTTATGCCCATGTATTGCTATATCAGATGCTCAATAAAATGCTCCTGCAACACTTCATTGTGCTTTATTAAATGTATTTACAACTACAAACGAGTCGACCTGGTTACATTAGCCGAGCCGCGGCTCCAGGAGGCTCACCCCGCCTCTGTTGCATGGCTGTTAGCTGTTAGCACGTCGTCCCCTGCAGCATCAGAGCTGGTGAACACCAAACTGCAGCAGCAGTACAAGGCTTGTTTTGAGGTGCTTTCACACATTGGTGCGCACCAGGTGTGAAAATGGTCCACTGTTTCATTTTTCAGCTCATATGGTTCGTGTTCACACATGTTTCTTTTCACTCTGGTCCAAACAGTAGATCGATGAGTGTCACATTTCCATGACGACTGACCAGAAAAAGACACATAAGTCATGTTTACATGACTCCCAACTGTAAAAATCTAACTAACGTTAAGCTGTAACAATGGAGACACCAGGCAGTTGTTCTTTAGTTTTTAGTGCAAACAGTTGATATTATTTATTTTAATAGTATTTGTTTGTGGTTGGTTGAAACAGCATTTCAAGCATGTGCCTTTTTGTTCGACTCTGCTATAGCTGGTGTTTAAATATGTTAAATAAATGTCTTATGATAACACATGATTACATATTTTCAAATTTTCCAGTCAACTTTTAAAATTGATCTAATGCAAGGCCTTATGGAAACACACCTTCTAAATTCTACTACTCCATTCATGAATCTGTTACCTACAGGGCCCTGCAATCAGTCAGTGGTCAGGATTAAGGTGGGTAGGGTCAGGCCCCCATCACCAAAAAAAAAAACATGCTTGGCGGCCAGTGGGCCACCCTGCCACTGGGCTTAACAAGATTTCTGGGGGAAACCCTGACTTTACTGTTGTATTATTTCATTAATTTATGTTTCATTACAATAACAATTTAAAAATACAGTTATGCTACAAGTACATGTTTCATGGGTTTTTGCTCTGAGAATATGAGGTAAAACAAAAGTTGAAACAGATGTGGCCAAAATAATCACAACTAATCGACTAATTATAAAAATAATCGTTAGTTGCAGCCCTATTATATTGCAGCCAATTTAGTTTGCAGGTAATTTTGTGACTCTGCATTTCTTTTGTACGTTTTTATATGTCATTATATAGGTATTAAAGTTCATTCATAATGGTCTTAAAAAGGTCTTAAAAAGTCTTAAATTCTCACATAACTGGGGATAGTGGGACAGGCTATGAAGAAGGCCATCAAATCAATCATGGATGCAGCAGAAAGAGCTACAAGGTAACACTGGCTGAAGGGGGACCCCTGGTCATCAACTGCTGCAGAGACAGGAAACTTTCAAAGACCTCGGTGTACATAACCAACAATTTATCCCTTTTATCCCCTACAAGCTAGGGCCAGGCCTGAATCACCCTAAAGAAAATTTAAGAAGAAATATAAGCGCAACAGTACAGTGACAGTGACAGTCCAGTCACTTTTCCACTATTTTGCTAACCCTCCTCTGGGTCATGTGCATTTGTTTTCAATGAAGCTGGCGAAAAAGCAATCAAAAGAGCTGTGGATAACTTTATTTATCATATACAGTGTTACGATGTGTATATTTGTGTAGTCTTATCTGTCATAAACAAGAGATTACAGGTTACTGGGCGCATTTGTGTTGCGGTGTCGCCGAGACGAGAGCTGGGATACCAGGGCAGAGGCACTGATCTTGGAAGGTTGGTTTTCAGCCAAGAGACACTAGGTGCAAGACAGAGAGCCTCCATTCTCCCTGTAACAAGTTACAAGTTGTATATAACCATCACAGTTACTCCAAAGCTGTTTGATTAAGGTAAAAAAAAAATTTTGTTTAGTTCAGCTAAAAATCCTGCATAGTTCCTCTTTAAGAATCCATTGAATTTGTGGTAAATGTAAACAGATACAGACTGCCTTCAACAAAAGAGCAAATTACAAAATATTGAAGGGACTGCAGGAAGTGAGTATATATTTTCCAGTTATACTTTGCAAAACTTTTAGCAAAAAGAATTTTGTTTTAGGGCATGTTTACTCGATTGACAGGAACTTTACAGTCTACAGAGGTACAGATGATTGGATTTGGCCATGTGATACAGCTCTACAAGTTCAAATATACATATATATATATATATATATATATATATATATATATATATATATATATATATTCTACTTAAATCTCTATTCCACAAAATAAAAATAAAAACAAAAAATATTACATGCAAGTTGTACTTCTGCTAACTTCTGCCCATTGAGATATGATGTTGTTGTTGTGGAAATATTGTTTTGTAGAAACACTTGGAGGAATCACTGAGAGAAATCCCTGTGTATGACCCAGTCCCCTGATAACTCATTTAGATGCATTAGATATTCAAACCCTTAGTCAATTGCATTTTTCAGGAAATATTGATATAATTAATGGCTCCTGTGGGTTTCATCAGAAATTATAATGGGCATGGGAGGGGATGATGAAAACATGAGGACTAATTATGTAAAAGTTTAAAGAATACAAATAAGTCCAAAGTAAATACATTGCACTTCAGTGTCTACTATAAAAAGTTTACTTTAATGACAAAACTTCTATGAAGCTGTTAAATGATTGCCCTCGACAAGATTTGTGTGGAATAACACAAAAAATAAATTGCCCAAGACAAGTGTGGCTGAAACATGGATGGTATATCTGTAATCATGCCCTCAGGTCAGCGGTATTATGTGCCGGTGTGGAAAACAAACTGCTATGCAAATTCTTTTATCCCATCTGCCATAAGGCTGCTAAACGCACAATGAACTGTAAATTAATTATTGTGAACTGTGAACTTACTGTGACCTGGGAACTATGTTGCATCCCGCTCTGCTGTGCTGTTACTGGTTGTGCTTGTTGTTGATGTGATGATGCTTGACTGTGGACGTTAACTGTTGTATATCTCTTTTGCCATATTGTATTTCTGTTGCAATGGACAGTTTGACTGTAGAAATGAATTGACTTTCAGGGACTAATAAAGTATTTCGGACTGTACTGAACTGTTTTCACTGTCTGAGACTATCCATTGTCCCTATTTGCAACATAAATTGGTGCATATTTAGGTGCTTAACTAATATATAGAATGTTAGAACTATATAGAACTATATATATAATGTTATCTGAGGGACATGAAGAAGCATATGTAGAGGTGTACATCAGTACGTTTGCTCAGTATACGTGAGGTACAAAGGTTTGTGTGTGTTTCAGGTGTCATCTGGACACTGATTGTTTCCCTTTAAAATGCCATTTTAGAATATGAACATTTAGTAA
The DNA here is from genome assembly GCA_021432705.1 of Caranx ignobilis. Lineage (NCBI taxonomy): Eukaryota > Metazoa > Chordata > Actinopteri > Carangiformes > Carangidae > Caranx > Caranx ignobilis. Next base: position 1,706,461 of record MU269980.1, read on the forward strand.
AGTTGATGAGGTCACAGATACACTATATTGCCAAAAGAATTCACTCACCTGCCTTGACTCGCATATGAACTTAAGTGACATCCCATTCTCAATCCACAGGGTTTAATATGACGTCGGTCCACCCTTTGCAGCTATAACAGCTTCAATTCTTCTGGGAAGGCTGTCCACGAGGTTCAGGAGTGTGTTTATGGGAATTTTTGACCATTCTTCCAGAAGCGCATTGTGAGGTCACACATGTTGGACGAGAAGGCCTGGCTCTCAGTCTCTGCTCTAAGTCATCCCAAAGGTGTTCAAGTCCAGTTGTGAAATTTCCTCACTCCTAAATATTCCACAGTCAACTGTCAGTGGTATTATAACAAAGTGGAAGTGACTGGGAATGAAAGCAACTCAGCCACGAAGTGGTAGGCCATGTAAACTGATGGAGCGGTGTCAGAGGATGCTGAGGCCCATAGTGCGCAGAGGTGGCCAACTTTCTGCAGAGTCAATCACTACAGACCTCCAAACTTCATGTGGCCTTTAGATTAACCCAAGAACAGTGCATAGAGAGCTTCATGGAATGGGTTTCCATGGCAGAGCAGCTGCATCCAAGCCATACATCACGAAGTGCAATGCAAAGCATCGGATGCAGTGGTGTAAAGCACGCCACCACTGAACTCTAGAGCAGTGGAGACGCCTTCTCTGGAGTGACGAATCGCACTTCTCCATCTGGTAATCTGATGGACACGTCTGGGTTTGGCGGTTTCCAGGAGAACGGTACTTGTCTGACTGCATTGTGCCAAGTGTAAAGTTTGGTGGAGGGGAGATTATGGTGTGGGGTTGTTTTTCAGGACTTGGGTTCGGCCCCTAAGTTCCAGTGAACGGAACTCTGGATGCTTCAGCATACCAAGAGATTTTGGACAATTCCATGCTCCCAACTTTGTGGGAACAGTTTGGAGATGGGCCCTCCCTATTCCAGCATGACTGTGCACCAGTGCACAAACAAGGTCCATTAAGACATGGATGAGAGAGTTTGGTGTGGATGAACTTGACTGGCCTGCACAGAGTCCTGACCTCAACTTGATAGAACACCTTTGGGATGAATTAGAGCGGAGACTGAGATCCAGGCCTTCTTGTCCAACATCAGTGTGTGACATCACAAATGTGCTTCTGGAAGAATGGTAAAAAATTCACATAAACAAACTAAACCTTGTGGACAGCCTCCCCAGAAAAGTTGAAGTTGTTACAGCTGCAGAGGGTGGACTGACGTCATATTAAACCCTATGGATTGAGAATGGGATGTCACTTAAGTTCATATGTGAGTCAAGGTAGCTGAGCGAATACTTTTGGCAATATAGTGTATGTCAAAGGCTGCTGATGTCAACTAACCTGTTTGTAGTTCTGTGTTCACTCTGGACCTGTTCGTGTTTTGTAACTGTTTGTATTATTTTGTCTTTGTCATTTTTCCTCTTTCTAGTCCTGTAATTACTCTCCTGGGTTTGGATGTGACCCATGGCCCTTTGTCACTTTTCATCCTTTGAGACTCTTTTTCACCTACTTGTCTGACTGACTTCCACTGTCACTACATATAAAGGCCAAAAAATAACTTCACTAAACTTTAAATATGCATGAATGTGGTCTTTCTGTACTATAACTTGGGAAAGTATGCATTTGGGGAACAATTCTCAACTGTAGTTTCAGTAAGAGGATTGGGCCCATGACCCCCCCAACCCCTTGGGTCCCTGTGTCTGTGGCCTTTTCAGGAATCCGTCATCACAGTAGCCTTTGCTAACACCTTCCCATGTTCATGTTCCAATAGTAGAAAGGAAGTTACATAGTGTAGTTTTAAATTACTTAATTTCTCTTTTGCCAACATTTTGTTTTAGTGTTTGTGTCACTGTTCCTTATGACAAATGTTTCCTTAATTTACAGATGGAAATGTTGTTTTGTCAGCTGCTGAATGCACTCAGAGGTTTCAAAGGAAAAATGACATCTCATTTGACCTAGTCTCTTGGTATCTCATTTAGCCACATTAAATATTCAAAGCTTCACTAATTAATGCTTTTAGTAAATATTGACTAAATTCCTGAGGGTGTTAATCAGGAAGCTTAATGGTGAGGTAATGATGTGCACCTCCATGGGGACAAAGTTGAACAAGCACAAACAAGTTCAATAGTAAGCAGAAAAAAAAGATGGCGTGAAAACCCACCTGAACTTAAAACTTTGAAGCAAAACTACTTCCCCATCTCTTTATGTTAAAATAAGCTTTTGATGAAAGAATTTACCTGTGTTTGAAGTCTGAAGTTTAGTTGTAACAGAGAGGAAAACCTCATCTCCACTGCCACTGTTAATTCTCCCTGAGGCATTAGGTATACTTACCAATATAAATGTAAGTATAACTAAAAGTTAACAATAATAAGTTTGTAAATACAGTTACATCAGAATATCTCATCAGAGATTTCAATACACTCAAGGACATGAATTTGTCCGGTCAGTCTACAAGGCAGACAGCACATTAACCATAACCATAACCATCACCTGTTTTTTCTCATGGTTGGCTGACATATTAAAGAGGAACTATGCAAGATTTTTACCTTAAGTAAGTTTTACCTTTGTAAATCAGTCAGTATTATCACTTTTGTTCATGATTCCAGAACATGCACTTCAGCTGGGAGCTGCAAAGTCTGGTAGCTCTGAGTTTTTTCTCAACCTTTGCTTTATTTTGTTGTGTTTTTGTATGTTTTTCTCGTATTTTGTCAACTACTGATGGACACTTCTGTGGGGAGAGGAGATTCTTCAGAACAGGAGCTTCTGTCACTGAAAATGGAGCAAGTCTGGAGGATGCCACCCTGTTCCAGCTGGGATGAGGAGCTGCTTTCGTGGTTGCTGTGCTGGTGGTGCAGAGGTTAAAGGCTTGGAGGTGGAGATGTACTGTAGGTCCTTTCTGCCTCAGTCATCATGCAAAATATCAACTCTCTGCCCAACAAGAGTGATGAGGAGCTGGAGATATAGATGAAGACTCAGGAAGTAGACTTTTTTTCAAATCAAAACAATACTTGTGTACATCCCACCAACGGATACTGCTGAAGTTCCATGTGAAGGTCTCCATGAAGTCGTTGCTAGGATACAGACTAAACATCCTGAGGCACTTGACTTCAGAGAGATCAGAGATACATGCTGGTGGAGGCCATTCTCAACAACCCAGACCATCCTCTTCATAACACCTTGATGGACCAAGAAAAGAGCGGTGGTGGACGGCTCCTCTCTCTTCACTGCAGGACGGAGAAATATAGAAGATCCTTTGTACCTTCAGCCATCAGGCTTCTTCATTCTTCTGCAAATGGTTGATGAGCTGACAGACAAATGAATTTCCATTTGGGGATCAATAAAGTAATTCGTATTCATATTCGTATTCTCGTGTGACTGTGACACCATCAGTATCACAAAATGTGACAATATTGCTGTTTGTAAACGCCATATTTTCCCCCTTTTGATGATAGTTGACCTTTCACTCTGACCTTACATTTTACTGATCTTTTTAATGACAAAGCTCCATCTTATCTGAAAGACCTCATTATCCCATACTGTCCTACCAGAGAGGTAGACACTCTTTCTACATTTAAGTCTAGGCTTAAGACCTTCCTCTATGACAGAGCTTTTAGTTAGGGCTGGCTCAGGTAGCCCTGATCCATTTTATAGCTATGCTGCTATAGGCTTAAACTGCTGGGGGACACATCAGGTTACATGGAGCCCTATCCTTCCTCTCCTCTCCTCTCCCCTCACACATTTTGAACTGTCAATAACTGTTGCACTTTGTAGTCTGGCCTTGGTGTCTCGCACTCTCTGTATTTCCACAGATCTCTTCAGAGCTCCATCCCCCTCCACCAACCAACCAACCGCCGCCTCCATCACCTCCTTTCTCCTGCTGTTAAACCGGTCTGCACTCCCTGCTCATGACCCAGTCTGCCGTCCAGTAGTCCCATTAAGCTGGCCTTCCCTCTCTGCCCACCAGGAGCTTCCTTCATCATTTTTCATTAACTGACTGATTCCATTTCCATGTTTTCCATATTCCATGTTGTAAATTGTTTTCTTGTCTGTATACAACATCTATTGCACGTCTGCCCGTCCTGGGTGAGGGATCCCTCCTCTGTTGCTCACCCTGAGGTTTCTCCATTTTTTCCCTGTTTTTTTCCCGGTTTTCTTGGGAGTTTTTCCTCAGTCGATGTGAGGGTCTAAGGGCAGAGGATGTTGTCATGATGCTGTGTAAAGCCCTTTGAGACAAACTGTTTGTAAAAACGGGCTATACAAATAGAATTGCCTTGCCTTGCCTTGCCTCACTGGTCCCACTTGTTGATACATTATTTAATGCCCACAGTCTTACCAGCCATTCATCGTTCGCCCCCTTATTTTCTAACTGGGTGTAGTACTTTGTCTTAGGGTGGATCTATCTATCCATTAGGTCTGTCTATTCCCTCCTCATTTCTCCTAAGAGGAGGTTTAGGGGGGAAAAAACTGGTCAGAATTCTGTCAGTGCCAAATACGAAGGATTTTTATTTATTTTATTTTTTTTAGACAAAGGAAATGAGACAGTTGGATTTTTTTTCCGCCTGGGCAGTAAAATCTTAATCTTGGACTAAAAGAAAGAGAAGTTGTTTCTGGAAGTTTCTTCATTTTCATGGAGCATAAAAACTGAATGCAGCTCTCCATCCTTTGCTTTGACTCTGGAGACAGTAAAGACACTTATCAGTTAATCTGATGCCTGTGTATGACACAACTCTTCTAAAGTTTAAAGGTAAAGGTTTTTGCTCAAATAAAAACGCTAGACTCATCACCTATGGGCTTCTAGTCCTCTGTGGTGGTGACTGTGTCTGCAAGGCAACCCCCCCCCCTGTATTTTGGTCTTCTTTTGTTTTGTTGTGCACGGGGACATTTCTGGGTGGAGAGTCTGTGTTTTCTATCCAGCCAGTGACAGAGCAGGTTCTGTGCAGCACGAGTAGGAGGACTGCTAGCTGTCCTAGATGCAAGTGAGTGCTAGCGGCGGATGGTATTTGCCACTGCTAACACCCGCTACCTCAACGCTAACGGCAGCATCCTCCGCTATCACACACTTCCCAGCTCACCACAACGGTCCTCCTACTCGTCCTAGCATAGGCCTAGAGATTCCAATTGCTAATATTGGCCAGGTATCGGTCTGCCTCTCCAGCACTTCACTAGCCCTGACTACAGCTGCTGTTGCTGCTACTGCTGTGAGGGGTAGGGGCCGTGCACAGTTGAGCCTGAGAGGAGGGGCCCAGTTTGAATGTTTTGTTTACAAACTGCAACAAACAAACCTCCAGACTCTATGTGGGGTCCAGGCTTTTTGAATGAAGGCATGTTTGTAGATGGGGTTTAAGGGCATTGAGGTCAGTTTTTATTGTCCCTGAACCAAAGAGACAGATACTGTTCATTTTCATTCCAAATCTGAAAGACATCACATGGCCAGGGCATCGGGGAATACTGGAGGCCAGATTACGTACTTGATGGTTACTGTGTGGACATGTGATGACATGACAAGACTAGAGGTAGGTGTGAGGACAGAGCTCATATACAGAGAGTGATGACAGGAAAACCCTGCAGAGAAGCTCTGCTCATATGGAAACAAGCAAAGCCTCTAACTTGCTGCCTGTTTGCAAAGTGAACATGTGTGTATATGATTGTAGATTTTCTGTGTGAGCTCAACAGTGATGTCTGTTGTCAGTGGATCTTCACTGTTTTGACAGTCTGGAGGAAATTTATTTTATTTTAATGCATCTTAATATGTCTTGACTGCTTCCCAAAAATGGCACATGGAAATCAATTTGTGATGAATGGCACTGCTGAACAGCAGTATCAGGGAACATTGGAGAGAGCTTTGTTTTCCACTCTGACCACAGTGCCATGCTGCGTGTTCCTCTTCATTAATTTGACCATGTTATTCACCTTGAGGAGTAAACCAGTGTTTCGCGAGACCTCTAGGTACATTCTTCTATTTAACCTCCTTTTTGCAGACACTGTACAAATGACACTGAGCCAGATACTCTACATAATCGCTGCATGTAGAATCAGGCTGACGTATCCTGTGTGTGGTGTTCTCAACATGATTGCTGATCTCACAAATGAAATCTCTCCTCTAACACTGGTGGTGATGTCTCTGGAGAGATATGTAGCTGTGTGTTACCCACTGAGGCATGCAACCATTATCACCATCAGAAACACAGGGGTGGCCATCATTGTGGTTTGGACCTTTTGTTCACTAAATGTTCTCACTCGAGTTCTTTTTCTTTTAGAGTTCCCATTTGAAGAGCTGCCCAGCTTGCAGATGAAGGACTTTTGCTCTGACATAGCCATGTTGATCGGGTCTATGTCAGATCATTATGACAAAGCCTACACTTGCTTTTTGTTTATATCTGCGACTGTAGCAATCACTTCCTCCTACATAGGTGTGATGGTAGCAGCCAGGTCAGCCTCTACAGACAAAGTCTCTACCCGGAAGGCTCGAAACACACTGCTGCTGCATCTGGTGCAGCTGGGCCTCAGTCTCTCGTCAACCATATACAATCCAATTATTATAGCTCTGTCAAGAATTGTACAACGTCTAGTATTTGTGCGTGTCCAGAATGTTCTCTATATGTGTATTTTCCTCTTTCCTAGATGTCTGAGTTCTCTCATTTATGGCATCAGAGACCAGACCATTAGGCCTGTCCTTGTGTACCATCTCTGCTGTAGACTGAAAATCTCAGTTGTCCTAGCCAAGGCTGAGGTCCAACCCTAGGCTTTATGAAGTCTCAGAAATCAGTCACACTTTTTGTATGATCAATTTCATAAAGCCTGGGGTCAGAGACATACACACATATGCATATACACATCCATGTGTGTGTATGTGTGTGGGTGGGTGTAAAACCCAAATATTTAGTATGTCATTGAATTAGTCAGAAACCATCTCAATACATGAAGTAACCATGGTGATGTGTAGCTTTCTTAGTATTTCTGACAGTGTACTGAGAGAAGTCTGCCACAAAAAGCTAAAGATTTTAATATCATTGACCTGAAAACAATGATGGAAGTTGCTTTTTTTAATTTTAGTCTTGTGTTGTTGAAATACATTTTCAATTTTATGTCTTTCAATTTAATAGAATATGTTGGGAGATCATAACTGATAAAATGATAAAATAAGATCATCAAAATAAAACATTCTAATGATAATTAGAATAGAATAACTTTAACAGGCTAATAATAACATTAAATATCTAATGTAATACAATAAAATGTTGGAAGAGAAGAAAAAATTGTATTCTTCACAATCCTGACATGCAATACATGTGACTTTGTTTTTATTGATCATTACTGGGTCTAACACACAGGCCACTGGTTTTGTCTCTGCTGCTCTCATCTGTCTGAATGATCTTAGCAGAATGTTATAATGACCTCAGAATGACCCAAACACCTAGATGAGAGCCCTGCAATTAAACTACACTCACCTCATTCCAAATGCACCCAACTAACCCATGCCTGGCATGACCCTTTGATTCTCGGGCCTGGGGCCTCTCTGGGTAGAGTTTGCATGTTCTCCCTGTGACTGCGAGAGTTCTCTCCAGGTTCTCCAGCTTTCTCCCACAGTCTAAAAACATTCACACTGGGTTGACTTGCGACTCTATATTGCCTGTAGGTGTGAATGTGAGTGTGTGTTGTTTGATTCCTGGTGGCAGCGTTGCCTCGCAGGAACTAACAGGCTGGTGGAGGAAAGGACTGCCAGAAGAGAGGGGAAAAGAGAACAGAGACACAGGATGCACACCCCCTTGTACTGTTCTCTCTATGTGTTTGACTCTTCCAATGTTAACAAAGATAAACAGCCTGCCAAACTCCTTTTGAAGAGCCAGGACGTGAGTGTGCTTGCTCCTATAATGACTTCTTACACAGATGATGACCACATTGAATTGGAGTGAAACTAAAAAAATAAAGATACAAAAAATGATATAATGAACAGCTATATAAATAGCAGGTTACATATCAACTTCTCAATATTAACCATGTAACTCAACAGGTAAGTATGAGGACTGTCATTAGCACAACAGGCAAGGAAAACAAAGTAATTAGTAGGTAAGCATAGGCAATACAGCTGTCCCACAAGCCACAATATTATGCTGCTACCTTGATACAAACTTTGTGTCCATAACACTCACTAACACAACTCACTCAACATGTAAAGAATGTGTAACACTTACAGCCATTGCTTTCTAAGAGATACACACACGGGTCTATTTCGAAGCAGCCATGAGCCAATGCACACATGCCGTCGCTTTTTTTTGTTTGTTTTTTTCTCATTGTTTACATGCTTACTTCCTACTTCCTGTTACTCAGCACATTTCAAAATCAAAGCTTTGCAAATACACATAATGCTGCCAGCATCACCACCACCAACACCACCGCAGCAACTCAAGCATGCCCCATCTGCAATAAAAATATGTGGCTCCCGAATTAGCCTTTATAGCCATCAAAGGACATTTGTGGACGTCATCATCGGACACGAGCACAAGCATAAGCAAGTGTTGCTTGCCTCTATATATCAGCCTTGTGATAGACTGGTCACCGGGTCAGAGTGTACCCCGACTGGGACTGGCTCCAGCCCCCTGCAATCCTACACAGATAAGCAGTACACAGTCAATGGATGGATGGATGTTACTAGCTTCAAAGTTTCTCTTAAATGTTTTATGATGCTGCTTCAGTCCTTCCATATTTAGGCACCTGTCTGTATTCATGATGCCGTTTATTTCATGTCACGTACCAACCTCTCCTGCAACAAAGCACCCCCACAATGTGATGCTGCCACAGTTGTGCTTCAAAGTTAGGGTGGTGTCCTTTGGCATGTGGGTCTCAGCCTTCTTTTTCCAAACACACAATGGTCATTGTGGCCAACCTGGTAATCTTTCTTTCACCACACCACAAGACATTTCTCCAGAGAGTTGGATCTTTGGCTACACGTAGAGTTGCATTTCAGGCTATGTTGATATAGTTGATATTGCGGATCAGTAGCGGCTGGTGTAGTATTATCTGGGGGACAGCAACTTCAAAATAAAAAAACTTCAAATACCAAACTTCAAAATAAAACTTGACAATTAAGAGCCCATTCTAAGGTGTGTTTCCCACATTTCTGCACAATAGAGCACTACTACGATTAACAACATTGTAAAAGACCAACACCACAGATCTAGGCCCAGCATCTATCTCACCTCTGTGCACTCTGAAGATCACCTGGGCCCAGTGTGAGGCCTTTTCAACTGCTCTTCTGAGATACAATGCCACTATGGTGGGTGGTGGTGGTGGTAGTATGTGTTATAGTTCATTTGGGTTTTTATAAAGTAATACTCCTGGAGTCAATATTGACTTGTTAGCCGCAGCTTAACTTTACTGGGAATGTCAGGTGAAGAGATAATAAAGCAGGCATGAGCAATCGAACATTGAACATGTCAGCCCAGGTCTCTTAATCGATACTAACCCTATAATCACGCAGTACAGCGGGATGTAAAATTAAAAAAGGAACATAAGATGTAACACTTCCTTTCAGTGCTTTGGTGAAACCCCAGAGAAATTAAATTATGTTGGTTTTAACCTAATTACCCAAGAAAGGACTGAAACCAAATCGTATTAACAGCTGCAGTATCAGGAACAAAATTGTTGAAATAGCAGATGAACTGATTACTAATAATATCCATATTTTAGCAGTTACAGAAACCCATCTTGATCATACGTTCTCAGATGATGCAGTAAAGGTACAGGGTTATAGTGCTTATAGGAAAGATAGGAACCTGCATGGTGGAGGGGTTGCCATATACACCCAGAGTCATAGTCCTGCAAAAGATGAGACAAGACCTCATGCCAGTTGGCGTGGAGGCCTTGTGGTTACAGGTGCAGTTACCATTTGTCAAACCATTATTGTTTGGATGCTGCTACAGACCACCATGTGCAAACAGTTTATATTTGAGTGACTTGTGTGAAATGACTGATAATGTTTGTGACACTAGAAATGAAATCCATCTAATGGGTGACCTGAAAATTAATTGGATGTCACAACATGTAGCTAACAACAATGTAGCTAATGCATGTTATTCAACACAAGTAATTAATCAACCAACAAGAAAACAAGTTTCGGCAAGAGAAGATATGCTTGTGTAGACCATATATTTACAAATGCTGTGGATATATGCTCCAGGGCCATATCTATTCCCACTGGGTATAGTGATTGCAACATAATAGCTAACTAGAAAAGGAAAGGTACCTAAAGGGAAACCAAAAGTAATTTAAAAAAGATCATATAGGAGTTTTTGTCAGGAATCATTTTGTACTGATGTTAATATTTTCTGTTGGTCTGATGTGTACAAGGAAGATCATCCTGATGATGCCATTAAGGCTTTTGAAAACTTACTCTACCCTGTAGTGGATAAGCATGCACCTATCAGAAAACATACAGTAAAAAATGTCAGTGCATTGATTGATACTGAGCTGCGAAGCGTTATGGCTGACAGAGATGTGGCAAAGGGTATTGCAAACAAGACAGGAAGTAAAGATGATTGGGAAACTTATTGTAAACTGAGAAATCAAGTTACTAAAATCAATAGAAAAAAGAAAAAGGTATTTTTAAACTTAAATTAAATGACTGTAAATATGATGGGAAAAAACTGTGGGGCATTCTAAATAAATAATGAGAAGAGAATCTAGACAAACTCCATCTTTCATTGATGCAGGTGACTCATTTCTAACAAAACCGCATGAAATTGCAAATTATTTAAATTATTTTATTATCAATAAGGTGGAAAAATTGAGACAAGAAATGTCATCAATTAATGCACCAACACATGAGTGCAGGATTAAAAGACTTGTGAAAGATAATTCATTTCTGGAATTTGAATTAAATAAAGTTAATCTAAAACAAGTAGAGCAACATTTATTAAATATAAACACTGATAAACCAGGAGTGATGGACAATCTAGATGGAAAGCTTTTGAAATTGGTGGCTAGCTGTCTGGCTGGACCTGTCTGCCACATCTTTAATACCAGCACAGAAAAAAATATCTTCCCTTCAGCTTGGAAAGAGGCAAAGCTAATTCCTCTAAAGAAAAATGCAGCGGAGGGTTTTAGTGGTACAAACAGTCAACCAATCATTCTGCTACCAATTCTTAGCAAACTGTCGGAAAAGATGGTTTCTGAACAAATACAGTGCTTTTTTTTAAAGAAAATAGTTTATTTACTGACTTTCAGCATGCCTATCGTGAAGGGCACTCAACAGCAACAGCATTAATACAGATGACTGCCTTAAATTCATCGATAATGATAATTTAGTGGGAGCTGTGCTACTAGATTTTAGTTCAGCTTTTGATGTATTAGATCACAAATTATTGTTAGATAAACTCAAATATTACAAATTTGCACCCCACATTATATGTTGGTTTAACAGTTACTTGTCCAATAGAAAGCGATGTGTATTTCATAATGGCAGTTTTTCAAATGTGAAAGAGCTTACAATATGGTGTGCCACAGGGAAGCTGTTTGGGGCCTTTCACCAATGATGTTCCCCTTGTTCTAAATGAAGCAAGAGCGGTTATGTATGCAGATGGTACAACGCTATATCTACCTGCAGTATCAATTGGAGAGTTGTCTAGGGCTTTGGATAAAGAATTGCAATCAGTCGTAATGTGGGCATGGAGTAATAAGTTAGTTCTAAATTTATCAAAAACAAAAAGCATTGTGTTTAGATATAACTACAGGCTTAACTATAAGCCACAGTTAAACGTGTCCATTCAGGGAGTGCCTGTGGAACAGGTAGAGGAAACCAAACTCCTTGGAGTAATATTAGACAACAGATTGAAATGGTCAAAGCAGATTTTTCAGTGATGGGCAGAGGTTTGGCAGTAATTAACAGATGTGCTAAATTTTTACTACAACAATGTATCTCTCAAATTGTTCAAACATTAGTTCTTACACATTTGAACTACTGTCCAGTAGTGCGGTCAAGGGCATCAAATAAAGATTTAGAAAAATGACAGTTAGTCCAGAATAGAGCCACACCACTTGTTCTAAACTGTAACAGAAGAGCTAACATCACCAGAATGCAAATAACCTTGGGTTGGTCATTGATGAAGGATCAGACAGTTATTCCTCTGCTCTGTTTTATAAGAAATATTTCATCATGTAAAATCCTGGGTGTCCTTTACCATCATCTGTCATATAGTAGTGACAGACATGACTTTAATACAGGTTTTTTTCACTCCCTGCCTCAAAAACTAATGCAAGACAACGCACTGTCATGTATAGAGGAATGAAAATATGGAACAGTTTGCCACCAGTCATTACATATTTGACAAGTAAAATAGTTTTTAAAAAGAGTTTTGAAGAAATTACCTAATGTCACAGAACAACCAGCCTCAATCAATTAATTTGCATGACTTGTTTATGCAGTTTAAGCAGATTTATCATTATTTATTATCACTCTGAGCTGTAATGAATTGAATGTTCTATTGTTGTTGATTCATCGTTTATTATTATGTATTTTCTGTATATTTTATTTGTGTTAAGTTTGTTTGTTTTTTCATTGCCTGGTTTTAAATAGGTTACTATGATGTAATGTTGAGTAGTTGTTACCCGTGGGTGATTTGTTTTGTGTTTTGTGCACGATTTCCTATCCCACACGATCTGCTCTGTGCTGAATTCATGCTCCGTGCTCCAACGTCCGGCAAAAATAGAAGCTCTGCGTATGTGTTGCTGAGGCCTCCGGAAGGCCGGAGCTGAGCCGGAGCCGTGACACAGCGCATCCGCAGCACACACACTGACTAGAATCCGCTGCAGTGCCGGAGTGGAGATGGAAAGTACACGCATCCAGTGCAATCCCAGACTTTTTCACTGACCTGTCCACTTCAGAGCACAATGACACATGGACGGGCATGTCAGATAAGAATGGATGAGAGATTACATCAGCTATTACTGATGTGGTAACCAAGGTGGCATGTGATGTATCACGTGAGCAGGTTGCAAGGACAAAGCTCATAATTTGTATGTAAGGATAAACAAACCCTGCAGAACAACTCTGCCTACAAACAAACAAGGGCCAGCTCTACACTGTCTGCACAGGGAAAGTATATGGTGATGGTTTTGAGTTCTTTTTGTGAAGCCTCATGTGTCTGTGTTTCAAAGATGTTGGATGTAAACGGTTGGAATACAAACTGAGCAAGAGTCACTGTGTTTCTGTGTTTCACCAGCATCAGCAACTTAATACTTCATACATATTCAGTGCTTCTCTACGATGTCGTATGCAACTCAGAGTCACACTAACATCACTGTTCAGTTACAGTATCAGGGCTTATTGGAAAGAGTGATTATCACCACTCTGACTACGGCACTATGCTGTGTGTTTCTCTTCATTAATGGGATCATGTTATTCACCCTGAGGAGTAAACCAGTGTTTCATGAGACCTGTCGTTACATTCTACTGTATAACCTTCTTTTAGCAGACACTGCACAGCTGGTACAGAGTCAGGTGCTCTACCTACTGGCTACTTGTAGAATAAAACTGACTTATCCTGTATGCGGTTTTCTCAGCCTTTTTGCCAATCTCATAACTGTGGTCTCTCCTCTAACACTAGTGGTGATGTCTCTGGAGAGATATGTAGCTGTGTGTTACCCACTGAGGCACGCAACCATTATCACCATCAAAAACACAGGGCTGACCATCATTGTGGTTTGGGCCTTCAGTTCACTAAATGTTCTCACTCGAGTTCTTTTACTGCTAGATTTTCCATTTGAAGAGCTGCAGAACCTACAGATGAAGGACTTTTGCTCTGACATGGCAATGCTACTTGACCCATTGTCTGATGTTTATGAAAAAGCCTTCACTTCTTTCCTGTTTCTTTCAGCAGGTGTGACAGTCATCTACTCATATATAGGTGTGGTGGTAGCAGCCAGGTCGGCCTCTACAGACAAAGCTTCAGCCAGAAAGGCTCGTAACACACTGCTGCTGCATCTGGTGCAGCTGGGCCTCAGTCTCCTCTCAACCATGCACAACTCATTGCTCATAGCTATCTCAAAATCTGTACCAAGGATAGTAATTGTCCGTATACAGATTGTTGTTTATGTGTGTGTTATCCTCTTTCCCAGATGTCTCAGTGCTTTAATCTATGGCCTCAGAGATCAGACCATCAGACCCATTCTCATTTATCATCTGTGTTTTAGACTCAAACTCTTAGTCTCTCCAGCCAAGGCTGAGGTCAGCATTCATCTCTCTCAATAGGTATATATCACTGTATGTTGGAATTAATTGTAATTTATTAAATTTTTTTATGAAAACTTTGGATACATTACCAATTAGTTTTTTTTTTAAATTATGTTTTGCCGAAAAACAGTGTGCTCCGATATTTAAATACCTGCCTGGGAAAATACAGTCCAAATGAATATTTGATAGACAGAAAATCTTGTAGCCTGGATAAATATGTAAGCCTATGTAAACCTAACCCAAACTCTTCTGATGGAGTTGTATGAAAATATAAATTTATAATTACTAAAACACTAAATTTTAAGAACTGGTTTACTTTTCTGATGGCTAGAGAGCCACAGTAGCGCCACATCATGACATCATGTCATAAGTTTTGATGCCTTTTCAGGCGAGGAAGTGAGTGTGAAGATTCCAAACATGCCATCAGGTAGTCAGACAAAACTGACCACATTTTTCATCCAAGTTTATTCACAATGATTGGTTGGAAATTGGAAGTTCAGGTGTTTTCGAGGATCTGACACAGTCGTACCAGAGTTCCTCCTCCAGTGGTGATAGGGGCAGACTGGGGCAAAAAAGCAGCCCAGGAATTTTGTAGTTGACTGGCCCACTCTCCAAGGGGCAGGGCAGGGTGGGGCGGGGATGCTGGCAGTGGAACAAATGTTGGACTATAAGTGGGAGACAAAAAATATGCATATAAATATTATTGTTTTTTTGTAACTTAAATTTGATTAATTTTCAAGGTAAAAAACCAACAATAGCAGCATCAGTGAGATACATGCCATTTTGGTTATGGTAATGGAATGACCTTTACTTTGTTCAGAGTCTCCAGTGGTGTCTCTGTAGTGAGACTTGTATGATGTCCAAAGAGGTGAATGTAATGCCAAGTGAGTCAACTTGGCATTACATTCACCTCTTTGGAGTCTCAATATATATATGTGAGTCTTTCTATGTCAAATATCTCCTCAACTGTGTCCAACCAGTTCTTCAAAATGGGAGGGGCTTCTCTTCACCATTTCCTGGTTGCAACTAGTAGTATTTTAACCAGGAGCTACGTTTTGTCAGAATAAGTCCAAATGAGAAACCAGCGCAGAGGGAGAAAATCGCCCTTTTTCTCCTCTTCTTTCTGTCTCTGCCTAGGGTGCTTCTATTGTCACTGGCAACCTCTGAGCCTCAGGCCAGAGCCACAACTGAGACATTAATCAGAGACTCCTCTGATATGTCTGCTGTTAATCAGAGCCAGCCCAAGGCATAAGTGAACTAAGTGCCTGCTTAGGGCCCCACGGCCACTAGAGGGCCCCAAGAGCAATCAACAACAACAAAAAAAAGTAATTGTTTTTTTTATTTTTTCCATGTATGAGTAGTGATTTGTATGTGATCAAAGATATATTATTGTACAAAAACACAATTTTACCTCAACAGAGTGCTGCTGCTGATGTAGGCCTAGTGATTCTTACTGCCTCTCTTTAAATGTCAAAGCTCCGCTGCACCGGTAATGTGTGCCTCCTGCCAAAAAAACAAAAGAAAAAAAAGAAAAAAGTGTGCCTCGTGCCGTGCAGTGCACACTGTGCATCCAAAGCACAGGTGGTTAGGCAAAACAATGTTGCAAAAAAGGTCATATCCTTCAGGGGCAGAGAAAAGAAAAAGGACAAAAAACACCAAGGTAAAAGTAGGTTTGCATCATGGCTAACTTGGTAATGTTTATCAAATAGATTTGTGTAGCCTAGCTGTTAATATCAAATTAGCCAGCTAGTTAAAAATGAGAGAAATGTATCTTTTAAGTGTCTGGTTAAATAGCTTAATATTCATACTAACGGGTTTGTATTTGTGTAATACTGAGCTTTACCTTTGAATGAGTTGATTTTGGGGGTTTATGTGAGTAAGTGAACATATTATTTTTAGAACAAATCATAAGGTATGTGAAACTTCCCCAGGAGCACTGTTAAAGTACTTTGGAGGCACATAAAAAGCCCAGTACCAGTCCCAATCCTCAGGTTCAACTGTAGGTAATACATCAGGTGGGGGAAAGACTGTCACCATACAGTATATTTAATTTCTAAGTAAAGTATCTCATTAATGTGTGTGTATATGTGTGTATGTATTTCATCTTAGGTCCATCTCCATCCTCTACAGAGCTTGCACCCCTATCCTCTGTGCCCACTGTCCCCTCCATGTCCACTCTTGAGATTAAAACCATATGTGGTCAAGTCTTAACTGGCACAGCTTTGTGCACAAATGGCTGTGGTTATTGATTAAATACCTGCCAGGACAACAGTTCTTATATCTCTGCATTTCCTCATGTCTGGGTCATTTCAGCAAACTGTAGCAGTTTTCCAGGTGTGTTAAAAGTCCTTTAAGCACTGTTACACACGCCGCATGCCTCTCCTCTGGTGCGCTCCTCTCCTCTCCTGCCTCTCGAGTACCTGGCTGCTCAGCTCTCAGACCGGGACTGAGAGACCTCACCTCTGCCTTCACCCTGTCTTTGATCCCTCTGGTCAGAGCATTTAGATCCGTGGGCTGAGTGTCCAACCTGAGCTCTCTATTAATTCACTGGATGAAATTTTATTCTGTCTTCCATGGTGGAACCAATTACCACGCGCACAACTCTCATTTAAGTACTGTGGTTTGCGGTGCTGTCATTTAGTGGGTTACTCTTTGTAGATCACCCGTTTTGCTTCTGCTAACAAAACGCGCAAAATTCTACTGGGAGCACACAATTTAGCATCCCTTAGCTGGGATCTTAGTCAATCTAACCTAATATTCGCTCTCCATACTGTATTCCTTTTCCTGCTATTCATATTTAGTGTCAGGTGGAGGATGCAATGATCAGATAAATCTGCCACTCCTATCTTGCATTCTTCTATTTTGAATCTATCATCTGTATTCATAAAAAAAAAAAAAAAAAAATCAATCCTCATATACACTGAGTGAGGACTCCCCTTTTACTTCCCTTTATGTAGGAGCTATAATACATATTTTTAAATCCCTTTTTTTTTTTTTTAATTTTCATGCTCCTGGTCCGATCGATGTGTTTTCTGTAAAAAACAAAACAAACCAAACTAAAAAAAAAACAAACAAAAAAACTGATCTGCGACTCTTCTTTTTTTTAATTTTGCTATAACCTTTCCTCTTTTCATTGGGTTGTTTAACCCATTCACATTCAGAGACACCACTTGAACCTGTTAAGAAATAGCGTCTATTTTGGAATTCTGTTCAAAAATGACATGCCCATAATGAATAGAGTATATCACTGCGTACCACAAGGTCTATTTGAACAATTGGGCTCTACTCGTCACTCTGCTTGGGCTCAAGAGGTTAAATTGGTTACCTCGCATACCGTCCTTCCCTTGACTCTTCTCCCTCTCTCCCACTGACACTTACAACATTAACAACAATACGAACTAAAACACCAGAACAAGGCTTCCAATAGCTATGGGCATCTTGAACTGTGCCCATGTCCCTGCTGGAAGGGGAGGGGAAAGTCTTTCGGTAAAGGTGGGGCCCCTCACTAGAGGTGGGTGGAGGTCCTGGTTGGGGACCCCCTTGCCTTCTAGTAGCGTCCAACATTTCTCTATGTCATTGTTTCCCCAGTGGTGTGCCGCGGCAAATGTACAGGTACAGGAACTGGTGTTTTCATTTGTCACTCTTTCTTGTATAGCTTGTCAATTGGTTGTCTGTTCCATTGTCATAAGCTGTCATCCAGTCCAAGTATGGGGGGGGGGGAATAGAGGAAACAGGTTAGCGCAAGGCTCAAGAGTCAGAGAGCCTCAGAGTAATCTGACCCGTGTATTTGATGTAACACCGTACTATGGTCCTCCTACCAGGGTAAATGCAGAGTTTGTCAACGGTATATGGATATACAAAGGTTTACAGAAGGTAAATGTTTATTTATGTTGGGGTAATCATGGACTGTGTTACTGCTGATAACCTTATACTGTGAATGCTAAACATGATTCGCGATTAGCTAGCAAGCCAACGGGTATTTACACATGTTTAACTGTGGTAGCTTCACCTTACTCAGTTTGTTTAACTGTGTGTATTGTTTGTTATTTGAATTCAAACTGAGTTCATGGATGCACAGAGACTTTATTATTAAATTTTGTCAATGTATGTCGACAGAGGACTGATCCAGGACACCCTTGGACCTTTTCCCCTCTGAGTGACAGTGGTCAGCTATCAGTGGCAGCAGTAGCTGAGTCTCCGGTCTCCATTCCTCCTCTCCATTCTCCCTCCACCAGTAACCTCCTCAATCCCGTCATCTTCACACTCATTACACACTAACTGAAGAGGAACAGAGTGAGTATAAAAACCCAGTTGCACGTGCAGTTGTTTATTTTATGTTGCTGGTACAAGTGAAGCAGTCACTACATTTTGGTCTTCACTGTACCCAAGCACCGACACAGGCCTGCAATGTTTTTCATTTAGAGACTGTTTGACTTTACTACCTGTGTACATTCCTTTGGTACCGGATTTGTGTTTATTGAAAGGTACTGTGAATTTGACTTAAAAGTCTATGATTTAAGTGATATTTTTGTGCTTCATAGTGGGTTATATTTGATACTCCTATTTTTGCTAATATAATGATTTAATTTTTTTTTTATTTTAAAGTACTGTGTATGGGTGATGACTGGAATTCATTACAGGGATCCACTGGTTAAGAAATATTATCAGTTCAGGTTTAAAACAGATTGAATAAATTAAAGGGACCAGCCCATGCAAAATCTTTTAAATTCATGTTAATTCTTAGTAGAATTATCATGCCTGATTTCATTTTCTATTAAGTGGAAGCACCAACCGATTTGTTTACTTATATTATTTTTATGGATAAAGGACATCTTAGGTTAATACGGCACCACAAATAATTAAAATCAAGAACCCAGAGCCCACCCAGAGTGATACAGTCAACTCAGTTCATTGTGGATAAACTGGTACTCTTTATCACATGGGTAGGGTGCTACATAAAAAAAAAATCCTCAAAGAGAACCCCATATTTCACTGATTGTGCAGTTGTGCAGGTGGGAATTATAAGACTTTGACACATCAAAGTCTGTAGGACAAGATTAAACAGAGAAACATGCGAGAGGGAAAATGGAGCGCTTTTTTGTGCGGAGCAAATCACCTACCACCAGTGCAGAGAGTGTCGACAACCCACCACCGAAAGTAAAGAGGAAAAAAACTCAATAAGCTCCATGTGGACCACACACTGAAACTCAATTTTAGTGAGCTCCCACTGGATCAGTTTTAGTTGGCTCCTGCATCGGAGTACCCAAGCATCATCCATTGCATTGATAAATAATTATGCACATTTAAAGATATTTTACATGATACGAGTGATAACGTGTTATAAAGGATATTTTGCACAATAGGTGTGCCTTGGGCACAAAAGTTTGGGAACCACTGCTCTATGTTCCCACATTACCAGCCTATAAAATATATTAAAGAAGCCTTGCACTGGGAGGAGAGCTAGCCCCTAACCCTAACTTGCATTTGTTGCCCCACTTACTATACAGCGATGTGGTGTAAGAAACGGCAGGACTGGCAAAAACACATCAAGCTGTCGGAAGGTCACTGCTTGCGTGCTACTTTTCTTCTTCCTCCTCTTTCCCAGAGTGCCAAACACAACAACTAACTCCTGCCCCTGCTGGCTACAATCTACAAGGCGCTACATAAGCTATGTAGTTGGCAAGTAAATCAATCAAATGACACACTCCTGTGTTTGTTTCTATCATAATAAAACAGTAGACAATGAATATATATATATATATATATATATATATATATATATACACATACTTGATTTTAGTACAACTTAACTGGGCAATACACATATTCAGGAGGACCAACAACACTGATATAATTGATGAAGAAGATGTTCATATACTTAGAGCAATGCAAACAGTGTATTCTGGGGTTAAACAGAAATGTCAGGGTTGGACTGCAGAGCACCACAGCTCACATCACTGGAGGGATCTACTGGACAGGAGGTTGATGAACAAGGCAACTCCAACAGGTACTGAACATGGATGTATTGTATGTTCTTATAATAGATCCATGGTACTAAAACGTAACTTCCGGTTGCGACTCACGTTGATGTGATGTTCAACCTCAGTGAGATCTCTTCTTATTCTTCACTTCCTTTTCAGCTGACTCAACTCCATGAGACTTCCTGGCAAGAGAACGTCTCTATATCATGCTCTATATACAGTCTATGCTAACAAGTAAAGAGACACATGTGCACACGTACTAGTGCACACTGGGTAATGTAGTATAACCATAGGAATATAACTATCACAAATCACTGAGAGAGAAAGAGAACAGGACAGGGTACTATGAGCTCATGAGAAGTCCTGGTATGCCGTAAAAAGTCCCGGTACGCCAGCGGCTAAAATCTAGAAGTGCCAGTACTCCGTACCAGTGCGTACCGACCAACTTACATGTAAAGCACTGAGCATAATCAAATAAGATGTCATTGTCAAATATTATCACTTGTTTGTGTAATTTTTGGGAATCAAAATGAAAATAAAATGTGAAAATTTAAGAACTCACATGTGTCTACTTCATCTTACCCCTCTTTTTCCTTTTAATATTTTAAGACACTACACTCTGCCTTAATAACTTATGTCTTCTTTAAAGCTTTAGCTATAGCTATTGTAATCTAACTTCTCCACATGAAATGTCAGAATATGACTAAATTGCCCAGTCCTAACAGAAAATTTTGATTATGCAGTGGGTTTTCCTAAAAGATGTGATCAAAAATGTGAGGTATTCATGCAATTTTATGCAATGAAATTACAGGAATATGATAAAATTGCAGGTAAAACAATGCAATATGCATATTCCAGAACATGTGCTTCAACTGGGAGCAGCAAAGTCTGGTAGCTCTGAGTTTTTACTCAACCTTTGCTTTATGTTTGTTGTGTTTTTGTATGTGGTTGTCGTATTTTGTCAACTACTGATGGATACTTCTGTGGGGAGAGGAGATTCTTCAGGAGAGGAGCTTCTGTCATCGAAAATGGGGGGATACCACCCTGTTCCAGCTGGGATGAGGAGGTTGCTGTGCTGGTGGTGCAGAGGTTAAAGGCTTGGAAGTGGAGATGTACTGTAGATCCTTTCTTCCATCAGTCATCATGCAAAATATCAACTCTCTGCCCAACAAGAGTGATGAGGAGCTGGAGATATAGATGAAGGCTCAGGAAGTAGACATTTTTTCAAATCAAAACAATACTTGTGTACATCCCACCAACGGCTACTGCTGAAGTTCCATGTGAAGGTCTCCATGAAGTCGTTGCTAGGATACAGACTAAATATCCTGAGGCACTTGACTTCAGAGAGATCAGAGATACATGCTGGTGGAGGCCACTCTGAACAACTCAGATCATCCTTTTCATAACACCTTGATGGACCAAGAAAAGAGCGGTGGTGGACGGCTCCTCTCTCTTCACTGCAGGACGGAGAAATATAGAAGATCCTTTGTACCTTCAGACATCAGGCTTCTTCATTCTTCTGCAAATGGTTGATGAGCTGACAGACAAATGAATTTCCCTTTGGGGATTAATAAAGTCATTTGTATTCATATACAATTCAATATTTTGACATTTGCTGTAAAGCATAAGTGTCATTGTTTTTAATCATAGGGCAATTTTTTATTCTCTCTCTCACACACACGGTCTCATTTATATTTTTGCAAGAGGCGATAATGACGTTGTGGAATTATGTCACTTCATAAGATTTCCAAGGCAATGGGGAAAATTGCCGCTCCTGTGTGAAGTAAACATGCAACATTTCTCAACTTTCCGTGAAGATATGTGACTTTTTTGCAACGAAATATGAGGAATATGAAATCATTCAAGCCCCTCATATCATGCGCATTTTGTATGCAATCAAGTGATGTATGCAGCGAAAGTGCACTGTCTTTGGAAAAAATGTCACCCTTCCAGAACATGCGGACTTTTGCTGATTATACGTCTAATTGTGCAATTGCATAATTGTGGTTTTCTGGAGGGACTGATTGCCCATAGGTTTGAATGTGAGTGTGTGTGCATTTCTTGTCTGAATATGTCAGACGTGTGTTAGACCAGTGACCTGTGCAGGTCAATCCTGCTCTCGTCCCAGGCCAGCTGGGATTGGCTCCTGCACCCAGTGGCCTTGCATGGATAAGTGTATAGACAGCTTGTCATGTATGACACTACTTTTTTTACATAAAAAAAAAAATCAATTACATTTTGACAAGCAAAATACATACAACTCCTTTTCTCTAGGAGTTGACAAGCAAAAAACATACAACTGAGAGGCCTCCGAACATTGTTCACTCTGTTTTTCCTAATGTTTTCAGTTTTATTTTCTAACAGGATGTATCACTTTGTCTTAAATTGACCTGTTGTTTTCCTCCTCATTTGTCTGAAATGGAGGTTTAGTAGGAAAAACTGGTCAGAATTCTGTCAGCTACACATAAGAGTTGGTTTTTTGTTTTTGTTTTTTTTTCTAAATAATGTATATTAAGACTGTCGGATTTTTTATTTTTCTCTGGGTAGTAAAATCTAAATCTTTGACTAAAAGAATGTAAAAAATATAAAATTAAAAAAGAAAAATATTGGGTACAGGAAACAAACTGAATACTCAAAAGAAGTTAGTCATACTGTTTAATTAAACAATGGTGTGACGAGATTCTCTAATATGATCATAACATTGCTAAATTAAAATGATCTACTTTTTAAAATCCTCAATTTCACAACACTAAGTAGCAAAAATATATTTTTTCATTTTGAGCTGCTTCCACTTCTAAAAGACCCTGTCCACCAGGCATTAGGCGATGGAACATGAAGAGGAAGTGAGTGCACCCCTCACATTTCAGCAAACATTTTATTATACACTTAAGCCCAAAATGATTCATACCCCTGTCAAATACAAGGGATTTCTTCATTTTTTTCACTCACAAATTAGTATTTCACCTCAGTTTTTACTTAAATAGAACACAAAGAAAGTCTGAAGCCATAACCGATTTGTGTTTAGATAATGTGTTTAGACAAAAAATCACACTGTTCAAAATTATTCATACCCCAGTGATACAAAGACCGATAGCTACAGGATATTCAAACAAACCAATGCCAAAAAGGAAGGGAAAGGGTACAAAAAAATTGCCAAACAATTTCAGGTGCCAGTAGCAATGGTGCAAAGCATCGTCCAAAAGTACCAAAAATTTCACACGGTCAAAGGACGTGGCCGGAAGTCAATAGTGTCACCTCGGCTTGCCAGAAAGATCAAGCGGGATGTTGAAAACAATCCAAGGACTACTACCAAGGCTGTCCTGAAGGAACTGAGTTCAAGTGGTGTGACTCTATCAAGGCAGACACTCCAGCGGATACTGCACCAAAATGGCCTCTATGGACGTCGACCAAGAAAGACCCCCCTGCTTCAACCAAAGCATGTAAAAGCTTGTCTGACCTTTGCAAAGACCTATTTAAAGAAAGATGAAAGCTTCTGGTCGTCTGTTCTGTGGTCAGATGAAACAAAAATTGAGCTTTTTGGCCACAGAGATGTGGCTTTCATCTGGCGAAAGAAGGGTGAAGCCTTTACCTACTGTTAAATATGGAGGTGGAAGCATCATGCTGTGGGGCGGCTTTTCAGCAAATGGGCCTGGCAACTTGGTTAAAGTGGAAGGAATCATGAGGAAAGAGCAGTACATCAAGATTCTTGAGGAAAACCTCAAGCAGGCAGCAGAGAACCTGAACCTGGGGGAGTATTGGACCTATCAGCAGGACAATGATCCGAAGCATAGAGCCAAGGTGGTGAAGAAGTGGTTCCAGGACAATGATATTAACGTTATGAAGTGGCCAAGTCAGAGTCCTAATTTAAACCCCATGGATGGAGCTCAAGAAACGGGTGACAGCACGGAAACCCTCTAACCTCAAAGATCTGGAAACATTTGCAAAGGAGGAATGGTCCAGAATTCCTGCTGATACTTGCAAGAAGCTTGTGAGCAATTATAAAAATCGTTTGGAGGCTGTAATAAAAAATAAGGGGTATGCAACTGATTATTGAGACATGGTATGAATATTTTGAACAGTGTGATTTTTTGTTTTCACCCTGTTAAGGATGTTTATTTACACATTCTATCTAAACACAAATCGGTTATGGCTTCAGACTTTCTTTTGTGTCCTATTTAAGTAAAAACTGAGGTGAAATACTAATTTGTGAGTGAAAAAATGAAGAAATCCCTTGTATTTGACAGGGGTATGAATAAATTTGGGCTTAAGTGTATATATATATATATCAGTTCAGTTCAATTCAGTTCAGTTCAGTTCAGACACAGCGTTACTTTGGACTGGGTTCGACCACTCGTATAACGCGTATTCATGTACTCAGCAACTACCGCTCTCTTGCGTCAGTCAGTCAGTCAAATCGTGAGGGGGCAATCTGCTGTGGTGGTTTCCAATCGTCGCATTTGAGAGCTCTTTAAGTCCAGGTAAGAGACTACTCACTGAAACGATACGCTTTGAGGGCTTAAACTGCCACGACTTTACATCTAATCCGTGGGATGCGGAGCTACCATGCCGACTGACTCTCCTCCACTTACAGTGTGAGCTCTCCAGGTGCTTCTACAGGTGTGTCTTATAATGAGTGCATGACGTCCTCCTGCAGTGTAGGTCAGTAAGTCAGCGCGGCTCCAAATGTAAACAACAGAAGTCCGAGGGGATCGTTACAGTGTGTTAGACCAGTGACCTGTGCAGGTCATCCCTGCTCTCGTCCCAGGCCAGCTGGGACTGGCTCCTGTGCCTAGTGGCCTTGCATGGATAAGTGGTATAGACAGCTTCTCATGTATGTCACCACTTTTCTTTATATTAAAAAAAAAAAAAATAGATCTCCAATTACATTTTGACAAGCAAAAGACATACAACTCCATTCCTCTTATTTGTTTATTTATTTCTCTCTCTCTCTGGCTTTTAAGGAGAAAACTGAGAGGCCTCCAATCTCTGTTCACTCTGTTTTTCCTAATGTTTTCAATTTTATTCTCCAACTGGATGTAGTACTTTGTCTTAGGTGGACCTATTCTTTTTCTTCCACATTTCTCTGAAAAGGAGATTTAGGTTTTTATTTATTTATTTATTTTTTTTTTGTAGATAAAGTAAAATAGGACAGTCGGATTTTTCCCCTCTGGCTTGTAAAATCTAAATCTTGGACTAAAAGAATGAGAAGATGTTTCTGGAAGTTTTTTCACTTTCATGGAGCATAAAAACTGAATGCAGCTCTCCATTCTTTGCTTTGACTCTGGAGACAGTAAAGAGACTTGTTTACTGTGTGGACATATGACGACATGACAAGAAGTAGGTGTGAGGACAGAGCTCATATACAGAGAGTGAGGACAGGAAAACCCTGCAGACAAGCTCTGCTCATATGGAAAGAAGCAAAGCCTCTAACTTGCTGCCTGTTTGCAAAGTGAACATGTGTGTATATGATTGTAGATTTTCTGTGTGAGCTCAACAGAGATCTCTGCTGTCAGTGGATCTTCACTGTTGTGACAATCTGGAAGAAATTTATTTTGCTTTAATGTCTTAACTGCTTCTTAAAAATGTCATATGGTAATCAATTTGTGATGAATGGCACTGCTGGAGAGGAGTTATTTGGAACATTCGAGAGAGCTTTGAATGTCGGTCTGACTACAGCGCTTTGCTGTGTGTTTCTCTTCATCAATGGGACCGTGTTATTCACCCTGAGGAGTAAACCAGTGTTTTGTGAGACCTGCCGTTACATTTTACTGTATAATCTACTTTTAGCAGACACTGCAAATTTGATACTGCATCAGGTGCTGCGCCTATTGAATGTTTCGAGTATATTCCTAACATATTCTGTGTGTTCTTTTCTCAGCCTCTCAGCTAATGGTGTAACTATGGTCTCACCTGTAACCCTGGTGGTGATGTCTCTGGAGAGATATATAGCTGTGTGTTACCCACTGAGGCACTCCATCATAATCAGCATCAAAAACACAGGAGTGGCCATCATTGTGATTTGGGCCTTCAGTTCACTAAGTTCCCTCGTTAAAGCTTTTCTACTAACAAAGTTTACATTTTATGAATTGACCAGCGTTGCGATGAGGCGCAAATGCTCTCTTGTTTCTATGTCACTTGGGCTAATAGCTGCAGAATTTGACAAGATCTACAGTGCTTTTCTGTTAGTTTCATCAGCCGTGGGAATTATTTTCTCATATTTTGGTGTGGTGGTAGCAGCCAGGTCAGCCTCTACAGACAAATCTTCAGTCAGAAAGATTCGGAACACACTGACGCTGCATCTGATGCACCTGGGCCTCAGTCTCTCATCAACAACTTTCAATTCACTAATGTCAGCTCTTTTTACCACGGCACCACGAGAAATATCTGCACTCATTATTAATTCTCTGTATGTGTTTTTCATCATGGCCCCCAGATGTCTGAGTGCTCTCATCTATGGTGTTGGAGATCAGACCATTAGGCCCATTCTCTTGCACTATCTCTGCTGTCGACCCAGCCCAGGCTGAGAGGTGATGTTGTGTCAAGTTCTTTGTTGTGGCACTTAGAGGCCAGCACAGGAAACAGATAAATACAGCCTCATAATGTTGAGCAAATTACTGCCCATTTCTGAAACAAAGCTAAATTCACGGTCACTGTCTTTTAACCCCTAGGCCACCAGGGCAGTCAAACAGATGTGTAAGTAAAATCCTTAACAGGGTTTGTTGTTGTATAATGAAATCACCCAAAATTATATGTTCGAGGTCAGTAAAATTGATTAGTGCCCAGGGCACAAGCTGTGTAAGGGTGCATGAGGGCAACGAAAAAAAAAGGACTATAATATATTATAGCCTTCATTTGCACCAACCAGTTTTCTAGACTGCAGCTCATGTCCATGTTAAATAAGCAGAGATTTTGTGTGGGCACCATCACAGAGCTGCATCACAGAGGTTGTGTTAGAAGAAGGGCAAGAGGGAGGGGGGCGGGGGATAGATTCACTTCTGGATCACACAAACCGCTTCCAAATACATTGTATGTCATTCATAAAGTTTATATTGACTCATATTGTCACATACATGTCATTTTGTTGGTTATGTGAAATCATTAAATTAAAACATGACTCTATGATGTGAATTGGTTTACATCTTGACTCCTGGGTTGATGGTGTTAATGTGATTTTAACTACCATAAATATTATTTATGTTGTCATTTTATCTTTATATAATATTTTATTTAACATTGTTTATTTTTATGAATATTTATTTATTTTAACACATCATACAAGAGGAAATAATTTTCTGTTCTTTGTTGAGTGACGGACCTTTAATGTGGTACTCCACTTCACGGACTTATTTTGAAGTAACACTGCAAGAAGAAGTTGCAGAAGATGTTTTATTTTGCTTCGTTAAAGGGGTAATCCGTACATTTTGAAAGGTTTGAAATAATTCATGAGCATTTAAGTAAGCTGAAAAAATAAGCTGATAGTTTTGAGGGATATATTTTGTTTGAAGTTGAGTATTTCTTACGCAAGTCCACTTAAGTTTTACTCTGAAGACATTTAGTTTCTGTAATCAATGGTAACATTTCAAGCCTTTTAATGCTTGCTTTAAGGGTTAATTAGAAGCAAAGTTATCTTTAAGTTTATGGACCTGAGTGCCTCAAAAACATGTTTAGGGCTAAACTGCTTATGTCAGACAAACCAATGACATACAGTTAATTTCTAAGTAATTCATTTGTCAGAAGTAAAAACTGTCACTCTGAAGTAGCTTTCAAATGGCAGAGCCAGAGCAGATAGATGAGGCTGATGATGCACAAGTAGTCCAGTCTGAAGAGCCTCGCAGAAGTGAAAGAGACTGCACATTAACAGAAAAGGGAAAAGAATTTCATAAGGAAAAGACTAAAGGGCTACTTCTATGCTTTGACAGCATTTATGACCGCTGCAGCTCTCAGCAAGGTTGCTAAAAAGTCTGTAATAAAACAGGACCCCAGCAACATTCTAGAAGAACATATCAGCACTGTTGAGAGGGAGTTGTCGGAGCTGAATATTGTTGATGATGAATATCGGAGGATTGACAGCCCAGAACATGAAATGTGCCGCAAGATGGATAACTGTATATCTGTCACAGGGATTGTGGTTCAGAATGCTCAATTTCAAATGCAAGGAACAGTGGAGAAGATTATTTGGCCTGATGCTGGTTCTGTATTTGCATCTTCTGTGTCAAGTGGCTCACATTCAGCCTCTAAGTACTCTAAAGCTAATTCTGTTGTCTCTAATGTATCCTCAGCCAAAAAACAAGAAGCTGCAGCAGAATATGCAGCCACATAAGCTGTATTGAAGATTATGGCTGAACAAGAAGTTCTCCAAGAGAAACTGCAAAGACTTGAGGCCTAGGACAAGCTGATAGCTGCAGACCAAAAATCACCTGCAGTATCTTGCCGTCTACAAGCAGAAAAGGAAGAAACTGAACGAAAAATAGAAAGAGAGAGAAAAGAAGCTGCACTTTTAAAGCAACCAGAAGAAGAAAGTGCAGCAAGAAAAAAGTCAGTCAAAGACTTAAAAAGAGAACTTGAGTGTTTGGAGGAGCTGAAAAGACTGAACTCAGCCAGAGCAAAGCTTCAAGTTTATGATGAAGGTGAGATGCCACACAACACAGAACTATCTACAGACATGCAAGCAACCAATCAGATGAATCCTCTGTATCAACACACACAAAGTGATGCAGCTCCAAGACACGATGTTCAAGATAATTCAAGAGAGCTTGTCAAAGTTTTGGCTGAGGCCATATCAGCAAATAGGCTACCTATTCCAGAGCCTATCATCTTTAGTGGTGATCCACTCAAGTTTAACCACTGGAAGTCCTCCTTCCATACACTGATTGAGAGGAAAAATATTCCAGCAGCAGAAAAAATCTTCTTCCTTCAGAAATATGTAGGAGGAGCTGCTAAAGAGGCTTTAGAAGGATATTTTTTGACTGATTCAGAAGACTCATATCACGCAGCATGGGACTTGCTCCTCCGAGACAAACTACATGCTTGGTCAAAAATAGGCCCAAAAGAGAGTGCTGAGCTGAGAAAGTTTGTGGACTTTTTACGTAGCTGTAAATCTGCCATGACCCATAATGAGAGTTTAAATGTTCTTAATGATGGAATTGAGAATCAGAAACTCACTGCCAAGCTACCTGACTGGCTAAGTACCAGATGGAATCGGAAAGCTACTCAGTATCAGCTGGAACACAGAAGATTCCCAAGCTTTGATTATTTTGTGACTTTCCTAAGCATGGAAGCTAGTATCGCATGTAACCCTATAACCTCTTACCATTCTTTACAGCAGAGTGAATCTGAGAGACTAAAAGTTAAGAACCAAACCACTGCTGTTTTCAAGAATAGAACTGTGGGTGCAAAGATCCTCACAACTAACACTAGTGAGAAGAGCATAGTCATGTGTGTTTTGTCAGAAAACAGGACACAGCTTATATAAGTGCAGAAGATTCATTAAAAAGCCAATTGCTGACGGAGTAAAGTTTATTCAAGTTGAGAAACTGTGTTTTGGATGCTTAAGTCATGGCCATCAATCCAAGAGCTGCAATAAGCAGATGGTGTGTGACATCTGCTCAAAACGTCACCCCACATGTCTTCATGAAGATCGCTTAAAACAAGAATCAAAGAAAGAGCATTCTGAAGACACAAGTAACACTAAGGAAAGAAAACCACAGTTAACACAACCACAAAGTGTAACCAAAGAAATCACATCTAACAGAGTTGTACAAGACAGTAATAATACTCAGACTTCAACAATTATGCCTGTTTATGGATCTGTAGCGCCTCTCTTGTGTATTTAACCATGAGAGGTGGCTAACCTGAGCTCTTTCTCTAATTATGAAATGATAAGATAGGGTTTCTCTAATAAACTTAAATGTATACACTAAATAAGTGTGAAAAAATATCTGGTTCAATACTGTGTGACTATCCCTTCAAACCAAATCTTGAAACATCACTTTACACACTTTTATAATGAACTGAAACACCTTTTTAAATTATGTCTCTTTTTAAACAGTAAATTAAATGTCTTATTCACCTTAATGAACTCAAAATATCAAAGTCAATGTCCACAAATGTTTTAGTGCAAATAAGAAATGAAATATTTGCTCAAAAAATGAAATTAATATCTTTTTCTCAAATGAACAAAATTTACACTCTGTACCTTTAGTGTGTGTGTGTGGGGTCCCCAATGAAAATAAAATGGCCGGCAATAAGGAAAAAATAAATATTCTCAAATACCCATTTCACCGATGCAGGCCTGAATGCAGCTCGGGTGCGTTGTAGCCTAAAACCAATGGCTGCTTCACCTCAAGGGCCAAAATAAAAGAGAAAGGGTGCCTTAAAGCTGGGGTTGGTAATCCTGTTCAGAAACACTTTTTGTTATACTGGGTGAAATGGTCCTTCTACCTTCTGAATAATCAATACATTATGTATTCGGAAAAAGGAACGAAAATAATCAGTCCTCTGTGGCAGCTGCAGGACTGACAAAACTCCGACCAATCCAAGCTCTTCGCACGGAGGAGCAAAAACCAATCAGATGCCTTCATGTCTAGTTCTGTATCCGCCCCCCCTCGATCCCTGTCTCCGACGCGTGTGCATGTCAAGAAATCAGCGTACAGAGTTACAGCAGAACGGATTTCAATGGCTGAGAAAATGCAGCCCCAGTTACTACTTCCAGTGTTACTTGTAACGGCTCGCCCCGAGAAAAAGGCAAGGAAGAGAAAGCTGGAGGCTGAAAAGGCTGCTAACAAAAAGGCTCTGGATAAAGCCAGAGGTCAAACCAGAGTAAACATCGGTGTTGCTTTTGTGGAGACAACTGAGGGATTTGAAGGGCCTGAAAAGTGATGCTGAAGTTGCTCTCTGTCTGTTGGACAGGTAATTATATGCTTTGCTTCGGGGAGGATTTGTTATTTTTATGAAATGTGTAACTTTTGCTAACGTAGCTCCTTTTGTAGCTTGTATTAGCCTAATGCTAATATTAGCTTCTCTGTGGGTTTAAAACGGGTCGGTGACGCTGGTATTGAGTAGATTATAGTCTATATATATATATATATATAGATAGATAGATATAGTACTCCTCCTGCCGCTTCTCATTTTCGTGCGGTGCGCGTTCCAGTTTGTGGGGGCGTGGCTTGGACGTACACACTGACGGGAGGGGGAGGAGGGGGGTGGAACTCAGAAGAGGTGCAATTTTCAAATCTTGCTAGCTCTCTTGCTAGCTCTCCAGGATTACTAACCCCAGCTTTAATCCTCAGGTGTTAACCTCCAAGCGAGCGGGAGAACAGCTGAAGGAGGGGAGGATGAAGAGAGGATCTACGGGGAAAAAGGGAAAACTCCAGTCACGGGCTGTCGCCCTGCAGCTCGCCTCCGTAGCTGACGGTCCAACTCGGCTCGGCTCCACCGCTGATGATTCGCTCGGCTTGGCTCCACCGCCCTGCAGCTGCACAGACGAGGTTGCTAGCCGCTAGCTTGTTAGCAAAGTCCATGAACAGCAGCCACTTGGTCAGCAGCTAGCTCCACTTTCCTCTCGTTCTTAGTGTTGAGTAATCCACTCAAAACCTTAATGAAAGTCACCACAAAGTCTTTCAAAGAGTCCTGGTCGAACACTAAAATGACTCTAGTGACAAACATCCACAAGAGTTTGTTTACTTCACCCTTTTCGCCATGTTTCTCTCATCTTCTCCACTCCAACTCTCTCTCTGCCCTTCACTTCCTGCTTAACGTAAACCTTTCAAAATAACGTTTCATTCACGTCTATTTTGTCTATTTCTTCTTTTTCTTTAAGGCATTTTTACACATTTTCACAAATATTCATAAACAACACATTTAACATATTATATGCATTTTAAAATACACACATAGTGCCCAGAACTCACTTTCTGTTACTGAATTATTTTAACCTACTTTTTAATCTTAAATGATTTTAAACATGAACTCATTTACCATGAACTTAGACCCTTTTAACTGAATTGCTATTTAACTTATTTATTTTAACTTATGTCATTTTATTGTTAATGAATTTACACAGGGCTACATATCAACCTCAAGTGATTCAAGCAAGGAAGTTCTCGTCTATGCACTGCTCAATTCACAAAGTGACTCGTCATTCATTCTTGAGGATGTAGCAGATGTTCTAGATGTGAAATCAGAGCAAGTTAAACTGAGACTCTCTACTATGACATCAAAGAAAACAGTACTCACCTGTAAAAGACTGAAAGACCTACAAATAAGAGGGCTATTCTCCTCTAAGAAAATCACAGTGCCAACAACTTACACTCGTGAATTCATTCCTGCTAATCGCACACACATTCCAATGCCAGAGACTGCCAAAGCATGGCCTCACCTGATGCATCTTGCAGAGCACATTGCTCCACTAATGGAATGCGAGATTGGCCTACTGATCGGTTACAACTGCCCACAAGCTCTAATGCCCAGAGAAGTTGTAATTGGGGAAGAGAAGCAACCATTTGCTCAGAAAACTGATTTAGGTTGGAGCATAGTGAGTTATGGTGACCAAAAGGAGAAGGAAAGTGATGCAATTGGTGTAAGTCACCACATCATTGTAAGGCAGGTAATACCAGCACACAAACCAACAGTCAAGCTCAAGAGTGAAGTTCACTATGTTTGTAACACTCGCATCAAAGAAGTGGTTACTCCAGAAGATGTAATCAAAGTGCTGGAATCAGACTTCAGTGAGCGAGTTGGAGAAGAAGCAGTCATCTCTCAGGAAGATCTCCAGTTCTTGAACAAGCTGAAAGATGGAATCAAACATAAACAGGATGGTCATTATGAAATGCCCTTACCCTTTAAACAAGACAAGCCAGACCTACCCAAAAACATGTCATGTGCTGTTCATCGTTTGAAGTGTCTAGAACGAAAGCTCAAGAGAGACAAACAATACTGCACAGATTACATTAACTTCATGCAAGACATCATCACACGTGGTGATACAGAAAAGGTCCCAGAAGAAGTGTAAGAATCAGTTCTTTTATTGGAAGCCCAAGAACAAACCGGAGAAATCTTCAGTTCCCAGACGAAGAATTTATTCAGGTCACAGGTAAAGTACAGCAACGCTGGGTGCGTAGTGACGGAGCTCGGTGAGGATCTCAGCCAAAACGAACCCAGCTTTGAGAAAACAATTCATATTTATAATTCACAGTATCTTCTTGGGCTGGTCCTGCCCGATGCAGAGGTTGGACTTTATGATAGATTGTGATGAGTCAGATGATGCTGTCCACTCTTGGTTTATGATGTGTGTGCAGAATATGTGTTAAGTATGTGTGTGAATCTGCTGTGAGTCAGGTGTGTATCTATTGCAACAGACCTAGCTGACAGAGAGAGAAGACACTACAGTTACATCTTGTACTTGCTTATCAGGTGAGAGTCACCGCTATCTGGTGTCGTAGGGACACTCATCAGGTTATGTGAGTTCAAGCACAGGACAGAGCACACAGTGTCAGATCATCTATTTGTAACAGAACAGTGCATACATGATGTCAAATCACAGTCAGTTGAAACATTACTAAATAATGCATATAGTATCAAATCATAGTTTAAATATAGCATCAAATTATAACTTATTCATAACAGAAGAACTCAACAATCATCCAGCCTGGTATATTCCCCACCATGGGGTATACCACCCTCAAAAGCCTGGGAAAATTCGTATAGTTTTCGATTGCTAAGCGAGGTTCCAAGACACATCATTGAATGATCACCTTCTTACTGGACCAGATCTAACAAACAGGCCTGGTGGGTGTTCTTTGCAGATTCCGTAAGGGCGTCATCGCTGTTGCAATGTGGAACGAATGTTTCATCAGTTCCATGTGAGACCTGAGGACCAAGACTACTTGAGGTTCTTATGGTGGGAGAATGGTGATCTTGAGTCCCCACCATCAGTTTTTCGGATGAGAGTTCATCTTTTCGGGGCAGTCTCTTCACCTGGGTGTGCCAATTTTGGTCTCAAACACATAGCTCTTGAAGGTCAAGACCAGGTTAGTCACGACACTGTGAAATTTGTTCAGCAGAATTTTTATGTGGATGATGGGCTTGTTAGTGTGATGTTTGACTCAGAGGCTATCCAGCTTGTCAAAGAAGCTAGGAAGCTTGCAGTGTAGGCAAGTTGAGGCTACACAAGTTCATCTCCAGCAGTGACCAAGTGTTAAAGTCAATACCCAAGGAAGAGTGTGCAGAAAGCGTGAAAAACCTGGATATGGCTTTTGGAGAGCCACCGATGGAACATGCACTTGGCGTGCAGTGGTGCGTCTTCTCTGATGATTTTCAGTTCAGAGTTACTGTCAAGGAACGCCCACTGACCAGAAGAGGAGTGTTATCCACTGTAGCCTCCATCTATGACCCATTGGGGTTTGTTGTTTGGCTACAAGATCTTCAGAATTTATCTAGTGTAAAAATTAAGAGAGAAAGGGGTTGAGAAGTACAAACTCCATCACTTTTCAGACGCCAGCGTCACGGGTTATGGTGAGTGTAGTTATCTCAGAGCAGTTAGTGCTAATGGAGAGGTCCATTGCTCACTAGTGATGGCGAAAGCGCGTGTTGCTCCCCCCAAGGTAACTACTATACTGTGCCTTGAGTTGTCTGCAGCGGTGGTAGCAGCAAAGATGAGTGTCATGCTCAGAAATGAGCTTGAGATAGACGGTCTTCAAGAATATTTTTGGACAGACTCTAAGGTCGTTCTTGGATATATAAACAATGATGCCAAACCCCCTAACCCTTTCACGTGTTTGTAGCAAACAGAATCCAGAAGTCCATCACTGATCCTGAGCAATGGCAGTATGTGAAATCTGAAGATAACCCGGCGGATCAAGCTTCAAGGGGCCTGATGGCACATCAACTTGTCAGCTCAAATTGGCTCACTGGCCCAGAATTTCTATGGAAAGAGGACCTACCTGCAGGAAATATCAAGGTGGGAGAAATCAGAGATGATGATCCAGAGCTACAGAAAGTTCAGGTTCTGAACAAAGTTTTCTGACTGGAGAAGAGCTGTGAAAGCCATTGCCTGTCTTAAATGATATGTACAGCAAAGAAAGGGTCTCAAATCTAAGACAAATGAAACCACAAACATTGAAGAAAGACAGGAAGCAGAGCTTTTCATTATTAAACTGGTCCAAGAGGAAGCATTTAACTCTGAGATCAAAGGTATACATCCATTCTTGGATGAGCATGGTGTGCTCAGGGTTGGAGGACGTTTGACAAGGTCTAGTCTTCACCCACATGTCAAGCATCCTGTCATTTTGCCTAAGACAAGTCATGTTTCTTCTTTTCTCATCGAGCATTACCACCAAAGGGTGCATCATCAAGGAAGAGGCATAACTGTAAATGGATTAAGATCGAGTGGAATATGGATCATAGGCTGCAGCAGTGCAGTTGCCCCACACATCCACAAGTGCATAATGAGCAGAAAGTACAGAAGAAACACACAAGATCCAGAGATTTGCCAGAAGACAGGATGGAGTACACCTCCATCCTGTCTTATTATTATTACATATTGTGGCCTAGATTGCTTTGGACCATTCTACGTGAAGAAAGCAAGAAAAGAACTCAAGAAATATGGTCTTCTTTTTACATGTATGTGTTCAAGAGCCGTACATGTAGAAATGTTGGATGATCTTACCACAGATGCTTTCATCAATACGCTGCGCACATTCATTGCAATCCGTGGGAATATGAGACAGCTGAGATGTGATCAAGGCACAAACTTTGTAGGTGCGAAAAGAGAGTTCATGAATGCAATGAAGGATCTGAACCATGAACAAATGAAGGAATATGGATGTGAGTGCCATATGGGAGGTGTGTGGGAAAGACAAATAAAGACAATCAGAAGTGTTCTCACTGCAATCCTGGATGAATCTGCAAGACTTGACACTGCTTCACTTCACACATTTCTGTATGAGGTGATGGCTATTATAAACAGCAGACCTCTGACAATCGAACACTTAAATGATCCCACAAGTGTCGAACCTTTGACTCCCAACCACATTCTCATGATGAAGTCCAGCATAGTGTCTCCCCCTCCTGGTCAATTCGTGAAGCAGGATCTGTATTTGCGTAAGAGGTGGCGACAGGTGCAGTTTCTGTCAAATGAGTTTTGGGTTAGGTGGAGGAAAGAATATCTCCTTAATCTTCAGCAGAGACAAATCTGGCAAACAGATAAGAGAGATACAAAGGTTAATGACATAGTTATCATTTGTGAGGACAGTTCTCCAAGAAATCGGTGGAAACTAGCAAGAGTGACAGAAGTGTATCCCAGTGCAGATGGAAAGGTTAGAAAAGTGAAACTGTTAGTCAGTGACTCAACCTTAGACAAACAAGGGAAACGTACTACTAAGTCAGTGTATCTTGATCGGCCTGTGCAAAAGATTGTTGTATTGCTTGAAGCAGAATAAGTGTGATAGTGTAATGAAATCACAGTAACTGTGATTTGGTGGGAGTTTAACTGCCATAAATATTATTTATGTTGTCATTTTATGTTTATATAATATTTTATTTAACATTGTTTATTTTTATGAATATTTAATTTCTTTATTTTAACACATCATACAAGAGGAAATAATTTTCTGTTCTTTGTTGAGTGACGGACCTTTAATGTGGTACTCCACTTCACGGACTTATTTTGAGGTAACACTGCAAGAAGAAGTTGCAGAAGACATGTTTTTTTTTTGCTCATGGTGGACTCATTCCCTCAGGGGTGCAGCCAGCGAGTTCGATGGTGGTGATGGTGTTTACGATGATGTCGTGGCAATAAATCATCTGTATCAGAAGAACTGTGGTCCGTGCTTGTCTGAAGGGAGTGATAGTGATGTTGCCTCTGGTTGAGTTGGTGCCAGATGAACAATAGAAGGCCAAAGAAGCCATCAGGTGCCCAGTTGAGAAAAAAGATCAAGGTCCACAGATCTCTGCGTAATTATGCTATGCATGTAATGAAACAGATTTATGCCAAATTAAAACTGCTTTGCAGCAGTGGTTGGGGCCAGGCAATTTTGGACAAATTTAGGCAATTTTGAGTAACAAGAGACAAAATAGGGAGAAATAGAGACAAGAACATCAGCATTATAATGTCCATTCAGCCTTAGCTGAAGCTTAAACTCACCACCTCTGACACCAAGAACAATCCTCTAACTCATTGAGCTAATTGGCTGGAAGTGAGGCCTAGTGTGTGGCTTAACAAATGGACTCAGGCAGTCACCAGCCAGGCAGCAGTTGTCAAGGCAGATTTCAAAAATTATCAAAATGTCAAGACAAAAGTCTGATAATACATAAACTGTATCTTGACAGCATGAAAATGTGGTAACACTTTATAATACGGCCCGCATCTTAGGGTGTACCTCCCGTTCACTTACCACCTACTTTACCCCGACTTCCACAGAAGTACAGTGTAACTCCTGGTCCCCTCCCACACGTATTTTCCCGTGTCTTCCAGCATAACTAGCCTGCGTTGTAGAGTGTACCTTCGCTTAGGTCCTACTTTGCCCAGACTTTCAGTGTAACTCCTGGTCATTTCCCACCTACTTTCTCAGGTCTTACAGCATAACTTGTGGCCACTTACCATGTAATTTGCGGAACTTAATATGTAACTTCAGAATCATTTTAAGTAGCTATATTGAATAAAGTAGGTTACTGTGCAATATAAACAAATATTTTTGTTCTTTGCAGTTGATCATCATTTTTTTGTCTCGTAGCCTATTTAATTGTATGAATTTTTGAATTGTATGACAGCCAAAAGGATCTGTGGGATCTGTGGATCTGTGGGTGTGAGCTTCCCTCCATCCAGGAGATCTACGAGAGCCGGTGCATCAGAAAAGCCCAGAAAATAATAAAGGATCTCAGTCACCCCAACCATGGACTGTTCCAGATGATGCGGTCTGGAAAGCGCTACCGCAGCCACCCAGCCAGAACCAAACGGCTTACAAACAGTTTTTTCCCCCAAGCCATCAGACTCATAAACAGAGCCCTTTGAGCCCTTCAGCCCGAAAATTGCACACCAGACATATTGCACATTACAAATTGCACACTCCATGTGAGGACTGTACATAGTCCTTTG
This sequence comes from Caranx ignobilis, assembly GCA_021432705.1. Lineage (NCBI taxonomy): Eukaryota > Metazoa > Chordata > Actinopteri > Carangiformes > Carangidae > Caranx > Caranx ignobilis. The sequence goes on from MU269980.1 coordinate 1,744,784, forward strand.
TCACTTATACATAGTGTAAATATTTGCATTCTATGCACTTTATTCTATTATTTATATTTTTATTTACCACAGTCTATTTTATGTTATTTTATCTAGATGCTGCTACGGTCGAGGAACCACAACAAAAAGAATTTCACTCTTCTCTGCTGTAAAAAGTATTGAATTGATGTGACAATAAAGAATCTGAATCTGAATCTGAATTGAAAGAAGAATATGTTGAGATATGGGTACGTGTTACACTACGGAGTTGGCTCATAACAGGCCAGCTGGTATACAAAGCAAACCTACCTTTCTCAAATGCACATCTATGGAAGTCTTGTGTTGTCATCCCAGGACGAAACACAAACAATACAGTAATGTTTTTACTATTTAATTACACAGAAATCACATGGCAGGGGCTATTCTCTTTTCCATACTCAGTAAGTACAGTAATGTGAGGATTTCATGCATGGTGGTTGGATCACTCTTCATTAGAGAAGTAGTTAAAAGTAGTTAAAAACACCACTGACATTTGCCAAACTTCATCAGCCATGACTCCAAAATTTTGTCAATTTTTTTCAGGAAGATTGAAAATGTATTTAGTAAGAATTGGCTGGTGTGTGTTTACAGTACTGTTTACAGTCAAACGTTTTCATGCATTGCAGGCTCAGTTTTTCAAATATCGAAAATCTGGGTGTTAACACACTGAGCAACCCAACGTTGAAATGAAGCTAAGCAAAGGTTCAGTCAGGAAGACTATCCATCTGAACCAGTTACCCTGAAGCTTCCTCAACAGGATGTCTCGGCTTCGGATGCAAGCTTCACATTCACTGATCTGTTTACAAAGCCAATATAACCCCTGGGGTCTAATTGCCAAAGTTGTCCTGGGCACAATAAATGTCACTTCATTTAACAGCCTGTCTTTGTGTTCTTATTAGTCTGTCCTGATTGAAACAACGTCTTTTCTACATCATGTCCTGACGTAGAAAAGACATCTCTGGCAGATGCAGAATGAAAGTTTTTATGACGTCTTTTTTCAACATCTTCTAAACGTTCAGTTTTGACATATATAGGACATCTGTCCAAGGTTAAAATATGGTTCAAAAATGGCTGGTGTGGATGTCCTCTCAACGTCTTATATGGAACGTAAATTATTTAAAATATTGACCAAATCAGTGGCCTTATGAAATGATGTATTATGCATGAAATGTTTAATACAGCATTCAAAATACATTTTAATTGTTGTCTTGCACTAAGAGTGTACAAATACCGTTATCTTGGGGGTATTGTAATATTCAATGTGTGATGTTGTGTATGCCCTTTGTCTCTCTTTTCCCATGAAAAAGTCCAATATAGATTTTAAAATACACTTGTATTATTTCACTGCATTTGTTTCAGTAATCTGTGTGTGTGTGTGTGTGTGTATGTACCTGTATGTATATATGTATAGTGTGTGTATGTATGTTTAATGTTGTGTTGTGTGTTGTTCCACACACCCATCTCCTCCTCCTTCTTGCTGGAGCATGCTTGAGTTGTTCTCCAGTATGTCTGCGGACTGCGTCCTCAGTTCCCTCCTTGAATGTATTTAGTACTGCCTCTGAAAAAGTTGGAAGACAAATGATAGGTGGCGTTGCTGTCAAAGCAGCTTCTCCACATTCACAAAACACAAACGTGATTAACAAATACACATTCACATACCGATAGAGCGAGCCATCATGGGCAGTTAGGGGTTTAATATTTTGCCCAGGGGATACTTTGACATGTAGACTGGAAGAGCTGGGGGAATGAACCACCAACCTTACAATAAGTAGATGTAGCCCAGGCTTCATAAGTTGTGAAAAAAAAAAGAGTAAAAGTCTGTTATTTAGTCTGAATGAGTGAGAGAGAGAGATAGCTGGCATTTATAGGGTTAACTGCACCGCACTGAGCAGAGAGAGTAGTGCGTCAGGACGTCACGGGCCAAGCACGTCGCAGTTGCGCACAGCACTCTGGGAGATAGTTAGAGCGGGAGGAGAGATCTCACAGTCCGGCTGCACGAGGAGCGCCCTGCCTGAAAAAATATCCAGAAGTGGTTAAAACAGAGTGAAATTGTCGGAACTCACCGCGAGCTGACTCCACAGAGTCCTTGGTTGATGTTACCCGCTCGGCGGTGAGTTATTGTGCATTTTGCAGGAAAAGAGCGTCGAGTAAATGTGTGCGTTAGCTGCAGCGTAATTTAGCTGCTAACTGCTAATTCAATGCCTCGTGTGTAAGCCGCTAGGATAGCAAGCTATGTGAATCTGCATTGAAGCTAACAACAGAGCTAATGAACGAGCTTAACGCTAATATGGTGGTGTAATCCAGGCAAAATGCGAGAGAGAGGGTGTGTGTGTGTGTGTGTGTGTGGGGTGGGGTGGGGGGGGTGGGGGGGGGGTGCACGCTGGCACTGCGTACCGGGAACGTCGTGAGTGTGTGTGTGCACGCAAACACGGCGTACCGGGAAACATTGTGAGCGTGCCGTGAGTGTGTGTATATCGGGTGTGTGGGGTGTGTGTACGTGCGCCACATGCGTGCGTATTGTTTGTGTGAGGAAAGTAGAGGGAGAAACTCACCCTATTTCATCATTTTTCAACAATTGATGCTAAAAAAGCTGAATTTGAGTTAATTGAGTATTTTTATGTGATTTACACTGGCAAAGTGAGACCTATAAGGAAAAGTGATAATAAATATTTTTGTTGAGTTACTTAAATTCATATATAGGTCATATTTATGTTATTATTTATTTAACTAAGAATATGTGGCCTGTAGTAATTTAATTTAACTGAAATGGATGAATGTGGCCTGTTCTATAGGTCAGGTTTTTTGAGAGGATGTGATTCGGTGACACTTGATGTTGAAAGAGAGGATATCGGTGACACCAGTAGTCGACGTAACAGAGAGAAGAGAGGATACCAGCACTGGACAGCCACCAGGCGGCTTCCCAGGCACCTGCTGAATTGATGGATCCAGAGAACCAGATGGCGAGCCGGAACAGAGGAATAATGGACAACTGAACTCATCTTCCAAACCTGCAGTGTGGTAGGACAGTGACATACACAAAGAATAACGGGCCCCAACGGGAAAAAAAAAAACACTGAGCTCATAACAACAGAAGGAAGAGACTATACAGACTAAACACAACACAGGACACATTTTTTTATTTTTTTATTATTTCTTTCCTTTTCTTTTTGCGCGCAGTTTATTATTTTTCATGTTCAATTAAAAGGTGTTGTCACAGTATTCCTGTTGGTAACTGGGAAATACATTTTGAAACCTAAGTTTGGTGTGAGTGTGGTCAGTGTTGGTGTTCCACCCTGGGCTCCATGAGCGTTTCCCTAGAACTCTGATAACTGGTCCAACTGTGAACTGAAATTGAAACCCCATATTGACGCTCAAGTTTTCAGCCAGCAAGGAGGGGTTACATAGACAACCCACTGTACCCACATAGTAATTCAATGATTTATTAATCTGTGGATTAAGAAATGCCTGAAGTGGAAAAAAATACAGTGAATGGCTGCATTAGAAATGCACAATTTGTACATTATTTCCCTCTGTTGCATTTATGTACCTATTCATTACTGTACTGATAACACAGCAAACAGTGGGCTCAGTTCTCAAACAGCAAGCACTCTGCAAACAGTATCTAATTTTCACGCCATTAAACCATGCTAAACACATGCCAAATACTAATCAACATGATCCTGATTGAAATCCTACCATGGGGTCAAAAGCTTGCTTGTCATCCATACGTTGCTCCACTCTCTCAAAGTCCTCAATGGTTTTCAACCTCTCAATGCTGTTGGCTGAAAGGGCAAGCTCACTTCTGTGAAGATTTTAAATCTCCAAGGGGATGTCAATTAACTTGGCTAGCACCTTTTTCTGAAACTGTTATATAACAAACTAAATTCTGCTGCTCTGATGCATGTTGTTCAGTTCAGTACTGTGTCATTTGACATTCCTTGAAATTTTCAGCTTACTTGCTATGGACATTGGGAACTTATCCTTTGTTCCTGACACTACAGCATCTGAAAAAAAAATCTATTGTATTAGAGAAACTTCCAAGTGTCTGTGTTTTTGATAAATCAGCACCAGATGGCGACAGATTTGCTTCCTGTGATAAGACCACCCTAAATTTCACAGTATTCGTTATTGTAACAAATAGGTTAACAGTGATAATTCTCTCTAAATTACAAAATGTTTTGATGAGAATTTGTGGAATTTGGATGGCTCACCATAACTCCGGATGACATCCCTGGATCTCCTCACATCATTCCTGGAACCACCACTGGACCCGACACCATCATGCCTGGAGTCGCGTTGCCTGGACCTCATATACCCTGCCTGAAACCACCGCACCGTCATGCCTGGAATCATAGCTATGCCTGGATCTGTCACTGAGTTGGGACATGTTGCTGTGCCTGGCTGTACTTGGAGCCATCACCTGGAGTCATCACTGTGCCTGGAACGTGGAGCCGTCACCACCTGGCTCTGTGCCTGGAATCATGACTGTACCTGTCACTATGACCTGGTACATTCTGTTACATCTAATGCTCTTGTTTATCCTAAACTGACACTGTGCCCTGACCTGTCAATGTCCCTGGATTTAGGATCTCTAACTTCCTTTGGAGTTGAACATCGCGGAACTGGAAACAAAACAAAGAATGTTCTAAGATTTATGATGATTGATTCTTTAAATAACAGTGACATTAGAAATACCGTATTGGCCCGAATATAAGACGGCCCTGATTATAAGACGACCCCCTCTTTTTCAAGACTCAAGTTTGAAAAAAGACTTTTTGAACACCAAATTAATTTTTAAACCAACACCAAATTAAATTTAATTAAAACACCAAATTGATTTTTTTACGTTGCAGCGTTACGTTACGCCACATCATTCTTTTACACCAGCCGAGGCTTGCTTTGAAGTCAGCGGTGGGTATGTGGGTAGGTGGGTATGCGGTGGGTATGTTTAGCTCTTTGGCTATTTCCACGGCCTTGAGCTGAATGACAGCTCTGCTGATGGGCATCCCGTCCTTTCGTTTGTCGTCCACGTACGCGCACACCCTCCTGTCAAGTTCTTGGAAGCGGCCGCTCTGAGGACCACGGAAAGCTTTTCTCTGACTGTGAGCATTTTTTAGGTGATCTTTTTCAGCTCTCCATCTCCGTACATTACACCCTGTGACACCATATTTCACGGCCGCTTTGCAATTGTTTGAAGACTCTGCCTCATTTATCACCATCATCTTGAAGTTTACATCATAACTTCTCCTCAGCTGCCGGTTAACCTGGCCGATCTTCGACCCACTTTTCTCCAGATTGTCGCTACGTTTCTCCATTTTCTGTTATCTCTTCTATTATTTTCTTCTCTTTTCTTTCTTACCGCTATTTTTTATTTTTCTTCTTCGTGCTACCGCTATTTTTATTTTTATTCTTCGTGACAGGGGTTCGCTTTGGCCTGGGGAGTCAAGTTCAGCATTCGCTTCAATGATATCTGGCGCCATCTAGCGTCGTGAATGGGTATAATGTCTAGACCCCGAATATAAGACGACCCCCACTTTTTCAGTCTTATTTCAATGCAAAAAACACCGTCTTATATTCGGGCCAATACGGTACTCACTAACTGGGGACATTTCCCTGTCCCCTGGCCTTTCACCATGCTCCACCAAGCCAGACAAGGGGGGAATTTCTGAGTCTGAAACAAGCAAAACAGGTTTCTTTTTGCACATATTAAAGTGATCATTACTCTGTGTAACTGTGCTGCATGGAATGTTGTTAAGTTCCAAAAATGTTAGTTATCATAGATAGTGGTTAACATTGCTCACAAGTTGAATTAACACTGGGTTCAGCTGTGTTGTTTTTAGTGAGCTGTAATGGTGTTGGTGGCTTAGGAAAAGGGAGTAATTTTCCACTTATACAATTTGAGCAACATGAATGAGCATGTAAGTCTAAAACACACTGCACAAGACAGCATTATGTGCTACAGCATTATCAGAATTAAGTATAGTGTCCAGAATCATTTACCCATTCTGCTCTCCTCTTCCTCCTCCTCCTCCTCCTCCTCCAACATGTCATCAGATTCTGGGGACAGAGAAAAATATTGTAAAACAATAATGGTTGAAAACCTGAGCACAGTTGGTATTCTATTGATATATTATCATGTCGTCTTCATGAATTTGGAAAACATACCAACAACATAATCTTCAAATTTTCTCTTTGCCACTTTCCTCTTTTTGCTTATGACCACCTCGTCCTCTTCCTCCTCGTGCTGGCTAGTTAAATTATAGCTCTCGCGTTCCTGTACGTTAGCTAAAACATGCATACAATTTAACTGTAAAACGTAATTTAATCCACACACTTTAGGTTTGATTGCTAGGGAGACACAACTTATTAATCAAAATGTACCTGAAGTGATTTTAATCTTTATTAATGGGAATGACCACCAGTCACCCCAGGGTTCCTCTTCTTGAAAGCGTTTTGTTTGTGCCTTGGCCATCCGATGGTCTTATTCACAATCCAGTTCAGTGGCACCGTGCCCTCCGTTTCTTTGCCTTCCTCCTCCCACACGGCCCTGGTGAACATTATCTGAAAAGGAGAACATGTAATTTTTACTTCAGAATTAAACATTAATTTGACCAAAGCAACCTGAAGCATGTAAATTCGCAGTGGCATCAAAGCTATATTTGACCTTTTAGTATCTGTGTTGTTCAATGCCATGTCAAAGAGGTATTAACACAACCAGCTTTTTGTGGGAGGACAACCACTTTCCTCAGAAACTCTTTCTCCTGTAGGGTTTCTCTTCTCATTGTGTGATTGTTGGAGATGTATATGTAGCCTGGCTAAATTGAACCAGCACAGGATACAGAAATATCTTCTGGGGTCTTTATTTCTGGACAGAAGAATATGGTGTTCAAATAAAATAAATGATAAAAGTTTACCCAAAACGGCTGATTGTACTCGGCTGTAACTATGGTACCAGTAGAAAACCAAAAATCAGTGGCATTTAACACTGTGCACACTGGAATGCTTACTGTAACTCTGTCTAGTCTGCTATATTCACTTTGACATTAATGTCATTAACCCTTGAGTAATTATCCTATTACCAACGAGTACAAAATAAATCCTATAGCCGAGCACCAACTAGTACAAAACTATATCTTGGAGTCCAGTACAAAAACATACAAAAAGAACTCTGGACTACTTTCAGCGGGTACAGAAATGTTCTTATATGCAGCACCGGAGTGATACAATTAACTATAGTGGCTCAACTCTTGTGCATTTTTCCATAGCACCAGCAACATTAGCGACGGCCTGCTGCGTGACAACAGTTGGTTCTCCCGTCGTTTGTTTATCTGTCAACCTCATAGTCCCCCTGAAAACCGTAGTGTTGTCACACCGTTGTTGACAAGATGGTGACTTCCGGTTTTCCGGACTGCTCCCCAACCAATTTGCGTAACTAGGACAGTGCCACCTGGTGGCGTACTTAGCCCATTACATTACATTTTCCCACCCGGCTACATATACAATGTTTACAAGTGAAGAGCTACACGGCTGTTGGAAGAAGGGCACCGTGTGGCGTCTGTAATGTCTGAAAAGGTTCAGAATTGTGTCCTGTTGGACTATGTTAAGTTATGCACTGCAACTGTTATGTTACTGTGCCTTTAAGGTTTTCGGCGCTAAGCTACAGTGACGTCGTAAGGTGTATGCGTGCGTCAGTTGAGTAAATGCATGGTATACGAGCTACATGGTGTGGTCATTGAGTCCCAACAACGAACATAACATTTTGGCGAACGAGGATGTCTTCTTTTGTTTTACCACCGCCGCCACCTTTTCTCCCTGTTCCCGGTGACCCAGCTGTTCCCTGGGGCCATTGGCTGGCGTCTTTTGAGGACTATTTGCTGGCTTTAGGACACACGGAGCTAGCTGAAGCAAGGAAGTGCGCGCTCCTCCGCCATTGCCTCAGGCAGGAGGGACAGAGGATCTTCGCTACGCTCACCTTATCGGATGATAAGTATGCCACAGCCACGGCCGCCCTGAATGCTCACTTCGGCTCTGGACGAAGCCGACGCATGCACCGTTTTGAGTTTCACCAGAGGTGAGACTACTGCCAACTATGTGTCAGCTTTACGTGAGCCTCTGGAGGATGGACTCATAGTTGATCAGCTGATGGAGAAACTGCAGCAACTGTGGCATGCAACTAGGGATCAGTCATGTCCTGCTCGAAACGCTGCCGAAATTGTAACAAGTTGAATCACTTTGCCCGCTGCTGTCGCTGTATGCCATGAGGGTGCGGCTGTTCCAATAAACACTGTGCAAACCCCACAGCCTTCGTTCAAGCTCTGCACATGCCATGTGGGTACTGCTCTCATCCTGATCCTTGTGGACACAGGTGCTAAAGTGTCAATCCTGAACAAATGCACTTACGACCGTTTTTTCAGCCACGTGCCTATGGCAGCAGCGACTAAAACCCTGTTAGGCTATGGCTGTTCTCCCATCTCCACCCTGGGTGTGCCTCCCTGTCAGGTATGATCAACAATACGCACCAGACACCAAGTTCTGCATCACCAGGAAGGGTGCTAACATTATGGGGCTGGACCTGTTCCTGGCTCTGGGTTTTACTGTGAGTGACGCTAGGGGCCTGCAGGTCCTGCAGGTCACTGCCTCCTGGCCTGACTGCTACCCTCAACTGTTCAGTGGGTTGAACCGCATGAAAGGATTTGTACACCAGCCTACGGTCAACCCTGATGTCCGCCCTGTGATACAGCCCCTGCGGCACATTCCCCTGGCCCTCTGCGACCCAGTGGAGGCCGAGCTGCGTTGCCTGGTGGAGGCTGACGTCATAGAGCCTGTCAACGCCTCACCTTGGGTGTCAAACCTGGCGATAGCCAAGAAAAAGGGGGGGGGGGAACTGCGACTCTGCGTTGATCTCACAGATGTAAATAAAGCTGTCATCCCGGATAAGTACCCCCTACCCACAGCTAAGGAACTCACTAGCCATTTCCACGGCTCCACTGTCTTCAGTAAGATGGATCTGCGCAACGGTTACCTGCAGGTACCTCTAGCACCAGCCAGCATGGACCTGACAGCGTTTGTCACGCATGTGGGGGTTTTCAGATTTAAACGCATGGCATTTGGACTGTCATCAGCCCCAGCCCCAGCTGCTTCCAGAAGATAATGTCGCTCATACTGGCTGGTATTCAGGGTGTCTCCATCTACCTGGACGACGTGGTGGTGCATGCGCCCTCAACCACACTGCACGATGCCCGTCTGGAGCAGGTTTTCCAGCGCTTCGAACAGCACGGGGTCACACTGAACGCAGAGAAGTGCATTTTCGGGGTTGCAGAGGTTGAGTTCCTGGGCTTTAGGCTCTCACAGGAGGGCATCGCCCCAATTCTGTCAAACGCAGAGGCCATTTTGTCCCTGCCAGACCCGCAGTCCCAATCCCAGCTGTCCTCCTTCCTGGGGATGGCCGCCTACTACCTCAGATTCATGCCACACTACTCTGACTCAAAGGCCCCCCTGCGCCAGCTGCTCAGGTACCTGCGTACCATCAAACAGCAGCTCACCTCTCCGCCCACGCTGACACATTTCAGTCTGACCACACTCACCATAGTCACCTGCGATGCCTCTGGGGTGGCCCTGGGCGCCCTGCTCTCCCAGACTCAAGAGGGGGTGGAACGCCCGGTGGCTTTCGCCTCACGAGCGCTTACTCCAGCTGAGCAGAAGTATTCATTGGGGTAGAGGGAGGCCCTGGCCTGCTTGTGGGCATGCGAACGCTGGCATGTTTACCTATGTGGGAGGCCGTTCACCATCCGCACAGACCACCAAGCACTAACTGCTCTGCTGGCAACTCAAGGCGCAGGGCACAAGCCCATGAGACTGCTGAGGTGGGCTGACAGGCTGAACCAGTACAACTTCAGTCTGGAGTTTCTGCCGGGGCGGGCTAGGCGGGGTGGCACCTGACACAGAGAGTGATGAAGACTGGGTCAACATCCTGCACGGGCCCCTCATTTCAGTGGTCACCCTGGAGGAGCTGCAGCAGGCCTCAGCACCAGCGTCTATCTAAGATGTCGCAAAGAAGAGATTCATCAGCATTCCTCTCACACACAAATGCATTTCTTTCATCCTTGAAGAGGAAGCAGTGGTCTCTTGGCTTGGAAGAAATGATTTGGTAGACGGTGGATGGTGTAGGAATTCCTTCAGCATGCTCTATCTCAGACAAGCGTCTGGTGACTGCAGGTAGGTGGTTTGAATTGTGTCACTGGATTCAAGTAGAATGGACATAGCTACTGTTAATGTCAGGAAATGTTTGTATTGTTCAGGGCTCAAGATGTTTCTCAAAACCACTGGACCTGTGTACAGCAAAAACTGTCTGTGCTCCCTTGCCTTCCAGCGCTCCAGTACATCAACACCACAAGGTTGCCGGGCAAAGTCACTTGGGATCTTTCGTCTCAGTGTGCTGAGTCTCACTGATATTTCATGCTTCTGTTACGGGTCCCAAGGATGAAGGACCACCACAACGAATAGTAGCTGTGTAAAGCAGGCGAAGCACAGGAGTGGAGACACAGTCTGTGTTGTTAGCTTTCCAGATTGCATCTGTCTGATTTATTAAACCACATGTATCATAATCACAGTCACATGACCACAATATTTATCTGTTCCTGGTCCAATTTCACTTAATTCAACATACATTTTCCTAGTCATTTCCAAGTCATTTCTATCACTCACATTCACATCTATTGCCATATTTTCTGTTCACAAATCAATTAATCAATTAATTATGATTTTTATTCAACATCTTCTGTAAATACAGCACATTTACTTAGTATAAACAAGTACAATATATTCCGCCATATAGTTTAACAGTGTTTCATGCACCTGTGCATGTAATGAACCATGCACTTGGAACGCAGAAGTGACAAAGTGCTTGTGCCATGTGTAAACTTAAGGTTTAAAGGTTTAACAAAATACAGGGTAACAGCATAAATAAATGACAACTTAACCACACATCTTGTGCAGGAGCCCCACTGCTAATGATTCTCACTCTGCCAAGTGTAACCATGGATGTAGTGTAATCGCCGCTTCATTTGGCACAAGATGGCGGCTTCACGGTAAAACTTTTCTACTCGTCGCCGTCGTTTAACCATAAATAACATCTTAAAACATGATGCAAACTTGGCATAAACATTCCCGGTAATCATAAGCTATTGGTGGCAGCAGTAGCTGAGTCTCCAGTCTCCATTCCTCCTCTCCATTCTCCCTCCACCAGTAACCTCCTCAATCCCGTCATCTTCACACTCATTACACACTAACTGAAGAGGGACAGAGTGAGTATAAAAACCCAGTTGCACGTGCAGTTGTTTATTTTATGTTCCTGGTACAAGTGAAGCATTCACTACATTTTGGTCTTCACTGTACCCAAGCACCGACACAGGCCTGCACCGTTTTTCACTTAGAGACTGTTTGACTTTACTACTGGGTGTACATTACTTTGGTACCGGATTTGTGTTTATTGAAAGGTACTGTGAATTTGACTTAAAAGTCTGTGATTTAAGTGATATTTTTGTGCTTCATAGTGGGTTATATTTGATACTCCTATTTTTGCTAATATAATGATTTCATTTTAAAAGTACTGTGTATGGGTGATGACTGGAATTCATTACAGGGATCCACTGGTTAAGAAATATTATTAGTTCAGGTTTAAAACAGATTGAATAAATTAAAGGGACCAGCCCATGCAAAATCATTTAAATTCATGTTAATTCTTAGTAGAATTATCATGCCTGATTTCATTTTCTATTAAGTGGAAGCACCAACCGATTTGTTTACTTATATTATTTTTATAGATAAAGGACATCTTAGGTTAATACGGCACCACAAATAATTAAAATCAAGAACCCAGAGCCCACCCAGAGTGATACAGTCAACTCAGTTCATTGTGGATAAACTGGTACTCTTTATCACATGGGTAGGGTGCTACATAAAAAAAAAATCCTCAAAGAGAACCCCATATTTCACTGATTGTGCAATTGCGCAGGTGGGAATTATAAGACTTTGATACATCAAAGGCTGTAGGACAGGATTAAACAGAGAAACACGCGAGAGGGAAAATGGAGCGCTTTTTTGTGCGGAGCAAATCACCTACCACCAGTGCAGAGAGTGCCGACAACCCACCACCGAAAGTAAAGAGGAAAAAAACTCAATAAGCTCCATGTGGACCGCACACTGAAACTCAATTTTAGTGAGCTCCCACTGGATCAGTTTTGGTTGGCTCCTGCATCGGAGTACCCAAGCATCACCCACCACGCGATTGAGTAACTTCTTCTTTTCCCCACTACCTACCTGTGTGAGTTGGTGTTCTCTACTCTGGTTTACATGAAGAACAACCGGTCACGGCTCTCTGTTGAACAGGACTTTCAAGTGGCCTTCTCTTCAGTGCCAACAAGGATTCAAAAAATTTGCGCACCCCAACAGGCACATGTATCTCACTAATTTGTAAGTAGGCAAAATATTTACAATAGCACATGTTTCAATGCTGAGCCAAAATGTTACATTTATAATTCGTAGTTCAGGACCATGGACAGTGCAGTTTCCTTGCATTGACAGTTCTCTGTGCTGAATTTCTGCTGAGTTTCCTTTGCCTCATTTTTAATTTTGTGACCTGTCTGGTTTAAATGGGTGTGTTGCTGCTTTGATGAAGCCTAATTTGATAAAGTTTCAAAGTATTTTTAAAATATTTCCTTAAGAAATATTTCATAAGTAATATAGTTGTCTTTGTCACATTTTATTTGGCATTGATAAATAATTATGCACATTTAAAGATATTTTACATGATATGAGTGATAACGTGTTATAAAGGATATTTTGCACAATAGGTGTGCCTTGGGCACAAAAAGTTTGGGAACCACTGCTCTATGTTCCCACATTACCAGCCTATAAAATATATTAAAGAAGCCTTGCACTGGGAGGAGAGCTAGCCCCTAACCCTAACTTACATTTGTTGCCCCGCTTACTATACAGCGATGTGGTGTAGATAACGGCAGGACTGGCAAAAACACATCAAGCTGTCGGAAAATCACTGCACGTGTGCTACTTTTCTTCTTCCTCCTCTTTCCCAGAGTGCCAAACACAACAACTAACTCCTGCCCCTGCTGGCTACAATCTACAAGGCGCTACATAAGCTATGTAGTTGGCAAGTAAATCAATCAAATGACACACTCCTGTGTTTGTTTCTATCATAACAAAACAGTGGACAATGAATATATGTATATATATATATATATATATATATATATATATTAAACAGCACCGAACAAACTGGACCTGCACCAGCACCTACTGTCCTCGCCCAGGTGCACACTCAGACAAAGATAACCACAGTAAATGTAAAATCCAGTATATATATATTATATATATTATATACATATTATATATATATTATATATATTTGATTTTAGTATAACTTTGTAGTGTCTTCTTTCCTCTGTTTGTTTCTGTGCCATTATAGGGCCTCCTTTCTTAGGTTTCTTTTCGACAAATAGACTGTCAAATAAGCCGGGTGTTTGTCTAAACTAAAAGGTCAAACACCTGGACAGCCATAAAATTCAGATGGTCCCGTAGCCTAAAAGCTAAAGGTGAGGTCAAAGGTCATCAACCATATTGATGGATAGTGGCGTCTTGCTGACTAAGGAATGTGCTCAGAAACGGTATATAAGGAGTGTGTTTGGAGCTGAAGAGGAGGGGCATCCAACGATTGGCACCAGAGACTCCCTCAGATTCGGCCAGAGGTTTGACATCGTCCTTTCCCACAATAAAGTTTTTTATCAGTGAGAGAAGACGTGTCAGCAGTGATCATTTTTTTCATCAACACATCAATACACTACACTTACCTGGGCCATACACATATTTAGGAGGACCAACAACATTGATATAATTGATGAAGAAGATGTTCATATACTTAGAGAAATGCAAACAGTGTATTCTGGGGTTAAACAGAAATCTCAGGGTTGGACTGCAGAGCACCACAGCTCACATCACTGGAGGAATCTACTGGACAGGAGGTTGATGAACAAGGCAACTCCAACTGGTACTGAATCAAACGTAACTTTCGGTTGCGTTGATGTGATGTTCAACTTCCGTGAGATCTCTTATTCTTCGCGTCCTTTTCAGCTGACTCAACTCCACGAGACTTCCTGGTGAGAGAACATCTCTATATCATGCTCTATATACAGGCTATGCTCACAAGTAAAGAGACACATGTGCGGCATGTACTAGTGCACACTGGGTAATGTAGTAGAACCATAGGAATATAACTATCACGAATCACTGAGAGAGAAAGAGAACAGGACAGGGTACTATGAGCTCATGAGAAGTCCAGGTACGCCGTAAAAAGTCCCGGTATGCCAGCGGCTAAAATCTAGAAGTGCCGATACTCCATACCCATGTGTGCCGACCAACTTACATGTAAAGCACTGTGCATAATAAAATAAGATGTCATTGTCAAATATTATCACTTGCTTGTGTAATTTTTGGGAATCAAAATGAAAATGAAATATGAAAATTTAAGAACTCACATGTGTCTACTTCATCTTACCCCTTTTTTTTCCTTTTAATATTTTAAGACACTACACTCTGCCTTAATCACTCATGTCTTCTTTAAAGCTTTAGCTATAGCTATTGTTATCTAACTTCTCCACATTAAAATGTCAGAATATGACTAAATTGCCCAGTCCTAACAGAAAATTTTGATTATGCAGTGGGTTTTCCTAAAAGATGCAATCGAAAATGTGGGGTATTCATGCAATTTTATGCAATGAAATTGCAGGAAAATTGCGATATACATACAATTCAATATTTTGACATTTGCTGTAAAGCACAAGTGTCATTGTTTTTAATCTTAGGGCATTTTTTTATTCTCTCTCTCACACACACAGTCTCATTTATATTCTTGCAAGAGGCGGTAATGACGTGGAATTATGTCACTTCATAAGATTTCCAAGGCAATGGGGAAAATTGCTGTAAACATGCAACATTTCTCAACTTTCTTTGAAGATATGTGACTTTTTTGCAACGAAAGGAATATGAGGAATGAGGAATATGAAATCATTCAAGTTCCTCATATCATGCGCGTTTTGTATGCAATCAAGTGATGTATGCAGCGAAAGTGCAACGTCTTTGGAAAAAATGTCACCCTTGCAGAATATGCGGACTTTTGGTGATTTTGCATCTAATTGCATAATTGTGGTTTTCTGGAGGGACTGATTGCCCATAGGTTTGAATATGTGTGCATTTCCTGTCTGAATATGTCAGACGTGTGTTAGACCAGTGACCTGTGCAGGTCAATACTGCTCTCGTCCCAGGCCAGCTGGGATTGGCTCCTTCACCTAGGTGATGGCGTGGCCAAGTATTTGTCCAGACCAGAACCCCACTGAATACCTGTGGGGCATCCTCAAGCAGAAGGCGGAGAAGCACGAGGTGTCTAACATCCACCACCTCGGTACAGTTGCCTGAGCCACCTCAGCTGGCTCCTCTGGATGTGGAGGAGCAGCGACTCTACTCCGAGCTCCTACCGGGTGACAGAGCTCCTCACCCTATCTCTAATGAAGTGCCCTGCCACCCTGCAGAGGAAACTCATTTCGGCCGCTTGTATCCAAAATCTTGTTCTTTTGGTCATGACCCAGAGTTCATGACCATTGGTGAGGGTAGGAATGTAGATTGACCGGTAAATCGAGAGCTTCGCCTTTTGGCCCAGCTCCTTCTTCACCAAGACAGACCAGTACGGTGACTGCATTACTGTGGCCGTGCGCCGATCCGCCTGTCAATCTCTCGCTCCATCCTTCCCTCACTTGTGAACAAGACCCCGAGATACTTAAACTCCTCCACTTGGGGCAGGAACTGTCCTCCAACCTGGAGTGAGTAAACCACCTTTTTCCGGTCGAGAACCATGGCCTTGGACTTGGAGGTGCTGATTCTCATCCCAGCAGCTTCACACTCGGCTGCAAACCGCAGAAAGCAAAAAGCAGAGATGAAATCCAGTGGCTCCCAAACCGGACCCCCTCCGGCCCCCAGCTGCGCCGAGAAATCCTGTCCATAAAAATAATGAACAGAACCGGTGACAAAGGGCATCCCTGCTGGAGGCCAACAATGCACTGGGAACAGGTCTGACTTATTGCTGGCAATGCGAACCAAGCTCCTGCTCCGGTCGTACAGAGACCATACAGCCCTTAGCAAAGGGCCTTTGACCCCTATACTCTCGAAACACCTCTCACAAATGCCACGAGGGACACGGTTGAATGCTTTCTCCAAGTCCACAAAACACATGTGGACTGGCTGGGCAGACTCCCATGAACCCTCAAGCACCCTGTGTAGGGTATAGAGCTGGTCCAGTGTTCCACAGCCAGGACGAAAACCGCAGTGTTCCTCCTGGATCTGAGGTTCAACTATCGGCCGAATTCTCCTCTCCAATAATGGCTGCCTGTTGAGTTATTTTCAGAGGACAGTAAATCAATACTGTTATACAAGTTACACTGTGACAGGTCCTGGGTGTTTGTTATATTGTAGGATTGCTGGTCTCCTCTTCCCATTCATTGGATGGCCAACACAACACAACACACCTGGGTTGTGTCATCCAAGGTTATATATAAGCCCCGCCACTCACATTTTGTTTTCTGTTTTACAGCACTTCCAAGCACACACTTCTACACAACCACATGTACACTACTGATCTACTGACGTACATATCACATATTTGCAGTTTTCATTTTAGTAATTATTGTAATAAATTAATGTTAATACGAATGACTAATTACGAATAATTGTATTAATGTTAAAATCAGTACCCCGAGCCAGGTTGTGGCCCCGAGCCAGGTCGTGGCCCCGAGCCAGGTCGTGGCAATATCTAAGATCAATTTCTATAGTATTGTCCCTTGAGAAGATATAATAAAATGGTTGCTGAATTATGAGGGCTGTACTCACTTTTGTGAGATACTGTATCTGGAATGCATGATATCATTTCCTCTTTGCTTATACTACAAAACAATTTGTAGAAATAACTGCAAAAAGTAATTTAATTAAAAAACGTATTGGATAAATCTGAACTCAATTCATAAACTTTGATCCAAAGACAATTATATGGATGAGGCTCCAAACAAATGACTCAAGCATTTGAGATAAACAGTTTGTCCATTTGAAAAATAGGGATTTAAAATAAACATATTTTCATGACTACAATGAGAATAAAATGCAGTTGTCATTGTCACACACAAGTATCTTAGTTCCCACCTAAATAAACTTTCTAGACTCAATCGTTGTCGTGCATGATGTTGAGTTTTAAAATATGGAATATCCTTATATTTTAGAGGTCATCGTGGATTTTGCACTCCACTGAGTTTTCTGTAAGAGATACGGCTTGGCAAACAGCAAAAATGGATTCAGCAGAAAAAGTACCCTCAGAAAAGTCTGTTTGCCAACTTTTACTTGTGGCGAGAGGTGGTGGTTTGGGGGGGAGAATGTAAAGTTTAAATAAAAGGGAGGGGAAAATTAAAGAAATCAAAAAAAAAACGACAATGCCACCTGGGGAATTTCACCCCAGGAAGTAGGACCAAAATAATCACAATCAAGGAAGAAAAGGACACAGGTTCGGCAACTGAGGAGGCAGAGACCGCAGATAAAGAAAGAATATTTTTATTTGAAATATCAAATGAATTTATTATTAAACTATAACTAAAACTGAAACGACAAGGGAAGAAAAAGAGTTATACACAACATAAGTAAAAATGATTTATTATACTCAATAAAGAAAGATACTTAATCCAAACAAACTAGAATTAACAAGATAACTAAGACCACAGTGTAGCCAGAGCCTCAAGGGGAGGCAGACTACATGGGGAAGTGCCCCTGCTCCTCACCTGGGGTGAAACACTACACAGCAAACAAAACAACATACACTACAGTGACCAGGTGACTACTTGCATGCAATAAGAGTGAGGTTCCCACCACAGTGCCTAGCCTCCCACTGGGACTCTCGGACCACACTGTCAAACAAAAGAAACCTGAAAGCAAAACAAACAAAATGTTAACAAAACCACAACCACAATTGAAACCTAATATACAAAATACGTAAAATTCAATCAAACCGTGGACCAGGAAATAATAGCAAAGTGTGAACTGAACACAAAACTCAACCAAAAAGACCAGTCCACGGGGTAAACAAAACAAAAAGAACAAAAAGCAGCAGGGTGCCTAAAAACACATAAAAGAGACCAGTTAGTATATTAAAAACTCATGAGACAAACTTTTGGGAGAGACCAGGGAGCAACTTACCACCAGGGGAGCAGGAACCAGCAAGAGGCTGAATCAGCCATTTTGTGGCCTTTTATACTCGACCCTGCTTAAAGGGGAGGAGCTGAGAGGAGGGAGGAAGGGCTGCGTTCAATAGCCCTAACTGTTACTCACTACATACTCAAAAATGACATTCACATTGACAATCACATTTCCTGAAAATCCACCTAGTCTATTCTCCAGCCTTTGCTTTGGCTCTGGAAACAGCAGTGTTGTTCACAAGTCTTTTTTTGCAGTCCAAGTCAAGTCTCAAGTCTTTGGTCATGAGTCCGAGTCAAGTCTCAAGTCTCTAAAAAATTAAAGTCTCAAGTCTCTTGTTGTAATAAACCTTCTATCATCTGCTGCTATTTGGTCGACTAAGAATACTGCACAGCTATATCTATCAAAGCATTTACTGTATTATTATCACTCCTTTATCTACTGTATTAGCAGCATGAAGTATCAGCACTGATTAGTTGTTTGTTATATGATCACTTTAAACAGGCTATTGCAATGATGCAATATGAAGACACAATGACAATGTAGCCAGGCAGTCCGAGCAGCCATTTCTAATATCAGAATATCTGTGTTCTCAGTTGGGTGGTTCGCTGCTGCCGCCTAGTGGAGTAACTGAGCGATAGGGATTTGTGCACTGACGAGTGTTTTCAGTCAGAGAGAGACCAACACGAGTGTGGAGAGTCAAGCTAAACAGTGTCAGCAGAAAACTGTTAGCAGCAGAAGGTAACAGTTCATTTTTTGTTCCTCGAGTAGAAAAAGTAGCGAAGCTACATTAGAAGAGTTTTTTTGACCACGGAAAGAGAAGTCGTCCGACGCCGCGGAGTTGCTGACCCGTCTGAGCGGCGTGACTGTCGAATATCCCGGTGAGTTAGCGGTTAGCAAACACGGTGAATTTAGGTCCTGGCTGTGGATAATTTGAAACATGTTCACAACTCGAGACTGTAGATTTATTATGTTAAAAAACCAGTCGGGATAAGCTCATAATCCAGCGATATTATGAATGGTGTGTTTATTGAAAATGTCGAGTAACGTTACTGTGGAAAAAAATGCTAAATAGGCCTATCGGTCAGCTAATGCAGCTAACCTGAGCAGACGCGGTGTATATTATATGGTTAATGCATTTGGTGTGTTTATTCTTTGTAAATTGTGTCATATACTGAACTAAATGAAGTAAGGTTAAAGCGTACGTGAGTGTAATGTTATTTTGTGTAATGTGAGGGAATGTACGATACTGTGTGTAATTCTGAGAGATAAAGAGACACTGTGAACTTTGATAAGGACAATTAGTAATGTTTCCTGCACCTTTTGTGCAGGCTGGTTTTTTGTTAAGCTGTTCTATAGACTGGATTTGAGTTGCACAAGCTGCCTCCACCTCGCTGCCTTCTGGTTTCCACCTCATCATTCCCCATCATCGCTGGACCCTGGATCTTCAGTCATCATCTCCATCATCTTCAGTCCTCATCTTCTCCACTCACCTCAGAATTTCCCTCATCTGTGACCAGGATGGACAGTGTTTCTCATAAAGGGTGGTAGGAAACTTGAGTACACTCAGAGACAAACAGAAACATTCATAAACTTGGGTTGAGTAAGCAAAGACTGACTCATACTCACCTGGTTGACACTATAAGTGTATATTTTGGGTTATTGAGATCTCAATTAATGTTTTGTTTTGGTTTTTTTTATTTTGGTTGGGTCCCAACAAACATTTACTTTTACATTGAGCATTTTTTTGAGTTTGGATACCAGTGTACAACTGAATTTCATGGTGAATTCTGAACAATTTAGTTGCCATAATTGTTGATGATTATAATTTAACTTGCAATTGGGCCACATTGCGTAAATTTGTTCATGCCTAGTTGTTAGCAGGTTAAAGGGCCTGGTTACAAATATGGAAAGTGTATTGGAGTGAACGGACACGTTTAAAGTTATTGTTTACTTGAAAGTGAATATTAAAACAAGTGAAACAACCGTTAAACATTTCATCAGAGACAATAGAGAAATTTAAACAAATTCAGATGTTGGTGTGAATTATTGTGGGAAGGATTAAAGGGTTTTCATATAATCTTACTGCTCTACATTAACGCCAGTCTCCTCTTAGAACCTAGATATTAGATACACCGGCCGGATCGGTGACATACACACACCAGGGCGGTTACAACAATAACAATGGTAATCTATTCAGTGGCTGGTAAAATTTCAACATTCACTATGCTAGTGGAAAAGTGGGGGAAAAAAGTTAAAAGTGTGCACTCTGCAACCATATCATTTAATTACACTGGGTCTCCAATGACAGCTTTTAAGTCTACTATAAATTAAAACATTCCTCTATCCTCTCACTCAAACCCAGTGTAATGGTAACCTGGTAAACCTGTAACATTAACGTTACGTGGTCAACAATTAACCTGTAACTTTAACCTGCCTGTAAGCCGACAGTATAACTGTGTATTTTTCTACGTTTAACGTTCGCCAGTAGATGGTGGCAGCGGAACGTAGATGAATAACTTTACCCAACTCTTTTTTTTTTTTTTAACGCATGTTAACGCCACTCCATGCAAACACATGTGACAAGCAAACTAACATTCACTCACCTATTAAAATATTGATTTAGAAAGCTGGTAGCTGAGCTAAACATCTTTGCTAACCTTCCATATGTGCTAATGTGACTGACCTATCCGGGTGAGTTTTCAGGTGCCTGATAAAATTTGATGTGGTTGATCCAGCGTCCTTTATCTTGGTATTGCAGACTTTGCAGTCAGCGCTTCTTTTGTTGGTGCTGTCCTGTTTGAAGTTTTTAAAACCAAATGTAATTACAAAGGGTACAGCAGCAGCTGCAGGTGTGCCGGTCGCCATAGTGTCATCTGAAGTACTAATGCGTGAGGCCACAAGGCGCGCACCCGAGGCATATGGTTAAAATGGTTACCATCTCAAAAAGGAAGGAACGACATTAAGCTCATCAGACGTTTCAGAGTTTCCCCGATGTTAATACGCCCAAAAAAAGAGAAAACATAATGATTGTTCACGAGTCCCAGAACACGAATCCGAGTCCAAGCACGAGTCCAAGTCAAGTCTGAAGTCTCTGTGTGTGCGACTTAAGTGCGACTCGAGTCCGAGTCGCAAACTCGAGTCCCCATCTCTGGGAAACAGTAAAGAGACTTGTTAATCTGATGCCTGTGTATGACACGACCCTTCTGAAGTTTAACATGGGGTCCAGGCTTTGTGATTGAAGACGTGTTTGTAGATAGGGTTTTTAAGGAAGAGGATTAGGGCCACTGTGGAAAAAAACAAACAAAAAACAAGTGAGATCTGACATTTTTCTTAGAATTCTGACCTCTTCTGTAGTTTTTAGGGGGCAGTGGGGGCAATTTTCCAATTCCAATTCTAGAAGACGTCACATGGCCAGGGCAATGGGGAATACTGGAGGCCAGATTACGTACTTGTTAAGAAGTTTACTGTGTGGACATGTGATGGTGTGACAAGAAGTAGGTGTCAGGACAGAGCTCATATACAGAGAGTGAGGACAGGCAAACCCTGCAGAGAAGCTCTGCTCATATGGAAAGAAGCAAAGCCTCTAACTTGCTGCCTGTTTGCAAAGTAAACGTGTGTGTATATGATTGTAGATTTTCTGTGTGAGCTCAACAGAGATCTCTGCTGTCAGTGGATCTTCACTGTTGTGACAATCTGGAAGAAATTTATTTTGCTTTAATGTCTTAACTGCTTCTTAAAAATGTCATATGGAAATCAATTTGTGATGAATGGCACTGCTGGAGAGGAGTTATTTGGAACATTCGAGAGAGCTTTGAATGTCGGTCTGACTACAGCACTTTGCTGTGTGTTTCTCTTCATCAATGGGACCGTGTTATTCACCCTGAGGAGTAAACCAGTGTTTTGTGAGACCTGCCGTTACATTTTACTGTATAATCTACTTTTAGCAGACACTGCAAATTTGATACTGAATCAGGTGCTGCGCCTATTGAATGTTTCAAGTATATTCCTAACATATTCTGTGTGTTCTTTTCTCAGCCTAACAGGTCATGGTGTAACTATGGTCTCACCTGTAACCCTGGTGGTGATGTCTCTGGAGAGATATATAGCTGTGTGTTACCCACTGAGGCACTCCATCATAATCAGCATCAAAAACACAGGAGTGGCCATCATTGTGATTTGGGCCTTCAGTTCACTAAGTTCCCTCGTTAAAGCTTTTCTACTAACAAAGTTTACATTTTATGAATTGACCAGCGTTGTGATGAGGCGTAAATGCTCTCCTGTTTCTTTGTCACTCGGGCTAATAGCTGAAGAATTTGACAAGATCTACAGTGCTTTTCTGTTAGTTTCATCAGCCGTGGGAATTATTTTCTCATATTTTGGTGTGATGGTAGCAGCCAGGTCGGCCTCTACAGACAAATCTTCAGTCAGAAAGGCTCGGAACACACTGACGCTGCATCTGATGCACCTGGGCCTCAGTCTCTCATCAACAACTTTCAATTCACTAATGTCAGCTCTTTTTACCGTGGTACCACGAGTAATATCTGCACTCATTATTAATTCTCTGTATGTGTTTTTCATCATGGCCCCCAGATGTCTGAGTGCTCTCATCTATGGTCTTGGAGATCAGACCATTAGGCCCATTCTCTTGTACTATCTCTGCTGTCGACCCAGCCCAGGCTGAGAGGTGATGTTGTGTCAAGTTCTTTGTTGTAGCACTTAGAAGCCAGCACAGGAAAGAGATAAATACAGCCTCATAATGTTGAGCAAATTACTGCCCATTTCTGAAACAAAGCTAAATTCACGGTCACTGTCTTTTAACCCCTAGGCCACCAGGGCAGTCAAACAGATGTGTAAGTAAAATCCTTAACAGGGTTTGTTGTTGTATAATGAAATCACCCAAAATTATATGTTCGAGTTCAGTAAAATTGATTAGTGCCCAAGGCACAAGCTGTGTAAGGGTGCATGAGGGCAAAGAAGGACTATAATATATTATAGCCTTTATTTGCACCAACCAGTTTTCTAGACTGCAGCTCATTTCCATGTCAAATTAGCAGAGATTTTGTGTGGGCACCATCACAGAGCTGCATCACAGAGCTTGTGTTAGAAGAAGGGCAAGAGGGAGGGGGGCGGGGGATAGATTCACCTCTGGATCACACACCACAAACTGCTTCCAAATACATTGTATGTCATTCATAAAGTTTATATTGACTCATATTGTCACATACATGTCATTTTGTTGGTTATGTGAAATCATTAAAAATAAAACATGACTCTGTGCCTCTATGATGTGAATTGGTTTACATCTTGACTCCTGGGTTGATGGTGTTAATGTGATGATGCCTCTGGTTGAGTCTGTGTCAGATGGACAATAGAAGGCCAAAGAAGCCATCAGGTGCCCAGTTCAGAAAAAAGATAAAGGTCCACAGATCTCTGAGTAATTATGTGATGCAGGTAATGAAACAGATTTATGGTGAATTATGTTTATCAGCCTCATGCTATGTTGCTACTAATACATATGATGACTGTATTTTTTTTTTAGCCTTGAATAGCAACCATTTGATCTTTTATTTTTTTATCGTGCAAGATGGGTCATTAACAGGCAACACATATGACCCAGGACAGTAGAAACAAGAGGAGCAAACAAACAAGCCAAAAAATAAATAACTAAATAAAAAAGTAAAAGTCTGCCAGCCTCTCTCAAAGAGTTGGGTTGCAGAGTCCAGGCTGTGTGCTGGAGACGACCTGTATAAGAGAACAATGCCCCCTAGAACAAAATTGAAACCAACCAAGAAGAGATTTTATGCCTATGCTCAGACTACTCCACTTAAATGTGTAGGATACTTTGAGGCAGAAATGAGATGGAAAGACAACACAGTCACAGATAACAGGAAATGTAGAGGCACTGCTAAGTAGAAAACAATCTTTGAGTTAAAGACACTTAACACAGGGGAGAGAAAGTGAGCACATTAGGACAGACAGATTCAACAAGCTTGTTAAAGAGTACCCACTAGTAAGAACTAGGTCAGATTAAATGGTTACAGCCATAAAATTACAGTTGATAAAAAGGTCCCACCTGTAGCACAGGGTTTAAGGAGAGTCCCTGATCCCATATTAGAAGCTGTAAACCAGGAGCTAGACAAGATACTTGAACAAGGTATAATAGGGGAAGTAAATGAAGGATCAGAATGGGTTTCTAATATCCTGATTGTACCCAAGAAAGACACAAAAGAAGTGAGACTATGTGTAGACCTCAGGGAAGTGAATAGAGCTGTGATCAGGAAAAGACATCCAGTACCAACAGTAGATTGCATCTTACAGGCAAAAGTGGAGCAAAAGCGGTTGCTAAGCTAGATGCATGGAAGGGGTTTTAGCATTGTGACTTAGCCCCAGAATCCAGACCCCTGACAACATTCATCACCCACAGAGGGTGCTACCTCTTCAGAAAAGTTCCCTTTGGATTATTGAGTGCACCAGGAGCCTCCCAGAAGGCTATGGACTTTATATTATGTGGATTGCCTGGCACCATCTGCTACATGAATGATGTGGAGTGAACGAAGAGCAACTTGAACAGACACTGAGAAAAGTCTCAGAGATTCAAGGACAGAGGTCTAACCCTCAACAGAGGGCCGAAACTGAAAATGAGTAAACACTGTGCTGAAAACCGAAACACCGAAAATAATTACTGTGCCAACTTTTAGTACAATTGTGTTTATGGCTGTGACTGGGTACTGACCTCACTAAAATCAAGGCACTGCAATTGCATGAAATTAATATTCATGCTTCAAAGAAATCAGTTACAAAATTAGGAAAATATTTATTTAGCACTGACATAAAATTAAATTCTACTTCTAATAATAACCTACAGGCCTATAACTGACTGGCCTATTACTGGCTGCTGAAAGAAGAGAGGTAGGTCCTCTATCTCTGTATTGTATCACATCTGACCATCCCAACAGGCCCCCAAACTGCAGGTGACCACAACACCACAGAATGTAACACATTTAAACATGAGGTCTCAAAACAGAATCTCTAAATCATTGATCAGAAGCAGTTTCTTCACTGTGTGTAGCATCCTATATGTGAGTGACTATGTGTAAGCTGTTCTTCGTTGCTGTAGCGCCCTTAGCCTGATCGGAAGATCACACTATGACACCTACATTCCCTCTAGGTTCGGTGAGCTGAATATAGTTATTTGAATACGATAACCTGAGGTTAACAGTTGACAGTTTATTGCCACAAGTAGATAATTTTCTTGCAGTGTATGAAAAATAAAAAATACAGAAAATAAAAATAGAGCTTTCAAAAATATATGAAAAAAAATAAAATAAAATAAAAAAGTTCAAAAGAAAGTGTCGCTCCTTATTTGTTAGAAGGTCTGAGTTCAGTTTCAGTTCTGTGGTTTATGTGTGTAATGTTCTGCTCATATGTTCACTACCGGGTAGATTTTTTGTGTTGTATTCTTATCTGTATCACGAGTGAAGTGAGATGATGTCTGAAGTTCCTCGGAGTGGATCCCATGGCTGGCCACACCGTACACCACTCCATCTGAGTCACTCATCTTTTCTGGCTCGACACCGAACCTCTTCGGGTTCGGAATCTGAATCAAGTCCCAATCCAGCAAGGATTTAAAAAAAAAAAACAATCGGAGATCTCATAGAGGTTTACACAGTGAAAACAGCTCCTCTGTCTCTCACTCAACACTCACACGGCTTTCTCCCCAGTTTGTCAGCTCGTTTACATGCATGTGCTCTGGTCGATAGCTCAGCTCTGAGTAAGATGGCGCTCGACTTAGACTGACATCACGCTTGGCTCAGAGTGAGATCACGTTCATGGCGCTGATGCGGCTGATGCGCCAGCATGTGGTGGGGCTAAGGTACTACATTTAAATAACATAAATTGGTTTAGTAACCATGTGGGTTACATTGCATTTACCAGCAGCAAGCAATTCTTCTTTGCACAAGCAGGTGGAAATCTCTAAACATTCATTTGATTGGACAATAAAATATTCTCTAAAACATCGATTAAACAGTCATCCATAAACCATTTAGTAACTTTTCATTCAGTAACCATTTAGTAACCAAAAAGAGAAGACTAAAAGTATCACGCCTTTACGAACTATATGTAGAAATGTATTAGACCTTAGCAGTTGTTGTGTATGTAATGATTCAGGTGTACAAACAAGGGTTTTCTTCATCCTCTGTCTTGGGATCTACTTCAGTCTTGTCCTCTCCGGGCTCAGAGAGGGAGACCTGGGGAATGGTCTCTCCAGTATGCTGAACTACCTGATGAGGAGGTTGGGCAGCAAACTTATCATTAATGGCCGTAGTAATACATTTTAGACAGAGGTGCCTGATGCATGGTATGCAGCAACAACCACATAGGGTTAACATCGTCACTGCTGCCACTAAGGAGAGAAGTACAGAGGTGATCAAGGTGTTCCACTTACCAAAGACATTGACTAACCAAAAAAAGGTTTTCTGGTTACCCTTTTGTAGCTGGCTTTAAAATTGTCTGGAAAAAGCTTTCCTCCAATCCACTCCGGCGGTCCTCAATTTGGACACGGTCTCAGAGTCAACCGATCTGGGTCACGGCACCAAATTGTTAGAGTTGGTTCTTTTATTGGAAGCCCAAGAACAAACCACAGAAGTCTTCAGTTCACAGACGAGGAATTTATTCAGGTCACAGGTAAAGTACAGCAGCGCTGGGTGTGTAGTGACAGAGCTCAGTCAGGATCTCAGCCAAAACGAACACAGCTTTGAGAAAACAGTTCACATTTATAATTCACAGTATCTTCTTGGGCTGGTCCTGCCCCATACAAGTTGGACTTTATGATAGAGTATGATGAGTCAGATGGTGCTGTCCACTCTTGCTTTATGATGTGTGCACAGAATATGTGTTAAGTATGTGTGTGAATCTGCTGTGAGTCAGGTGTGTATCTATTGTAACAGACCTAGCTGACAGAGAGAGAAGACACTGCAGTTACATCTTGTGCTTGCTTATCAGAGTCACCGCTATGTGGTGTCGTGAGGACACTCAGCAGTTTATGTGAGTTCAAGCACAGGACAGAGCACACAGTGTCAGACTGTCGACGCAATGCAATCCCAGTGTGAGCGACGCTGCCCTCTGCGATTTCGGCGCTCGTTTTCTCCCCCGGGATGAAGATGGAGGTTGACCCGCCGATCACCCCAGGAGACCGGCTGCTCGCTTCTGAGATGACCCGCTGCTCCCTGTCGGCTGGTTCCACAGGTGGCTCTTCACTTCTCCAAAAACGTCGGAGCAAACTTCCAAACTGGCGTCATTTGGATAAACTGACCACATATTGGGGATCTAAATGGTCATTTTCTCGCATGAAAAAACATGAAAACTTAATAAAGTGAGATATTAACAGCTCTACAGCGGAAATTAAAGCTGCCTTTAGCCTGTTTCACCGCTATCGCTGTCGGTTGGAGCGAAATGCATTTTGGGAAATTTGTATACTGCGGTGTGAACGACATCGGTCTGCTGGGATAGCATACTGAATCGCACATTCATTAGGCAGTATACAGTACTTAGGCAGTATGTAGTAGGCACTACGGTAGTAGGCGGTTTGGAATACAGCCAGTGAAACAAACCAAAGCTGAAAAAACTCAAACTAGCTGCCCAATACAAACAAAGAGTGTATCCAATTGTGTTGGATATATCCGCTAACTAAAATGACAACAAAATGTAACCCAGTAGATAATTGGGTCTAGTAATGTTGCTGTTGTTATTTTAAAAAGTATTATTTTTCATGATTAACCCTCTTTGATTTATTATTATGTCAATCACATTAATTTTGCACACACTCAGTCCTTATTTGTTGCATTATATAAAATAGATACATGATATGTGAGAGAAAGTCAGAGCAGCGGTACGAGTCGATGAGAAACACAGAAGAGAAAGTTAATCACAACTTAAGAAAACAGCGGTTAATAACTTACTTATCAACACCGAACGACCATTGAAATTACACCTACCTGCAGCAGAGAGGCAGTTGAGCACCTGAGTTATGTGGCCACATGAATGTGATTTACTGCTACTGTTACTGTGTGTGTGTGTGGAGTTAAAGCTGCATACGTTGCTCTGGTAATCTGATGAAAAATGAGGTGTGTTGTTTATCTTGCTGCTGTTAATTTCGCTGTGTGTATTCATTCTGAGATGCACTGTTTATGATGTTATGTTAAACAACTGCCAGATGTGTTCATTTACAATGGGCAGATATTCTGTAGTCCTGAATTGATATTTTGATGTGTGTTAAATATGCATTTAGCTAATTCTTAGTTCATGATTCAATGGACATGTGTACAATGGTTAAAAGGATTTAAAATTAACAATATTTCATGTAGAAAATGAGCTAAAATATCATAATCCATGGTTAAATGGCTAGAATAATTAAATACTTACTTGGGGAAAAAAAGAGAACTGTACATAATCACTATTGTGTTCCAGTAGTGTGTTGAGATACTGAATATGGCCATAAGAGATAAGTTTGATGATTCTGTGTAGTAATAGTCCTGTCTTTGTACAGGCTAGGTTTTTTAGAACCTTCAGAACTTTTGGATGTGGATCTGAATTCTCCTCGTGGAAGGAGATGGCGAGCCAGTGAAAACCATTCCTCAATCCAAGGAGCAAAGAACCCGTGCCAGAGCCTGAAGAGGACGTCCAATTCCTTCTTCACCTTAACTGAGTGTGTCGGTGGTAGGACCACTACACACACACACACCTGACTATTGAACCCAGACTCTTTAAATTGTTTCCCCTGACTTGACCTGGCATTCTTTTGAATACAGTGTGCTGCAACGACAAGGACATTAAAAGACATTTACAGGGATATTACATTTCCATATGGACACTTTCAGTTGGTTTTATGTTGAAGAAAAGACTGTGAAACATTGAGAGATCACTGAATTTTATTTTCATTTTCATACAAATTAATACAGTGAACTTACCTCTACTTCGCGGCTTCATCTATCTATTGTGTCCCTCATTTTCTCTTTTAAACCCTCCTCCACGAACCTACTCCCTGGTCTATATATTCGAATCCTGGTTCACTTAGTGGGTTACAAAAAGAACGAAAAATGCTAAATGGCAGCCCATGGTCAACAGGACTGACTTTTTTTCTTTTTTTTTTTAATAATGATATAAACACAACTTATAGAAAATGAGTTAGTGGAATGAACTGGAATTATGAAGTGTATTGATGTGTTGATGGAAAAAATGATCACCGCTGACACGTCTTCTCTCACCGATAAAAGACTTTATTGCGGGAAAGAACAATGTCAAAACCTCTGGCCGAATCTGAGGGAGTCTCCGGTGCCAGCTGTTGGATGCCCTCCTGTTCAGCTCCAAACACACTCCTTATATACTGTTTCTGAGTACATTCCTTAGTCAGCAAGACGCCACTATCCATCAATATGGTTGATGACCTTTGACCTCACCTTTTAGCTTTTAGGCTGTCTTAGGTTGTCCAGCTGTTTGACCTTTTAGGTAAGGCAAACACCCAGCTTATCTGGCAGTCTATTTGTCGAAAACAACTTAAGACAGGAGGCCCTAATGGCACAGCAACAGAGGAAATCGTGGCCACCCAAGTTAGATACAGAGAAGGAGATGGGGTTCGGACACCACAATTACATTCCCAACACTTAACTGCTCCAAAACTTTAAAAGGAAAGTGTGATATAAAAAACCTTCTTGATGTCTTCGTTTTTATAAAATTTGAAAAAATTGTTTAACTCGTAGGTCGCCATTGTTATTTACATCACAATGCACTCTGGGTAGTGACGTCATATGGTTGCATCGGCCGGCTTCGGTACCCTGCTGCGACTTTTCAGCGACATAAAATGTCATCTGTTCAGCCTTTTCAATTTGAACCCGAGCGAAACATTAATGAGTTAGACAACACTGACAATGTTTCTCAAAACGAGCATCAAAGTGAAGAGCAAGAAAGACGGGATGAGGTAAGAGTGGGACAAAACCGGTGGTGTATGTGCGGCAACTGCGTCTCCATGCTAACCGAGAAGGAGAGTGTTTGTTGTCTAGAGCTCCAATTTTTGTCAGCAGATGTTCATGGTAAGCTATTGTCTAATCAAACATATTCCAATATCAATAATTTCAGAGATTATTAGCATCCAGAACTGTCGTATGCTTTACAGATAATTAGGATATACAGTGAAACGCACGACCCTGATCATTTTTGCAGATATCCCGTGCATCACAGCACACGAAAACTTTGATGCAGTTTGCCTCAACCGAGATGTCTTATGGGCTGCCCTCGTCAGCCTCCACGACTGGGAGAGTGCTGCCCTACCAAATCAGAACCGGGTCACCAATAGGTAGCCTCTAAACATCACCCCAATATAGAAAAAAAATTTTTAAAAATCACTTTTTTCATAGTTTGTGTTGTATAGAGCAGGGGTCGGCAACCTGCGACTCCGGTGGTGGTCGGTGGCTAGTCTTGATTTATCTAACTTCATAAATGCAACAAGACATGGTGTTACTGTAATGTAAAACTGTTGGGACTTTGCGCCGCAGCGCTGTCCAGGTTGCTGATCCTCCTGCCAGTCAGCTAGGAGCAGCTACGGAGCTGTTTAGAGTACTTTCTATCTCCTCCGCCCACAAGAGTGGGACTGTGCCGGGTGGTCCCGCCTAACTATTCTGACAGAAACATACAAAGATGTGTTGAATAAAGAATATCATGTATTAAACTGAGTTTGATTGCTGGCTCTTTGTATCCTTTTCTGCCCAACAGACTATGATATATGAAATTAGACCAGGGGTCGCCAACACGGTGCCCGCGGGCACCAGGTCGCCCGTAAGGACCAGGTGAGTCGCCCGCAGGCCTGTTCTAAAATTAGCTCAAATATACACTTATCAGTGAGCTGCATCTATTTATTTTATTTTATTTTATTTTTGCTATTGTTTAAATCACACTTACATGTGAACTGGAAATGACAATATATTAATTTAATTTTTTTTTAAATGATTAATATAAATGAACTCTGACCTACTATAGTTCAAGGGTCAGTATTGTGCGCATGCCCAAAACGTAGCGTTTGTGGAGTGGCAAAAACAAGATGAGTGACCCCAAAAAAGATGGCAGAAAAAAGAAAGAAAACCTATCATTTTCACGATGAATGGGAGGTAGAGTTTTTTTTTACCACTGTGAAAGGAGCCTGCGTGTGTCTCATTTGCTGGGCGACTGTAGCGACGGCAAAGCGACACAATGTGGAGAGACATTTCACAACTTGCCACACAAGCTACCATGCTAAGTGCCCACCGGGCAGCGCGCTACCAGCAGAAAAGGCTTGCGATTTAAAGGCAGCTTTGAGCAAACAGCAATCTTTTTTCACGAGACCGGTGAAAAGCTCCCAAAAAGCAACCGAAGCCTCATTAAGAGCTACGCAATTCTTGATTAAGAAAAAGAAGGCCTTTTCAGATGGGGCGGTTGTCAAGGAAGCAATGATGATAATTGCTAAAACTGTGCTTGAAGACGAGAAGTATGGAACCGATGTAATCTCCACTCTCTCTGATGTTCAACTGGGGGCATCTACAATGGTGAGAAGAGTGTCGGCGATGTCCGCGAACTTGGCCAACCAGTTGGACCGTGATCTGGCGAGGTGCAGGTGGTTCAGTATCCAGTGTGACGAGTCGGTGGACAGCAGCAGTACAGCACAGCTGATGGTCTTTATCAGGATGGTGTTTGATGATTTCTCCACAAAAGAAGAACTTCTGACACTACTGCCCTTAAAGACAACTACCAGGGGAGTTGACATCTATAACGCGGTGAAGGAGTTTTTGGTGGAGAAAAAGTTGCCGCTGGAAAAGCTGGTATCAGTGATTACGGATGGGGCTCCTGCTATGATCGGCCGACACACAGGATTCATTGCTCACTGTAAAGGTGACAGAGTTCCCAAACTTTCTGCATTACCACTGCATCATCCACCAGCAGTCCTTATGTGCAAAAGTGATCAGCTTTGAGCACGTGATGACTCCCGTTGTAAAGATCATAAACAGCATCCGTTCCAAAGCTAAACAGCACAGAACATTCAAGGTACTATTGGAGGAGCTGTCAGCTGAATATGGTGACCTGCTACTACACACAGAAATCCGATGGCTCAGCAGGGGACGAATTCTGCTTCGTTTTTTGTCACTTTTGGGTGAAATCAAAGAGTTCATGCAGTCCAGAGGGGAAGACACCTCGCTGCTGGAGGACACTGACTGGACACTTGACCTTGCATTTTTAACGGGCATTACTGGGAAACTGAACAGTTTGAACTGTGAGTTACAAGGCAAAAGTAAGACTGTTGCTGATATGATAAGTGCTTTAAATGCTTTTAAAGTCAAGATGAGCATTTTCTCTGTGCATTTAAAGAGAAAAAAGGTGCTGCACTTTCCCTCTGTGCAGATGGTGCTGAAAGACAATACTTCTGCATCTGAGGCTTTTGACAAAGTTGCAGAAAAGTACTCTCAGGTCATAGAAAGACTTGGACAAGAGTTTGAGAACAGGTTTTGTGACCTGGGTCAGCTCGAGCCATGCGTGTCATTCATTTCTAATCCTTTCATGAATGTGGACATATCATGCATTGCTGAGCAGTTAAGTGCAATGTTCAGCCTTGATGCTGGACAGATGGAGCTTGAAATTGTAACATTGCAAAATGACCTCCACCTCAAAGCCTATCAGGGTGCACCAAACCTTTGGGGCCTTGTTGACACAGAAAAGTACAGTGGTGTATGCACAGCAGCTTTGAAGGTTGCAAGCCTGTTTGGTTCAACCTATCTTTGTGAATCAGCCTTTTCTGACATGAACTTCATCAAGAACAAACACAGAACACGCCTCACTAATGCACATCTGCAAGACTCACTCAGAGTTGCACTGTCAAGTTACACAACAGAGTACAACACACTGGTAGAGAGCATGCAATGCCAGGCTTCCCACTAACTGACAAAGAAACAGATCCCAGATTTGGTGTCCAGTTCAAAATGTGTCATTCATGATTTGTTAAATGTGTTTGTAAAATGTAACATTTGATAGCACAACTGTTAAGTGCATTTTTTTTCTTAGGCTTGTACAGGATGTTTGTTAAAAATGTTAAAAATGCTGCGGAGGTACATTGTGATTTCCTAGGACTGTTGTAGAAGTGATCATTTGAAAATGTTCAATTTGAAAAACACTTGCACTTGAAAATATAGAAATAAAGTGTTGCATATTGATATTAATCTATTTCCTATCTTGTTATCATTGTTGATATTTATTGTGAGAAATCATTAACATGATCAGTGTCTTCACATAGCTAAATACCATTAATTATTAATAATAACATATAGTTAAAGCTAAATTGAGCAAATTGGCTATTTCAGAAGTGTGTATCAAACTGGTAGCCCTTTGCCTTAATCAGTACCCAGGAAGTAGCCCTCGGTTTCAAAAAGGTTGGTGACCCCTGAATTAGACCAAATAACACCCTTATTTTGCACATACATTTGATTGACATATCTATAGGAGGACCATGTTATTTTTCTTCAATAGTATGTTTGTTGTTTATCTATCTATCTATCTATCTATTAGCTGCAATCGATAACTCAAGTCCTCAGATGAAAACCCAGAAAAGTTACTGTTAAGTATTAATCTGAATTATCAGCTTCCTGTCCGATGGTTTGCTTAACGTTACAGAAGCAGCAACTGCAGGAGCGGGTTGTTTGCTCAGGAGAGCATCCAGCGCCTCTTGTCTTTGGCGCTTTTTAGAGCGCATTTCACTTGTTCCCCGAGGGCGTCTGGGCTCCTTATGTGGGAAAATTGTCGCCAAAGCATTTGCTTTTAGTCTTCATTTACACCCAGGCGCTCCAGTGAGCTCTTTCAGCAGTTGTGGTCGACGAAAAGCCTCAAATGCATCAGGAGAAAAATGTCCAGAACACAGCCGCGGATCTTTGGGAAGTTGTGTCCGTCCACAGGCATCATCCCACTCCTTTCTCCTCTTCTTGTTGGTAGGAAAGCAGTGTAAACTCACATCACTCTCCTTATTGCCCTTTGACTGGAAATTGCATCCAAAAGCAGCACAATGTGGCATTATATTTATAATTACGTTAACTACGCGCATGTAAACAAACACTAGCGTCCACTATACGTCATCGCCCCCAGAGTGCATTGCGCATGGAAAGCATGGCGCCCTACGTAGGTCAAAATATGTACTAAATATTGTAGATTTTTAAAGCAATGGTAATATTTTATGTGTTTCTAACAACATAATTTAGTACAAGAGAACAATTGTGGCTTATTAGGGCCTACAAGTCTTAATAACCAAGGTTCCTTTTAAATGCGCTCAAAGCAACTGAGTTACTACATGAACATTTCATTTTTGAGTTAGTTAAATTCATGGAATGAGTGACTATAACTTTTTTCAAAGTTTGAGTTATGTTAACTTTCTTCTTTTAATACTATGTACTGTTAGGTTTTACAGTGTACCAGCAGATAATTAAGTGATACAAGTTTTGTTTGTTTGTTTTATTGAAATTTCCACAACGCAACGCATGTATTTTCTTGTTAAAATCCATCTAGGAATAATCTATGAAGACATATGAATCTATGTTTGTCATTTGAAGCTTACACACTTCAAAGAAGGGTTAGGGTTAGGGTTTTAAAGAAGAAAACCGAGAGGCATCAGAACACTGTTCACTCTGTTTTTCCTCATGTTTTCAGTTTTATTCTCTAACTGGATGTAGTAGTTTATCTTAGGTGGACCTATTCTTTTCCTCCGCATTTTTTCTCCAAAATTAAGGTTTCGAGAAAAAACTGGTCAGCTTTTTTTAGATGAATTAAAACAGTTGGATTTTTTTCCTCTGGCAGTAAAATCTTAATCTTGGACTAAAAGAATGAGAAGATGTTTCTGGAAGTTTCTTCACTTTCATGGAGCATAAAAACTGAATGCAGCTCTCCATCCTTTGCTTTGACTCTGGAGACAGTAAAGACACTTATCAATTAATCTGATGCCTGTGTATGACACAACTCTTCTAAAGTTTAACATGGGGTACAGACATCACATGGCCAGGGCAATAGGAAATACTGGAGGCCAGATTATGTACTTGTTAAGAAGTTTACTGTGTGGACATGTGACGGTGTGACAAGAAGTAGGTGTGAGGACAGAGCTCATATACAGAGAGTGATGACAGGCAAACCCTGTAGACAAGTTCTGCTCATATGGAAACAAGCAAAGCCTCTAACTTGCTGCCTGTTTGCAAAGTGAACATGTGTGTATATGATTGTAGATTTTCTGTGTGAGCTCAACAGAGATCTCTGCTGTCAGTGGATCTTCACTGTTGTGACAATCTGGAAGAAATTTATTTTGCTTTAATCTTCCACTGATGCCAAGAGGTTAATGTCTTAACTGCTTCTAAAAAATGTCATATGGCAATCAATTTGTGATGAATGGCACTGCTAGAGAGGAGTTACTTGGAACATTCGAGAGAGCTTTGAATGTCGGTCTGACTTCAGTGCCATGCTGTTTCTTTCTCTTCATCAATGGGACCATGTTATTCACCCTGAGGAGTAAACCAGTGTTTTGTGAGACCTGCCATTACATTTTACTGTATAATCTACTTTTAGCAGACACTACAAATTTGATACTGAATCAGGTGCTGCGCCTATTGAATGTTTCGAGTATATTCCGAACATATTCTGTGTGTTCTTTTCTCAGCCTCTCAGCTAATGGTGTAACTATGGTCTCACCTGTAACCCTGGTGGTGATGTCTCTGGAGAGATATATAGCTGTGTGTTACCCACTGAGGCACTCCATCATAATCAGCATCAAAAACACAGGAGTGGCCATCATTGTGATTTGGGCCTTCAGTTCACTAAGTCCCCTCGTTAAAGCTTTTCTACTAACAAAGTTTACATTTGATGAAATGAACAGCATTGTGACAGGGCACAATTGCGCTGCTGTTGCTATATCACTCGGGCTAATAGCTGAAGAATTTGACAAGATCTACAGTGCTTTTCTGTTAGTTTCATCAGCCGTGGGAATTATTTTCTCATATATTGGTGTGATGGTAGCAGCCAGGTCGGCCTCTACAGACAAATCTTCAGTCAGAAAGGCTCGGAACACACTGACGCTGCATCTGATGCACCTGGGCCTCAGTCTCTCATCAACGCTTTTCAATTCACTAATGTCAGCTCTTTTTACCGTGGTACCACGATTAATGTTCGCACGCATTATTAATTTTTTCTATGTGATTTTCATCATGGCCCCCAGATGTCTTAGTGCTCTCATCTATGGTCTTGGAGATCAGACCATTAGGCCCATTCTCTTGTACTATCTCTGCTGTCGACCCAGCCCAGGCTGAGAGGTGATGTTGTGTCAAGTTCTTTGTTGTGGCACTTAGAGGCCAGCACAGGAAACAGATAAATACGGCCTCATAATGTTGAGCAAATTACTGCCCATTTCTGAAACAACGCTAAATTCACGGTCACTGTCTTTTAACCCCTAGGCCACCAGGGCAGTCAAACAGATGTGTAAGTAAAATTCTTAACAGGGTTTGTTGTTGTATAATGAAATCACCCAAAATTATATGTTCCAGTTCAGTAAAACTGATTAGTGCCCAAGGCACAAGCTGTGTAAGGGTGCATGAGGGCAAAGAAGGACTATAATATATTACAGCCTTCATTTGCACCAACCAGTTTTCTACACTACAGCTCATTTCCATGTTAAATAAGCAGAGATTTTGTGTGGGCACCATCACAGAGCTGCATCACAGAGGTTGTGTTAGAAGAAGGGCAAGAGGGAGGGGGGCGGGGGATAGATTCACCTCTGGATCACACACCACAAACTGCTTCCAAATACATTGTATGTCATTCATAAAGTTTATATAGGCTCACATTGTCACATACATGTCATTTTGTTGGTTATGTGAAATCATTAAAAATAAAACATGAATCTGTGCCTCTATGACATGAATTGGTTTACATCTTGTATTTTTTTTTAGCCTTGAATAGCAACCATTTGATCTTTTATTTTATAATTAAAGATGGGTCATTAACAGGCAACACATATGACCCAGGACAGTAGAAACAAGAGGAACAAACAAACAAGCCAAAAAATAAATAACTAAATGATGCGAAGCCTGCGAAGCTAGTTCAGGCAGACAACTCAAGCTGCGCCCGTCCTGATCAGCTGATCAGTCACGTGCTCCCCTCAACCAAATAGGGCGGGTTATTTAAACCCACCCAG
This sequence comes from Caranx ignobilis, assembly GCA_021432705.1. Lineage (NCBI taxonomy): Eukaryota > Metazoa > Chordata > Actinopteri > Carangiformes > Carangidae > Caranx > Caranx ignobilis. The sequence continues at coordinate 1,782,330 of MU269980.1, forward strand.
TTTACCTGCTCTCCCCTGGCTTGCTGCCGATGCTGCTGCTGTTCTCTGCTGCTGGTACTGCTGGTACCCTTGCTGCTGCTACTGCTCGTGCTGCTGCTGCTGCTGCTGCTGCTACTGCTGCTACTACCCCTGCTGCCCATGAGGTTTTGCAAACCCACCACCTCCCCAGCATCCACCTGTGGGCTCTGTCTCTATGATCCCCTGCGGGGGTCTGCTTTCATTCCCTGTTAGGTCTGTCAAACAGATCATTATTCAGGGAATGAATAACTGAGACAGAGCCTGACGCCAAACCTGTTGCAGCCATGCTCAAGGATAGGCTACCTATGCTGTGCTTCAGCTCGCTGTGCTTCAGCTTGCTTATGTCCAATAAATTATTTATTCTCATTTCAGAGTTGTCTGACTGAAATAAAAAAGTAAAAGTCTGCCAGCCTCTCTCAAAGAGTTGGGTTCCAGAGTCCAGGCTGTGTGTTGGAGACGACCTGTATAAGAGAACAATGCCCCCTAGAACAAAATTGAAACCAACCAAGAAGAGATTTTATGACTATGCTCAGACTACTCCACTTAAATGTGTAGGATACTTTGAGACAGAAATGAGATGGAAAGACAACACAGTCACAGATAACATATACAATGAAAGGAAATGTAGAGGCACTGCTAGGTAGAAAACAATCTTTGAGTTAAAGACACTTAACACGGGAGAGAAGTGAGCACATTAGGACAGACAGATCAACAAGCTTGTTAAAGAGTACCCACTAGTAAGGACTAGGTCAGATTAAATGGTTACAGCGGAGAAGTTACAGTTGATAAAAAGGTCCCACCTGTAGCACAGGGTTTAAGGAGAGGCCCTGATCCCATATTAGAAGCTGTAAACCAGGAGCTAGACAAGATACTTGAACAAGGTATAATAGGGGAAGTAAATGAAGGATCAGAATGGGTTTCTAATATCCTGATTGTACCCAAGAAAGACACAAAAGAAGTGAGACTATGTGTAGACCTCAGGGAAGTGAATAGAGCTGTGATCAGGAAAAGACATCCAGTACCAACAGTAGATTGCATCTTACAGGCAAAAGTGGAGCAAAATTGGTTGCTAAGCTAGATGCATGGAAGGGGTTTTAGCATTGTGACTTAGCCCCAGAATCCAGACCCCTGACAACATTCATCACCCACAGAGGGTGCTACCTCTTCAGAAAAGTTCCCTTTGGATTATTGAGTGCACCAGGAGCCTCCCAGAAGGCTATGGACTTTATATTATGTGGATTGCCTGGCACCGTCTGCTACATGGATGATGTGGAGTGAACGAAGAGCAACTTGAACAGACACTGAGAAAAGTCTTTCAGAGATTCAAGGACAGAGGTTTAACCCTCAACAGAGACACGTGCATCTTTGGACTACAACAGACCCAGATACTCGGACACATGATCCCCACCTAAGGAATCAAACCAGACCCAAGAAAGGTCAAAGTTGTCCGCAAAGTACCCAGGCCTGAGAATATCCAACTCCTCCACTTATTCCTAGGCACCTGCAAATTTGCCTAGGATGAAATTCATACCAAACTATGCAAACTTATCAGAACCACTATGGAAGCTGGCTAGGAAAGGACAAGCGTGGAAGTGGAAGAAGTGAAACAGAGAGATCATTCCTCTTCACCTGGGGAGGTTATTTAGGCAGACTGGTAGCAGGTTCCTACCTTTCTCTTCCTGTGCCGGTCATTCTCTGAGGAACACAGCCAGTGTGAGGGGGACGCCAGGCTTCCGCACTCAGTAAACATTGAATATAAAAAAATCAGCCACTGTATAGATATGTGAACCTCTGTTTGATAGCCAAGTTGATAATCAATCACCTCTGTTCCTGCACACGCCGTATGTCGAACAGGCAGGGCTGATCTGCCCACAGCTCCACGAGGGATGCACCCAAATGAAAATTTTTGGCTGAAACTGAAAATGAGTAAACAGCATGCACACTTGGTTTCAGTTCCTGTTAGTCCCTTAACAAGAACTGAGGTCACTTTAATTGATGTCGGTTTTTTTGTTCCCATGCTTGCTGTTTCTGCCTGAACTCTTTTCGTTTTAGTTCAGCTAGTTCAGGGTCTGGCTCATTGCTGCAAGAGGGCGCAATATGGCCATCCTGCCCACACTTGAAGCAATAGCCTGGCCGGGATCTCTTCTCAGGGGTAAATTAACCTGGGGATGGGGATTTTGGCTCAGCTTGGGGCTTTGGTTTGGGCTTTGTTTTCTTATTTGGTTTAGTGGATGACTGAGTTGGGTTGCTACTCAAAGTGTTGAGAGAAGCTATATGTGCTTTTTAAGCACATATAGCTTAAAAATTTGCTGTTCTAATTTATTCGTATCAACGGGAGGGGTCGCAGCTGCTGTAGCTGCCATGTCAGTATCATCGAGGGTACAGTCATTAACAGAAACGGGGTTCGAGTGGACTTTGGTTTTAGAAAACCCTAAGTATTGTTTCATTCAATTTGACTTTGCAGCTTGACGGTCTTCGTCTGTGCATAACAGAAGGAGCAGTTCTGAGAATGACGGGGGGTTGGTTTTCTTTTTCTCCAACTGTAGACTTGTGATTAAACTGTTGTTCCAACAACCCCTGCAAAATTGCTTGAGGAGCTGGCGCTCAGAGTCAACAGCAGCAATGCCACCTCACTTGACCACTTTACTCAAAGCTGCATGCAGCCGCTACAGGTAGCTGGAAGGGTTCTCACCCGAGTTTTGATTTGTATTCAGAAACTTAGCAAAAAGCTCGTCTCCATCATCCACGGTGCCGTATGCTGAATCAAGCAGACTGAGATAGTCATGGGGACTAGAGTTAGGCCCAAAATGTTTAACAACATTAGCAGCAGGTGGAAGAAGGCTCTCTACTGTTCTCCTGACAGTGAGTTTGTCAGACATGGAAGGATCAGCAAGGTAGAAATCAACATTACTATGCCATGTATTGTAGTGAGACTCTAAGTTAGGACAGGGAGTCTTCCCAGAAAAACACCTAAGCTTGGTGTGGCCATGGTATTGGGAAACCGCGTCACTATTCCTGATGATATTTTCCACTACTACCTTTTGGACTTCAGAGGAGGTGAGTTGTTCAGAGGATAAGTATAAGCCTGATTTCTTCAGTGAGGGCAATGCCTCTGCACCTACAATGAAGGAAAGGGAGTCAGGTTCGCGAGAATGAGTTGAGTCAGTGACCACTTTCACAGGAGTTTGGGTTGGGTTAGTCACTAGTTCTGCTGAGGTTACATCACTGTTCAACTGGGGTTCATGGTCGGTTTTAGACATACCTGGTTCAGCTATCTGGGGTTCTGATCAACTCTTCCAGCAAAACCTTCTCAAAATCAGTGCCACTTAATTTAGCAACATCCTTCAGTTCAGCTAAATAAGTGTGTGTCAAGGTTGAACCTCTATCAGCTGCATACAGGTCAGAGAGACACTGAATGTGGTTAGCAACATCTGGGTTACTAGTGGGTCTCCTGCAGGGCAAAGTCTTCTGCAGAAAGTGAATGGGCTCACCTGACTTAAACTCTACGATAGCTGTGTCTTTAAACCGTGCTTCTGAACTGGTCACCTTGATTATTCTTTCAATAGGACCGCACTGCCCTAAGTAATCAAAGGCCTCATTGTCTATTACTTCACCGGTTAAACCATCTACTAAGACAGAGTTAGAGTGAGTTTTGATCAGTTCACTTTTTGTAAATGAAAGCAAAAGAAAATGTCAACTGTTCAACCATCAACAGCTCCCAGCTGGCTCGCCAAGTTTTATGTAGCACCCGTAGCCTGATCAGAAGATCACACTATGACACCTACATACCCTCTAGGTTCGATGAGCTGAATATAGTTATTCGAATACGATAACCTGAGGTTAATGTAATGGTTTAAAAAAGAAAAGTGCTGTTAAAAATGCTAAATGCTTTAAAAACTTATGTGATTCTGCTAAAAACAGTAAGCAAAAGAATGTTTTAATTCATGAAAGTACATGGTTAAACACATACCATCATAAGTAATTGTAAAAGAAAAAAAAAGTGGATTAAGGTGAAATTCATTGTGACCTGCTGATCGAATGATCTGTTATCTGCTACTCTAGTCTTCCAGACAAACAAGCATAACGCATAATCTGTGTTTAAAACATAACTAATTCCTTATGTTATTTTGGAAAAGCTGTCTGATTACTGCTTTATATTGTTTCTTGAAGTGCTTTTAGTTACTCCTTGAAAGTTAATTCTCAAACCACCTCTGGTGATCGGGTTTTGATTGCTTGTGTCTGAGCTAAGACGGTAGAGGGGAAGACATTGCTTTCACTCGTCCATTACAACACGGGACGTGACTGAAGCACCATCGTGTCTGTGGTTCTCATTTATTTTTCCCCTCTACAGGTAAGAAAAGTGAACATAATCGGTTTTGTGACGTGTTTCTATGTTTTCTGTGTCTTAAGAGATAAGTAGGAAGTAAAATACTGGAGTTTGCAGTAACTCTGAGAACTGATAAGTTTTGTTTTACGTGAATGTTACACCCACCGTAGCTTTCTTTACCGGCAGGCCAAGCATGCGGCAGCCCAGTCAGTCGCAGAAGCAAAAACTCGGGTATGGGAAAAGTTCGGGGAGGCCATGGAGGAGGACTACCGATCGGCCTCAAAGAAATTCTGGCAAACCATCTGGCGCCTCAGGAGGGGGAAGCAGTGCTCTGCTAACACTGTTTACAGTGGAGGTGGGGAGCTGTTGACCTCGACTGGGGATATTGTCGGGCGGTGGAAGGAGTACTTCGAGGATCTCCTCAATCCCACTGTCATGCCTTCCATGGAGGAAGCAGAGGCAGGGGACTCAGAGGTTGATTCATTCATCACCCAAGCTGAAGTCACTGAAGTATCTTGGGGAAGTAGGAAGTAAAATACTGGAGTTTGCAGTAACTCTGAGAACTGATAAGTTTTGTTTTATGTGAATGTTACACCCACCGTAGCTTTCTTGCTAGCTGCGTTGTGTGGTGCGGTCGACGTTGTTTCAGAGGTGTAGTTGTGGTGTTTGTGTGCAATGTTTGACACTTAATGAGAATATTTGATGATAAATGTGTAGCACCTCCCGTAGGCCCACCACCCGCGGGAGGGTTCAGATGGGGCCGGTGCATTGTGGTTTGGGTGGCGGTCGTGGGCGGGGGCCCCGGCGACCCAATTCCTGGACAACGACTCTGGCTTTAGGTACATGGAATGTCACCTCACTGGGGGGGAAAGAGCCCAAGCTAGTGCGGGAGACCGAGCGGTACCAGCTAGAGATAGTCGGTCTCGCCTCTACGCACAGTCTGGGCTCTGGAACCCAACTCCTTGAGAGAGACTGGACTCTCTTCTACTCTGGAGTTGCCCATGGTGAGAGGCGGTGGGCTGGTGTGGGCTTGCTCATAGCCCCCAATCTCAGCTGCCATGTGTTGGAGTTCTCCCCACTGAACGAGAGGGTCGTTTCCCTGCGCCTTCGGGTCGGGGGTAGGTCTCCCACAGTCGTTTCGGCTTATGGGCCAAACGGCAGTGCTGAGTACCCAGCCTTCTTGGGGTCCCTCGGAGGGGTACTGGAAAGTGCCCCGACTGGGGACTCCATCATTCTGCTGGGGGACTTCAATGCTCACGTGGACAGCGAAAGTGATACCTGGAGGGGCGTGATTGGGAGGAACGGCCTCACCGATCTGAACTCGAGTGGTGTTCTGTTGTTGGACTTCTTTGCCAGTCTCAGTCTGTCCATAACGAACACAATGTTCGAGCATAAGGGTGTCCATAAGTGCACGTGGCACCAGGACACCCTAGGCCGGAGATCAATGATGGACTTTGTAGTCGTGTCATGTCTTGGACATTCGGGTGAAGAGAGGGGCTGAGCTGTCAACTGATCACTACCTGGTGGTGAGTTGGATCTGGTGGCGGGGGAGGAAGCTGGACAGACTCAGCAGACCCAAATGTACTGTGAGGGTCTGTTGGGAACATCTGGCAGAATCCTCTGTCATTGAGGTCTTCAATTCCCACCTCCGGGAGAGCTTTGACCAGATCCCGAGGGAGGCTGGAGACATTGAATCCGAGTGGACCATGTTCTCCACCTCCATTGTTGATGCGGCCGTTCGGAGCTGTGGCCGCAAGGTCTCCAGTGCCTGTTGTGGCGGCAATCCCCGAACCTGGTGGTGGACACCGGAAGTAAGGGATGCTGTCAAGCTGAAGAAGGAGTCCTACCGAGCCTGGTTGGCTCGGGGTACCCCTGAGGCAGCTGATGGGTACCGGCAGGCCAAGTGTGCGGCAGCCCAGTCAGTCGCGGAAGCAAAAACCCGGGTATGGGAAAAGTTCGGGGAGGCCATGGAGGAGGACTACCGATCGGCCTCAACGAAATTCTGGCAAACCATCCGGCGCCTCAGGAGGGGGAAGCAGTGCTCTGCTAACACTGTTTACAGTGGAGGTGGGGAGCTGTTGACCTCGACTGGGGATATTGTCGGGCGGTGGAAGGAGTACTTCGAGGATCTCCTCAATCCCACTGTCATGCCTTCCATGGAGGAAGCAGAGGCAGGGGACTCAGAGATTGATTCATTCATCACCCAAGCTGAAGTCACTGAGGTAGTTTGGAAGCTCCCCAGTGGCAAGGCAGCAGGGGTGGATGAGATCCGCCCTGAGTATCTCAAGTCTCTGGATGTTGTGGGGCTGTCTTGGCTGACACGCCTCTGCAACATCGCGTGGCAGTCGCGGACAGTATCTCTGGACTGGCAGACCGGGCTGGTGGTCCCTCTTTTCAAAAAGGGGGACTGGAGGATGTGTTCCAACTACGGGGGATCACACTCCTCAGCCTCCCGGGGAAAGTCTATTTCAGGGTGCTGGAGAGGAGAATTCGGCCGATAGTCGAACCCCAGATTCAAGAGGAACAATGCGGTTTTCGTCCTGGTCGTGGAACACTGGACCAGCTCTATACCCTCCACAGGGTGTTCGAGGGCTCATGGGAGTTTGCCCAACCACTCCACATGTGTTTTGTGGACTTGGAGAAGGCATTCGACCGTGTCCCCCGTGGCATTCTGTGGGAGGTGCTTCGGGAGCATGGGGTCAGGGGCCCTCTGCTGAGGGCTGTAAGGTCTGTGTACGACCGGAGCAGGAGCTTTGCCGGCAGTAAGTCGGACTTGTTCCCGGTGCATGTTGGGCTCCGGCAGGGCACCCCTTTGTCACCGGTTTCACAGAATTTGTCACAGAATTTCTAGGCGCAGCCAGGGTCCGGAGGGGGTCCGGTTCGGGAGTCACCGGATTTCATCTCTGCTTTTTGCTGATGATGTTGTCTTGTTGGTTCCCTCGAGCCAGGACCTTCAGCATGCGCTGGGGCGGTTCGCAGCTGAGTGTGAAGCAGCTGGGATGAGGATCAGCATCTCCAAGTCTGAGGCCATGGTTCTCAACCGGAAAAAGGTGGTTTGCCCTCTCCGGGTCGGGGGAGAGTTCCTGCCTCAGGTGGAGAAGTTTAAGTATCTCGGGGTCCTGTTCACGAGTGAGGGAAGGATGGAACGTGCGGCTGCAGTAATGCGGTCGTTGTATCGGTCCGTCATGGTGACGAGAGAGCTGAGCCGAAAGGCAAAGCTCTCGATTTACCGGTCGATCTACGTTCCTACCCTCACCTATGGTCATGAACTCTGGGTCAGGGATCCCGGATACAAGTGGCCGAAATGAGTTTCCTCCGCTGGGTGGTGGGGCGCTCCCTTAGCGATAGAGTGAGAAGTTCTGTCACCCGGGAAGAGCTCGGAGTAGAGCCGCTGCTCCTCCACATCGAGAGGAGCCAGTTGAGGTGGCTCGGGCATCTGTACCGGATGCCCCCTGGACGCCTCCCTCGGGAGGTGTTCCGGGCATGTCCCACCGGAAGGAGGCCCCGGGGAAGACCAAGGACATGCTGGAGTGACTACTACGGAGTGACTACGCCTGGGAACGCTTTGGGGTTCCCCCGGAAGAGCTGGAGGAAGTGTCTGGGGAGAGGGAAGTCTGGGGGTCCCTGCTCAGGCTGCTGCCCCCGCGACCCGAAATGGATGGATGGATGGAAATGTGTAGCACTGTTATTCTTTTATTTGTATGGGGAAAAGAGTGACGTTAATAGTGTTGAGTCCTTTAACTTATAAACCCAGGACTCGCGTGTTCGTTTGATGAAGTATGCAGGACACAAAGTTAAAGTTAAATTCACATCTAATTTATTAAATGAATACAGCAGAGAATCAAAGTTTGAGATTGCTTACAGAGCTCTGGACCACAATGCTTCCACCGCCTCTTCCTAAGCAAAGTGTGTATCTTCCCCGTTTACACAGATAATTTTGTACAGAATTCCACCCCACCCCTTGACCTAGAGATACTTTCCCCAATCTACTTCTCTGCAGGTGGCGGCGACCTGTCTTCTCTACACTCACTGTCCTTGTACATAATAACCTCTCCCTCAGCCCTGCACTACATTCCCTGTCTTAATCAACACAGTCATACCACAATACTAAGAATACTTATACGTCAACGATGATGACTGCAAGGATAGCATAGGAAGATTAAAACACATAGCAACAGCAAAACATATCCTTCACATAGCATACTATAGTAACACGCATTAAACACAGTGAGTAACGTTAGGCTACTACATTCAAACATGTGTAAAATCACTACTAGCATGTTAGCACGAACTAATCACTCATCACGGTTAGCATTCATAATCACAAACAGTAGTAAAACAGTCCGTATTTACCACAAACACACATAAACAACATTTACCTTCAGTACGCCTGAGTATGACCCTGTTCCACTGGTAAACTCTGCATTCAACACTGGAAATGAAGGCAATACTCCGCACTATAGCAAATGCTACATTGCTACAATGTGTCATTCTCGACTCATGTGTGTCCCGTCTCTCTCTTGTTGTTTCCCGTGAGTCTCAGATATCCCACCCCCTTAGCCTGTTTGATTGGATGACAGTTTTTTTTTTTTATAACCATGGAAACCTAGCAGACTGACAGGTAGAATAAGGATATGACAAATGAGTACATCAGGTGCCTATACACTGTAGTAAACAAAATAAATTATTAACATGTCATTCTCACATATAATATCATCAACCATTGTTGTTTTTAACCTTTTGGATGGAATATGAACTTACATGGCTTTTATGTAATTATCTTAATCACATATAAATGCATAATGAAATTAACTTATGAACAGAACTTATTACTTTTTTTTTAAGTGCTTTTAATCTAGACAGGGCTACACAGGGATACACCTATACATGCTATATATATATATATATATATATATATATATATATATATATATATATATATATATATATAATAATTAAAAGAATCACGATTAACCACATAACCATAGTTTGATTTGAGAAGTGGAATTATAACAGGCCTAGCTACTGGAGATGCACTGGCCACTGTTTTATCTGGACTCTGTGCATATCACCAAACAAATGAACATGAACTTTATTAGAGGGTTGGGTCAGGTAGAGTAAATAAGAATAAATAAATAATAGTGTAATAACTCCTGTGGAATATTTGATCACAATTTCATCATTGTGAATCTACATTTAAAGAGGAAGTCCAATCACCTTATTAGCATTATCATTGCTCAACTTTTTTTTTGCACTTAATGGGCTTTTTGGTCTCCCATTGTCATGCAAATCAAATACAGAGCAAGGAATGCAGCTGGTGTTCAACTTGGAGGGGGCCAGTTTTGTTTAGGCTGTGGCTTGTGGGCCACACATTCTCCTGAGCTATCTTCTGTTACCATTAATGGACAGCAGCAGTGATGGGCAAAGTAATCACACTACTGTTCTCATTACTTTATTTCAAAAGTAATTTGTTAGATTACAAGTTACAGTACTAGTTCCTCGCGAGCAGCCAATCATCCAACAGACAGTCCTATGTGTGCTCCCTGCCTGGCTCATTGAAACAGCCTATCATATCCTTGGATGCTATGAGTGAGAGGGAAACAGCCAATCATTTAACAGCTGTGTAGTTCTGTTACAGCATCATCACCATGTCTGTCTGTTGACAACAGAACAGCGTGTAGTGAGAACATGAGGACGGTTAACTGAGACTGTTGTTGTACGTCTGCCCCAGTTCTGAATCATCAGCAACAATGAAGTAGCGACAGTTCGCTCAGCCTCACCATCAGTGAAATGCTCGATGGAACCTCCGAATAAAAACACTGAGCTGTGAGTGTTGTGTAACCTTGAGCAGTCGCCCCACAAACTGGAGAGACTAGAGGCTGTAGTCCTCTCTTCAGCAACACCAGGTTCGACTCCACCCCTGCGGCCCATTTTTATCTTATTTAAATATATATAAATTTCATTATTTGAATGAACAATCAATCAGCTCATTAACATGCTGCTTTTATTTAAATTCGTGTTTTTTTCTTTAAATTACTGTGTGAATTGCTGTTAAATATAATTTATTAACTTTTTTTTAGTCTACTACACTGACTCCCTTGGGACTCGGGCCAAAACAGATCTCTGCCGCCCTCCTATGCTGACGGCCTGTTCTCCCGGTCCAAGGTGATCCACTGGTCTCTGCCCTCCCCCTGCACTATCTACATGTATGTACAGTCATACTGATTACATTGTGTGTTTTAATCACACACACAGTGACCCCGTACCGGCAGGGAGACAGAAATTGTTAGTGTTCATGTTGTAACGATCCAACGTTTCCCTCGGTTGTTTGTTTAGTGTCATGCGCTCATTATGAGACACACCAGTATAGGCACCGGGGGAAGGAGAGCCCACACCGTCAGTGAAGGACGACAGCACGGTAGCTCCGCATCCCGCGGATTAGACCGCAAAGGTCGTGGCAGTTTAAACCCGCGAATGCGTGACATCTCCGCGAGGAGTTCTTACCTAGACTGGGACAAGATCGATTACAGTGGATGTTGACTCTGAGACTGACTGACTGTGGGACTGACTCACACACAAGGAACGCCAGATGCCGAGGATGTGAGTAGCCACATGGCACAAACAGAGGAGCCCCGTGGACAATAAAACTGTGTTGAACTGAACTGGTATAGTTTTTTTTGACTGTGGAAGAAGGAAACTTTGTGGAGTGGACTAAGGAAGAAAAAAGCAAAAAGAAAAGACTGAAACTCCTTGCTTGGCTGGTATTTTTTCATTTATTTATGATTATTTCCCTTAAAGACTGAAAGGCATTCTTGGTTGTTGAGAGTTTTCTTCCCAAATATGTATGTATTCCCAGTTTTCCTGAATGTACCTCTGTTGTTGGTTAAGTGGTTGTTAAGTTTTATGCTTAGACATCCTTTGTGTGGGTTATGAGTTAATACCTTTTGAGAGAGAGGTTTTTGATTTAAAGGAGAGACCAAGAAACAAACAAAAAAAAGACTTTTGTCAGGCATCACCTGACTGGCACACCAGACAAAATAAAAATAAATCAATAAGCGAAGACCCTCAAATAAAAAAAAACGGAAAAACCGGCACAACACACTTAAAGCTGACTGGCTTCTATACTGAAAATCTCTGACATGTCAAACTGTAGGATGTGTTAGAGGACTGATTCATCTGTCTAACCATCATAACTATGACATCTGAAACGATAAACACAGCTCAGCGATCAAAAAAAAAAAAAAATACCAATCGAGTGAATTTACTTTCCATCATTGTAAACAGGGTCTTGTACAACCATAACAAGCACATTGATCTCTTCATACAAACAGCTGTTATAGACCGCTGAGGCCAGCTGTGCTTACAGGAATTATTACAATGTTTCTATGTCGTGGTTTTCAAGTGTCTATTTTTTTCCTTTCATATAGCATTAATTTGTTGTCTATATGCAGATTGGGAGCGAGAGAGTACCCAAGTACCCATCACTGAAACAAGGGAACTTTTGAGTGGCTCCATCTGTATGCAGCTGTTTGCAGGAAGAACTAAAACTGAGATGATAGCAGTTTAATTTATGACTATGACTATGTTTACTCCTTTTACTCCTTGTATTCCTTTTTTTTTTTACCTGAATCTGTCCCAGCTCTATTTATTCTCTTTTACAATTCATTCATTCAGTTCATTTTTTAAGACTCCAGTGTTTCCCCATAAGTTTCCCCATAAGTGATCACCGTTAACATAGCGTTTCCTGAGTTTAGTACAGACCCTGCTTTTAAATATTCCATCTTTACTTTCATGCTATATGTGGGTGTTAGGTGGTACTGGGGGTGGGAGGAATAGGGTTTTAATATGGTGAGCACCTTGTGTTGCATTTTAACTGTATGAAAATTGCTATAGAAACAAAGTTTGATTGATTGATTGATTGGACCCTCAATATCCAAACAACAGTTTGACAGTTTTACTCTGTCTCTTCACAACTGTACCATACATGCTACGGCCAGGGTAAGAACCTCAGTGTTGTCTTGGATCAGACCCTTTCATTTGATTTGCATGTAAAAGAGGTGACACATGTCATATTTTCTCACCTTAGGAAAATCGCAAAATTAAGATCAATTCTGTCAATGAAAGACTACAGATGGTTCAGAATATGGCAGCTCGTATGCTGACTGGATCATCTAGATATGAGCACATTACACCAGTGGTGGCCTCTCTTCATTGGCTCCCTGTTCAGGTTAGAGTAGATTTTAAGGTGCTCCTACTGATCTTAAAAATCTTAAATGGCTTGGCACCTTCGTACCTGAATGACTTAGACTTACTTATTTATTTACTGTTGCATACAAGTTTTTGTTGTCAGTGATGTCCTGTTTCAAGAGTGCGTTGTGATTTTTGGGGGGTATGGTGTATGTTTCTGCCTGTGAACTGCATGCAATTTTTGATGATTTTGGCTTTGTTTTTTTAATCAACTTCAATAGCACTTAAGTGCTTTACAAATAAATTTATTATTATTGTTATTCAAGTTAAACGATAATAGGTTGCTATCAAACCAGTAACCAAATTAAGTAGTAATGTTCTCTGTTAATGTATCACCCGAACAAAATATATTTGTGTCATCCACAAATAGCATAAACTGTAATAATTTAGACACTTTACATGTATCGTTGATGTACAGTGTAAAGAATTTTGGACCCAATACTGACCCCTGGGGGACACCCCAAACAATGTCCTAGTTCGATGAACACTCGCCTAATTTCACAAACTGTTTTCTCCCAATTAAATAATTTTTGACCCAATCAAGCACTATTACCCTGATACCATACCTTTCCATTTATTGATTAGTATACAATGGTTCATTGTCTCAAATGCTTTTTTCAAATCAATACATATTCCAATAGCAAAGTGTTTAAGATGTATAGCGTTTGTAATTTTTTCTATGGCCTCTAGTATTGCCATTGATGTTGCGACAGCAGTCACAGTACAGATCAGTGGTCATTGTTGCCAATGTTTGTTTTGTTTTAAACACAGTGGGTTTGATTCTGGTTACGGACGTCACACTCGTGACTCTTCCAGTGTAGACACTCGACGACACTCCCATCAGCAGCCAGGAGTCAGTTGATGTTGCATCAGGTTAGCTCACTTGGAACCTTGCCAGAGGCAAAACCAAAACAGTACCAGTTACCAGGTACTATCACAAGTGGGATATTAAAAAAACAAACAGAGAAAAAAAAAAGTAGTGTTGAGTCAAGTCAAGCCGAGTAGTGCTACTGGAAAAGGGCAAATAGATATACAAAAAAGAAAAGTCCTCAGCAGTTGAAAAAAACGTCTTGCTCATTTGTATGATCTAAGTTGTTCATGTGTTGGTCAACTGGCTATCAGCACAAAGACATTATGTATGTAATAGGGGTGAAACGGTCCTCCACAGTTCAGTGCTCCACAGTTCATCATCAATTGTACTTAATTACTGTTGTTATCATCATAAACACTAAATCCAGCATGCTCCCAAACAGCAGACTGAGTGACAGACAGTGTTGCTGCCACCTCCCTAAACTCTTGGCCTCCTCTGTCTTTTCCTCATCCTCACAACTGACCTGGCTGCTGCAATCCATACTGAACCCTCCACCTCCAAACCAAATGAAAAACACATTTGCCCTTGTAGTGTATTTTCCACCTCACATCCTGTCTATTTTACATTTAAAGCGTTGTGCACTCATCTTTTGTATGTTCTAGTCACAGGTTAAGGAAAATGTTTATTAAATCCTGCTGAGAGGTGTTTTTACGACCTCTCTTATAAGTTGAACGAATGGAATGTGCTGGGAAGGCAAGTTGTTACCAATTTGGTTCCCTGGTCAACATACCAGACCTGGACATACCACAAAAGTAGGAGATGAGGTCAAAGGGCAAAAGGGGAACTGACCATAAGCTAAGACCAGAGCTTGACCAGAGGTACTGGCGGCTCCGGAATGTCTAAAGGAGTGGACTCAGAATGATATATAAAGGAGAAGTTCAGAGTGGTCAGGAGAGTCTCCAGATCGGCACGGAGGGGCTCTGAGATTCGGCTTGTTGACACTGTACCCTTTTTGTAATAAACCTTTTTCATTGGAGAAAGAAGACGTGTCAGAGTGGTCATCTTCATCGGCTTCCACATCAAAATACACAACACCCTGCACTGAGACAAGCAAACCAACAGGACAGATGTTTTTTACATGAGGTTCCATCTCTAGTATGTAACCTACATGGTCATAGCTAGATCATGATCATTTTGATCATACTGTGAAATAACATTCTACTTGAGAACAATTTAATTTAAATTTAAACAGCTGACAGAAATGATGCTTAGCGTTACCAAATGAAACCCAAGACGTAATGTTGGAGGCAGATTTGTCCTTTAACCTTTCCATTTTCTGAAAATACAAGGATGTGGTGGCTATCTGGGTTATGTTAAATGAGTCTTTACTCTTACATCTACAGTCTGATTCACTTCTGTTTTACACAAGTGAGGAACAAGATTTCAGGCTAAAGTATGTTAAGCACATTACAGAGAACCTCACAGCAATCCAAGCTAGATTGCCAAGATATTGTAAAAGGACACTGTAAAAACATATCAATTGTGTGATAGTGAGACAGAGCTTGCTGGAATAGGAAGAAGTCTGGATCAATCATTTGTTGTCTCAGCAGTCTTATAAATAATTCATGTGTACTTAATGTATATATTGTATTTAGAAGTACTTTTCATGTTTTGTCCACCATTTAAACGCAAAAACAACTGCATATTCACCATTAGTTCTGCCTATCCAGTGTAAGCACTGAATTAATGTAGGTCGGAATTCGCATGAAACAAACCAAGATTTTGCTGTATTTAATGTTTATCTATAAAGTGATTAGTATGCTGATCTATTGGCTTGTTTAAGGCTTCTGATGATAGGTGTTAGTTTCCACTGACAACAGAGATGATACATGAGGACAGGTCTGATTGTCTGATCTCTGATGCCATAGATAAGAGCACTCAGGCACCGTGGGAATATGATAATACACACATAAAGGACAATTTTTATGCGCACAATTATTATTCTGTCTAGGACCTTTGAGATGGCTGTGAGCAAGGGGTTGTGTATAGTTGATGAGAGACTGAGGCCCAGCTGCACCAGATGCAGCAGCAGTGTGTTACGAGCCTTATGAGCTGAAGCTTTGTCTGTAGAGGCTGACCTGGCTGCTACCATCACACCTATATAAGAGCAAATTATTGCCACTGAAGCAGATGAAAAGAGGAAGTAAGTGTAGGCTTTGTCATAACGATCAGTTATTGGCTCAAGCAACATTAGTACGTCAGAGCAAACATCTGTCATCTGCAGGTCTTCAAGGTCTTCAAATGGAAAATTTAACAGTAAAAGAACTCGAGTGAACACATTTAGTAAACTGATGATCCAAACCACAATGATAGCTAATGCAGTGTTTTTGATGGTGATGACAGTAGCATGCCTTAGAGGGTAGCACACAGCTACATACCTCTCCAGGGACATCACCACTAGTGTGAGAGGAGAGATGTCATTCATAAGCTTGGTGAACATAACAAGAACACCACACACAGGATACGTCAACCATATTCTACAAGTAGCAATAATATACAATAACTGGCTTAATGCCAACTGAACAGTGTCTGCAAAAAGGAGGTTATACAGAAGAATGTAACGTGAGGTCTCTCTAAACACCAGTTTACTCCTCAGAGTGAAAAGCATAATGCAGTTGATAAAGAGAAAGACACAGCATGGCATTCCAATCAGAGTGGAAAACAAGACTCTTTCCAGTAACCCCTGATACTGTTGACCAGTGATGTTGAGAGGCTTAGATTGGTTTACAAAAGACATTTTAGTGAAGCATTTAAGACCAAAAATAAGGATGAACCTGGTGATGTAATTGAAGCACAAAAATACAACACTTTTTGTGCAGTTTGGATTCCTAAAACAGTTAAGACATGTCATCTCTACAGTACAGATACCTGTTACCTTTACAAACAGAGCACAAAATGACCCATCTGTATTTTCCTATCAGCGGTTGGCAGGTAAGAAGCTGGAGATGATTCAATGTGAGCAGAACTGGTCTGCAAATCTTGTCTGTCCTCTAATGCTATATCTCAGCTCACTTTTCCCACCCACTTCATGACACTGTGACTCATTTCTCCTCTGGCTGCAGGGCACTTAAGGTTGGTAGGATACTATAAGCATAGACATAGGACTGGTCTCAACACTGGGAGGGACACAAAACACCCACCCCTCACCCCCAGCACTTGAAATCAAACATTGCAATGCTGTCAATCAAATATGCTTATGAGTATGTAAAATGTTATAATAATTTACACGTTAATATCAAAATAGTAAGACTATAGTTACATTGTACATAAGATAGTAATTTATAACTAACCTGTAGCACTGTAGGTTTAATCAGATAATCAGTTTTTCTTATGTGTGATAAGATCATGAATGAATGAATAAATAAATATAAACATGATTAGACTTGGGGTCTCATGTTTTTGCAGTTTTAAACAGAGAGGGAATAGGATCTCATTCAACCAACATCTTCTGAAAAAAAAAGTCTAAATTGTTTTGTGATTTATTATGCTGGTCTGCCAAGGTGCAATAAAAAAGATGATACTTTTGCTAAAAACCCCTTATCTAAATGGCAAGAAAACAAAAGATAAAGAAAAGATACACAAACAAGAGAAATTTTCAGGAGTTCTCTGATAACTCACATATTCACTTTGTGGACTCAGCTGAGGTTCCTTCTCCATAACCAGACCGCAACTAACTTTAGGCCTAGGCCACGGCAGTCCCGTTTAAAGTGAGAGCCTCTCCCACTGAGCTTAATATTTACACAGAAAGTACATTGAACACATGTGTTCAACTAGTAGGTCATTTTCAAACTCATACATTTGACTTTTATCCATTCCTGTAAATATTTTCCTTCCATCCAAATTATTTGAAAGGGAAAGAAAATGTTCCTGTGATGTAGGCCATTCTGTTGAATGATTGTGTTTGCGTTCTGCATGGGCTTCAACAGACATTGTAAGTGTGCATGCTCAGTAGGCTACCACTCTGGTCTCTAGTTTTGCAGACCAGGCGCAAGTTCAACACAGCTGCGCCATGCCAAAACACCCTTTTTCCACGAATAAAGACACTCACATTTAGAAATTTATATTTAAACTCTGTGTAACAAAGATGAGCAGTGTGCACAGATCACAACATAAACAAATACCATGTGGAACGGATAAAATCAGAAGCACCTGTGCGTAAAAGACACATCACCAAGCTCCGTGACCTGGTCCTCGTCGGCGAGCGTCTCTCTTTTTCTCTTTTCTTTTGAATTTTCTGAGATGAGAGATCTTGAATATATACTCACTATCTGATGCCGAGGCTGAGAGAGATGTGAGCTTGTTGGTTTTGTAGGGGAGGAAATATTTGGAGACATTTATCTATTATCTACATTTATCTATTACCCAATATGTATTCTGCCTTTCCGGTGTTAGGATGAGGTTTTGTCAAAGTAAAGTAATTAATTTATTTAATCTGACTCCTTTCAGTCTGGTGGAAACTTCCATTGTTTCAGGGATGAGAGTTCAGGGTGGTGTAGAACTGTCTTACAGTTTCCCCGAGCCATTCGGAAAAGAATAAAATGACAGGGGTCAAGTCCAAGATTGACAGTTCATTTCATCACCCATATACCTAGCATTTCAGTCTTTGCAGATCTAATAGTTGCAGGGTCTGGGCATCAGGGCAGAGTGTGTGATCATGCAATTGGATGACATGGTAATCCATGTTCAGAATTGTCTGTTTGACCACGTCCATTGTGTCTGTAACAGCCTGGGTGCCTAGAAAGTGTCCTCCCACCAGGGAGAGATAACCAAGTCCAGTGGTACTCTGCCCATGATGTTAATCTGACCCATGGAGAAATCCTCAGTGACTTCCAGGTAAAAGCTGCGGTCTGTAGGACAGGTTGGACCCCCGTAGAAAATATAGTTAATGTCTCTTCATTTAACAAGCACAGTGGCTGTAACTAGAAGTTTTATTTCAACATGTGCTTGAAGTAAACAAGGTCTCTGTGTTTTTTAAGGTCATATATCCCTTGATGTGGTCTCATTTTATCGTCTGATTCTTCACCGCAATGCCTGATGAGCATATGGTGGTGGAATTTGGATAAACCTGTTCTGGGTGAATAAGTGGAAATGTGATAAGGAGCCCAATACATTTCGTGCACCCGGTGTCAGCGTACATCATTAGAGCAGACAGTAATTTTGAATAACTGATATCATTCAATTTGTCTGACATGGCCCACCTATGCAAGTCACATCACATCACTTAGAACATGCCGAGGGGTCTTCTGTTGACAAAGGTTCAGGCTTTCTTGTCTTGTAGCAGAGAACATTCATGATATTACAAGTGACATTGCGGAAGGAGGTCTTATTTACATTTACTTAAATGATGCCACCTGGAGGTGTGGGGTAAGTCTTTTGGCATTGTGTGTGTTTGTGATGCCCATAAGTGGTCAGACAATTATGGTCAAGTGGGACTTGCTGTCCAAGCTGGATGTAGGTTGCTCTGGACAGTCTCCTGACATCTGAAATCCTTGAGGTGGCAGCGGAAAGTTTATGAAATGGCTGCCTTGGTCTGACAGAATTGGAGCACATGCTCCATACAGAGAGATAATTTTGTTCGCTGAGACAAGTGCCACTGTTCTTGTGAGTAGGGATAGCATCAACCCATTTTGTACCCCCCTCTTGGCACTGGGAATTGGACCAGTGAAACCCATCTGTAGCATCTTTTTGGTGTTTGGGTGGCTTAGGCAAGTCTAAGACTGGCGCAGCACACAGACGTTCTTTCGATTCAGTGAATGCTTTTTTATGCTCATCAGTCCAGGCTAGGATGTCGGAGGACTTTGACTTGTCTTCTGACAGTTTACACAGGGGTGCTACAGTATCAGCAAAATCTGGAATGAACTCAAGGAGATAGTAAGAAGTTCCCAACACTTTTTGAAATGAGTTCAGTGTGTGTGATCTTGGTAGTTCTGTAATACATTTGTGCCAATCTTCAGTCAAAACTTGGGGTGGTGGATTTGGACTGTGGGGCACCATGCAGTTTGAAACAACATTCTATTTTATGGCCTGGTTCATGACAATAGTTACAAATGATGATATTATTGTCTCCCTCAGCTACCCATTGAGTTGCGGCTATGGGGCACAGTGTTAGAGTTTTTGATCTCTGCTCTATTTTTGTGGCCCATTCAATGAGTGCATTGAATGTGTTGTGTGGTAGGTCTCCACCCAGAGCTAACGCATTCTGAATGTGTGGTCCAACATTATTGCACAGCATTTGCAAGAGGATTTTGTGATTACAGTTGTAGTCCTCTACCCCACTGTATTCTCTTAAGGCTACCCACATACGCTCTGCAAATGTCTCAAATGTGTTTTTACTTGATTAAGTTCGAGGATTCTATGCCACCCGGCCTGTGGTGGTCCTCTCATCTGAAGCAAGACCTCTTTTATACGGTCGGAAATGTTGTTATTAGTTTCTCCGAGCCGCCTATCGAGAACTGTTCCAGATCTGAGTTCTTGAGGGATTTTTGATTTTTTATCTGTAACAGTGAGCAAGACTATTTCAGAACATTCCAGAACATGCGCTTCAACTGGGAGCAGCAAAGTCTGGCAGCTCTGAGTTTTTACTCAACCTTTGCTTTATTTTTGTTGTGTTTTTGTATGTTTTTGTCAACTACTGATGGATACTTCTGTGGGGAGAGGAGATTCTTCAGGAGAGGGGCTTCTGTCATTGAAAATGGAGCAAGTCTGGAGGATGCCACCCTGTTCCAGCTGGGATGAGGAGGTGCTTTCATGGTTGCTGTGCTGGTGGTGCAGAGGTTAAAGGCTTGGAGGTGGAGATGTACTGTGAGTCCTTTCTGCCATCAGTTATCGTGCAGAGTGTCGGCTCTCTGCCCGGCGGGAGTGATGAGGAGCTGGAGGTATAGATGAAGACTCAGGAAGAAGACTTTTTTTCAAATCAAAACAATACTTGTGTACATCCCACCAATGGCTAATGCTGAAGTTCCATGTGAAGGTCTCCATGAAGTCGTTGCTAGGATACAGACTAAACATCCTGAGGCACTTGACTTCAGAGCGATCAGGGATACATGCTGATGGAGGCCATTCTGAACAACTCAGACCATCCTCTTCATAACACCTTGATGGACCAAGAAAAGAGCGGTGGTGGACGGCTCCTCTCTCTTCACTGCAGGATGGAGAAATATAGAAGATCCTTTGTACCTTCAGCCATCAGGCTTCTTCATTCTTCTGCAAATGGTTGATGAGCTGACAGACAAATGAATTTCCCTTTGGGGATCAATAAAGTCATTCGTATTCGTATTCGTATTTGCCACATATCTCGGGGCTCCAGATTGTAAACAGATGTTTGAAGCATTAGTTTGTCCCAATAACTTTGAAACAGTTATTGCAAGCCGATTACTTCTCTATGTTGGGAACATTCTTCACATGATAATGCTCAGGTAATGGTAGTGACTTCATTGTCCGCATCTCTTACTGTGTTTAAAACAGATATTTTAACAGATTTTCTGGGAATTGTGCCTGTTTTGAGATGAGTGTCCATTCGGTTTTGGCTACGGTGTTTTAATTGAGATGTGCGCTGAGGGCTATAATTGTCCTGGCTGAGGGAATGTGAGAGCTGTCTCTCTGCCATGGGTGTGGAGGTTGTACATCCTATCTCATTGTCAGTGTCATCCTGAGTTATAGGGCACCTTGTAATGAGAGTGATGTCTTCATCTTCACTGCCGCCTTGATCATAGCTCTCTATGGTTTTGGAACTGATAACAGCCTCTTTAATAGCTGCTACTGGAAAACCAGCATCACTACAGTAGTCTTCCAGTTGGGAAGTGTAGCGCTTGTCTAAGTTCAGTTTTTGTTTTAGCCGTTTAATTTCTGCCTCCATTGTTTTGCATTGTCTCGCCCAACTTTTTCATAATGGAATGTGTCAATTTGTGCTCGTAGTTTCTTTATTTCTTCTGAACCTAACCTTTCTAAACCTTGGATGTTCTCCAAAGTACGTTCTCCCTCTGTTATAGTTTTTAAATTGTTGCGCCTAAGCAAATAGACAATCGCAGCAGAGAGATCACAAAATTTTATTTTCGATTTTAATGCAACACCTTTTGTTGAGTTCCATTGAAGAACTTCACTGTTGTCCCATTTCAAACTTACGCCAAGATCACGCAGACGAACTAAAGTCTTGTATACCTGTAAAGCAGCTGCATCCATTACCTGCTTATCTATCTCTACACTCGAACATCCCTGTTCTAGTGAGTTGTGATTTGAAACTTTCCCCCCATCGGATTTCAACGGTCTCCGATCTATCAGTGGATATGTCGATCCATTCTATATTATGTGTATATATGTGATGTGAAGTTAAACTTTCCCTGAATCTTTTATCACAGCTGTGAATTTGTCCTTACCACAGAAGCTGTAGGTGGACACACAGGAGTTCAAACCTCATTGCTTGACGTGCCAAAATTGACTTTGCTCGCCTTTTTGCTTGCTGCAATCGCGAGATCACGTGGGGGTCACCAAACTGTAGGGGAGGAAATATTTAGAGACATCATACATATCTATTATCTCCCCAATATGTATTCTGTCCTCCCGGTGTTAAGATGAAGTTTTATCAAAGTAAAGTAATTAATTTATTCAATCTGACTCCATTTACTTAAAGATAACTTCACCATTGTATATTGGTGAGAATTAATAGTTAACCAGTAATTAAGAATATAAGCCTTTTAAGAATTCAATTCTGTTAAGAGATCTGACATCAGTCTTAGTTCAGGGATGGCAGATATAGGTTAACAAACCACTCAGTGACCTTCTTAACATGGAAGAACAGCCCTGATGCCTGGGTGGGGCTAAATGCCTCAATAGTGCCCTCTTGAAACTTTCAAAAACCCCTCCACATAGGGGTTTTCTGGAGAAGGCAGTTGAAAATTGTTAAAAAGCTTGTCTGTAAGTTGGGGCACCGTTTAGCTCAGTGGGTAGAGCAGGCGCCCCATATACAAAAGCTACAGTACTCGCTGCAGCCGACCCCAGATCGAATCCCTTCTCGGTCTCGGCCCTTTACTGCGTGTCATTCCCCCTCTCTCTGCCTCCCCATTTCATGTCACTCTCTACTATCATTTAAAGGCAAAAAGCCCCAAAAATATACTCAAAAAAAAACTTGTCTGTGGGTGTGGCAGCTGCAATTTGATGAGTCATCATTAAACTTCAAAAAGCTCCCATTCCCTCAGACTTAACCCACACTGCTTCAACATTTCTGGACATGATAAGAGCTCTGCCCTGAACGCCTCCATATGCTCATATTAGGTGTCACACCCCCTTACAGAAACAGGAAATGCAGTATTTTACACTGACCTCCACTGATCCTAAACTCTTGAACTCATCCACTTAATTTCATGCCCACATGAGTATTAACAAGTTGATGAAGCTCCACAATGACACCTGTGTGGTTTCACAAAATTTGATATGAGTGAGCTTCTTTTATGCAACTCAAGTCGGTGGATGGCAGAAAGGTCCAGCAGCATACATGGGACTGAATGATCTCCATC
Source organism: Caranx ignobilis (assembly GCA_021432705.1). Lineage (NCBI taxonomy): Eukaryota > Metazoa > Chordata > Actinopteri > Carangiformes > Carangidae > Caranx > Caranx ignobilis. The sequence goes on from MU269980.1 coordinate 1,805,302, forward strand.
TGTCTTCAAAGACTAGTCTTCAGGTTTCTGAAGTCATCATGTAATTTCCTTTATCTGTTCAAAGCTAATCTTAGTGGTGTAACACATTACAGTGATATGTGCTAGTAATTTCTTAATTTGTCTCAGTTCTTAATATTTACAACCTATCTTTCTGGGAATATCTTTTGCACATATAAACCTGAAGACAATTTTTGTTAGGTGAAATTTCAATCCTTAACCTACTTTATTGATCCCCAAAGGGAAATTCATTTATCTGTCAGCTCATCAACCATTTGCAGAAGAATTTAAAGCCTGATGGCTAGAGGTACAAAGGATCTTCTATAGAGAGGAGCCGTCCACCACCACTCTTTTCTTGGTCCATCAAGGTGTTATGAAGAGGATGATCTGAGTTGTTCAGAACGGCCTCCACCAGCGTGTATCTCTGATCTCTCTGAAGTCAAGTGCCTCAGGGTGTTTAGTCTGTATCCTGTTCCACTAATACTTGGCTCTTGTGTGTGTGTGCCTGAAGCAAGCCCTGTGCTTTTTGGCTTCTCTTACAGTTACAGTTCACACCGGACACAAAGCAAATTTTTGCCTTGCTTCACATGACTGCAAGAGTATTTGTGTTGACTCGCATGAATACACAAGTACAAAGAACTCGTGCACATTTGAGATTGAGAGATTGAGACATTGAGATCCATCTGAAAACCAAACATCTCTGTCTCGGTTAATAACATCATTGGAGGTGCACACAGCTCGGTGAATTTCAACACCTCCAGGACCTGCGTCTGGATGGCGGCTGCTTCCAGCGCTCACCAGGGCCCAGTTTATGGCCTGTTAGGTAGGATCTGTCTTTTGGCAGGACACCAACTACAGGCGCTTCATTTCAGCTGTGGAGCACCTGTCCTACGCCTCCGATGAGAGACAGTTTTTAGAGTGTGAAAATCAATACATATTTACTGTATGTAGCCACTGACATTCTGGCATCCTCTGTGAGAAGAATCTCAATGCTGATAGGCTGCCCCAACACATCGTCAAGTGAATATGTTGCTGGAGTTGAATATTTTGAACTTGCGCAAATGTGCGAATTTGCATCACACCGTCATTCGTGCCACCAGCATGTCTTTGCATTGACTTTGTCGTATCCGGTGTGAACGCACTGTAAGTATTGTTATGCCTTAAAGGAGACATATTCTGCCCCTTTTCCACAAATTACATTAGGTCCCAGGTGTCTTAAAGACATGTCTCTGACATGCTTCGGTCAAAATACCCCAAGGATCAAACAAAACAGCTCTTTTCATCCTCTCAAAACAGCCCTGTTCAAAAGGGCTGGTTTCAGTGCCTGTCACTTTAAATGCAAATGAGCCATAGGACATAGGACATCACCTGTAGGGAGAAGCGACAGGCGTGTATTTCATCAGAAATCAGGGTGACACATGTAACTGCAGTCAGATTAACTGAAAAGAAGAATGTCTGAGATAGTTAATTCAAATTTTAATACGTGTGCATTGACAATTTTTAAAGTACGTAATTTGTACGTATTTGGACGTATTTTGCTATGAGGCTATACATGAAGTGATAATAGCAATAACATTATCAATACAGCAAGCAATATGCCTCAATAAATCAAACATTAAATATAGGAAGCAGTTATTTATTTATTTTGCAAGTGATGTATTAATTCAAATTGACACTCTGGTGTATGTTATCTGATGAGATGAAGTTATGAAAATATATGTCTTCTATTTTCCTAGGGACGTGGGATGTACATGCAGCTGAACCCCAATATTCCAATTCTGAAGGTGTATAATGATCCAGAGAGCTGCCTGAAAAGAAATCTCCGGCTCACTCGACAGTTGGGGAACCTTTTATTGAGGATCATCCATAGTTCGAGGGACCATAGCTGGGGCCAAGAGTTGGAGGTCCTCATGTTTTTATACAGCTTGGTACATGACCTTTCCTTGTCAGTGGTGTGCCATGCCTTCGGGGTCCCCAGGTCCACTGTACACCGGGTAATTCATAGGATAGCTGCAGAAATCAAAGCCAAACTGGGTACATTCATCTCACTTCTATCTCAAGACATGCTATCAGACATCGGTATGGGTTTCTGCCAGCTTGCCGGTCTAGTTTTCACCCGTGCTGCTGGTGCAAACGATGGTTGTCATATCAGAATTAAACCACCAGGTAACCAACATTGTGTTGATTACATAAACTACAAGTTATTTCCATCAATACATCTGCAGGCCATCTCTGACGCAACTGGCAGTTTCTGGACATTTTTGTGGGGTACCCGGGGTCTGTGCATGATGCCAGTGTCCTGAGAAATAGCCCAATCTTCAACAAAGCACTCTACCCACCAGCAGGCTTTTACCTCCTGGCAGATGGTGGCTATCCATGTCTGGAAAAATTGATCTCACTCATCACACCATACAAGCTGCCTCTTCAGGGTCAGATGCAGGAGCGCTTCAACACCCATCATTCAAGGGCATGTTCAGCAGTTGAACGTGCCTTTGGCCTGACAAAAGCGCAATGGAGGGCCACGCTTTTCAAAGCACTGGAGGTAAGTCCAGCCTTTGCGCCGGATATTGTTGCCTGTTGTGCCTTCCTGCACAATCTGTGCCTGAAGACAGATGACATCTTGGAGATTGACATTGAACCCACTGAAGACCACCCAGTTCCCGTCCATGTCGTACCTGAAAGAGCTGAGACATCTGGACATCACATCAGGGAAAGGATAGCTGCCCAGCTGTCTGCACCTGCCCTCCTTCCACAGCACCTGCAGGAGCATGATTATTTTTGAACAACAAGGTCATTGTAACCTCCACATTTTGTGGAGTGCTTTGTTTTATTCTGTGAAGCATTTGTTTAATTTTGTGAAACAGTTTGTGTTGCATTTTTATTGTATGAAAAGTGCTATATGAAGCAAGTCTGATTTGATGTAACCTATTATGTACTGATCCAAGCACATCTAGAATGTGTCACTTTCCTTTTTTGCATTGCCCCTGACAAATAAACCAGTCTATGAAACAAGGTCCCAGCACAGATATTTTTATTTTTGCTCCGAATGACTTAAATTTACTGGACAAAACCATAAATTCCAAGAAAAAACAAAAGCAAAAAAGTGTGTACTGTATCTACGACAAAATAAATTCCACAATATTTCATTGATAAAAAAAACAAAAAAGCTACATTTTATCCACCATTTTCTCAAATGCCAAAATTAAACGTTCAGTTTGTTTATTGAAGTCCTCCTGTCTCTTGTCCTCTTTTGCCAGCTCCTTGTCCAGGAATTGTAGGACAAGGAGCTCCTCCTTTTGGAGACTGGTGGCTGGGGAGAGTCAGGTGAGGGGCTAGTGCTGGGTGTATGACCTGGGCTTGAGGGGCAGATGAGGGAGGGGGAATTAGAGGGGTCAGGAGGGCTGGTGGGACATGAGGGTCCAGGACTGCTCTCTGCAGGTGACGGAGGGAGAATGGTGGGGTCTGGCAAGCACAATGTCACAAGCACTGGAGGGGGGGGGGGGGTATTGAAGGCTTTGCTCCCAGTGCCTCATGCATTTGAAGATAATAAGGCCAGGTGCTTATAGTGTCCTCTCCCCGGTCAGTTACTGACCCTCTTGGGGCTTTCTCATTTCCTCTGTGTAATAATGTACAAAATGTTAGCTCTCAGTAGCGATAACACTAACAATTAACCAGAGATAACACGATTCACCTTATATTTCTTTTTAAGATTTTCCCACTTTTTGGAGGCCTGCTTGTGGGATATGGTGTCCTGCAGCCCCATCTCCTTAATCACAAAGCTATTGCACAACACAACATAAAATGGAGAGGAAGATGTCTTTGCTGTAAGAACCTAGCCCATTTAAGCAGGGTAAAGCTGGGCTATTTTAATTGTCCAGCACATTTTAAACTCAAGACAATTCAAAGTGCTTTATATAAATTAAGAACAGACATGAGGACAGAAGGTAGAAGCAAAACGGTGCAATATGAAAGACAAAATATTTACATAGGAATTGGAATGGGTTAACTCAAGAATAACACAACATAAAACATAAAATTAAACATAGGAGTTACAATGTTATAGAATCAAAAGAATAACCTTGTTCATATTTTCTACAAACAGGATTTACATGTGAAATTGATTAGCCTAATTAAATACTTACTCCCATGCCTGTTTGCATTTCTCTTCTTTGTGAAGAGGATGTCATTTTTCATTCTGAGCTCTATGAGCCGTTTTGTTTGCTCCACTGTCCCTGTAAACACATAATATATCAAAACATGAGATATGAGGTAGATGACGTTCATTTATGCACGCAGGCATTTGTGGGTCTGCTACAAGCGGCTTTAGGGACAATGTGATTATCCCCTTTTAATTTCTGTTATTTGTTGGTGATCTTTCACATGTTCTATGATTTAATTTGAGATGTAGCCAAAAGTCAGTGTGAGGGAGATAAAGAGGTGTGTTTGATCTAAAATAGTTGGAAGAAGTAGATGGAACTTACACTTGAATGACGTTTCCTTCATTGTCCGGACGTGATTTCTGCTGCAACCGTCGGGGAGCCTGCACCTGTGCAGACTCGCTGAGAGTTTGACAAGCCACTTCCACTCAGTGGTAATTGGTTTGGGACGGCCCTTAATATGGTGGACCTCTGCATGAACGCGGAAATGGAGGGGTAGTGGATAGGGTTAGGGGATAGGGGCTGGTATGGGATTGGGCCAAGGAATCATGTGAAAAGCAGTGAACACTGCTCAAAGGGTTATTATGATGTCAATGGAATGACACAACCCTATCCTTTCCTTTCTTTATCCTTTCCTAAGGCAATTGCAGGTTCAACTATGTGAGTCAGCACCTCCCAAAATGAGACAGCAGTTTGAAATCTTCTTTAAGACTACTTGCTCTTTGTAAGGCATCAGAAAGAAGGATTCTCCTCAATTCTTGGGCGTGGCCACATCTGATTGGAGACCTAAGTTGACTACCGGGACCAGCGTTTAAATTTGGGGTTAATGCTACAGGACGAGGTGGCCGAGTGGTTAAGGCGATGGACTGCTAATCCATTGTGCTCTGCACGCGTGGGTGGTAGAGCGCTCGCTTAGCATAGGCAGGGGGCCAATTTTTACGCTCCCTCGCGCAAACGAAAAAACACGCGAAAAGCATGGGGGAATTATAGAATAGTGAAATAACATAGACCGTGTCCCCTGCATCTCTATATAGATATTTCTGAGCGTATTTTAATCGAGTCACCCGCCATGAGCTGGATTCGAACCTCCGATCTGCCGGACAAGGTAAGGTAAGATTTAATTATTAAGATTATAAACGTTTTCCTGACGTATCACTCCCGATTTTAAGTCCAATTTGATGTTATTGTAGTGATTAATACTTCTTAGTTTGTATTTATTACGAAGACCATTGCTTTTGACTTTAAGATCATATACCCCCCAATGTTTATTTATGTTTCTGAAAACATAAATCATCGTGGACGATACGCTTGGACAGTTTTTTCAAAACATTAACTTCTGAAAAGTAGTAAATTTTGTTACACTTTTGTAATGAAAAATAAAGTCTATTCTATTTTTATTGTTGGTATATGATAAATGTTGACACAATGTACATTTTGCTGTTAGTTGCTTAAGTCTAGTATATTGTGGGTGTATACTACCTGCCTTTAGTGGTCTGTCTATATTGTCATGATAAATGAGCTCTAACTCAAAAAGGTGTATTTGCACAAAACTTCACATGTAGCATGTAATCATATGATGGGGTTAGGGTTAATTTATAACCCCCTAACCCTAAAATACAAGGTCAAAATTGGCTAAAATATAGCACTATTTGCAGGCATTTGTAGGTCTATGTAGGCTTCTAAGGGCTAATATAATGATAACATTATAATGTGCTACTATGGGACAATATGGACAGTTTTTTTTAATGATGCACACAGAGTCATTAATGTTGGTACAATAAGATTTAATGAACACAAGATCTAAAATAAACAAATGTTGAAATGAACACACACACACACACACAAACAATATAAGTATATATATTATCTCAAAAGAGGGTGCATCCCTCACATTTTTGATAAATGTTACAAAATTACACCTTTTCAGGGGACAACACTATAGAAATGACACTTTTATATAACTTAACTTAGTCAGTTTACAGGGTGGTAGAGGGAACTGAGGCACTCAGAGTACGAGGATGATTTAAAAAGCCTTTATTGCAGCATCAGGGCACCTTGTGTAACTGTATAGATTGTCTGTCCTTTGAAAATAACTCTAGACACAGCCATTAATGTCTAAACAGTTGGCAACAAAAGTGAGTACATGTCTAAATGTGCCCAGAGTGTCAATATTTAGTTTGACCACCATTATTACCTATCACTGCTTTCACCCTCCAGGACATGGAGTTAACCGGAGCTGCACAGGTTGCTGCTGGAGTCCTCTCTCACTCCTCCTTGACGACAGCACAGAGCAGGTGGGCGTTAGACACCTTGAGCTCCTCCACCTTCTGCTGCAGGATGCCCCACAGGTGCTCCACTGGGTTTAGGTCTGGAGACTCACCATCACCTTCACCTTCAGCTTCCTCAGCAAGGCAGTTGTCATCTTGGAGGTGTGTTTGGGGTCGTTACCGTGCCCTGCGGCCCAGTTTCCAAAGGGGGTGGGGGGTGGACAAGCTCTGCTTCAGAATGTCACAGTACATGTTAGATTCACGTTTTCCTCCGTGAACTGCAGTTCAGTGCTGGCGGCACTCATGCAGCCCCAGACCATGATGCTACAACCACCATGCTTCACTGTAGGCAAGACACAGTTGTCTTGGTCTTGGCTGTCAACACACACACTCACCAGTGTGTGTGGTGACAGCCTGGTGACCTAAACCCAATGGAGCACCACACACACTGGTGAGTGTGTGTGGTGACAGCCTGGTGAGGAGTACCAAGACACAGTTGTCTTGGTACTCCTCACCAGGCTGTCAACACACACACACACACACTGGTGAGTGGTGTGTGGCATAGAAGCTTCACATCCATCGATCTGTCTTCTAAGCCCGCTACTCCCTGGGGCCTAAGCGCCAAAAATTATTTGTACACAATAAATGTCTGTCTGCCTCACAACCTGCCTTATTCCATTCTTAATAGTCTGTCCTGATTGAACTACACTCACCTCATTCCAAATGCACCTAACTAACCCATGCCTGGCATGACCCTTTGATTCTCGGGCCTGGGGCCTCTCTGGGTAGAGTTTGCATGTTCTCCCTGTGACTGCGAGAGTTCTCTCCAGGTTCTCCAGCTTTCTCTCACAGTCTAAAAACATTCACACTGGGTTGACTTGCGACTCTATATTGCCTGTAGGTGTGAATGTGAGTGTGTGTTGTTTGATTCCTGGTGGCAGCGTTGCCTTGCAGGAACTAACAGGCTGGTGGAGGAAAGGACTGCCAGAAGAGAGGGGAAAAGAGAACAGAGACACAGGATGCACACCCCCTTGTACTGTTCTCTCTATGTTTGACTCTTCCAATGTTAACAAAGATAAACAGCCTGCCAAACTCCTTTTGAAGAGCCAGGACGTGAGTGTGCTTGCTCCTATAATGACTTCTTACACAGATGATGACCACATTGAATTGGAGTGAAACTAAAAAAATAAAGATACAAAAAATGATATAATGAACAGCTATATAAATAGCAGGTTACATATCAACTTCTTAATATTAACCATGTAACTCAACAGGTAAGTATGAGGACTGTCATTAGCACAACAGGCAAGGAAAACAAAGTAATTAGTAGGTAAGCATAGGCAATACAGCTGTCCCACAAGCCGCAATATTATGCTGCTACCTTGATACAAACTTTGTGTCCATAACACTCACTAACACAACTCACTCAACATGTAAAGAATGTGTAACACTTACAGCCATTGCTTTCTAAGAGATACACACACGGGTCTATTTTGAAGCAGCCATGAGCCAATGCACACATGCCGTCGCTTTTTTTTGTTTGTTTTTTTCTCATTGTTTACATGCTTACTTCCTACTTCCTGTTACTCAGCACATTTCAAAATCAAAGCTTTGCAAATACACATAATGCTGCCAGCATCACCACCACCACCATCACCACAGCAACTCACGCATGCCCCATCTGCAATAAAAATATGTGGCTCCCGAATTAGCCTTTATAGCCATCAAAGGACATTTGTGGACGTCATCATCGGACACGAGCACAAGCATAAGCAAGTGTTGCTTGCCTCTATATATCAGCCTTGTGATAGACTGGTCACCGGGTCAGAGTGTACCCCGACTGGGACTGGCTCCAGCCCCCTGCAATCCTACACAGATAAGCAGTACACAGTCAATGGATGGATGGATGTTACTAGCTTCAAAGTTTCTCTTAAATGTTTTATGATGCTGCTTCAGTCCTTCCATATTTAGGCACCTGTCTGTATTCATGATGCCGTTTATTTCATGTCACGTACCAACCTCTCCTGCAACGAAGCACCCCCACAATGTGATGCTGCCACAGTTGTGCTTCAAAGTTAGGATGGTGTCCTTTGGCATGTGGGTCTCAGCCTTCTTTTTCCAAACAGACAATGGTCATTGTTGATTACTAATAATATCCATATTTTAGCAGTTACAGAAACCCATCTTGATCATACGTTCTCAGATGATGCAGTAAAGGTACAGGGTTATAGTGCTTATAGGAAAGATAGGAACCTGCATGGTGGAGGGGTTGCCATATACACCCAGAGTCATATTCCTGCAAAAGATGAGACAAGACCTCATGCCAGTTGGCGTGGAGGCCTTGTGGTTACAGGTGCAGTTACCATTTGTCAAACCATTATTGTTTGGATGCTGCTACAGACCACCATGTGCAAACAGTTTATATTTGAGTGACTTGTGTGAAATGACTGATAATGTTTGTGACACTAGAAATGAAATCTATCTAATGGGTGACCTGAAAATTAATTGGATGTCACAACATGTAGCTAACAACAATGTAGCTAATGCATGTTATTCAACACAAGTAATTAATCAACCAACAAGAAAACAAGTTTCGACAAGAGAAGATATGCTTGTGTAGACCATATATTTACAAATGCTGTGGATATATGCTCCAGGGCCATATCTATTCCCACTGGGTATAGTGATCGCAACATAATAGCTAACTAGAAAAGGAAAGGTACCTAAAGGGAAACTAAAAAAGATCATATAGGGGTTTTTGTCAGGAATCATTTTGTACTGATGTTAATATTTTCTGTTGGTCTGATGTGTACAAGGAAGATCATCCTGATGATGCCATTAAGGCTTTTGAAAACTTACTCTACCCTGTAGTGGATAAGCATGCACCTATCAGAAAACATACAGTAAAAAATGTCAGTGCACCATGGATTGATACTGAGCTGCGAAGCGTTATGGCTGACAGAGATGTGGCAAAGGGTATTGCAAACAAGACAGGAAGTAAAGATGATTGGGAAACTTATTGTAAACTGAGAAATCAAGTTACTAAAATCAATAGAAAAAAGAAAAAGGTATTTTTAAACTTAAATTAAATGACTGTAAATATGATGGGAAAAAACTGTGGGGCATTCTAAATAAATAATGAGAAGAGAATCTAGACAAACTCCATCTTTCATTGATGCAGGTGACTCATTTCTAACAAAACCGCATGAAATTGCAAATTATTTAAATTATTTTATTATCAATAAGGTGGAAAAATTGAGACAAGAAATGTCATCAATTAATGCACCAACACATGAGTGCATGATTAAAAGACTTGTGAAAGATAATTCATTTTTGGAATTTGAATTAAATAAAGTTAATCTAAAACAAGTAGAGCAACATTTATTAAATATAAACACTGATAAACCAGGAGTGATGGACAATCTAGATGGAAAGCTTTTGAAATTGGTGGCTAGCTGTCTGGCTGGACCTGTCTGCCACATCTTTAATACCAGCACAGAAAAAAAATATCTTCCCTTCAGCTTGGAAAGAGGCAAAGCTAATTCCTCTAAAGAAAAATGCAGCGGAGGGTTTTAGTGGTACAAACAGTCAACCAATCATTCTGCTACCAATTCTTAGCAAACTGTCGGAAAAGATGGTTTCTGAACAAATACAGTGCTTTTTTTTAAAGAAAATAGTTTATTTACTGACTTTCAGCATGCCTATCGTGAAGGGCACTCAACAGCAACAGCATTAATACAGATGACTGCCTTAAATTCATCGACAACGATAATTTAGTGGGAGCTGTGCTACTAGATTTTAGTTCAGTTTTTGATGTATTAGATCACAAATTATTGTTAGATAAACTCAAATATTACAAATTTGCACCCCACATTATATGTTGGTTTAACAGTTACTTGTCCAATAGAAAGCGATGTGTATTTCATAATGGCAGTTTTTCAAATGTGAAAGAGCTTACAATATGGTGTGCCACAGGGAAGCTGTTTGGGGCCTTTCACCAATGATGTTCCCCTTGTTCTAAATGAAGCAAGAGCGGTTATGTATGCAGATGGTACAACGCTATATCTACCTGCAGTATCAATTGGAGAGTTGTCTAGGGCTTTGGATAAAGAATTGCAATCAGTCGTAATGTGGGCATGGAGTAATAAATTAGTTCTAAATTTATCAAAAACAAAAAGCATTGTGTTTAGATATAACTACAGGCTTAACTATAAGCCACAGTTAAACGTGTCCATTCAGGGAGTGCCTGTGGAACAGGTAGAGGAAACCAAACTCCTTGGAGTAATATTAGACAACAGATTGAAATGGTCAAAGCAGATTTTTCAGTGATGGGCAGAGGTTTGGCAGTAATTAACAGATGTGCTAAATTTTTACTACAACAATGTATCTCTCAAATTGTTCGAACATTAGTTCTTACACATTTGAACTACTGTCCAGTAGTGCGGTCAAGGGCATCAAATATAGATTTAGAAAAATGACAGTTAGTCCAGAATAGAGCCACATCACTTGTTCTAAACTGTAACAGAAGAGCTAACATCACCAGAATGCAAATAACCTTGGGTTGGTCATTGATGAAGGATCAGACAGTTATTCCTCTGCTCTGTTTTATAAGAAATATTTCATCATGTAAAATCCTGGGTGTCCTTTACCATCATCTGTCATATAGTAGTGACAGACATGACTTTAATACAGGTTTTTTTTCACTCCCTGCCTCAAAAACTAATGCAAGACAACGCACTGTCATGTATAGAGGAATGAAAATATGGAACAGTTTGCCACCAGTCATTACATATTTGACAAGTAAAATAGTTTTTAAAAAGAGTTTTGAAGAAATTACCTAATGTCACAGAACAACCAGCCTCAATCAATTAATTTGCATGACATGTTTATGCAGTTTAAGCAGATTTATCATTATTTATTATCACTCTGAGCTGTAATGAATTGAATGTTCTATTGTTGTTGATTCATTGTTTATTATTATGTATTTTCAGTATATTTTATTTGTGTTAAGTTTGTTTGTTTTTTCATTGCCTGGTTTTAAATAGGTTACTATGATGTAATGTTGAGTAGTTGTTACCCGTGGTAACGACTAATGGGGATCCAGATAAATAAATATAGAACCACAAAACCAAAAACTGTTTATTTAATCCAGAGGAGCAGTAGAAAGCAACTCAGTGCTGACCTGCCTATTTTGTGATTTGCCTCTCCTCGTCCATGGTGTCAGCAGGGTGAAATGATGTCTGAAACCATCTGACCTGTTCTGACTTCAGAACAGGTCTTCAGGCCCGTCTCTGCCCATTACAATGTTTCAAGGTGTAGTGCAGGGAAAATGATCCACCGTAAACACGGTGTATTTTATTTTGAAAATTAACCGGGTGATTTGTTTTGTGTTTTGTGCACGATTTCCTATCCCACACGATCTGCTCTGTGCTGAATTCATGCTCCGTGCTCCAACGTCCGGCAAAAATAGAAGCTCTGCGTATGTGTTGCTGAGGCCTCCGGAAGGCCGGAGCTGAGCCGGAGCCGTGACGCAGCGCATCCGCAGCACACACACACTGACTAGAATCCGCTGCAGTGCCGGAGTGGAGATGGAAAGCACACGCATCCAGTGCAGTCCCAGACTTTTTCACTGACCTGTCCACTTCAGAGCACAATGACACATGGACGGGCATGTCAGATAAGAATGGATGAGAGATTACATCAGCTATTACTGATGTGGTAACCAAGGTGGAATGTGATGTATCACATGAGCAGGTTGCAAGGACAAAGCTCACAATTTGTATGTAAGGATAAACAAACCCTGCAGAACAACTCTGCCTACAAACAAACAAGGACCAGCTCTCCACTGTCTGCACAGGGAAAGTATATGGTGATGGTTTTGAGTTCTTTTTGTGAAGCCTCATGTGTCTGTGTTTCAAAGATGTTGGATGTAAACAGTTGGAATACAAACTGAACAAGAGTCACCGTGTTTCTGTGTTTCACCAGCATCAGCAACTTAATACTTCATACATATTCAGTGCTTCTCTACGATGTCGTATGCAACTCAGAGTCACACTAACATCACTGTTGAGTTACAGTATCAGGGCTTATTGGAAAGAGTGATTATCACCACTCTGACTACGGCACTATGCTGTGTGTTTCTCTTCATTAATGGGATCATGTTATTCACCCTGAGGAGTAAACCAGTGTTTCGTGAGACCTGTCGTTACATTCTACTGTATAACCTTCTTTTAGCAGACACTGCACAGCTGGTACAGAGTCAGGTGCTCTACCTACTGGCTACTTGTAGAATAAAACTGACTTATCCTGTATGCGGTTTTCTCAGCCTTTTTGCCAATCTCATAACTGTGGTCTCTCCTCTAACACTAGTGGTGATGTCTCTGGAGAGATATGTAGCTGTGTGTTACCCACTGAGGCACGCAACCATTATCACCATCAAAAACACAGGGCTGACCATCATTGTGGTTTGGGCCTTCAGTTCACTAAATGTTCTCACTCGAGTTCTTTTACTGCTAGATTTTCCATTTGAAGAGCTGCAGAACCTACAGATGAAGGACTTTTGCTCTGACATGGCAATGCTACTTGACCCATTGTCTGATGTTTATGAAAAAGCCTTCACTTCTTTCCTGTTTCTTTCAGCAGGTGTGACAGTCATCTACTCATATATAGGTGTGGTGGTAGCAGCCAGGTCGGCCTCTACAGACAAAGCTTCAGCCAGAAAGGCTCGTAACACACTGCTGCTGCATCTGGTGCAGCTGGGCCTCAGTCTCCTTTCAACCATGCACAACTCATTGCTCATAGCTATCTCAAAATCTGTACCAAGGATAGTAATTGTCCGTATACAGATTGTTGTTTATGTGTGTGTTATCCTCTTTCCCAGATGTCTCAGTGCTTTAATCTATGGCCTCAGAGATCAGACCATCAGACCCATTCTCATTTATCATCTGTGTTTTAGACTCAAACTCTTAGTCTCTCCAGCCAAGGCTGAGGTCAGCATTCATCTCTCTCAATAGGTATATATCACTGTATGTTGAAATTAATTGTAATTTATTAATTTTTTTTTATGAAAACTTTGGATACATTACCAATTAGTTTTTTTTTTTTAATTATGTTTTGCCGAAAAACAGTGTGCTCCGATATTTAAATACCTGCCTGGGAAAATACAGTCCAAATGAATATATGATAGACAGAAAATCTTGTAGCCTGGATAAATATGTAAGCCTATGTAAACCTAACCCAAACTCTTCTGATGGAGTTGTATGAAAATATAAATTTATAATTACTAAAACACTAAATTTTAAGAACTGGTTTGAAGTGAGTGTGAAGATTCCAAACATGCCATCAGGTAGTCAGACAAAACTGACCACATTTTTCATCCAAGTTTATTCACAATGATTGGTTGGAAATTGGAAGTTCAGGTGTTTTCGAGGATCTGACACAGTCATACCAGAGTTCCTCCTCCAGTGGTGACAGGGGCAGACTGGGGCAAAAAAGCAGCCCAGGAATTTTGTAGTTGACTGGCCCACTCTCCAAGGGGCAGGGCAGGGTGGGGCGGGGATGCTGGCAGTGGAACAAATGTTGGACTATAAGTGGGAGACAAAAAATATGCATATAAATATTATTGTTTTTTTGTAACTTAAATTTGATTAATTTTCAAGGTAAAAAGCCAAGAATAGCAGCATCAGTGAGATACATGCCATTTTGGTTATGGTAATGGAATGACCTTTACTTTGTTCAGAGTCTCCAGTGGTGTCTCTGTAGTGAGACTCGTATGATGTCCATTTGACTCACTTGGCATTACATTCACCTCTTTGGAGTCTCAATATATATATGTGAGTCTTTCTATGTCAAATATCTCCTCAACTGTGTCCAACCAGTTCTTCAAAATGGGAGGGGCTTCTCTTCACCATTTCCTGGTTGCAACTAGTAGTATTTTAACCAGGAGCTACGTTTTGTCAGAATAAGTCCAAATGAGAAACCAGCGCAGAAGGAGAAAATCGCCCTTTTTCTCCTCTTCTTTCTGTCTCTGCCTAGGGTGCTTCTATTGTCATTGGCAACCTCTGAGCCTCAGGCCAGAGCCACAACTGAGACATTAATCAGAGACTCCTCTGATATGTCTGCTGTTAATCAGAGCCAGCCCAAGGCATAAGTGAACTAAGTGCCTGCTTAGGGCCCCACGGCCACTAGAGGGCCCCAAGAGCAATCAACAACTACAAAAAAAAGTAATTGTTTTTTTATTTTTTCCATGTATGAGTAGTGATTTGTATGTGATCAAAGATATATTATTGTACAAAAACACAATTTTATCTCAACAGAGTGCTGCTGCTGATGTAGGCCTAGTGATTCTTACTGCCTCTCTTTAAATGTCAAAGCTCCGCTGCACCGGTAATGTGTGCCTCCTGCCAAAAAAACAAAAGAAAAAAAGAAAAAAGTGTGCCTCCTGCCGTGCAGTGCACACTGTGCATCCAAAGCACAGGTGGTTAGGCAAAACAATGTCGCAAAAAAGGTCATATCCTTCAGGGGCAGAGAAAAGAAAAAGGACAAAAAACACCAAGGTAAAAGTAGGTTTGCATCATGGCTAACTTGGTAATGTTTATCAAAGAGATTTGTGTAGCCTAGCTGTTAATATCAAATTAGCCAGCTAGTTAAAAATGAGAGAAATGTATCTTTTAAGTGTCTGGTTAAATAGCTTAATATTCATACTAACGGGTTTGTATTTGTGTAATACTGAGCTATACCTTTGAATGAGTTGATTTTGGGGTTTATGTGAGTAAGTGAACATATTATCTTTAGAACAAATCATAAGGTATGTGAAACTTCCCCAGGAGCACTGTTAAAGTACTTTGGAGGCACATAAAAAGCCCAGTACCAGTCCCAGTCCTCAGGTTCAACTGTAGGTAATACATCAGGTGGGGGAAAGACTGTCACCATACAGTATATTTAATTTCTAAGTAAAGTATCTCATTAATGTGTGTGTATATGTGTGTATGTATTTCATCTTAGGTCCATCTCCATCCTCTACAGAGCTTGCACCCCTATCCTCTGTGCCCACTGTCCCCTCCATGTCCACTCTTGAGATTAAAACCATATGTGGTCAAGTCTTAACTGGCACAGCTTTGTGCACAAATGGCTGTGGTTATTGATTAAATACCTGCCAGGACAACAGTTCTTATATCTCTGCATTTCCTCGTGTCTGGGTCATTTCAGCAAACTGTAGCAGTTTTCCAGGTGTGTTAAAAGTCCTTTAAGCACTGTTACACACGCCGCATGCCTCTCCTCTGGTGCGCTCCTCTCCTCTCCTGCCTCTCGAGTACCTGGCTGCTCAGCTCTCAGACCGGGACTGAGAGACCTCACCTCTGCCTTCACCCTGTCTTTTATCCCTGTGGTCAGAGCATTTAGATCCGTGGACTGAGTGTCCAACCTGAGCTCTCTATTAATTCACTGGATGAAATTTTATTCTGTCTTCCATGGTGGAACCAATTACCACGCGCACAACTCTCATTTAAGTACTGTGGTTTGCGGTGCTGTCATTTAGTGGGTTACTCTTTGTAGATCACCCGTTTTGCTTCTGCTAACGAAACGCGCAAAATTCTACTGGGAGCACACAATTTAGCATCCCTTAGCTGGGATCTTAGTCAATCTAACCTAAGATTTGCTCTCCATACTGTATTCCTTTTCCTGCTATTCATATTTAGTGTCAGGTGGAGGATGCAATGATCAGATAAATCTGCCACTCCTATCTTGCATTCTTCTATTTTGAATCTATCATCTGTATTCATAAAAAAAAAAAAAAAAATCAATCCTCATATACACTGAGTGAGGACTCCCCTTTTACTTCCCTTTATGTAGGAGCTATAATACATATTTTTAAATCCCTTTTTTTTTTTTGAATTTTCACGCTCCTGGTCCGATCGATGTGTTTTCTGTAAAAAACAAAACAAACCAAACCAAAAAAAAAACAAACAAAAAAACTGACCTGCGACTCTTCTTTTTTTTAATTTTGCTATAACCTTTCCTCTTTTCATTGGGTTGTTTAACCCATTCACATTCAGAGACACCACTTGAACCTGTTAAGAAATAGCGTCTATTTTGGAATTCTGTTCAAAAATGACATGCCCATAATGAATAGAGTATATCACTGCGTACCACAAGGTCTATTTGAACAATTGGGCTCTACTCATCACTCCGCTTGGGCTCAAGAGGTTAAATTGGTTACCTCGCATACCGTCCTTCCCTTGACTCTTCTCCCTCTCTCCCACTGACACTTACAACATTAACAACAATACGAACTAAAACACCAGAACAAGGCTTCCAATAGCTATGGGCATCTTGAACTGTGCCCATGTCCCTGCTGGAAGGGGAGGGGAAAGTCTTTCGGTAAAGGTGGGGCCCCTCACTAGAGGTGGGTGGAGGTCCTGGTTGGGGACCCCCTTGCCTTCTAGTAGTGTCCAACATTTCTCTATGTCATTGGTTCCCCAACAGTGTGCCGCGGCAAATGTACAGGTACAGGAACTGGTGTTTTTTACAGAAGGTAAATGTTTATTTATGTTGGGGTAATCACGGACTGTGTTACTGCTGATAACCTTATACTGTGAATGCTAAACATGATTCGCGATTAGCTAGCATGCCAACGGGTATTTACACACGTTTAACTGTGGTAGCTTCACCTTACTCAGTTTGTTTAACTGTGTGTATTGTTTGTTATTTGAATTCAAACTGAGTTCATGGATGCACAGAGACTTTATTATTAAATTTTGTCAATGTATGTCGACAGAGGACTGATCCAGGACACCCTTGGACCTTTTCCCCTCTGAGTGACAGTGGTCAGCTATCAGTGGCAGCAGTAGCTGAGTCTCCGGTCTCCATTCCTCCTCTCCATTCTCCCTCCACCAGTAACCTCCTCAATCCCATCATCTTCACACTCATTACACACTAACTGAAGAGGGACAGAGTGAGTATAAAAACCCAGTTGCATGTGCAGTTGTTTATTTTATGTTGCTGGTACAAGTGAAGCATTCACTACATTTTGGTCTTCAGTGTACCCAAGCACCAACACAGGCCTGCAATGTTTTTCATTTAGAGACTGTTTGACTTTACTACCTGTGTACATTCCTTTGGTACCGGATTTGTGTTTATTGAAAGGTACTGTGAATTTGACTTAAAAGTCTGTGATTTAAGTGATATTTTTGTGCTTCATAGTGGGTTATGTTTGATACTCCTATTTTTGCTAATATAATGATTTCATTTTAAAAGTACTGTGTATGGGTGATGACTGGAATTCATTACAGGGATCCACTGGTTAAGAAATATTATCAGTTCAGGTTTAAAACAGATTGAATAAATTAAAGGGACCAGCCCATGCAAAATCATTTAAATTCATGTTAATTCTTAGTAGAATTATCATGCCTGATTTCATTTTCTATTAAGTGGAAGCACCAACCGATTTGTTTACTTATATTATTTTTATGGATAAAGGACATCTTAGGTTAATACGGCACCACAAATAATTAAAATCAAGAACCCAGAGCCCACCCAGAGTGATACAGTCAACTCAGTTCATTGTGGATAAACTGGTACTCTTTATCACATGGGTAGGGTGCTACATAAAAAAAAAAATCCTCAAAGAGAACCCCATATTTCACTGATTGTGCAGTTGTGCAGGTGGGAATTGTAAGACTTTGACACATCAAAGTCTGTAGGACAAGATTAAACAGAAAAACATGCGAGAGGGAAAATGGAGCGCTTTTTTATGCGGAGCAAATCACCTACCACCAGTGCAGAGAGTGCCGACAACCCACCACCGAAAGTGAAGAGGAAAAAAACTCAATAAGCTCCATGTGGACCACACACTGAAACTCAAATTTAGTGAACTCCCACTGGATCAGTTTTAGTTGGCTCCTGCATCGGAGTACCCAAGCATCATCCATTGCATTGATAAATAATTATGCACATTTAAAGATATTTTACATGATATGAGTAATAACGTGTTATAAAGGATATTTTGCACAATAGGTGTGCCTTGGACACAAAAGTTTGGGAACCACTGCTGTATGTTCCCACATTACCAGCCTATAAAATATATTAAAGAAGCCTTGCACTGGGAGGAGAGCTAGCCCCTAACCCTAACTTGCATTTGTTGCCCCGCTTACTATACAGCGATGTGGTGTAGGAAACGGCAGGACTGGCAAAAACACATCAAGCTGTCGGAAAGTCACTGCACGCGTGCTACTTTTCTTCTTCCTCCTCTTTCCCAGAGTACCAAACACAACAACTAACTCCTGCCCCTGCTGGCTACAATCTACAAGGCGCTACATAAGCTATGTAGTTGGCAAGTAAATCAATCAAATGACACACTCCTGTGTTTGTTTCTATCATAACAAAACAGTAGACAATGAATATATACACATATTCAGGAGGACCAACAACACTGATATAATTGATGAAGAAGATGTTCATATACTTAGAGCAATGCAAACTGTGTATTCTGGGGTTAAACAGAAATGTCAGGGTTGGACTGCAGAGCACCACAGGTCACATCACTGGAGGGATCTACTGGACAGGAGGTTGATGAACAAGGCAACTCCATAAGGTACTGAACATGGATGTACCGTATTGGCCCGAATATAAGACGGTGTTTTTTGCATTGAAATAAGACTGAAAAAGTGGGGGTCGTCTTATATTCGGGGTCTAGACATTATACCCATTCACGACGCTAGATGGCGCCAGATATCATTGAAGTGAATGCTGAACTTGACTCCCCAGGCCAAAGCGAACCCCTGTCACGAAGAATAAAAATAAAAATAGCGGTAGCATGAAGAAGAAAAATAAAAATAGCGGTAAGAAAGAAAAGAGAAGAAAATAATAGAAGAGATAACAGAAAATGGAGAAACGTAGCGACAATCTGGAGAAAAGTGGGTCGAAGATCGGCCAGGTTAACCGGCAGCTGAGGAGAAGTTATGATGTAAACTTCAAGATGATGGTGATAAATGATGCAGAGTCTTCAAACAATTGCAAAGCGGCTGTGAAATATGGTGTCACAGGGTGTAATGTACGGAGATGGAGAGCTGAAAAAGATCACCTAAAAAATGCTCACAGTCAGAGAAAAGCTTTCCGCTTCCAAGAACTTGACAGGAGGGTGTGCGCGTACGTGGACGAGAAATGAAAGGACGGGATGCCCATCAGCAGAGCTGTCATTCAGCTCAAGGCCGTGGAAATAGCCAAAGAGCTAAACATACCCACCGCATACCCACCTACCCACATACCCACCGCTGACTTCAAAGCAAGCCTCGGCTGGTGTAAAAGAATGATGCGGCGTAACGGACTAACGCTGCGACGCAGCGATAGTCCGTTAAAAATTAATTTGGTGTTTTAATTAAATTTAATTTGGTGTTGGTTTAAAAATTAACTTGGTGTTCAAAAAGTCTTTTTTCAAACTTGAGTCTTGAAAAAGAGGGGGTCGTCTTATAATCAGGGCCGTCTTATATTCGGGCCAATACGGTATTATATGTTCTTATAATAGATCCATGGTACTGAATCAAACGTAACTTCCGGTTGCGACTCGCGTTGATGTAATGTTCAACCTCAGTGAGATCTCTTCTTATTCTTCACTTCCTTTTCAGCTGACTCAACTCCATGAGACTTCCTGGCAAGAGAACGTCTCTATATCATGCTCTATATACAGTCTATGCTCACAAGTAAAGAGACACATGTGCGGCACGTACTAGTACACACTGGGTAATGTAGTATAACCATAGGAATATAACTATCACAAATCACTGAGAGAGAAAGAGAACAGGACAGGGTACTATGAGCTCATGAGAAGTCCTGGTATGCCGTAAAAAGTCCCGGTATGCCAGCGGCTAAAATCTAGAAGTGCCAGTACTCCGTACCAGTGCATACCGACCAACTTACATGTGAAGCACTGTGCATAATCAAATAAGATGTCATTGTCAAATATTATCTCTTGTTTGTGTAATTTTTGGGAATCAAAATGAAAATAAAATGTGAAAATTTAAGAACTCACATGTGTCTACTTCATCTTACCCCTTTTTTTCCTTTTAATATTTTAAGACACTACACTCTGCCTTAATAACTTATGTCTTCTTTAAAGCTTTAGCTATAGCTATTGTAATCTAACTTCTCCACATGAAAATGTCAGAATATGACTAAATTGCCCAGTCCTAACAGAAAAATTTGATTATGCAGTGGGTTTTCCTAAAAGATGTGATCGAAAATGTGGGGTATTCATGCAATTTTATGCAATGAAATTGCAGGAATATGGTAAAATTGCAGGTAAAACAATGCAATATGCATATTCCAGAATCCATATCCATATTCCAGAACATGTGCTTCAACTGGGAGCAGCAAAGTCTGGTAGCTCTGAGTTTTTACTCATTCTTTGCTTTATTTTGTTGTGTTTTTGTATGTGTTTGTCGTATTTTGTCAACTACTGATGGACACTTCTGTGGGGAGAGGAGATTCTTCAGGAGAGGAGCTTCTGTCATCGAAGGTGGGGCAAGTCTGGAGGATGCCACCCTGTTCCAGCTGTGATGAGGAGGTTGCTGTGCTGGTGGTGCAGAGGTTAAAGGCTTGGAAGTGGAGATGTACTGTAGGTCCTTTCTTCCATCAGTCATCATGCAAAATATCAACTCTCTGCTCAACAAGAGTGATGAGGAGCTGGAGATATAGATGAAGACTCAGGAAGTAGACTTTTTTTCAAATCAAAACAATACTTGTGTACATCCCACCAACGACTACTGCTGAAGTTCCATGTGAAGGTCTCCATGAAGTCATTGCTAGGATACAGACTAAATATCCTGAGGCACTTGACTTCAGAGAGATCAGAGATACATGCTGGTGGAGGCCACTCTGAACAACTCAGATCATCCTTTTCATAACACCTTGATGGACCAAGAAAAGAGCGGTGGTGGACGGCTCCTCTCTCTTCACTGCAGGACGGAGAAATATAGAAGATCCTTTGTACCTTCAGCCATCAGGCTTCTTCATTCTTCTGCAAATGGTTGATGAGCTGACAGATAAATGAATTTCCCTTTGGGGATTAATAAAGTCATTTGTATTCATATACAATTCAATATTTTGACATTTGCTGTAAAGCACAAGTGTCATTGTTTTTAATCATAGGGCAATTTTTTATTCTCTCTCTCACACACACGGTCTCATTTATATTTTTGCAAGAGGCGATAATGACGTTGTGGAATTATGTCACTTCATAAGATTTCCAAGGCAATGGGGAAAATTGCTGCTCCTGTGTGAAGTAAACATGCAACATTTCTCAACTTTCCGTGAAGATATGTGACTTTTTTGCAACGAAATGTGAGGAATATGAAATCATTCAAGCCCCTCATATCATGCGCATTTTGTATGCAATCAAGTGATGTATGCAGCGAAAGTGCACTGTCTTTGGAAAAAATGTCACCCTTCCAGAACATGCAGACTTTTGCTGATTATACGTCTAATTGTGCAATTGCATAATTGTGGTTTTCTGGAGGGACTGATTGCCCATAGGTTTGAATGTGAGTGTGTGTGCATTTCTTGTCTGAATGTCAGACGTGTGTTAGACCAGTGACCTGTGCAGGTCAATCCTGCTCTCGTCCCAGGCCAGCTGGGATTGGCTCCTGCACCCAGTGGCCTTGCATGGATAAGTGGTATAGACAGCTTGTCATGTATGACACTACTTTTTTTACATTAAAAAAAAAAAATCAATTACATTTTGACAAGCAAAATACATACAACTCCTTTTCTCTAGGAGTTGACAAGCAAAAAACATACAACTGAGAGGCCTCCGAACATTGTTCACTCTGTTTTTCCTAATGTTTTCAGTTTTATTTTCTAACAGGATGTATCACTTTGTCTTAAATTGACCTGTTGTTTTCCTCCTCATTTGTCTGAAATGGAGGTTTAGTGGGAAAAACTGGTCAGAATTCTGTCAGCTACACATAAGAGTTGGTTTTTTGTTTTTGTTTTGTTTTTTTTCTAAATAATGTAAATTAAGACTGTCGGATTTTTTATTTTTCTCTGGGTAGTAAAATCTAAATCTTTGACTAAAAGAATGTAAAAAATATAAAATTAAAAAAGAAAAATATTGGGTACAGGAAACAAACTGAATACTCAAAAGAAGTTAGTCATACTGTTTAATTAAACAATGGTGTGACGAGATTCTCTAATATGATCATAACATTGCTAAATTAAAATGATCTACTTTTTAAAATCCTCAATTTCACAACACTAAGTAGCAAAAATATATTTTTTCATTTTGAGCTGCTTCCACTTCTAAAAGACCCTGTCCACCAGGCATTAGGCGATGGAACATGAAGAGGAAGTGAGTGCACCCCTCACATTTCAGCAAACATTTTATTATACACTTAAGCCCAAAATGATTCATACCCCTGTCAAATACAAGGGATTTCTTCATTTTTTTCACTCACAAATTAGTATTTCACCTCAGTTTTTACTTAAATAGAACACAAAGAAAGTCTGAAGCCATAACCGATTTGTGTTTAGATAGAATGTGTAAATAAACATCTTTAACAGGGTGAAAACAAAAAATCACACTGTCCAAAATTATTCATACCCCAGTGATACAAAGACCGATAGCTACAGGATATTCAAACGAACCGTCGTCTCTGGGTCTAAAGTGTTTAATATTGTTCTCAATGTTGCTGAGTTGTTGTATTTTGTTTTTTAACCAGTTTTCAGACTATAAAAGTCGACTTGCTTGTGACATTTCAGTGATTTTCAAGTCAACACAAGACTTGCCATGGCAAAGACCAAAGAGCTCAGTGAGGACTTGAGAACACACATAGTAAACGCCAAAAAAGAAGGGAAAGGGTACAAAAAAATTGCCAAACAATTTCAGGTGCCAGTAGCAACGGTGCAAAGCATCATCCAAAAGTACCTAAAATTTCACACGGTCAGAAACCTCAAAGGACGTGGCCGGAAGTCAATAGTGTCACCTTGGCTTGCCAGAAAGATCAAGCGGGATGTTGAAAACAATCCAAGGACTACTACCAAGGCTGTCCTGAAGGAACTGAGTTCAAGTGGTGTGACTCTATCAAGGCAGACACTCCAGCGGATACTGCACCAAAATGGCCTCTATGGACGTCGACCAAGAAAGACCCCCCTGCTTCAACCAAAGCATGTAAAAGCTTGTCTGACCTTTGCAAAGACCTACTTAAAGAAAGATGAAAGCTTCTTGTCGTCTGTTCTGTGGTCAGATGAAACAAAAACGGAGCTTTTTGGCCACAGAGATGTGGCTTTCATCTGGCGAAAGAAGGGTGAAGCCTTTAAACCAAAGAACACAGAACCTACTGTTAAATATGGAGGTGGAAGCATCATGCTGTGGGGCTGCTTTTCAGCAAATGGGCCTGGCAACTTGGTTAAAGTGGAAGGAATCATGAGGAAAGAGCAGTACATCAAGATTCTTGAAGAAAACCTCAAGCAGGCAGCAGAGAACCTGAACCTGGGGGAGTATCGGACCTATCAGCAGGACAATGATCCGAAGCATAGAGCCAAGGTGGTGAAGAAATGGTTCCAGGACAATGATATTAACGTTATGAAGTGGCCAAGTCAGAGTCCTGATTTAAACCCCATGGATGGAGCTCAAGAAACGGGTGACAGCACGGAAACCCTCTAACCTCAAAGATCTGGAAACATTTGCAAAGGAGGAATGGTCCAGAATTCCTGCTGATACTTGCAAGAAGCTTGTGAGCAATTATAAAAATCGTTTGGAGGCTGTAATAAAAAATAAGGGGTATGCAACTGATTATTGAGACAGGGTATGAATATTTTGGACAGTGTGATTTTTTGTTTTCACCCTGTTAAGGATGTTTATTTACACATTCTATCTAAACACAAATCGGTTATGGCTTCAGGCTTTCTTTTGTGTTCTATTTAAGTAAAAACTGAGGTGAAATACTAATTTGTGAGTGAAAAAATGAAGAAATCCCTTGTATTTGACAAGGGTATGAATAAATTTGGGCTTAAGTGTATATATATATATATATCAGTTCAGTTCAATTCGGTTCAGTTCAGTTCAAACACAGCGTTACTTTGGACTGGGTTCGACCGCTCGTATAACGCGTATTCATGTACTCAGCAACTACCGCTCTCTTGCGTCAGTCAGTCAGTCAAATTGTGAGGGGGCAATCTGCTGTGGTGGTTTCCAATCGTCGGGGGTTTTGAGAGCTCTTTAAGTCCAGGTAAGAGACTACTCACTGAAACGATATGCTTTGAGGGCTTAAACTGCCACGACTTTACATCTAATCCGTGGGATGCGGAGCTACCATGCTGACTGACTCTCCTCCACTTACAGTGTGAGCTCTCCAGGTGCTTCTACAGGTGTGTCTTATAATGAGTGCATGACGTCCTCCTGCAGTGTAGGTCAGTAGGTCAGCGCGGCTCCAAATGTAAACAACAGAAGTCCGAGGGGATCGTTACAGTGTGTTAGACCAGTGACCTGTGCAGGTCATCCCTGCTCTCGTCCCAGGCCAGCTGGGACTGGCTCCTGTGCCTAGTGGCCTTGCATGGATAAGTGGTATAGACAGCTTCTCATGTATGTCACCACTTTTCTTTATATTAAAAAAAAAAAATAGATCTCCAATTACATTTTGACAAGCAAAAGACATACAACTCCATTCCTCTTATTTGTTTATTTATTTCTCTCTCTCTCTGGCTTTTAAGGAGAAAACTGAGAGGCCTCCAATCTCTGTTCACTCTGTTTTTCCTAATGTTTCCAATTTTATTCTCCAACTGGATGTAGTACTTTGTCTTAGGTGGACCTATTCTTTTTCTTCCACATTTCTCTGAAAAGGAGATTTAGGTTTTTATTTATTTATTTATTTATTTTTGTAGATAAAGTAAAATAGGACAGTTGGATTTTTCCCCTCTGGCTTGTAAAATCTAAATCTTGGACTAAAAGAATGATGTTTCTGGAATTTTTTTCACTTTCATGGAGCATAAAAACTGAATGCAGCTCTCCATTCTTTGCTTTGACTCTGGAGACAGTAAAGAGACTTGTTTACTGTGTGGACATATGACGACATGACAAGAAGTAGGTGTGAGGACAGAGCTCATATACAGAGAGTGAGGACAGGCAAACCCTGCAGACAAGCTCTGCTCATATGGAAAGAAGCAAAGCCTCTAACTTGCTGCCTGTTTGCAAAGTGAACATGTGTGTATATGATTGTAGATTTTCTGTGTGAGCTCAACAGAGATCTCTGCTGCTTTAATGTCTTAACTGCTTCTTAAAAATGTCATATGGTAATCAATTTGTGATGAATGGCACTGCTGGAGAGGAGTTATTTGGAACATTCGAGAGAGCTTTGAATGTTGGTCTGACTTCAGTGCCATGCTGTGTGTTTCTCTTCATCAATGGGACCATGTTATTCACCCTGAGGAGTAAACCAGTGTTTTGTGAGACCTGCCGTTACATTTTACTGTATAATCTACTTTTAGCAGACACTGTAAATCTGATACTGTCTCTGGTGCTGCGCCTGTTGAATGTTTCGAGTATATTCCTAACATATTCTGTGTGTTCTTTTCTCAGCCTAACAGGTCATGGTGTAACTATGGTCTCACCTGTAACCCTGGTGGTGATGTCTCTGGAGAGATATATAGCTGTGTGTTACCCACTGAGGCACTCCATCATAATCAGCATCAAAAACACAGGAGTGGCCATCATTGTGATTTGGGCCTTCAGTTCACTAAGTTCCCTCGTTAAAGCTTTTCTACTAACAAAGTTTACATTTTATGAATTGACCAGCGTTGTGATGAGGCGCAAATGCTCTCCTGTTTCTATGTCACTCGGGCTAATAGCTGAAGAATTTGACAAGATCTACAGTGCTTTTCTGTTAGTTTCATCAGCCGTGGGAATTATTTTCTCATATTTTGGTGTGGTGGTAGCAGCCAGGTCGGCCTCTACAGACAAATCTTCAGCCAGAAAGGCTCGGAACACACTGCTGCTGCATCTGATGCACCTGGGCCTCAGTCTCTCAACAACAATTTTCAGTTCACTAATGGCAGCTCTTTTTACCACGGTACCACGAGTAATATCTGCACGCATTATTAATTCTTTGTATGTGTTTTTCGTCATGGCCCCCAGATGTCTGAGTGCTCTCATCTATGGTCTTGGAGATCAGACCATTAGGCCCATTCTCTTGCACTATCTCTGCTGTCGACCCAGCCCAGGCTGAGAGGTGATGTTGTGTCAAGTTCTTTGTTGTGGCACTTAGAAGCCAGCACAGGAAAGAGATAAATACAGCCTCATAATGTTGAGCAAATTACTGCCCATTTCTGAAACAAAGCTAAATTCACGGTCACTGTCTTTTAACCCTTAGGCCACCAGGGCAGTCAAACAGATGTGTAAGTTATGAGTAAAATCCTTAACAGGGTTTGTTGTTGTATAATGAAATCACCCAAAATTATATGTTCGAGTTCAGTAAAATTGATTAGTGCCCAGGGCACAAGCTGTGTAAGGGTGCATGAGGGCAAAGAAAAAAAAAGGACTATAATATATTATAGCCTTCATTTGCACCAACCAGTTTTCTAGACTGCAGCTCATTTCCATGTTAAATTAGCAGAGATTTTGTGTGGGCACCATCACAGAGCTGCATCACAGAGATTGTGTTAGAAGAAGGGCAAGAGGGAGGGGGGCGGGGGATAGATTCACTTCTGGATCACACAAACCGCTTCCAAATACATTGTATGTCATTCATAAAGTTTATATTGACTCATATTGTCACATACATGTCATTTTGTTGGTTATGTGAAATCATTAAATTAAAACATGACTCTATGATGTGAATTGGTTTACATCTTGACTCCTGGGTTGATGGTGTTAATGTGATTTTAACTACCATAAATATTATTTATGTTGTCATTTTATCTTTATATAATATTTTATTTAACATTGTTTATTTTTATGAATATTTATTTATTTTAACACATCATACAAGAGGAAATAATTTTCTGTTCTTTGTTGAGTGACGGACCTTTAATGTGGTACTCCACTTCACGGACTTATTTTGAGGTAACGCTGCAAGAAGATGTTTTATTTTGCTTCGTTAAAGGGGTAATCCGTACATTTTGAAAGGTTTGAAATAATTCATGAGCATTTAAGTAAGCTGAAAAAATAAGCTGATAGTTTTGAGTGATATATTTTGTTTGAAGTTGAGTATTTCTTACACAAGTCCACTTAAGTTTTACTCTGAAGACATTTAGTTTCTGTAATCAATGGTAACATTTCAAGCCTTTTAATGCTTGCTTTAAGGGTTAATTAGAAGCAAAGTTATCTTTCAGTTTATGGACCCGAGTGCCTCAAAAACATGTTTAGGGCTAAACTGCTTATGTCAGACAAACTAATGACATACAGTTAATTTCTAAGTAATTCATTTGTCAGAAGTAAAAACTGTCACTCTGAAGTAGCTTTCAAATGGCAGAGCCAGAGCAGATAGATGAGGCTGATGATGCACAAGTAGTCCAGTCTGAAGAGCCTCGCAGAAGTGAAAGAGACCGCACATTAACAGAAAAGGGAAAAGAATTTCATAAGGAAAAGACTAAAGGGCTACTTCTATGCTTTGACAGCATTTATGACCGCTGCAGCTCTCAGCAAGGTTGCTAAAATGTCTGTAATAAAACAGGACCCCAGCAACATTCTAGAAGAACATATCAGCACTGTTGAGAGGGAGTTGTCGGAGCTGAATATTGTTGATGATGAATATCGGAGGATTGACAGCCCAGAACATGAAATGTGCCGCAAGATGGATGACTGTATATCTGTCACAGGGATTGTGGTTCAGAATGCTCAATTTCAAATGCAAGGAACAGTGGAGAAGATTATTTGGCCTGATGCTGGTTCTGTATTTGCATCTTCTGTGTCAAGTGGCTCACATTCAGCCTCTAAGTACTCTAAAGCTAATTCTGTTGTCTCCAATGTATCCTCAGCCAAAAAACAAGAAGTTGCAGCAGAATATGCAGCCACATAAGCTGTATTGAAGATTATGGCTGAACAAGAAGTTCTTCAAGAGAAACTGCAAAGACTTGAGGCTGAGGACAAGCTGATAGCTGCAGACCAAAAATCAGCTGCAGTATCTTGCCGTCTACAAGCAGAAAAGGAAGAAACTGAACGAAAAATAGAAAGAGAGAGAAAAGAAGCTGCACTTTTAAAGCAACCAGAAGAAGAAAGTGCAGCAAGAAAAAAGTCAGTCAAAGACTTAAAAAGAGAACTGGAGCATTTGGAGGAGCTGAAAAGACTGAACTCAGCCAGAGCAAAGCTTCAAGTTTATGCTGAAGGTGAGATGCCACACAACACAGAACTATCTACAGACATGCAAGCAACCAATCAGATGAATCCTCTGTATCAACACACACAAAGTGATGCAGCTCCAAGACACGTTGTTCAAGATAATTCAAGAGAGCTTGTCAAAGTTTTGGCTGAGGCCATATCAGCAAATAGGCTACCTATTCCAGAGCCTATCATCTTTAGTGGTGATCCACTCAAGTTTAACCACTGGAAGTCCTCCTTCCATACACTGATTGAGAGGAAAAATATTCCAGCAGCAGAAAAAATCTTCTTCCTTCAGAAATATGTAGGAGGAGCTGCTAAAGAGGCTTTAGAAGGATATTTTTTGACTGATTCAGAAGACTCATATCACGCAGCATGGGACTTGCTCCTCCGGGACAAACTACATGCTTGGTCAAAAATAGGCCCAAAAGAGAGTGCTGAGCTGAGAAAGTTTGTGGACTTTTTACGTAGCTGTGAATCTGCCATGACCCATAATGAGAGTTTAAATGTTCTTAATGATGGAATTGAGAATCAGAAACTCACTGCCAAGCTACCTGACAGGCTAAGTACCAGATGGAATCGGAAAGCTACTCAGTATCAGCTGGAACACAGAAGATTCCCAAGCTTTGATTATTTTGTGACTTTCCTAAGCATGGAAGCTAGTATCGCATGTAACCCTATAACCTCTTACCATTCTTTACAGCAGAGTGAATCTGAGAGACTAAAAGTTAAGAACCAAACCACTGCTGTTTTCAAGAATAGAACTGTGGGTGCAAAGATCCTCACAACTAACACTAGTGAGAAGAGCATAGTCACGTGTGTTTTGTCAGAAAACAGGACACAGCTTATATAAGTGCAGAAGATTCATTGAAAAGCCAATTGCTGACGGAGTAAAGTTTATTCAAGTTGAGAAACTGTGTTTTGGATGCTTAAGTCATGGCCATCAATCCAAGAGCTGCAATAAGCAGATGGTGTGTGACATCTGCTCAAAACGTCACCCCACATGTCTTCATGAAGATCGCTTAAAACAAGAATCAAAGAAAGAGCATTCTGAAGACACAAGTAACACTAAGGAAAGAAAACCACAGTTAACACAACCACAAAGTGTAACCAAAGAAATCACATCTAACAGAGTTGTACAAGACAGTAATAATACTCAGACTTCAACAATTATGCCTGTTTATGGATCTGTAGCGCCTCTCTTGTGTATTTAACCATGAGAGGTGGCTAACCTGAGCTCTTTCTCTAATTATGAAATGATAAGATAGGGTTTCTCTAATAAACTTAAATGTATACACTAAATAAGTGTGAAAAAATATCTGGTTCAATACTGTGTGACTATCCCTTCAAACCAAATCTTGAAACATCACTTTACACACTTTTATAATGAACTGAAACACCTTTTTAAATTTTGTCTCTTTTTAAACAGTAAATTAAATGTCTTATTCACCTTAATGAACTCAAAATATCAAAGTCAATGTCCACAAATGTTTTAGTGCAAATAAGAAATGAAATATTTGCTCAAAAAATGAAAAATAAAGTAAACAGTCTTTTTCTCAAATGAACAAAATTTACACTCTGTACCTTTAGTGTGTGTGTGGGGCCCCCAATGAAAATAAAATGGCCGGCAATAAGGAAAAAATAAATATTCTCAAATACCCAGTTCACCGATGTAGGCCTGAATGCAGCTCGGGTGCGTTGTAGCCTAAAACCAATGGCTGCTTCACCTCAAGGGCCAAAATAAAAGAGAAAGGGTACCTTAAAGCTGGGGTTGGTAATCCTGTTCAGAAACACTTTTTGTTATACTGGGTGAAATGGTCCTTCTACCTTCTGAATAATCAATACATTATGTATTCAGAAAAAGGAACGAAAATAATCAGTCCTCTGTGGCAGCTGTAGGACTGACAAAACTCCGACCAATCCAAGCTCTTCGCACGGAGGAGCAAAAACCAATCAGATGCCTTCATGTCTAGTTCTGTATCCGCCCCCCCTCGATCCCTGTCTCCGACGCGTGTGTTGCCGGAAGAAATCAGCGTACAGAGTTACAGCAGAATGGATTTCAATGGCTGAGAAAATGCAGCCCCAGTTACTACTTCCAGCGTTACTTGTAACGGCTCGCCCCGAGAAAAAGGCAAGGAAGAGAAAGCTGGAAGCTGAAAAGGCTGCTAACAAAAAGGCTCTGGATAAAGCCAGAGGTCAAACCAGAGTAAACATCGGTGTTGCTTTTGTGGAGACAACTGAGGGATTTGAAGGGCCTGAAAAGTGATGCTGAAGTTGCTCTCTGTCTGTTGGACAGGTAATTATATGCTTTGCTTCGGGGAGGATTTGTTATTTTTATGAAATGTGTAACTTTTGCTAACATAGCTCCTTTTGTAGCTTGTATTAGCCTAATGCTAATATTAGCTTCTCTGTGGGTTTAAAACAGGTCGGTGACGCTGGTATTGAGTAGATTATAGTCTATATATATATATATATATATATAGATAAATATAGTACTCCTCCTGCCGCTTCTCATTTTCGTGCGGTGCGCGTTCCAGTTTGTGGGGGCGTGGCTTGAACGTACACACTGACGGGAGGGGGAGGAGGGGGGTGGAACTCAGAGCAGGTGCAATTTTCAAATCTTGCTAGCTCTCTTGCTAGCTCTCCAGGATTACTAACCCCAGCTTTAATCCTCAGGTGTTAACCTCCAAGCGAGCGGGAGAATAGCTGAAGGAGGGGAGGATGAAGAGAGGATCTACGGGGAAAAAGGGAAAACTCCAGTCACGGGCTGTCGCCCTGCAGCTCGCCTCCGTAGCTGACGGTCCAACTCGGCTCGGCTCCACCGCTGATGATTCGCTCGGCTTGGCTCCACCGCCCCGCAGCTGCACAGACGAGGTTGCTAGCCGCTAGCTTGTTAGCAAAGTCCATGAACAGCAGCCACTTGGTCAGCAGCTAGCTCCACTTTCCTCTCGTTCTTAGTGTTGAGTAATCCACTCAAAACCTTAATGAAAGTCACCACAAAGTCTTTCAAAGAGTCCTGGTCGAACACTAAAATGACTCTAGTGACAAACATCCACAAGAGTTTGTTTACTTCACCCTTTTCGCCATGTTTCTCTCATCTTCTCCACTCCAACTCTCTCTCTGCCCTTCACTTCCTGCTTAACGTAAACCTTTCAAAATAACGTTTCATTCACGTCTATTTTGTCTATTTCTTCTTTTTCTTTAAGGCATTTTTACACATTTTCACAAATATTCATAAACAACACATTTAACATATTATATGCATTTTAAAATACACACATAGTGCCCAGAACTCACTTTCTGTTACTGAATTATTTTAACCTACTTTTTAATCTTAAATGATTTTAAACATGAACTCATTTACCATGAACTTAGACCCTTTTAACTGAATTGCTATTTAACTTATTTATTTTAACTTATGTCATTTTATTGTTAATGAATTTACACAGGGCTACATATCAACCTCAAGTGATTCAAGCAAGGAAGTTCTCGTCTATGCACTGCTCAATTCACAAAGTGACTCGTCATTCATTCTTGAGGATGTAGCAGATGTTCTAGATGTGAAATCAGAGCAAGTTAAACTGAGACTCTCTACTATGACATCAAAGAAAACAGTACTCACCTGTAAAAGACTGAAAGACCTACAAATAAGAGGGCTATTCTCCTCTAAGAAAATCACAGTGCCAACAACTTACACTCGTGAATTCATTCCTGCTAATCGCACACACATTCCAATGCCAGAGACTGCCAAAGCATGGCCTCACCTGATGCATCTTGCAGAGCACATTGCTCCACTAATGGAATGCGAGATTGGCCTACTGATCGGTTACAACTGCCCACAAGCTCTAATGCCCAGAGAAGTTGTAATTGGGGAAGAGAAGCAACCATTTGCTCAGAAAACTGATTTAGGTTGGAGCATAGTGAGTTATGGTGACCAAAAGGAGAAGGAAAGTGATGCAATTGGTGTAAGTCACCACATCATTGTAAGGCAGGTAATACCAGCACACAAACCAACAGTCAAGCTCAAGAGTGAAGTTCACTATGTTTGTAACACTCGCATCAAAGAAGTGGTTACTCCAGAAGATGTAATCAAAGTGCTGGAATCAGACTTCAGTGAGCGAGTTGGAGAAGAAGCAGTCATCTCTCAGGAAGATCTCCAGTTCTTGAACAAGCTGAAAGATGGAATCAAACATAAACAGGATGGTCATTATGAAATGCCCTTACCCTTTAAACAAGACAAGCTAGACCTACCCAAAAACATGTCATGTGCTGTTCATCGTTTGAAGTGTCTAGAACGAAAGCTCAAGAGAGACAAACAATACTGCACAGATTACATTAACTTCATGCAAGACATCATCACACGTGGTGATACAGAAAAGGTCCCAGAAGAAGTGTAAGAATCAGTTCTTTTATTGGAAGCCCAAGAACAAACCGGAGAAATCTTCAGTTCCCAGACGAAGAATTTATTCAGGTCACAGGTAAAGTACAGCAACGCTGGGTGCGTAGTGACGGAGCTCGGTGAGGATCTCAGCCAAAACGAACCCAGCTTTGAGAAAACAATTCATATTTATAATTCACAGTATCTTCTTGGGCTGGTCCTGCCCAATGCAGAGGTTGGACTTTATGATAGATTGTGATGAGTCAGATGATGCTGTCCACTCTTGGTTTATGATGTGTGTGCAGAATATGTGTTAAGTATGTGTGTGAATCTGCTGTGAGTCAGGTGTGTATCTATTGCAACAGACCTAGCTGACAGAGAGAGAAGACACTACAGTTACATCTTGTACTTGCTTATCAGGTGAGAGTCACCGCTATCTGGTGTCGTAGGGACACTCATCAGGTTATGTGAGTTCAAGCACAGGACAGAGCACACAGTGTCAGATCATCTATTTGTAACAGAACAGTGCATACATGATGTCAAATCACAGTCAATTGAAACATTACTAAATAATGCATATAGTATCAAATCATAGTTTAAATATAGCATCAAATTATAACTTATTCATAACAGAAGAACTCAACAATCATCCAGCCTGGTATATTCCCCACCATGGGGTATACCACCCTCAAAAGCCTGGGAAAATTCGTATAGTTTTCGATTGCTAAGCGAGGTTCCAAGACACATCATTGAATGATCACCTTCTTACTGGACCAGATCTAACAAACAGGCCTGGTGGGTGTTCTTTGCAGATTCCGTAAGGGCGTCATCGCTGTTGCAATGTGGAACGAATGTTTCATCAGTTCCATGTGAGACCTGAGGACCAAGACTACTTGAGGTTCTTATGGTGGGAGAATGGTGATCTTGAGTCCCCACCATCAGTTTTTCGGATGAGAGTTCATCTTTTCGGGGCAGTCTCTTCACCTGGGTGTGCCAATTTTGGTCTCAAACACATAGCTCTTGAAGGTCAAGACCAGGTTAGTCACGACACTGTGAAATTTGTTCAGCAGAATTTTTATGTGGATGATGGGCTTGTTAGTGTGATGTTTGACTCAGAGGCTATCCAGCTTGTCAAAGAAGCTAGGAAGCTTGCAGTGTAGGCAAGTTGAGGCTACACAAGTTCATCTCCAGCAGTGACCAAGTGTTAAAGTCAATACCCAAGGAAGAGTGTGCAGAAAGCGTGAAAAACCTGGATATGGCTTTTGGAGAGCCACCGATGGAACATGCACTTGGCGTGCAGTGGTGCGTCTTCTCTGATGATTTTCAGTTCAGAGTTACTGTCAAGGAACGCCCACTGACCAGAAGAGGAGTGTTATCCACTGTAGCCTCCATCTATGACCCATTGGGGTTTGTTGTTTGGCTACAAGATCTTCAGAATTTATCTAGTGTAAAAATTAAGAGAGAAAGGGGTTGAGAAGTACGAACTCCATCACTTTTCAGACGCCAGCGTCACGGGTTATGGTGAGTGTAGTTATCTCAGAGCAGTTAGTGCTAATGGAGAGGTCCATTGCTCACTAGTGATGGCGAAAGCGCGTGTTGCTCCCCCCAAGGTAACTACTATACTGTGCCTTGAGTTGTCTGCAGCGGTGGTAGCAGCAAAGATGAGTGTCATGCTCAGAAATGAGCTTGAGATAGACGGTCTTCAAGAATATTTTTGGACAGACTCTAAGGTCGTTCTTGGATATATAAACAATGATGCCAAACCCCCTAACCCTTTCACGTGTTTGTAGCAAACAGAATCCAGAAGTCCATCACTGATCCTGAGCAATGGCAGTATGTGAAATCTGAAGATAACCCGGCGGATCAAGCTTCAAGGGGCCTGATGGCACATCAACTTGTCAGCTCAAATTGGCTCACTGGCCCAGAATTTCTATGGAAAGAGGACCTACCTGCAGGAAATATCAAGGTGGGAGAAATCAGAGATGATGATCCAGAGCTACAGAAAGTTCAGGTTCTGAACAAAGTTTTCTGACTGGAGAAGAGCTGTGAAAGCCATTGCCTGTCTTAAATGATATGTACAGCAAAGAAAGGGTCTCAAATCTAAGACAAATGAAACCACAAACACTGAAGAAAGACAGGAAGCAGAGCTTTTCATTATTAAACTGGTCCAAGAGGAAGCATTTAACTCTGAGATCAAAGGTATACATCCATTCTTGGATGAGCATGGTGTGCTCAGGGTTGGAGGACGTTTGACAAGGTCTAGTCTTCACCCACATGTCAAGCATCCTGTCATTTTGCCTAAGACAAGTCATGTTTCTTCTTTTCTCATCGAGCATTACCACCAAAGGGTGCATCATCAAGGAAGAGGCATAACTGTAAATGGATTAAGATCGAGTGGAATATGGATCATAGGCTGCAGCAGTGCAGTTGCCCCACACATCCACAAGTGCATAATGAGCAGAAAGTACAGAAGAAACACACAAGATCCAGAGATTTGCCAGAAGACAGGATGGAGTACACCTCCATCCTGTCTTATTATTATTACATATTGTGGCCTAGATTGCTTTGGACCATTCTACGTGAAGAAAGCAAGAAAAGAACTCAAGAAATATGGTCTTCTTTTTACATGTATGTGTTCAAGAGCCGTACATGTAGAAATGTTGGATGATCTTACCACAGATGCTTTCATCAATACGCTGCGCACATTCATTGCAATCCGTGGGAATATGAGACAGCTGAGATGTGATCAAGGCACAAACTTTGTAGGTGCGAAAAGAGAGTTCATGAATGCAATGAAGGATCTGAACCATGAACAAATGAAGGAATATGGATGTGAGTGCCATATGGGAGGTGTGTGGGAAAGACAAATAAAGACAATCAGAAGTGTTCTCACTGCAATCCTGGATGAATCTGCAAGACTTGACACTGCTTCACTTCACACATTTCTGTATGAGGTGATGGCTATTATAAACAGCAGACCTCTGACAATCGAACACTTAAATGATCCCACAAGTGTCGAACCTTTGACTCCCAACCACATTCTCATGATGAAGTCCAGCATAGTGTCTCCCCCTCCTGGTCAATTCGTGAAGCAGGATCTGTATTTGCGTAAGAGGTGGCGACAGGTGCAGTTTCTGTCAAATGAGTTTTGGGTTAGGTGGAGGAAAGAATATCTCCTTAATCTTCAGCAGAGACAAATCTGGCAAACAGATAAGAGAGATACAAAGGTTAATGACATAGTTATCATTTGTGAGGACAGTTCTCCAAGAAATCGGTGGAAACTAGCAAGAGTGACAGAAGTGTATCCCAGTGCAGATGGAAAGGTTAGAAAAGTGAAACTGTTAGTCAGTGACTCAACCTTAGACAAACAAGGGAAACGTACTACTAAGTCAGTGTATCTTGACCGGCCTGTGCAAAAGATTGTTGTATTGCTTGAAGCAGAATAAGTGTGATAGTGTAATGAAATCACAGTAACTGTGATTTGGTGGGAGTTTAACTGCCATAAATATTATTTATGTTGTCATTTTATGTTTATATAATATTTTATTTAACATTGTTTATTTTTATGAATATTTAATTTCTTTATTTTAACACATCATACAAGAGGAAATAATTTTCTGTTCTTTGTTGAGTGACGGACCTTTAATGTGGTACTCCACTTCACGGACTTATTTTGAGGTAACACTGCAAGAAGAAGTTGCAGAAGACATGTTTTTTTTTTGCTCATGGTGGACTCATTCCCTCAGGGGTGCAGCCAGCGAGTTCGATGGTGGTGATGGTGTTTACGATGATGTCGTGGCAATAAATCATCTGTATCAGAAGAACTGTGGTCCGTGCTTGTCTGAAGGGAGTGATAGTGATGTTGCCTCTGGTTGAGTTGGTGCCAGATGAACAATAGAAGGCCAAAGAAGCCATCAGGTGCCCAGTTGAGAAAAAAGATCAAGGTCCACAGATCTCTGCGTAATTATGCTATGCATGTAATGAAACAGATTTATGCCAAATTAAAACTGCTTTGCAGCAGTGGTTGGGGCCAGGCAATTTTGGACAAATTTAGGCAATTTTGAGTAACAAGAGACAAAATAGGGAGAAATAGAGACAAGAACATCAGCATTATAATGTCCATTCAGCCTTAGCTGAAGCTTAAACTCACCACCTCTGACACCAAGAACAATCCTCTAACTCATTGAGCTAATTGGCTGGAAGTGAGGCCTAGTGTGTGGCTTAACAAATGGACTCAGGCAGTCACCAGCCAGGCAGCAGTTGTCAAGGCAGATTTCAAAAATTATCAAAATGTCAAGACAAAAGTCTGATAATACATAAACTGTATCTTGACAGCATGAAAATGTGGTAACACTTTATAATACGGCCCGCATCTTAGGGTGTACCTCCCGTTCACTTACCACCTACTTTACCCCGACTTCCACAGAAGTACAGTGTAACTCCTGGTCCCCTCCCACACGTATTTTCCCGTGTCTTCCAGCATAACTAGCCTGCGTTGTAGAGTGTACCTTCGCTTAGGTCCTACTTTGCCCAGACTTTCAGTGTAACTCCTGGTCATTTCCCACCTACTTTCTCAGGTCTTACAGCATAACTTGTGGCCACTTACCATGTAATTTGCGGAACTTAATATGTAACTTCAGAATCATTTTAAGTAGCTATATTGAATAAAGTAGGTTACTGTGCAATATAAACAAATATTTTTGTTCTTTGCAGTTGATCATCATTTTTTTGTCTCGTAGCCTATTTAATTGTATGAATTTTTGAAT
Source organism: Caranx ignobilis (assembly GCA_021432705.1). Taxonomy (NCBI): domain Eukaryota; kingdom Metazoa; phylum Chordata; class Actinopteri; order Carangiformes; family Carangidae; genus Caranx; species Caranx ignobilis. Next base: position 1,843,167 of record MU269980.1, read on the forward strand.
TGTATGACAGCCAAAAGGATCTGTGGGATCTGTGGATCTGTGGGTGTGAGCTTCCCTCCATCCAGGAGATCTACGAGAGCCGGTGCATCAGAAAAGCCCAGAAAATAATAAAGGATCTCAGTCACCCCAACCATGGACTGTTCCAGATGATGCGGTCTGGAAAGCGCTACCGCAGCCACCCAGCCAGAACCAAACGGCTTACAAACAGTTTTTTCCCCCAAGCCATCAGACTCATAAACAGAGCCCTTTGAGCCCTTCAGCCCGAAAATTGCACACCAGACATATTGCACATTACAAATTGCACACTCCATGTGAGGACTGTACATAGTCCTTTGTCACTTATACATAGTGTAAATATTTGCATTCTATGCACTTTATTCTATTATTTATATTTTTATTTACCACAGTCTATTTTATGTTATTTTATCTAGATGCTGCTACGGTCGAGGAACCACAACAAAAAGAATTTCACTCTTCTCTGCTGTAAAAAGTATTGAATTGATGTGACAATAAAGAATCTGAATCTGAATCTGAATTGAAAGAAGAATATGTTGAGATATGGGTACGTGTTACACTACGGAGTTGGCTCATAACAGGCCAGCTGGTATACAAAGCAAACCTACCTTTCTCAAATGCACATCTATGGAAGTCTTGTGTTGTCATCCCAGGACGAAACACAAACAATACAGTAATGTTTTTACTATTTAATTACACAGAAATCACATGGCAGGGGCTATTCTCTTTTCCATACTCAGTAAGTACAGTAATGTGAGGATTTCATGCATGGTGGTTGGATCACTCTTCATTAGAGAAGTAGTTAAAAGTAGTTAAAAACACCACTGACATTTGCCAAACTTCATCAGCCATGACTCCAAAATTTTGTCAATTTTTTTCAGGAAGATTGAAAATGTATTTAGTAAGAATTGGCTGGTGTGTGTTTACAGTACTGTTTACAGTCAAACGTTTTCATGCATTGCAGGCTCAGTTTTTCAAATATCGAAAATCTGGGTGTTAACACACTGAGCAACCCAACGTTGAAATGAAGCTAAGCAAAGGTTCAGTCAGGAAGACTATCCATCTGAACCAGTTACCCTGAAGCTTCCTCAACAGGATGTCTCGGCTTCGGATGCAAGCTTCACATTCACTGATCTGTTTACAAAGCCAATATAACCCCTGGGGTCTAATTGCCAAAGTTGTCCTGGGCACAATAAATGTCACTTCATTTAACAGCCTGTCTTTGTGTTCTTATTAGTCTGTCCTGATTGAAACAACGTCTTTTCTACATCATGTCCTGACGTAGAAAAGACATCTCTGGCAGATGCAGAATGAAAGTTTTTATGACGTCTTTTTTCAACATCTTCTAAACGTTCAGTTTTGACATATATAGGACATCTGTCCAAGGTTAAAATATGGTTCAAAAATGGCTGGTGTGGATGTCCTCTCAACGTCTTATATGGAACGTAAATTATTTAAAATATTGACCAAATCAGTGGCCTTATGAAATGATGTATTATGCATGAAATGTTTAATACAGCATTCAAAATACATTTTAATTGTTGTCTTGCACTAAGAGTGTACAAATACCGTTATCTTGGGGGTATTGTAATATTCAATGTGTGATGTTGTGTATGCCCTTTGTCTCTCTTTTCCCATGAAAAAGTCCAATATAGATTTTAAAATACACTTGTATTATTTCACTGCATTTGTTTCAGTAATCTGTGTGTGTGTGTGTGTGTATGTACCTGTATGTATATATGTATAGTGTGTGTATGTATGTTTAATGTTGTGTTGTGTGTTGTTCCACACACCCATCTCCTCCTCCTTCTTGCTGGAGCATGCTTGAGTTGTTCTCCAGTATGTCTGCGGACTGCGTCCTCAGTTCCCTCCTTGAATGTATTTAGTACTGCCTCTGAAAAAGTTGGAAGACAAATGATAGGTGGCGTTGCTGTCAAAGCAGCTTCTCCACATTCACAAAACACAAACGTGATTAACAAATACACATTCACATACCGATAGAGCGAGCCATCATGGGCAGTTAGGGGTTTAATATTTTGCCCAGGGGATACTTTGACATGTAGACTGGAAGAGCTGGGGGAATGAACCACCAACCTTACAATAAGTAGATGTAGCCCAGGCTTCATAAGTTGTGAAAAAAAAAGAGTAAAAGTCTGTTATTTAGTCTGAATGAGTGAGAGAGAGAGATAGCTGGCATTTATAGGGTTAACTGCACCGCACTGAGCAGAGAGAGTAGTGCGTCAGGACGTCACGGGCCAAGCACGTCGCAGTTGCGCACAGCACTCTGGGAGATAGTTAGAGCGGGAGGAGAGATCTCACAGTCCGGCTGCACGAGGAGCGCCCTGCCTGAAAAAATATCCAGAAGTGGTTAAAACAGAGTGAAATTGTCGGAACTCACCGCGAGCTGACTCCACAGAGTCCTTGGTTGATGTTACCCGCTCGGCGGTGAGTTATTGTGCATTTTGCAGGAAAAGAGCGTCGAGTAAATGTGTGCGTTAGCTGCAGCGTAATTTAGCTGCTAACTGCTAATTCAATGCCTCGTGTGTAAGCCGCTAGGATAGCAAGCTATGTGAATCTGCATTGAAGCTAACAACAGAGCTAATGAACGAGCTTAACGCTAATATGGTGGTGTAATCCAGGCAAAATGCGAGAGAGAGGGTGTGTGTGTGTGTGTGGTGGGGGGGGGGTGTGCACGCTGGCACTGCGTACCGGGAACGTCGTGAGTGTGTGTGTGCACGCAAACACGGCGTACCGGGAAACATTGTGAGCGTGCCGTGAGTGTGTGTATATCGGGTGTGTGTACGTGCGCCACATGCGTGCGTATTGTTTGTGTGAGGAAAGTAGAGGGAGAAACTCACCCTATTTCATCATTTTTCAACAATTGATGCTAAAAAAGCTGAATTTGAGTTAATTGAGTATTTTTATGTGATTTACACTGGCAAAGTGAGACCTATAAGGAAAAGTGATAATAAATATTTTTGTTGAGTTACTTAAATTCATATATAGGTCATATTTATGTTATTATTTATTTAACTAAGAATATGTGGCCTGTAGTAATTTAATTTAACTGAAATGGATGAATGTGGCCTGTTCTATAGGTCAGGTTTTTTGAGAGGATGTGATTCGGTGACACTTGATGTTGAAAGAGAGGATATCGGTGACACCAGTAGTCGACGTAACAGAGAGAAGAGAGGATACCAGCACTGGACAGCCACCAGGCGGCTTCCCAGGCACCTGCTGAATTGATGGATCCAGAGAACCAGATGGCGAGCCGGAACAGAGGAATAATGGACAACTGAACTCATCTTCCAAACCTGCAGTGTGGTAGGACAGTGACATACACAAAGAATAACGGGCCCCAACGGGAAAAAAAAAAACACTGAGCTCATAACAACAGAAGGAAGAGACTATACAGACTAAACACAACACAGGACACATTTTTTTATTTTTTTATTATTTCTTTCCTTTTCTTTTTGCGCGCAGTTTATTATTTTTCATGTTCAATTAAAAGGTGTTGTCACAGTATTCCTGTTGGTAACTGGGAAATACATTTTGAAACCTAAGTTTGGTGTGAGTGTGGTCAGTGTTGGTGTTCCACCCTGGGCTCCATGAGCGTTTCCCTAGAACTCTGATAACTGGTCCAACTGTGAACTGAAATTGAAACCCCATATTGACGCTCAAGTTTTCAGCCAGCAAGGAGGGGTTACATAGACAACCCACTGTACCCACATAGTAATTCAATGATTTATTAATCTGTGGATTAAGAAATGCCTGAAGTGGAAAAAAATACAGTGAATGGCTGCATTAGAAATGCACAATTTGTACATTATTTCCCTCTGTTGCATTTATGTACCTATTCATTACTGTACTGATAACACAGCAAACAGTGGGCTCAGTTCTCAAACAGCAAGCACTCTGCAAACAGTATCTAATTTTCACGCCATTAAACCATGCTAAACACATGCCAAATACTAATCAACATGATCCTGATTGAAATCCTACCATGGGGTCAAAAGCTTGCTTGTCATCCATACGTTGCTCCACTCTCTCAAAGTCCTCAATGGTTTTCAACCTCTCAATGCTGTTGGCTGAAAGGGCAAGCTCACTTCTGTGAAGATTTTAAATCTCCAAGGGGATGTCAATTAACTTGGCTAGCACCTTTTTCTGAAACTGTTATATAACAAACTAAATTCTGCTGCTCTGATGCATGTTGTTCAGTTCAGTACTGTGTCATTTGACATTCCTTGAAATTTTCAGCTTACTTGCTATGGACATTGGGAACTTATCCTTTGTTCCTGACACTACAGCATCTGAAAAAAAAATCTATTGTATTAGAGAAACTTCCAAGTGTCTGTGTTTTTGATAAATCAGCACCAGATGGCGACAGATTTGCTTCCTGTGATAAGACCACCCTAAATTTCACAGTATTCGTTATTGTAACAAATAGGTTAACAGTGATAATTCTCTCTAAATTACAAAATGTTTTGATGAGAATTTGTGGAATTTGGATGGCTCACCATAACTCCGGATGACATCCCTGGATCTCCTCACATCATTCCTGGAACCACCACTGGACCCGACACCATCATGCCTGGAGTCGCGTTGCCTGGACCTCATATACCCTGCCTGAAACCACCGCACCGTCATGCCTGGAATCATAGCTATGCCTGGATCTGTCACTGAGTTGGGACATGTTGCTGTGCCTGGACCTTTTCCTGTACTTGGAGCCATCACTGTGTTGGGAACTGGAGTCATCACTGTGCCTGGACCTTTCTCTGTGCCTGTACGTGGAGCCGTCACCGTGTTGGGACCTGGCTCTGTGCCTGGAATCATGACTGTGACAGAACCTGTCACTATGCCTTTGCTGTGCCAGGACCTGCCCTAAACCCAGTACATTCAATTTTGTTACTATAATTTTATAATCATATAATGCTCTTGTTTATCCTAAACTGACACTGTGCCCTGACCTGTCAATGTCCCTGGATTTAGGATCTCTAACTTCCTTTGGAGTTGAACATCGCGGAACTGGAAACAAAACAAAGAATGTTCTAAGATTTATGATGATTGATTCTTTAAATAACAGTGACATTAGAAATACCGTATTGGCCCGAATATAAGACGGCCCTGATTATAAGACGACCCCCTCTTTTTCAAGACTCAAGTTTGAAAAAAGACTTTTTGAACACCAAATTAATTTTTAAACCAACACCAAATTAAATTTAATTAAAACACCAAATTGATTTTTTACGGACTAACGCTGCGTTGCAGCGTTAGTCTGTTACGCCACATCATTCTTTTACACCAGCCGAGGCTTGCTTTGAAGTCAGCGGTGGGTATGTGGGTAGGTGGGTATGCGGTGGGTATGTTTAGCTCTTTGGCTATTTCCACGGCCTTGAGCTGAATGACAGCTCTGCTGATGGGCATCCCGTCCTTTCGTTTGTCGTCCACGTACGCGCACACCCTCCTGTCAAGTTCTTGGAAGCGGCCGCTCTGAGGACCACGGAAAGCTTTTCTCTGACTGTGAGCATTTTTTAGGTGATCTTTTTCAGCTCTCCATCTCCGTACATTACACCCTGTGACACCATATTTCACGGCCGCTTTGCAATTGTTTGAAGACTCTGCCTCATTTATCACCATCATCTTGAAGTTTACATCATAACTTCTCCTCAGCTGCCGGTTAACCTGGCCGATCTTCGACCCACTTTTCTCCAGATTGTCGCTACGTTTCTCCATTTTCTGTTATCTCTTCTATTATTTTCTTCTCTTTTCTTTCTTACCGCTATTTTTTATTTTTCTTCTTCGTGCTACCGCTATTTTTATTTTTATTCTTCGTGACAGGGGTTCGCTTTGGCCTGGGGAGTCAAGTTCAGCATTCGCTTCAATGATATCTGGCGCCATCTAGCGTCGTGAATGGGTATAATGTCTAGACCCCGAATATAAGACGACCCCCACTTTTTCAGTCTTATTTCAATGCAAAAAACACCGTCTTATATTCGGGCCAATACGGTACTCACTAACTGGGGACATTTCCCTGTCCCCTGGCCTTTCACCATGCTCCACCAAGCCAGACAAGGGGGGAATTTCTGAGTCTGAAACAAGCAAAACAGGTTTCTTTTTGCACATATTAAAGTGATCATTACTCTGTGTAACTGTGCTGCATGGAATGTTGTTAAGTTCCAAAAATGTTAGTTATCATAGATAGTGGTTAACATTGCTCACAAGTTGAATTAACACTGGGTTCAGCTGTGTTGTTTTTAGTGAGCTGTAATGGTGTTGGTGGCTTAGGAAAAGGGAGTAATTTTCCACTTATACAATTTGAGCAACATGAATGAGCATGTAAGTCTAAAACACACTGCACAAGACAGCATTATGTGCTACAGCATTATCAGAATTAAGTATAGTGTCCAGAATCATTTACCCATTCTGCTCTCCTCTTCCTCCTCCTCCTCCTCCTCCTCCAACATGTCATCAGATTCTGGGGACAGAGAAAAATATTGTAAAACAATAATGGTTGAAAACCTGAGCACAGTTGGTATTCTATTGATATATTATCATGTCGTCTTCATGAATTTGGAAAACATACCAACAACATAATCTTCAAATTTTCTCTTTGCCACTTTCCTCTTTTTGCTTATGACCACCTCGTCCTCTTCCTCCTCGTGCTGGCTAGTTAAATTATAGCTCTCGCGTTCCTGTACGTTAGCTAAAACATGCATACAATTTAACTGTAAAACGTAATTTAATCCACACACTTTAGGTTTGATTGCTAGGGAGACACAACTTATTAATCAAAATGTACCTGAAGTGATTTTAATCTTTATTAATGGGAATGACCACCAGTCACCCCAGGGTTCCTCTTCTTGAAAGCGTTTTGTTTGTGCCTTGGCCATCCGATGGTCTTATTCACAATCCAGTTCAGTGGCACCGTGCCCTCCGTTTCTTTGCCTTCCTCCTCCCACACGGCCCTGGTGAACATTATCTGAAAAGGAGAACATGTAATTTTTACTTCAGAATTAAACATTAATTTGACCAAAGCAACCTGAAGCATGTAAATTCGCAGTGGCATCAAAGCTATATTTGACCTTTTAGTATCTGTGTTGTTCAATGCCATGTCAAAGAGGTATTAACACAACCAGCTTTTTGTGGGAGGACAACCACTTTCCTCAGAAACTCTTTCTCCTGTAGGGTTTCTCTTCTCATTGTGTGATTGTTGGAGATGTATATGTAGCCTGGCTAAATTGAACCAGCACAGGATACAGAAATATCTTCTGGGGTCTTTATTTCTGGACAGAAGAATATGGTGTTCAAATAAAATAAATGATAAAAGTTTACCCAAAACGGCTGATTGTACTCGGCTGTAACTATGGTACCAGTAGAAAACCAAAAATCAGTGGCATTTAACACTGTGCACACTGGAATGCTTACTGTAACTCTGTCTAGTCTGCTATATTCACTTTGACATTAATGTCATTAACCCTTGAGTAATTATCCTATTACCAACGAGTACAAAATAAATCCTATAGCCGAGCACCAACTAGTACAAAACTATATCTTGGAGTCCAGTACAAAAACATACAAAAAGAACTCTGGACTACTTTCAGCGGGTACAGAAATGTTCTTATATGCAGCACCGGAGTGATACAATTAACTATAGTGGCTCAACTCTTGTGCATTTTTCCGTAGCACCAGCAACATTAGCGACGGCCTGCTGCGTGACAACAGTTGGTTCTCCCGTCGTTTGTTTATCTGTCAACCTCATAGTCCCCCTGAAAACCGTAGTGTTGTCACACCGTTGTTGACAAGATGGCGACTTCCGGTTTTCCGGACTGCTCCCCAACCAATTCGCGTAACTAGGACAGTGCCACCTGGTGGCGTACTTAGCCCATTACATTACATTTTCCCACCCGGCTACATATACAATGTTTACAAGTGAAAAGCTACACGGCTGTTGGAAGAAGGGCACCGTGTGGCGTCTGTAATGTCTGAAAAGGTTCAGAATTGTGTCCTGTTGGACTATGTTAAGTTATGCACTGCAACTGTTATGTTACTGTGCCTTTAAGGTTTTCGGCGCTAAGCTACAGTGACGTCGTAAGGTGTATGCGTGCGTCAGTTGAGTAAATGCATGGTATACGAGCTACATGGTGTGGTCATTGAGTCCCAACAACGAACATAACATTTTGGCGAACGAGGATGTCTTCTTTTGTTTTACCACCGCCGCCACCTTTTCTCCCTGTTCCCGGTGACCCAGCTGTTCCCTGGGGCCTTTGGCTGGCGTCTTTTGAGGACTATTTGCTGGCTTTAGGACACACGGAGCTAGCTGAAGCAAGGAAGTGCGCGCTCCTCCGCCATTGCCTCAGGCAGGAGGGACAGAGGATCTTCGCTACGCTCACCTTATCGGATGATAAGTATGCCACAGCCACGGCCGCCCTGAATGCTCACTTCGGCTCTGGACGAAGCCGACGCATGCACCGTTTTGAGTTTCACCAGAGGTGAGACTATTGCCAACTATGTGTCAGCTTTACGTGAGCTGGCTAGACTGTGTGATTTTGGGGCTCTGGAGGATGGACTCATAGTTGATCAGCTGATGGAGAAACTGCAGCAACTGTGGCTCCCCTTAAACATGCAACTAGGGATCAGTCATGTCCTGCTCAAGGGAAACGCTGCCGAAATTGTAACAAGTTGAATCACTTTGCCCGCTGCTGTCGCTCCTCCCCTGTATGCCATGAGGGTGCGGCTGTTCCAATAAACACTGTGCAAACCCCACAGCCTTCGTTCAAGCTCTGCACATGCCATGTGGGTACTGCTCTCATCCTGCTCCTTGTGGACACAGGTGCTAAAGTGTCAATCCTGAACAAATGCACTTACGACCGTTTTTTCAGCCACGTGCCTATGGAAGCAGCGACTAAAACCCTGTTAGGCTATGGCTGTTCTCCCATCTCCACCCTGGGTGTGGCCCGCCTCCCTGTCAGGTATGATCAACAATACGCACCAGACACCAAGTTCTGCATCACCAGGAAGGGTGCTAACATTATGGGGCTGGACCTGTTCCTGGCTCTGGGTTTTACTGTGAGTGACGCTAGGGGCCTGCAGGTCCTGCAGGTCACTGCCTCCTGGCCTGACTGCTACCCTCAACTGTTCAGTGGGTTGAACCGCATGAAAGGATTTGTACACCAGCCTACGGTCAACCCTGATGTCCGCCCTGTGATACAGCCCCTGCGGCACATTCCCCTGGCCCTCTGCGACCCAGTGGAGGCCGAGCTGCGTTGCCTGGTGGAGGCTGACGTCATAGAGCCTGTCAACGCCTCACCTTGGGTGTCAAACCTGGCGATAGCAAAGAAAAAGGGGGGGGGGGGACTGCGACTCTGCGTTGATCTCACAGATGTAAATAAAGCTGTCATCCCGGATAAGTACCCCCTACCCACAGCTAAGGAACTCACTAGCCATTTCCACGGCTCCACTGTCTTCAGTAAGATGGATCTGCGCAACGGTTACCTGCAGGTACCTCTAGCACCAGCCAGCATGGACCTGACAGCGTTTGTCACGCATGTGGGGGTTTTCAGATTTAAACGCATGGCGTTTGGACTGTCATCAGCCCCAAGCTGCTTCCAGAAGATAATGTCGCTCATACTGGCTGGTATTCAGGGTGTCTCCATCTACCTGGACGACGTGGTGGTGCATGCGCCCTCAACCACACTGCACGATGCCCGTCTGGAGCAGGTTTTCCAGCGCTTCGAACAGCACGGGGTCACACTGAACGCAGAGAAGTGCATTTTCGGGGTTGCAGAGGTTGAGTTCCTGGGCTTTAGGCTCTCACAGGAGGGCATCGCCCCAATTCTGTCACACGCAGAGGCCATTTTGTCCCTGCCAGACCCGCAGTCCCAATCCCAGCTGTCCTCCTTCCTGGGGATGGCCGCCTACTACCTCAGATTCATGCCACGCTACTCTGACTCAAAGGCCCCCCTGCGCCAGCTGCTCAGGTACCTGCGTACCATCAAACAGCAGCTCACCTCTCCGCCCACGCTGACACATTTCAGTCTGACCACACCCACCATAGTCACCTGCGATGCCTCTGGGGTGGCCCTGGGCGCCGTGCTCTCCCAGACTCAAGAGGGGGTGGAACGCCCGGTGGCTTTCGCCTCACGAGCGCTTACTCCAGCTGAGCAGAAGTATTCATTGGGGTAGAGGGAGGCCCTGGCCTGCTTGTGGGCATGCGAACGCTGGCATGTTTACCTATATGGGAGGCCGTTCACCATCCGCACAGACCACCAAGCACTAACTGCTCTGCTGGCAACTCAAGGCGCAGGGCACAAGCCCATGAGACTGCTGAGGTGGGCTGACAGGCTGAACCAGTACAACTTCAGTCTGGAGTTTCTGCCGGGGCGGGCTAGGCGGGGTGGCACCTGACACAGAGAGCGATGAAGACTGGGTCAACATCCTGCACGGGCCCCTCAGTTCAGTGGTCACCCTGGAGGAGCTGCAGCAGGCCTCAGCACCAGCGTCTATCTAAGATGTCGCAAAGAAGAGATTCATCAGCATTCCTCTCACACACAAATGCATTTCTTTCATCCTTGAAGAGGAAGCAGTGGTCTCTTGGCTTGGAAGAAATGATTTGGTAGACGGTGGATGGTGTAGGAATTCCTTCAGCATGCTCTATCTCAGACAAGCGTCTGGTGACTGCAGGTAGGTGGTTTGAATTGTGTCACTGGATTCAAGTAGAATGGACATAGCTACTGTTAATGTCAGGAAATGTTTGTATTGTTCAGGGCTCAAGATGTTTCTCAAAACCACTGGACCTGTGTACAGCAAAAACTGTCTGTGCTCCCTTGCCTTCCAGCGCTCCAGTACATCAACACCACAAGGTTGCCGGGCAAAGTCACTTGGGATCTTTCGTCTCAGTGTGCTGAGTCTCACTGATATTTCATGCTTCTGTTACGGGTCCCAAGGATGAAGGACCACCACAACGAATAGTAGCTGTGTAAAGCAGGCGAAGCACAGGAGTGGAGACACAGTCTGTGTTGTTAGCTTTCCAGATTGCATCTGTCTGATTTATTAAACCACATGTATCATAATCACAGTCACATGACCACAATATTTATCTGTTCCTGGTCCAATTTCACTTAATTCAACATACATTTTCCTAGTCATTTCCAAGTCATTTCTATCACTCACATTCACATCTATTGCCATATTTTCTGTTCACAAATCAATTAATCAATTAATTATGATTTTTATTCAACATCTTCTGTAAATACAGCACATTTACTTAGTATAAACAAGTACAATATATTCCGCCATATAGTTTAACAGTGTTTCATGCACCTGTGCATGTAATGAACCATGCACTTGGAACGCAGAAGTGACAAAGTGCTTGTGCCATGTGTAAACTTAAGGTTTAAAGGTTTAACAAAATACAGGGTAACAGCATAAATAAATGACAACTTAACCACACATCTTGTGCAGGAGCCCCACTGCTAATGATTCTCACTCTGCCAAGTGTAACCATGGATGTAGTGTAATCGCCGCTTCATTTGGCACAAGATGGCGGCTTCACGGTAAAACTTTTCTACTCGTCGCCGTCGTTTAACCATAAATAACATCTTAAAACATGATGCAAACTTGGCATAAACATTCCCGGTAATCATAAGCTATTGGTGGCAGCAGTAGCTGAGTCTCCAGTCTCCATTCCTCCTCTCCATTCTCCCTCCACCAGTAACCTCCTCAATCCCGTCATCTTCACACTCATTACACACTAACTGAAGAGGGACAGAGTGAGTATAAAAACCCAGTTGCACGTGCAGTTGTTTATTTTATGTTGCTGGTACAAGTGAAGCATTCACTACATTTTGGTCTTCACTGTACCCAAGCACCGACACAGGCCTGCACCGTTTTTCACTTAGAGACTGTTTGACTTTACTACTGTGTACATTACTTTGGTACCGGATTTGTGTTTATTGAAAGGTACTGTGAATTTGACTTAAAAGTCTGTGATTTAAGTGATATTTTTGTGCTTCATAGTGGGTTATATTTGATACTCCTATTTTTGCTAATATAATGATTTCATTTTAAAAGTACTGTGTATGGGTGATGACTGGAATTCATTACAGGGATCCACTGGTTAAGAAATATTATTAGTTCAGGTTTAAAACAGATTGAATAAATTAAAGGGACCAGCCCATGCAAAATCATTTAAATTCATGTTAATTCTTAGTAGAATTATCATCATTTTCTATTAAGTGGAAGCACCAACCGATTTGTTTACTTATATTATTTTTATAGATAAAGGACATCTTAGGTTAATACGGCACCACAAATAATTAAAATCAAGAACCCAGAGCCCACCCAGAGTGATACAGTCAACTCAGTTCATTGTGGATAAACTGGTACTCTTTATCACATGGGTAGGGTGCTACATAAAAAAAAAATCCTCAAAGAGAACCCCATATTTCACTGATTGTGCAATTGCGCAGGTGGGAATTATAAGACTTTGATACATCAAAGGCTGTAGGACAGGATTAAACAGAGAAACACGCGAGAGGGAAAATGGAGCGCTTTTTTGTGCGGAGCAAATCACCTACCACCAGTGCAGAGAGTGCCAACAACCCACCACCGAAAGTAAAGAGGAAAAAAACTCAATAAGCTCCATGTGGACCGCACACTGAAACTCAATTTTAGTGAGCTCCCACTGGATCAGTTTTGGTTGGCTCCTGCATCGGAGTACCCAAGCATCACCCACCACGCGATTGAGTAACTTCTTCTTTTCCCCACTACCTACCTGTGTGAGTTGGTGTTCTCTACTCTGGTTTACATGAAGAACAACCGGTCACGGCTCTCTGTTGAACAGGACTTTCAAGTGGCCTTCTCTTCAGTGCCAACAAGGATTCAAAAAATTTGCGCACCCCAACAGGCACATGTATCTCACTAATTTGTAAGTAGGCAAAATATTTACAATAGCACATGTTTCAATGCTGAGCCAAAATGTTACATTTATAATTCGTAGTTCAGGACCATGGACAGTGCAGTTTCCTTGCATTGACAGTTCTCTGTGCTGAATTTCTGCTGAGTTTCCTTTGCCTCATTTTTAATTTTGTGACCTGTCTGGTTTAAATGGGTGTGTTGCTGCTTTGATGAAGCCTAATTTGATAAAGTTTCAAAGTATTTTTAAAATATTTCCTTAAGAAATATTTCATAAGTAATATAGTTGTCTTTGTCACATTTTATTTGGCATTGATAAATAATTATGCACATTTAAAGATATTTTACATGATATGAGTGATAACGTGTTATAAAGGATATTTTGCACAATAGGTGTGCCTTGGGCACAAAAAGTTTGGGAACCACTGCTCTATGTTCCCACATTACCAGCCTATAAAATATATTAAAGAAGCCTTGCACTGGGAGGAGAGCTAGCCCCTAACCCTAACTTACATTTGTTGCCCCGCTTACTATACAGCGATGTGGTGTAGATAACGGCAGGACTGGCAAAAACACATCAAGCTGTCGGAAAATCACTGCACGTGTGCTACTTTTCTTCTTCCTCCTCTTTCCCAGAGTGCCAAACACAACAACTAACTCCTGCCCCTGCTGGCTACAATCTACAAGGCGCTACATAAGCTATGTAGTTGGCAAGTAAATCAATCAAATGACACACTCCTGTGTTTGTTTCTATCATAACAAAACAGTGGACAATGAATATATGTATATATATATATATATATATATATATATATATTAAACAGCACCGAACAAACTGGACCTGCACCAGCACCTACTGTCCTCGCCCAGGTGCACACTCAGACAAAGATAACCACAGTAAATGTAAAATCCAGTATATATATATTATATATATATTATATATATTTGATTTTAGTATAACTTTGTAGTGTCTTCTTTCCTCTGTTTGTTTCTGTGCCATTATAGGGCCTCCTTTCTTAGGTTTCTTTTCGACAAATAGACTGTCAAATAAGCCGGGTGTTTGTCTAAACTAAAAGGTCAAACACCTGGACAGCCATAAAATTCAGATGGTCCCGTAGCCTAAAAGCTAAAGGTGAGGTCAAAGGTCATCAACCATATTGATGGATAGTGGCGTCTTGCTGACTAAGGAATGTGCTCAGAAACGGTATATAAGGAGTGTGTTTGGAGCTGAAGAGGAGGGGCATCCAACGATTGGCACCAGAGACTCCCTCAGATTCGGCCAGAGGTTTGACATCGTCCTTTCCCACAATAAAGTTTTTTATCAGTGAGAGAAGACGTGTCAGCGGTGATCATTTTTTTCATCAACACATCAATACACTACACTTACCTGGGCCATACACATATTTAGGAGGACCAACAACATTGATATAATTGATGAAGAAGATGTTCATATACTTAGAGAAATGCAAACAGTGTATTCTGGGGTTAAACAGAAATCTCAGGGTTGGACTGCAGAGTACCACAGCTCACATCACTGGAGGAATCTACTGGACAGGAGGTTGATGAACAAGGCAACTCCAACTGGTACTGAATCAAACGTAACTTTCGGTTGCGTTGATGTGATGTTCAACTTCCGTGAGATCTCTTATTCTTATTCTTCGCGTCCTTTTCAGCTGACTCAACTCCACGAGACTTCCTGGTGAGAGAACGTCTCTATATCATGCTCTATATACAGGCTATGCTCACAAGTAAAGAGACACATGTGCGGCATGTACTAGTGCACACTGGGTAATGTAGTAGAACCATAGGAATATAACTATCACGAATCACTGAGAGAGAAAGAGAACAGGACAGGGTACTATGAGCTCATGAGAAGTCCAGGTACGCCGTAAAAAGTCCCGGTATGCCAGCGGCTAAAATCTAGAAGTGCCGATACTCCATACCCATGTGTGCCGACCAACTTACATGTAAAGCACTGTGCATAATAAAATAAGATGTCATTGTCAAATATTATCACTTGCTTGTGTAATTTTTGGGAATCAAAATGAAAATGAAATATGAAAATTTAAGAACTCACATGTGTCTACTTCATCTTACCCCTTTTTTTTCCTTTTAATATTTTAAGACACTACACTCTGCCTTAATAAATTATGTCTTCTTTAAAGCTTTAGCTATAGCTATTGTTATCTAACTTCTCCACATTAAAATGTCAGAATATGACTAAATTGCCCAGTCCTAACAGAAAATTTTGATTATGCAGTGGGTTTTCCTAAAAGATGCAATCGAAAATGTGGGGTATTCATGCAATTTTATGCAATGAAATTGCAGGAAAATTGCGATATACATACAATTCAATATTTTGACATTTGCTGTAAAGCACAAGTGTCATTGTTTTTAATCTTAGGGCATTTTTTTATTCTCTCTCTCACACACACAGTCTCATTTATATTCTTGCAAGAGGCGGTAATGACGTGGAATTATGTCACTTCATAAGATTTCCAAGGCAATGGGGAAAATTGCTGTAAACATGCAACATTTCTCAACTTTCTTTGAAGATATGTGACTTTTTTGCAACGAAATGTGAGGAATATGAAATCATTCAAGTTCCTCATATCATGCGCGTTTTGTATGCAATCAAGTGATGTATGCAGCGAAAGTGCAATGTCTTTGGAAAAAATGTCACCCTTGCAGAATATGCGGACTTTTGGTGATTTTGCATCTAATTGCATAATTGTGGTTTTCTGGAGGGACTGATTGCCCATAGGTTTGAATATGTGTGCATTTCCTGTCTGAATATGTCAGACGTGTGTTAGACCAGTGACCTGTGCAGGTCAATACTGCTCTCGTCCCAGGCCAGCTGGGATTGGCTCCTTCACCTAGGTGATGGCGTGGCCAAGTATTTGTCCAGACCAGAACCCCACTGAATACCTGTGGGGCATCCTCAAGCAGAAGGCGGAGAAGCACGAGGTGTCTAACATCCACCACCTCGTGATGTCATCATGGAGGAGTGGAAGAGGATTCCAGTAACAGCCTGTGAAGCTCTGGTGAATTTCATACCCAAGGACTAAGGTAGTGCTAGATAACAATGGTGCTCACACAAAAGATTGACACTTTGGGCACAATTTGGACATGTTCACTGTGAGGTTTGCTCACTTGCGTTACCAGCCATTCAGCCAATAATTGCTGTCCATCCATCCATCCATTTTCCTCCGCTTATCCGGGGCTGGGTCACGGGGGCAGCAGTCTGAGCAGGGACGCCCAGAATTCCCTCTCCCCGGACACCGCCTCCAGCTCTTCCGGGAGGATCCCAAGGCGTTCCCAGGCCAGCTGAGTGACATAGTCACGCCAGCGTGTCCTGGGTCTTCCCCGGGGCCTCCTCCCGGTGGGACATGCCTGGAACACTTCCCTAGGGAGGCATCCAAGAGGTATCCGGTACAGTTGCCTGAGCCACCTCAGCTGGCTCCTCTGGATGTGGAGGAGCAGCGACTCTACTCCGAGCTCCTACCGGGTGACAGAGCTCCTCACCCTATCTCTAACGAAGTGCCCTGCCACCCTGCAGAGGAAACTCATTTCGGCCGCTTGTATCCAAAATCTTGTTCTTTTGGTCATGACCCAGAGTTCATGACCATTGGTGAGGATAGGAATGTAGATTGACCGGTAAATCGAGAGCTTCGCCTTTTGGCCCAGCTCCTTCTTCACCATGACAGACCAGTACAGTGACTGCATTACTGTGGCCGTGCGCCGATCCGCCTGTCAATCTCTCGCTCCATCCTTCCCTCACTTGTGAACAAGACCCCGAGATACTTAAACTCCTCCACTTGGGGCAGGAACTGTCCTCCAACCTGGAGTGAGTAAACCACCTTTTTCCGGTCGAGAACCATGGCCTTGGACTTGGAGGTGCTGATTCTCATCCCAGCAGCTTCACACTCGGCTGCAAACCGCAGAAAGCAAAAAGCAGAGATGAAATCCAGTGGCTCCCAAACCGGACCCCCTCCGGCCCCCAGCTGCGCCGAGAAATCCTGTCCATAAAAATAATGAACAGAACCGGTGACAAAGGGCATCCCTGCTGGAGGCCAACAATGCACTGGGAACAGGTCTGACTTATTGCTGGCAATGCGAACCAAGCTCCTGCTCCGGTCGTACAGAGACCGTACAGCCCTTAGCAAAGGGCCTTTGACCCCTATACTCTCGAAACACCTCTCACAAATGCCACGAGGGACACGGTTGAATGCTTTCTCCAAGTCCACAAAACACATGTGGACTGGCTGGGCAGACTCCCATGAACCCTCAAGTACCCTGTGTAGGGTATAGAGCTGGTCCAGTGTTCCACGGCCAGGACGAAAACCGCAGTGTTCCTCCTGGATCTGAGGTTCAACTATCGGCCGAATTCTCCTCTCCAATAATGGCTGCCTGTTGAGTTATTTTCAGAGGACAGTAAATCAATACTGTTATACAAGTTACATTGTGACAGGTCCTGGGTGTTTGTTATATTGTAGGATTGCTGGTCTCCTCTTCCCATTCATTGGATGGCCAACACAACACAACACACCTGGGTTGTGTCATCCAAGGTTATATATAAGCCCCGCCACTCACATTTTGTTTTCTGTTTTACAGCACTTCCAAGCACACACTTCTACACAACCACATGTACACTACTGATCTACTGACGTACATATCACATATTTGCAGTTTTCATTTTAGTAATTATTGTAATAAATTAATGTTAATACGAATTACTAATTACGAATAATTGTATTAATGTTAAAATCAGTACCCCGAGCCAGGTTGTGGCCCCGAGCCAGGTCGTGGCAATATCCAAGATCAATTTCTATAGTATTGTCCCTTGAGAAGATATAATAAAATGGTTGCTGAATTGAGGGCTGTACTCACTTTTGTGAGATACTGTATCTGGAATGCATGATATCATTTCCTCTTTGCTTATACTACAAAACAATTTGTAGAAATAACTGCAAAAAGTAATTTAATTAAAAAACGTATTGGATAAATCTGAACTCAATTCATAAACTTTGATCCAAAGACAATTATATGGATGAGGCTCCAAACAAATGACTCAAGCATTTGAGATAAACAGTTTGTCCATTTGAAAAATAGGGATTTAAAATAAACATATTTTCATGACTACAATGAGAATAAAATGCAGTTGTCATCGTCACACACAAGTATCTTAGTTCCCACCTAAATAAACCTTCTAGACTCAATCGTTGTCGTGCATGATGTTGAGTTTTAAAATATGGAATATCCTTATATTTTAGAGGTCATCGTGGATTTTGCACTCCACTGAGTTTTCTGTAAGAGATACGGCTTGGCAAACAGCAAAAATGGATTCAGCAGAAAAAGTACCCTCAGAAAAGTCTGTTTGCCAACTTTTACTTGTGGCGAGAGGTGGAGGTTTGGGGGGGAGAATGTAAAGTTTAAATACAAGGGAGGGGAAAATTAAAGAAATCAAAAAAAACCGACAATGCCACCTGGGGAATTTCACCCCAGGAAGTAGGACCAAAATAATCACAATCAAGGAAGAAAAGGACACAGGTTCGGCAACTGAGGAGGCAGAGACCGCAGATAAAGAAAGAATATTTTTATTTGAAATATCAAATGAATTTATTATTAAACTATAACTAAAACTGAAACGACAAGGGAAGAAAAAGAGTTATACACAACATAAGTAAAAATGATTTATTATACTCAATAAAGAAAGATACTTAATCCAAACAAACTAGAATTAACAAGATAACTAAGACCACAGTGTAGCCAGAGCCTCAAGGGGAGGCAGACTACATGGGGAAGTGCCCCTGCTCCTCACCTGGGGTGAAACACTACACAGCAAACAAAACAACATACACTACAGTGACCAGGTGACTACTTGCATGCAATAAGAGTGAGGTTCCCACCACAGTGCCTAGCCTCCCACTGGGACTCTCGGACCACACTGTCAAACAAAAGAAACCTGAAAGCAAAACAAACAAAATGTTAACAAAACCACAACCACAATTGAAACCTAATATACAAAATACGTAAAATTCAATCAAACCGTGGACCAGGAAATAATAGCAAAGTGTGAACTGAACACAAAACTCAACCAAAAAGACCAATCCACGGGGTAAACAAAACAAAAAGAACAAAAAGCAGCAGGGTGCCTAAAAACACATAAAAGAGACCAGTTAGTATATTAAAAACTCATGAGACAAACTTTTGGGAGAGACCAGGGAGCAACTTACCACCAGGGGAGCAGGAACCAGCAAGAGGCTGAATCAGCCATTTTGTGGCCTTTTATACTCGACCCTGCTTAAAGGGGAGGAGCTGAGAGGAGGGAGGAAGGGCTGCGTTCAATAGCCCTAACTGTTACTCACTACATACTCAAAAATGCCCGAGGGTATCACATTTCCTGAAAATCCACCTAGTCTATTCTCCAGCCTTTGCTTTGGCTCTGGAAACAGCAGTGTTGTTCACAAGTCTTTTTTTGCAAGTCCAAGTCAAGTCTCAAGTCTTTGGTCACGAGTCCGAGTCAAGTCTCAAGTCTCTAAAAAATTAAAGTCTCAAGTCTCTTGTTGTAATAAACCTTCTATCATCTGCTGCTATTTGGTCGACTAAGAATACTGCACAGCTATATCTATCAAAGCATTTACTGTATTATTATCACTCCTTTATCTACTGTATTAGCAGCATGAAGTATCAGCACTGATTAGTTGTTTGTTATATGATCACTTTAAACAGGCTATTGCAATGCAATATGAAGACACAATGACAATAACAATGGTAATCTATTCAGTGGCTGGTAAAATTTCAACATTCACTATGCTAGTGGAAAAGTGGGGGAAAAAAGTTAAAAGTGTGCACTCTGCAACCATATCATTTAATTACACTGGATCTCCAATGACAGCTTTTAAGTCTACTATAAATTAAAACATTCCTCTATCCTCTCACTCAAACCCAGTGTAATGGTAACCTGGTAAACCTGTAACATTAACGTTACGTGGTCAACAATTAACCTGTAACTTTAACCTGCCTGTAAGCCGACAGTATAACTGTGTATTTTTCTACGTTTAACGTTAGCCAGTAGATGGTGGCAGCGGAACGTAGATGAATAACTTTACCCAACTCTTTTTTTTTTTTTTTAACGCATGTTAACGCCACTCCATGCAAACACATGTGACAAGCAAACTAACATTCACTCACCTATTAAAATATTGAGTTAGAAAGCTGGTAGCTGAGCTAAACATCTTTGCTAACCGTCCATATGTGCTAATGTGACTGACCTATCCGGGTGAGTTTTCAGGTGCCTGATAAAATTTGATGTGGTTGATCCAGCGTCCTTTATCTTGGTATTGCAGACTTTGCAGTCAGCGCTTCTTTTGTTGGTGCCGTCCTGTTTGAAGTTTTGAAAACCAAATGTAATTACAAAGGGTACAGCAGCAGCTGCAGGTGTGCCGGTCGCCATAGTGTCATCTGAAGTACTAATGCGTGAGGCCACAAGGCGCGCACCCGAGGCACATGGTTAAAATGGTTACCATCTCAAAAAGGAAGGAACGACATTAAGCTCATCAGACGTTTCAGAGTTTCCCCGATGTTAATACGCCCAAAAAAAGAGAAAACATAATGATTGTTCACGAGTCCCAGAACACGAATCCGAGTCCAAGCACGAGTCCAAGTCAAGTCTGAAGTCTCTGTGTGTGCGACTTAAGTGCGACTCGAGTCCGAGTCGCAAACTCGAGTCCCCATCTCTGGGAAACAGTAAAGAGACTTGTTAATCTGATGCCTGTGTATGACACGACCCTTCTGAAGTTTAACATGGGGTCCAGGCTTTGTGATTGAAGACGTGTTTGTAGATAGGGTTTTTAAGGAAGAGGATTAGGGCCACTGTGGAAAAAAACAAACAAAAAACAAGTGAGATCTGACATTTTTCTTAGAATTCTGACCTCTTCTGTAGTTTTTAGGGGGCAGTGGGGGCAATATTCCAATTCCAATTCTAGAAGACGTCACATGGCCAGGGCAATGGGGAATACTGGAGGCCAGATTACGTACTTGTTAAGAAGTTTACTGTGTGGACATGTGATGGTGTGACAAGAAGTAGGTGTGAGGACAGAGCTCATATACAGAGAGTGAGGACAGGCAAACCCTGCAGAGAAGCTCTGCTCATATGGAAAGAAGCAAAGCCTCTAACTTGCTGCCTGTTTGCAAAGTGAACATGTGTGTATATGATTGTAGATTTTCTGTGTGAGCTCAACAGAGATCTCTGCTGTCAGTGGATCTTCACTGTTGTGACAATCTGGAAGAAATTTATTTTGCTTTAATGTCTTAACTGCTTCTTAAAAATGTCATATGGAAATCAATTTGTGATGAATGGCACTGATGGAGAGGAGTTATTTGGAACATTCGAGAGAGCTTTGAATGTCGGTCTGACTACAGCGCTTTCCTGTGTGTTTCTCTTCATCAATGGGACCGTGTTATTCACCCTGAGGAGTAAACCAGTGTTTTGTGAGACCTGCCGTTACATTTTACTGTATAATCTACTTTTAGCAGACACTGCAAATTTGATACTGAATCAGGTGCTGCGCCTATTGAATGTTTCAAGTATATTCCTAACATATTCTGTGTGTTCTTTTCTCAGCCTCTCAGCTAATGGTGTAACTATGGTCTCACCTGTAACCCTGGTGGTGATGTCTCTGGAGAGATATATAGCTGTGTGTTACCCACTGAGGCACTCCATCATAATCAGCATCAAAACCACAGGAGTGGCCATCATTGTGATTTGGGCCTTCAGTTCACTAAGTTCCCTCGTTAAAGCTTTTCTACTAACAAAGTTTACATTTTATGAATTGAACAGCGTTGTGATGAGGCGTAAATGCTCTCCTGTTTCTATGTCACTTGGGCTAATAGCTGAAGAATTTGACAAGATCTACAGTGCTTTTCTGTTAGTTTCATCAGCCGTGGGAATTATTTTCTCATATTTTGGTGTGATGGTAGCAGCCAGGTCAGCCTCTACAGACAAATCTTCAGTCAGAAAGGCTCGGAACACACTGACGCTGCATCTGATGCACCTGGGCCTCAGTCTCTCATCAACAACTTTCAATTCACTAATGTCAGCTCTTTTTACCGTGGTACCACGAGTAATATCTGCACTCATTATTAATTCTCTGTATGTGTTTTTCATCATGGCCCCCAGATGTCTGAGTGCTCTCATCTATGGTGTTGGAGATCAGACCATTAGGCCCATTCTCTTGTACTATCTCTGCTGTCGACCCAGCCCAGGCTGAGAGGTGATGTTGTGTCAAGTTCTTTGTTGTGGCACTTAGAAGCCAGCACAGGAAACAGATAAATACAGCCTCATAATGTTGAGCAAATTACTGCCCATTTCTGAAACAAAGCTAAATTCACGGTCACTGTCTTTTAACCCTTAGGCCACCAGGGCAGTCAAACAGATGTGTAAGTAAAATCCTTAACAGGGTTTGTTGTTGTATAATGAAATCACCCAAAATTATATGTTCGAGTTCAGTAAAATTGATTAGTGCCCAAGGCACAAGCTGTGTAAGGGTGCATGAGGGCAAAGAAGGACTATAATATATTATAGCCTTCATTTGCACCAACCAGTTTTCTAGACTGCAGCTCATTTCCATGTTAAATTAGCAGAGATTTTGTGTGGGCACCATCACAGAGCTGCATCACAGAGGTTGTGTTAGAAGAAGGGCAAGAGGGAGGGGGGCGGGGGATAGATTCACCTCTGGATCACACACCACAAACTGCTTCCAAATACATTGTATGTCATTCATAAAGTTTATATTGACTCATATTGTCACATACATGTCATTTTGTTGGTTATGTGAAATCATTAAATTAAAACATGACTCTGTGCCTCTATGATGTGAATTGGTTTACATCTTGACTCCTGGGTTGATGGTGTTAATGTGATGATGCCTCTGGTTGAGTCTGTGTCAGATGGACAATAGAAGGCCAAAGAAGCCATCAGGTGCCCAGTTCAGAAAAAAGATAAAGGTCCACAGATCTCTGAGTAATTATGTGATGCAGGTAATGAAACAGATTTATGGTGAATTATGTTTATCAGCCTCATGCTATGTTGCTACTAATACATATGATGACTGTATTTTTTTTTTAGCCTTGAATAGCAACCATTTGATCTTTTATTTTTTTATCGTGCAAGATGGGTCATTAACAGGCAACACATATGACCCAGGACAGTAGAAACAAGAGGAGCAAACAAACAAGCCAAAAAATAAATAACTAAATAAAAAAGTAAAAGTCTGCCAGCCTCTCTCAAAGAGTTGGGTTCCAGAGTCCAGGCTGTGTGCTGGAGACGACCTGTATAAGAGAACAATGCCCCCTAGAACAAAATTGAAACCAACCAAGAAGAGATTTTATGCCTATGCTCAGACTACTCCACTTAAATGTGTAGGATACTTTGAGGCAGAAATGAGATGGAAAGACAACACAGTCACAGATAACAGGAAATGTAGAGGCACTGCTAAGTAGAAAACAATCTTTGAGTTAAAGACACTTAACACAGGGGAGAGAAAGTGAGCACATTAGGAAAGACAGATTCAACAAGCTTGTTAAAGAGTACCCACTAGTAAGGACTAGGTCAGATTAAATGGTTACAGCCATAAAATTACAGTTGATAAAAAGGTCCCACCTGTAGCACAGGGTTTAAGGAGAGTCCCTGATCCCATATTAGAAGCTGTAAACCAGGAGCTAGACAAGATACTTGAACAAGGTACAATAGAGGAAGCAAATGAAGGATCAGAATGGGTTTCTAATATCCTGATTGTACCCAAGAAAGACACAAAAGAAGTGAGACTATGTGTAGACCTCAGGGAAGTGAATAGAGCTGTGATCAGGAAAAGACATCCAGTACCAACAGTAGATTGCATCTTACAGGCAAAAGTGGAGCAAAAGCGGTTGCTAAGCTAGATGCAGGGAAGGGGTTTTAGCATTGTGACTTAGCCCCAGAATCCAGACCCCTGACAACATTCATCACCCACAGAGGGTGCTACCGCTTCAGAAAAGTTCCCTTTCGATTATCGCGTGCACCAGGAGCCTCCCAGAAGGCTATGGACTTTATATTATGTGGATTGCCTGGCACCGTCTGCTACATGGATGATGTGGAGTGAACGAAGAGCAACTTGAACAGACACTGAGAAAAGTCTCAGAGATTCAAGGACAGAGGTCTAACCCTCAACAGAGGGCCGAAACTGAAAATGAGTAAACACTTTGCTGAAAACCGAAACACCGAAAATAATTACTGTGCCAACTTTTAGTACAATTGTGTTTATGGCTATGACTGGGTACTGACCTCACTAAAATCAAGGCACTGCAATTGCATGAAATTAATATTCATGCTTCAAAGAAATCAGTTACAAAATTAGGAAAATATTTATTTAGCACTGACATAAAATTAAATTCTACTTCTAATAATAACCTACAGGCCTATAACTGACTGGCCTATTACTGGCTGCTGAAAGAAGAGAGGTAGGTCCTCTATCTCTGTATTGTATCACATCTGACCATCCCAACAGGCCCCCAAACTGCAGGTGACCACAACACCGCAGAATGTAACACATTTAAACATGAGGTCTCAAAACAGAATCTCTAAATCATTGATCAGAAGCAGTTTCTTCACTGTGTGTAGCATCCTATATGTGAGTGACTATGTGTAAGCTGTTCTTCGTTGCTGTAGCGCCCTTAGCCTGATCGGAAGATCACACTATGACACCTACATTCCCTCTAGGTTCGGTGAGCTGAATATAGTTATTTGAATACGATAACCTGAGGTTAACAGTTGACAGTTTATTGCCACAAGTAGATAATTTTCTTGCAGTGTATGAAAAATAAAAAATACAGAAAATAAAAATAGAGCTTTCAAAAATATATGAAAAAAAATAAAATAAAATAAAAAAGTTCAAAAGAAAGTGTCGCTCCTTATTTGTTAGAAGGTCTGAGTTCAGTTTCAGTTCTGTGGTTTATGTGTGTAATGTTCTGCTCATATGTTCACTACCTGGTAGATTTTTTGTGTTGTATTCTTATCTGTATCACGAGTGAAGTGAGATGATGTCTGAAGTTCCTCTGAGAGGATCCCATGGCTGGCCACACCGTGCACCACTCCATCTGAGTCACTCATCTTTTCTGGCTCGACACCGAACCTCTTCGGGTTCGGAATCTGAATCAAGTCCCAATCCAGCAAGGATTAAAAAAAAAAAAACAATTGGAGATCTCACAGAGGTTTACACAGTGAAAACAGCTCCTCTGTCTCTCACTCAACACTCACACGACTTTCTCCCCAGTTTGTCAGCTCGTTTACATGCATGTGCTCTGGTCGATAGCTCGGCTCTGAGTAAGATGGCGCTCAACTTAGACTGACATCACGCTTGGCTCAGAGTGAGATCACGTTCATGGCGCTGATGCGGCTGATGCGCCACCATGTGGTGGGGCTAAGGTACTACATTTAAATAACATAAATTGGTTTAGTAACCATGTGGGTTACATTGCATTTACCAGCAGCAAGCAATTCTTCTTTGCACAAGCAGGTGGAAATCTCTAAACATTCATTTGATTGGACAATAAAATATTCTCTAAAACATCGATTAAACAGTCATCCATAAACCATTTAGTAACTTTTCATTCAGTAACCATTTAGTAACCAAAAAGAGAAGACTAAAAGTATCACGCCTTTACGAACTATATGTAGAAATGTATTAGACCTTAGCAGTTGTTGTGTATGTAATGATTCAGGTGTACAAACAAGGGTTTTCTTCATCCTCTGTCTTGGGATCTACTTCAGTCTTGTCCTCTCCGGGCTCAGAGAGGGAGACCTGGGGAATGGTCTCTCCAGTATGCTGAACTACCTGATAAGGAGGTTGGGCAGCAAACTTATCATTAATGGCCGTAGTAATACATTTTAGACAGAGGTGCCTGATGCATGGTATGCAGCAACAACCACATAGGGTTAACATCGTCACTGCTGCCACTAAGGAGAGAAGTACAGAGGTGATCAAGGTGTTCCACTTACCAAAGACATTGACTAACCAAAAAAAGGTTTTCTGGTTACCCTTTTGTAGCTGGCTTTAAAATTGTCTGGAAAAAGCTTTCCTCCAATCCACTCCGGCGGTCCTCAATTTGGACACGGTCTCAGAGTCAACCGATCTGGGTCACGGCACCAAATTGTTAGAGTTGGTTCTTTTATTGGAAGCCCAAGAACAAACCACAGAAGTCTTCAGTTCACAGACGAGGAATTTATTCAGGTCACAGGTAAAGTACAGCAGCGCTGGGTGTGTAGTGACAGAGCTCAGTCAGGATCTCAGCCAAAACGAACACAGCTTTGAGAAAACAGTTCACATTTATAATTCACAGTATCTTCTTGGGCTGGTCCTGCCCCATACAAGTTGGACTTTATGACAGAGTATGATGAGTCAGATGGTGCTGTCCACTCTTGCTTTATGATGTGTGCACAGAATATGTGTTAAGTATGTGTGTGAATCTGCTGTGAGTCAGGTGTGTATCTATTGTAACAGACCTAGCTGACAGAGAGAGAAGACACTGCAGTTACATCTTGTGCTTGCTTATCAGAGTCACCGCTATGTGGTGTCGTGAGGACACTCAGCAGTTTATGTGAGTTCAAGCACAGGACAGAGCACACAGTGTCAGACTGTCGACGCAATGCAATCCCAGTGTGAGCGACGCTGCCCTCTGCGATTTCGGCGCTCGTTTTCTCCCCCGGGATGAAGATGGAGGTTGACCCGCCGATCACCCCAGGAGACCGGCTGCTCGCTTCTGAGATGACCCGCTGCTCCCTGTCGGCTGGTTCCACAGGTGGCTCTTCACTTCTCCAAAAACGTCGGAGCAAACTTCCAAACTGGCGTCATTTGGATAAACTGACCACATATTGGGGATCTAAATGGTCATTTTCTCGCATGAAAAAACATGAAAACTTAATAAAGTGAGATATTAACAGCTCTACAGCGGAAATTAAAGCTGCCTTTAGCCTGTTTCACCGCTATCGCTGTCGGTTGGAGCGAAATGCATTTTGGGAAATTTGTATACTGCGGTGTGAACGACATCGGTCTGCTGGGATAGCATACTGAATCGCACATTCATTAGGCAGTATACAGTACTTAGGCAGTATGTAGTAGGCACTACGGTAGTAGGCGGTTTGGAATACAGCCAGTGAAACAAACCAAAGCTGAAAAAACTCAAACTAGCTGCCCAATACAAACAAAGAGTGTATCCAATTGTGTTGGATATATCCGCTAACTAAAATGACAACAAAATGTAACCCAGTAGATAATTGGGTCTAGTAATGTTGCTGTTGTTATTTTAAAAAGTATTATTTTTCATGATTAACCCTCTTTGATTTATTATTATGTCAATCACATTAATTTTGCACACACTCAGTCCTTATTTGTTGCATTATATAAAATAGATACATGATATGTGAGAGAAAGTCAGAGCAGCGGTACGAGTCGATGAGAAACACAGAAGAGAAAGTTAATCACAACTTAAGAAAACAGCGGTTAATAACTTACTTATCAACACCGAACGACCATTGAAATTACACCTACCTGCAGCAGAGAGGCAGTTGAGCACCTGAGTTATGTGGCCACATGAATGTGATTTACTGCTACTGTTACTGTGTGTGTGTGTGGAGTTAAAGCTGCATACGTTGCTCTGGTAATCTGATGAAAAATGAGGTGTGTTGTTTATCTTGCTGCTGTTAATTTCGCTGTGTGTATTCATTCTGAGATGCACTGTTTATGATGTTATGTTAAACAACTGCCAGATGTGTTCATTTACAATGGGCAGATATTCTGTAGTCCTGAATTGATATTTTGATGTGTGTTAAATATGCATTTAGCTAATTCTTAGTTCATGATTCAATGGACATGTGTACAATGGTTAAAAGGATTTAAAATTAACAATATTTCATGTAGAAAATGAGCTAAAATATCATAATCCATGGTTAAATGGCTAGAATAATTAAATACTTACTTGGGGAAAAAAAGAGAACTGTACATAATCACTATTGTGTTCCAGTAGTGTGTTGAGATACTGAATATGGCCATAAGAGATAAGTTTGATGATTCTGTGTAGTAATAGTCCTGTCTTTGTACAGGCTAGGTTTTTTAGAACCTTCAGAACTTTTGGATGTGGATCTGAATTCTCCTCGTGGAAGGAGATGGCGAGCCAGTGAAAACCATTCCTCAATCCAAGGAGCAAAGAACCCGTGCCAGAGCCTGAAGAGGACGTCCGATTCCTTCTTCACCTTAACTGAGTGTGTCGGTGGTAGGACCACTACACACACACACACCTGACTATTGAACCCAGACTCTTTACATTGTTTCCCCTGACTTGACCTGGCATTCTTTTGAATACAGTGTGCTGCAACGACAAGGACATTAAAAGACATTTACAGGGATATTACATTTCCATATGGACGCTTTCAGTTGGTTTTATGTTGAAGAAAAGACTGTGAAACATTGAGAGATCACTGAATTTTATTTTTATTTATTTTCATTTTCATACAAATTAATACAGTGAACTTACCTCTACTTCGCGGCTTCATCTATCTATTGTGTCCCTCATTTTCTCTTTTAAACCCTCCTCCACGAACCTACTCCCTGGTCTATATATTCGAATCCTGGTTCACTTAGTGGGTTACAAAAAGAATGAAAAATGCTAAATGGCAGCCCATGGTCAACAGGACTGACTTTTTTTTTTTTTTTTAATAATGATATAAACACAACTTATAGAAAATGAGTTAGTGGAATGAACTGGAATTATGAAGTGTATTGATGTGTTGATGGAAAAAATGATCACCGCTGACACGTCTTCTCTCACCGATAAAAGACTTTATTGCGGGAAAGAACAATGTCAAAACCTCTGGCCGAATCTGAGGGAGTCTCCGGTGCCAACTGTTGGATGCCCTCCTGTTCAGCTCCAAACACACTCCTTATATACTGTTTCTGAGTACATTCCTTAGTCAGCAAGACGCCACTATCCATCAATATGGTTGATGACCTTTGACCTCACCTTTTAGCTTTTAGGCTGTCTTAGGTTGTCCAGCTGTTTGACCTTTTAGGTAAGGCAAACACCCAGCTTATCTGGCAGTCTATTTGTCGAAAACAACTTAAGACAGGAGGCCCTAATGGCACAGCAACAAACAGAGGAAATTTTGGCCACCCAAGTTAGATACAGAGAAGGAGATGGGGTTCGGACACCACAATTACATTCCCAACACTTAACTGCTCCAAAACTTTAAAAGGAACCCCGGCTATGAAGACTTGTAGTTCTTAAAATGTTAGTATTTATCTATCATTATCAGTATAGTGTGATATAAAAAACCTTCTTGATGTCTTCGTTTTTATAAAATTTGAAAAAATTGTTTAACTCGTAGGTCGCCATTGTTATTTACATCACAATGCACTCTGGGTAGTGACGTCATATGGTTGCATCGGCCGGCTTCGGTACCCTGCTGCGACTTTTCAGCGACATAAAATGTCATCTGTTCAGCCTTTTCAATTTGAACCCGAGCGAAACATTAATGAGTTAGACAACACTGACAATGTTTCTCAAAACGAGCATCAAAGTGAAGAGCAAGAAAGACGGGATGAGGTAAGAGTGGGACAAAACCGGTGGTGTATGTGCGGCAACTGCGTCTCCATGCTAACCGAGAAGGAGAGTGTTTGTTGTCTAGAGCTCCAATTTTTGTCAGCAGATGTTCATGGTAAGCTATTGTCTAATCAAACATATTCCAATATCAATAATTTCAGAGATTATTAGCATCCAGAACTGTCGTATGCTTTACAGATAATTAGGATATACAGTGAAACGCACGACCCTGATCATTTTTGCAGATATCCCGTGCATCACAGCACACGAAAACTTTGATGCAGTTTGCCTCAACCGAGATGTCTTATGGGCTGCCCTCGTCAGCCTCCACGACCGGGAGAGTGCTGCCCTACCAAATCAGAACCGGGTCACCAATAGGTAGCCTCTAAACATCACCCCAATATAGAAAAAATTTTTAAAAAATCACTTTTTTCATAGTTTGTGTTGTATAGAGCAGGGGTCGGCAACCTGCGACTCCGGTGGTGGTCGGTGGCTAGTCTTGATTTATCTAACTTCATAAATGCAACAAGACATGGTGTTACTGTAATGTAAAACTGTCGGGACTTTGCGCCGCAGTGCTGTCCAGGTTGCTGATCCTCCTGCCAGTCAGCTAGGAGCAGCTACGGAGCTGTTTAGAGTACTTTCTATCTCCTCCGCCCACAAGAGTGGGACTGTGCCGGGTGGTCCCGCCTAACTATTCTGACAGAAACATACAAAGATGTGTTGAATAAAGAATATCATGTATTAAACTGAGTTTGATTGCTGGCTCTTTGTATCCTTTTCTGCCCAACAGACTATGATACATGAAATTAGACCAGGGGTCGCCAACACGGTGCCCGCGGGCACCAGGTCGCCCGTAAGGACCACATGAGTCGCCCGCAGGCCTGTTCTAAAATTAGCTCAAATAGCGACACTTATCAGTGAGCTGCATCTATTTATTTTATTTTATTTTTGCTATTGTTTAAATCACACTTACATGTGAACTGGAAATGACAATATATTAATTTAATTTATTTTTTTAATGATTAATATAAATGAACTCTGACCTACTATAGTTCAAGGGTCAGTATTGTGCACATGCCCAAAACGTAGCGTTTGTGGAGCGGCAAAAACAAGATGAGTGACCCCAAAAAAGATGGCAGAAAAAAGAAAGAAAACCTATCATTTTCACGATGAATGGGAGGTAGAGTTTTTTTTTACCACTGTGAAGGGAGCCTGCGTGTGTCTCATTTGCTGGGCGACTGTAGCGACGACAAAGCGACACAATGTGGAGAGACATTTCACAACTTGCCACACAAGCTACCATGCTAAGTGCCCACCGGGCAGCGCGCTACCAGCAGAAAAGGCTCGCGATTTAAAGGCAGCTTTGAGCAAACAGCAATCTTTTTTCACGAGACCGGTGAAAAGCTCCCAAAAAGCAACCGAAGCCTCATTAAGAGCTACGCAATTCTTGATTAAGAAAAAGAAGGCCTTTTCAGATGGGGTGGTTGTCAAAGAAGCAATGATGATAATTGCTAAAACTGTGCTTGAAGACGAGAAGTATGGAACCGATGTAATCTCCACTCTCTCTGATGTTCAACTGGGGGCATTTACAATGGTGGGAAGAGTGTCGGCGATGTCCGCGAACTTGGCCGACCAGTTGGACCATGATCTGGCGAGGTGCAGGTGGTTCAGTATCCAGTGTGACGAGTTGGTGGACAGCAGCAGTACAGCACAGCTGATGGTCTTTATCAGGATGGTGTTTGATGATTTCTCCACAAAAGAAGAACTTCTGACACTACTGCCCTTAAAGACAACTACCAGGGGAGTTGACATCTATAACGCGGTGAAGGAGTTTTTGGTGGAGAAAAAGTTGCCGCTGGAAAAGCTGGTATCAGTGATTACGGATGGGGCTCCTGCTATGATCGGCCGAAACACAGGATTCATTGCTCACTGTAAAGGTGACACAGAGTTCCCAAACTTTCTGCATTACCACTGCATCATCCACCAGCAGTCCTTATGTGCAAAAGTGATCGGCTTTGAGCACGTGATGACTCCCGTTGTAAAGATCATAAGTAGCATCCGTTCCAAAGCTAAACAGCACAGAACATTCAAGGTACTATTGGAGGAGCTGTCAGCTGAATATGGTGACCTGCTACTACACACAGAAATCCGATGGCTCAGCAGGGGACGAATTCTGCTTCGTTTTTTGTCACTTTTGGGTGAAATCAAAGAGTTCATGCAGTCCAGAGGGGAAGACACCTCGCTGCTGGAGGACACTGACTGGACACTTGACCTTGCAACGGACATTACTGGGAAACTGAACAGTTTGAACTGTGAGTTACAAGGCAAAAGTAAGACTGTTGCTGATATGATAAGTGCTTTAAATGCTTTTAAAGCCAAGATGAGCATTTTCTCTGTGCATTTAAAGAGAAAAAAGTTGCTGCACTTTCCCTCTGTGCAGATGGTGCTGAAAGACAATACTTCTGCATCTGAGGCTTTTGACAAAGTTGCAGAAAAGTACTCTCAGGTCATAGAAAGACTTGGACAAGAGTTTGAGAACAGGTTTTGTGACCTGGGTCAGCTCGAGCCATGCGTGTCATTCATTTCTAATCCTTTCATGAATGTGGACATATCATGCATTGCTGAGCAGTTAAGTGCAATGTTCAGCCTTGATGCTGGACAGATGGAGCTTGAAATTGTAACATTGCAAAATGACCTCCACCTCAAAGCCTATCAGGGTGCACCAAACTTTTGGGGCCTTGTTGACACAGAAAAGTACAGTGGTGTATGCACAGCAGCTTTGAAGGTTGCAAGCCTGTTTGGTTCAACCTATCTTTGTGAATCAGCCTTTTCTGACATGAACTTCATCAAGAACAAACACAGAACACGCCTCACTGATGCACATCTGCAAGACTCACTCAGAGTTGCACTGTCAAGTTACACAACAGAGTACAACACACTGGTGGAGAGCATGCAATGCCAGGCTTCCCACTAACTGACAAAGAAACAGATCCCAGATTTGGTGTCCAGTTCAAAATGTGTCATTCATGATTTGTTAAATGTGTTTGTAAAATGTAACATTTGATAGCACAACTGTTAAGTGCATTTTTTTTCTTAGGCTTGTACAGGATGTTTGTTAAAAATGTTAAAAATGCTGCGGAGGTACATTGTGATTTCCTAGGACTGTTGTAGAAGTGATCATTCGAAAATGTTCAATTTGAAAAACACTTGCACTTGAAAATATAGAAATAAAGTGTTGCATATTGATATTAATTTCCTATCTTGTTATCATTGTTGATATTTATTGTGAGAAATCATTAACATGATCAGTGTCTTCACATAGCTAAATACCATTAATTATTAATAATAACATATAGTTAAAGCTAAATTGAGCAAATTGGCTATTTCAGAGGTGTGTATCAAACTGGTAGCCCTTTGCCTTAATCAGTACCCAGGAAGTAGCCCTCGGTTTCAAAAAGGTTGGTGACCCCTGAATTAGACCAAATAACACCCTTATTTTGCACATACATTTGATTGACATATCTATAGGAGGACCATGTTATTTTTCTTTATCAATAGTATGTTTGTTGTTTATCTATCTATCTATCTATCTATTAGCTGCAATCGATAACTCAAGTCCTCAGATGAAAACCCAGAAAAGTTACTGTTAAGTATTAATCTGAATTATCAGCTTCCTGTCCGATGGTTCGCTTAACGTTACGGAAGCGGCAACTGCAGGAGCGGGTTGTTTGCTCAGGAGAACATCCAGCGCCTCTTGTCTTTGGCGCTTTTTAGTGCGCATTTCACTTGCTTTCCGAGGGCATCTCGGCTCCTTATGTGGGAAAATTGTCGGCAAAGCATTTGCTTTTAGTCTTCATTTACACCCAGGCGCTCCGGTGAGCTCTTTCAGCAGTTGTGGTTGACGAAAAGCCTCAAATGCATCAGGAGAAAATTGTTGAGAACACAGCCGTGGATCTTTGGGAAGTTGTGTCTGTCCACAGGCATCATCCCACTCCTTTCTCCTCTTCTTGTCGGTAGGAAAGCAGTGTAAACTCACATCACTCCCCTTGTTGCCCTTTGACTGGAAATTGCATCCAAAAGCAGCACAATGTGGCATTGTATTTATAATTACGTTAACTATGCGCATGTAAACAAACACTAGCGTCCACTATACATCATCACCCCCAGAGTGCATTGCGCATGGAAAGCATGGCGCCCTACGTAGGTCAAAATATGTACTAAATATTGTAGATTTTTAAAGCAATGGTAACATTTTATGTGTTTCTAACAACATAATTTAGTACAAGAGAACAATTGTGGCTTATTAGGGTCTACAAGTCTTAATAACCAGGGTTCCTTTTAAATGCACTCAAAGCAACTGAGTTACTACATGAACAATTCATTTTTGAGTTAGTTAAATTCATGGAATGAGTGACTATAACTTTTCTCAAAGTTTGAGTTATGTTAACTTTCTTCTTTTAATACTATGTACTGTTAGGTTTTACAGTGTACCAGCAGATAATTAAGTGATACATGTTTTGTTTGTTTGTTTTATTGAAATTTCCACAACGCAACGCATGTATTTTCTTGTTAAAATCCATCTAGGAATAATCTATGAAGACATATGAATCTATGTTTGTCATTTGAAGCTTACACACTTCAAAAAAGGGTTAGGGTTAGGGTTTTAAAGAAGAAAACCGAGAGGCATCAGAACACTGTTCACTCTGTTTTTCCTCATGTTTTCAGTTATATTCTCTAACTGGATGTAGTACTTTGTCTAAGGTGGACCTATTCTTTTCATCTGCATTTTTTTCCGAAATTAAGGTTTAGAGAAAAAACTGGTCAGCTCCAAACTTTTTTTTTTTTTTTTAGATGAATTAAAACAGTTGGATTTTTTTCCTCTGGGCAGTAAAATCTTAATCCTGAACTAAAAGAATGAGAAGATGTTTCTGGAAGTTTCTTCACTTTCATGGAGCATAAAAACTGAATGCAGCTCTCCATCCTTTGCTTTGACTCTGAGACAGTAAAGACACTTATCAATTAATCTGATGCCTGTGTATGACACAACTCTTCTAAAGTTTAACATGGGGTACAGACATCACATGGCCAGGGCAATAGGGAATACTGGAGGCCAGATTACACACTTGTTAAGAAGTTTACTGTGTGGACATGTGACGGTGTGACAAGAAGTAGGTGTGAGGACAGAGCTCATATACAGAGAGTGATGACAGGCAAACCCTGCAGACAAGTTCTGCTCATATGGAAACAAGCAAAGCCTCTAACTTGCTGCCTGTTTGCAAAGTGAACGTGTGTGTATATGATTGTAGATTTTCTGTGTGAGCTCAACAGAGATCTCTGCTGTCAGTGGATCTTCACTGTTGTGATAATCTGGAAGAAATTTATTTTTGCTTTAATGTCTTAACTTCTTCTTAAAAATGTCATACGGAAATCAATTTTTGATGAATGGCACTGCTGGAAACGAGTTAGCTGGACCATTGGAGAGCGCTTTGAATGTTGGTCGGACTTCAGTGACATACTGTGTGTTTCTCTTCATCAATGGGACCATGTTATTCACCCTGAGGAGTAAACCAGTGTTTTGTGAGACCTGCCGTTACATTTTACTGTATAATCTACTTTTAGCAGACACTGTAAATATGATACTGACTCAGGTGCTGCGCGTGTTTGATCATTCGAGTGTATTCATAACATATTCTGTGTGCTCTTTTCTCATCCTCTCAGCTAATGGTGTAACTATGGTCTCACCTGTAACCCTGGTTGTGATGTCTCTGGAGAGATATGTAGCTGTGTGTTACCCACTGAGGCACTCCATCATAATCAGCATCAAAAACACAGGAGTGGCCATCATTGTGATTTGGGCCTTCAGTTCACTAAGTCCCCTCGTTAAAGCTTTTCTACTAACAAAGATTACATTTTATGAATTGAACAGCATTGTGACAGGGCACAATTGCGGTGGTGTTTCTATAGCACTCGGGCTAATAGCTGCAGAATTTGACAAGATCTACAGTGCTTTTCTGTTGGTTTCATCAGCCATGGGAATTATTTTCTCATATTTTGGTGTGATGGTAGCAGCCAGGTCGGCCTCTACAGACAAATCTTCAGCCAGAAAGGCTCGGAACACACTGACGCTGCATCTGGTGCACCTGGGCCTCAATCTCTCATCAACGCTTTTCAATTCACTTGTGGCAGCTCTTTTTACTGTGTTACCACGATTACTGTCCGCACGCATTATTAATGTTTTCTTTGTATTTTTCATCATGGCCCCTAGATGTCTTAGTGCTCTCATCTATGGTCTTGGAGATCAGACCATTAGGCCCATTCTCTTGTACTATCTCTGCTGTCGACCCAGCCCAGGCTGAGAGGTGATGTTGTGTCAAGTTCTTTGTTGTGGCACTTAGAAGCCAGCACAGGGAAGAGATAAATACAGCCTCATAATGTTGAGCAAATTACTGCCCATTTCTGAAACAAAGCTAAATTCACGGTCACTGTCTTTTAACGCCTAGGCCACCAGGGCAGTCAAACAGATGTGGAAGTTATGAGTAAAATCCTTAACAGGGTTTGTTGTTGTATAATGAAATCACCCAAAATTATATGTTGCAGTTCAGTAAAACTGATTAGTGTCCAAGGCACAAGCTGTGTAAGGGTGCATGAGGCAAAGAAAAAAAAGGACTATAATATATAATAGCCTTCATTTGCACCAACCAGTTTTCTAGACTGCAGCTCATTTCCATGTTAAATTAGCAGAGATTTTGTGTGGGCACCATCACAGAGCTGCATCACAGAGATTGTGTTAGAAGAAGGGCAAGAGGGAGGGGGGTAGGGGATAGATTCACCTCTGGATCACACACCACAAACTGCTTCCAAATACATTGTATGTCATTCATAAAGTTTATATTGACTCATATTGTCACAGTTTGCTGAAAACCGAAACACCGAAATTAATTATTGTGCCAACTTTTAGTTCAATTGTGTTTATGGCTATGACTGGGTACTGACCTCACTAAAATCAAGGCACTGCAATTGCATGAAATTAATATTCATGCTTCAAAGAAATCAATTACAAAATTATGAAAATATTTATTTAGCACTGACATAAAATTAAATTCTGCTTCTAATAATAACCTACAGGCCTATAACTGACTGGCCTATTACTGGCTGCTGAAAGAAGAGAGGTAGGTCCTCTATCTCTGTATTGTATCACATCTTCCAGTGGTGACCATCCCAACAGGCCCCCAAACTGCAGGTGACCACAACACCGCAGGGTGTAACACATT
The DNA here is from genome assembly GCA_021432705.1 of Caranx ignobilis. NCBI lineage: Eukaryota > Metazoa > Chordata > Actinopteri > Carangiformes > Carangidae > Caranx > Caranx ignobilis. The sequence goes on from MU269980.1 coordinate 1,880,000, forward strand.
TAGACATGAGGTCTCAAAACAGAATCTCTAAATCATTGATCAGAAGCAGTTTCTTCACTGTGTGTAGCATCCTGTATATGAGCGACTATGTGTAATCTGTTCTTCATTGCTGTAGCGCCCTTAGCCTGATCGGAAGATCACACTATGACACCTACATTCCCTCTAGGGTCGGTGAGCTGAATATAGTTATTTGAATACGATAACCTGAGGTTAACAGTTGACAGTTTATTGCCACAAGTAGATAATTTTCTTGCAGTGTATGAAAAATAAAAAATACAGAAAATAAAAATAGAGCTCTTTCAAAAAAATGAAAAATAATAAAATAAAAAAGTTCAAAAGAAAGTGTTGCTCCTTCTTTGTTAGAAGGTCAGAGTTCAGTTTCAGTTCTGTGGTTTTTGTGTGTAATGTTCTGCTCATATGTTCACTACTCGGGTAGATTTTTGTGTTGTGTTCTTATCTGTATCACAAGTGAAGTGAGATGATGTCTGAAGTTCTTCTGAGAGGATCCCACGGCTGGCCACACCGTGCACCACTCCATCTGAGTCACTCATCTTTTCTGGCTCGCCACCGAACCTCTTCGGGTTCGGAATCTGATTCAAGTCCCAATCCAGCAAGGATTTAAAAAAAAACAATCGGAGATCTCACAGGGGCTCACACGGTGAAAACGGCTCCTCTGTCTCTCACTCAACACTCACACGACTTTCTCCCCAGTTTGTCAGCTTGTTTACATGCATGTGCTCTGGTCGATAGCTCAGCTCTGAGTAAGATGGCGCTCGGCTCAGAATGAGATCACGCTTGGCTCAGAGTGAGATCCTATCAATGGTCATGACACTGAGCACGGGGCTGATGCGCCACCATGTGGTGGGGCTAAGGTACTACATTTAAATAACATAAATTGGTTTAGTAACCATGTGGGTTACACCCGCCTTTCTTGAATTAGTATGAGACCCTTCATGCTTAGTTCTCTGCACTACATAGGAATCTTCTTCTAGAGTATAAGGGCTCTATTGAAACTCTCCAAAAGGCTTTTGGCAAAGGAGATTAAAGGCTTCCCTAACTCATCATAATGAAAGCGTTTAGGGGGTCTTCTATGTGTGGACAAGTCTGGGTCATCAATGTCTGTGTCAGTCAATTGTTCACGTGTCTCACTCTGGTCTTGGTCAACAATTTCTCTGATTGGTTTTGAGTGGCTGTCCACAGTAACATCACCATGTTCGAGTTCTTCATGTTGTACAAAACTTTTTCCACTGTCTACAGTCATGTTTCCTTCGTTTATGTCTGGTTCAATGGGTTCCTCTTCCATAGGGGCCTGCTCAGCTGCAACCTCCGGCTCCTCCAAAGCAGAGTCAGGGAGCATTTCACCTATCTCTGCAAGTGATGCAGGTAAGTTGCCAGGAGCATGTTCATCCTGAGGTTGGGTATTTGTGGGGTCGGTTGATGAACAGTCACCCTCTGGAGCTGGATTCTCAGGGGGATGCTGGCCCCTGGGAAGCTAATATACCCAAATTAACCTTTTCTGAGGAATGACAGACAAATGAGCAGGACAATCACATGAGTCATCCTCAGACTCTGAGTTATCCTCTTGGGACTGAGGTTGAGACTGCCAGCTCCTCCTTCTGAGACGGCATACCTTGGGAGCGACCTGCTCAGGCTCTTCATCTACCAGATTACCACAAGGCAGCAGGTGATCCCTGTGCAGCATTTGAGTGTGACCGTCTCCATTGATGGGCTGCACTGTGTAAACCGGTAAGTCACCTTTTCTGTTCACTTTGTATACAGTTGACTCCCACTTATCTGCGAGTTTGTTTGTTCCTTAACCGCAGGTTCCGTACAAGTACATGGTCACCTTCCTGGAGTGTTGCTTCCCTTACTACCCTGTCAAACCTACATTTGTTCCGTTCGGCGACCTTCGCGGAATTTTTGACTACAATCTGGTAGCTCTCTTCAAGACGCGGTGTCAGATTCTTCACATATTGGAAGTGACTCTTGGGAGCTCCACCCTGGACAGGTAAACCAAACGCGATGTCTACAGGTAACCTGAGTCGGCGTCCAAACATCAACTCATAGGGACTAAAACCCGTCACATCATTTTTTGTACAGTTGTAAGCATGAGTCAACGGTTTCACATAGTCATGCCAATCACTTTTCTCTTTTTCTTTCAGGATTCCTAAAAGGCTCAAGAGAGTTCTGTTGAACCTTTCAACTGGATTTCCACAGGGGTGGTACGGACTTATGCATACCTTTTTGATACCAGCTAGAGCACAGAGTTCGTGGATCAGCTGTCACTCAACGTCTCTGCCCTGGTCACTCAAGATTCGCTCTGGAAACCCATAATGTATCAGAAACTGCTCCCACAGGCACTTAGCCACTGTTGCTGCTTTCTGATCCTTCGTTGGAATTGCAACAGCGTATTTCGTAAAGTGATCACTTTTTACTAAGACATCTTCAATGTTTTTATTGTCAGGTTCCAAAGACAAATAGTCTATGCAGACTAGTTCCATGGGACATGTTGTTTGAATACTTACAAGGGGTGCGGATTTCTCCGGTGGTGTTTTCCTCCTTACAAAACGTCCGCATGATTTGATCTTGTTCTCTACGTCCTTAGCCATCTTTGGCCAATAGAACCTTGAACAAATAAGGTCAAGAGTTCTGGCTAGGCCAAGATGTCCAATATCTTCATGAAGCCAAGAAAGAATGGGGGACAGAAGAGACATAGGAACCACAAACTGGTAAGTTCTCCATGGGCATCTGGTACTGCATCCACATGCAAAGCCAAAGACTCCAGTAAAGTGACAGAAGGTAAGTTACCCTCGACCCTACCAAGGAGGTGCGACTGCACAGAGCAGTAACCGTGTAAGGTGGTAAGTCAAGATGATCAGGAGAAGAAGAAAGATGATGAGAAGCAAACTTTTTAATTCGTTCCTTACCTTCTCAGGGTCAGTCTCAACACCCTTGCTTGAGAAGATATGCCCGAAGTAGCGCACAGAGCTCTGGAAAAAACGACACTTCGACGGAGACAACTTCAAGCCATATTCCCGCAATGGCTGGAGAACATGCAAGAGCCGTTTTTCATGTTCCTCTTTGGTGCTCGAGAACACGATGACATCATCCAGGAAAACCAGTACTTCTCTCAGGTTAAGGCTACCCATGCAGCGCTCCATTAGGCACTAAAAGGTGCTGGGTGCATTAGTGATACCCTGGGGCATACGATTAAACTCGTAAAACCCCAGAGGGCATACGAAAGCAGTTTTAGGTTTGTCACATTCTTTCATTTCTATCTGGTAATACCCAGATTTCAAGTCCATTACCGAGAACCATTTGGATCCGGCAGACTCTTCAAGATGTGGAAGTGCATAAGCATCTTGTATCGTCAAGGAGTTCAACTTTCGATAGTCGATGCAAAGTCAGACATCCCCGTTCTTTGTCCAAACCACAACGATTGGCGAAGAGTAGGGTGATTCCGATTCATGAATCACTCCTGCTGCCAGAAGCATTTGTAGATGTTTCCTTACAGCTTCCTAATCGTTAGGGTGTATTGGCCTAGTTTCTGTTTAAAAGGCATTTCGTCTCTCAAGTGAATGTGATGTTCGACCTTGGATGTGTGTCCGAAATCTAGATCATGCTGGGGGAAAACATCAACATAAGTGTTCAAGCTTTGTGTTATCCTCTCCTTCCACTCTTGTGGAAGAGGGGAGGCACCAAAGTCGAAGACAAGATCTGACTTGGTGGATTCCGAAGTTGCCTGAGGAGTAACAGCATAACACCTAACACTTGTGTTCTTGTGAGAAGCAGGTAGTTTGTCATGAACTGATGCAGGAGCATGAAGTTCAGCGATAACACAACTACAAGGAAGTGTTATGTCATGTTCACTCTCATTTCTTACCCACACAGGTAACTTGAAAGGATGTTCCTTGGGCAAGCTGACAAGACAACACTCTACAAAGATACTACCAGGTAATGTGGAGGTGCTAGGCTGTTTAACAATGACGCATTCATCTGTGGTGTTAATTTTAGCATTATCCTCTAGACTATGTCTGTGAATGTTCTCATTCATCCAGGTCATTGTTATCTCTCTCTCAAATTGAATCGAAGGCAACTGGACTTGTATTTGTCTGTGGAAGACGTTTCGGCTCTTATCCAATCGGCTTCATCAGTTCTTATGCATTGGTCTCTCTAGTCCGCACTAGTCTGACCAAGAAGGTGGAGTAGGACCCAGGTATTTAACCTCTTGTGGATGGGTCCACCAAAGTACCTGTGAAAGTACTGGTTTCACCTGACCATTGTTGTGGTCTCATGTGGACGACAGTCATTAGGCTCATGTGCCCCTGTTGTTGTCTCGTGTGAAAGACAGTCGTTAGGGTCAGGTGAGCCCCTGGTGGATGACGATCGTTGAGAGTCGTTTGAGGTTAAGTTGTTGACTCTCCTGGGTACAGATGAAAGGGTGACATTGTAAATGGGGGATAGATGGTGCCTGAGAGCTGTTGTAAAAAGAAGCGGACACTGTGGTCACTTGAGACCCAGTGTCAAGGAGACAATTACACTCAACTCCTGATACTGTGATGTTCGCAGTACACTTGTTCCCAACAAGCCTTCTTGGGAGCTTGATGTGATGTTCCAGGTTTTGAGAGTGAATGGATGCTAGATTGGATGGATCGGTTTTGGGACATGCACACTTGGTTTCAGTTCCTGTTAGTCCCTCAACAAGAACTGAGGTCACTTTAACTGATGTCGGTTTTTTGTTCCCATGCTTGCTGTTTCTGCCTGAACTCTTTCCGTTTTAGTTCAGCTAGTTCAGGGTCTGGCTCATTGCTGCAAGTGGGCGCAATATGGCCATCCTGCCCACACTTGAAGCAATAGCCTGGCCGGGGTCTCTTCTCAGGGGTAAATTTACCTGGGGATGGGGATTTTGGCTCAGCTTGGGGCTTTGGTTTGGGCTTCGTTTTCTTATTTGGTTTAGTGGATGACTGAGTTGGGTTGCTACTCAACTCACTTGACCACTTTACTCAAAGCTGCCTGCAGCCGCTACAGGTAGCTGGAAGGGTTCTCACCCGAGTTTTGATTTGTATTCAGAAACTTAGCAAAAAGCTCGTCTCCATCATCCACGGTGCCGTATGCTGAATCAAGCAGACTGAGATAGTCATGGGGACTAGAGTTAGGCCCAAAATGTTTAACAACATTAGCAGCAGGTGGAAGAAGGCTCTCTACTGTTCTCCTGACAGTGAGTTTGTCAGACATGGAAGGATCAGCAAGGTAGAAATCAACATTACTATGCCATGTATTGTAGTCAGACTCTAAGTTAGAATAGGGAGTCTTCCCAGAAAAACAACTAAGCTTGGTGTGGCCATGGTATTGGGAAACCGCGTCACTATTCCTGATGATATTTTCCACTACTACCTTTTGGACTTCAGAGGAGGTGAGTTGTTCAGAGGATAAGTATAAGCCTGATTTCTTCAGTGAGGGCAATGCCTCTGCACCTACAATGAAGGAAAGGGAGTCAGGTTCGCGAGAATGAGTTGAGTCAGTGACCACTTTCACAGGAGTTTGGGTTGGGTTAGTCACTAGTTCTGCTGAGGTTACATCACTGTTCAACTGGGGTTCATGGTCGGTTTTAGACATACCTGGTTCAGCTATCTGGGGTTCTGATCAACTCTTCCAGCAAAACCTTCTCAAAATCAGTGCCACTTAATTTAGCAACATCCTTCAGTTCAGCTAAATAAGTGTGTGTCAAGGTTGAACCTCTATCAGCTGCATACAGGTCAGAGAGACACTGAATGTGGTTAGCAACATCTGGGTTACTAGTGGGTCTCCTGCAGGGCAAAGTCTTCTGCAGAAAGTGAATGGGCTCACCTGACTTAAACTCTACGATAGCTGTGTCTTTAAACCGTGCTTCTGAACTGGTCACCTTGATTATTCTTTCAATAGGACCGCACTGCCCTAAGTAATCAAAGGCCTCATTGTCTATTACTTCACCGGTTAAACCATCTACTAAGACAGAGTTAGAGTGAGTTTTTTTTTTTTTTTTTTTTGATCAGTTCACTTTTTGTAAATGAAAGCAAAAGAAAATGTCAACTGTTCAACCATCAACAGCTCCCAGCTGGCTCGCCAAGTTTTATGTAGCACCCGTAGCCTGATCAGAAGATCACACTATGACACCTACATTCCCTCTAGGTTCGATGAGCTGAATATAGTTATTCGAATACGATAACCTGAGGTTAATGTAATGGTTTAAAAAAGAAAAGTGCTGTTAAAAATGCTAAATGCTTTAAAAACTTATGTGATTCTGCTAAAAACAGTAAGCAAAAGAATGTTTTAATTCATGAAAGTACATGGTTAAACACATACCATCATAAGTAATTGTAAAAGAAAAAAAAAGTGGATTAAGGTGAAATTCATTGTGACCTGCTGATCGAATGATCTGTTATCTGCTACTCTAGTCTTCCAGACAAACAAGCATAACGCATAATCTGTGTTTAAAACATAACTAATTCCTTATGTTATTTTGGAAAAGCTGTCTGATTACTGCTTTATATTGTTTCTTGAAGTGCTTTTAGTTACTCCTTGAAAGTTAATTCTCAAACCACCTCTGGTGATCGGGTTTTGATTGCTTGTGTCTGAGCTAAGATGGTAGAGGGGAAGACATTGCTTTCACTCGTCCATTACAACACGGGACGTGACTGAAGCACCATCGTGTCTGTGGTTCTCATTTATTTTTCCCCTCTACAGGTAAGAAAAGTGAACGTAATCGGTTTTGTGATGTGTTTCTATGTTTTCTGTGTCTTAAGAGATAAGTAGGAAGTAAAATACTGGAGTTTGCTGTAACTCTGAGAACTGATTAGTTTTGTTTTACGTGAATGTTACACCCACCGTAGCTTTCTTTACCGGCAGGCCAAGCATGCGGCAGCCCGGTCAGTCGCGGAAGCAAAAACTCGGGTATGGGAAAAGTTTGGGGAGGCCATGCAGAAGGACTACCGATCGGCCTCGAAGAAATTCTGGCAAACCATCCGGCGCCTCAGGAGGGGGAAGCAGTGCTCTGCTAACAATGTTTACAGTGGAGGTGGGGAGCTGTTGACCTCGACTGGGGATATTGTCGGGCGGTGGAAGGAGTACTTCGAGGATCTCCTCAATCCCACTGTCATGCCTTCCATGGAGGAAGCAGAGGCAGGGGACTCAGAGATTGATTCATTCATCACCCAAGCTGAAGTCACTGAGGTAGTTTGGAAGCTCCCCAGTGGCAAGGCAGCAGGGGTGGATGAGATCCGCCCTGAGTATCTCAAGTCTCTGGATGTTGTGGGGCTGTCTTGGCTAACACGCCTCTGCAACATTGCGTGGCAGTCACGGACAGTACCTCTGGACTGGCAGACCGGGCTGGTGGTCCCTCTTTTCAAAAAGGGGGACCGGAGGATGTGTTCCAACTACCGGGGGATCACACTCCTCAGCCTCCCGGGGAAAGTCTATTTCAGGGTGCTGGAGAGGAGAATTCGGCCGATAGTCGAACCCCAGATTCAAGAGGAACAATGCGGTTTTCGTCCTGGTCGTGGAACACTGGACCAGCTCTATACCCTCCACAGGGTGTTCGAGGGCTCATGGGAGTTTGCCCAACCACTCCACATGTGCTTTGTGGACTTGGAGAAGGCATTCAACCGTGTCCCCCGTGGCATTCTGTGGGAGGTGCTTCAGGAGTATGGGGTCGGGGGCCCTCTGCTGAGGGCTGTAAGGTCTGTGTACGACCGGAGCAGGAGCTTTGCCGGCAGTAAGTCGGACTTGTTCCTGGTGCATGTTGGCCTCCGGCAGGGCTCCCCTTTGTCCCCGGTTTTGTTCGTTATTTTTATGGACAGAATTTCTAGGCGCAGCCAGGGTCCGGAGGGGGTCCGGTTTGGGAGTCACCGGATTTCATCTCTGCTTTTTGCAGATGATGTTGTCTTGTTGGTTCCCTCAAGCCAGGACCTTCAGCATGCGCTGGGGCGGTTCGCAGCTGAGTGTGAAGCAGCTGGGATGAGGATCAGCATCTCCAAGTCTGAGGCCATGGTTCTCGACCGGAAAAAGGTGGTTTGCCCTCTCCGGGTCGGGGGAGAGTTCCTGCCTCAGGTGGAGAAGTTTAAGTATCTTGGGGTCCTGTTCACGAGTGAGGGAAGGATGGAACGTGCGGCTGCAGTAATGCGGTCGTTGTATCGGTCCGTCACGGTGACGAGAGAGCTGAGCCGAAAGGCAAAGCTCTCAATTTACCGGTCGATCTACGTTCCTACCCTCACCTATGGTCATGAACTCTGGGTCAGGGATCCCGGATACAAGTGGCCGAAATGAGTTTCCTCCGCAGGGTGGTGGGGCGCTCCCTTAGTGATAGAGTGAGAAGTTCTGTCACCCGGGAAGAGCTCGGAGTAGAGCCGCTGTTCCTCCACATCGAGAGGAGCCAGTTTAGGTGGCTCGGGCATCTGTACCGGATGCCCCCTGGACGCCTCCCTCGGGATGTGTTCCAGGCATGTCCCACCGGAAGGAGGCCCCGGGGAAGACCAAGGACACGCTGGAGTGACTACGTCACCCGGCTGGCCTGGGAACGCCTTGGGGTTCCCCCAGAAGAGCTGGAGGAAGTGTCTGGGGAGAGGGAAGTCTGGGGGTCCCTGCTCAGGCTGCTGCCCCCGCGACCCGAAATGGATGGATGGATGGAAATGTGTAGCACTGTTATTCTTTTATTTGTATGGGGAAAAGAGTGACGTTAATAGTGTTGAGTCCTTTAACTTATAAACCCAGGACTCGCGTGTTCGTTTGATGAAGTATGCAGGACACAAAGTTAAAGTTAAATTCACATCTAATTTATTAAATGAATACAGCAGAGAATCAAAGTTTGAGATTGCTTACAGAGCTCTGGACCACAATGCTTCCACCGCCTCTTCCTAAGCAAAGTGTGTGTCTTCCCCGTTTACACAGATCATTTTGTACAGAATTCCACCCCACCCCTTGACCTAGAGATACTTTCCCCAATCTACTTCTCTGCAGGTGGCGGCGACCTGTCTTCTCTACACTCACTGTCCTTGTACATAATCTCCTCTCCCTCAGCCCTGCACTACATTCCCTGTCTTAATCAACACAGTCATACCACAATACCAAGAATACTTATACATCAACGATGATGACTGCAAGGATAGCATAGGAAGATTAAAACACATAGCAACAGCAAAACATATCCTTCACATAGCATACTATAGTAACACGCATTAAACACAGTGAGTAACGTTAGGCTACTACATTCAAACATGTGTAAAATCACTACTAGCATGTTAGCACGAACTAATCACTCATCACGGTTAGCATTCATAATCACAAACAGTAGTAAAACAGTCCGTATTTACCACAAACACACATAAACAACATTTACCTTCAGTACGCCTGAGTATGACCCTGTTCCACTGGTAAACTCTGCATTCAACACTGGAAATGAAGGCAATACTCCGCACCATAGCAAATGCTACATTGCTACAATGTGTCATTCCCGACTCATGTGTGTCCTCTCTCTCTTGTTGTTTCCCGTGAGTCTCAGATATCCCACCCCCTTAGCCTGTTTGATTGGATGACAGTTTTTTTTTTTTTTTATAACCATGGAAACCTAGCAGACTGACAGGTAGAATAAGGATATGACAAATGAGTACATCAGGTGCCTATACACTGTAGTAAACAAAATAAATTATTAACATGTCATTCTCACATATAATATCATCAACCATTGTTGTTTTTAACCTTTTGGATGGAATATGAACTTACATGGCTTTTATGTAATTATCTTAATCACATATAAATGCATAATGAAATTAACTTATGAACAGAACTTATTTATTACTTTTTTTAAAGTGCTTTTAATCTAGACAGGGCTACACAGGGATACACCTATATATATATATATATATGTATAAGAATCACGATTAACCACATAACCATAGTTTGATTTGAGAAGTGGAATTATAACAGGCCTAGCTACTGGAGATGCACTGGCCACTGTTTTATCTGGACTCTGTGCATATCACCAAACAAATGAACATGAACTTTATTAGAGGGTTGGGTCAGGTAGAGTAAATAAGAATAAATAAATAATAGTGTAATAACTCCTGTGGAATATTTGATCACAATTTCATCATTGTGAATCTACATTTAAAGAGGAAGTCCAATCACCTTATTAGCATTATCATTGCTCAACCTTTTTTTTTGCACTTAATGGGCTTTTTGGTCTCCCATTGTCATGCAAATCAAATACAGAGCAAGGAATGCAGCTGGTGTTCAACTTGGAGGGGGCCAGTTTTGTTTAGGCTGTGGCTTGTGGGCCACACATTCTCCTGAGCTATCTTCTGTTACCATTAATGGACAGCAGCAGTGATGGGCAAAGTAATCACACTACTGTTCTCATTACTTTATTTCAAAAGTAATTTGTTAGATTACAAGTTACAGTACTAGTTCCTCGCGAGCAGCCAATCATCCAACAGACAGTCCTATGTGTGCTCCCTGCCTGGCTCATTGAAACAGCCTATCATATCCTTGGATGCTATGAGTGAGAGGGAAACAGCCAATCATTTAACAGCTGTGTAGTTCTGTTACAGCATCATCACCATGTCTGTCTGTTGACAACAGAACAGCGTGTAGTGAGAACATGAGGACGGTTAACTGAGACTGTTGTTGTACGTCTGCCCCAGTTCTGAATCATCAGCAACAATGAAGTAGCGACAGTTCGCTCAGCCTCACCATCAGTGAAATGCTCGATGGAACCTCCGAATAAAAACACTGAGCTGTGAGTGTTGTGTAACCTTGAGCAGTCGCCCCACAAACTGGAGAGACTAGAGGCTGTAGTCCTCTCTTCAGCAACACCAGGTTCGACTCCACCCCTGCGGCCCATTTTTATCTTATTTAAATATATATAAATTTCATTATTTGAATGAACAATCAATCAGCTCATTAACATGCTGCTTTTATTTAAATTCGTGTTTTTTTCTTTAAATTACTGTGTGAATTGCTGTTAAATATAATTTATTAACTTTTTTTTAGTCTACTACACTGACTCCCTTGGGACTCGGGCCAAAACAGATCTCTGCCGCCCTCCTATGCTGACGGCCTGTTCTCCTGGTCCAAGGTGATCCACTGGTCTCTGCCCTCCCCCTGCACTATCTACATGTATGTACAGTCACACTGATTACATTGTGTGTTTTAATCACACACAGTGACCCCGTACCGGCAGGGAGACAGAAATTGTTAGTGTTCATGTTGTAACGATCCAGCGTTTCCCTCGGTTGTTTGTTCAGTGTCATGCGCTCATTATGAGACACACCAGTATAGGCACCGGGGGAAGGAGAGCCCACACCGTCAGTGAAGGACGACAGCACGGTAGCTCCGCATCCCGCGGATTAGACCGCAAAGGTCGTGGCAGTTTAAACCCGCGAATGCGTGACATCTCCGCGAGGAGTTCTTACCTGGACTGGGACAAGATCGATGACAGTGGATGTTGACTCTGAGACTGACTGACTGTGGGACTGACTCACACACAAGGAACGCCAGATGCCGAGGATGTGAGTAGCCACATGGCACAAACAGAGGAGCCCCGTGGACAATAAAACTGTGTTGAACTGAACTGGTATAGTTTTTTTTGACTGTGGAAGAAGGAAACTTTGTGGAGTGGACTAAGGAAGAAAAAAGCAAAAAGAAAAGACTGAAACTCCTTGCTTGGCTGGTATTTTTTCATTTATTTATGATTATTTCCCTTAAAGACTGAAAGGCATTTTTGGTTGTTGAGAGTTTTCTTCCCAAATATGTATGTATTCCCAGTTTTCCTGAATGTACCTCTGTTGTTGGTTAAGTGGTTGTTAAGTTTTATGCTTAGACATCCTTTGTGTGGGTTATGAGTTAATACCTTTTGAGAGAGAGGTTTTTGATTTAAAGGAAAGACCAAGAAACAAACAAAAAAAAGACTTTTGTCAGGCATCACCTGACTGGCACACCAGACAAAATAAAAATAAATCAATAAGCGAAGACCCTCAAATAAAAAAAACGGAAAAACCGGCACAACACACTTAAAGCTGACTGGCTTCTATACTGAAAATCTCTGACATGTCAAACTGTAGGATGTGTTAGAGGACTGATTCATCTGTCTAACCATCATAACTATGACATCTGAAACGATAAACACAGCTCAGCAATCAAAAAAAAACAAAAAAAACACTCGAGTGAATTTACTTTCCATCATTGTAAACAGGGTCTTGTACAACCATAACAAGCACATTGATCTCTTCATACAAACAGCTGTTATAGACCGCTGAGGCCAGCTGTGCTTACAGGAATTATTACAATGTTTCTATGTCGTGGTTTTCAAGTGTCTATTTTTTTCCTAACTTGTTATTATTTTCATATAGCATTAATTTGTTGTCTATATGCAGATTGGGAGCGAGAGACTACCCAAGTACCCATCACTGAAACAAGGGAACTTTTGAGTGGCTCCATCTGTATGCAGCTGTTGCAGGAAGAAGGGCAGACTGTTAAACTTACAGTGAGGTCCTGGTTACTGACCAACTTTCTGCTACTAAAACTGAGATGATAGCAGTTTAATTTATGACTATGACTATGTTTACTCCTTTTACTCCTTGTATTCCTATTTTTTACCTGAATCTGTCCCAGCTCTATTTATTCTCTTTTACAATTCATTCATTCAGTTCATTTTTTAAGACTCCAGTGTTTCCCCATAAGTTTCCCCATAAGTGATCACCGTTAACATAGCGTTTCCTGAGTTTAGTACAGACCCTGCTTTTAAATATTCCATCTTTACTTTCATGCTATATGTGGGTGTTAGGGGGTACTGGGGGTGGGAGGAATAGGGTTTTAATATGGAAAGCACCTTGTGTTGCATTTTAACTGTATGAAAATTGCTATAGAAATAAAGTTTGATTGATTGATTGATTGGACCCTCAATATCCAAACAACAGTTTGACAGTTTTACTCTGTCTCTTCACAACTGTACCATACATGCTACGGCCAGGGTAAGAACCTTAGTGTTGTCTTGGATCAGACCCTTTCATTTGATTTGCATGTAAAAGAGGTGACACATGCAATATTTTCTCACCTTATGAAAATTGCAAAATTAAGATCAATTCTGTCAATGAAAGACTACAGATGGTTCAGAATATGGCAGCTCGTATGCTGACTGGATCATCTAGATATGAACACATTACACCAGTGGTGGCCTCTCTTCATTGGCTCCCTGTTCAGGTTAGAGCAGATTTTAAGGTGCTCCTACTGATCTTAAAAATCTTAAATGGCTTGGCACCTTCGTACCTGAATGACTTAGTTAATGTGTATGTGCCAACACGGTCTCCGTGCTCCCAGTGGTTCTCTGTGTGTCCAGGAGGTCAAAAAGAAGACAGTTGGTGAGCGGTCCTTTTCCTACCGGGCACCAACACGGTGGAACAACCTTTCACTTGACATCGGACAGGCTTATTCAATTGAGGTTTTTAAAAGCAAAGCTTAAGACCCATTTATTTACTGTTGCATACAAGTTTTTGTTGTCAGTGATGTCCTGTTTCAAGAGTGCGTTGTGATTTTTGGGGGGTATGGTGTATGTTTCTGCCTGTGAACTGCATGCAATTTTTGATGATTTTGGCTTTGTTTTTTTAATCAACTTCAATAGCACTTAAGTGCTTTATAAATACATTTATTATTATTGTTATTCAAGTTAATCGATAATAGGTTGCTATCAAACCAGTAACCAAATTAAGTAGTAATGTTCTCTGTTAACGTATCACCCGAACAAAATATATTTGTGTCATCCACAAATAGCATAAACTGTAATAATTTAGACACTTTACATGTATCGTTGATGTACAGTGTAAAGAATTTTGGACCCAGTACTGACCCCTGGGGGACACCCCAAGCAATGTCCTAGTTCGATGAAACTACTTTTCACAAACTGTTTTCTCCCAATTAAATAATTTTTGACCCAATCAAGCACTATTACCCTGATACCATACCTTTCCATTTATTGATTAGTATACAATGGTTCATTGTCTCAAATGCTTTTTTCAAATCAATACATATTCCAATAGCAAAGTGTTTAAGATGTATAGCGTTTGTAATTTTTTCTATGGCCTCTAGTATTGCCATTGATGTTGCGACAGCAGTCACAGTACAGTGGTCATTGTTGCCAATGTTTGTTTTGTTTTAAACACAGTGGGTTTGATTCTGGTTACGGACGTCACACTCGTGACTCTTCCAGTGTAGACACTCGACGACACTCCCATCAGCAGCCAGGAGTCAGTTGATGTTGCGTCAGGTTAGCTCACTTGGAACCTTGCCAGAGGCAAAACCAAAACAGTACCAGTTACCAGGTACTATCACAAGTGGGATATTAAAAAAACAAACAGAGAAAAAAAAAAGCAGTGTTGAGTCAAGTCAAGCCGAGTAGTGCTACTGGAAAAGGGCAAATAGATATACAAAAAAGAAAAGTCTTCAGCAGTTGAAAAAACCGTCTTGCTCATTTGTATGATCTAAGTTGTTCATGTGTTGGTCAACTGGCTATCAGCACAAAGACATTATGTATGTAATAGGGGTGAAACGGTTTACAAGCTCCACAGTTCAGTGCTCCACAGTTCATCATCAATTTTACTTAATTACTGTCGTTATCATCATAAACACTAAATCCAACATGCTCCCAAACAGCAGACTGAGTGACAGACAGTGTTGCTGCCACCTCCCTAAACTCTTGGCCTCCTCTGTCTTTTCCTCATCCTCACAACTGACCTGGCTGCTGCAATCCATACTGAACCCTCCACCTCCAAACCAAATGAAAAACACATTTGCCCTGCACTGAGACAAGCAAACCAACAGGACAGATGTTTTTTACATGAGGTTCCATCTCTAGTATGTAACCTACATGGTCATAGCTAGATCATGATCATTTTGATCATACTGTGAAATAACATTCTACTTGAGAACAATTTAATTTAAATTTAAACAGCTGACAGAAATGATGCTTAGCGTTACCAAATGAAACCCAAGACGTAATGTTGGAGGCAGATTTGTCCTTTAACCTTTCCATTTTCTGAAAATACAAGGATGTGGTGGCTATCTGGGTTATGTTAAATGAGTCTTTACTCTTACATCTACAGTCTGATTCACTTCTGTTTTACACAAGTGAGGAACAAGATTTCAGGCTAAAGTATGTTAAGCACATTACAGAGAACCTCACAGCAATCCAAGCTAGATTGCCAAGATAGTGTAAAAGGACACTGTAAAAACAAATCAATTGTGTGATAGTGAGGCAGAGCTTGCTGGAATAAGAAGAGGTCTGGATCAATCATTTGTTGTCTCAGCAGTCTTATAAATAATTCATGTGTACTTAATGTATATATTGTATTTAGAAGTACTTTTCATGTTTTGTCCACCATTTAAACGCAAAAACAACTGCATATTCACCATTAGTTCTGCCTATCCAGTGTAAGCACTGAATTAATGTAGGTCGGAATTCGCATGAAACAAACCAAGATTTTGCTGTATTTAATGTTTATCTATAAAGTGATTAGTATGCTGATCTATTGGCTTGTTTAAGGCTTCTGATGATAGGTGTTAGTTTCCACTGACAGCAGAGATGATACATGAGGACAGGTCTGATTGTCTGATCTCTGATGCCATAGATAAGAGCACTCAGGCACCGTGGGAATATGATAATACACACATAAAGGACAATTTTTATGCACACAATTATTATTCTGTCTAGGACCTTTGAGATGGCTGTGAGCAAAGGGTTGTGTATAGTTGATGAGAGACTGAGGCCCAGCTGCACCAGATGCAGCAGCAGTGTGTTACGAGCCTTATGAGCTGAAGCTTTGTCTGTAGAGGCCGACCTGGCTGCTACCATCACACCTATATAAGAGCAAATTATTGCCACTGAAGCAGATGAAAAGAGGAAGTAAGTGTAGGCTTTGTCATAACGATCAGTTATTGGCTCAAGCAACATTAGTACGTCAGAGCAAACATCTGTCATCTGCAGGTCTTCAAGGTCTTCAAATGGAAAATTTAACAGTAAAAGAACTCGAGTGAACACATTTAGTAAACTGATGATCCAAACCACAATGATAGCTAATGCAGTGTTTTTGATGGTGATGACAGTAGCATGCCTTAGAGGGTAGCACACAGCTACATACCTCTCCAGGGACATCACCACTAGTGTGAGAGGAGAGATGTCATTCATAAGCTTGGTGAACATAACAAGAACACCACACACAGGATACGTCAACCATATTCTACAAGTAGCAATAATATACAATAACTGGCTTAATGCCAACTGAACAGTGTCTGCAAAAAGGAGGTTATACAGAAGAATGTAACGTGAGGTCTCTCTAAACACCAGTTTACTCCTCAGGGTGAAAAGCATAATGCAGTTGATAAAGAGAAAGACACAGCATGGCATTCCAATCAGAGTGGAAAACAAGACTCTTTCCAGTAATCCCTGATACTCTTGACCAGTGATGTTGAGAGTCTTAGATTGGTTTACAAAAGACATTTTAGTGAAGCATTTAAGACCAAAAATAAGGATGAACCTGGTGATGTAATTGAAGCACAAAAACACAACACTTTTTGTGCAGTTTGGATTCCTAAAACAGTTAAGACATGTCATCTCTACAGTACAGATACCTGTTACCTTTACAAACAGAGCACAAAATGACCCATCTGTATTTTCCTATCAGCGGTTGGCAGGTAAGAAGCTGGAGATGATTCAATGTGAGCAGAACTGGTCTGCAAATCTTGTCTGTCCTCTAATGCTATATCTCAGCTCACTTTTCCCACCCACTTCATGACACTGTGACTCATTTCTCCTCTGGCTGCAGGGCACTTAAGGTTGGTAGGATACTATAAGCATAGACATAGGACTGGTCTCAACACTGGGAGGGACACAAAACACCCACCCCTCACCCCCAGCACTTGAAATCAAACATTGCAATGCTGTCAATCAAATATGCTTATGAGTATGTAAAATGTTATAATAATTTACACGTTAATATCAAAATAGTAAGACTATAGTTACATTGTACATAAGATAGTAATTTATAACTAACCTGTAGCACTGTAGGTTTAATCAGATAATCAGTTTTTCTTATGTGTGATAAGATCATGAATGAATGAATAAATAAATATAAACATGATTAGACTTGGGGTCTCATGTTTTTGCAGTTTTAAACAGAGAGGGAATAGGATCTCATTCAACCAACATCTTCTGAAAAAAAAAGTCTAAATTGTTTTGTGATTTATTATGCTGGTCTGCCAAGGTGCAATAAAAAAGATGATACTTTTGCTAAAAACCCCTTATCTAAATGGCAAGAAAACAAAAGATAAAGAAAAGATACACAAACAAGAGAAATTTTCAGGAGTTCTCTGATAACTCACATATTCACTTTGTGGACTCAGCTGAGGTTCCTTCTCCATAACCAGACCGCAACTAACTTTAGGCCTAGGCCACGGCAGTCCCGTTTAAAGTGAGAGCCTCTCCCACTGAGCTTAATATTTACACAGAAAGTACATTGAACACATGTGTTCAACTAGTAGGTCATTTTCAAACTCATACATTTAACTTTTATCCATTCCTGTAAATATTTTCCTTCCATCCAAATTATTTGAAAGGGAAAGAAAATGTTCCTGTGATGTAGGCCATTCTGTTGAATGATTGTGTTTGCGTTCTGCATGGGCTTCAACAGACATTGTAAGTGTGCATGCTCAGTAGGCTACCACTCTGGTCTCTAGTTTTGCAGACCAGGCGCAAGTTCAACACAGCTGCGCCATGCCAAAACACCCTTTTTCCACGAATAAAGACACTCACATTTAGAAATCTATATTTAAACTCTGTGTAACAAAGATGAGCAGTGTGCACAGATCACAACATAAACAAATACCATGTGGAACGGATGAAATCAGAAGCACCTGTGCGTAAAAGACACATCACCAAGCTCCGTGGCCTGGTCCTCGTCGGCGAGCGTCTCTCTTTTTCTCTTTTCTTTTGAATTTTCTGAGATGAGAGATCTTGAATATATACTCACTATCTGATGCCGAGGCTGAGAGAGATGTGAGCTTGTTGGTTTTGTAGGGGAGGAAATATTTGGAGACATTTATCTATTATCTACATTTATCTATTACCCAATACGTATTCTGCCTTTCCGGTGTTAAGATGAGGTTTTGTCAAAGTAAAGTAATTAATTTATTTAATCTGACTCCTTTCAGTCTGGTGGAAACTTCCATTGTTTCAGGGATGAGAGTTCAGGGTGGTGTAGAACTTTCTTACAGTTTCCCCGAGCCATTCGGAAAAGAATAAAATGACAGGGGTCAAGTCCAAGATTGACAGTTCATTTCATCACCCATATACCTAGCATTTCAGTCTTTGCAGATCTAATAGTTGCAGGGTCTGGGCATCAGGGCAGAGTGTGTGATCATGCAATTGGATGACATGGTAATCCATGTTCAGAATTGTCTGTTTGACCACGTCCATTGTGTCTGTAACAGCCTGGGTGCCTAGAAAGTGTCCTCCCACCAGGGAGAGATAACCAAGTCCAGTGGTACTCTGCCCATGATGTTAATCTGACCCATGGAGAAATCCTCAGTGACTTCCAGGTAAAAGCTGCGGTCTGTAGGACAGGTTGGACCCCCGTAGAAAATATAGTTAATGTCTCTTCATTTAACAAGCACAGTGGCTGTAACTAGAAGTTTTATTTCAACATGTGCTTGAAGTAAACAAGGTCTCCGTGTTTTTTAAGGTCATATATCCCTTGATGTGGTCTCATTTTATTGTCTGATTCTTCACCGCAATGCCTGATGAGCATATGGTGGTGGAGTTTGGATAAACCTGTTCTGGGTGAATAAGTGGAAATGTTACAAGGAGCCCAATACATTTAGTGCACCCGGTGTCAGCGTACATCATTAGAGCAGACAGTAATTCTGAATAACTGATATCATTCAATTTGTCTGACATGGCCCACCTATGCAAGTCACATCACATCACTTAGAACATGCCTAGGGGTCTTCTGTTGACAAAGGTTCAGGCTTTCTTGTCTTGTAGCAGAGAACATTCATGATATTACAAGTGACATTGCGAAAGGAAGTCTTATTTACATTTACTTAAATGATGCCGCCTGGAGGCATGGGGTAAGTCTTTTGGCATTGTGTGTGTTTGTGATGCCCATAAGTGGTCAGACAGTTATGGTCAAGTGGGACTTGCTGTCCAAGCTGGATGTAGGTTGCTCTGGACAGTCTCCTGACATCTGAAGGCCTTGGGGTGGCAGCGGAAAGTTTATGAAATGGCTGCCTTGGTCTGACAGAATTGGAGCACATGCTCCATACAGAGAGATAATTTTGTTCGCTGAGACAAGTGCCACTGTTCTTGTGAGTAGGGATAGCATCAACCCATTTTGTACCCCCCTCTTGGCACTGGGAATTGGACCAGTGAAACCCATCTGTAGCATCTTTTTGGTGTTTGGGTGGCTTAGGCAAGTCTAAGACTGGCGCAGCACACAGACGTTCTTTCGATTCAGTGAATGCTTTTTTATGCTCATCAGTCCAGGCTAGGATGTCGGAGGACTTTGACTTGTCTTCTGACAGTTTACACAGGGGTGCTACAGTATCAGCAAAATCTGGAATGAACTCAGGGAGATAGTTAGAAGTTCCCAACACTTTTTGAAATGAGTTCAGTGTGTGTGTGATCTTGGTAGTTCTGTAATACATTTGTGCCAATCTTCAGTCAAAACTTGGGGTGGTGGATTTGGACTGTGGGGCACCATGCAGTTTGAAACAACATTCTATTTTATGGCCTGGTTCATGACAATAGTTACAAATGATGATATTATTGTCTCCCTCAGCTACCCATTGAGTTGCGGCTATGGGGCACAGTGTTAGAGTTTTTGATCTCTGCTCTATTTTTGTGGCCCATTCAACGAGTGCATTGAATGTGTTGTGTGGTAGGTCTCCACCCAGAGCTAACGCATTCTGAATGTGTGGTCCAACATTATTGCACAGCATTTGCAAGAGGATTTCGTGATTACAGTTGTAGTCCTCTACCCCACTGTATTCTCTTAAGGCTACCCACACACGCTCTGCAAATGTCTCAAATGTGTCTTTACTTGATTGTTTAAGTTCGAGGATTCTATGCCACTCGGCCTGTGGTGGTCCTCTCATCTGCTTTCTTCTGAGCTTTCTTCTGAACCTAACCTTTCTAAACCTTGGATGTTCTCCAAAGTACGTTCTCCCTCTGTTATAGTTTTTAAATTGTTGCGCCTAAGCAAATAGACAATCGCAGCAGAGAGATCACAAAATTTTATTTTCGATTTTAATGCAACGCCTTTTGTTGAGTTCCATTGAAGAATTTCACTGTTGTCCCATTTCAAACTTACGCCAAGATCACGCAGACGAACTAAAGTCTTGTATACCTGTAAAGCAGCTGCATCCATTACCTGCTTATCTATCTCTACACTCGAACATCCCTGTTCTAGTGAGTTGTGATTTGAAACTTTCCCCCCATCGGATTTCAACGGTCTCCGATCTATCAGTGGATATGTCGATCCATTCTATATTATGTGTATATATGTGATGTGAAGTTAAACTTTCCCTGAATCTTTTATCACAGCTGTGAATTTGTCCTTACCACAGAAGCTGTAGGTGGACACACAGGAGTTCAAACCTCATTGCTTGACGTGCCGAAATTGACTTCGCTCGCCTTTTTGCTTGCTGCAATCGCGAGATCACGTGGGGGTCACCAAACTGTAGGGGAGGAAATATTTAGAGACATCATACATATCTATTATCTCCCCAATACGTATTCTGTCCTTCCGGTGTTAAGATGAGGTTTTATCAAAGTAAAGTAATTAATTTATTCAATCTGACTCCATTTACTTAAAGATAACTTCACCATTATATATTGGTGAGAATTAATAGTTAACCAGTAATTAAGAATATAAGCCTTTTAAGAATTCAATTCTGTTATTAAGAGATCTGACATCAGTCTTAGTTCAGGGATGGCAGATATAGGTTAACAAACCACTCAGTGACCTTCTTAACATGGAAGAACAGCCCTGATGCCTGGGTGGGGCTAAATGCCTCAATAGTGCCCTCTTGAAACTTTCAAAAACCCCTCCACATAGGGGTTTTCTGGAGAAGGCAGTTGAAAATTGTTAAAAAGCTTGTCTGTAAGTTGGGGCACCGTTTAGCTCAGTGGGTAGAGCAGGCGCCCCATATACAAAAGCTACAGTACTCGCTGCAGCCGACCCCAGATCGAATCCCTTCTCGGTCTCGGCCCTTTACTGCGTGTCATTCCCCCTCTCTCTGCCACCCCATTTCCTGTCACTTTCTACTATCATTTAAAGGCAAAAAGCCCCAAAAATATACTCAAAAAAAAAACTTGTCTGTAAGTCAATGGGTGTGGCAGCTGCAATTTGATGAGTCATCATTAAACTTCAAAAAGCTCCCATTCCCTCAGACTTAACCCACACTGCTTCAACATTTCTGGACATGATAAGAGCTCTGCCCTGAACGCCTCCATATGCTCATATTAGGTGTCACACCCCCTTACGGAAACAGGAAATGCAGTATTTTACACTGACCTCCACTGATCCTAAACTCTTGAACTCATCCACTTAATTTCATGCCCACATGAGTATTAACAAGTTGATGAAGCTCCACAATGACACCTGTGTGGTTTCACAAAATTTGATATGAGTGAGCTTCTTTTATGCAACTCAAGTCGGTGGATGGCAGAAAGGTCCAGCAGCATACATGGGACTGAATGATCTCCATCTGTCTTCAAAGACTAGTCTTCAGGTTTCTGAAGTCATCATGTTATTTCCTTTATCTGTTCAAAGCTAATCTTAGTGGTGTAACACATTACAGTGATATGTGCTAGTAATTTCTTAATTTGTCTCAGTTCTTAATATTTACAACCAATCTTTCTGGGAATATCTTTTGCAGATATAAACCTGAAGACAATTTTTGTTAGGTGAAATTTCAATCCTTAACCTACTTTATTGATCCCCAAAGGGAAATTCATTTATCTGTCAGCTCATCAACCATTTGCAGAAGAATGAAGAAGCCTGATGGCTAGAGGTACAAAGGATCTTCTATATTTCTCCGTCCTGCAGTGAAGAGAGAGGAGCCGTCCACCACCACTCTTTTCTTGGTCCATCAAGGTGTTATGAAGAGGATGATCTGAGTTGTTCAGAATGGCCTCCACCAGCGTGTATCTCTGATCTCTCTGAAGTCAAGTGCCTCAGGGTGTTTAGTATGTATCCTAGTGACTAATGACTTCATGGAGAACTTCACATGGAACTTAAGCAGTAGTCGTTGGTGGGATGTACACAGGTATTGTTTTGATTTGAAAAAAAGTCTACTTCCTGAGTCTTCATCTGTATCTCCAGCTCCTCATCACTCTTGTTGAGCAGAGAGTTGATATTTTGCATGATGACTGACGGCAGAAAGGACCTACAGTACATCTCCACTTCCAAGCCTTCAACCTCTGCATCACCAGCACAGCAACCACGAAAGCACCTCCTCATCCTAGCTGGAACAGGATGGTATCCTCCAGACTTGCTCCATTTTCAATGACAGAAGCTCCTCTCCTGAAGAATCTCCTCTCCCCACAGAAGTATCCATCAGTAGTTGGAAAAAATACAACAAAAACATACAAAAACACAACAAAAATAAAGCAAAGGTTGAGTAAAAGCTCAGAGCTACCAGACTTTGCTGCTACCAGTTGAAGCGCATGTTCTGGAATATTGTGTATCATTGATATTATTTGAGTTCAACTTGAATACATGTAAATCTTGGAAAGTAATAAACACTCTTTTAACTTAATGTAATTAATTAATGCTGCCACCAGTATGATGTTAATGTGCTTATGTACTTTGATGTACTCAAATACACAAAATAACATATCAGCATTTACTAGAGACAATGTAAGACAATGGGCTCTAATTTCACAGACCTGGCAGAAGTGAAGCGCAGCGCTGCTCCACCGAGTCAACAGGGTGTGTCTAGGCGCACTTTGCAATTTTAGTGCACCACACACCCTGGTGCAAGTCCTCCTCTTTCCCACCTCCCTCCCTCCTACCAGTGCAAGTGGCAAAGAGGGAGGGGAGAAGGCGTGGAGTGGGTTTGACACAGCCGATTCAGATCTTCACCAATCAAATGAGCTCCTCTCCTCTCCTTTAAATCCGCTGCGGGCAGGGCGTACTGCAATTTTGTCATTTTATATTTCAACAAGGACGAAGGAGAGAGCGACATCAGACGGCCCAACTTCTCCTAGGAGGAAACTGATGTTTTGGTGCGGGAGGTCCAAGCTCACACACAGAAATTGTCACCGTGCCAAGTTGAATCTGTTGACACCTCCCTCTACTTCGCCACCACACCCATCTTGATGCACCTCAGTCTACCAAATTGATTCTGCGCTGTGTTACGCCAGATGAAATTACCACTGCATGGGGTTCATCACTGTCCACCACGCCTGCGCTTGGTACAAAATTAGAGCCCAGTGTGACTAACTTGATGGACTATTCATCCTTCCTGTACCCAGTAAATGTTATATCACAATATAAATAGATTATCTTTGAGCCAGTACTTAGAAATTTGCTCGTTTGGTGTATGAGGCAGCCATCTTGAGTTATGCACTCTACTGGCTTGCATGTAAGAAGTACAGCTTGGCAAACAATAGATGGATTCACCTCTAGTGAAGTCTATTTGCCAACTTTTACTCAAAAAGCCTGAGGATTTTTATTTAGGCACATTTTTGTGTTTTAACATAGCCTATATCACTAAGAAACGCGGAAAAGCACAGGGCTTTGCTTCAGGCACTCAGGCACATGAGCCAAGGATATCTCTCTCTCTTTCTCTCACTTGCCAGCCACACCATAAAGACAACCAGTGTTGGTCGAAATTGGTTGGCATTTCACCCTTGTTTTATGTATGATGCCCTGAACTTATTAAAGGCTTTTTGTTCCACTAATACTTGGCTCTTGTGTGTGTGTGCCTGAAGCAAGCCCTGTGCTTTTTGGCTTCTCTTACGGTTACAGTTCACACCGGACACAAAGCAAATTTTTGCCTTGCTTCACATGACTGCAAGAGTATTTGTGTTGACTCGCGTGAATACACGAGTACAAAGAACTTGTGCACATTTGAGATTGAGAGATTGAGACATTGAGATCCATCTGAAAACCAAACACCTCTATGTCTCGGCTAATAACATCATTGGAGGTGCACACAGCTCGGTGAATTTCAACACCTCCAGGACCTGCGTCTGGATGGCGGCTGCTTCCAGCGCTCACCAGGGCCCAGTTTATGGCCTGTTAGGTAGGATCTGTCTTTTGGCAGGACACCAACTACAGGCGCTTCATTTCAGCTGTGGAGCACCTGTCCCTCGCCTCTGATGAGAGACAGTTTTTAGAGTGTGAAAATCAATACATATTTACTGTATGTAGCCACTGACATTCTGGCATCCTCTGTGAGAAGAATCTCAATGCTGATAGGCTGCCCCAACACATCGTCACGTGAATATGTTGCTGGAGTTGAATATTTTGAACTTGCGCAAATGTGCGAATTTGCATCACACCGTCATTCGTGCCACCAGCATGTCTTTGCATTGACTTTGTCGTATCCGGTGTGAACGCACTGTAAGTATTGTTATGCCTTAAAGGAGACATATTCTGCCCCTTTTCCACAAATTACATTAGGTCCCAGGTGTCTTAAAGACATGTCTCTGACATGCTTCGGTCAAAATACCCCAAGGATCAAACATAACAGCTCTTTTCATCCTCTCAAAACAGCCCTGTTCAAAAGGGCTGGTCTCAGTGCCTGTCACTTTAAATGCAAATGAGCCACTGCTCACCCCGCCTTGCCCCTTCTACCAGTACCAGTACTCACAGGTAGGGGTGGTATTAATGCAAATTCTAATGACATCATTGTCTGACAACTGAGGGAACAGCTTGCGAAACCACATGGATTACAATCTAGGGAGCAGGTTACAGATATTTTTTGTCAATTCTCACATTTTGGGGGCAGAAGGCAAGACAAACACCAACAGCCTTCAAAGAGTGATATTTCCATAATATATCCCCTTTAACAAAGTTTATGTTAAAAAATACTGTTTCACAAGAAAAAAGTGAAAATATATCCATCACCTTCTATGAATAAATAATCGATCTACTGCCAATTCTTCCCCAAGACATAGGACATCACCTGTAGGGAGAAGCGACAGGCGTGTATTTCATCAGAAATCAGGGTGACACATGTAACTGCAGTCAGATTAACTGAAAAGAAGAATGTCTGAGATTGTTAATTCAAATTTTAATATGTGTGCATTGACAATTTTTAAAGTACGTAATTTGTACGTATTTGGACGTATTTTGCTATGAGGCTATACATGAAGTGATAATAGCAATAACATTATCAATACAGCAAGCAATATGCCTCAATAAATCAAACATTAAATATAGGAAGCAGTTATTTATTTATTTTGCAAGTGATGTATTAATTCAAATTGACACTCTGGTGTATGTTATCTGATGACATGAAGTTATGAAAATATATGTCCTCTATTTTCCTAGGGACGTGGGATGTACATGCAGCTGAACCCCAGTATTCCAATTCTGAAGGTGTATAATGATCCAGAGAGCTGCCTGAAAAGAAATCTCCAGCTCACTCGACAGTCGGGGAACCTTTTATTGAGGATCATCCATAGTTCGAGGGACCATAGCTGGGGCCAAGAGTTGGAGGTCCTCATGTTTTTATACAGCTTGGTACATGACCTGTCCTTGTCAGTGGTGTGCTGTGCCTTCGGGGTCCCCAGGTCCACTGTACACCGGGTAATTCATAGGATAGCTGCAGAAATCAAAGCCAAACTGGGTACATTCATCTCACTTCCATCTCAAGACATGCTATCAGACATCGGTATGAGTTTCTGCCAGCTTGCCCGAAGTCTAGTTTTCGCCCGTGCTACTGGTTTACATTTTATTCATTTACATTTAAAACACACTCTTTTTTGGTAGCAAATAAGATTAAAGTTAAAAAAAAACAACAACAAATTGTCAAAATTCCAAAAATTAAAACAGAAAAAAACGAATTTGGGAAAAATTAAACGGAATTTGGGAAAAAATAAAACAGATTTTATAGGTGCATTACAAAGTAATTGTAATAAATGTAATTGTTAATGTGTTTTCTTCTTTAATTTCAGGGCTCCAACTGGGATCTGGGTCTTCTGCTTCAGGGCAGACAAGAGGCCATAGACCTTTATTTCAAGTGGTAGGGGAATGAGAGGATTTCTCTTCTCTAAGAAGCTTCTTATGTGTCCACATGCATTTTTCATGCAAATGTTCAGTATTTATTGCCATTGTTATTGTGTTTTTAAAAAATGTATAATTGTGAAGCTTGTCTGTTAATAGTTTGAGCTTTTGGGCCGGCTGACGTAACTGGCTTTTTTATTTTTTATTTCTTGTTTCTAATGATGGCAATATTTTAAAAATTGTTAGTTGTTTTCTGTATCTAACATTAGTGCTCCATTTGCCAAACAGTCAAGTTTAATTTATCACAATGATTCTCAAACTGTGGTATGAGTACTACTGGTGGAATGCAAAAATTGGTCCAAGTCCTTAACTTAAAATCAAAAATCATTGTCATTTCATTTTAATACAGACAACAGTACAGTATGTCTACTGTAAAACATATTTACAGTAATTTGCTGGATAATTGTTGCCAGTAAGTTTACTGTAAATTTTAAGGTAATTTTGTTACAGTGTGTGCTTACGTGTGTTATTTTCGTTTAAACCAGAGAGCTGCTAAACTGCATTTCATGGTGTTTACCAGACAATAACAATAATATTCTATTAAATTCTATTCCAAAAATTGTAATCAAAAACAAATTGAATAAATTCTAACTTTACAATCTTGATTGGTCCTTGCAGGGAGGCATTCATTTAACATTTAACTACTTCGCATTAGTTTTCGCAATGTAACTGAGTTACATTGAGATTTGTTTTAATGTTTGGCCAATTACTAAATAAAAATTAGTCATTCATTCATGCGAGTAGACATTTACACACTGTCCGTAATAAGATGCATGCAGCAAATACAGATTTTGAGGAAGTCAGTATTTATCTATGAAGTCATGAGTATGATCATTTTTGCCTTGGTTGACACTTCTGACAGAGAAGGTAAGTGTTTCCTCTGACAACAGAGATGATACATGAGGACAGGTCTGATTGTCTGATCTCTGATGCCATAGATTAGAGCACTCAAACATCTGGGGAAGATTATAATACATACATAAAGGACAATTTGTATACGCACAATAGTTAATCTGTCTAGGACCTTTGACATAGCTATAAGTAAAGGGTTTTGTATAGTTGATGAGAGACTGAGGCCCAGCTGCATCAGATGCAGCAGCAGTGTGTTCCGAGCCTTTCTGGCTGAAGCTTTGTCTGTAGAGGCCGACCTGGCCGCTACCATCACACCAATATAGGAGTAAATGACTGTCACACCACCCAGAACAAACAAAAAATATGTTGAGCCTCTGTCATAGAGATCGGTCATTGGATCAAGCAACATGCTTTCTTTGCCACAAAAGTCCTTCATCTGCAGAGTCTCTAGCTCCTCAAATGGAAAATTCAACAGCAACAAAACACGAGTGAGGACACTTAGTGAACTGAAGGTCCAAACCACAATGATGGCCACTCCTGTGTTTCTGATGGTGATAATGGTTGTGTGCCTCAGTGGGTAACACACAGCTACATATCTCTCCAGAGACATCACCACCAGTGTTAGAGGAGAGATTTCAATTGTGATGTTGGAGAGCATGACAAGAACACCACACACAGGATATGTCAGCCTTATTCTAAAAGCAGCGATGAGGTACATTAACTGGCTCAGAGCCAAGTTTATAGTGTCTGCAAAAAGTAGGTTGTACAGAAGAATGTACCTAGAGGTCTCACAAAAAACTGGTTTACTCCTCAAGGTGAATAACAAAGTCCCATTAATGAAGAGAAACACACAGGATGGTACCGTAGACATAAGAGAAAACAACACTAATCCCATTAATCCCTGGTATTGGAGTCCAACAGTGATGTTGGCCTGAGACTGATTAGTGTACATTTTAGAGAAGTCTCATCACCTGTTGATGTAACAGCAGTACAGAAGGATACTCTTCTTCAGTTTGCTATCGTTTGACCCACAGATTTTATGAGCTCAGTCCTCACACCTACATGGCACCATGCTATGTGTCACATGGGTGTGAATCAGTTATGTTAATGATGGGTGAGGCAGTCCCTCTATCACAATATTACAATTTACTGATCCAGCATGTCAGTCATCAGTCTAGACACTATGATTGGAAGTGTAAGTGTTAAACTGCTAACAGTGAAAAATATTTTTGTTAGAAGCCAGATGCCAAATCTTCCATTAACTGGGTGTATTTGTGTCACTTCCTCCTCTTTATCAAAATTTCTCACAAATAAAATTGTCTCTGCACTTTGATTAAAATATTCAGATTTTTTATACAGAGGAGAAACGGCCATTGGCCACCCTTACAACCTGTACTGCACCTTGTTTCTAGCTAGAATACACAGGACACAGGAATTTGGCTTCCTTGCTAAAAGTCATCACAATCAGGGCAAGGAGTTGAAAATCAGCTTTTCTGACAGTTGCAAAAATATACATATTTACAAAATTCCAAAACTGCTCCCTATCACCCAAAGAGATACAAGGTACAATTCATTTTTTCTGGAAAGAATGAACTGTACCTTGTAGTAGATGTTTATAACTCTAGATGAGATTTAAAAAAAAAACAAAAAAAAAAAGGTCAGCTGAAATGAATATCTGAATAATGTTGTCCATGCTTATAATTGTACAACAAGCAAAGCAACAGGATACTGCAGATGAGAGTAGCAGTGTTGCCATTTATTACATAAGAGAGACCCTGTGTCTTGTATAATCTCAAACATTAAAATCATATTAGCAAAAGCTTGGTGGTACAGGAGGAGGCCTGAATTCCCCTTTGATTGTCTCTGCAGTCTTATCATACATTCATATATTCATTCATTTTCACTGGTAGCATTCATAAGAGATCTAAACCAAGTAATTGCAGACATTGAATGTATTTAAGTGATTATAAACAGTGTATTGAAGTTTCTATATTCATATATGTGACATGCACACCTACATTTCACAATTTAATATTAAGACCTGCACATTAAGTCTTTTTTTTGTTTTGTTTTTTTTGGCAAATGTGTTTCTACAACATAACTATCATACGATCATACCTGTCCAGATTAAGTACTTAGACTCCTGGTTATGAGTAGCATGCAGCAAATCCAGATTTTGTGGTAATCTGTATTTATCTATGAAGTGATGAGTATGCTGATTTTTGCCTTGGCTGAGACTTCTGACAGAGAAGGTGAGTGTTTCCACTGACAGCAGAGATGATACATGAGGACAGGTCTGATTGTCTGATCTCTGACACCATAGATTAGAGCACTCAAACATCTGGGGAAGATTATAATACACACATAAAGGACAATTTGTATGCGCACCAATATTATTCTGTTTAGGTCTTTAGAAATAGCTATGAGCAAGGGGTTGTGTATAGTTGATGAGAGACTGAGGCCCAGCTGCATCAGATGCAGCAGCAGTGTGTTCCGAGCCTTTCTGGCTGAAGCTTTGTCTGTAGAGGCCGACCTGGCTGCTACCATCACACCAATATAGGAGTAAATGACGGTCACACCACCCAGAACAAACAAAAAATATGTTGAGCCTCTGTCGTAAAGATCAGTCATTGGATCAAGCAACATGCTTTCTTTGCCACAAAAGTCCTTCATCTGCAGAGTCTCTAGCTCCTCAAATGGAAAATTCAACAGCAACAAAACACGAGTGAGGACACTTAGTGAACTGAAGGTCCAAACCACAATGATGGCCACTCCTGTGTTTCTGATGGTGATAATGGTTGTGTGCCTCAGTGGGTAACACACAGCTACATATCTCTCCAGAGACATCACCGCCAGTGTTAGAGGAGAGATTTCAGTTGTAATGTTGGAGAGCATGACAAGAACACCACACACAGGATATGTCAGCCTTATTCTAAAAGCAGCGATGAGGTACATTAACTGGCTCAGAGCCAAGTTTATAGTGTCAGCAAAAAGTAGATTATACAGAAGAATGTACCTAGAGGTCTCACAAAAAACTGGTTTACTCCTCAAGGTGACTAACAAAGTCCCATTAATGAAGAGAAACACACAGGATGGTACTGTAGACATAAGAGAAAACAACACTAATCCCATTAATCCCTGGTATTGGAGTCCAACAGTGATGTTGGCCTGAGACTGATTAGTGTACATTTTAGAGAAGTCTCATCACCTGTTGATGTAACAGCAGTACAGAAGGATACTCTTCTTCAGTTTGCTATCGTTTGACCCACAGATTTTATGAGCTCAGTCCTCACACCTACATGGCACCATGCTATGTGTCACATGGGTGTGAATCAGTTATGTTAATGATGGGTGAGGCAGTCCCTCTATCACAATATTACAATTTACTGATCCAGCATGTCGGTCATCAGTCTAGACACTATGATTGGAAGTGTAAGTGTTAAACTGCTAACAGTGAAAAATATTTTTGTTAGAAGCCAGATGCCAAATCTTCCATTAACTGGGTGTATTTGTGTCACTTCCTCCTCTTTATCAAAATTTCTCACAAATAAAATTGTCTCTGCACTTTGGTTAAAATATTCAGATTTTTTATACAGAGGAGAAACGGCCATTGGCCACCCTTACAACCTGTACTGCACCTTGTTTCTAGCTAGAATACACAGGACAGTGTAAAATCAAGGGTGGACTTAGCATTAGGCTAACACAGGCCATGTCACTGTGCATGTGCAGACAGGATTCAGGAAGATGGTGGCAAAACAAACTTGTTGGCGTGGTGTTGAACAAAATGAAGCAGAGTTATCCCACAGGAGAAGAAGAGAGGACAGACAGGAACTCAAAAGGGAACAAAAGACACAGACCATAACACTGTTTTGTTTCCTGTTTTATTTTGAAGTTCAGTGTCCTGTCTTCCTGTGTGCTCCCTGCTGTGATTATCTCATGTGTCTCACCTGTGTTTCTTTTCCTTTCAAATGTACTTAACCTCAGTGTTCTCCCTTTGTCTTTGTCAAATTGTCTGTTGTCCATGCACAGCATTTTGTCTTTCGTGACCTTGGTTCTTGTGCTCCTCCCCTCGTGTTTCTACCCGTGAGTTCTTATGTTCCCAGTCTCTTGTTTCCTACTTTGTGAATTTCTGTTGTAGGCCCACTGACCCTTTCTGTTGATGCTTTGTTCTTTTCTGTCAGACTTTGAAGGCCTTTTTGTTCAACTTTTGAATAAATCTTTAAGTCTTTTGTTGAACGTTACCGTTTCCCCTCAACCTGACAAGCAGTTTTTATCAAAACTACAAAAGGTGTCTACCTTTTCACAGTGACACCTAGGGCCTATACTATGAAGCAGGTTAAACACACCCAGGGTATCTTCCAGTTATCCGGCCTCACTTAACCCAACAATCGCAATCACAATAAACGGTCACCCGACGGTGGTTATCAACTTGGTAAGTCAACTCTGGGTTTCCCAGTCTGGGTATGAGCGCGTTGACATGAAAGGGGCGGAGTTTGCAGCATCTGACCAATCACAGACATGGACACGTCTGACAGCAGCAGCAGCAGAGCAGAGTATTTCACTAATGAGGAGCAGACAATAATTCTGCAGTGATATGAAGAGCTGAACGATCAAATCCAGACAGAAAGAAACACAGTCGCTGCAGCAAAGAGCAGAAAGTGCTGCAGAGAGTTACTGACTGGAAATTACAGAAGTTCAGAAGATTAAGATGAAATAAAATCACTGCTCCATCATTATGGGATGGCTCTGACAGGAATGATAGGAATCACGTGTGTGTATTCCTCTAAACTGGCCTGTTGCTCACATGTAACTTTGTGTGAAGCAGAGAGCACGACTCCGGTGTCACTGGACACATACGGTTCAATGAACTGACACAGGTTTGTAAGTCCCTCTGATGAAAACTATATAAATCTATATATGTGTGTGTGTGTGTGTGTGTGGTGAGAAAGAGACAGACAGACAGAGAGAGAGAGGGACAGAGAGACAGAGAGAGAGAGAGACAGTGAGAGAGAGAGAGAGAGAGAAAGAGAGAGAGACAGATAGAGAGACAGACAGAGAGACAGACAGAGAGAGAGAAAACTTAGCGTTCTTAGAGATTTTCATCTAAAAACTAAAAATAGCAGGGGTCTCTGATCAACCATGAACACTCATTTCAGGGGAACCTGTCACGATCCATGGACGTTTTTTTTTGGGGGGGGGGGGCTTCTAATATTCACACCCCAACAAAGGTGATGTCATTTCCCAAGACAATTGATTGGTCAGGAGGTTGAGATTTTCTACCTGTCAATCTCAATCTGGAACATAACCTGCTTCGGACCAGGTTAGCCATTCAGCATAAGTTGCCATGGGGATGCTTCCTTAAGTTGGCACCAACGCTCAAAAGCTTGGCTGATATTTACTCTAGTCCTGCTGTGTTTTTGGTCTGCTTGAATTTGAGAAATATAACGCCAGGATGATGCCATTTCTCTACAGAGCTCACGATCTGTCCCCCCCCCCCCCTGCCTCACGTGACATCAATGAACTAATGCTGCTGGCGCAGAGATCATTTCATGTCGACACTGGCATGGTAACCAGATGTAAATATTTATATATTTTGAACCAGTAAAAATTTATAAAACAACTCTTTCTATACTATAATTTTTTTCTTCAGTAAAATTAATACTTCTATTCTGCACCCCTCTAGATGTTCTGAGGGTGTATTATTTTTAAAAAAAATAATCATTTGATGAAAAAGTTGTAGCTATGACCTTTAAGGATGCTAACTCTGCTAGCTCCATTATGCCTTGAAATACGGTTCTTTTAAAACCAATGTGAGAAACAGTAGTTCATCTTAACAGTTTAAAAGAATGGATATATTAGGTATTAGAATATATATATGATTAAAGATGTTATGTTTAAGATGTTGTTAAAATGCATGAATATATTTAAAATGTTAAAATATATATATATATATCAGGCTCCAGAATTTTTATGATTTTATTTCAATGCTGTGAGATGGATGTACATGATTGATTGATTGCTCATTGGAACTGAAATATCTTATGTGGTGTGATGTGTATCTGTTCATTTAGGGTATTTCTATCTTTGACAGTTGGTTATATTTGATAAGACATTTGAATGGTGGAGATAACTGACTTTTGGTACAATTAAAAGGCCACTACCAGAGGACCTGAGCATGCGAGATGGCTCATAGTGTGTGAGCAAATCTGAGACGTCGCTGGGGCTAAGACCATTAAGAGCTTTAAAAACCAGTAAAAGAATTTTAAAATCAATTCTGAAGGAGACTTGAAGCCAAT
Organism: Caranx ignobilis; assembly: GCA_021432705.1. Taxonomy (NCBI): domain Eukaryota; kingdom Metazoa; phylum Chordata; class Actinopteri; order Carangiformes; family Carangidae; genus Caranx; species Caranx ignobilis. Next base: position 1,913,466 of record MU269980.1, read on the forward strand.
GCAGAGACTTCAAAATTGGAGTAATGTGAGCTCTCTTTCTGGTCTTTGTCAGCGCACATGCAGCTGCAATCTGGAGGAGCTGTAATTGTGATATTGTTTTCTTTGGAAGACCAGAAAGTACAGCATTACAGTAGTTGAATCTGCAAGTTATAAAAGCATGTATTAATGTCTCTGCATTGGCTTTAGAGAGGAGTGGACGCACTCTGGCAATGTTTTTCATATGATAAAATGCTGTTTTTGTTATGTTTCTGATGTGAGGCTAGAAACTGAGGTCTGAGTCAAAGATGACTCCTAGGTTTTTTATCTGTTGACATGGGTTGACATCCCCTAACCCCTAAATTTAGATGCTTGCTGTCCCGGCAGCCGGGACCCAAAACAATGTGTTTCTCATAAAATCACAATAATCAAAATGAGAATAGAAGTTGTGTTACCTGCCTCAAAAGCCAAATGGTACAAGAAGAGGCCTGAGCAGTATCATAAAAACATTGGTACAGTCATGGCCGTAGCTACCATTGAGGACACCGAGGTCATGTCCTCTGTATTTTTTTATTTTCCGATTTATAACAGTTAACTTTTTTTCACAACGTAGGAAAAATAAATTAAGCAGATTGCATTATCATTCATTGCTACATTAACGTCAAATACATCAAATGGCCTGACTCTCTCTGACTGAGGGTAAACGCATTTGTAGAGGAGAGCCAGATTCATTTTAGAGGGGGGCTTGGGGGTTGTGCGAAGCCTTGTGTTTGAGTGATGGTCTGGGTGGTCACAGAGTGGTCTATAGACAGCTGTTATAGACCACTGTGGCCAGCTATTATTACAATGTGTCCATTTCAGTGTCTTCACAAGTCTATTTTTTTTTCACAAGTTAGGGAGTGAGGATCAGATGGTGGCACACAGGTTTACTGATGAGGAAACTGTCGCTGTCAGCAGGTCCGCTCCACGCAGACACTTTACAAACTTTATTTTGTAGGAACAAACTAGATGCTGAATTTGTGACAAAATCACCATATTCTCTCGCATTAATATTGAATTATAACATAACGTCATAAATCTCTCACTGCTGTAGCCTACATCACATGTCTCTGTGGGTGTGTAATCTACATCATCTCCAGGTGGAACAACTGTAGCTAACAACTGTAAAAGACCAGAGGTCGATAATAAACTAAAGGCAATGCATATCACCTGTATCAGCTGAACTATTAACACATGGTCCTAATGACGTTAATTAAATTTCCCTTCGCTCACTGGCAAAGCTGGCCTGAGTCTTGTAAACTAAAAGTTACAACTGTATTTATTATAACATACATTCACTGCACTAAGGACTAAGTGTCAGCTAAATTGATAATGATTACATGTATATGTCTATTGTCTACATCTATTCAATATTAGTGTATTCTATATATCATTACAATTAGTGGTGAGAATCCACTTCAAAGAAGCCCAGGAGAAAAAAGAATAGGATCCCCACTTCTGGATTACAAGCCGGCTGTTTCATCCTTAACAACACACACGCACACATGCGCACATACACACACACACACACACACACACACACACTTCCTTCCACATGTTAGTGATCAGCTGCAAGGACACAGATGCAAAAAACAGAAGCAACATTTGAACCATTTCACGAGGCGGCAGTATCCAAGTCTGTTCAAAAATTAAGACAGGGTTTACAGGGCTTGACAAAATCACACACACACAGACACACACACACACACACACACAGAGCAACAGTTATTTCAGTTATTACTGAAAATAAATGTGTCATTAGCAACACTGATCTGTTTCTGTTTTATTCATTTTTAATTAATTCTTTCTTTTTGACCTTGGGGTGGGTCAGGGGGGCAGTTTAGGAGGATCTGTCTTTTGGAGGTTGAGTTTGGATGGACCTCAGCATTTGAAAAAACCTGGCTACGGCCTTGGGTACAGTTCATGATAGTCGTAAACCATGATAGTCTGTAATTATTTTGTTTTGGTTCTGTTCTGCACTTTCAGTCAGTAATTGCAGACATTTGAATTTAAAAACAATGTATATTGAAGTTTTACATTTTCAAATATGACATACACACCAACATTTCACATTTTAAAATTATGGCTTACAATATTGTTAACATCTCAAAGTAGGCATAGAGGTTAGGGTTAAATATTATCAGCAAAGACATCCCTACAACAGTTAATCATACCTATCCAGATTAAATACTTATACTCCAGGTCATAAATAGCATACAGCAAACCGGATTAAATTGAAGTTAAAATGTATCTATGAAGTGATGAGTATGCTGATTTTTGCCTTGGTTGACACTTCTGACAGAGAAGGTGAGTGTTTCCACTGACAGCAGAGATGATACATGAGGACAGGTCTGATTGTCTGATCTCTGATGCCATAGATTAGAGCACTCAAACATCTGGGGAAGATTATAATACACACATAAAGGACAACACCAATGCGAACACTTACTAACCTGTCTAGGAACTTCGAGATGGCTGTGATCAAGGGATTGTATACAGTTGATGAGAGACTGAGGCCCAGCTGCATCAGATGCAGCAGCAGTGTGTTCCGAGCCTTTTTGGCTGAAGCTTTGTCTGTAGAGGCCGACCTGGCTGCTACCATCACACCAATATACGAGTAAATGACGGTCACGCCTGCTGAAACAAATAGAAAATAAGTGGAAGCTTTGTCATAACCATCAGCTAATGGACCAAGCAACATGGCGACAGCAGAGCAAAAGTCTGTCATCAGCAGGCTGTCCAGCTCTTCAAATGGGAAATTTAATAGCAAAAACCCTCGAACAAGAACACCCAGTAAACTTAAGGTCCAAACCACAATGATGGCCATACCCGTGTTTTTGATCGTGACAACGGTTGCGTGCATCAGTGGGTAACACACAGCTACATATCTCTCCAGAGACATCACCACCAGTGTTAGAGGAGAAATCACAGTTGTGAGATTTCCAAAAAGGCTGAGAACACCACACACGGGATACGTTAGTCTTATTCTACAGGTAGCGATGAGGTACATTAACTGGCTCAGAGCCAAGTTTATAGTGTCAGCAAAAAGTAGATTATACAGAAGAATGTACCTAGAGGTCTCACAAAAAACTGGTTTACTCCTCAAGGTGAATAACATGATCCCATTAATGAAGAGAAATACAACACATGGTACTGTTGACATAAGAGAAAACAACACTAATCCCATTAATCCTTGGTATTGGAGTCCAACAGTGATGCTGTCCTGAGACTGATTAGTGTACATTTTAGAATAGCACTTGATAGACAAATATTAGCCTGATAGTGTATTAGCAGTGTAAACACAGCAGAATCTTCTCTAGTTTGAGTTGAGCTCCTGTTGTATGACAGTAAAAATCTTGCAAGAGTTTATGAGCTCAGTCCTCACACTCACGTTGTGTGACACCATGACATGGGTGTAACATGTCAGTATGGGTGGGGTAGCTGCACAGAATTCCAATTTCTTGGTCCGTGCCATCATGACAGTCATGTTTCTTGAACCTATGATTGGCCAAGATAGTTATGTAGCTGTTCATAGTATAGCACTGCTCTGCTCTACAAGCCTTATGAACAGCACCCACATTTCTTTATTTACACTCAATACTATTACTGCTCTATGCTCTATACTTCTATAGAGTGTAACTGTGTAAAAGAATGTACGATGCACAATGGCACAAATAAAATAGTGTATCAGTCTGAGAATATCACCAAGTAAAACAAATAAATGTATCCAGTGAGGGTTTCTCTCTGTCCCTCCTGTTAGGAAAACTTTAAACTCAACTTCACTTCATGTTACCTTACTCAAAAGGACTCAGCGGTAACATTATACATGAAATATTAATGGGCCCATCCCTAACTTACTCAAAACAAACAAAAAAGCTTGATTAGGCCTGCAAACCATGCAGTCTGGGTGACCACAGTCCTTCAACGTCTAAAAGCACATGGCAGTGACAAGGAAAAGAACAGATTATGGCAAGAATCATTCACAAAGTGATACAAGCATAACATTTGTCACAAAATACTGTGTAAACATCACTCTTTTGGAAAAAGGCGCTGGCCAATCAAAAAATTCAAAATGGTGGCTATTTTTTAAGATGGCTGTCAGGAATTGTACCAATATGTCTGATTTCAGCGTGTAATTATCAAAACAAATTCATTTTGGTCTGAAGCATTTTATGGGTCTCACATTTTATTAGTGTGTGTAAGTGATGTTTTGTCATAACAGCTATGTGAAATGTTGCATTGAAGATGGTGTGCAAGATGGCCGCCAACAACAAGTTGCAATATCTATCAAATATCTATCAAATTCATTAATTGTTAAAGTTTAGGCCTGAGACTTAATTTCAATTAATTAATTACAGAGAAAATAACACGTTGAAAAATAACGCATTTAATCCTTCCTTTCAATTCCTGGCATACCCATCATAAAGATGCATTGAGTGCCGTCTGACTGTGATGGGAGTAACAGCTGAAACTGTGTTGTTTGGCCCAGTGGATGGAACGTTTCAGTTTTGGTTGGTCCAGGTGAACTTTGGGTTGGTGCGTTTGGGTCAGTGTGAACACAACAGATGTGCACTGAGACCACTGCTTCAAGCTGGTCTAAGTGCAGCTGCAGTCGACTGGTCCATTTGTTATGTGAACACGGCCGGTCTTCGGTCCGCCCCAACTGCCTTGAGTACGCCACAAGTCTCTCTCTGCGCCTCATGTTTACATTCTGGAGTCACGGAAACATGACACTCTGCCAGTGGTGTTGGGACCAGAATGAAAACACCCATGTGAACTCCAACCATCCAAGCTGAGAAATGAAACAATCTATCATTTCATCACCCTATTAAAATAATGGCTTAAGTCATTCTTTTAAGAAAATGAGTTTTTGGCCTAATATCATATGGTCTGCATTTGGTAAAGTTTTTTTGTGTTTTCCCAAAAACTTGAAAAAATGACTTAGGCCATTATTTTAACAGGGTGATGATTTTCTCATCTGGTGCACAGCCTTGGTCTGTAGCAGTATGTGTGAAAACAGCCTGATAAACTCACTGGGGAAATGGACTGCATTGGACCTTAGACCACGTTCCACACATTTCCTGGCCAGATTGGGGCCTAAGCAGAATTTTATTTGTAGGCCCTCCCCCGGCCGACCTCATACAATCCCAAATGTATAATAGTTACAAAAAGACTGTATAACAATATGCCATTTAAGTTGACAACTTTTATTAAGTTGTTTTTTTTTTTTTTTTTTTAAATTAACAGCCTCTTTCAACAATGGAACAAACATGTGCCTTTAATCTCCAGTCCACATTTTGACAGAATTATCCTCTCTTCTGTCTCATGAGTAGTAGCTGAGGTGTTTATTCCACAAAGTTTTACATTTTTATTCCATCTCCAAGTGAAGCAGTGCCTCCTCTTGTTTTGACTTTTTTTTTTCTTTTGCTTGATCCCGATTCATACTGACATTTGGAGGCCATCTCTCGACCTGTAACTCTCCAACTCGTACACCTGCACTCATGCATATTTATTTCTTCACTATGGTCATGTCATCTGTACAGGAGTGTACAGGAGTGCTGTTTGTCACCTTTTCTGTCTTATTTTAATGTCTGTTGTCTGTGTTTTTGAATCCAAGCACCCTGCTGTAACACTATTTGCCTGTTTTGGGACTTACTTACTTAGCATTGCACATTTGAAAACAAAACACTACAGCCAGAAAACAGAGAGCTCCCTGGTTAAATGACAACACTGTAAAACACTTGAAAAACAGCAACTGTTTTCTTCTCAAAAATGATCAACAATAATCTTAATAATGCAAAATTCCTATTTTCCACTGTTGTCTGGCTCATTAATCCTCCACCCTCAACCCCTCCTGACTGAGTTTCCACTACAAAATGCAATGAATTTGGAACATTGTTAACAAAATTACCACCGTCAGGAGAAACATAAGCTTTGTCAGTTTTGTCAGTTGTGCACCACATATCCCACCAAACAGAATGTGCAATATGTCGTATTATGCCCCTGTGGATTATTCATCACTTGGAGATGCTGTTCATGAGCTCAAGTCCTCCACCTGCTGCCTGGACCCACTGCCTACATCCTTATTCATATCTGTTTTCAGATGTCTTGACAAAACACTACGACAAATTATTAACTCCTCCCTCCAGTCTGGAATCTTCCCCAGTGCACTACAGACTGCTGTCATAAAACCATTATTGAAAAAGCATAACTTAGATCCACTAACCCTCAATAACTACAGACCAATCTCAAACCTCCCTTTTCTGAGCAAGATCCTTGAAAAAAAATTCAGCTAAATACATAATAATAAATGACCTATTTGATGATTTTCAGTCTGCTTCAGATCCCACCACAGCACAGGAACTGCCCTTATTAAAGTCCTGAATAATCTCCACTCCTCTTTGATTAATGTGCGGCATTTGACACCATCGCTCACCATATCCTCTGAATGGACTTCATAAGTGGGTTGGATTGTCTGGTTCTGTTTTAAGTTTGCTATCCCCATATCGATTTTTTTGTTTCTTTCTTTTTTTGTATCCCTTGACCATTTCTCATTTGACAGATTTCCTCTGACATGCAGCATTCCACAAGGTCCAATCTTCAGCCCACTCCTATTCAGTCTATACTTGCTTCATCTTTGTCATATTTTTAAAAAATACAACAACATTCACTACGCAGATGACACAGTTCTACACCTACAATGATCTGAATAAAAAACTGAAATTATTATAATAGGCCCAAAACTATAAAGAAGTGAGATCACAGCATACCTAGAATCCTTCTCTCTCAATAGGAGACAATATGCCAGAAAACTTGGAATCACCATTGATGCTGACCTTAAAGAGGAACTATGCAGGATTTTTTTTTACTGTAGCTATGCTTCATTTTTACCTTACATAAACTGCTTCACTGTTATTGTGATGGTTACATAGCCTGGCGTCTCTTGGCCGAAAACTAACCTCGCAACATCAGTGCAGTACTTGGCTACTGACCCCGTGTCCCAGCTCTTGTCTCTGCGCACCACGACACAAATGCGCTCCGTAAATTGTAATCTCTTGTTTATGGCAGTTAATACTACACAAATAGAAACATTGTTTATTATTATTATTATTATTATTATTATTAATAATAATAAATCTTTACTTAACCAGGTAAAAAACCCATTGAGATCGGGATCTCTTTCACAAGGGTGACCTGGCCAAGAGGTCAGCAGCACGTCATAAGAAACAGTTACAGAAAGTGACGGTAAAAACATACAAATTTTTAAAATGCAATAGTGTTAACGACAGTAAGAGTGGGAGCTGTAACACAACAAACAACAATTTAAGATTTAAGCATAGCCAGTGGTCAATGTTGCCATGCTGTCTGTCCCTTAGGATAGAGCGGAAGGCTCCGAGTGAAATAACTTCAGAGAGTTTCAGTTCAGTCTGAAGACTATTCCATGCCAAGGGAGCAGCAAAGCTGAAAGCTCTTTTTTCCAAATTCAGTCCTAACCCAGGGAACAGATAAAACAAGTGTTGTGCGAAAACGTAAGGCAACTGGCAACTGCTGGTTTTCTGCAATAAAGCACACAAATAAGGAGGAATCAAGCCTAGAAGAGCCTTATAAATTAGGATCAGCCAATGTGCAATGTACATGAAAAATAGCGTCCAGGGACTGGAGACATTTGGATGACGCACTCATATGAAGCACATCCCCATAGTCAAGAATGGACAAGAAGGTCACTGTCACCAATTTTTGTCTGACCTTGAGAAAGCGCAGGTTTAATTTCTGAAGAAGAACCCAAGCTTCACCCAAAGTTCAGTGACCAGATTATGTATATATAACATAACGTATATGTTATATAACATTATCCACCACTCTTTGGATTGCTTTTTCACCGCCTTCCTCAAAAACAAAGCACATGGCCCGGACGGGGGTTAGCCAAACAGTAGAAAAGCAACCAGGCTTACATACTTCCTTCATATATACAGTATCACCAGATCCTCCTTCTTTTTTCTTAAAAATAACTCAAAAATCCATTGTTTCCTGTCAAATTCTGATGCTAGAAACTTATTCATGCATTTGTCAGAAGCCAACTCAACTACGGCAATGGCCTCTTTACAGGAATTTCCCCAAAATCAGTCAAAGGTCTATAACTCATCCAGAACACTGCTGCATGCGTTCTTACCATTTCCAGAAAAATACACCCACATCACCCCAGCCCTTAAAGGAGCTGTATGTAAGAAATGTATGACATGTACTCATAAAACCACCCAATATGTCACTAGAGAATAAGGAATCATGTTAATTTGAAACACTGATCTAACTGACAACAATAGTACAGCCAGAATATTCACATTTAAACATTTTATTTGCAGCATGCAAATCATGTTTATGTTTTGATTTTGTGTTTTGGCCTGTTGCTCCACCTACTGCTAGCTCCCAGTCACGAAGTCAGTAGCATTTTGGCATCCAGGTTGCCAGTTACCACTGAGCGGCAGCTACAAGCATTGTGGATTATATCTGATGCTACTAACATTAAAAGACCTCTCTGACTCTCAAAAACGTGTTGACAAAAGCAGAAACAAAACCAGGATCTGCACAGTGTTTGAAATATGGAGGTGGCTGAAAGTGGGAAAGAACTTGAGGATAGATGCTGGAGTGGGTAATTTTCTCCTGGGCACACACTTAGCTTTTTGTAGAATAATTCCTTTCCCCAGTGCATGTATACAGCTTTATCCATTTCATTTCATTTTATTCATTCTGGAAGGGGAATCCGTAAAACACACCCTAAGCAGCTGACAACATGACTAAGTGCTGCGAGCAGTTGCAGAGACAATAGCCCTAATCCATAACCTCCAACAAAATCCCAAATCAGTGCCCAAAGAGGCACTCAGCCATGATCAGCAACTGCCTCCAGAGCCAACGGGCACCTGGAAACCAAACAACTGATTATGGTTGAGCTGATTGTTCCCTGGGTAGGGGCCCATCAACAAAGCGTGAGAGCTAAAATGTTAATACAACTGTGCAGGAAGCAGGGCTGACACACCCACTGTGAACCAGTTGAGGTGGGATGTTGAAGCTTTGTTGTCCAGGGATTGGGTGGGGAGAGGGAAGTCTGGGGGTCCCTGCTCAGGCTGCTGCCCCCGCGACCCAGCCCCGGATAAGCGGAAGAAGAGATGGATGGATGGATGGATGGATGGATGGATGGTTGAAGCTTTGCAGGCCCAGGGTTCCCGCGGGGTCTTAAAAAGTCTAAGAAAGTCTAAAATTTGAAAATCAAAATTTTAAGCCTTAAAAAGTCTTAAATTCATTTAAGTATTGTGTTGAAGTCTTAAATAATTATAAACAGGTCTTAATTTTCTTATGCCCATGTATTGCTATATCAGATGCTCAATAAAATGCTCCTGCAACACTTCATTGTGCTTTATTAAATGTATTTACAACTACAAACGAGTCGACCTGGTTACATTAGCCGAGCCGCGGCTCCAGGAGGCTCACCCCGCCTCTGTTGCATGGCTGTTAGCTGTTAGCACGTCGTCCCCTGCAGCATCAGAGCTGGTGAACACCAAACTGCAGCAGCAGTACAAGGCTTGTTTTGAGGTGCTTTCACACATTGGTGCGCACCAGGTGTGAAAATGGTCCACTGTTTCATTTTTCAGCTCATATGGTTCGTGTTCACACATGTTTCTTTTCACTCTGGTCCAAACAGTAGATCGATGAGTGTCACATTTCCATGACGACTGACCAGAAAAAGACACATAAGTCATGTTTACATGACTCCCAACTGTAAAAATCTAACTAACGTTAAGCTGTAACAATGGAGACACCAGGCAGTTGTTCTTTAGTTTTTAGTGCAAACAGTTGATATTATTTATTTTAATAGTATTTGTTTGTGGTTGGTTGAAACAGCATTTCAAGCATGTGCCTTTTTGTTCGACTCTGCTATAGCTGGTGTTTAAATATGTTAAATAAATGTCTTATGATAACACATGATTACATATTTTCAAATTTTCCAGTCAACTTTTAAAATTGATCTAATGCAAGGCCTTATGGAAACACACCTTCTAAATTCTACTACTCCATTCATGAATCTGTTACCTACAGGGCCCTGCAATCAGTCAGTGGTCAGGATTAAGGTGGGTAGGGTCAGGCCCCCATCACCAAAAAAAAAACATGCTTGGCGGCCAGTGGGCCACCCTGCCACTGGGCTTAACAAGATTTCTGGGGGAAACCCTGACTTTACTGTTGTATTATTTCATTAATTTATGTTTCATTACAATAACAATTTAAAAATACAGTTATGCTACAAGTACATGTTTCATGGGTTTTTGCTCTGAGAATATGAGGTAAAACAAAAGTTGAAACAGATGTGGCCAAAATAATCACGACTAATCGACTAATTATAAAAATAATCGTTAGTTGCAGCCCTATTATATTGCAGCCAATTTAGTTTGCAGGTAATTTTGTGACTCTGCATTTCTTTTGTACGTTTTTATATGTCATTATATAGGTATTAAAGTTCATTCATAATGGTCTTAAAAAGGTCTTAAAAAGTCTTAAATTCTCACATAACTGGGGATAGTGGGACAGGCTATGAAGAAGGCCATCAAATCAATCATGGATGCAGCAGAAAGAGCTACAAGGTAACACTGGCTGAAGGGGGACCCCTGGTCATCAACTGCTGCAGAGACAGGAAACTTTCAAAGACCTCGGTGTACATAACCAACAATTTATCCCTTTTATCCCCTACAAGCTAGGGCCAGGCCTGAATCACCCTAAAGAAAATTTAAGAAGAAATATAAGCGCAACAGTACAGTGACAGTGACAGTCCAGTCACTTTTCCACTATTTTGCTAACCCTCCTCTGGGTCATGTGCATTTGTTTTCAATGAAGCTGGCGAAAAAGCAATCAAAAGAGCTGTGGATAACTTTATTTATCATATACAGTGTTACGATGTGTATATTTGTGTAGTCTTATCTGTCATAAACAAGAGATTACAGGTTACTGGGCGCATTTGTGTTGCGGTGTCGCCGAGACGAGAGCTGGGATACCAGGGCAGAGGCACTGATCTTGGAAGGTTGGTTTTCAGCCAAGAGACACTAGGTGCAAGACAGAGAGCCTCCATTCTCCCTGTAACAAGTTACAAGTTGTATATAACCATCACAGTTACTCCAAAGCTGTTTGATTAAGGTAAAAAAAAAATTTTGTTTAGTTCAGCTAAAAATCCTGCATAGTTCCTCTTTAAGAATCCATTGAATTTGTGGTAAATGTAAACAGATACAGACTGCCTTCAACAAAAGAGCAAATTACAAAATATTGAAGGGACTGCAGGAAGTGAGTATATATTTTCCAGTTATACTTTGCAAAACTTTTAGCAAAAAGAATTTTGTTTTAGGGCATGTTTACTCGATTGACAGGAACTTTACAGTCTACAGAGGTACAGATGATTGGATTTGGCCATGTGATACAGCTCTACAAGTTCAAATATACATACATATATATATTCATATATATATATATATATATATATATATATATATATATTCTACTTAAATCTCTATTCCACAAAATAAAAATAAAAACAAAAAATATTACATGCAAGTTGTACTTCTGCTAACTTCTGCCCATTGAGATATGATGTTGTTGTTGTGGAAATATTGTTTTGTAGAAACACTTGGAGGAATCACTGAGAGAAATCCCTGTGTATGACCCAGTCCCCTGATAACTCATTTAGATGCATTAGATATTCAAACCCTTAGTCAATTGCATTTTTCAGGAAATATTGATATAATTAATGGCTCCTGTGGGTTTCATCAGAAATTATAATGGGCATGGGAGGGGATGATGAAAACATGAGGACTAATTATGTAAAAGTTTAAAGAATACAAATAAGTCCAAAGTAAATACATTGCACTTCAGTGTCTACTATAAAAAGTTTACTTTAATGACAAAACTTCTATGAAGCTGTTAAATGATTGCCCTCGACAAGATTTGTGTGGAATAACACAAAAAATAAATTGCCCAAGACAAGTGTGGCTGAAACATGGATGGTATATCTGTAATCATGCCCTCAGGTCAGCGGTATTATGTGCCGGTGTGGAAAACAAACTGCTATGCAAATTCTTTTATCCCATCTGCCATAAGGCTGCTAAACGCACAATGAACTGTAAATTAATTATTGTGAACTGTGAACTTACTGTGACCTGGGAACTATGTTGCATCCCGCTCTGCTGTGCTGTTACTGGTTGTGCTTGTTGTTGATGTGATGATGCTTGACTGTGGACGTTAACTGTTGTATATCTCTTTTGCCATATTGTATTTCTGTTGCAATGGACAGTTTGACTGTAGAAATGAATTGACTTTCAGGGACTAATAAAGTATTTCGGACTGTACTGAACTGTTTTCACTGTCTGAGACTATCCATTGTCCCTATTTGCAACATAAATTGGTGCATATTTAGGTGCTTAACTAATATATAGAATGTTAGAACTATATAGAACTATATATATAATGTTATCTGAGGGACATGAAGAAGCATATGTAGAGGTGTACATCAGTACGTTTGCTCAGTATACGTGAGGTACAAAGGTTTGTGTGTGTTTCAGGTGTCATCTGGACACTGATTGTTTCCCTTTAAAATGCCATTTTAGAATATGAACATTTAGTAAAGTTGATGAGGTCACAGATACACTATATTGCCAAAAGAATTCACTCACCTGCCTTGACTCGCATATGAACTTAAGTGACATCCCATTCTCAATCCACAGGGTTTAATATGACGTCGGTCCACCCTTTGCAGCTATAACAGCTTCAATTCTTCTGGGAAGGCTGTCCACGAGGTTCAGGAGTGTGTTTATGGGAATTTTTGACCATTCTTCCAGAAGCGCATTGTGAGGTCACACATGTTGGACGAGAAGGCCTGGCTCTCAGTCTCTGCTCTAAGTCATCCCAAAGGTGTTCAAGTCCAGTTGTGAAATTTCCTCACTCCTAAATATTCCACAGTCAACTGTCAGTGGTATTATAACAAAGTGGAAGTGACTGGGAATGAAAGCAACTCAGCCACGAAGTGGTAGGCCATGTAAACTGATGGAGCGGTGTCAGAGGATGCTGAGGCCCATAGTGCGCAGAGGTGGCCAACTTTCTGCAGAGTCAATCACTACAGACCTCCAAACTTCATGTGGCCTTTAGATTAACCCAAGAACAGTGCATAGAGAGCTTCATGGAATGGGTTTCCATGGCAGAGCAGCTGCATCCAAGCCATACATCACGAAGTGCAATGCAAAGCATCGGATGCAGTGGTGTAAAGCACGCCACCACTGAACTCTAGAGCAGTGGAGACGCCTTCTCTGGAGTGACGAATCGCACTTCTCCATCTGGTAATCTGATGGACACGTCTGGGTTTGGCGGTTTCCAGGAGAACGGTACTTGTCTGACTGCATTGTGCCAAGTGTAAAGTTTGGTGGAGGGGAGATTATGGTGTGGGGTTGTTTTTCAGGACTTGGGTTCGGCCCCTAAGTTCCAGTGAACGGAACTCTGGATGCTTCAGCATACCAAGAGATTTTGGACAATTCCATGCTCCCAACTTTGTGGGAACAGTTTGGAGATGGGCCCTCCCTATTCCAGCATGACTGTGCACCAGTGCACAAACAAGGTCCATTAAGACATGGATGAGAGAGTTTGGTGTGGATGAACTTGACTGGCCTGCACAGAGTCCTGACCTCAACTTGATAGAACACCTTTGGGATGAATTAGAGCGGAGACTGAGATCCAGGCCTTCTTGTCCAACATCAGTGTGTGACATCACAAATGTGCTTCTGGAAGAATGGTAAAAAATTCACATAAACAAACTAAACCTTGTGGACAGCCTCCCCAGAAAAGTTGAAGTTGTTACAGCTGCAGAGGGTGGACTGACGTCATATTAAACCCTATGGATTGAGAATGGGATGTCACTTAAGTTCATATGTGAGTCAAGGTAGCTGAGCGAATACTTTTGGCAATATAGTGTATGTCAAAGGCTGCTGATGTCAACTAACCTGTTTGTAGTTCTGTGTTCACTCTGGACCTGTTCGTGTTTTGTAACTGTTTGTATTATTTTGTCTTTGTCATTTTTCCTCTTTCTAGTCCTGTAATTACTCTCCTGGGTTTGGATGTGACCCATGGCCCTTTGTCACTTTTCATCCTTTGAGACTCTTTTTCACCTACTTGTCTGACTGACTTCCACTGTCACTACATATAAAGGCCAAAAAATAACTTCACTAAACTTTAAATATGCATGAATGTGGTCTTTCTGTACTATAACTTGGGAAAGTATGCATTTGGGGAACAATTCTCAACTGTAGTTTCAGTAAGAGGATTGGGCCCATGACCCCCCCAACCCCTTGGGTCCCTGTGTCTGTGGCCTTTTCAGGAATCCGTCATCACAGTAGCCTTTGCTAACACCTTCCCATGTTCATGTTCCAATAGTAGAAAGGAAGTTACATAGTGTAGTTTTAAATTACTTAATTTCTCTTTTGCCAACATTTTGTTTTAGTGTTTGTGTCACTGTTCCTTATGACAAATGTTTCCTTAATTTACAGATGGAAATGTTGTTTTGTCAGCTGCTGAATGCACTCAGAGGTTTCAAAGGAAAAATGACATCTCATTTGACCTAGTCTCTTGGTATCTCATTTAGCCACATTAAATATTCAAAGCTTCACTAATTAATGCTTTTAGTAAATATTGACTAAATTCCTGAGGGTGTTAATCAGGAAGCTTAATGGTGAGGTAATGATGTGCACCTCCATGGGGACAAAGTTGAACAAGCACAAACAAGTTCAATAGTAAGCAGAAAAAAAAGATGGCGTGAAAACCCACCTGAACTTAAAACTTTGAAGCAAAACTACTTCCCCATCTCTTTATGTTAAAATAAGCTTTTGATGAAAGAATTTACCTGTGTTTGAAGTCTGAAGTTTAGTTGTAACAGAGAGGAAAACCTCATCTCCACTGCCACTGTTAATTCTCCCTGAGGCATTAGGTATACTTACCAATATAAATGTAAGTATAACTAAAAGTTAACAATAATAAGTTTGTAAATACAGTTACATCAGAATATCTCATCAGAGATTTCAATACACTCAAGGACATGAATTTGTCCGGTCAGTCTACAAGGCAGACAGCACATTAACCATAACCATAACCATCACCTGTTTTTTCTCATGGTTGGCTGACATATTAAAGAGGAACTATGCAAGATTTTTACCTTAAGTAAGTTTTACCTTTGTAAATCAGTCAGTATTATCACTTTTGTTCATGATTCCAGAACATGCACTTCAGCTGGGAGCTGCAAAGTCTGGTAGCTCTGAGTTTTTTCTCAACCTTTGCTTTATTTTGTTGTGTTTTTGTATGTTTTTCTCGTATTTTGTCAACTACTGATGGACACTTCTGTGGGGAGAGGAGATTCTTCAGAACAGGAGCTTCTGTCACTGAAAATGGAGCAAGTCTGGAGGATGCCACCCTGTTCCAGCTGGGATGAGGAGCTGCTTTCGTGGTTGCTGTGCTGGTGGTGCAGAGGTTAAAGGCTTGGAGGTGGAGATGTACTGTAGGTCCTTTCTGCCTCAGTCATCATGCAAAATATCAACTCTCTGCCCAACAAGAGTGATGAGGAGCTGGAGATATAGATGAAGACTCAGGAAGTAGACTTTTTTTCAAATCAAAACAATACTTGTGTACATCCCACCAACGGATACTGCTGAAGTTCCATGTGAAGGTCTCCATGAAGTCGTTGCTAGGATACAGACTAAACATCCTGAGGCACTTGACTTCAGAGAGATCAGAGATACATGCTGGTGGAGGCCATTCTCAACAACCCAGACCATCCTCTTCATAACACCTTGATGGACCAAGAAAAGAGCGGTGGTGGACGGCTCCTCTCTCTTCACTGCAGGACGGAGAAATATAGAAGATCCTTTGTACCTTCAGCCATCAGGCTTCTTCATTCTTCTGCAAATGGTTGATGAGCTGACAGACAAATGAATTTCCATTTGGGGATCAATAAAGTAATTCGTATTCATATTCGTATTCTCGTGTGACTGTGACACCATCAGTATCACAAAATGTGACAATATTGCTGTTTGTAAACGCCATATTTTCCCCCTTTTGATGATAGTTGACCTTTCACTCTGACCTTACATTTTACTGATCTTTTTAATGACAAAGCTCCATCTTATCTGAAAGACCTCATTATCCCATACTGTCCTACCAGAGAGGTAGACACTCTTTCTACATTTAAGTCTAGGCTTAAGACCTTCCTCTATGACAGAGCTTTTAGTTAGGGCTGGCTCAGGTAGCCCTGATCCATTTTATAGCTATGCTGCTATAGGCTTAAACTGCTGGGGGACACATCAGGTTACATGGAGCCCTATCCTTCCTCTCCTCTCCTCTCCCCTCACACATTTTGAACTGTCAATAACTGTTGCACTTTGTAGTCTGGCCTTGGTGTCTCGCACTCTCTGTATTTCCACAGATCTCTTCAGAGCTCCATCCCCCTCCACCAACCAACCAACCGCCGCCTCCATCACCTCCTTTCTCCTGCTGTTAAACCGGTCTGCACTCCCTGCTCATGACCCAGTCTGCCGTCCAGTAGTCCCATTAAGCTGGCCTTCCCTCTCTGCCCACCAGGAGCTTCCTTCATCATTTTTCATTAACTGACTGATTCCATTTCCATGTTTTCCATATTCCATGTTGTAAATTGTTTTCTTGTCTGTATACAACATCTATTGCACGTCTGCCCGTCCTGGGTGAGGGATCCCTCCTCTGTTGCTCACCCTGAGGTTTCTCCATTTTTTCCCTGTTTTTTTCCCGGTTTTCTTGGGAGTTTTTCCTCAGTCGATGTGAGGGTCTAAGGGCAGAGGATGTTGTCATGATGCTGTGTAAAGCCCTTTGAGACAAACTGTTTGTAAAAACGGGCTATACAAATAGAATTGCCTTGCCTTGCCTTGCCTCACTGGTCCCACTTGTTGATACATTATTTAATGCCCACAGTCTTACCAGCCATTCATCGTTCGCCCCCTTATTTTCTAACTGGGTGTAGTACTTTGTCTTAGGGTGGATCTATCTATCCATTAGGTCTGTCTATTCCCTCCTCATTTCTCCTAAGAGGAGGTTTAGGGGGGAAAAAACTGGTCAGAATTCTGTCAGTGCCAAATACGAAGGATTTTTATTTATTTTATTTTTTTTAGACAAAGGAAATGAGACAGTTGGATTTTTTTTCCGCCTGGGCAGTAAAATCTTAATCTTGGACTAAAAGAAAGAGAAGTTGTTTCTGGAAGTTTCTTCATTTTCATGGAGCATAAAAACTGAATGCAGCTCTCCATCCTTTGCTTTGACTCTGGAGACAGTAAAGACACTTATCAGTTAATCTGATGCCTGTGTATGACACAACTCTTCTAAAGTTTAAAGGTAAAGGTTTTTGCTCAAATAAAAACGCTAGACTCATCACCTATGGGCTTCTAGTCCTCTGTGGTGGTGACTGTGTCTGCAAGGCAACCCCCCCCCCTGTATTTTGGTCTTCTTTTGTTTTGTTGTGCACGGGGACATTTCTGGGTGGAGAGTCTGTGTTTTCTATCCAGCCAGTGACAGAGCAGGTTCTGTGCAGCACGAGTAGGAGGACTGCTAGCTGTCCTAGATGCAAGTGAGTGCTAGCGGCGGATGGTATTTGCCACTGCTAACACCCGCTACCTCAACGCTAACGGCAGCATCCTCCGCTATCACACACTTCCCAGCTCACCACAACGGTCCTCCTACTCGTCCTAGCATAGGCCTAGAGATTCCAATTGCTAATATTGGCCAGGTATCGGTCTGCCTCTCCAGCACTTCACTAGCCCTGACTACAGCTGCTGTTGCTGCTACTGCTGTGAGGGGTAGGGGCCATGCACAGTTGAGCCTGAGAGGAGGGGCCCAGTTTGAATGTTTTGTTTACAAACTGCAACAAACAAACCTCCAGACTCTATGTGGGGTCCAGGCTTTTTGAATGAAGGCATGTTTGTAGATGGGGTTTAAGGGCATTGAGGTCAGTTTTTATTGTCCCTGAACCAAAGAGACAGATACTGTTCATTTTCATTCCAAATCTGAAAGACATCACATGGCCAGGGCATCGGGGAATACTGGAGGCCAGATTACGTACTTGATGGTTACTGTGTGGACATGTGATGACATGACAAGACTAGAGGTAGGTGTGAGGACAGAGCTCATATACAGAGAGTGATGACAGGAAAACCCTGCAGAGAAGCTCTGCTCATATGGAAACAAGCAAAGCCTCTAACTTGCTGCCTGTTTGCAAAGTGAACATGTGTGTATATGATTGTAGATTTTCTGTGTGAGCTCAACAGTGATGTCTGTTGTCAGTGGATCTTCACTGTTTTGACAGTCTGGAGGAAATTTATTTTATTTTAATGCATCTTAATATGTCTTGACTGCTTCCCAAAAATGGCACATGGAAATCAATTTGTGATGAATGGCACTGCTGAACAGCAGTATCAGGGAACATTGGAGAGAGCTTTGTTTTCCACTCTGACCACAGTGCCATGCTGCGTGTTCCTCTTCATTAATTTGACCATGTTATTCACCTTGAGGAGTAAACCAGTGTTTCGCGAGACCTCTAGGTACATTCTTCTATTTAACCTCCTTTTTGCAGACACTGTACAAATGACACTGAGCCAGATACTCTACATAATCGCTGCATGTAGAATCAGGCTGACGTATCCTGTGTGTGGTGTTCTCAACATGATTGCTGATCTCACAAATGAAATCTCTCCTCTAACACTGGTGGTGATGTCTCTGGAGAGATATGTAGCTGTGTGTTACCCACTGAGGCATGCAACCATTATCACCATCAGAAACACAGGGGTGGCCATCATTGTGGTTTGGACCTTTTGTTCACTAAATGTTCTCACTCGAGTTCTTTTTCTTTTAGAGTTCCCATTTGAAGAGCTGCCCAGCTTGCAGATGAAGGACTTTTGCTCTGACATAGCCATGTTGATCGGGTCTATGTCAGATCATTATGACAAAGCCTACACTTGCTTTTTGTTTATATCTGCGACTGTAGCAATCACTTCCTCCTACATAGGTGTGATGGTAGCAGCCAGGTCAGCCTCTACAGACAAAGTCTCTACCCGGAAGGCTCGAAACACACTGCTGCTGCATCTGGTGCAGCTGGGCCTCAGTCTCTCGTCAACCATATACAATCCAATTATTATAGCTCTGTCAAGAATTGTACAACGTCTAGTATTTGTGCGTGTCCAGAATGTTCTCTATATGTGTATTTTCCTCTTTCCTAGATGTCTGAGTTCTCTCATTTATGGCATCAGAGACCAGACCATTAGGCCTGTCCTTGTGTACCATCTCTGCTGTAGACTGAAAATCTCAGTTGTCCTAGCCAAGGCTGAGGTCCAACCCTAGGCTTTATGAAGTCTCAGAAATCAGTCACACTTTTTGTATGATCAATTTCATAAAGCCTGGGGTCAGAGACATACACACATATGCATATACACATCCATGTGTGTGTATGTGTGTGGGTGGGTGTAAAACCCAAATATTTAGTATGTCATTGAATTAGTCAGAAACCATCTCAATACATGAAGTAACCATGGTGATGTGTAGCTTTCTTAGTATTTCTGACAGTGTACTGAGAGAAGTCTGCCACAAAAAGCTAAAGATTTTAATATCATTGACCTGAAAACAATGATGGAAGTTGCTTTTTTTAATTTTAGTCTTGTGTTGTTGAAATACATTTTCAATTTTATGTCTTTCAATTTAATAGAATATGTTGGGAGATCATAACTGATAAAATGATAAAATAAGATCATCAAAATAAAACATTCTAATGATAATTAGAATAGAATAACTTTAATAGGCTAATAATAACATTAAATATCTAATGTAATACAATAAAATGTTGGAAGAGAAGAAAAAATTGTATTCTTCACAATCCTGACATGCAATACATGTGACTTTGTTTTTATTGATCATTACTGGGTCTAACACACAGGCCACTGGTTTTGTCTCTGCTGCTCTCATCTGTCTGAATGATCTTAGCAGAATGTTATAATGACCTCAGAATGACCCAAACACCTAGATGAGAGCCCTGCAATTAAACTACACTCACCTCATTCCAAATGCACCCAACTAACCCATGCCTGGCATGACCCTTTGATTCTCGGGCCTGGGGCCTCTCTGGGTAGAGTTTGCATGTTCTCCCTGTGACTGCGAGAGTTCTCTCCAGGTTCTCCAGCTTTCTCCCACAGTCTAAAAACATTCACACTGGGTTGACTTGCGACTCTATATTGCCTGTAGGTGTGAATGTGAGTGTGTGTTGTTTGATTCCTGGTGGCAGCGTTGCCTCGCAGGAACTAACAGGCTGGTGGAGGAAAGGACTGCCAGAAGAGAGGGGAAAAGAGAACAGAGACACAGGATGCACACCCCCTTGTACTGTTCTCTCTATGTGTTTGACTCTTCCAATGTTAACAAAGATAAACAGCCTGCCAAACTCCTTTTGAAGAGCCAGGACGTGAGTGTGCTTGCTCCTATAATGACCTCTTACACAGATGATGACCACATTGAATTGGAGTGAAACTAAAAAAATAAAGATACAAAAAATGATATAATGAACAGCTATATAAATAGCAGGTTACATATCAACTTCTCAATATTAACCATGTAACTCAACAGGTAAGTATGAGGACTGTCATTAGCACAACAGGCAAGGAAAACAAAGTAATTAGTAGGTAAGCATAGGCAATACAGCTGTCCCACAAGCCACAATATTATGCTGCTACCTTGATACAAACTTTGTGTCCATAACACTCACTAACACAACTCACTCAACATGTAAAGAATGTGTAACACTTACAGCCATTGCTTTCTAAGAGATACACACACGGGTCTATTTCGAAGCAGCCATGAGCCAATGCACACATGCCGTCGCTTTTTTTTGTTTGTTTTTTTCTCATTGTTTACATGCTTACTTCCTACTTCCTGTTACTCAGCACATTTCAAAATCAAAGCTTTGCAAATACACATAATGCTGCCAGCATCACCACCACCACCACCACCACCACCGCAGCAACTCAAGCATGCCCCATCTGCAATAAAAATATGTGGCTCCCGAATTAGCCTTTATAGCCATCAAAGGACATTTGTGGACGTCATCATCGGACACGAGCACAAGCATAAGCAAGTGTTGCTTGCCTCTATATATCAGCCTTGTGATAGACTGGTCACCGGGTCAGAGTGTACCCCGACTGGGACTGGCTCCAGCCCCCTGCAATCCTACACAGATAAGCAGTACACAGTCAATGGATGGATGGATGTTACTAGCTTCAAAGTTTCTCTTAAATGTTTTATGATGCTGCTTCAGTCCTTCCATATTTAGGCACCTGTCTGTATCATGATGCCGTTTATTTCATGTCACGTACCAACCTCTCCTGCAACAAAGCACCCCCACAATGTGATGCTGCCACAGTTGTGCTTCAAAGTTAGGGTGGTGTCCTTTGGCATGTGGGTCTCAGCCTTCTTTTTCCAAACACACAATGGTCATTGTGGCCAACCTGGTAATCTTTCTTTCACCACACCACAAGACATTTCTCCAGAGAGTTGGATCTTTGGCTACACGTAGAGTTGCATTTCAGGCTATGTTGATATAGTTGATATTGCGGATCAGTAGCGGCTGGTGTAGTATTATCTGGGGGACAGCAACTTCAAAATAAAAAAACTTCAAATACCAAACTTCAAAATAAAACTTGACAATTAAGAGCCCATTCTAAGGTGTGTTTCCCACATTTCTGCACAATAGAGCACTACTACGATTAACAACATTGTAAAAGACCAACACCACAGATCTAGGCCCAGCATCTATCTCACCTCTGTGCACTCTGAAGATCACCTGGGCCCAGTGTGAGGCCTTTTCAACTGCTCTTCTGAGATACAATGCCACTATGGTGGGTGGTGGTGGTGGTGGTAGTATGTGTTATAGTTCATTTGGGTTTTTATAAAGTAATACTCCTGGAGTCAATATTGACTTGTTAGCCGCAGCTTAACTTTACTGGGAATGTCAGGTGAAGAGATAATAACGCAGGCATGAGCAATCGAACATTGAACATGTCAGCCCAGGTCTCTTAATCGATACTAACCCTATAATCACGCAGTACAGCGGGATGTAAAATTAAAAAAGGAACATAAGATGTAACACTTCCTTTCAGTGCTTTGGTGAAACCCCAGAGAAATTAAATTATGTTGGTTTTAACCTAATTACCCAAGAAAGGACTGAAACCAAATCGTATTAACAGCTGCAGTTTCAGGAACAAAATTGTTGAAATAGCAGATGAACTGATTACTAATAATATCCATATTTTAGCAGTTACAGAAACCCATCTTGATCATACGTTCTCAGATGATGCAGTAAAGGTACAGGGTTATAGTGCTTATAGGAAAGATAGGAACCTGCATGGTGGAGGGGTTGCCATATACACCCAGAGTCATAGTCCTGCAAAAGATGAGACAAGACCTCATGCCAGTTGGCGTGGAGGCCTTGTGGTTACAGGTGCAGTTACCATTTGTCAAACCATTATTGTTTGGATGCTGCTACAGACCACCATGTGCAAACAGTTTATATTTGAGTGACTTGTGTGAAATGACTGATAATGTTTGTGACACTAGAAATGAAATCTATCTAATGGGTGACCTGAAAATTAATTGGATGTCACAACATGTAGCTAACAACAATGTAGCTAATGCATGTTATTCAACACAAGTAATTAATCAACCAACAAGAAAACAAGTTTCGGCAAGAGAAGATATGCTTGTGTAGACCATATATTTACAAATGCTGTGGATATATGCTCCAGGGCCATATCTATTCCCACTGGGTATAGTGATTGCAACATAATAGCTAACTAGAAAAGGAAAGGTACCTAAAGGGAAACCAAAAGTAATTTAAAAAAGATCATATAGGAGTTTTTGTCAGGAATCATTTTGTACTGATGTTAATATTTTCTGTTGGTCTGATGTGTACAAGGAAGATCATCCTGATGATGCCATTAAGGCTTTTGAAAACTTACTCTACCCTGTAGTGGATAAGCATGCACCTATCAGAAAACATACAGTAAAAAATGTCAGTGCACCATGGATTGATACTGAGCTGCGAAGCGTTATGGCTGACAGAGATGTGGCAAAGGGTATTGCAAACAAGACAGGAAGTAAAGATGATTGGGAAACTTATTGTAAACTGAGAAATCAAGTTACTAAAATCAATAGAAAAAAGAAAAAGGTATTTTTAAACTTAAATTAAATGACTGTAAATATGATGGGAAAAAACTGTGGGGCATTCTAAATAAATAATGAGAAGAGAATCTAGACAAACTCCATCTTTCATTGATGCAGGTGACTCATTTCTAACAAAACCGCATGAAATTGCAAATTATTTAAATTATTTTATTATCAATAAGGTGGAAAAATTGAGACAAGAAATGTCATCAATTAATGCACCAACACATGAGTGCAGGATTAAAAGACTTGTGAAAGATAATTCATTTCTGGAATTTGAATTAAATAAAGTTAATCTAAAACAAGTAGAGCAACATTTATTAAATATAAACACTGATAAACCAGGAGTGATGGACAATCTAGATGGAAAGCTTTTGAAATTGGTGGCTAGCTGTCTGGCTGGACCTGTCTGCCACATCTTTAATACCAGCACAGAAAAAAATATCTTCCCTTCAGCTTGGAAAGAGGCAAAGCTAATTCCTCTAAAGAAAAATGCAGCGGAGGGTTTTAGTGGTACAAACAGTCAACCAATCATTCTGCTACCAATTCTTAGCAAACTGTCGGAAAAGATGGTTTCTGAACAAATACAGTGCTTTTTTTTTAAAGAAAATAGTTTATTTACTGACTTTCAGCATTTCAGCTTTTGATGTATTAGATCACAAATTATTGTTAGATAAACTCAAATATTACAAATTTGCACCCCACATTATATGTTGGTTTAACAGTTACTTGTCCAATAGAAAGCGATGTGTATTTCATAATGGCAGTTTTTCAAATGTGAAAGAGCTTACAATATGGTGTGCCACAGGGAAGCTGTTTGGGGCCTTTCACCAATGATGTTCCCCTTGTTCTAAATGAAGCAAGAGCGGTTATGTATGCAGATGGTACAACGCTATATCTACCTGCAGTATCAATTGGAGAGTTGTCTAGGGCTTTGGATAAAGAATTGCAATCAGTCGTAATGTGGGCATGGAGTAATAAGTTAGTTCTAAATTTATCAAAAACAAAAAGCATTGTGTTTAGATATAACTACAGGCTTAACTATAAGCCACAGTTAAACGTGTCCATTCAGGGAGTGCCTGTGGAACAGGTAGAGGAAACCAAACTCCTTGGAGTAATATTAGACAACAGATTGAAATGGTCAAAGCAGATTTTTCAGTGATGGGCAGAGGTTTGGCAGTAATTAACAGATGTGCTAAATTTTTACTACAACAATGTATCTCTCAAATTGTTCGAACATTAGTTCTTACACATTTGAACTACTGTCCAGAAGTGCGGTCAAGGGCATCAAATAAAGATTTAGAAAAATTACAGTTAGTCCAGAATAGAGCCACACCAATGCACTGTCATGTATAGAGGAATGAAAATATGGAACAGTTTGCCACCAGTCATTACACATTTGACAAGTAAAATAGTTTTTGGTGTCAGCGGGGTGAAATGATGTCTGAAACCATCTGACCTGTTCTGACTTCAGAACAGGTCTTCAGGCCCGTCTCTGCCCATTACAATGTTTTCAAGGTGTAGTGCAGGGAAAATGATCCACCGTAAACACGGTGTATTTTATTTTGAAAATTAACCGGGTGATTTGTTTTGTGTTTTGTGCACGATTTCCTATCCCACACGATCTGCTCTGTGCTGAATTCATGCTCCGTGCTCCAACGTCCGGCAAAAATAGAAGCTCTGCGTATGTGTTGCTGAGGCCTCCGGAAGGCCGGAGCTGAGCCGGAGCCGTGACACAGCGCATCCGCAGCACACACACTGACTAGAATCCGCTGCAGTGCCGGAGTGGAGATGGAAAGCACACGCATCCAGTGCAATCCCAGACTTTTTCACTGACCTGTCCACTTCAGAGCACAATGGCACATGGACAGGCATGTCAGATAAGAATGGATGAGAGATTACATAAGCTATTACTGATGTGGTAACCAAGGTGGCATGTGATGTATCACGTGAGCAGGTTGCAAGGACAAAGCTCATAATTTGTATGTAAGGATAAACAAACCCTGCAGAACAACTCTGCCTACAAACAAACAAGGACCAGCTCTACACTGTCTGCACAGGGAAAGTATATGGTGATGGTTTTGAGTTCTTTTTGTGAAGCCTCATGTGTCTGTGTTTCAAAGATGTTGGATGTAAACGGTTGGAATACAAACTGAGCAAGAGTCACTGTGTTTCTGTGTTTCACCAGCATCAGCAACTTAATACTTCATACATATTCAGTGCTTCTCTACGATGTCGTATGCAACTCAGAGTCACACTAACATCACTGTTGAGTTACAGTATCAGGGCTTATTGGAAAGAGTGATTATCACCACTCTGACTACGGCACTATGCTGTGTGTTTCTCTTCATTAATGGGATCATGTTATTCACCCTGAGGAGTAAACCAGTGTTTCATGAGACCTGTCGTTACATTCTACTGTATAACCTTCTTTTAGCAGACACTGCACAGCTGGTACAGAGTCAGGTGCTCTACCTACTGGCTACTTGTAGAATAAAACTGACTTATCCTGTATGCGGTTTTCTCAGCCTTTTTGCCAATCTCATAACTGTGGTCTCTCCTCTAACACTAGTGGTGATGTCTCTGGAGAGATATGTACCATATGTACGCAACCATTATCACCATCAAAAACACAGGGCTGGCCATCATTGTGGTTTGGGCCTTCAGTTCACTAAATGTTCTCACTCGAGTTCTTTTACTGCTAGATTTTCCATTTGAAGAGCTGCAGAACCTACAGATGAAGGACTTTTGCTCTGACATGGCAATGCTACTTGACCCATTGTCTGATGTTTATGAAAAAGCCTTCACTTCTTTCCTGTTTCTTTCAGCAGGTGTGACAGTCATCTACTCATATATAGGTGTGGTGGTAGCAGCCAGGTCGGCCTCTACAGACAAAGCTTCAGCCAGAAAGGCTCGTAACACACTGCTGCTGCATCTGGTGCAGCTGGGCCTCAGTCTCCTCTCAACCATGCACAACTCATTGCTCATAGCTATCTCAAAATCTGTACCAAGGATAGTAATTGTCCGTATACAGATTGTTGTTTATGTGTGTGTTATCCTCTTTCCCAGATGTCTCAGTGCTTTAATCTATGGCCTCAGAGATCAGACCATCAGACCCATTCTCATTTATCATCTGTGTTTTAGACTCAAACTCTTAGTCTCTCCAGCCAAGGCTGAGGTCAGCATTCATCTCTCTCAATAGGTATATATCACTGTATGTTGGAATTAATTGTAATTTATTAAATTTTTTTATGAAAACTTTGGATACATTACCAATTAGTTTTTTTTTTAAATTATGTTTTGCCGAAAAACAGTGTGCTCTGGCATTTAAATACCTGCCTGGGAAAATACAGTCCAAATGAATATTTGATAGACAGAAAATCTTGTAGCCTGGATAAATATGTAAGCCTATGTAAACCTAACCCAAACTCTTCTGATGGAGTTGTATGAAAATATAAATTTATAATTACTAAAACACTAAATTTTAAGAACTGGTTCGAAGTGAGTGTGAAGATTCCAAACATGCCATCAGGTAGTCAGACAAAACTGACCACATTTTTCATCCAAGTTTATTCACAATGATTGGTTGGAAATTGGAAGTTCAGGTGTTTTCGAGGATCTGACACAGTCGTACCAGAGTTCCTCCTCCAGTGGTGACAGGGGCAGACTGGGGCAAAAAAGCAGCCCAGGAATTTTGTAGTTGACTGGCCCACTCTCCAAGGGGCAGGGCAGGGTGGGGCGGGGATGCTGGCAGTGGAACAAATGTTGGACTATAAGTGGGAGACAAAAAATATGCATATAAATATTATTGTTTTTTTGTAACTTAAATTTGATTAATTTTCAAGGTAAAAAGCCAAGAATAGCAGCATCAGTGAGATACATGCCATTTTGGTTATGGTAATGGAATGACCTTTACTTTGTTCAGAGTCTCCAGTGGTGTCTCTGTAGTGAGACTTGTATGATGTCCATTTGACTCACTTGGCATTACATTCACCTCTTTGGAGTCTCAATATATATATGTGAGTCTTTCTATGTCAAATATCTCCTCAACTGTGTCCAACCAGTTCTTCAAAATGGGAGGGGCTTCTCTTCACCATTTCCTGGTTGCAACTAGTAGTATTTTAACCAGGAGCTACGTTTTGTCAGAATAAGTCCAAATGAGAAACCAGCGCAGAGGGAGAAAATCGCCCTTTTTCTCCTCTTCTTTCTGTCTCTGCCTAGGGTGCTTCTATTGTCACTGGCAACCTCTGAGCCTCAGGCCAGAGCCACAACTGAGACATTAATCAGAGACTCCTCTGATATGTCTGCTGTTAATCAGAGCCAGCCCAAGGCATAAGTGAACTAAGTGCCTGCTTACGGCCCCACGGCCACTAGAGGGCCCCAAGAGCAATCAACAACAACAAAAAAAAGTAATTGTTTTTTTTATTTTTTCCATGTATGAGTAGTGATTTGTATGTGATCAAAGATATATTATTGTACAAAAACACAATTTTATCTCAACAGAGTGCTGCTGCTGATGTAGGCCTAGTGATTCTTACTGCCTCTCTTTAAATGTCAAAGCTCCGCTGCACCGGTAATGTGTGCCTCCTGCCAAAAAAACAAAAGAAAAAAAAGAAAAAAGTGTGCCTCCTGCCGTGCAGTGCACACTGTGCATCCAAAGCACAGGTGGTTAGGCAAAACAATGTTGCAAAAAAGGTCATATCCTTCAGGGGCAGAGAAAAGAAAAAGGACAAAAAACACCAAGGTAAAAGTAGGTTTGCATCATGGCTAACTTGGTAATGTTTATCAAATAGATTTGTGTAGCCTAGCTGTTAATATCAAATTAGCCAGCTAGTTAAAAATGAGAGAAATGTATCTTTTAAGTGTCTGGTTAAATAGCTTAATATTCATACTAACGGGTTTGTATTTGTGTAATACTGAGCTTTACCTTTGAATGAGTTGATTTTGGGGGTTTATGTGAGTAAGTGAACATATTATTTTTAGAACAAATCATAAGGTATGTGAAACTTCCCCAGGAGCACTGTTAAAGTACTTTGGAGGCACATAAAAAGCCCAGTACCAGTCCCAATCCTCAGGTTCAACTGTAGGTAATACATCAGGTGGGGGAAAGACTGTCACCATACAGTATATTTAATTTCTAAGTAAAGTATCTCATTAATGTGTGTGTATATGTGTGTATGTATTTCATCTTAGGTCCATCTCCATCCTCTACAGAGCTTGCACCCCTATCCTCTGTGCCCACTGTCCCCTCCATGTCCACTCTTGAGATTAAAACCATATGTGGTCAAGTCTTAACTGGCACAGCTTTGTGCACAAATGGCTGTGGTTATTGATTAAATACCTGCCAGGACAACAGTTCTTATATCTCTGCATTTCCTCATGTCTGGGTCATTTCAGCAAACTGTAGCAGTTTTCCAGGTGTGTTAAAAGTCCTTTAAGCACTGTTACACACGCCGCATGCCTCTCCTCTGGTGCGCTCCTCTCCTCTCCTGCCTCTCGAGTACCTGGCTGCTCAGCTCTCAGACCGGGACTGAGAGACCTCACCTCTGCCTTCACCCTGTCTTTGATCCCTCTGGTCAGAGCATTTAGATCCGTGGGCTGAGTGTCCAACCTGAGCTCTCTATTAATTCACTGGATGAAATTTTATTCTGTCTTCCATGGTGGAACCAATTACCACGCGCACAACTCTCATTTAAGTACTGTGGTTTGCGGTGCTGTCATTTAGTGGGTTACTCTTTGTAGATCACCCGTTTTGCTTCTGCTAACGAAACGCGCAAAATTCTACTGGGAGCACACAATTTAGCATCCCTTAGCTGGGATCTTAGTCAATCTAACCTAAGATTCGCTCTCCATACTGTATTCCTTTTCCTGCTATTCATATTTAGTGTCAGGTGGAGGATGCAATGATCAGATAAATCTGCCACTCCTATCTTGCATTCTTCTATTTTGAATCTATCATCTGTATTCATAAAAAAAAAAAAAAAAAAAATCAATCCTCATATACACTGAGTGAGGACTCCCCTTTTACTTCCCTTTTTGTAGGAGCTATAATACATATTTTTAAATCCCTTTTTTTTTTTTTTAATTTTCATGCTCCTGGTCCGATCGATGTGTTTTCTGTAAAAAACAAAACAAACCAAACTAAAAAAAAAACAAACAAAAAAACTGATCTGCGACTCTTCTTTTTTTTAATTTTGCTATAACCTTTCCTCTTTTCATTGGGTTGTTTAACCCATTCACATTCAGAGACACCACTTGAACCTGTTAAGAAATAGCGTCTATTTTGGAATTCTGTTCAAAAATGACATGCCCATAATGAATAGAGTATATCACTGCGTACCACAAGGTCTATTTGAACAATTGGGCTCTACTCGTCACTCTGCTTGGGCTCAAGAGGTTAAATTGGTTACCTCGCATACCGTCCTTCCCTTGACTCTTCTCCCTCTCTCCCACTGACACTTACAACATTAACAACAATACGAACTAAAACACCAGAACAAGGCTTCCAATAGCTATGGGCATCTTGAACTGTGCCCATGTCCCTGCTGGAAGGGGAGGGGAAAGTCTTTCGGTAAAGGTGGGGCCCCTCACTAGAGGTGGGTGGAGGTCCTGGTTGGGGACCCCCTTGCCTTCTAGTAGTGTCCAACATTTCTCTATGTCATTGTTTCCCCAGTGGTGTGCCGCGGCAAATGTACAGGTACAGGAACTGGTGTTTTCATTTGTCACTCTTTCTTGTATAGCTTGTCAATTGGTTGTCTGTTCCATTGTCATAAGCTGTCATCCAGTCCAAGTATGGGGGGGGGGGGATAGAGGAAACAGGTTAGCTCAAGGCTCAAGAGTCAGAGAGCCTCAGAGTAATCTGACCCGTGTATTTGATGTAATACCATACTATTGTCCTCCTACCAGGGTAAATGCAGAGTTTGTCAACGGTATATGGATATA
This sequence comes from Caranx ignobilis, assembly GCA_021432705.1. Lineage (NCBI taxonomy): Eukaryota > Metazoa > Chordata > Actinopteri > Carangiformes > Carangidae > Caranx > Caranx ignobilis. The sequence continues at coordinate 1,943,703 of MU269980.1, forward strand.
CAAAGGTTTACAGAAGGTAAATGTTTATTTATGTTGGGGTAATCATGGACTGTGTTACTGCTGATAACCTTATACTGTGAATGCTAAACATGATTCGCGATTAGCTAGCATGCCAACGGGTATTTACACACGTTTAACTGTGGTAGCTTCACCTTACTCATTTTGTTTAACTGTGTGTATTGTTTGTTATTTGAATTCAAACTGAGTTCATGGATGCACAGAGACTTTATTATTAAATTTTGTCAATGTATGTCGACAGAGGACTGATCCAGGACACCCTTGGACCTTTTCCCCTCTGAGTGACAGTGGTCAGCTATCAGTGGCAGCAGTAGCTGAGTCTCCGGTCTCCATTCCTCCTCTCCATTCTCCCTCCACCAGTAACCTCCTCAATCCCGTCATCTTCACACTCATTACACACTAACTGAAGAGGGACAGAGTGAGTATAAAAACCCAGTTGCACGTGCAGTTGTTTATTTTATGTTGCTGGTACAAGTGAAGCAGTCACTACATTTTGGTCTTCACCGTACCCAAGCACCGTTTGACTTTACTACCTGTGTACATTCCTTTGGTACCGGATTTGTGTTTATTGAAAGGTACTGTGAATTTGACTTAAAAGTCTATGATTTAAGTGATATTTTTGTGCTTCATAGTGGGTTATATTTGATACTCCTATTTTTGCTAATATAATGATTTTATTTTAAAAGTACTGTGTATGGGTGATGACTGGAATTCATTACAGGGATCCACTGGTCAAGAAATATTATTAGTTCAGGTTTAAAACAGATTGAATAAATTAAAGGGACCAGCCCATGCAAAATCATTTAAATTCATGTTAATTCTTAGTAGAATTATCATGCCTGATTTCATTTTCTGTTAAGTGGAAGCACCAACCGATTTGTTTACTTATATTATTTTTATGGATAAAGGACATCTTAGGTTAATACGGCACCACAAATAATTAAAATCAAGAACCCAGAGCCCACCCAGAGTGATACAGTCAACTCAGTTCATTGTGGATAAACTGGTACTCTTTATCACATGGGTAGGGTGCTACATAAAAAAAAAAATCCTCAAAGAGAACCCCATATTTCACTGATTGTGCAGTTGTGCAGGTGGGAATTATAAGACTTTGACACATCAAAGTCTGTAGGACAAGATTAAACAGAGAAACATGCTAGAGGGAAAATGGAGCGCTTTTTTGTGCGGAGCAAATCACCTACCACCAGTGCAGAGAGTGCAGAGAACCCACCACCGAAAGTAAGGAGGAAAAAAACTCAATAAGCTCCATGTGGACCACACACTGAAACTCAAATTTAGTGAGCTCCCACTGGATCAGTTTTAGTTGGCTCCTGCATCGGAGTACCCAAGCATCATCCATTGCATTGATAAATAATTATGCACATTTAAAGATATTTTACATGATACGAGTGATAACGTGTTATAAAGGATATTTTGCACAATAGGTGTGCCTTGGGCACAAAAGTTTGGGAACCACTGCTGTATGTTCCCACATTACCAGCCTATAAAATATATTAAAGAAGCCTTGCACTGGGAGGAGAGCTAGCCCCTAACCCTAACTTGCATTTGTTGCCCCACTTACTATACAGCGATGTGGTGTAGGAAATGGCAGGACTGGCAAAAACACATCAAGCTGTCGGAAGGTCACTGCTTGCGTGCTACTTTTCTTCTTCCTCCTCTTTCCCAGAGTGCCAAACACAACAACTAACTCCTGCCCCTGCTGGCTACAATCTACAAGGCGCTACATAAGCTATGTAGTTGGCAAGTAAATCAATCAAATGACACACTCCTGTGTTTGTTTCTATCATAACAAAACAGTAGACAATGTATATATATATATATATATATATATATATATATATATATATATATATATATATATATATACATACATACTTGATTTTAGTACAACTTAACTGGGCAATACACATATTCAGGAGGACCAACAACACTGATATAATTGATGAAGAAGATGTGCATATACTTAGAGCAATGCAAACAGTGTATTCTGGGGTTAAACAGAAATGTCAGGGTTGGACTGCAGAGCACCACAGCTCACATCACTGGAGGGATCTACTGGACAGGAGGTTGATGAACAAGGCAACTCCAACAGGTACTGAACATGGATGTATTATATGTTCTTATAATAGATCCATGGTACTGAATCAAACGTAACTTCCGGTTGCGACTCACGTTGATGTGATGTTCAACCTCAGTGAGATCTCTTCTTATTCTTCACTTCCTTTTCAGCTGACTCAACTCCATGAGACTTCCTGGCAAGAGAACGTCTCTATATCATGCTCTATATACAGTCTATGCTCACAAGTAAAGAGACACATGTGCGGCACGTACTAGTGCACACTGGGTAATGTAGTATAACCATGGGAATATAACTATCACAAATCACTGAGAGAGAAAGAGAACAGGACAGGGTACTATGAGCTCATGAGAAGTCCTGGTATGCCGTAAAAAGTCCCGGTACGCCAGCGGCTAAAATCTAGAAGTGCCAGTACTCCGTACCAGTGCGTACCGACCAACTTACATGTAAAGCACTGTGCATAATCAAATAAGATGTCATTGTCAAATATTATCACTTGCTTGTGTAATTTTTGGGAATCAAAATGAAAATAAAATGTGAAAATTTAAGAACTCACATGTGTCTACTTCATCTTACCCCTTTTTTTCCTTTTAATATTTTAAGACACTACACTCTGCCTTAATAAATTATGTCTTCTTTAAAGCTTTAGCTATAGCTATTGTTATCTAACTTCTCCACATTAAAATGTCAGAATATGACTAAATTGCCCAGTCCTAACAGAAAATTTTGATTATGCAGTGGGTTTTCCTAAAAGATGCGATCGAAAATGTGAGGTATTCATGCAATTTTATGCAATGAAATTGCAGGAAAATTGCGATATACATACAATTCAATATTTTGACATTTGCTGTAAAGCATAAGTGTCATTGTTTTTAATCATAGGGCATTTTTTTATTCTCTCTCTCACACACACACGGTCTCATTTATATTCTTGCAAGAGGCGATAATGACGTTGTGGAATTATGTCACTTCATAAGATTTCCAAGGCAATGGGGAAAATTGCTGCTCCTGTGTGAAGTAAACATGCAACATTTCTCAACTTTCTGTGAAGATATGTGACTTTTTTGCAACGAAATGTGAGGAATATGAAATCATTCAAGTTCCTCATATCATGCGCATTTTGTATGCAATCAAGTGATGTATGCAGCGAAAGTGCAACGTCTTTGGAAAAAATGTCACCCTTGCAGAATATGCGGACTTTTGGTGATTATGCATCTAATTACATAATTGTGGTTTTCTGGAGGGACTGATTGCCCATAGGTTTGAATGTGTGTGCATTTCCTGTCTGAATATGTCAGATGTGTGTTAGACCAGTGACCTGTGCAGGTCAATACTGCTCTCGTCCCAGGCCAGCTGGGATTGGCTCCTGCACCCAGTGGCCTTGCATGGATAAGTGGTATAGACAGCTTGTCATGTATGACACTACTTTTTTTACATTAAAAAAAAAAAATCAATTACATTTTGACAAGCAAAATACATACAACTCCTTTTCTCTAGGAGTTGACAAGCAAAAAACATACAACTGAGAGGCCTCCGAACATTGTTCACTCTGTTTTTCCTAATGTTTTCAGTTTTATTTTCTAACAGGATGTATCACTTTGTCTTAAATTGACCTGTTGTTTTCCTCCTCATTTGTCTGAAATGGAGGTTTAGTGGGAAAAACTGGTCAGAATTCTGTCAGCTACACATAAGAGTTGGTTTTTTGTTTTTGTTTTTTTTTCTAAATAATGTATATTAAGACTGTCGGATTTTTTATTTTTCTCTGGGTAGTAAAATCTAAATCTTTGACTAAAAGAATGTAAAAAATATAAAATTAAAAAAGCAAAATATTGGGTACAGGAAACAAACTGAATACTCAAAAGAAGTTAGTCATACTGTTTAATTAAACAATGGTGTGACGAGATTCTCTAATATGATTATAACATTGCTAAATTAAAATGATCTACTTTTTAAAATCCTCAATTTCACAACACTAAGTAGCAAAAATATATTTTTTCATTTTGAGCTGCTTCCACTTCTAAAAGACCCTGTCCACCAGGCATTAGGCGATGGAACATGAAGAGGAAGTGAGTGCACCCCTCACATTTCAGCAAACATTTTATTATACACTTAAGCCCAAAATGATTCATACCCCTGTCAAATACAAGGGATTTCTTCATTTTTTTCACTCACAAATTAGTATTTCACCTCAGTTTTTACTTAAATAGAACACAAAGAAAGTCTGAAGCCATAACCGATTTGTGTTTAGATAATGTGTTTAGACAAAAAATCACACTGTTCAAAATTATTCATACCCCAGTGATACAAAGACCGATAGCTACAGGATATTCAAACAAACCGTCGTCTCTGGGTCTAAAGTGTTTAATATTGTTCTCAATTTTGCTGAGTTGTTGTATTTTGTTTTTTAACCAGTTTTCAGACTATAAAAGTCGACTTGCTTGTGACATTTCAGTGATTTTCGAGTCAACACGAGACTTGCCATGGCAAAGACCAAAGAGCTCAGTGAGGACTTGAGAACACGCATAGTAAATGCCAAAAAGGAAGGGAAAGGGTACAAAAAAATTGCCAAACAATTTCAGGTGCCAGTAGCAATGGTGCAAAGCATCGTCCAAAAGTACCAAAAATTTCACACGGTCAAAGGACGTGGCCGGAAGTCAATAGTGTCACCTCGGCTTGCCAGAAAGATCAAGCGGGATGTTGAAAACAATCCAAGGACTACTACCAAGGCTGTCCTGAAGGAACTGAGTTCAAGTGGTGTGACTCTATCAAGGCAGACACTCCAGCGGATACTGCACCAAAATGGCCTCTATGGACGTCGACCAAGAAAGACCCCCCTGCTTCAACCAAAGCATGTAAAAGCTTGTCTGACCTTTGCAAAGACCTATTTTAAGAAAGATGAAAGCTTCTGGTCGTCTGTTCTGTGGTCAGATGAAACAAAAATTGAGCTTTTTGGCCACAGAGATGTGGCTTTCATCTAGCGAAAGAAGGGTGAAGCCTTTAAACCAAAGAACACAGTACCTACTGTTAAATATGGAGGTGGAAGCATCATGCTGTGGGGCTGCTTTTCAGCAAATGGGCCTGGCAACTTGGTTAAAGTGGAAGGAATCATGAGGAAAGAGCAGTACATCAAGATTCTTGAAGAAAACCTCAAGCAGGCAGCAGAGAACCTGAACCTGGGGGAGTATTGGACCTATCAGCAGGACAATGATCCGAAGCATACAGCCAAGGTGGTGAAGAAATGGTTCCAGGACAATGATATTAACGTTATGAAGTGGCCAAGTCAGAGTCCTGATTTAAACCCCATGGATGGAGCTCAAGAAACGGGTGACAGCACGGAAACCCTCTAACCTCAAAGATCTGGAAACATTTGCAAAGGAGGGATGGTCCAGAATTCCTGCCGATACTTGCAAGAAGCTTGTGAGCAATTATAAAAATCGTTTGGAGGCTGTAATAAAAAATAAGGGGTATGCAACTGATTATTGAGACAGGGTATGAATATTTTGGACAGTGTGATTTTTTGTTTTCACCCTGTTAAAGATGTTTATTTACACATCCTATCTAAACACAAATCGGCTATGGCTTCAGACTTTCTTTTGTGTCCTATTTAAGTAAAAACTGAGGTGAAATACTAATTTGTGAGTGAAAAAATGAAGAAATCCCTTGTATTTGACAGGGGTATGAATAAATTTGGGCTTAAGTGTATATATACATATACATATCAGTTCAGTTCAGTTCAAACACAGCGTTACTTTGGACTGGGTTCGACCGCTCGTATAACGCGTATTCATGTACTCGGCAACTACCGCTCTCTTGCGTCAGTCAGTCAGTCAAATTGTGAGGGGGCAATCTGCTGTGGTGGTTTCCAATCGTCTGGGGTTTTGAGAGCTCTTTAAGTCCAGGTAAGAGACTACTCACTGAAACGATACGCTTTGAGGGCTTAAACTGCCACGACTTTACATCTAATCCGTGGGATGCGGAGCTACCATGCCGACTGACTCTCCTCCACTTACAGTGTGAGCTCTCCAGGTGCTTCTACAGGTGTGTCTTATAATGAGTGCATGACGTCCTCCTGCAGTGTAGGTCAGTAGGTCAGCGCGGCTCCAAATGTAAACAACAGAAGTCCGAGGGGATCGTTACAGTGTGTTAGACCAGTGACCTGTGCAGGTCATCCCTGCTCTCGTCCCAGGCCAGCTGGGACTGGCTCCTGTGCCTAGTGGCCTTGCATGGATAAGTGGTATAGACAGCTTCTCATGTATGTCACCACTTTTCTTTATATTAAAAAAAAAAAAAGATCTCCAATTACATTTTGACAAGCAAAAGACATGCAACTCCATTCCCCTTATTTGTTTATTTACAGTCATGGAAAAAATTATTAGACCACCCTTGTTTTCTTCAATTTCTTGTTCATTCTAATATCTGGTACCACTAAACGTATAATACAATGAACACAACAAAAAATGCAGCTGGTCACATAATACTTTATGTCCTATTTGACATTCTTAAGCTTAATTGATTCCCAGGGTATATAAGAGGCCATTTCATGTCACAAGCAGCACTGCACATGCAAAGGCCTAGAGTGGTTTCCTGCTTACATTCAATCTGTAGCACAACTCAGAAGTTGTCAGCTCTCACATAATGCCTAAAACAAAAGAATTATGTGAAGCCACAAAGGCAGCCATCTTGGCACTGCTGGAAATTGGCATGAGTGAGAGACAGGTAGCGAAAAAACTGAAGATCTCCAAGACAGCCGTTCATTACAACAAAAAAAAACAAGCTGAACATGGCACTACCAAAGTGCTACCTGGCCGTGGCAGGAAACGTCTTTCTACCCACGAGATGACCGTGCACTCATCCGTTCCTGTGTCAGGAATCGTCGTCAGACCTCCAGGGACCTTAAAAATGAGTGGGCACTGTCGAGAAATGTGACCTGTTCGGCAAGGACAGTTCGAAACCGACTTGTTGAAGCTGGTTTGAGGTCACACAGAGCACGCAAGAAGCCCTTCATCAATGAAAGGCAGAGGAAGGCCCGGTTACTCTTTGCTCGAGACCACAAGGATTGGACTGTTGATGATTGGGCTAAGGTTCTCTTCAGTGATGAATCCAATTTTGAATTGATGCCCACTCCAGCCAACTTACTGGTTAGGAGGAAGCCTGGAGAAGCTTACAACCCAGACTGTCTTGCCCCTACAGTAAAACATGGGGGTGGATCAGTCATGATCTGGGGTTGTTTCAGTCTGAGTGGAACAGGGCAAATGCAATTGTGTGAAGGCCGAATGAACCAGGTCATGTACAGGACTACCCTTGAAAACAGTCTTCTTCCATCAGCTGGAAAACTCTTTCCTGCCTCGAATGACTGGATTTTCCAACAAGACAATGCCCCTTGCCACACGGCAAGGTCAGTTAAAGCCTGGATGGAGAACCACAACATTCGCACCATGCCTTGGCCTGCTCAATCACCAGATCTTAATCCAATTGAAAACCTGTGGAAAATCATCAAACTCAAGATGGAGAACCACAAGCCCAAAAACAAAGAAAATTTGTTTGAATTTGTCCAACAGGAATGGGCTGCTGTGACAGCAGAACAATGTCAGAAGCTGGTGGAGAGCATGCCAAGACGCATGGCTGCAGTCATCAAAAACAATGGTTATGCAATCAAGTATTAACTCTTGTGTGTATCATGTGTTTAAAGCAAACAGAAAAGAAAACATGGAATGCTTAAAAGTAGTGTTTTGGCGGTACAATGCCATAGCTATTGATGTAAGAATTTCAGTAATTTTGGTTATTATCAAGAAAACCATGGAAAATGAATAGTTCTTAGTTCTTGAATTAAACTCTCATGAGCTATTTTTGTTGTTATCATTATAATTGTCCAAACAAATGTACCTTTAGTTGAGCCAGGCATTAAAATTAACAAGAAATTGAAGAAAACAAGGGTGGTCTAATAATTTTTTCCATGACTGTATTTCTCTCTCTCTCTGGCTTTTAAGGAGAAAACTGAGAGGCCTCCAATCTCTGTTCACTCTGTTTTTCCTAATGTTTTCAATTTTATTCTCCAACTGGATGTAGTACTTTGTCTTAGGTGGACCTATTCTTTTTCTTCCACATTTCTCTGAAAAGGAGATTTAGGTTTTTATTTATTTATTTATTTATTTTTTTTTTTTGTAGATAAAGTAAAATAGGACAGTTGGATTTTTCCCCTCTGGCTTGTAAAATCTAAAACTTGGACTAAAAGAATGAGAAGATGTTTCTGGAAGTTTTTTCACTTTCATGGAGCATAAAAACTGAATGCAGCTCTCCATCCCTTGCTTTGACTCTGGAGACAGTAAAGAGACTTGTTTACTGTGTGGACATATGACGACATGACAAGAAGTAGGTGTGAGGACAGAGCTCATATACAGAGAGTGAGGACAGGCAAACCCTGCAGACAAGTTCTGCTCATATGGAAACAAGCAAAGCCTCTAACTTGCTGCCTGTTTGCAAAGTGAACATGTGTGTATATGATTGTAGATTTTCTGTGTGAGCTCAACAGAGATCTCTGCTGTCAGTGGATCTTCACTGTTGTGACAATCTGGAAAAAATTTATTTTGCTTTAATCTTCCACTGATGCCAAGAGGTTAATGTCTTAACTGCCTCTAAAAAATGTCATATGGAAATCAATTTGTGATGAATGGCACTGCTGGAGAGGAGTTATTTGGAACATTCGAGAGAGCTTTGAATGTCGGTCTGACTACAGCGCTTTGCTGTGTGTTTCTCTTCATCAATGGGACCATGTTATTCACCCTGAGGAGTAAACCAGTGTTTTGTGAGACCTGCCGTTACATTTTACTGTATAATCTACTTTTGGCAGACACTGTAAATCTGATACTGTCTCTGGTGCTGCGCCTGTTGAATGTTTCGAGTATATTCCTAACATATTCTGTGTGTTCTTTTCTCAGCCTAACAGGTCATGGTGTAACTATGGTCTCACCTGTAACCCTGGTGGTGATGTCTCTGGAGAGATATATAGCTGTGTGTTACCCACTGAGGCACTCCATCATAATCAGCATCAAAAACACAGGAGTGGCCATCATTGTGATTTGGGCCTTCAGTTCACTAACTTCCCTCGTTAAAGCTTTTCTACTAACAAAGTTTACATTTTATGAATTGAACAGCGTTGTGATGAGGCGCAAATGCTCTCCTGTTTCTTTGTCACTCGGGCTAATAGCTGAAGAATTTGACAAGATCTACAGTGCTTTTCTGTTGGTTTCATCAGCCGTAGGAATTATTTTCTCATATATTGGTGTGATGGTAGCAGCCAGGTCAGCCTCTACAGACAAATCTTCAGCCAAAAAGGCTCGGAACACACTGCTGCTGCATCTGATGCACCTGGGCCTCAGTCTCTCAACAACAATTTTCAATTCACTAATGGCAGCTCTTTTTACCACAGTACCACGAGTAATATCTGCACTCATTATTAATTCTTTGTATGTATTTTTAATCATGGCCCCTAGATGTCTGAGTGCTCTCATCTATGGTCTTGGAGATCAGACCATTAGGCCCATTCTCTTGCACTATCTCTGCTGTCGACGCAGCCCAGGCTGAGAGGTGATGTTGTGTCAAGTTCTTTGTTGTGGCACTTAGAAGCCAGCACAGGAAACAGATAAATACAGCCTCATAATGTTGAGCAAATTACTGCCCATTTCTGAAACAAAGCTAAATTCACAGTCACTGTCTTTTAACCCTTAGGCCACCAGGGCAGTCAAACAGATGTGTAAGTAAAATCCTTAACAGGTTTTGTTGTTGTATAATGAAATCACCCAAAATTATATGTTCCAGTTCAGTAAAACTGATTAGTGCCCAAGGCACAAGCTGTGTAAGGGTGCATGAGGGCAAAGAAAAAAAAGGACTAATAATATATTATAGTCTTCATTTGCACCAACCAGTTTTCTAGACTGCAGCTCATTTCCATGTTAAATTAGCAGAGATTTTGTGTGGGCACCATCACAGAGCTGCATCACAGAGGTTGTGTTAGAAGAAGGGCAAGAGGGAGGGGGGCGGGGGATAGATTCACCTCTGGATCACACACCACAAACTGCTTCCAAATACATTGTATGTCATTCATAAAGTTTATATTGACTCATATTGTCACACACATGTCATTTTGTTGGTTATGTGAAATCATTAAATTAAAACATGACTCTATGATGTGAATTGGTTTACATCTTGACTCCTGGGTTGATGGTGTTAATGTGATTTTAACTACCATAAATATTATTTATGTTGTCATTTTATCTTTATATAATATTTTATTTAACATTGTTTATTTTTATGAATATTTATTTATTTTAACACATCATACAAGAGGAAATAATTTTCTGTTCTTTGTTGAGTGACGGACCTTTAATGTGGTACTCCACTTCACGGACTTATTTTGAGGTAACACTGCAAGAAGAAGTTGCAAAAGAGAAGCGAGTTCGATGGTGGTGATGGTGTTTACGACGATGTCGTGGCAATAAATCATCTGTATCAGAAGAACTGTGCTTCTCTGACGGGAGTGATAGTCGAACTCGGAGTCTGCTTCGACGGACCTGCTCGTGCCCACCAAGGAGGCACAGACGGCTCGTCACGACGGAAAAGCAGATAAGTTTAACAAGAAGACACATGTTCAGCGGTTTTTCATGAACGTCCACAAGTCAGACACACAAGTTAAAGTGCTCTGAAAAGGGACATAAGTCTGGAAAACTACAAGGGACTGTGAAGCTTAATAACAGTGGTCATAAATTTAATGAGCAATTAATGTCGTTTACGTTTGATGTTTTATTTGCGCACGTCATTCGTTAAAGGGGTAATCCGTACATTTTGAAAGGTTTGAAATAATTCATGAGCATTTAAGTAAGCTGAAAAAATAAGCTGATAGTTTTGAGGGATATATTTTGTTTGAAGTTGAGTATTTCTTACGCAAGTCCACTTAAGTTTTACTCTGAAGACATTTAGTTTCTGTAATCAATGGTAACATTTCAAGCCTTTTAATGCCTGCTTTAAGGGTTAATTAGAAGCAAAGTTATCTTTAAGTTTATGGACCTGAGTGCCTCAAAAACATGTTTAGGGCTAAACTGCTTATGTCAGACAAACTAATGACATACAGTTAATTTCTAAGTAATTCATTTGTCAGAAGTAAAAACTGTCACTCTGAAGTAGCTTTCAAATGGCAGAGCCAGAGCAGATAGATGAGGCTGATGATGCACAAGTAGTCCAGTCTGAAGAGCCTCGCAGAAGTGAAAGAGACCGCACATTAACAGAAAAGGGAAAAGAATTTCATAAGGAAAAGACTAAAGGGCTACTTCTATACTTTGACAGCATTTATGACCGCTGCAGCTCTCAGCAAGGTTGCTAAAAAGTCTGTAATAAAACAGGACCCCCGCAACATTCTAGAAGAACATATCAGCACTGTTGAGAGGGAGTTTTCGGAGCTGAATATTGTTGATGATGAATATCGGAAGATTGACAGCCCAGAACATGAAATGTGCCGCAAGATGGATAACTGTATATCTGTCACAGGGATTGTGGTTCAGAATGCTCAATTTCAAATGCAAGGAACAGTGGAGAAGATTATTTGGCCTGATGCTGGTTCTGTATTTGCATCTTCTGTGTCAAGTGGCTCACATTCAGCCTCTAAGTACTCTAAAGCTAATTCTGTTGTCTCTAATGTATCCTCAGCCAAAAAACAAGAAGTTGCAGCAGAATATGCAGCCACACAAGCTGTATTGAAGATTATGGCTGAACAAGAAGTTCTCCAAGAGAAACTGCAAAGACTTGAGGCCGAGGACAAGCTGATAGCTGCAGACCAAAAATCAGCTGCAGTATCTTGCCGTCTACAAGCAGAAAAGGAAGAAACTGAACGAAAAATAGAAAGAGAGAGAAAAGAAGCTGCACTTTTAAAGCAACCAGAAGAAGAAAGTGCAGCAAGAAAAAAAGTCAGTCAAAGACTTAAAAAGAGAACTTGAGCGTTTGGAGGAGCTGAAAAGACTGAACTCAGCCAGAGCAAAGCTTCAAGTTTATGATGGTGAGATGCCACACAACACAGAACTATCTACAGACATGCAAGCAACCAATCAGATGAATCCTGTGTATCAACACACACAAAGTGATGCAGCTCCAAGACACGTTGTTCAAGATAATTCAAGAGAGCTTGTCAAAGTTTTGGCTGAGGCCATATCAGCAAATAGGCTACCTATTCCAGAGCCTATCATCTTTAGTGGTGATCCACTCAAGTTTAACCACTGGAAGTCCTCCTTCCATACACTGATTGAGAGGAAAAATATTCCAGCAGCAGAAAAAATCTTCTTCCTTCAGAAATATGTAGGAGGAGCTGCTAAAGAGGCTTTAGAAGGATATTTTTTGACTGATTCAGAAGACTCATATCACACAGCATGGGACTTGCTCCTCCGAGACAAACTACATGCTTGGTCAAAAATAGGCCCAAAAGAGAGTGCTGAGCTGAGAAAGTTTGTGGACTTTTTACGTAGCTGTAAATCTGCCACAACCCATGATGAGAGTTTAAATGTTCTTAATGATGGAATTGAGAATCAGAAACTCACTGCCAAGCTACCTGACTGGCTAAGTACCAGATGGAATCGGAAAGCTACTCAGTATCAGCTGGAACACAGAAGATTCCCAAGCTTTGATTATTTTGTGACTTTCCTAAGCATGGAAGCTAGTATCGCATGTAACCCTATAACCTCTTACCATGCTTTACAGCAGAGTGAATCTGAGAGACTAAAAGTTAAGAACCAAACCACAGCTGTTTTCAAGAATAGAACTGTGGGTGCAAAGATCCTCACAACTAACACTAGTGAGAAGAGCATAGTCACGTGTGTTTTGTCAGAAAACAGGACACAGCTTATATAAGTGCAGAAGATTCATTGAAAAGCCAATTGCTGACGGAGTAAAGTTTATTCAAGTTGAGAAACTGTGTTTTGGATGCTTAAGTCATGGCCATCAATCCAAGAGCTGCAATAAGCAGATGGTGTGTGACATCTGCTCAAAACGTCACCCCACATGTCTTCATGAAGATCGCTTAAAACAAGAATCAAAGAAAGAGCATTCTGAAGACACAAGTAACACTAAGGAAAGAAAACCACAGTTAACACAACCACAAAGTGTAACCAAAGAAATCACATCTAACAGAGTTGTACAAGACAGTAATAATACTCAGACTTCAACAATTATGCCTGTTTATGGATCTGTAGCGCCTCTCTTGTGTATTAACCATGAGAGGTGGCTAACCTGAGCTCTTTCTCTACTTATGAAATGATAAGATAGGGTTTCTCTAATAAACTTAAATGTATACACTAAATATGTGTGAAAAAATATCTGGTTCAATACTGTGTGACTATCCCTTTAAACCAAATCTTGAAACATCACTTTACACACTTTTATAATGAACTGAAACACCTTTTTAAATTTTCTCTCTTTTTAAACAGTAAATTAAATGTCTTATACACCTTAATGAACTCAAAATATCAAAGTCAATGTCCACAAATGTTTTAGTGCAAATAAGAAATGAAATATTTGCTCAAAAAATGAAATTAATAAAGTAAACACTTTTAAACAGTCTTTTTCTCAAATGAACAAAATTTACACTCTGTACCTTTAGTGTGTGTGTGGGGCCCCCAATGAAAATAAAATGGCTGGCAATAAGGAAAAAATAAATATTCTCAAATACCCAGTTCACCGATGCAGGCCTGAATGCAGCTCAGGTGCGTTGTAGCCTAAAACCAATGGCTGCTTCACCTCAAGGGCAAAATAAAAGAGAAAGGGTACCTTAAAGCTGGGGTTGGTAATCCTGTTCAGAAACACTTTTTGTTATACTGGGTGAAATGGTCCTTCTACCTTCTGAGTAATCAATACATTATGTATTCAGAAAAAGGAACGAACATAATTAGTCCTTTGTGGCAGCTGCAGGACTGACAAAACTCCGACCAATCCAAGCTCTTCGCACGGAAGAGCAAAAACCAATCAGATGCCTTCATGTCTAGTTCTGTATCTGCCCCCCCTCAATCCCTGTCTCCGACGCGTGTGCATGTCACTGTTGCCGGAAGAAATCAGCGTACAGAGTTACAGCAGAACGGATTTCAATGGCTGAGAAAATGCAGCCCCAGTTACTACTTCCAGCGTTACTTGTAACGGCTTGCCCCGAGAAAAAGGCAAGGAAGCTGGAGGCTGAAAAGGCTGCTAACAAAAAGGCTCTGGATAAAGCCAGAGGTCAAACCAGAGTAAACATCGGTGTTGCTTTTGTGGAGACAACTGAGGGATTTGAAGGGCCTGAAAAGTGATGCTGAGGTTGCTCTCTTTCTGTTGGACAGGTAATTATATGCTTTGCTTCGGGGAGGATTTGTTATTTTTATGAAATGTGTAACTTTTGCTAACGTAGCTCCTTTTGTAGCTTGTATTAGCTTAATGCTAATATTAGCTTCTCTGTGGGTTTTAAAACAGGTCGGTGACGCTGGTATTGAGTAGATTATAGTATATATATATATATATATATATGTATAGTACTCCTGCCGCTTCTCATTTTCGTGCGGTGCGCATTCCAGTTTGTGGGGGCGTGGCTTGGATGTACACACTGACGGGAGGGGGAGGAGGGGGGTGGAACTCAGAGCAGGTGCAATTTTCAAATCTTGCTAGCTCTCTTGCTAGCTCTCCAGGATTACCAACCCCAGCTTTAATCCTCAGGTGTTAACCTCCAAGCGAGCGGGAGAACAGCTGAAGGAGGGGAGGATGAAGAGAGGATCTACGGGGAAAAAGGGAAAACTCCAGTCACAGGCTGTTGCCCTGCAGCTCAGCTCCGTAGCTGACGGTCCAACTTGGCTCGGCTCCACCGCTGATGATTCGCTCGGCTTGGCTCCACCGCCCCGAAGCTGCACACACGCGCTCCACACAGACTTTGCCGACAAGGTTGCTAGCCGCTAGCTTGTTAGCAAAGTCCATGAACAGCAGCCACTTGGTCAGCAGCTAGCTCCACTTTTCTCTCGTTCTTAGTGTTGAGTAATCCACTCAAAACCTTAATGAAAGTCACCACAAAGTCTTTCAAAGAGTCCTGGTCGAACACTAAAATGACTCTAGTGACAAACATCCACAAGAGTTTGTTTACTTCACCCTTTTCGCCATGTTTCTCTCATCTTCTCCACTCCAACTCTCTCTCTGCCCTTCACTTCCTGCTTAATGTAAACCTTTCAAAATAACGTTTCATTCACGTCTATTTTGTCTATTTCTTCCTTTTCCTTCAGGCAGTTTTACACATTTTCACAAATATTCATAAACAACACATTTAACATATTATATGCATTTTAAAATACACACATAGTGCCCAGAACTCACTTTCTGTTACTGAATTATTTTAACCTACTTTTTAATCTTAAATGACATTTTAAACATGAACTCATTTACCATGAACTTAGACCCTTTTAACTGAACTGCTATTTATTGTGCAATGAACTTATTTATTTTAACTTATGTCATTTTATTGTTAATGAATTTACACAGGGCTACATATCAACCTCAAGTGATTCAAGCAAGGAAGTTCTCGTCTATGCACTGCTCAATTCACAATGTGACTTGTCATTCATTCTTGAGGATGTAGCAGATGTTCTAGATGTAAAATCAGAGCAAGTTAAACTGAGACTCTCTACTATGACATCAAAGAAAACAGTACTCACCTGTAAAAGACTGAAAGACCTACAAATAAGAGGGCTATTCTCCTCTAAGAAAATCACAGTGCCACCAACTTACACTCGTGAATTCATTCCTGCTAATCGCACACGCATTCCAATGCCAGAGACTGCCAAAGCATGGCCTCACCGGATGCATCTTGCAGAGCACATTGCTCCACTAATGGAATGCGAGATTGGCCTACTGATCGGTTACAACTGCCCACAAGCTCTAATGCCCAGAGAAGTTGTAACTGGGGAAGAGAAGCAACCATTTGCTCAGCAAACTGATTTAGGTTGGAGCATAGTGAGTTATGGTGACCAAAAGGAGAAGGAAAGTGATGCAATTGGTGTAAGTCACCACATCATTGTAAGGCAGGTAATACCAGCACACAAACCAACAGTCAAGCTCAAGAGTGAAGTTCACTATGTTTTTAACACTCGCATCAAAGAAGTGGTTACTCCAGAATTTGTAATCAAAGTGCTGGAATCAGACTTCAGTGAGCGAGTTGGAGAAGAAGCAGTCATCTCTCAGGAAGATCTCCAGTTCTTGAACAAGCTGAAAGATGGAATCAAACATAAACAGGATGGTCATTATGAAATGCCCTTACCCTTTAAACAAGACAAGCCAGACTTACCCAAAAACATGTCATGTGCTGTTCATCGTTTGAAGTGTCTAGAACGAAAGCTCAAGAGAAACAAAGAATACTGCACAGATTACATTAACTTCATGCAAGACATCATCACACGTGGTGATGCAGAAAAGGTCCCAGAAGAAGAACTCAACAATCATCCAGCCTGGTATATTCCCCACCATGGGGTATACCACCCTCAAAAGCCTGGGAAAATTCGTATAGTTTTCGATTGCTAAGCGAGGTTCCAAGACACATCATTGAATGATCACCTTCTTACTGGACCAGATCTAACAAACAGGCCTGGTGGGTGTTCTTTGCAGATTCCGTAAGGGCGTCATCGCTGTTGCGATGTGGAACGAATGTTTCATCAGTTTCATGTGAGACCTGAGGACCAAGACTACTTGAGGTTCTTATGGTGGGAGAATGGTGATCTTGAGTCCCCACCATCAGTTTTTTCGGATGAGAGTTCATCTTTTCGGGGCAGTCTCTTCACCTGGGTGTGCCAATTTTGGTCTCAAACACATAGCTCTTGAAGGTCAAGACCAGGTTAGTCACGACACTGAAATTTCTTCAGCAGAATTTTTGTGGATGATGGGCTTGTTAGTGTGATGTCTGACTCAGAGGCTATCCAGCTTGTCAAAGAAGCTAGGAAGCTTTGCAGTGTAGGCAAGTTGAGGCTACACAAGTTCATCTCCAACAGTGACCAAGTGTTAAAGTCGATACCCAAGGAAGAGTGTGCAGAAAGCGTGAAAAACCTGGATATGGCTTTTGGAGAGCCACCGATGGAACATGCACTTGGCGTGCAGTGGTGCGTCTTCTCTGATGATTTTCAGTTCAGAGTTACTGTCAAGGAACGCCCACTGACCAGAAGAGGAGTGTTATCCACTGTAGCCTCCATCTATGACCCATTGGGGTTTGTTGTTTGGCTGCAAGATCTTCAGAATTTATCTAGTGTAAAAATTAAGAGATGTTATATTCCAGAAAGGTGTTGAGAAGTACGAACTCCATCACTTTTCAGATGCCAGCGTCACGGGTTATGGTGAGTGTAGTTATCTCAGAGCAGTTAGTGCTAATGGAGAGGTCCATTGCTCGCTAGTGATGGCGAAAGCGCGTGTTGCTCCCACCAAGGTAACTACTATACTGCGCCTTGAGTTGTCTGCAGCGGTGGTAGCAGCAAAGATGAGTGTCATGCTCAGAAATGAGCTTGAGATAGACGGTCTTCAAGAATATTTTTGGACAGACTCTAAGGTCGTTCTTGGATATATAAACAATGATGCCAAACCCCCTAACCCTTTCACGTGTTTGTAGCAAACAGAATCCAAAGAATTAAGTCCATCACTGATCCTGAGCAATGGCAGTATGTGAAATCTGAAGATAACCCGGCGGATCAAGCTTCAAGGGGCCTGATGGCACATCAGCTTGTCAGTTCAAATTGGCTCACTGGCCCAGAATTTCTATGGAAAGAGGACCTACCTGCAGGAAATATCAAGGTGGGAGAAATCAGAGATGATGATCCAGAGCTACGGAAAGTTCAGGTTCTGAACAAAGTTTTCTGACTGGAGAAGAGCTGTGAAAGCCATTGCCTGTCTTAAACGATACATACAGCAAAGAAAGGGTCTCAAATCTAAGACAAATGAAACCACAAACATTGAAGAAAGACAGGAAGCAGAGCTTTTCATTATTAAACTGGTCCGAGAGGAAGCATTTAACTCTGAGATCAAAGGTATACATCCATTCTTGGATGAGCATGG
The DNA here is from genome assembly GCA_021432705.1 of Caranx ignobilis. Lineage (NCBI taxonomy): Eukaryota > Metazoa > Chordata > Actinopteri > Carangiformes > Carangidae > Caranx > Caranx ignobilis. The sequence goes on from MU269980.1 coordinate 1,961,893, forward strand.
TGTGCTCAGGGTTGGAGGACGTTTGACAAGGTCTAGTCTTCACCCACATGTCAAGCATCCTGTCATTTTGCCTAAGACAAGTCATGTTTCTTCTTTCCTCATCGAGCATTACCACCAAAGGGTGCATCATCAAGGAAGAGGCATAAGTGTAAATGGATTAAGATCGAGTGGAATATGGATCATAGGCTGCAGCAGTGCAGTTGCCCCACACATCCACAAGTGCATAATGAGCAGAAAGTACAGAAGAAACACACAAGATCCAAAGATGGCAGATTTGCCAGAAGACAGGATGGAGTACACCTCCATCCTGTCTTATTATTATTACATATTGTGGCCTAGATTGCTTTGGACCATTCTACGTGAAGGAAGCAAGAAAGGAACTCAAGAAATATGATCTTCTTTTTACATGTATGTGTTCAAGAGCCGTACATGTAGAAATGTTGGATGATCTTACCACAGATGCTTTCATCAATATGCTGCGCACATTCATTGCAATCCGTGGGACAGCTGAGATGTGATCAAGGCACAAACTTTGTAGGTGCGAAAAGAGAGTTCATGAATGCAATGAAGGATCTGAACCATGAACAAATGAAGGAATATGGATGTGAGTGCCATATGGGAGGTGTGTGGGAAAGTTCTCACTGCAATCCTGGATGAATCTGCAAGACTTGACACTGCTTCACTTCACACATTTCTGTATGAGGTGATGGCTATTATAAACAGCAGACCTCTGAGTGACAGAAGTGTATCCCAGTGCAGATGGAAAGGGTAGAAAAGTGAAACTGTTAGTCAGTGACTCAACCTTAGACAAACAAGGGAAACGTACTACTAAGTCAGTGTATATTGATCGGCCTGTGCAAAAGATTGTTGTATTGCTTGAAGCAGAATAAGTGTGATAGTTCACTTAATAAATGTTACGTTAAACATGTAAGGTTGTAGCAAAGGTGTGAAGTGAAAGTGTGTATTGAAATCACAATAACTGTGATTTTGTGGGAGTTTAACTGCCATAAATATTATTTATGTTGTCATTTTATGTTTATATAATATTTTATTTAACATTGTTTATTTTTATGAATATTTAATTTCTTTATTTTAACACATCATACAAGAGGAAATAATTTTCTGTTCTTTGTTGAGTGACGGACCTTTAATGTGGTACTCCACTTCATGGACTTATTTTTGAGGTAACACTGCAAGAAGAAGAAGTTGCAGAAGACATGTTTTTTTTTTTGCTCATGGTGGACTCATTCCCTCAGGGGTGCAGCCATCGAGTTCAATGGTGGTGATGGTGTTTACGATGATGTCGTGGCAATAAATCATCTGTATCAGAAGAACTGTGGTCCGTGCTTGTCTGATGGGAGTGATAGTGATGATGCTTCTGGTTGAGTTGGTGCCAGATGGACAATAGAAGGCCAAAGAAGCCATCAGGTGCCCAGTTGAGAAAAAAGATCAAGGTCCACAGATCTCTGAGTAATTATGCTATGCATGTAATGAAACAGATTTATGCCAAATTAAAACTGCTTTGCAGCAGTGGTTGGGGCCAGGCAATTTTGGACAAATTTAGGCAATTTTGAGTAACAAGAAACAAAATAGGGAGAAATAGAGACAACAAGAACATCAGCATTATAATGTCCATTCAGCCTTAGCTGAAGCTTAAACTCACCACCTCTGACACCAAGAACGATCCTCTAACTCATTGAGCTAATTGGCTGGAAGTGAGGCCTAGTGTGTGGCTTAACAAATGGACTCAGGCAGTCACCAGCCAGGCAGCAGTTGTCAAGGCAGATTTCAAAAATTATCAAAATGTCAAGACAAAAATCTGATAATACATAAATTGTATCTTGACAGCATGAAAATGTGGTAACACTTTATAATACGGCCCGCATCTTAGGGTGTACCTCCCGTTCACTTACCACCTACTTTACCCCGACTTCCACAGAAGTACAGTGTAACTCCTGGTCCCCTCTCACATGTATTTTCCCGTGTCTTCCAGCATAACTCCAGCTGCATTGTAGAGTGTACCTTCGCTTAGGTTACATTGCCCAGACTTTCACTGTAACTCCTGGTCATTTCCCACCTACTTTCTCAGGTCTTACAGCATAACTCGTGGCCACTTACCATGTAATTTGCGGAACTTAATATGTAACTTCAGAATCATTTTAAGTAGTTATATTGAATAAAGTAGGTTACTGTGCAATATAAACAAATATTTTTGTTCTTTGCAGTTGATCATCATTTTTTTGTCTTGTAGCCTACTTAATTGTATGAATTTTTGAATTGTATGACAGCCAAAAGGATCTGTGGGATCTGTGGATCTGTGGGTGTGAGATCTACGAGAGCCGGTGCATCAGAAAAGCCCAGAAAATAATAAAGGACCTCAGTCACCCCAACCATGGACTGTTCCAGATGATGCGGTCTGGAAAGCGCTACCGCAGCCACCCAGCCAGAACCAAACAGCTTACAAACAGTTTTTTCCCCCAAGCCATCAGACTCATAAACAGAGCCCTTTGAGCCCTTCAGCCTGAAAATTGCACACCGGACATACTGCACATTACAAATTGCACACTCCGTGTGAGGACTGTACATAGTCCTTTGTCACTTATACATAGTGTAAATATTTGCATTCTACGCACTTTATTCTATTATTTATATTTTTATTTACTACAGTCTATTTTGTGTTATTTTATCTAGATGCTGCTACAGTCGAGGAACCACAACAAAAAGAATTTCACTCTTCTCTGCTGTAAAAAGTATTGAATTGATGTGACAATAAAGAATCTGAATCTGAATCTGAATTGAAAAAAGAATATGTTGAGATATGGGTACGTGTTACACTATGGAGTTGGCTCATAACAGGCCAGCTGGTATACAAAGCAAACCTACCTTTCTCAAATGCACATCTGTGGAAGTCTTGTGTTGTCATCCCAGGACGAAACACAAACAATACAGTAATGTTTTTACTATTTAATTACACAGAAACCACATGGCAGGTGCTATTCTCTTTTCCATACTCAGTAAGTACAGTAATGTGAGGATTTCATGCATGCTGGTTGGATCACTCTTCATTAGAGAAGTAGTTAGAAGTAGTTAAAACACCACTGACATTTGCCAAACTTCATCAGCCATGACTCCAAAATTTTGTCAATTTTTTTCAGGAAGATTGAAAATGTATTTAGTAAGAATTGGCTGGTGTGCGTTTACAGTACTGTTTACAGTCAAATGTTTTCATGCACTGCAGGCTCAGTTTTTCAAATATCAAAAATCTGGGTGTTAACACACTGAGCAACCCAACGTTGAAATGAAGCTAAGCAAAGGTTCAGTCAGGAAGACTATCCATCTGAACCAGTTACCCTGAAGCTTCCTCGACAGGATGTCTCGGCTTCGGATGCAAGCTTCACATTCACTGACTGTTTACAAAGCCAATATAACCCCTGGGGTCTAATTGCCAAAGTTGTCTTGGGCACAATAAATGTCACTTCATTTAACAGCCTGTCTTTGTGTTCTTATTAGTCTGTCCTGATTGAAACAACGTCTTTTCTACATCATGTCCTGACGTAGAAAAGACATCTCTGGCAGGTGCAGAATGAAAGTTTTTATGACGTCTTTTTTCAACATCTTCTATATGTTCAGTTTTGACATATATAGGACATCTATCCAAGGTTAAAATATGGTTCAAAAATGGCTGGTGTGGACGTCCTCTCAACGTCTTATATGGAACATAAATTATTTATACAAAATTATTTAAAATATTGACCAAATCAGTGGCCTTATGAAATGATGTATTATGCATGAAATGTTCAATACAGCATTCAAAATACATTTTAATTGTTGTCTTGCACTAAGAGTGTACAAATACCGTTATCTTGGGGGTATTGTAATATTCAATGTGTGATGTTGTGTATGCCCTTTGTCTCTCTTTTCCCATGAAAAAGTCCAATATAGATTTTAAAATACACTTGTATTATTTCACTGAATTTGTTTCAGTAATCTGTGTGTGTGTGTGTGTGTGTGTGTGTGTACCTGTATGTATATATGTATAGTGTGTGTATGTATGTTTAATGTTGTGTTGTGTGTTGTTCCACACACCCATCTCCTCCTCCTTCTTGCTGGAGCATGCTTGAGTTGTTCTCCAGTATGTCTGCGGACTGCGTCCTCAGTTCCCTCCTTGAATGTATTTAGTACTGCCTCTGAAAAAGTTGGAAGACAAATGATAGGTGGCGTTGCTGTCAAAGCAGCTTCTCCACATTCACAAAACACAAACGTGATTAACAAATACACATTCACATACCGATAGAGCGAGCCATCATGGGCAGTTAGGGGTTTAATATTTTGCCCAGGGGATACTTTGACATGTAGACTGGAAGAGCTGGGGGAATGAACCACCAACCTTACAATAAGTAGACAACCCACTGTACCCACATAGTAATTCAATGATTTATTAATCTGTGGATTAAGAAATGCCTGAAGTGGAAAAAAATACAGTGAATGGCTGCATTAGAAATGCACAATTTGTACATTATTTCCCTATGTTGCATTTATGTACCTATTCATTACTGTACTGATAACACAGCAAACAGTGGGCTCAGTTCTCAAACAGCAAGCACTCTGCAAACAGTATCTAATTTTCACGCCATTAAACCATGCTAAACACATGCCAAATACTAATCAACATGATCCTGATTGAAATCCTACCATGGGGTCAAAACTTGCTTGTCATCCATACGTTGCTCCACTCTCTCAAAGTCCTCAATGGTTTTCAACCTCTCAATGCTGTTGGCTGAAAGGGCAGGCTCACTTCTGTGAAGATTTTAAATCTCCAAGGGGATGTCAATTAACTTGGCTAGCACCTTTTTCTGAAACTGTTATATAACAAACTAAATTCTGCTGCTCTGATGCATGTTGTTCAGTTCAGTACTGTGTCATTTGACATTCCTTGAAAATTTCAGCTTACTTGCTATGGACATTGGGAACTTATCCTTTGTTCCTGACACTACAGCATCTGAAAAAAATCTGTTGTATTAGAGAAACTTCCAAGTGTCTGTGTTTTTGATAAATCAGCACCAGATGGCGACAGATTTGCTTCCTGTGATAAGACCACCCTAAATTTCACAGTATTCGTTATTGTAACAAATAGGTTAACAGTGATAATTCTCTCTAAATTACAAAATGTTTTGATGAGAATTTGTGGAATTTGGATGGCTCACCATAACTCCGGATGACATCCCTGGATCTCCTCACATCATTCCTGGAACCACCACTGGACCCGACACATCATGCCTGGAGTCGCGTTGCCTGGACCTCATATACCCTGCCTGAAACCACCGCACCGTCATGCCTGGAATCATAGCTATGCCTGGATCTGTCACTGAGTTGGGACATGTTGCTGTGCCTGGACCTTTTCCTGTACTTGGAGGCAAGGCAAGGCAAGGCAATTTTATTTGTATAGCCCGTTTTTACAAACAGTTTGTTTCAAAGGGCTTTACACAGCATTATGACAACATGCTCTGCCCTTAGACCCTCACATCGACTGAGGAAAAACTCCCAAGAAAACCCTTTAACAGGGAAAAAAAAATGGAGAAACCATCACTGTGTTGGGAACTGGAGTCATCACTGTGCCTGGACCTTTCTCTGTGCCTGTACGTGGAGCCGTCACCATGTTGGGACCTGGCTCTGTGCCTGGAATCATGACTGTGACAGAACCTGTCACTATGCCTTTGCTGTGCCAGGACCTGCCCTAAACCCAGTACATTCAATTTTGTTACTATAATTTTATAATCATATAATGCTCTTGTTTATCCTAAACTGACACTGTGCCCTGACCTGTCAATGTCCCTGGATTTAGGATCTCTAACTTCCTTTGGAGTTGAACATCGCGGAACTGGAAACAAAACAAAGAATGTTCTAAGATTTATGATGATTGATTCTTTAAATAACAGTGACATTAGAAATACTCACTAACTGGGGACATTTCCCTGTCCCCTGGCCTTTCACCATGCTCCACCAAGCCAGACAAGGGGGGAATTTCAGAGTCTGAAACAAGCAAACAGGTTTCTTTTTGCACATATTAAAGTGATCATTACTGTGTGTAACTGTGCTGCATGGAATGTTAAGTTCCAAAAATGTTAGTTATCATAGATAGTGGTTAACATTGCTCACAAGTTGAATTAACACTGGGTTCAGCTGTGTTGTTCTTAGTGAGCTGTAATGGTGTTGGTGGCTTAGGAAAAGGGAGTAATTTTCCACTTATACAATTTGAGCAACATGAATGAGCATGTAAGTCTAAAACACACTGCACAAGACAGCATTATGTGCTACGAGCGGATTATCAGAATTAAGTATAGTTCCAGAATCATTTACCCATTCTGCTCTCCTCTTCTCCTCCTCCTCCTCCTCCTCCTCCAACATGTCATCAGATTCTGGGGACAGAGAAAAATATTGTAAAACAATAATGGTTGAAAACCTGAGCACAGTTGGTATTCTATTGATATATTATCATGTCGTCTTCATGAATTTGGAAAACATACCAACAACATAATCTTCAAATTTTCTCTTTGCCACTTTCCTCTTTTTGCTTATGACCACCTCGTCCTCTTCCTCCTCGTGCTGGCTAGTTAAATTATAGCTCTCGCGTTCCTGTACGTTAGCTAAAACATGCATACAATTTAACTGTAAAACGTAATTTAATCCACACACTTTAGGTTTGATTGCTAGGGAGACACAACTTATTAATCAAAATGTACCTGAAGTGATTTTAATCTTTATTAATGGGAATGACCACCAGTCACCCCAGGGTTCCTCTTCTTGAAAGCGTTTTGTTTGTGCCTTGGCCATCCGATGGTCTTATTCACAATCCAGTTCAGTGGCACCGTGCCCTCCGTTTCTTTGCCTTCCTCCTCCCACACGGCCCTGGTGAACATTATCTGAAAAGGAGAACATGTAATTTTTACTTCAGAATTAAACATTAATTTGACCAAAGCAACCTGAAGCATGTAAATTCGCAGTGGCATCAAAGCTATATTTGACCTTTTAGTATCTGTGTTGTTCAATGCCATGTCAAAGAGGTATTAACACATAACCAGCTTTTTGTGGGAGGACAACCACTTTCCTCAGAAACTCTTTCTCCTGTAGGGTTTCTCTTCTCATTGTGTGATTGTTGGAGATGTATATGTAGCCTGGCTAAATTGAACCAGCACAGGACACAGAAATATCTTCTGGGGTCTTTATTTCTGGACAGAAGAATATGGTGTTCAAATAAAATAAATGATAAAAGTTTACCCAAAACGGCTGATTGTACTCGGCTGTAACTATGGTACCAGTAGAAAACCAAAAATCAGTGGCATTTAACACTGTGCACACTGGAATGCTTACTGTAACTCTGTCTAGTCTGCTATATTCACTTTGACTAATGTCATTAACCCTTGAGTAATTATCCTATTACCAACGAGTACAAAATAAATCCTATAGCCGAGCACCAACTAGTACAAAACTATATCTTGGAGTCCAGTACAAAAACATACAAAAAGAACTCTGGACTACTTTCAGCGGGTACAGAAATGTTCTTATATGCAGCACCGGAGTGATACAATTAACTATAGTGGCTCAACTCTTGTGCATTTTTCCGTAGCACCAGCAACATTAGCGACGGCCTGCTGCGTGACAACAGTTGGTTCTCCCGTCGTTTGTTTATCTGTCAACCTCATAGTCCCCCTGAAAACCGTAGTGTTGTCACACCGTTGTTGACAAGATGGCGACTTCCGGTTTTCCGGACTGCTCCCCAACCAATTCGCGTAACTAGGACAGTGCCACCTGGTGGCGTACTTAGCCCATTACATTACATTTTCCCACCCGGCTACATATACAATGTTTACAAGTGAAAAGCTACACGGCTGTTGGAAGAAGGGCACCGTGTGGCGTCTGTAATGTCTGAAAAGGTTCAGAATTGTGTCCTGTTGGACTATGTTAAGTTATGCACTGCAACTGTTATGTTACTGTGCCTTTAAGGTTTTCGGCGCTAAGCTACAGTGACGTCGTAAGGTGTATGCGTGCGTCAGTTGAGTAAATGCATGGTATACGAGCTACATGGTGTGGTCATTGAGTCCCAACAACGAACATAACATTTTGGCGAACGAGGATGTCTTCTTTTGTTTTACCACCGCCGCCACCTTTTCTCCCTGTTCCCGGTGACCCAGCTGTTCCCTGGGGCCATTGGCTGGCGTCTTTTGAGGACTATTTGCTGGCTTTAGGACACACAGAGCTAGCTGAAGCAAGGAAGTGCGCGCTCCTCCGCCATTGCCTCAGGCAGGAGGGACAGAGGATCTTCGCTACGCTCACCTTATCGGATGATAAGTATGCCACAGCCACGGCCGCCCTGAATGCTCACTTCGGCTCTGGACGAAGCCGACGCATGCACCGTTTTGAGTTTCACCAGAGGACCCAGAGGCCGGGTGAGACTATTGCCAACTATGTGTCAGCTTTACGTGAGCTGGCTACACTGTGTGATTTTGGGGCTCTGGAGGATGGACTCATAGTTGATCAGCTGATGGAGAAACTGCAGCAACTGTGGCTCCCCTTAAACATGCAACTAGGGATCAGTCATGTCCTGCTCAAGGGAAACGCTGCCGAAATTGTAACAAGTTGAATCACTTTGCCCGCTGCTGTCGCTCCTCCCCTGTGTGCCATGAGGGTGCGGCTGTTCCAATAAACACTGTGCAAACCCCACAGCCTTCGTTCAAGCTCTGCACATGCCGTGTGGGTACTGCTCTCATCCCGCTCCTTGTGGACACAGGTGCTAAAATGTCAATCCTGAACAAATGCACTTACGACCGTTTTTTCAGCCACGTGCCCATGGAAGCAGCGACTAAAACCCTGTTAGGCTATGGCTGTTCTCCCATCTCCACCCTGGGTGTGGCCCGCCTCCCTGTCAGGTATGATCAACAATACGCACCAGACACCAAGTTCTGCATCACCAGGAAGGGTGCTAACATTATGGGGCTGGACCTGTTCCTGGCTCTGGGTTTTACTGTGAGTGACGCTAGGGGCCTGCAGGTCCTGCAGGTCACTGCCTCCTGGCCTGACTGCTACCCTCAACTGTTCAGTGGGTTGAACCGCATGAAAGGATTTGTACACCAGCCTACGGTACCCTGCTGTCCGCCCTGTGATACAGCCCCTGCGGCACATTCCCCTGGCCCTCTGAGACCCAGTGGAGGCCAAGCTGCGTTGCCTGGTGGAGGCTGACGTCATAGAGCCTGTCAACGCCTCACCTTGGGTGTCAAACCTGGCAATAGCCAAGAAAAAGGGGGGGGGGGGACTGCGACTCTGCGTTGATCTCACAGATGTAAATAAAGCTGTCATCCCGGATAAGTACCCCCTACCCACAGCTAAGGAACTCACTAGCCATTTCCACGGCTCCACTGTCTTCAGTAAGATGGATCTGCGCAACGGTTACCTGCAGGTACCTCTAGCACCAGCCAGCATGGACCTGACAGCGTTTGTCACGCATGTGGGGGTTTTCAGATTTAAACGCATGGCGTTTGGACTGTCATCAGCCCCAAGCTGCTTCCAGAAGATAATGTCGCTCATGCTGGCTGGTATTCAGGGTGTCTCCATCTACCTGGATGACGTGGTGGTGCATGCGCCCTCAACCACACTGCACAATGCCCGTCTGGAGCAGGTTTTCCAGTGCTTCGAACAGCACGGGGTCACACTGAACGCAGAGAAGTGCATTTTCGGGGTTGCAGAGGTTGAGTTCCTGGGCTTTAGGCTCTCACAGGAGGGCATCGCCCCAATTCTGTCACACGCAGAGGCCATTTTGTCCCTGCCAGACCCGCAGTCCCAATCCCAGCTGTCCTCCTTCCTGGGGATGGCCGCCTACTACCTCAGATTCATGCCACGCTACTCTGACTCAAAGGCCCCCCTGCGCCAGCTGCTCAGGTACCTGCGTACCATCAAACAGCAGCTCACCTCTCCGCCCACGCTGACACATTTCAGTCTGACCACACCCACCATAGTCACCTGCGATGCCTCTGGGGTGGCCCTGGGCGCCCTGCTCTCCCAGACTCAAGAGGGGGTGGAACGCCCGGTGGCTTTCGCCTCACGAGCGCTTACTCTAGCTGAGCAGAAGTATTCATTGGGGTAGAGGGAGGCCCTGGCCTGCTTGTGGGCATGCGAACGCTGGCATGTTTACCTATATGGGAGGCCGTTCACCATCCGCACAGACCACCAAGCACTAACTGCTCTGCTGGCAACTCAAGGCGCAGGGCACAAGCCCATGAGACTGCTGAGGTGGGCTGACAGGCTGAACCAGTACAACTTCAGTCTGGAGTTTCTGCCGGGGCGGGCTAGGCGGGGTGGCACCTGACACAGAGAGCAATGAAGACTGGGTCAACATCCTGCACGGGCCCCTCAGTTCAGTGGTCACCCTGGAGGAGCTGCAGCAGGCCTCAGCACCAGCGTCTATCTAAGATGTCGCAAAGAAGAGATTCATCAGCATTCCTCTCACACACAAATGCATTTCTTTCATCCTTGAAGAGGAAGCAGTGGTCTCTTGGCTTGGAAGAAATGATTTGGTAGACGGTGGATGGTGTAGGAATTCCTTCAGCATGCTCTATCTCAGACAAGCGTCTGGTGACTGCAGGTAGGTGGTTTGAATTGTGTCACTGGATTCAAGTAGAATGGACATAGCTACTGTTAATGTCAGGAAATGTTTGTATTGTTCAGGGCTCAAGATGTTTCTCAAAACCACTGGACCTGTGTACAGCAAAAACTGTCTGTGCTCCCTTGCCTTCCAGCGCTCCAGTACATCAACACCACAAGGTTGCCGGGCAAAGTCACTTGGGATCTTTCGTCTCAGTGTGCTGAGTCTCACTGATATTTCATGCTTCTGTTACGGGTCCCAAGGATGAAGGACCACCACAACGAATAGTAGCTGTGTAAAGCAGGCGAAGCACAGGAGTGGAGACACAGTCTGTGTTGTTAGCTTTCCAGATTGCATCTGTCTGATTTATTAAACCACATGTATCATAATCACAGTCACATGACCACAATATTTATCTGTTCCTGGTCCAATTTCACTTAATTCAACATACATTTTCCTAGTCATTTCCAAGTCATTTCTATCACTCACATTCACATCTATTGCCATATTTTCTGTTCACAAATCAATTAATCAATTAATTATGATTTTTATTCAACATCTTCTGTAAATACAGCACATTTACTTAGTATAAACAAGTACAATATATTCCGCCATATAGTTTAACAGTGTTTCATGCAACTGTGCATGTAATGAACCATGCACTTGGAACGCAGAAGTGACAAAGTGCTTGTGCCATGTGTAAACTTAAGGTTTAAAGGTTTAACAAAATACAGGGTAACAGCATAAATAAATGACAACTTAACCACACATCTTGTGCAGGAGCCCCACTGCTAATGATTCTCACTCTGCCAAGTGTAACCATGGATGTAGTGTAATCGCCGCTTCATTTGGCACAAGATGGTGGCTTCACGGTAAAACTTTTCTACTCGTCGCCGTCGTTTAACCATAAATAACATCTTAAAACATGATGCAAACTTGGCATAAACATTCCCGGTAATCATAAGCTATTGGTGGCAGCAGTAGCTGAGTCTCCAGTCTCCATTCCTCCTCTCCATTCTCCCTCCACCAGTAACCTCCTCAGTCCCGTCATCTTCACACTCATTACACACTAACTGAAGAGGGACAGAGTGAGTATAAAAACCCAGTTGCACGTGCAGTTGTTTATTTTATGTTGCTGGTACAAGTGAAGCATTCACTACATTTTGGTCTTCACTGTACCCAAGCACCGACACAGGCCTGCACCGTTTTTCACTTAGAGACTGTTTGACTTTACTACTGGGTGTACATTACTTTGGTACCGGATTTGTGTTTATTGAAAGGTACTGTGAATTTGACTTAAAAGTCTGTGATTTAAGTGATATTTTTGTGCTTCATAGTGGGTTATATTTGATACTCCTATTTTTGCTAATATAATGATTTCATTTTAAAAGTACTGTGTATGGGTGATGACTGGAATTCATTACAGGGATCCACTGGTTAAGAAATATTATTAGTTCAGGTTTAAAACAGATTGAATAAATTAAAGGGACCAGCCCATGCAAAATCTTTTAAATTCATGTTAATTCTTAGTAGAATTATCATGCCTGATTTCATTTTCTATTAAGTGGAAGCACCACCATTTGTTTACTTATATTATTTTTATAGATAAAGGACATCTTAGGTTAATACGGCACCACAAATAATTAAAATCAAGAACCCAGAGCCCACCCAGAGTGATACAGTCAACTCAGTTCATTGTGGATAAACTGGTACTCTTTATCACATGGGTAGGGTGCTACATAAAAAAAAAAATCCTCAAAGAGAACCCCATATTTCACTGATTGTGCAATTGCGCAGGTGGGAATTATAAGACTTTGATACATCAAAGGCTGTAGGACAGGATTAAACAGAGAAACACGCGAGAGGGAAAATGGAGCGCTTTTTTGTGCGGAGCAAATCACCTACCACCAGTGCAGAGAGTGCCGACAACCCACCACCGAAAGTAAAGAGGAAAAAAACTCAATAAGCTCCATGTGGACTGCACACTGAAACTCAATTTTTGTGAGCTCCCACTGGATCAGTTTTGGTTGGCTCCTGCATCGGAGTACCCAAGCATCACCCACCACGCGATTGAGTAACTTCTTCTTTTCCCCACTACCTACCTGTCTGAGTTGGTGTTCTCTACTCTGGTTTACATGAAGAACAACCGGTCACGGCTCTCTGTTGAACAGGACTTTCAAGTGGCCTTCTCTTCAGTGCCAACAAGGATTCAAAAAAATTGCGCACCCCAACAGGCACATGTATCTCACTAATTTGTAAGTAGGCAAAATATTTACAATAGCACATGTTTCAATGCTGAGCCAAAATGTTACATTTATAATTCGTAGTTCAGGACCATGGACAGTGCAGTTTCCTTGCATTGACAGTTCTCTGTGCTGAATTTCTGCTGAGTTTCCTTTGCCTCATTTTTAATTTTGTGACCTGTCTGGTTTAAATGGGTGTGTTGCTGCTTTGATGAAGCCTAATTTGATAAAGTTTCAAAGTATTTTTAAAATATTTCCTTAAGAAATATTTCATAAGTAATATAGTTGTCTTTGTCACATTTTATTTGGCATTGATAAATAATTATGCACATTTAAAGATATTTTACATGATATGAGTGATAACGTGTTATAAAGGATATTTTGCACAATAGGTGTGCCTTGGGCACAAAAAGTTTGGGAACCACTGCTCTATGTTCCCACATTACCAGCCTATAAAATATATTAAAGAAGCCTTGCACTGGGAGGAGAGCTAGCCCCTAACCCTAACTTACATTTGTTGCCCCGCTTACTATACAGCGATGTGGTGTAGATAACGGCAGGACTGGCAAAAACACATCAAGCTGTCGGAAAATCACTGCACGTGTGCTACTTTTCTTCTTCCTCCTCTTTCCCAGAGTGCCAAACACAACAACTAACTCCTGCCCCTGCTGGCTACAATCTACAAGGCGCTACATAAGCTATGTAGTTGGCAAGTAAATCAATCAAATGACACACTCCTGTGTTTGTTTCTATCATAACAAAACAGTGGACAATGAATATATGTATATATATATATATATATATATATATTAAACAGCACCGAACAAACTGGACCTGCACCAGCACCTACTGTCCTCGCCCAGGTGCACACTCAGACAAAGATAACCACAGTAAATGTAAAATCCAGTATATATATATTATATATATTATATACATATTATATATATATTATATATATTTGATTTTAGTATAACTTTGTAGTGTCTTCTTTCCTCTGTTTGTTTCTGTGCCATTATAGGGCCTCCTTTCTTAGGTTTCTTTTCGACAAATAGACTGTCAAATAAGCCGGGTGTTTGTCTAAACTAAAAGGTCAAACACCTGGACAGCCATAAAATTCAGATGGTCCCGTAGCCTAAAAGCTAAAGGTGAGGTCAAAGGTCATCAACCATATTGATGGATAGTGGCGTCTTGCTGACTAAGGAATGTGCTCAGAAACGGTATATAAGGAGTGTGTTTGGAGCTGAAGAGGAGGGGCATCCAACGATTGGCACCAGAGACTCCCTCAGATTCGGCCAGAGGTTTGACATCGTCCTTTCCCACAATAAAGTTTTTTATCAGTGAGAGAAGACGTGTCAGCGGTGATCATTTTTTTCATCAACACATCAATACACTACACTTACCTGGGCCATACACATATTTAGGAGGACCAACAACATTGATATAATTGATGAAGAAGATGTTCATATACTTAGAGAAATGCAAACAGTGTATTCTGGGGTTAAACAGAAATCTCAGGGTTGGACTGCAGAGTACCACAGCTCACATCACTGGAGGAATCTACTGGACAGGAGGTTGATGAACAAGGCAACTCCAACTGGTACTGAATCAAACGTAACTTTCGGTTGCGTTGATGTGATGTTCAACTTCCGTGAGATCTCTTATTCTTATTCTTCGCGTCCTTTTCAGCTGACTCAACTCCACGAGACTTCCTGGTGAGAGAACGTCTCTATATCATGCTCTATATACAGGCTATGCTCACAAGTAAAGAGACACATGTGCGGCATGTACTAGTGCACACTGGGTAATGTAGTAGAACCATAGGAATATAACTATCACGAATCACTGAGAGAGAAAGAGAACAGGACAGGGTACTATGAGCTCATGAGAAGTCCAGGTACGCCGTAAAAAGTCCCGGTATGCCAGCGGCTAAAATCTAGAAGTGCCGATACTCCATACCCATGTGTGCCGACCAACTTACATGTAAAGCACTGTGCATAATAAAATAAGATGTCATTGTCAAATATTATCACTTGCTTGTGTAATTTTTGGGAATCAAAATGAAAATGAAATATGAAAATTTAAGAACTCACATGTGTCTACTTCATCTTACCCCTTTTTTTTCCTTTTAATATTTTAAGACACTACACTCTGCCTTAATCACTCATGTCTTCTTTAAAGCTTTAGCTATAGCTATTGTTATCTAACTTCTCCACATTAAAATGTCAGAATATGACTAAATTGCCCAGTCCTAACAGAAAATTTTGATTATGCAGTGGGTTTTCCTAAAAGATGCAATCGAAAATGTGGGGTATTCATGCAATTTTATGCAATGAAATTGCAGGAAAATTGCGATATACATACAATTCAATATTTTGACATTTGCTGTAAAGCACAAGTGTCATTGTTTTTAATCTTAGGGCATTTTTTTATTCTCTCTCTCACACACACAGTCTCATTTATATTCTTGCAAGAGGCGGTAATGACGTGGAATTATGTCACTTCATAAGATTTCCAAGGCAATGGGGAAAATTGCTGTAAACATGCAACATTTCTCAACTTTCTTTGAAGATATGTGACTTTTTTGCAACGAAATGTGAGGAATATGAAATCATTCAAGTTCCTCATATCATGCGCGTTTTGTATGCAATCAAGTGATGTATGCAGCGAAAGTGCAACGTCTTTGGAAAAAATGTCACCCTTGCAGAATATGCGGACTTTTGGTGATTTTGCATCTAATTGCATAATTGTGGTTTTCTGGAGGGACTGATTGCCCATAGGTTTGAATATGTGTGCATTTCCTGTCTGAATATGTCAGACGTGTGTTAGACCAGTGACCTGTGCAGGTCAATACTGCTCTCGTCCCAGGCCAGCTGGGATTGGCTCCTTCACCTAGGTGATGGCGTGGCCAAGTATTTGTCCAGACCAGAACCCCACTGAATACCTGTGGGGCATCCTCAAGCAGAAGGCGGAGAAGCACGAGGTGTCTAACATCCACCACCTCGTGATGTCATCATGGAGGAGTGGAAGAGGATTCCAGTAACAGCCTGTGAAGCTCTGGTGAATTTCATACCCAAGGACTAAGGTAGTGCTAGATAACAATGGTGCTCACACAAAAGATTGACACTTTGGGCACAATTTGGACATGTTCACTGTGAGGTTTGCTCACTTGCGTTACCAGCCATTCAGCCAATAATTGCTGTCCATCCATCCATCCATTTTCCTCCGCTTATCCGGGGCTGGGTCACGGGGGCAGCAGTCTGAGCAGGGACGCCCAGAATTCCCTCTCCCCGGACACCGCCTCCAGCTCTTCCGGGAGGATCCCAAGGCGTTCCCAGGCCAGCTGAGTGACATAGTCACGCCAGCGTGTCCTGGGTCTTCCCCGGGGCCTCCTCCCGGTGGGACATGCCTGGAACACTTCCCTAGGGAGGCATCCAAGAGGTATCCGGTACAGTTGCCTGAGCCACCTCAGCTGGCTCCTCTGGATGTGGAGGAGCAGCGACTCTACTCCGAGCTCCTACCGGGTGACAGAGCTCCTCACCCTATCTCTAACGAAGTGCCCTGCCACCCTGCAGAGGAAACTCATTTCGGCCGCTTGTATCCAAAATCTTGTTCTTTTGGTCATGACCCAGAGTTCATGACCATTGGTGAGGATAGGAATGTAGATTGACCGGTAAATCGAGAGCTTCGCCTTTTGGCCCAGCTCCTTCTTCACCATGACAGACCAGTACAGTGACTGCATTACTGTGGCCGTGCGCCGATCCGCCTGTCAATCTCTCGCTCCATCCTTCCCTCACTTGTGAACAAGACCCCGAGATACTTAAACTCCTCCACTTGGGGCAGGAACTGTCCTCCAACCTGGAGTGAGTAAACCACCTTTTTCCGGTCGAGAACCATGGCCTTGGACTTGGAGGTGCTGATTCTCATCCCAGCAGCTTCACACTCGGCTGCAAACCGCAGAAAGCAAAAAGCAGAGATGAAATCCAGTGGCTCCCAAACCGGACCCCCTCCGGCCCCCAGCTGCGCCGAGAAATCCTGTCCATAAAAATAATGAACAGAACCGGTGACAAAGGGCATCCCTGCTGGAGGCCAACAATGCACTGGGAACAGGTCTGACTTATTGCTGGCAATGCGAACCAAGCTCCTGCTCCGGTCGTACAGAGACCGTACAGCCCTTAGCAAAGGGCCTTTGACCCCTATACTCTCGAAACACCTCTCACAAATGCCACGAGGGACACGGTTGAATGCTTTCTCCAAGTCCACAAAACACATGTGGACTGGCTGGGCAGACTCCCATGAACCCTCAAGCACCCTGTGTAGGGTATAGAGCTGGTCCAGTGTTCCACAGCCAGGACGAAAACCGCAGTGTTCCTCCTGGATCTGAGGTTCAACTATCGGCCGAATTCTCCTCTCCAATAATGGCTGCCTGTTGAGTTATTTTCAGAGGACAGTAAATCAATACTGTTATACAAGTTACATTGTGACAGGTCCTGGGTGTTTGTTATATTGTAGGATTGCTGGTCTCCTCTTCCCATTCATTGGATGGCCAACACAACACAACACACCTGGGTTGTGTCATCCAAGGTTATATATAAGCCCCGCCACTCACATTTTGTTTTCTGTTTTACAGCACTTCCAAGCACACACTTCTACACAACCACATGTACACTACTGATCTACTGACGTACATATCACATATTTGCAGTTTTCATTTTAGTAATTATTGTAATAAATTAATGTTAATACGAATTACTAATTACGAATAATTGTATTAATGTTAAAATCAGTACCCCGAGCCAGGTTGTGGCCCCGAGCCAGGTTGTGGCAATATCCAAGATCAATTTCTATAGTATTGTCCCTTGAGAAGATATAATAAAATGGTTGCTGAATTGAGGGCTGTACTCACTTTTGTGAGATACTGTATCTGGAATGCATGATATCATTTCCTCTTTGCTTATACTACAAAACAATTTGTAGAAATAACTGCAAAAAGTAATTTAATTAAAAAACGTATTGGATAAATCTGAACTCAATTCATAAACTTTGATCCAAAGACAATTATATGGATGAGGCTCCAAACAAATGACTCAAGCATTTGAGATAAACAGTTTGTCCATTTGAAAAATAGGGATTTAAAATAAACATATTTTCATGACTACAATGAGAATAAAATGCAGTTGTCATTGTCACACACAAGTATCTTAGTTCCCACCTAAATAAACCTTCTAGACTCAATCGTTGTCGTGCATGATGTTGAGTTTTAAAATATGGAATATCCTTATATTTTAGAGGTCATCGTGGATTTTGCACTCCACTGAGTTTTCTGTAAGAGATACGGCTTGGCAAACAGCAAAAATGGATTCAGCAGAAAAAGTACCCTCAGAAAAGTCTGTTTGCCAACTTTTACTTGTGGCGAGAGGTGGAGGTTTGGGGGGGAGAATGTAAAGTTTAAATAAAAGGGAGGGGAAAATTAAAGAAATCAAAAAAAAAACGACAATGCCACCTGGGGAATTTCACCCCAGGAAGTAGGACCAAAATAATCACAATCAAGGAAGAAAAGGACACAGGTTCGGCAACTGAGGAGGCAGAGACCGCAGATAAAGAAAGAATATTTTTATTTGAAATATCAAATGAATTTATTATTAAACTATAACTAAAACTGAAACGACAAGGGAAGAAAAAGAGTTATACACAACATAAGTAAAAATGATTTATTATACTCAATAAAGAAAGATACTTAATCCAAACAAACTAGAATTAACAAGATAACTAAGACCACAGTGTAGCCAGAGCCTCAAGGGGAGGCAGACTACATGGGGAAGTGCCCCTGCTCCTCACCTGGGGTGAAACACTACACAGCAAACAAAACAACATACACTACAGTGACCAGGTGACTACTTGCATGCAATAAGAGTGAGGTTCCCACCACAGTGCCTAGCCTCCCACTGGGACTCTCGGACCACACTGTCAAACAAAAGAAACCTGAAAGCAAAACAAACAAAATGTTAACAAAACCACAACCACAATTGAAACCTAATATACAAAATACGTAAAATTCAATCAAACCGTGGACCAGGAAATAATAGCAAAGTGTGAACTGAACACAAAACTCAACCAAAAAGACCAGTCCACGGGGTAAACAAAACAAAAAGAACAAAAAGCAGCAGGGTGCCTAAAAACACATAAAAGAGACCAGTTAGTATATTAAAAACTCATGAGACAAACTTTTGGGAGAGACCAGGGAGCAACTTACCACCAGGGGAGCAGGAACCAGCAAGAGGCTGAATCAGCCATTTTGTGGCCTTTTATACTCGACCCTGCTTAAAGGGGAGGAGCTGAGAGGAGGGAGGAAGGGCTGCGTTCAATAGCCCTAACTGTTACTCACTACATACTCAAAAATGCCCAGGGTATCACATTTCCTGAAAATCCACCTAGTCTATTCTCCAGCCTTTGCTTTGGCTCTGGAAACAGCAGTGTTGTTCACAAGTCTTTTTTTGCAAGTCCAAGTCAAGTCTCAAGTCTTTGGTCACGAGTCCGAGTCAAGTCTCAAGTCTCTAAAAAATTAAAGTCTCAAGTCTCTTGTTGTAATAAACCTTCTATCATCTGCTGCTATTTGGTCGACTAAGAATACTGCACAGCTATATCTATCAAAGCATTTACTGTATTATTATCACTCCTTTATCTACTGTATTAGCAGCATGAAGTATCAGCACTGATTAGTTGTTTGTTATATGATCACTTTAAACAGGCTATTGCAATGCAATATGAAGACACAATGACAATGTAGCCAGGCAGTCCGAGCAGCCATTTCTAATATCAGAATATCTGTGTTCTCAGTTGGGTGGTTCGCTGCTGCCGCCTAGTGGAGTAACTGAGCGATAGGGATTTGTGCACTGACGAGTGTTTTCAGTCAGAGAGAGACCAACACGAGTGTGGAGAGTCAAGCTAAACAGTGTCAGCAGAAAACTGTTAGCAGCAGGAGGTAACAGTTCATTTTTTGTTCCTCGAGTAGAAAAAGTAGCAAAGCTACATTAGAAGAGTTTTTTTGACCACGGAAAGAGAAGTCGTCCGACGCCGCGGAGTTGCTGACCCGTCTGAGCGGTGTGGCTGTCGAATATCCCGGTGAGTTAGCGGTTAGCAAACACGGTGAATTTAGGTCCTGGCTGTGGATAATTTGAAACATGTTCACAACTCGAGACTGTAGATTTATTATGTTAAAAAACAGTCGGGATAAGCTCATAATCCAGCGATATTATGAATGGTGTGTTTATTGAAAATGTCGAGTAACGTTACTGTGGAAAAAAATGCTAAATAGGCCTATCGGTCAGCTAATGCAGCTAACCTGAGCAGACGCGGTGTATATTATATGGTTAATGCATTTGGTGTGTTTATTCTTTGTAAATTGTGTCATATACTGAACTAAATGAAGTAAGGTTAAAGCGTACGTGAGTGTAATGTTATTTTGTGTAATGTGAGGGAATGTATGATACTGTGTGTAATTCTGAGAGATAAAGAGACACTGTGAACTTTGATAAGGACAATTAGTAATGTTTCCTGCACCTTTTGTGCAGGCTGGTTTTTTGTTAAGCTGTTCTATAGACTGGATTTGAGTTGCACAAGCTGCCTCCACCTCGCTGCCTTCTGGTTTCCACCTCATCATTCCCCATCATCGCTGGACCCTGGATCTTCAGTCATCATCTCCATCATCTTCAGTCCTCATCTTCTCCACTCACTGTAATGTTCTTGTTCTTTATGAATAAAACATTAAGAAGTATTCCTTTGTGCTAGCTTCAGCTAGCTGTTTACTTCATACACGCCGTACATCTCCCTGTGGTGCCTACTCACTCTGTATTTCAACATTCCGTCTATCAGTGCTCTAGTGATGTTCGATCGCCCCCTATGGGTAGCTCCTTTGTTAGCACTTATCATTACATCCCCCTTCCGAACAGGTGAGTACATTACATTAACCACAACGTTTCAAGTACTGTCACTTTGTAAATCTTAACAGTCTTGACTAACATTCAACATGTCACATATAGTGCAACAAACTATATTCCTTAGCACTTAGCTTTCTCTGTAACACAATATATAACACATTGCAAATAAACACATTATAGAACAGCAGATTTGGCACAAGTGAACAGTTAATATTCTTCTGTTTTTTTTTTTTTTTTTTTTTTTTTAACAGCCAAATGTCAACAACTTTCTGTCACATTTTATTAGTTGAACAGTTCATTCTTGTTCTATGAGCCTCTCAGGAGGTTTCCTTGGTCTGGTAGACCTTCTCAGTGTCTCAGGTATTGGGGAAGGTGAAGGAGGCTCGCTGTGGTGCACATCTGGTGTAACACCCTCTTGTTGTTCAGATCCAGTCTCCTCGGCCTGATGTTCAGTGTCCTGAGTCTTTAACAGACTCCTCCTGTTTCTCCTTAACACTTGTCCATTCTCTGTCTTGACAACAAATGACCTGGGTCCTACTTCACTGAGAACTGTTGCTTTCCTGTCCCAGGAATCAGGGCCCTCAATCCTCACAACATCCTTTTCCAGGAGAGGTTTCAGACGCCTTGCTGTCTTGTCATAGTTCATTTTCTGTCGGTGCTTGAGTCTCCTCCTTTTGTCAGTCAGCTCGTTGTTGTGTTTGTTATCATTGTCTCTTGAAATGTGTGGAAGTGTGGTACGCAGCTTGCGATGCATGAGTAGCTCAGCAGGGGATGCACCACACTCCAGAGATGAAGCCCTGTAGCTTAGCAAAGCAAGGTGAGGGTCAGTCTTACTGTCTATTGCCTTTTTTAACAGTCTCTTTACAATTTGGACCCCTTTTTCAGCCTGTCCATTCGCCTGTGGATACAAGGGGCTAGAGGTGATGTGTTGAAATCCATATTGCTTTGCAAAGTCACCAAATTCACCACAGTCATACTGTGGACCATTGTCA
The DNA here is from genome assembly GCA_021432705.1 of Caranx ignobilis. NCBI lineage: Eukaryota > Metazoa > Chordata > Actinopteri > Carangiformes > Carangidae > Caranx > Caranx ignobilis. Next base: position 1,983,695 of record MU269980.1, read on the forward strand.
CTGACAACACACTGTGGGATTCCATGTCTGGCGAAAAACCCTTTCATGTGAGTGATGACAGACTGTGCTGATGTACTGGAAAGCTGTGCAACCTCTGGATAGTTAGAATAATAGTCAATCACCAGAAGATAGTCCTTGCCATGCAGATGAAACAAATCTGTGCCTACCTTTTGCCATGGTGCTGTGGGTAGGTCTGCTATCAGCATCGGCTCTTTTGTTTGTTTGTAGTGATGCTTGAGACATGTTTCACATTTCTGTATCGTCTCCTCAATATCCTTGTTGATGCCAGGCCAGTAAACTGCTTCTCTCGCTCTCCTTTTACATTTCTCCACACCAAGATGTCCCTCATGGATACGCTGCAGCATATCCTGGCGCATGGAATGTGGAATGACAATCCTGTTTTGTCTCAGCATCAGCCCATTGGCCATAGACAAGTCTGCACGCACTGAGTAGAACCCTGGACAGACTCCTTTTGACCAACCATTTTGAATATGGTGAGACACTTTTTGCAGCAGGGGATCTTTTGCTGTCTCCTGTACAATCTGCTGCAACATGACATCTGATGTTGGGAGTGAAGCAGTCACCATGTTTACGTGTGTTTCAGCATCCTCAGTTGTAGTACTGCCTAACATGTCACTGCTTGGTGCTGGTGCTCGTGATAAGGCATCCGCCAGCACAATGTATTTTCCTGGCGTGTAAATCAGTTCAAAGTCATAGCGCTGCAACGCCATCATCAAGCGCTGAATTCTGGGTGACATGTCATTGAGGTTCTTTTTTCTGATTGATATGAGTGGTTTGTGGTCCGTCTCAGCTGTAAAGGTTGGCAATCCGTACACATAACTGTGAAACTTTCCACACCCAAACACTAAGCCCAAAGTCTCTTTTTCAATTTGAGCATAGCGTTGCTCTGTCTCAGTCATTGATCTGGACGCATATGCTACAGGTTGCCATTTGTCTCTGTTCATTTGGAGCAGCACAGCTCCCAAGCCATCTTTTGAGGCATCAGTGGAGATTTTTGTTGGCTTCGCTGGATCAAAGAATGTGAGGACTGGTTCAGTAGTTACAGTTTCCTTTAATTTTTTCCACTCTTTTTCATGTCGAGCAGTCCACTCAAACACTGTGTTGTGCTGTAGCAACTCCCTGAGGCATGCTGTCTTGGAGGTAAGATTAGGAATGAACTTACCCAGGAAGTTGATCATTCCCATGGCTCGCAAGACACCTTTTTTGTCAGTGGGGGCAGGCATGTCCAGTATGGCTTGCACTTTCGATTGATCAGGTTCCACCCCTTCATTTGTGACCTTGTCTCCCAAGAACGTCATCTCTGTGACTCCAAAGAGGCACTTGTCTCTATTCAGTTTCAGTCCATTCTTTATGACTCTCAGTAAGAGTTTCTCCAGCCTTTCATCGTGTTGTTGTTTTGTGTTTCCCCAGACAACCAGGTCATCTATGTAGACTCTGGTGCCTTCCAGACCCTCAATGATGGACTCCATCGCTCTGTGGAAGATCTCTGGCGCTGATTTAATACCAAATGGGAGCCTCAAGAAACAGTAACGTCCAAATGGTGTGTTGAAAGTAGTGTACTTGCTGCTTTCTGGGTCTAGCCTCAGCTGCCAAAACCCATGTGAAGCATCTAGTTTGCTAAACAACTTAGCACCAGCCATTTCACTCATTATCTCTTCTCTTTTAGGAATCTGATAATGCTCTCGTTTAATATTTTCATTTAGATCTTTGGGATCAAGGCAGACTCTTAGAGCACCTGTAGCCTTTTTCTTGACACATGTGATGGAGTTCACCCAGTCTGTGGGCTCTTCCACTCGTTCAATGACCCCCATTTGAGTCATTCTTTCAAGCTCTTTTTTCAGGCCAGCCTTGAGTGGCGCAGGCACTCTCCTTGGGGCATGCACTACAGGCACGGCATCATCCTTGAGCTGAATTTTGTAGGTGTAAGGTAATGTCCCATGTCCTTTGAAGACAGAAGGAAATTTCTTGACAATGTCTGAACTTCCCTCACACTGTTGGTGTTCCTGTCTTTCGCCTTGTTTGACCACTTTCAAGCTGTCCCTGTTCATCTGGTAGATCCTCTTTACTAGTCCTAGGTCCTCAGATGCTTTGTCTCCTAGGAGTGACTCGTGTCCATTAGGCACAATGGTGAAAAACATGTTATGCTGTTTGCCTTTTGCCGTCACTTTATGTCTGCATCTACCCTTTGTTTGTATTGGTTGGTTATTATATGCTTTTAGTGGTGTGACTTTTCCTGTGAATATTTTAGGCTTCTCAGTCAGTGCCTTGAAATCCTTCTCACTGATCAAGTTAGCTTTGGCCCCTGTGTCAATTTTAAATGTTACAACTGTCCCATTGACTAACAGTGGAGCAGTCCATTTGTCATCTGTGACTGTACTTACAGTTTGGCCTGTATCATTTATTCTTGAGGTCTGTGTGCTGACGTTTTCATCATGTGACACCATCTTAATGAAAAATGTTGCACTTAGATCATCGCTGTCATCAGTTTCTTCCTGCACTGTGTGTACTCCTTGTCCTTTTTTCTTAGAGAGACACATTCTTGCATAATGGTTTTGTCCTTTACATTTTGCACATGTTTTTCCATAGGCAGGGCATTGTCTTGGTTTGTGTTTTTCACCGCATCTCTTGCAAGTGAACATTTCTTTATCACTGGTTTTAATTCTGTTGTCATTATTTTTAAATTTGCTCCGTGACTTTCCTTTCATTGACACTGCATTCACTGTCCTGCCTTCTTGGTGCGCTGCTCCATGAGCAGGCTCTCTGAAAGTCAGTACATGTTGTCGTGCTAGCTCACTGGCTTGACTTATTTTAATAGCACTGTCCAACGTGAGTTCTGTTTCCCTCAACAGTTTCTCCCGGAGCTTCTTGTCATTAGTTCCAAACACTATTTGATCTCTTATCATAGAGTCTCTGAGATCACCAAAATTACAGGACTGAGCTTTAATCTTGAGGTCGGTGAGAAAAATATCAAATGACTCACCCTGGTGCTGTAAGCGTGAGCGAAATACGTATCTCTCGTACGTTTCATTTTTCTTTGACAGACAGTGCTCATCAAATTTTTTTAAGACCTCATCAAACTTATCTTTATCTTCGGGTTGAGCGAACACAAAAGTGTTGAAGACCTCTATTGCTTCTGTGCCGGCGATGGTGAGCAGCATGGCTATTTTCCTTTCATCTGCCCGTCGATCCACTCCGACAGCCGCAATATACAGCATGAACTGCTGTTTGAAAGCCCTCCAACTTGCATCTACGTTTCCAGTCAGTTTCAGCGGACTTGGCGGTTTAATTGCGTCCATCTTGTTGTGTCGCTTCTTATTCTTTACCCCGGTCCTGGTACCATGTAATGTTCTTGTTCTTTATGAATAAAACATTAAGAAGTATTCCTTTGTGCTAGCTTCAGCTAGCTGTTTACTTCATACACGCCGTACATCTCCCTGTGGTGCCTACTCACTCTGTATTTCAACATTCCGTCTATCAGTGCTCTAGTGATGTTCGATCGCCCCCTATGGGTAGCTCCTTTGTTAGCACTTATCATTACACTCACCTCAGAATTTCCCTCATCTGTGACCAGGATGGACAGTCTTTCTCATAAAGGGTGGTAGGAAACTTGAGTACACTCAGAGACAAACAGAAACATTCATAAACTTGGGTTGAGTAAGCAAAGACTGACTCATACTCACCTGGTTGACACTATAAGTGTATATTTTGGGTTATTGAGATCTCAATTAATGTTTTGTTTTGGTTTTTTTATTTTGGTTGGGTCCCAACAAACATTTACTTTTACATTGAGCATTTTTTTGAGTTTGGATACCAGTGTACAACTGAATTTCATGGTGAATTCTGAACAATTTAGTTGCCATAATTGTTGATGATTATAATTTAACTTGCAATTGGGCCACATTGCGTAAATTTGTTCATGCCTAGTTGTTAGCAGGTTAAAGGGCCTGGTTACAAATATGGAAAGTGTATTGGAGTGAACGGACACGTTTAAAGTTATTGTTTACTTGAAAGTGAATATTAAAACAAGTGAAACAACCGTTAAACATTTCATCAGAGACAATAGAGAAATTTAAACAAATTCAGATGTTGGTGTGAATTATTGTGGGAAGGATTAAAGGGTTTTCATATAATCTTACTGCTCTACATTAACGCCAGTCTCCTCTTAGAACCTAGATATTAGATACACCGGCCGGATTGGTGACATACACACACCAGGGCGGTTACAACAATAACAATGGTAATCTATTCAGTGGCTGGTAAAATTTCAACATTCACTATGCTAGTGGAAAAGTGGGGGAAAAAAGTTAAAAGTGTGCACTCTGCAACCATATCATTTAATTACACTGGGTCTCCAATGACAGCTTTTAAGTCTACTATAAATTAAAACATTCCTCTATCCTCTCACTCAAACCCAGTGTAATGGTAACCTGGTAAACCTGTAACATTAACGTTACGTGGTCAACAATTAACCTGTAACTTTAACCTGCCTGTAAGCCGACAGTATAACTGTGTATTTTTCTACGTTTAACGTTAGCCAGTAGATGGTGGCAGCGGAACGTAGATGAATAACTTTACCCAACTCTTTTTTTTTTTTTTTAACGCATGTTAACGCCACTCCATGCAAACACATGTGACAAGCAAACTAACATTCACTCACCTATTAAAATATTGAGTTAGAAAGCTGGTAGCTGAGCTAAACATCTTTGCTAACCGTCCATATGTGCTAATGTGACTGACCTATCCGGGTGAGTTTTCAGGTGCCTGATAAAATTTGATGTGGTTGATCCAGCGTCCTTTATCTTGGTATTGCAGACTTTGCAGTCAGCGCTTCTTTTGTTGGTGCTGTCCTGTTTGAAGTTTTTAAAACCAAATGTAATTACAAAGGGTACAGCAGCAGCTGCAGGTGTGCCGGTCGCCATAGTGTCATCTGAAGTACTAATGCGTGAGGCCACAAGGCGCGCACCCGAGGCATATGGTTAAAATGGTTACCATCTCAAAAAGGAAGGAACGACATTAAGCTCATCAGACGTTTCAGAGTTTCCCCGATGTTAATACGCCCAAAAAAAGAGAAAACATAATGATTGTTCACGAGTCCCAGAACACGAATCCGAGTCCAAGCACAAGTCCAAGTCAAGTCTGAAGTCTCTGTGTGTGCGACTTAAGTGCGACTCGAGTCCGAGTCGCAAACTCGAGTCCCCATCTCTGGGAAACAGTAAAGAGACTTGTTAATCTGATGCCTGTGTATGACACGACCCTTCTGAAGTTTAACATGGGGTCCAGGCTTTGTGATTGAAGACGTGTTTGTAGATAGGGTTTTTAAGGAAGAGGATTAGGGCCACTGTGGAAAAAAACAAACAAAAAACAAGTGAGATCTGACATTTTTCTTAGAATTCTGACCTCTTCTGTGGTTTTTAGGGGGCAGTGGGGGCAATTTTCCAATTCCAATTCTAGAAGACGTCACATGGCCAGGGCAATGGGGAATACTGGAGGCCAGATTACGTACTTGTTAAGAAGTTTACTGTGTGGACATGTGATGGTGTGACAAGAAGTAGGTGTCAGGACAGAGCTCATATACAGAGAGTGATGACAGGCAAACCCTGCAGAGAAGCTCTGCTCATATGGAAAGAAGCAAAGCCTCTAACTTGCTGCCTGTTTGCAAAGTAAACGTGTGTGTATATGATTGTAGATTTTCTGTGTGAGCTCAACAGAGATCTCTGCTGTCAGTGGATCTTCACTGTTGTGACAATCTGGAAGAAATTTATTTTGCTTTAATGTCTTAACTGCTTCTTAAAAATGTCATATGGAAATCAATTTGTGATGAATGGCACTGCTGGAGAGGAGTTATTTGGAACATTCGAGAGAGCTTTGAATGTCGGTCTGACTACAGCACTTTGCTGTGTGTTTCTCTTCATCAATGGGACCGTGTTATTCACCCTGAGGAGTAAACCAGTGTTTTGTGAGACCTGCCGTTACATTTTACTGTATAATCTACTTTTAGCAGACACTGCAAATTTGATACTGAATCAGGTGCTGCGCCTATTGAATGTTTCAAGTATATTCCTAACATATTCTGTGTGTTCTTTTCTCAGCCTCTCAGCTAATGGTGTAACTATGGTCTCACCTGTAACCCTGGTGGTGATGTCTCTGGAGAGATATATAGCTGTGTGTTACCCACTGAGGCACTCCATCATAATCAGCATCAAAAACACAGGGGTGGCCATCATTGTGATTTGGGCCTTCAGTTCACTAAGTCCCCTCGTTAAAGCTTTTCTACTAACAAAGTTTACATTTTATGAATTGAACAGCGTTGTGATGAGGCGCAAATGCTCTCCTGTTTCTGTGTCACTTGGGCTAATAGCTGAAGAATTTGACAAGATCTACAGTGCTTTTCTGTTAGTTTCATCAGCCGTGGGAATTATTTTCTCATATTTTGGTGTGATGGTAGCAGCCAGGTCGGCCTCTACAGACAAATCTTCAGTCAGAAAGGCTCGGAACACACTGACGCTGCATCTGATGCACCTGGGCCTCAGTCTCTCATCAACAACTTTCAATTCACTAATGTCAGCTCTTTTTACCGTGGTACCACGAGTAATATCTGCACTCATTATTAATTCTCTGTATGTGTTTTTCATCATGGCCCCCAGATGTCTGAGTGCTCTCATCTATGGTGTTGGAGATCAGACCATTAGGCCCATTCTCTTGTACTATCTCTGCTGTCGACCCAGCCCAGGCTGAGAGGTGATGTTGTGTCAAGTTCTTTGTTGTGGCACTTAGAAGCCACCACAGGAAAGAGATAAATACAGCCTCATAATGTTGAGCAAATTACTGCCCATTTCTGAAACAAAGCTAAATTCACGGTCACTGTCTTTTAACCCCTAGGCCACCAGGGCAGTCAAACAGATGTGTAAGTAAAATCCTTAACAGGGTTTGTTGTTGTATAATGAAATCACCCAAAATTATATGTTCGAGTTCAGTAAAATTGATTAGTGCCCAAGGCACAAGCTGTGTAAGGGTGCATGAGGGCAAAGAAGGACTATAATATATTATAGCCTTCATTTGCACCAACCAGTTTTCTAGACTGCAGCTCATTTCCATGTTAAATAAGCAGAGATTTTGTGTGGGCACCATCACAGAGCTGCATCACAGAGGTTGTGTTAGAAGAAGGGCAAGAGGGAGGGGGGCGGGGGATAGATTCACCTCTGGATCACACACCACAAACTGCTTCCAAATACATTGTATATCATTCATAAAGTTTATATTGACTCATATTGTCACATACATGTCATTTTGTTGGTTATGTGAAATCATTAAATTAAAACATGACTCTGTGCCTCTATGATGTGAATTGGTTTACATCTTGACTCCTGGGTTGATGGTGTTAATGTGATGATGCCTCTGGTTGAGTCTGTGTCAGATGGACAATAGAAGGCCAAAGAAGCCATCAGGTTCCCAGTTCAGAAAAAAGATAAAGGTCCACAGATCTCTGAGTAATTATGTGATGCAGGTAATGAAACAGATTTATGGTGAATTATGTTTATCAGCCTCATGCTATGTTGCTACTAATACATATGATGACTGTGTTTTTTTTTTAGCCTTGAATAGCAACCATTTGATCTTTTATTTTTTTATCGTGCAAGATGGGTCATTAACAGGCAACACATATGACCCAGGACAGTAGAAACAAGAGGAGCAAACAAACAAGCCAAAAAATAAATAACTAAATAAAAAAGTAAAAGTCTGCCAGCCTCTCTCAAAGAGTTGGGTTCCAGAGTCCAGGCTGTGTGCTGGAGACGACCTGTATAAGAGAACAATGCCCCCTAGAACAAAATTGAAACCAACCAAGAAGAGATTTTATGCCTATGCTCAGACTACTCCACTTAAATGTGTAGGATACTTTGAGGCAGAAATGAGATGGAAAGACAACACAATCACAGATAACAGGAAATGTAGAGGCACTGCTAAGTAGAAAACAATCTTTGAGTTAAAGACACTTAACACAGGGGAGAGAAAGTGAGCACATTAGGACAGACAGATTCAACAAGCTTGTTAAAGAGTACCCACTAGTAAGGACTAGGTCAGATTAAATGGTTACAGCCATAAAATTACAGTTGATAAAAAGGTCCCACCTGTAGCACAGGGTTTAAGGAGAGTCCCTGATCCCATATTAGAAGCTGTAAACCAGGAGCTAGACAAGATACTTGAACAAGGTATAATAGGGGAAGTAAATGAAGGATCAGAATGGGTTTCTAAAAGCCTGATTGTACCCAAGAAAGACACAAAAGAAGTGAGACTATGTGTAGACCTCAGGGAAGTGAATAGAGCTGTGATCAGGAAAAGACATCCAGTACCAACAGTAGATTGCATCTTACAGGCAAAAGTGGAGCAAAAGCGGTTGCTAAGCTAGATGCAGGGAAGGGGTTTTAGCATTGTGACTTAGCCCCAGAATCCAGACCCCTGACAACATTCATCACCCACAGAGGGTGCTACCGCTTCAGAAAAGTTCCCTTTGGATTATCGCGTGCACCAGGAGCCTCCCAGAAGGCTATGGACTTTATATTATGTGGATTGCCTGGCACCGTCTGCTACATGAATGATGTGGAGTGAACGAAGAGCAACTTGAACAGACACTGAGAAAAGTCTCAGAGATTCAAGGACAGAGGTCTAACCCTCAACAGAGGGCCGAAACTGAAAATGAGTAAACACTTTGCTGAAAACCAAAACACCGAAAATAATTACTGTGCCAACTTTTAGTACAATTGTGTTTATGGCTATGACTGGGTACTGACCTCACTAAAATCAAGGCACTGCAATTGCATGAAATTAATATTCATGCTTCAAAGAAATCAGTTACAAAATTATGAAAATATTTATTTAGCACTGACATAAAATTAAATTCTACTTCTAATAATAACCTACAGGCCTATAACTGACTGGCCTATTACTGGCTGCTGAAAGAAGAGAGGTAGGTCCTCTATCTCTGTATTGTATCACATCTGACCATCCCAACAGGCCCCCAAACTGCAGGTGACCACAACACCACAGAATGTAACACATTTAAACATGAGGTCTCAAAACAGAATCTCTAAATCATTGATCAGAAGCAGTTTCTTCACTGTGTGTAGCATCCTATATGTGAGTGACTATGTGTAAGCTGTTCTTCGTTGCTGTAGCGCCCTTAGCCTGATCGGAAGATCACACTATGACACCTACATTCCCTCTAGGTTCGGTGAGCTGAATATAGTTATTTGAATACGATAACCTGAGGTTAACAGTTGACAGTTTATTGCCACAAGTAGATAATTTTCTTGCAGTGTATGAAAAATAAAAAATACAGAAAATAAAAATAGAGCTTTCAAAAATATATGAAAAAAAATAAAATAAAATAAAAAAGTTCAAAAGAAAGTGTCGCTCCTTATTTGTTAGAAGGTCAGAGTTCAGTTTCAGGTCTGTGGTTTATGTGTGTAACGTTCTGCTCATATGTTCACTACCTGGTAGATTTTTTGTGTTGTATTCTTATCTGTATCACGAGTGAAGTGCGATGATGTCTGAAGTTCCTCTGAGAGGATCCCATGGCTGGCCACACCGTGCACCACTCCATCTGAGTCACTCATCTTTTCTGGCTCGACACCGAACCTCTTCGGGTTCGGAATCTGAATCAAGTCCCAATCCAGCAAAAAAAAAAAACAATTGGAGATCTCACAGAGGTTTACACAGTGAAAACAGCTCCTCTGTCTCTCACTCAACACTCACACGACTTTCTCCCCAGTTTGTCAGCTTGTTTACATGCATGTGCTCTGGTCGATAGCTCGGCTCTGAGTAAGATGGCGCTCGACTTAGACTGACATCACGCTTGGCTCAGAGTGAGATCACGTTCATGGCGCTGATGCGGCTGATGCGCCACCATGTGGTGGGGCTAAGGTACTACATTTAAATAACATAAATTGGTTTAGTAACCATGTGGGTTACATTGCATTTAGCAGCAGCAAGCAATTCTTCTTTGCACAAGCAGGTGGAAATCTCTAAACATTCATTTGATTGGACAATAAAATATTCTCTAAAACATCGATTAAACAGTCATCCATAAACCATTTAGTAACTTTTCATTCAGTAACCATTTAGTAACCAAAAAGAGAAGACTAAAAGTATCACGCCTTTACGAACTATATGTAGAAATGTGTTAGACCTTAGCAGTTGTTGTGTATGTAATGATTCAGGTGTACAAACAAGGGTTTTCTTCATCCTCTGTCTTGGGATCTACTTCAGTCTTGTCCTCTCCGGGCTCAGAGAGGGAGACCTGGGGAATGGTCTCTCCAGTATGCTGAACTACCTGATAAGGAGGTTGGGCAGCAAACTTATCATTAATGGCCATAGTAATACATTTTAGACAGAGGTGCCTGATGCATGGTATGCAGCAACAACCACATAGGGTTAACATCGTCACTGCTGCCACTAAGGAGAGAAGTACAGAGGTGATCAAGGTGTTCCACTTACCAAAGACATTGTCTAACCAAAAAAGGTTTTCTGGTTACCCTTTTGTAGCTGGCTTTAAAATTGTCTGGAAAAAGCTTTCCTCCAATCCACTCCGGCGGTCCTCAATTTGGACACGGTCTCAGAGTCAACCGATCTGGGTCACGGCACCAAATTGTTAGAGTTGGTTCTTTTATTGGAAGCCCAAGAACAAACCGCAGAAGTCTTCAGTTCAGAGACGAGGAATTTATTCAGGTCACAGGTAAAGTACAGCAGCGCTGGGTGCGTAGTGACAGAGCTCAGTCAGGATCTCAGCCAAAACGAACACAGCTTTGAGAAAACAGTTCACATTTATAATTCACAGTATCTTCTTGGGCTGGTCCTGCCCCATACAAGTTGGACTTTATGATAGAGTATGATGAGTCAGATGGTGCTGTCCACTCTTGCTTTATGATGTGTGCACAGAATATGTGTTAAGTATGTGTGTGAATCTGCTGTGAGTCAGGTGTGTATCTATTGTAACAGACCTAGCTGACAGAGAGAGAAGACACTGCAGTTACATCTTGTGCTTGCTTATCAGAGTCACCGCTATGTGGTGTCGTGAGGACACTCAGCAGTTTATGTGAGTTCAAGCACAGGACAGAGCACACAGTGTCAGACTGTCGACGCAATGCAATCCCAGTGTGAGCGACGCTGCCCTCTGCGATTTCGGCGCTCGTTTTCTCCCCCGGGATGAAGATGGAGGTTGACCCGCCGATCACCCCAGGAGACCGGCTGCTCGCTTCTGAGATGACCCGCTGCTCCCTGTCGGCTGGTTCCACAGGTGGCTCTTCACTTCTCCAAAAACGTCGGAGCAAACTTCCAAACTGCCGTCATTTGGATAAACTGACCACATATTGGGGATCTAAATGGTCATTTTCTCGCATGAAAAAACATGAAAACTTAATAAAGTGAGATATTAACAGCTCTACAGCGGAAATTAAAGCTGCCTTTAGCCTGTTTCACCGCTATCGCTGTCGGTTGGAGCGAAATGCATTTTGGGAAATTTGTATACTGCGGTGTGAACGACATCGGTCTGCTGGGATAGCATACTGAATCGCACATTCATTAGGCAGTATACAGTACTTAGGCAGTATGTAGTAGGCACTATGGTAGTAGGCGGTTTGGAATACAGCCAGTGAAACAAACCAAAGCTGAAAAAACTCAAACTAGCTGCCCAATACAAACAAAGAGTGTATCCAATTGTGTTGGATATATCCGCTAACTAAAATGACAACAAAATGTAACCCAGTAGATAATTGGGTCTAGTAATGTTGCTGTTGTTATTTTAAAAAGTATTATTTTTCATGATTAACCCTCTTTGATTTATTATTATGTCAATCACATTAATTTTGCACACACTCAGTCCTTATTTGTTGCATTATATAAAGTAGATACATGATATGTGAGAGAAAGTCAGAGCAGCGGTACGAGTCGATGAGAAACACAGAAGAGAAAGTTAATCACAACTTAAGAAAACAGCGGTTAATAACTTACTTATCAACACCGAACGACCATTGAAATTACACCTACCTGCAGCAGAGAGGCAGTTGAGCACCTGAGTTATGTGGCCACATGAATGTGATTTACTGCTACTGTTACTGTGTGTGTGTGTGGAGTTAAAGCTGCATACGTTGCTCTGGTAATCTGATGAAAAATGAGGTGTGTTGTTTATCTTGCTGCTGTTAATTTCGCTGTGTGTATTCATTCTGAGATGCACTGTTTATGATGTTATGTTAAACAACTGCCAGATGTGTTCATTTACAATGGGCAGATATTCTGTAGTCCTGAATTGATATTTTGATGTGTGTTAAATATGCATTTAGCTAATTCTTAGTTCATGATTCAATGGACATGTGTACAATGGTTAAAAGGATTTAAAATGAACAATATTTCATGTAGAAAATGAGCTAAAATATCATAATCCATGGTTAAATGGCTAGAATAATTAAATACTTACTTGGGGAAAAAAAGAGAACTGTACATAATCACTATTGTGTTCCAGTAGTGTGTTGAGATACTGAATATGGCCATAAGAGATAAGTTTGATGATTCTGTGTAGTAATAGTCCTGTCTTTGTACAGGCTAGGTTTTTTAGAACCTTCAGAACTTTTGGATGTGAATTCTCCTCGTGGAAGGAGATGGCGAGCCAGTGAAAACCATTCCTCAATCCAAGGAGCAAAGAACCCGTGCCAGAGCCTGAAGAGGACGTCCGATTCCTTCTTCACCTTAACTGAGTGTGTCGGTGGTAGGACCACTACACACACACACACCTGACTATTGAACCCAGACTCTTTAAATTGTTTCCCCTGACTTGACCTGACATTCTTTTGAATACAGTGTGCTGCAACGACAAGGACATTAAAAGACATTTACAGGGATATTACATTTCCATATGGACACTTTCAGTTGGTTTTATGTTGAAGAAAAGACTGTGAAACATTGAGAGATCACTGAATTTTATTTTTATTTTATTTTCATTTTCATACAAATTAATACAGTGAACTTACCTCTACTTCGCGGCTTCATCTATCTATTGTGTCCCTCATTTTCTCTTTTAAAACCTCCTCCACGAACCTACTCCCTGGTCTATATATTCGAATCCTGGTTCACTTAGTGAGTTACAAAAAGAACGAAAAATGCTAAATGGCAGCCCATGGTCAACAGGACTGACTTTTTTTTTTTTTTTAATAATGATATAAACACAACTTATAGAAAATGAGTTAGTGGAATGAACTGGAATTATGAAGTGTATTGATGTGTTGATGGAAAAAATGATCACCGCTGACACGTCTTCTCTCACCGATAAAAGACTTTATTGCGGGAAAGAACAATGTCAAAACCTCTGGCCGAATCTGAGGGAGTCTCCGGTGCCAACTGTTGGATGCCCTCCTGTTCAGCTCCAAACACACTCCTTATATACTGTTTCTGAGTACATTCCTTAGTCAGCAAGACGCCACTATCCATCAATATGGTTGATGACCTTTGACCTCACCTTTTAGCTTTTAGGCTGTCTTAGGTTGTCCAGCTGTTTGACCTTTTAGGTAAGGCAAACACCCAGCTTATCTGGCAGTCTATTTGTCGAAAACAACTTAAGACAGGAGGCCCTAATGGCACAGCAACAAACAGAGGAAATTTTGGCCACCCAAGTTAGATACAGAGAAGGAGATGGGGTTCGGACACCACAATTACATTCCCAACACTTAACTGCTCCAAAACTTTAAAAGGAACCCCGGCTATGAAGACTTGTAGTTCTTAAAATGTTAGTATTTATCTATCATTATCAGTATAGTGTGATATAAAAAACCTTCTTGATGTCTTCGTTTTTATAAAATTAGAAAAAATTGTTTAACTCGTAGGTCGCCATTGTTATTTACATCACAATGCACTCTGGGTAGTGACGTCATATGGTTGCATCGGCCGGCTTCGGTACCCTGCTGCGACTTTTCAGCGACATAAAATGTCATCTGTTCAGCCTTTTCAATTTGAACCCGAGCGAAACATTAATGAGTTAGACAACACTGACAATGTTTCTCAAAACGAGCATCAAAGTGAAGAGCAAGAAAGACGGGATGAGGCGAGAGTGGGACAAAACCGGTGGTGTATGTGCGGCAACTGAGTCTCCATGCTAACCGAGAAGGAGAGTGTTTGTTGTCAAGAGCTCCAATTTTGTCAGCAGATGTTCACGGTAAGCTATTGTGTACGTATTCCAATATCAATAATTTCGGAGATTATTAGCATCCAGAACTGTTGTATGCTTTACAGATAATTAGGATATACAGTGAAACGCACGACTCTGATCATTTTTGCAGATATCCCGTGCATCACAGCACACGAAAACTTTGATGCAGTTTGCCTCAACCGAGATGTCTTATGGGCTGCCCTCGTCAGCCTCCACGGCCGGGAGAGTGCTGCCCTACCAAATCAGAACCGGGTCACCAATAGGTAGCCTCTAAACATCACCCCAATATAGAAAAAATTTTTTAAAAAATCACTTTTTTCATAGTTTGTGTTGTATAGAGCAGGGGTCGGCAACCTGTGACTCCGGTGGTGGTCGGTGGCTAGTCTTGATTTATCTAACTTCATAAATGCAACAAGACATGGTGTTACTGTAATGTAAAACTGTCGGGACTTTGCGCCGCAGTGCTGTCCAGGTTGCTGATCCTCCTGCCAGTCAGCTAGGAGCAGCTACGGAGCTGTCTAGAGTACTTTCTATCTCCTCCGCCCACAAGAGTGGGACTGTGCCGGGTGGTCCCGCCTAACTATTCTGACAGAAACATACAAAGATGTGTTGAATAAAGAGTATCATGTATTAAACTGAGTTTGATTGCTGGCTCTTTGTATCCTTTTCTGCCCAACAGACTATGATATATGAAATTAGACCAGGGGTCGCCAACACGGTGCCCGCGGGCACCAGGTCGCCCGTAAGGACCACGTGAGTCGCCCGCAGGCCTGTTCTAAAATTAGCTCAAATAGACACTTATCAGTGAGCTGCATCTATTTATTTTATTTTATTTTATTTTTGCTATTGTTTAAATCACACTTACATGTGAACTGGAAATGACAATATATTAATTTAATTTTTTTTTTTAATGATTAATATAAATGAACTCTGACCTACTATAGTTCAAGGGTCAGTATTGTGCGCATGCCCAAAACGTAGCGTTTGTGGAGCGGCAAAAACAAGATGAGTGACCCCAAAAAAGATGGCAGAAAAAAGAAAGAAAACCTATCATTTTCACGATGAATGGGAGGTAGAGTTTTTTTTTTACCACTATGAAAGGAGCCTGCGTGTGTCTCATTTGCTGGGCAACTGTAGCGACGGCAAAGCGACACAATGTGGAGAGACATTTCACAACTTGCCACACAAGCTACCATGCTAAGTGCCCACCGGGCAGCGCATTACGAGCAGAAAAAGCTCACGATTTAAAGGCAGCTTTGAGCAAACAGCAATCTTTTTTCACGAGACCGGTGAAAAGCTCCCAAAAAGCAACCGAAGCCTCATTAAGAGCTACGCAATTCTTGATTAAGAAAAAGAAGGCCTTTTCAGATGGGGCGGTTGTCAAAGAAGCAATGATGATAATTGCTAAAACTGTGCTTGAAGACGAAAAGTATGGAACCGATGTAATCTCCACTCTCTCTGATGTTCAACTGGGGGCATCTACAATGGTGAGAAGAGTGTCGGCGATGTCCGCGAACTTGGCCGACCAGTTGGACCGTGATCTGGCGAGGTGCAGGTGGTTCAGTATCCAGTGTGACGAGTTGGTGGACAGCAGCAGTACAGCACAGCTGATGGTCTTTATCAGGATGGTGTTTGATGATTTCTCCACAAAAGAAGAACTTCTGACACTACTGCCCTTAAAGACAACTACCAGGGGAGTTGACATCTATAACGCGGTGAAGGAGTTTTTGGTGGAGAAAAAGGTGCCGCTGGAAAAGCTGGTATCAGCGATTATGGGTGGGGCTCCTGCTATGATCGGCCGAAACACAGGATTCATTGCTCACTGTAAAGGTGACAGAGTTCCCAAACTTTCTGCATTACCACTGCATCATCCACCAGCAGTCCTTATGTGCAAAAGTGATCGGCTTTGAGCACGTGATGACTCCCGTTGTAAAGATCATAAGCTAAACAGCACAGAACATTCAAGGTACTATTGGAGGAGCTGTCAGCTGAATATGGTGACCTGCTACTACACACAGAAATCCGATGGCTCAGCAGGGGACGAATTCTGCTTCGTTTTTTGTCACTTTTGGGTGAAATCAAAGAGTTCATGCAGTCCAGAGGGGAAGACACCTCGCTGCTGGAGGACACTGACTGGACACTTGACCTTGCAACGGACATTACTGGGAAACTGAACAGTTTGAGCTGTGAGTTGTAAGACTGTTGCTGATATGATAAGTGCTTTAAATACTTTTAAAGCCAAGATGAGCATTTTCTCTGTGCATTTAAAGAGAAAAAAGGTGCTGCACTTTCCCTCTGTGCAGATGGTGCTGAAAGACAATACTTCTGCATCTGAGGCTTTTGACAAAGTTGCAGAAAAGTACTCTCAGGTCATAGAAAGACTTGGACAAGCGTTTGAGAACAGGTTTTGTGACCTGGGTCAGCTCGAGCCATGCGTGTCATTCATTTCTAATCCTTTCATGAATGTGGACATATCATGCATTGTTGAGCAGTTAAGTGCAACGTTCAGCCTTGATGCTGGACAGATGGAGCTTGAAATTGTAACATTGCAAAATGACCTCCACCTCAAAGCCTATCAGGGTGCACCAAACTTTTGGGGCCTTGTTGACACAGAAAAGTACAGTGGTGTATGCGCAGCAGCTTTGAAGGTTGCAAGCCTGTTTGGTTCAACCTATCTTTGTGAATCAGCCTTTTCTGACATGAACTTCATCAAGAACAAACACAGAACACGCCTCACTGATGCACATCTGCAAGACTCACTCAGAGTTGCACTGTCAAGTTACACACCAGAGTACAACACACTGGTGGAGAGCATGCAATGCCAGGCTTCCCACTAACTGACAAAGAAACAGATACCAGATTTGGTGTCCAGTTCAAAATGTGTCATTCATGATTTGTTAAATGTGTTTGTAAAATGTAACATTTGATAGCACAACTGTTAAGTGCATTTTTTTTCTTAGGCATGTACAGGATGTTTGTTAAAAATGTTAAAAATGCTGCGGAGGTACATTGTGATTTCCTAGGACTGTTGTAGAAGTGATCATGCGAAAATGTTCAATTTGAAAAACACTTGCACTTGAAAATATAGAAATAAAGTGTTGCATATTGATATTAATCTATTTCCTATCTTGTTATCATTGTTGATATTTATTGTGAGAAATCATTAACATGATCAGTGTCTTCACATAGCTAAATACCATTATTTATTAATAATAACATATACTTAAAGCTAAATTGAGCAAACTGGCTATTTCAGAGGTGTGTATCAAACTGGTAGCCCTTTGCCTTAATCAGTACCCAGGAACTAGCCCTCGGTTTCAAAACGGTTGGTGACCCCTGAATTAGACCAAATAACACCCTTATTTTGCACATACATTTGATTGACATATATATAGGAGGACCATGCTATTTTTCTTTATCAATAGTATGTTTGTTGTTTATCTATCTATCTATCTATTAGCTGCAATTGATAACTCAAGTCCTCAAATGAAAACCCAGAAAAGTCACTGTTAAGTATTAATCTGAATTATCAGCTTCCTCTGTGATCGCTGGCGTGTCCGATGGTTCGCTTAACGTTACGGAAGCAGCAACTGCAGGAGCAGGTTGTTTGCTCAGGAGAGCATCCAGCGCCTCTTGTCTTTGGCGCTTTTTAGTGCGCATTTCACTTGCTCCCCGAGGGCGTCTGGGCTCCTTATGTGGGAAAATTGTCGGCAAAGCATTTGCTTTTAGTCTTCATTTACACCCAGGCGCTCCGGTGAGCTCTTTCAGCAGTTGTGGTTGACGAAAAGCCTCAAATGCATAAGGAGAAAAATGTTGAGAACACAGCCGCGGATCTTTGGGAAGTTGTGTCTGTCCACAGGCATCATCCCACTCCTTTCTCCTCTTCTTGTCGGTAGGAAAGCAGTGTAAACTCACATCACTCTCCTTGTTGCCCTTTGACTGGAAATTGCATCCAAAAGCAGCACAATGTGGCATTATATTTATAATTACGTTAACTACGCGCATGTAAACAAACACTAGCGTCCACTATACGTCATCGCCCCCAGAGTGCATTGCGCGTGGAAAGCATGGCGCCCTAAGTAGGTCAAAATATGTACTAAATATTGTAGATTTTTAAAGCAATGGTAACATTTTATGTGTTTCTAACAACATAATTTAGTACAAGAGAACAATTGTGGCTTATTAGGGCCTACAAGTCTTAATAACCAGGGTTCCTTTTAAATGCGCTCAAAGCAACTGAGTTACTACATGAACATTTCATTTTTGAGTTAGTTAAATTCATGGAATGAGTGACTATAACTTTTTTCAAAGTTTGAGTTATGTTAACTTTCTTCTTTTAATAATATGTACTGTTAGGTTTTAGAGTGTACCAGCAGATAATTAAGTGATACATGTTTTGTTTGTTTTATTGAAATTTCCACAACGCAACGCATGTATTTTCTTGTTAAAATCCATCTAGGAATAATCTATGAAGACATATGAATCTATGTTTGTCATTTGAAGCTTACACACTTCAAAGAAGGGTTAGGGTTAGGGTTTTAAAGAAGAAAACCGAGAGGCATCAGAACACTGTTCACTCTGTTTTTCCTCATGTTTTCAGTTATATTCTCTAACTGGATGTAGTAGTTTATCTTAGGTGGACCTATTCTTTTCCTCTGCATTTTTTCTCCAAAATTAAGGTTTCGAGAAAAAACTGGTCAGCTCCAAACTTTTTTTTTTTTTTTAGATGAATTAAAACAGTTGGATTTTTTTCCTCTGGGCAGTAAAATCTTAATCTTGGACTAAAAGAATGAGAAGATGTTTCTGGAAGTTTCTTCACTTTCATGGAGCATAAAAACTGAATGCAGCTCTCCATCCTTTGCTTTGACTCTGGAGACAGTAAAGACACTTATCAATTAATCTGATGCCTGTGTATGACACAACTCCTCTAAAGTTTAACATGGGGTACAGACATCACATGGCCAGGGCAATAGGGAATACTGGAGGCCAGATTACGCACTTGTTAAGAAGTTTACTGTGTGGACATGTGACGGTGTGACAAGTAGGTGTGAGGACAGAGCTCATATACAGAGAGTGATGACAGGCAAACCCTGCAGACAAGTTCTTCTCATATGGAAAGAAGCAAAGCCTCTAACTTGCTGCCTGTTTGCAAAGTGAACATGTGTGTATATGATTGTAGATTTTCTGTGTGAGCTCAACAGAGATCTCTGCTGTCAGTGGATCTTCACTGTTGTGACAATCTGGAAGAAATTCATTTTGCTTTAATCTTCCACTGATGCCAAGAGGTTAATGTCTTAACTGCTTCTTAAAAATGTCATATGGAAATCAATTTGTGATGAATGGCACTGCTAGAGAGGAGTTACTTGGAACATTCGAGAGAGCTTTGAATGTCGGTCTGACTTCAGTGCCATGCTGTTTGTTTCTCTTCATCAATGGGACCATGTTATTCACCCTGAGGAGTAAACCAGTGTTTTGTGAGACCTGCCGTTACATTTTACTGTATAATCTACTTTTAGCAGACACTGCAAATCTGATACTGGCTCAGATGCTGTGCCTGTTGGATGTTTCGAGTACATTCATATATTATTCTGTGTGTTCTTTTCTCAGCCTAACAGGTAATGGTACAAATATGGTCTCACCTGTAACCCTGGTGGTGATGTCTCTGGAGAGATATATAGCTGTGTGTTACCCACTGAGGCACTCCATCATAATCAGCATCAAAAACACAGGAGTGGCCATCATTGTGATTTGGGCCTTCAGTTCATTAAGTTCCCTCGTTAAAGCTTTTCTACTAACAAAGTTTACATTTGATGAAATGAACAGCATTGTGACAGGGCACAATTGCGCTGCTGTTGCTATATCACTTGGGCTAATAGCTGAAGAATTTGACAAGATCTACAGTGCTTTTCTGTTAGTTTCATCAGCCATGGGAATTATTTTCTCATATTTTGGTGTGGTGGTAGCAGCCAGGTCGGCCTCTACAGACAAATCTTCAGTCAGAAAGGCTCGGAACACACTGCTGCTGCATCTGATGCACCTGGGCCTCAGTCTCTCATCAACGCTTTTCAATTCACTAATGTCAGCTCTTTTTACCGTGGTACCACGATTAATGTTCGCACGCATTATTAATTTTTTCTATGTGATTTTCATCATGGCCCCCAGATGTCTTAGTGCTCTCATCTATGGTCTTGGAGATCAGACCATTAGGCCCATTCTCTTGTACTATCTCTGCTGTCGACCCAGCCCAGGCTGAGAGGTGATGTTGTGTCAAGTTCTTTGTTGTGGCACTTAGAAGCCAGCACAGGAAACAGATAAATACAGCCTCATAATGTTGAGCAAATTACTGCCCATTTCTGAAACAAAGCTAAATTCACGGTCACTGTCTTTTAACCCCTAGGCCACCAGGGCAGTCAAACAGATGTGTAAGTAAAATCCTTAACAGGGTTTGTTGTTGTATAATGAAATCACCCAAAATTATATGTTCCACTTAAGTAAAACTGATTAGTGCCCAAGGCACAAGCTGTGTAAGGGTGCATGAGGGCAAAGAAGGACTATAATATATTATAGCCTTCATTTGCACCAACCAGTTTTCTACACTACAGCTCATTTCCATGTTAAATAAGCAGAGATTTTGTGTTTGCACCATCACAGAGCTGCATCACAGAGGTTGTGTTAGAAGAAGGGCAAGAGGGAGGGGGGCGGGGGATAGATTCACCTCTGGATCACACACCACAAACTGCTTCCAAATACATTGTATGTCATTCATAAAGTTTATATAGACTCACATTGTCACATACATGTCATTTTGTTGGTTATGTGAAATCATTAAAATAAAACATGAATCTGTGCCTCTATTACATGAATTGGTTTACATCTTGACTTCTGCGTTGATGGTGTTAATGTGATGATGCCTCTGGTTGAGTCTGTGTCAGATGGACAATAGAAGGCCAAAGAAGCCATCAGGTGCCCAGTTCAGACAAAAGATAACGGTCACAGATGTTTATCAGCCTCTTGCTATGTTGCTACTAATACATATGAAGACTGTATTTTTTTTTTAGCCTTGAATAGCAACCATTTGATCTTTTATTTTATAATTAATGATGGGTCATTAACAGGCAACACATATGACCCAGGACAGTAGAAACAAGGGGAACAAACAAACAAGCCAAAAAATAAATAACTAAATAAAAAAGTAAAAGTCTGCCAGCCTCTCTCAAAGAGTTGGGTTCCAGAGTCCAGGCTGTGTGTTGGAGACGACCTGTATAAGAGAACAATGCCCCCTAGAACAAAATTGAAACCAACCAAGAAGAGATTTTATGCCTATGCTCAGACTACTCCACTTAAATGTGTAGGATACTTTGAGGCAGAAATGAGATGGAAAGACAACACAGTCACAGATAACATATATGATGAAAGGAAATGTAGAGGCACTGCTAAGTAGAAAACAATCTTTGAGTTAAAGACACTTAACACAGGGGAGAGAAAGTGAGCACATTAGGACAGACAGATTCAACAAGCTTGTTAAAGAGTACCCACTAGTAAGGACTAGGTCAGATTAAATGGTTACAGCGGAGAAGTTACAGTTGATAAAAAGGTCCCACCTGTAGCACAGGGTTTAAGGAGAGGCCCTGATCCCATATTAGAAGCTGTAAACCAGGAGCTAGACAAGATACTTGAACAAGGTATAATAGGGGAAGTTAATGAAGGATCAGAATGGGTTTCTAATATCCTGATTGTACCCAAGAAAGACACAAAAGAAGTGAGGCTATGTGTTGACCTCAGGGAAGTGAATAGAGCTGTGATCAGGAAAAGACATCCAGTACCAACAGTAGATTGCATCTTACAGGCAAAAGTGGAGCAAAAGTGGTTGCTAAGCTAGATGCATGGAAGGGGTTTTAGCATTGTGACTTAGCCCCACAATCCAGACCCCTGACAACATTCATCACCCACAGAGGGTGCTACCGCTTCAGAAAAGTTCCCTTTGGATTATCGAGTGCACCAGGAGCCTCCCAGAAGGCTATGGACTTTATATTATGTGGATTGCCTGGCACCGTTTGCTACATGGATGATGTTGTGCGCTGATAGGGGCAATTTGGATATTGGCAATTAATATTAATAATTCTATGAAATTATTATTAATATCTAATAAAATCTACTATGAGTAGTTAATTTCGGGGCACCACCCTGTTACCAGGGACCAATGTCCAAATTAGCTAAATCTAGCTACAGTCTCAGGTTAATCAGAAGGGGAACTTCGAGCACAGACTGTTATAAATCCAGCAATTGTCACAATTACAACCACAATAATCACAAACAAGGACGGATTTAAGTATAACAACATTTATTTATAGCAATAGTTATGCAACATAACATTACTCCAGTTAAACGACTGTTATATGTGTGTGGGAAGAGAAAGATAGAGAGAGAGGGTGTGTGTGTGTGTGTGTGTGTATGAGCAGTCAAGATGGCCGCGGCGTCACGTGGGTGACGTCGTTGATAGCCAAGATGGCGACGGAGTGACGTTGACTACGCACCCGTCAGAGCCAAGATGGCGACGGAGTGACGTTGACTACGCACACGTCAGAGCCAAAATGGCGACTGGCCGCAATGTGTGACGTGAACAAAGAGAGAGAGAGAGAGAGAGAGAGAGAGAGAGGCCCTCGGGTTTGGTTGCTGAGGTTCAGTAACCAGAGCAACAAATCCGGGATCACGCAATCAAACTCAGAGCAATGTAGGGCGTGTTTAAGAGGGGAAACGAGAGGAAGAAAGAGATCGTAGGAAGGCGTCACCACAGTTGATAATTACAATATCACTACACAATAGCAGAGCCAGCGAACGGAGTTCTCTGGTCTGGTATTAGTCCTTTAACTAGTGGTATTGCTTTATCACTGATCACGTGACGGCCGACACAAAATTCTACAGCACCGATCAAGTTTCACAACTTATCGGGTGTAAGCAATAGAACAAAATAAACAAAGCAAAGTAAACAAACATAAAATAAAACAAAGTTCAGTACACTATACTAATTGTCTCTGCCCAGACTTAAGCCTCTTACTTGGGTTGCTCCGCTCCCCGGAGTGAGGGAGAACGAAGGGGAAGGAGAGATCCGCTCCTTAGACCACGGTGACGTGATGGGCTCCTCGGCGGCAGCGGGGAGATCCCGGGAGAAGACGGGGTACTTTGTCAGGTTCTGGGGACAAAGTTGGCGTACCGGTCTTCACAACACGTGGGGTCAGCTGACTGCGGCGACCCGCGATGGGTTCCGTAAAAAGAAAAAGAAAAACAACAACAAAAACACAACAGTCTATGCGCTCGTCCCGCGAGTTGAAGACTGTGACCTAGGTTTTGATGGTAAGGTTCAAACGTTTGGTGATGCTCCCTTTGGCGGTCCGGTCGAGCAGAAAGCTGGGATAGCTCTCTATAACGACTGGTGCACTGGGAAAAAGCGTCGGCGGAGGGTCGCGGTGCGTTTTTATTACCTGCGTGACGTCACCGGGGACCCCCGCTGAGTGCGCTGGCATTCAGCCAATGTCCGTGCTCAGTTTCCGATCAAACTTAGATTTACACCTAGGTGTAAATCATGGGGGTTGTGGGGTGCTTTTTCAAGCAGGCCGACAACTCTAGCTCAGGCTTTTGGAGGGACATGTAGGCCTCTCCATTGTTCTTTCAGAGCACATGTGAGTTGATCCCAACAATGATGTGGAGTGAACGAAGAGCAACTTGAACAGACACTGAGAAAAGTCTTTCAGAGATTCAAGGACAGAGGTCTAACCCTCAACAGAGACACGTGCATCTTTGGACTACAACAGACCCAGATACTCGGACACGTGATCCCCACCTAAGGAATCAAACCAGACCCAAGAAAGGTCAAAGTTGTCCGCAAAGCACCCAGACCTGAGAATATCCAACTACTCCACTTATTCCTAGGCACCTGCAAATTTGCCTCGGATGAAATTCATACCAAACTATGCAAACTTATCAGAACCACTATGGAAGCTGGCTAGGAAAGGACAAGCGTGGAAGTGGAAGAAGTGAAACAGAGAGATCATTCCTCTTCACCTGGAGAGGTTATTTAGGCAGACTGGTAGCAGGTTCCTACCTTTCTCTTCCTGTGCCGGTCATTCTCTGAGGAACACAGCCAGTGTGAGGGGGACGCCAGGTTTCCGCACTCAGTAAACATTGAATATAAAAAAATCAGCCACTGTACAGATATGAGAACCTCTGTTTGATAGCCAAGTTGATAATCACCTCTGTTCGTGCACATGCCGTATGTCGAACAGGCAGGGCTGATCTGCCCACAGCTCCACGAGGGATGCACCCAAATTAAGATTTTTGGCCGAAACTGAAAATGAGTAAACAGTTTGCTGAAAACCAAAACACCGAAATTAATTATTGTGCCAACTTTTAGTACAATTGTGTTTATGGCTATGACTGGGTACTGACCTCACTAAAATCAAGGCACTGCAATTGCATGAAATTAATATTCATGCTTCAAAGAAATCAATTACAAAATTATGAAAATATTTATTTAGCACTGACATAAAATTAAATTCTGCTTCTAATAATAACCTACAGGCCTATAACTGACTGGCCTATTACTGGCTGCTGAAAGAAGAGAGGTAGGTCCTCTATCTCTCCATCTGAGTCACTCATCTTTTCTGGCTCGCCACCGAACCTCTTCGGGTTCGGAATCTGAATCAAGTCCCAATCCAGCAAGGATTTAAAAAAAAACAATCGGAGATCTCACAGAGGCTCACATGGTGAAAACGGCTCCTCTGTCTCTCACTCAACACTCACACGACTTTCTCCCCAGTTTGTCAGCTCGTTTACACGCATGTGCTCTGGTCGATAGCTTGGCTCTGAGTAAGATGGTGCTCGGCTCAGAATGAGATCACGCTCGGCTCAGAGTGAGATCACGTTCAATGGTCATGACACTGAGCATGGGGCTGATGCGCCACCATGTGGTGGGCCTAAGGTACTACATTTAAATAACATAAATTGGTTTAGTAACCATGTGGGTTACACCCTCCCTTCTTGAATTAGTATGAGTCCCTTCATGCTTAGTTCTCTGCACTACATAGGAATCTTCTTCTAGAGTATAATGGCTCTATTGAAACTCTCCAAAAGGCTTTTGGCAAAGGAGATTAAAGGTTTCCCTAACTCATCATAATGAAAGCGTTTAGGGGGTCTTCTACGTGTGGACGTGTCTCATTCTGGTCTTGGTCAACAATTTCTCTGATTGGTTTTGAGTGGCTGTCCACAGTAACTTCACCATGTTCGAGTTCTTCATGTTGTACAAAACTTTTTCCACTGTCTACAGTCATGTTTCCTTCGTTTATGTCTGGTTCAATGGTTTCCTCTTCCATAGGGGCCTGCTCAGCTGCAACCTCCGGCTCCTCCAAAGCCGAGTCGGGGAGCATTTCTCTGCAAGTGACTCTGCGAGTGGCTCTGCAAGTGATGCAGGTAAGTTGCCAGGAGCATGTTCATCCTGAGGTTGGTTATTTGTGGGGTTGGTTGATGAACAGTCACCCTCTGGAGCTGGATTCTCAGGGGGATGCTGGCCCCTGGGAAGCTAATATACCCGAATTAACCTTTTCTCAGGAATGACCGACAAATGAGCAGGACAATCACATGAGTCATCCTCAGACTCTGAGTTATCCTCTTGGGACTGAGGTTGAGACTGCCAGCTCCTCCTTCTGGGACGACATACCTTGGGAGCGACCTGCTCAGGCTCTTCATCTACCAGATTACCACAAGGCAGCAGGTGATCCCTGTGCAGCATTTGAGTGTGACCGTCTCCATTGATGGGCTGCACTGTGTAAACCAGTAAGTCACCTTTTCTGTTCAATACTTTGTATACAGTTGACTCCCACTTATCTGCGAGTTTGTTTGTTCCTTAACCGCAGGTTCCGTACAAGTACATGGTCACCTTCCTGGAGTGTTGCTTCCCTTACTACCCTGTCAAACCTACATTTGTTCCGTTCGGCGACCTTCGCGGAATTTTTGACTACAATCTGGTAGCTCTCTTCAAGACGCGGTGTCAGATTCTTCACATATTGGGAGTGACTCTTGGAGCTCCACCCTGGACAGGTAAACCAAACGCAATGTCTACAGGTAACCTGAGTTGGCGTCCAAACATCAACTCATAGGGACTAAAACCCGTCACATCATTTTTTGTACAGTTGTAAGCATGAGTCAACGGTTTCACATAGTCATGCCAATCACTTTTCTCTTTTTCTTTCAGGATTCCTAAAAGGCTCAAGAGAGTTCTGTTGAACCTTTCAACTGAATTTCCACAGGGGTGGGACGGACTTATGCATACCTTTTTGATACCAGCTAGAGCATAGAGTTCATGGATCAGCTGTCACTCAACGTCTCTGCCCTGGTCACTCAAGATTTGCTCTGGAAACCCATAATGTATCAGAAACTACTCCCATAGGCACTTAGCCACTGTTGCTGCTTTCTGATCCTTCACTGGAATTGCAACAGCGTATTTCGTAAAGTGATCACTTTTAACTAAGACATCTTAAATGTTTTTATTGTCAGGTTCCAAAGACAAATAGTCTATGCAGACTAGTTCCATGGGACATGTTGTTTGAATACTTACAAGGGGTACGGATTTTTCCGGTGTTGTTTTCCTCCTTACAAAACGTCTGCATGATTTGATCTTGTTCTCTACATCCTTAGCCATCTTTGGCCAATAGAACCTTGAACGAATAAGGTCAAGAGTTCTGTCTAGGCCAAGATGTCCCATATCTTCATGAAGCCAAGAAAGAATGGGGGACCAAAGAGACATAGGAACCACAAACTGGTAAGTTCTCCATAGGCATCTGGTACTGCATCCGCATGCAAAGCCAAAGACTCCACTAAAGTGACAGAGGGTAAGTTACCCTCGACCCTACCAAGGAGGTGACCCTACCACAGAGCAGTAACCGTGTCAGGTGATAAGTCAAGATGATCAGGAGAAGAAGAAAGATGATGAGAAGCAAACTTTTTAATTTGTTCCTTACCTTCTCAGGGTCAGTCTCAACACCCTTGCTTGAGACGATATGCCCTAAGTAGTGCACAGAGCTCTGGAAAAAACGACACTTTGAAGGAGACAACTTCAAGCCATATTCCCGCAATTGCTGGAGAACATGCAAGAGCCGTTTTTCATGTTCCTCTTTGGTGCTCGAGAACACGATGACATCATCCAGGAAAACCAGTACTTCTCACAGGTTAAGGCTACCCATGCAGCACTCCATTAGGCACTAAAAGGTGCTGGGTGCATTAGTGATACCCTGGGGCATACGATTAAACTCGTAAAACCCCAGAGGGCATACGAAAGCAGTTTTAGGTTTGTCACATTCTTTCATTTCTATCTGGTAATACCCAGATTTCAAGTCCATTACCAAGAACCATTTGGATCCGGCAGACTCTTCAAGATGTGGAAGTGCATAAGCATCTTGTATCGTCAATGAGTTCAACTTTTGATAGTCGATGCAAAGTCAGACATCCCCGTTCTTTGTCCAAACCACAACGATTGGCGAAGAGTAGGGTGATTCCGATTCATGAATCACTCCTGCTGCCAGAAGCATTTGTAGATGTTTCCTTACAGCTTCCTAATCGTTAGGGTGTATTGGCCTAGTTTCTGTTTAAAAGGCATTTCGTCTCTCAAGTGAATGTGATGTTCGACCTTGGATGTGTGTCCGAAATCTAGATCATGCTGGGGGAAAACATCAACATAAGTGTTCAAGCTTTGTGTTATCCTCTCCTTCCACTCTTGCGGAAGAGGGGAGGCACCAAAGTCGAAGACAAGATCTGACTTGGTGGATTCCGAAGTTGCCTGAGGAGTAACAGCATAACACCTAACACTTGTGTTCTTGTGAGAAGCAGGTAGTTTGTCATGAACTGATGCAGGAGCATGAAGTTCAGTGATAACACAACTACAAGGAAGTGTTACGTCATGTTCACTCTCATTTCTTACCCACACAGGTAACTTGAAAGGATGTTCCCTGGGCAAGCTGACAAGACAACACTCTACAAAGATACTACCAGGTAATGTGGAAGTGCTAGGCTGTTCGACAATGACGCATTCATCTGTGGTGTTAATCTTAGCATAATCCTCTAGAATATGTCTGTGAATGTTCTCATTCATTCAGGTCATTGTTATCTCTCTCTCAAATTGAATTGAAGGCAACTGGACTTGTATTTGTCTGTGGAAGACGTTTCGCCTCTTATCCAAGCAGCTTCATCAGTTCTTATGCATTGGTCTCTCTAGTCCGCACTAGTCTGACCAAGAAGGTGGAGTAGGACCCAGGTATTTAACCTCTTGTGGGTGGGTCCACCACCAAAGTACCTGTGAAAGTACTGGTTTCACCTGACCATTGTTGTGGTCTCATGTGGACGACAGTCATTAGGCTCATGTGCCCCTGTTGTTGTCTTGTGTGAATGACAGTCGTTAGGGTCAGGTGAGCCCCTGGTGGATGACGATCGTTGAGAGTCGTCTGAGGTTAAGTTGTTGACTCTCCTGGGTACAGATGAAAGGGCGACATTGTAAATGGGGGATAGATGGTGTCGCAGACCCCCTCCCCTGAAGTGATATTGAAGCGAGATCCATCCAGTGGCTACAAAAGAACGGTCATTGAATGCCTCCAAAAACTACAACAAGACAGAGCCCTTGACCGGCCAGAGTACCTCCGTCTCTATCCTCAGGACACCATTCCATGCCTATATGGACTCCCCAAGGTCCATAAGGAAGAGGCACCACTCAGACCCACTGTAAGCAGCATCAACTCAGTAACCTACAATATCGCTAAGCTTGTAGCCAACATCTTAGCCCCCCTGGTTGGGAACACACCACATCATGTCCGAAACTCGTTAGACTTTGTGAACAAAATCAAAGGCTTGAAAATGGCACAAGATGAAACCATGGTGTCAGTCGATGTGACCTCCTTATTCACCTGTATTCCAACCATGGAGGCAGTGGAAACCGTGAGGAATCACTTGGAACAAGATCACACACTACATGACAGAACCAACCTCAAACCAGACCAGATTTGCCACTTACTGGATTTATGCCTCAAAACCACATATTTCCAGTTTAATGGCAACTTCTACAGACAAAAGCACGGCTGTGCTATGGGCTCACCGGTGTCCCCCATTGTGGCCAATCTATACATGGAAATGGTAGAGCGAAAGGCCCTTAACTCATTCAAAGGAACACCTCCAAGCCACTGGTTTAGGTATGTGGATGACACATGGGTAAAGATTAAAACCCAAGATCTACAAGCCTTTACCGAACACATCAACTCGGTGGACAAAAACATTAAGCTCACAAGAGAGGATGTCAAAGACAACCACCTACCATTCCTGGACTGTGATTTTCACTTTGTTGAGGACAGGAGCCTCCACATTGGGGTATATAGGAAGCCCACTCACACAGATCAATACCTACTCTTTGACTCACATCATCCACTGGAGCACAAACTGGGTGTTATCAGAACCCTGCAACACAGGGCTGACAACATACCAACCTCCACTCGGGCCCAAGCAGAAGAACATAAACATCTAACATC
The DNA here is from genome assembly GCA_021432705.1 of Caranx ignobilis. NCBI lineage: Eukaryota > Metazoa > Chordata > Actinopteri > Carangiformes > Carangidae > Caranx > Caranx ignobilis. The sequence goes on from MU269980.1 coordinate 2,013,461, forward strand.
TGAAAACTTGTGGCTATCCGAGTTGGACATTTGGCAAAACAACAACACGCTCCAGAAAGAATACCAACACGGAGGATGCTGAGAAAATGAAAGATAAACGCAAAAACATCGTCATTCTGTAAGAATCGGTTCTTTTATTGGAAGCCCAAGAACAAACCGGAGAAATCTTCAGTTCACAGACGAAGAATTTATTCAGGTCACAGGTAAAGTACAGCAGCGCTGGGTGCGTAGTGACGGAGCTCAGTCAGGATCTCAGCCAAAACGAACACAACTTTGAGAAACAGTTCACATTTATAATTCACAGTATCTTCTTGGGCTGGTCCTGCCCAATGCAGAGGTTAGACTTTATGATATAATGTGTGATGAGTCAGATGATGCTGTCCACTCTTGGTTTATGATGTGTGTGCAGAATATGTGTTAAGTATGTGTGTGAATCTGCTGTGAGTCAGGCGTGTATCTATTGTAACCGACCTAGCTGACAGAGAGAGAAGACACCACAGTTACATCTTGAACTTGCTTATCAGGTTAGAGTCACCGCTATCTGGTGTCGTAGGGACACTCATCAGGTTATGTGCGTTCAAGCACAGGACAGAGCACACAGTGTCAGATCATCTATTTGTAACAGAACAGTGCATACATGATGTCAAATCACAGTCAATCGAAACATTACTAAATAATGCATATAGTATCAAATCATAGCTTAAATATAGCATCAAATTATAACTTATTCATAACAATTCCATACGTGTCTGGGGTCTCAGAGAAACTCAGGAGGATTTTTAACAAACATCAAATCCCCGTATGTTTCAACACTCTCAGGCAGAAACTGGTACATCCCAAAGACAAGACACCACACAATCAAAAAAGCAACCTAATATATGCAGTCAAATGCAGTGAGGAATGCAAGGACCTATATATTGGGGAAACCAAACAACCTTTAAACAAACGTATGGCCCAACACAGAAGGGCAAACTCCTCAGGTCCAGTCTCAGCTGTCTACTCCCATCTAAAGGAAAAGGCACACTCCTTTGAAAACAGCGATGTCAAAATCTTGGACAGGGAGGACAGATGGTTTGAAAGGGGAGTCAAAGAAGCCATCTATGTAAAAGTGGAGAAGCCATCGCTAAACAGGGGAGGGGGTCTGCGACACCATCTATCCCCCATTTACAATGTCGCCCTTTCATCTGTGCCCAGGAGAGTCAACAACTTAACCTCAGACGACTCTCAACGATCATCATCCACCAGGGGCTCACCTGACCCTAACGACTGTCGTTCACACGAGACAACAACAGGGGCACATGAGCCTAATGACTGTCGTCCACATGAGACCACAACAATGGTCAGGTGAAACCAGTACTTTCACAGGTACTTTGGTGGTGGACCCACCCACAAGAGGTTAAATACCTGGGTCCTACTCCACCTTCTTGGTCAGACTAGTGCGGACTAGAGAGACCAATGCATAAGAACTGATGAAGCTGCTTGGATAAGAGGCGAAACGTCTTCCACAGACAAATACAAGTCCAGTTGCCTTCAATTCAATTTGAGAGAGAAATCCTCTAGAAGTACTCTCCCTTGCGCAGGTATCACTCTCTGTTCTCTGCCTTTCAGGGTCATCAAGCCAACTTTCCCAGTGGAACTTACCTCCTTCCTGAGCTTAAGAGTATGAAGGATTTGTCTAAAGCCATAGACAGGTGACAGGCCATTTGGATTTTTTTCATGACAGTGCTCGTCATACATGACATCAAGTGTATTTGTACCAATCAGTACAGGAACTTTGCAGTTGGTGCATATATCTGGAACGACCAATGCTAAAGTAGAAACTTCCGGCTCAGTTTCATCAAAGTTCTTTGGGAACTTAAGGACAAGGGGAATATAACCCAAGTAAGGAACTGTTGCACCACTAGCACCTTCTACATCAAGACCATCAATTGGTTGAATGGGATGTTCTGACAGATGGCTGTTGTAAAAAGAAGCGGACACTGTGGTCACTTGAGACCCAGTGTCAAGGAGACAATTACATTCAACTCCTGATACTGTGATGTTAGCAGTACACTTGTTCCTAACAAGCCCTCTTGGGAGCTTGATGTGATGTTCCAGGTTTTGAGAGTGAATGGATGCTAGATTGGATGGATCAGTTTTGGGACATGCACACTTGGTTTCAGTTCCTGTTAGTCCCTCAACAAGAACTGAGGTCACTTTAATTGATGTTGTGTTTTTTGTTCCCATGCTTGCTGTTTCTGCCTGAACTCTTTCCGTTTTAGTTTAGCTAGTTCAGGGTCTGGGTCATTGCTGCAAGAGGGCGCAATATGGCCATCCTGCCCACACTTGAAGCAATAGCCTGGCCGGGGTCTCTTCTCAGGGGTAAATTTACCTGGGGATGGGGATTTTGGCTCAGCTTGGGGCTTTGGTTTGGACTTTGTTTTCTTATTTGGTTTAGTGGATGATGGGTTGCTACTCAAAGTGTTGAGAGAAGCTATATGTGCTTTTAAGCACATATAGCTTAAAAATTTGCTGTTCTAATTTATTCGTATCAACAGGAGGGGTCGCAGCTGCTGTAGCTGCCATGTCAGTATCATCGAGGGTACAGTCATTAACAGAAAGGGGGTTCGAGTGGACTTTGGTTTTAGAAAACCCTAAGTATTGTTTCATTCGATTTGACTTTGCAGCTTGACAGTCTTCGTCTGTGCATAACAGAAGGAGCAGTTCTGAGAATGACGATGACGATGAATTCTTTTTCTCTAACTGTAGACTTGTGATTAAACTGTTGTTCCAACAACCCCTGCAAAATTGCTTAAGGAGCTGGCGCTCAGAGTCAACAGCAGCAATGCTACCTCGCTTGACCACTTTACTCAAAGCTGCCTGCAGCCGCTACAGGTAGCTGGAAGGGTTCTCACCCGAGTTTTGATTTGTATTCAGAAACTTAGCAAAAAGCTCATCTCCATCATCCACGGTGACGTATGCTGAATCAAGCAGACTGAGATAGTCATGGGGACTAGAGTTAGGCCCAAAATGTTTAACAACATTAGCAGCGGGTGGAAGAAGGCTCTCTACTGTTCTCCTGACAGTGAGTTTATCAGACATGGAAGGATCAGCAAGGTAGAAATCAACATTACTATGCCATGTATTGTAGTGAGACTCTAAGTTAGGACAGGGAGTCTTCCCAGAAAAACACCTAAGCTTGGTGTGGCCATGGTATTGGGAAACCGCGTCACTATTCCTGATGATATTTTCCACTACTACCTTTTGGACTTCAGAGGAGGTGAGTTGTTCAGAGGATAAGTATACGCCTGATTTCTTCAGTGAGGGCAATGCCTCTGCACCTACAATGAAGGAAAGGGAGTCAGGTTCGCGAGAATGAGTTGAGTCAGTGACCACTTTCACAGGAGTTTGGGTTGGGTTAGTCACTAGTTCTGCTGAGGTTACATCACTGTTCAACTGGGGTTCATGGTCGGTTTTAGACATACCTGGTTCAGCTGTCTGGGGTTCTGGTCAACTCTTCCAGCAAAACCTTCTCAAAATCAGTGCCACTTAATTTAGCAACATCCTTCAGTTCAGCTAAATAAGTGTGTGTCAAGGTTAAACCTCTATCAGCTGCATACAGGTCAGAGAGACACTGAATGTGGTTAGCAACGTCTGGGTTACTAGTGGGTCTCCTGCAGGGCAAAGTCTTCTGCAGAAAGTGAATTGGCTCACCTGACTTAAACTCTACGGTAGCTGTGTCTTTAAACCGTGCTTCTGAACTGGTCACCTTGATTATCCTTTCAATAGGACCGCACTGCCCTAAGGAATCAAAGACCTCATTGTCTATTACTTCACCGGTTAAACCATCTACTAAGACAGAGTTAGTAATTTTCACATTTTCAGCCTTTATAACATCCATAATATCATTTACAAAAAAAACTTTTTTTTTTTTTTTTGATCAGTTCACTTTTTGTAAATGAAAGCAAAAGAAAATGTCAACTGTTCAACCATCAACAGCTCCCAGCTGGCTCGCCAAGTTTTATGTAGCACCCATAGCCTGATCAGAAGATCACACTATGACACCTACATTCCCTCTAGGTTCGGTGAGCTGAATATAGTTATTCGAATACGATAACCTGAGGTTAATGTAATGTAATGTAAAAGAAAAGTGCTGTTAAAAATGCTAAAATGCTTTAAAAACTTATGTAATTCTGCTAAAAACAGTAAGCAAAAGAATGTTTTAATTCATGAAAGTACATGGTTAAACACATACCATCATAAGTAATTGTAAAAGAAAAAAAAGTGGATTAAGGTGAAATTCATTGTGCCCTGCTGATCAAATGATCTGTTATTTGCTACTCTAGTCTTCCAGACAGACGAGCATAACGCATAATCTGTGTTTAAAACATAACTAATTCCTTATGTTATTTTGGAAAAGCTGTCTGATTACTGCTTTATATTGTTTCCTGAGGTGCTTTTAGTTACTCCTTGAAAGTTAATTCTCAAACCACCTCTGGTGATCGGGTTTTGATTGCTTGTGTCTCAGCTAAGACAGTAGAGGGGAAGACGTTGCTTTCACTTGTCCATTACAACACAGGACATGACTGAAGCACCATCGTGTCTGTGGTTCTCATTTATTATTCCCCTCTACAGGTAAGAAAAGTGAACATAATCGGTTTAGTGATGTGTTTCTATGTTTTCTGTGTCTTAAGAGATAAGTAGGAAGTAAAATACTGGAGTTTGCAGTAACTCTGAGAACTAATAAGTTTGGTTTTACGTGAATGTTACATCCACTGTAGCTTTCTTGCTAGCTGCGTTGTGTGGTGCGGTCAACGTTGTTTCAGAGGTGTAGTTGTGGTGTTTGTGTGCAATGTTTGACACTTAATGAGAATATTTGATGATAAATGTGTAGCACCTCCCGTAGGCCCACCACCCGCGGGAGGGTTCAGATGGGGCCGGTGCATTGTGGCAGGGGCCCCGGCGACCCAATTCCTGGACAACGACTCTGGCTTTAGGTACATGGAATGTCACCTCACTGGGGGGGAAAGAGCCCGAGCTAGTGCGGGAGACTGAGCGGTACCGGCTAGAGATAGTGGGGCTCGCCTCTACGCACAGTCTGGGCTCTGGAACCCAACTCCTTGAGAGAGGCTGGACTCTCTTCTACTCTGGAGTTGCCCATGGTGAGAGGCGGTGGGCTGGTGTGGGCTTGCTCATAGCCCCCGATCTCAGCTGCCATGTGTTGGAGTTCTCCCCACTGAACGAGAGGGTTGTTTCCCTGCGCCTTCGGGTCGGGGGTAGGTCTATCACAGTCATTTCGGCTTATGGGCCAAACGGCAGTGCTGAGTACCCGGCCTTCTTGGGGTCCCTCGGAGGGGTACTGGAAAGTGCCCCAACTGGGGACTCCATCGTTCTGCTGGGGGACTTCAACGCTCACGTGGACAGCGAAAGTGATACCTGGAGGGGCGTGATTGGGAGGAACGGCCTCACCGATCTGAACTCGAGTGGTGTTCTGTTGTTGGACTTCTTCGCCAGTCTCAGTCTGTCCATAACGAACACCATGTTCGAGCATAAGGGTGTCCATAAGTGCACGTGGCACCAGGACACCCTAGGCCGGAGATCAATGATCGACTTTGTAGTCGTGTCATCTGAGCTCCGGCTGTATGTCTTGGACACTCGGGTGAAGAGAGGGGCTGGGCTCAACTGATCACTACCTGGTGGTGAGTTGGATCTGGTGGCGGGGGAGGAAGCTGGACAGACTCGGCAGACCCAAACATACTGTGAGGGTCTGTTGGGAACATCTGGCAGAAACCTCTGTCATTGAGGTCTTCAATTCCCACCTCCGGGAGAGCTTTGACCAGATCCCGAGGGAGGCTGGAAACATTGAATCCGAGTGGACCATGTTCTCCACCTCCATTGTTGATGCGGCTGTTCGGAGCTGTGGCCGCAAGGTCTCCGGTGCCTGTCGTGCCGGCAATCCCAGAACCTGGTGGTGGACACGGGAAGTAAGGGATGCCGTCAAGCTGAAGAAGGAGTCTTACCGAGCCTGGTTGGCTCGGGGGACCCCTGAGGCAGCTGATGGATAATGGCAGGCCAAGCATGCAGCAGTCGCGGAAGCAATAACTCGGGTATGGGAAAAGTTCGGGGAGGCCATGGAGGAGGACTACCGATCGGCCTCAAAGAAATTCTGGCAAACCATCCGGCGCCTCAGGAGGGGGAAGCAGTGCTCTGCCAACACTGTTTACAGTGGAGGTGGGGAGCTGTTGACCTCGACTGGGGATGTTGTTGGGCGGTGGAAGGAGTACTTTGAGGATCTCCTCAATCCCACTGTCATGCCTTCCATGGAGGAAGCAGAGGCAGGGGACTCAGAGGTTGATTCATTCATCACCCAAGCTGAAGTCACTGAGGTAGTTCGGAAGCTCCCCATTGGCAAGGCAGCAGGGGTGGATGAGATCCGCCCTGAGTATCTCAAGTCTCTGGATGTTGTGGGGCTGTCTTGGCTGACACACCTCTGCAACATTGCGTGGCAGTCGGGGACAGTACCTCTGAACTGGCAGACCAGGGTGGTGGTCCCTCTTTTCAAAAAGGGGGACCGGAGAATGTGTTCCAACTACCGGGGGATCACACTCCTCAGCCTCCCGGGGAAAGTCTATTCCAGGGTGCTGGAGAGGAGAATTCGGCCGATAGTCAAACCCCAGATTCAAGAGGAACAATGCGGTTTTCATCCTGGTCGTGGAACACTGGACCAGCTCTATGCCCTCCACAGGGTGTTCGAGGGCTCATGGGAGTTTGCCCAACCACTCCACGTGTGCTTTGTGGACTTGGAGAAGGCATTCAACCGTGTCCCCCGTGGCATTCTGTGGGAGGTGCTTCGGGAGTATGGGGTCGGGGGCCCTCTGCTGAGGGCTGTAAGGTCTGTGTACGACCGGAGCAGGAGCTTGGTCCGCATTGCCGGCAGTAAGTCGGACTTGTTCCCGGTGCATGTTGGCCTCCAGCAGGGCTGCCCTTTGTCACCGGTTTTGTTCATTATTTTTATGGACAGAAGTTCTAGGCGCAGCCAGGGTCCGGAGGGGGTCCGGTTCGGGAGTCACCGGATTTCATCTCTGCTTTTTGCTGATGATGTTGTCTTGTTGGTTCCCTCGAGCCAGGACCTTCAGCATGCGCTGGGGCGGTTCGCAGCTGAGTGTGAAGCAGCTGGGATGAGGATCAGCATCTCCAAGTCTGAGGCCATGGTTCTCGACCGGAAAAAGGTGGTTTGCCCTCTCCGGGTCGGGGGAGAGTTCCTGCCTCAGGTGGAGAAGTTTAAGTATCTTGGGGTCCTGTTCACGAGTGAGAGAAGGATGGAACGTGCGGCCGCAGTAATGCGCGGTCCATCATGGTGAAGAGAGAGCTGAGCCGAAAGGCAAAGCTCTCGATTTATCGGTCGATCTACGTTCCTACCCTCACCTATGGTCATGAATTCTGGGTCATGACCGAAAGAATGAGATCCCGGATACAAGTGGCCGAAATGAGTTTCCTCCGCAGGGTGGCGGGGCGCTCCCTTAGCGATAGAGTGAGAAGCTCTGTCACCCGGGAAGAGCTCGGAGTAGAGCCGCTGCTCCTCCACATCGAGAGGAGCCAGTTGAGGTGGACGCCTCCCTCGGGAGGTGTTCCGGGCATGTCCCACCGGAAGGAGGCCCCAGGGAAGACCAAGGACACGCTGGAGTGACTACGTCACCCGGCTGGCCTGGGAATGCCTTGGGGTTCCCCCGGAAGAGCTGGAGGAAGTGTCTGGGGAGAGGGAAGTATGGGGTCCCTGCTCAGGCTGCTGCCCCCGCGACCCGGCCCTGGATAAACCGAATTAGATGGATGGATGGATGGGAATGTGTAGCACTGTTATTCTTTTATTTGTATGGGGAAAAGAGTGACGTTAATAGCGAAGATATAAGTTTGGTTATGACTACATGACCGATGTGATACTTTCATTTATATTTGACCTGAAGCAGATGTAAACCGTGAGTTTATATTACCATACAGTTTGCTGTCCATTTGAATGTACAGTTTGTCAATTCTGATTTAAACCATTGTCAAGATATTTTATGTTTCCAGTACAATGCTTTATTTTTCCAACTGAGTAATCTTTTGAGATAACAGTTGTTATAACGGTTGCTGATTTGATAGCAATGTAATGTTTAGAAAATTGTGTATTTTTGAAAAAATGTCCATTCCAACACGGGATGTGACAGAAGCACCATCGTGTCTGTGGTTCTCATTTACTATTCCCCTTTACAGGGGTGTAACATTAACAGTTGACAGTTTATTGCCACAAGTAGATAATTTTGTTGCAGTTTATGAAAAATAAAAAATACAGAAAATAAAAATAGAGCTCTTTCAAAAAAATATGAAAAATAATAAAATAAAATAAAAATGTGTCCCTCCTTCTTTGTTAGAAGGTCAGAGTTCAGTTTCAGTTCTGTGGTTTATGTGTGTAATGTTCTGCTCATATGGTCACTACCCGGGTAGATTTTTGTGTTGTGTTCTTACCTGTATCACGAAAGAAATGAGATGTCGTCTGAAGTTCCTCTGAGAGGATCCCGCAGCTGGCCACACCGTGCACCACTCCGTCTGAGTCGCTCGTCTTTTCTGGCTCGCCACCGAACCTCTTCGGGTTTGAAATCTGAATCAAGTCCCAATCCAGTAAGGATAAAAAAAAACAAAACAATCGGAGATCTCACAGAGGCTTACACGGTGAAAACGGCTCCTCTGTCTCTCACTCAACACTCACACAACTTTCTCCCCAGTTCGTCAGCTCGTTTACATGCATGTGCTCTGGTCGATAGCTCGGCTCTGAGTAAGATGGCGCTCGACTTAGACTGATGTAGCCCCGGTGGAAAAAAAAACGAGGAGTTAAAATAAAGCTAATGTCTTGTAAGAGAGTAAAAGACGATAATATAAAAACTAAGACGAAATGAAAGTTGTTTAATAGCAATAGATAAGGTTGTTGACATAGAAATTACTAAAGAGATTTCTATAACCTTTAATAGGGGATTCACTAAATAACAATATATTAATAGATTTCTATTAAAAGGTCAAAAATGCCTTTCAAGTTCATTTGGAAGATAAATAGTTAAATATCGCGAGATTTGCATCCAGGATTTGTCCTATTGTTTTATTGGTTAAGTATGTGGTTGTAATGATATGAGCAAATCGTATTTGCTTGCTTGATTGTGAATGCCTGTGTTGATCAGTACATCGATAGATTAGTAATGTCTGCCACGACATAGAGGGCGCGTGAGAGTTGTATTAGATGTGTTCATGTCAGGAAGCAGCGAGAAAACGTGGTGGTTGCTGTGCCTACCCCGTAAGCTGTGGAGTAAAGAACCTCTACTCTTCAACAAGTTGTATTATTGAAGAACCCACAAACACAAAACAATACATGGTGTCAGAAGCGGGATTGGAAGAGAAGAGGACGTTAAAAAGAATTGGAACGATACAATCCACGGAGATAAAGGAATTCGAGGAATGTAAGCAAACGCAATAAACCGGCTGGAAAAAGACGACATCACTCCTAACCTTTTGAGCTGTAAACAAAGACAGAATGGAAGCTTTACGTCCACCAGCAGCTCCTCAGTTAACAGGTAACATGGCTGAAAACTGGAAGAGATTCAAACAGCGTTTTGAACTGTATTTATCTGCAATTGGAGCTGATAGCAAAAGTGCTAAAACGCAAGCATCAGTATTTTTACATGTTGTTGGAGATGATGCACTAGAAGTGTACAATAACTTCAACTTTGATGAAGATGCAGATAAAATGAAGCTTTCCAAAATAATGGAACAGTTTGAGGCTTATTGCATTCCAAAACGAAATGTGACATTTGAAAGGCACAGATTCTTCACGCGTGTGCAGAAAACTGGAGAAAACATTGATCAGTATGTAAATGAGCTGAGGAACAGAAGCAAGACATGTGAGTTCGGTGGATTGACAGAATCACTGATAAAAGACAGGATTGTGTGTGGCATCACAGATAATGGTGTGAGAGAGAGGCTGCTGAGAGAGCCAGATCTGGACCTGGAGAAAGCATTAGCCCTGTGTAGAGCTGCAGAGACCGTGAAATCACAGGCTAAAGAATTATTAAATGATGCAAGTTGCAATGTGGATGCAGTGAAAAAGGATGCACACAGATTCCACAAAAATAAAACTCCAGATGTGAAAAAAGGGGCAAGACAACAGAACAAAAATAAGATGTCCAGTCAGAAATCTTGTACTAGATGTGGTACACAACATCCTCCTAAGCAGTGTCCTGCATATGGAAAGAAGTGCAACAACTGCAATAAAGACAACCATTATGCCCATTGCTGCAGGAACCAAGCACAGAAAGGCAAATCTGATGCGGTAGAGGATGATGAAGTAGAGGAGTTCTACGTGGATACTGTGAAGGATGATGACAAAGGAGAAAAAGATTGGATCACTACACTGAAAGTGAATGACATACATCTTCCATTTAAGTTGGATACTGGAGCAAATGTGAATGTAATGTCAGAGACTGATTTCATGAAAATAAGACTCAGACCAAAAATACATAGAGCAAACATGAAAGTGACAGCCTATGCAGGTGCAGACATACCAAATAAAGGAAAATGCATTGTGAATGTGACACACAAAGACAAGGTGCACAAGCTATCGTTCATCATAGTACCCAGGGATGTGCAGGCCTTACTTGGATTGTCAGCCTGTGAGAGACTACACCTGGTGAAGAGAGTCTTTGTCATGGACAGGAAAAAAGAGACTGTATATGATGAACTAATGGAGGAGTACAAAGACCTGTTTCAGGGACTAGGTTGCCTGCCAGGAGAACACACTATCAGAGTTGACAAAAGCGTGCCACCAGTCATACACCCATGCAGAAAAGTCCCATTTGCTCTGCAAAAGCAACTGAAAGCAGAATTAGACAAGATGGAGAGCCTGAATGTGATTCAGAAGATAGATGAGCCGACTGAGTGGGTGAGTTCCCTCGTTGTAGTGGACAAAAATAATGGAATCCAAGATCCAAGAGATCTAAACAGAGCTATTAAGAGAGAACACTTCAAGCTTCCTACCCGTGAAGACATTATGGCACAGTTTGCAAATGCAAAGTATTTTAGCAAGCTAGATGCGTCTTCAGGATTTTGGCAGATGAAGCTGGACGACTCAAGTTCAAAACTGTGTACGTTCAACAGCCCATTTGGCAGATACAGATTTCTAAGACTACCATTTGGCATAGCTTCAGCGCCTGAAGTGTATCACAAGACAATCAACATGATTTATGAGCATGTGGAAGGAGTTGATACCTCAATGGATGACATCATAATATGGAGTACAACCAGAGCTGAGCATGATGAAAGACTGAAAGCTGTGCTACAAGCAACAAGGAACGCAAACCTGAAACTGAATAAGGAGAAATGTCAGCTGGGCGTGACAGAATTGACATTTGTGGGAGACATCCTGAGCAGTGAAGGTATCAGACCAGACCCACGGAAGGTGTCTGCTATCGAAAACATGCCAAGGCCACAATGCAAGAAGGATGTGCAACGATTCAATGGGATGATTACGTTCATGGGAAAATTCATACCCAACCTGTCAGAGAAAATGGCCCCATTGAGACAACTAACTGAAAAGAACATAGACTGGCGGTGGAATCATGAGCATGAAAAGTCATGGACTGAACTCAAGAAGCTGCTCACAGAGGAACCGGTCCTGAAATTCTATGACCCAGAGAAATCCATAAAAATATTGTCAGATGCATCACAGAGTGGGCTCGGTGCGGTACTGTTACAAAAACATGAGGACTGGCAACCTGTAGCCTATGCATCACGTTCGATGACTGACCCGGAAACGCGATATGCACAGATTGAAAAAGAGCTGCTCAGCATCACATATGCGTGCGAGAGATTCCATCAGTTTGTGTCTGGACAAGAAATCAGTGTGGAGACTGATCACAAGCCCCTGATTGCATTATTCCAAAAGACACTAAATGACTGTCCACTCCGTATACAACGAATGATGATCAGGCTGCAATGCTACTCACTGAAAGTTGCATACACCCCCGGTAAGCTGATGTATACAGCTGACACGCTATCCAGAGCCGTTGATCCAAAAGAGCGTGCAAACACTAAACTGGATGAAGATGTGGATACCTACGTACACATGATCACGAGTGCGCTGCCAGTAGCAGATGCAAAAATGGAGCTCATACGGACTGAGACTAACAAGGATGAGACACTGAAACAATTGAGACAGATCATCAGAAATGGATGGCCTAACGTGAAACAAAACTGCTCACCAGAAACAGTGGAGTATTGGAACTACAGGGCGGAGCTATCAGAGGTTGATGACATCATTTACAAAGGCAGTAAAATGGTGATTCCAAAGAGCCTGAGAAAGGAGATGCTCAAAAGGATTCATGAAGGACATCTAGGAATCGAGAAGTGCAAGAAAAGAGCACGTGAAGTGATGTTCTGGCCTAGAATAAATCAGGATATCACAAATGAAGTGTCAAGCTGCACAACATGCCTCAAATATCAAGCAAGTCACCCTGCAGAACCACTACACCCACATCAAGCAACGGACAGACCATACCAGAAGGTGGGTGTTGACCTGTTTACATGTCAAGGTAAAGATTATCTTCTTGTTACAGACTATTACTCCCTGTACCCAGAGGTCTGCAGGCTGAACACCACCACCGCAGAAGCAGTGATAACGTGCTTGAAAGCCGTATTCTCTAGGCACGGTGTGGCCAGCCAGGTTATTTCGGACAATGGGCCACAGTTTGCAAATGAAAGATTCAGAACCTTTGCCAAAGAGTGGGACTTTAAGCATACGACCTCAAGCCCCCACTTTCCACAGTCCAACGGCTTAGTGGAAAATTCTGTCAAAACAGTAAAGAAACTGCTGTATAAGGCAGCAGACAGTGGAACTGACTTCTACCAGAGTCTGCTGATATACCGCACAACGCCACTTGAGTGTGGTATGTCTCCAGCCCAACTCCTCATGGGACGCCTGCTGAGATCAAACTTACCCATCCCAGAGATCCTGCTGAAAACAAAAGAAGGGGACGAAGTGAGGATGATTAAAGAACGACAGAAGGAAAAGCAGAAGTTCTATTATGACAGAGGGACACGGAACCTACCTGAACTACGCACTGGTGACCAAGTAAGATTCAAAGACAAAACGAACACATGGTCACAAAAAGGAACTGTTCTGAGCCAGGTCCAACCGAGATCATACACCATTCAGACAGAAGAGGGCGCTGTACTGCGCAGAAACCGCCGCGACCTTCTCAAAGGACCAGCCACAGCAAGTCAAGGAACGGAGAATGTTGAACGACTTAAGCTGTCTGCTGAAACTCCATCCACTGACACAACAGCTCAGAATCCAGGTCAATCAGTCAGAAGGTCCTCAAGGTCTGTAAAACCTCCACAGAGACTGACTGCTGCCATTTAATTGTTTATGTTTGCAGAGTGATGTAAAAAAAAAAAAAACAAAAAAAAAAAAAAAAAAAGATGTGTGTTGTGAAAACTTAATCCTCTGTATTTCATTACTTGGGGAAGAGTAATGTTTATTCAAAGTCTTTATCGATGTTCATGTTTGTAATTTTCTATCAAAGAGAGAAGAAAAATACTGTGACTTTAATTTTATTGGAAGTAACACAGATCCTTATTTGTGAATGCTATTATTAAAGTGCAGAGTGTAATAATTCATTTCATTTGATAAAAGTAAAACTTTTATTTTAAGAAAAGGAGATGTAATGATATGAGCAAATCGTATTTGCTTGCTTGATTGTGAATGCCTGTGTTGATCAGTACATCGATAGATTAGTAATGTCTGCCACGACATAGAGGGCGCGCGAGAGTTGTATTAGATGTGTTCATGTCAGGAAGCAGCGAGAAAACGTGGTGGTTGCTGTGCCTGCCCCGTAAGCTGTGGAGTAAAGAACCTCTACTCTTCAACAAGTTGTATTATTGAAGAACCCACAAACACAAAACAATACAGTGGTCAGTTATTTTAACTTGTGATGATTGGTGGAAAAGGAAAAAAAAAAAAAAGAAGGGAGACGCCATGAGCTGGCTTGGAGGAAGTTAGCTTCGGAGAAGAGCACAATGTAATGAGCAGAGTGTATTTTGAGTGTAGAAGAAATACCACACGGTTCCTCATTAACTGAGAGTTTATTGAGGCTAGTGTTAGTGTGTGTATTTTGTCGCCGTGACTTGAAGAGAAAAGACGAGACGTCTGGTGGGAGCAAGGACGCTTTGCAGCGGCACTCGTCTGGCTTCTCTGAGGATATTGGCGACGGATTGTCGGAGTTGAACTTGGAGGAATTCTTCATCGGAGCTGAGCGGACACCCGCTAAGAGGAGAAGACTTTTCATCTGAACGGTGAGCGTCGGTTTGGGGTTTCCTCAACCGGAGAGGAGGATTTTCCTCGGAGAAGAGGATTTTCCTCGGCCGCAACGCACCCCCAGCTTCTAACAGGCCTGCAACGGGATTTCCTGAGGGCTGTTCCAGAAAGCGGGTTCAACAAACTCTGAGTCTATCTCTCAACTCTGAGTTAACCTACTCTGAGACGGGAAACTCTGAGTTTCCGGTTCCAGAAAATCTGATATGAATTAGTTCAATCAACTCTGAGTAGGTTCACCTTGAGTTACGCGCGTGCACAACCACTATAAAAAGCCATAGTCAATGGATCCCCGAAACCATGAGTGTCACCATGACAACAATCAAAAAGCGATCAAGTTACTTCAGCCCGATTGAGCTCGAGGTCCTCATGGAGGCGGAAATCAAACACCGCTGCAGCGTCGAAGGAGAGAGAGGCGACGTGGGAAGACAATGCGTACGTTTCAACTATTCAGTTGAGTTAACATTTAACTGTAAGATCGTCGCTTATTTGCCTCGTTAAATAGGAATAAAATCTGATTTTCGTTTAGGTGCAATCCAGCGGGCGAGAAAAGAACTTGGAAGCAGCTAAAAATGAAATATAAAAATGTCATACAAAGCTGTAAGGCATGTTTTTTTGAAATGCCTTAGGTTGTTAAAGTAAATATAAATTCAGTGGCTACTTCAAATAGTAATGCAAATCACTAACAAAATGCTGTTTTAACATGCCCTCCCACTTAATACCCCAGTAAATTAAAACTTGATATGATTAGCCCATACATTTATAGTTTAGTAGGCTGCATTTCAAATGTGACTGTGTACATGAACACTCAATAAAATACTGTTTGAGGAAAAAAAAAAACATCTGAGTTCTGCTCAGCCAACAGAAAGAAGGCAAAGGCCCAAAAAACGGGTGGAGGGCTACCTCCACCCACTTTGACAGAGGCTGAGGTGATGGTCCTCAGCCAAAACTCTAACCGGCCTCTCGCGGCGCAAAGCGTTTCTAATAATTTGTGCTTCAATGTCAGTCGGGTTTGGCAGGAATGGACACGCCATGTTGTCTCAAAGTGATTTTCATGCGGGAGGAGCGAAGAAACTCAGCGTTATTTCAAGATAACCTGCCAGCGAGCAGGTTATGTTCACAGAGTCTGTTACCATGGTGACTGACTCAGCGTTTCAGTTACCTCACTTTCTGGAACAGAAAACCCAGAGTTTCCCTCATCTCAGGGTTAACTTACTCAGAGTTTTCACATAACCCGCTTTCTGGAACAGCCCTCTGGTGTAGTGAGTGTGTGTGTGTGAGTGTGTGTTGTGGGCCCACGGTAGTACTTAAAGTATTTTGGTTCTTAATCGTTCATTATTAAAGTATTGAATTATTAAGCTATTTTGCTACAGTTAAAATAAATAACTGAGAGTTATAAGTTAATAGTCACTCAGTGAGGTAATTTTGATTTAGTTCAGAGGTTGACATTTTATTCTCGAAGGAGTCTGAGGTATATTTTTTTGGGTAAATATATATTTTCTTATTTGTTTATTTTGGTTTAAAGAGTAACCATTTGTATTGCCGCAAACATTTCAGTAAATTATATTGGTAGCATTTCATAAAGGTGTCTGGCGTCAATTAACATTTTAGATCAGAGGGAATTGTTCTTGAGCATTTTTGAGTATTACTAAGAGTAATTAGAGATTACTTCAATCAGGTAAACCTTCGGGTAGCTACCTTAACACAAACGAACCCAAAACCCACCCCATCGGTATAGTGTGCAGTGGGGTGCTACACTGACATCACGCTTGGCTCAGAGTGAGATCACGTTCAATGGTCATAACACTGAGCATGGGGCTGATGCGCCACCATGTGGTGGGGCTAAGGTACTACATTTAAATAACATAAATTGGTTTAGTAACCATGTGGGTTACATTGCATTTACCAGCAGCAAGCAATTCTTCTTTGCACAAGCAGATGGAAATCTCTAAACATTCATTTGATTGGACAATAAAATATTCTCTAAAACATTGATTAAACAGTCATCCATAAACCATTTAGTAACTTTTCGTTCAGTAACCATTTAGTAACCAAAACAGAATACTAAAAGTATCATGTCTTTACATGAATGCGAGAACTATATGTAGAAATGTGTTAGACCTTAGCAGTTGTTGTGAGCATGTAATGATTCAAGTGTACAAACAAGGGTTTTCTTAATCCTCCGTTTTGAGATCTGCTTCAGTCTCATCCTCTCCGGGCTCAGAGAGGGAGACCCAGGGAATGGTCCTTCCAGTATGCTGAACTAGCTGATAAGGAGGTTGGGCAGAAAACGTATCATTAATGGCCATAGTAATACATTTTAGACAGAGGTGCCTGATGCATGGTATGCAGCAACAACCACATAGGGTTAACATCGTCACCGCTGCCACTAAGGAGAGAAGTACAGAGGTGATCAAGGTGTTCCACTTTCCAAAGACATTGTCTAACCAAAAAAAGGTTTTCTGCTTACCCTTTTGTAGCCGGCTTTAAAATTGTCTGGAAAAAGCTTTCCTCCAATCCACTCCGGCAGTCCTCAATTTGGACACAGTCTCAGAGTCAACCAATCCGGGTCACGGCACCAAATTGTTCGAAGCCCAAGAACAAACCGCAGAAGTCTTCAGTTCACAGACGAAGAATTTATTCAGGTCACAGGTAAAGTACAGCAGTGCTGGGTGCATAGTGACGGAGCTCAGTCAGGATCTCAGCCAAAACGAACACAACTTTGAGAAAACAGTTCACATTTATAATTCACAGTTATCTTCTTGGGCTGGTCCTGCCCCATACAGAAGTTGGACTTTATGATAGAGTGTGATGAGTCAGATGATGCTGTCCACTCTTGGTTTATGATGTGTGCGCAGAATAGGTGTTAAGTATGTGTGTGAATCTGCTGTGAGTCAGGTGTGTATCTATTGTAACAGACCTAGCTGACAGAGAGAGAAGACACTGCAGTTACATCTTGTCCGTGCTTATCAGAGTCACCGCTATCTGGTGTCGTGAGGACACTCAGCAGTTTATGTGAGTTCAAGCACAGGACAGAGCACACAGTGTCAGATCATCTAATTCTAACAGAACAGTGCATACATGATGTCAAAGCACAGTTAATCGTAACATTACTAAACAGTGCATATAGTGTCAAATCATAGTTTAAATATAGTGTCAAATTATAACTTATTCGTAACAGTTACCTCGTCAGGACAGACACAAGCTGTGCTCCTGTCGTGTGGCCAACGTTGGGTCACGCCGTCAGGTATCCCAGCATGCTTCGTGGGCGACGCAGCCTTCTGCTTCCATCGGATCGCGCGACAGGTATTGCCTTGGCTGCGCGAAGCATGCTGGGATACCTGACGGCGCGACCCAATGTAATCCCAGTGTGAGCGACGCTGCCCTCTGCGATTTCGGCACTCGCTTTCTCCCCCGGGATGAAGACGGAGGTTGACCCGCCAATCACCCCAGGAGACCGGCTGCTCGCTTCTGAGATGACCCGCTGCTCCCTGTTGGCTGGTTCCACAGGTGGCTCTTCACTTCTCCAAAAACGTCGGAGCAAACTTCCAAACAGGCATCATTTGGATAAACTGACCACATATTGGGGATCTAAATGGTCATTTTCTCGCATGAAAAAACATGAAAACTTAATAAAGTGAGATATTAACAGCTCTACAGCGGAAATAAAAGCTGCGTTTAGCCTGTTTCACCGCTATCGCTGTCGGTTGGAGCGAAATGCATTTTGGGAAATTTGTATACTGCAGTGTGAACGACATCGGTCTGCTGGGATAGCATACTGAATCGCACATTCATTAGGCAGTATACAGTACATACTAAGGCAGTATGTAGTAGGCACCACGGTAGTAGGCGGTTTGGAATACAGCCAGTGAAACAAACTAAAGCTGAAAAAACTCAAACTAGCTGCAAAATACAAACAAAGAGTGTATCCAATTGTGTTGGATATATCCACTAACTAAAATGACAACAAAATGTAACCCAGTAGATAATTGGGTCTAGTAATGTTGCAGTCCTTATTTGTTGCATTATATAAAATAGATACATGATATGTGAGAGAAAGTCAGAGCAGCGGTACGAGTCGATGAGAAACACAGAAGAGAAAGTTAATCAGAACTTAAGAAAGCAGCGGTTAATAACTTACTTATCAACACCGAATGACCATTGAAATTACACCTACCTGCAGCAGAGAGGCAGTCGAGGACCTGAGTTATGTGGCCACATGAATGTGATTTACTGCTACTGTTACTGTGTGTGTGTGGAGTTAAAGCTGCATACGTTGCTCTGGTAATCTGATGAAAAATGAGGTGTGCTGTTTATCTTGCTGCTGTTAATTTCGCTGTGTGTATTCATTCTGAGATGCACTGTTTATGATGTTATGTTAAACGACTGCCAGACATGTTCATTTATAATGGGCAGATATTCTGTAGTCCTGAATTGATATTTTGATGTGTGTTAAATATGCATTTAGCTAATTCTTAGTTCATGATTCAATGGACATGTGTACAATGATTAAAAGGATTTAAAATTAACAATATTTCATGTAGAAAATGAGCTAAAATATCATAATCCATGGTTAAGTGGCTAGAATAATTAAATACTTACTTGGGGAAAAAAGAGAACTGTACATAATCACTATTGTGTTCCAGTAGTGTGTTGAGATACTGAATATGGCCATAAGAGATAAGTTTGATGATTCTGTATAGTAATAGTCCTGTCTTTGTACAGGCTAGGTTTTTTAGAACCTTCAGAACTTTTGGATGTGGATCTGAATTCTCCTCGTGGAAGGAGATGGTGAGCCAGTGAAAACCATTCCTCAATCCAAGGAGCAAAGAACCCGTGCCAGAGCCTGAAGAGGACGTCCGATTCCTTCTTCACCTTAACTGAGTGTGTCGGTGGTAGGACCACTACACACACACACACACCTGACTATTGAACCCAGACTCTTTACATTGTTTCCCCTGACTTGACCTGACATTCTTTTGAATACAGCGTGCTGCAACGACAAGGACATTAAAAGACATTTACAGGGATATTACATTTCCATATGGACGCTTTCAGTTGGTTTTATGTTGAAGAAAAGACTGTGAAACATTGAGAGATCACTGAATTTTATTTTTATATTATTTTCATTTTCATACAAATTAATACAGTGAACTTACCTCTACTTCGCGGCTTCATCTATCTATTGTGTCCCTCATTTTCTCTTTTAAACCCTCCTCCACGAACTTACTCCCTGGTCTATATATTCGAATCCTGGTTCACCTAGTGGGTTACAAAAAGAATGAAAAATGCTAAATGGCAGCCCATGGTCAACAGGACAGACTTTTTTTTTTTTTTAAATAATGATATAAACACAACTTATAGAAAATGAGTTAGTGGAATGAACTGGAATTATGTAGTGTATTGATGTGTTGATGGAAAAAATGATCACCGCTGACACGTCTTCTCTCACCGATAAAAGACTTTATTGTGGGAAAGAACAATGTCAAAACCTCTGGCCGAATCTGAGGGAGTCTCCGGTGCCAATTGTTGGATGACCTCCCGTTCTGCTCCAAACACACTCCTTATATACCGTTTCTGAGCACATTCCTTCAGTCAGCAAGACGCCACTATCCATCAATATGGTTGATGACCTTTGACCTCACCTTTTAGCTTTTAGGCTGTCTTAGGTTGTCCAGCTGTTTGACCTTTTAGGTTAGGCAAACACCCGGCTTATCTGGCAGTCTATTTGTCGAAAACAACTTAAGACAGGAGGCCCTAATGGCACAGGAACAAACAGAGGAAATTTTGGCCACCCAAGTTAGATACAGAGAAGGAGATGGGGTTCGGACACCACATATTCCCCCCTTTGAGGCTCGTAGAGTCTCGGATTCAAGGGATAACATAAAATACAACATACAACAACAATACATGGAGTGTGAGAGCGAAAACCTGTCAGGCAACCATTGTCATAAATTACCTTCAAATAATTTGGACAGGAAATTCTCTCACGGTCCCTCTGCCTTAGGCGACCACTTATCAGCACTCCAAACAATTAAGAAAAAGAAAAACTACTAACTCATATACAGAGACATTGTAAGCAAATATATCTAAAAACCTCAGAAAATAAACCCCCACAAAAATCCAACATCAGGCTGGTCAACCCATCAGACCCTCCATTGGACCTTTCCCTGCCTGATTTTTGCTCTCCCTGAACGCCCCAAAGGAAAGAAACATCTGAGGCTCCACAATATTTGCCCACTAACAGAAACATATATAGAGATTATACAACATGTCTTTGATGTCATGAAATCATGAGCCTTCACGCTGTAGCTTCTTCACTGTAGGTGTAATGCTTCTTCCCAGTGTCTTTTAGTCAGGGCTCTCCAGTCCACCCATTTGTCCACTTTCAGATATCTGGATCCCACCAGCACGTCAGGATCCCCGACCAACCGACTTCTCATAATGATCTTCTTTTGGTATCCTTCTGAGGGGAAAAGAAACAATACGCCAGTATCATTGCAGAATATACAATACAAACTAGAAACATTAAAAACAAAGCAACGCAGTATATATGGGAACACTAACTCAACAGGTCTAGTGCCTAAGGATTGTAATTTGCTTTTCGGCCATGCTCTCCTATAGAAGAGGACTGTAGAATAATCCATTATTTGACTGAGTCTCTAGAACGGATATGTCTCCATCAGTTCTTTTTCCATACCCCCTTCATCCTCCTCTTTATGTTTTCCTGTTAATAGTGGCATTTGAGCTTGATTTCCAGGCATCACCACTCCAACCCATCTCAATATCATGGCTTTTGCAAAGGTCAACACTAGAGTACAAAAGCAGAACATTAAACATAAGGAAATAACAACTGCAGCTGAGATCTGGGCCATCACGGCTCCCATTGGTCCAAATTTTTCCTGTAGCCAAGCATTCGCAGACCATCCGGCTCCCTTTGATGGACCAAACGCATCCCTTATACTCCTTAGTGCTTCTATGACATTTGTCATGTTGTCTGAGTTGTCAGGGATCAGAGTATAACAGGCATCCCCAGTTAAGTTTAAAGCCATGCATAAACCTCCTTGTTTGGCCAGAATATAATCAAGGGCCATGTCATGCTTTAACAGTGTGTGTTAGTCAAAAATTCAAACCCTGTCATAGTTTCATTTGCAAAGGATTGTAGGGTATACGTAATGTTATCAATATGATCAGCCAAAAATGTCACACCATACCATGGGAATAAGCCTAAACCCCACTTTTCTGCTAAACTTATTCTCCAGTGGAAAGCCTTCATTGTATAAAACCGTGCCATTTCCCTTTTCCGCCTACTACCCGGAATGGAATTGGATGGACTCTCAGTGGGTGCCTGTCCCTGTTGCAAAGTAAACACCTCATATGGAAGTTTCAGCCTCGCCATATAGCAGCATCCTGTCCATCCATATGGTAGGAATATATATGCTTTATCGGCACAAACCCACCAAAGTTCTTTGAAGTTCCCCATAGTTACGTTTCCTGGCAGAGTTTGATTCCGCACAGTCAAAACCCTGCTCTGTTTTTGATCGGGGGCATGAAAAGTCACTACATATAAGTCATCTATCGCTCTGTGATCACGCTTTCCGAAATGCATCATATACCTATCACAATCGGATATTCCCATGAACATCCCAGGGCCATTATATGCATTATTTGAGGAAAAACAATCTTTGGCTCTTACAGGCGTCACCTCCATGGCATCGGGAACTGCTGTAGTCACCTTTTCCTGCGGGCCGAATAGATTCATATAAGGTAAATCCACCAACCAGGAACAAGAATGTCTGGGTTTGAACAGATTTATCGACACTCTCATGATGGTGTCTATCTCAGATTGCTGTTGGTATAACAACCATGATAGTGCAGAAGATTGACATATGGAAGCCAATGGCTCTGGTACTGCTTCTAATATGGAAGGCCATGTGCTGGGCGCTGGAACTCTCACCATACATGGACCTTTTATCTTCCTTACAGATCGTACAGAATGAGTCAACTGCTGGAACCATAAATTCCTGCTTGCCCACACATCTGGGATTTGCAATGCCTTAGAATCAAATCCAAAGGCCTTCCACTGTGCTTCCCTCTTTTGCATCCCTCTGTGACGTTCGATCGTCTCCTCCGATGTTTCATCGAATTCTAACAATTCATCACTCACATCCTGAATATCCTCCTGAGCTATGTCAGACAGATCTGCATCACTTTTCCCCCTGATATCAATATTGTCAGGGTTACCGCTTCTGCGTGCCCCTATCTGAGTCGCATTCCCCACCCGTTTGAACTCCAAAGGAGTCACCTCTGGTTTCGGTGTCACCTCTACTGATTTTCCTGCGGTTACAGAGTCTATCTTTGCTTCCGAGGTTTTTACCATGAGGGTTACCTTGTGATTTACATTTCTTTTTATCCCATCTTTCTGGGGTAAATCAACTGTAGGTTGTGGCTCAACGTAGGTACATGTATATACCCCTTGATCTTCGGATGTGACCTGCTGCAAACAGAGTGAACAATTTTCCTTTACTCTCAACCACCACCGATCATTACACAAAACATTTTTCCTTTTACTGAGGGGCATAACATCAACTTCAGGCCCTGCTAACACCACTTCGTCACCCCGGTTATTACTCCACTTCAGGGAACCATCACCACTGGAAGCCCCCCTTCCACACCTGCATGGAAGCTGAACTGACTCCCCTAAATCCACTTCAATAATAGTCTGCATACCGTTGTGGCTTAACCCTTCTTCTGACTGGCCTTGTATTTCTTGGCCTGGCTGAATTTTCTGATTCTCCTGTAATAACATCACCAAAAAGTTCCAAATCCCCCCCTGGGCCCAGGAGTTCTTCTCTCTTTTTGCTTCTTTTATTCTCTTTTTCTTTAATCCAATTCCCATTTAAGCCAATAAAGCCAATTTTCACACTGCAGCCAAAATACATGTGTCTTACTAGTTACAGCGGCATAGGGGCCCGTCCACTTAACTTCGCACGATGTGAGTTTTAGCTCGCTAGCCGTTACTAATTAGACTTTTCTATTCTTATTTCTTCTGTATCCTTTTCTATTTCCTCGGTCCCTTATTTTCTCTATTCTCTATCTGTAGGCCTACTATTCCTTTTAATTCCTTATTTCTTTTATTTCCCTTAACTTCTTAATTCCTTATTTTCCTTAACTTCCTATTCTCTTATCCCTTTATTCCCCCTGATTTGCATCGCCAGCAACACAAACAAAACCCCATCCATCCATCCATCCATCTTCCTCCGCTTATCCGGGGCCGGGTCGCGGGGGCAGCAGCCTGAGCAGGGATCCCCAGACCTCCCTCTCCCCAGACACTTCCTCCAGCTCTTCCGGAGGGACCCCAAGGCGTTCCCAGGCCAGCCGGGTGACATAGTCACACCAGCGTGTCCTGGGTCTTCCCCGGGGCCTCTTTCCGGTGGGACATGCCCGGAACACCTCCCGAGGGAGGCGCCCAGGGGGCATCCGGTACAGATGCCCGAGCCACCTCAACTGACTCCTCTCGATGTGGAGGAGCAGCGACTCTACTCCGAGCTCCTCCCGGGTGACAGAGCTTCTCACCCTATCTCTAAGGGAGCGCCCCGCCACCCTGCGGAGGAAACTCATTTCGGCCGCTTGTATCCGGGATCTTGTTCTTTCGGTCATGACCCAGAGTTCATGACCATAGGTGAGGGTAGGAACGTAGATCGACCGGTAAATCGAGAGCTTTGCCTTTCGGCTCAGCTCTCTCTTCACCACAACGGACCGATACAACGACCGCATTACTGCGGCCGCTGCACCGATCCGCCTGTCAATCTCACGCTCCATCCTTCCCTCACTCGTGAACCGGACCCCGAGATACTTAAACTCCTCCACTTGAGGCAGGAACTCTCCCCCGACCCGGAGAGGGCAAACCACCTTTTTCCGGTCGAGAACCATGGCCTCAGACTTGGAGGTGCTGATTCTCATCCCAGCTGCTTCACACTCAGCTGCGAACCGCCCCAGCGCATGCTGTAGGTCCTGGCTCGAGGGAGCCAACAAGACAACATCATCTGCAAAAAGCAGAGATGAAATCCAGTGACTCCCGAACCGGACCCCCTCCGGACCCTGGCTGCGCCTAGAAATTCTGTCCATAAAAATAATGAACAGAACCGGTGACAAAGGGCAGCCCTGTCGGAGGCCAACATGCACCGGGAACAAGTCCGACTTACTGCCGGCAATGCGAACCAAGCTCCTGCTCCGGTCATACAGAGACCTTACAGCCCTCAGCAGAGGGCCTCCGACCCCATATTCTCGGAGCACCTCCCACAGAATGCCACGAGGGACACGGTCGAATGCCTTCTCCAAGTCCACAAAACACATGTGGACTGGTTGGGCAAACTCCCATGAACCCTCGAGCACCCTGTGGAGGGTATAGAGCTGGTCCAGTGTTCCACGACCGGGACGAAAACCGCATTGTTCCTCCTGAATCTGGGGTTCGACTATCGGTCGAATTCTCCTCTCCAGCACCCTGGAATAGACTTTCCCCGGGAGGCTGAGGAGTGTGATCCCCCTGTAGTTGGAACACATCCTCCGGTCCCCCTTTTTAAAAAGAGGTACCACCACTCCGGTCTGCCAGTCCAGAGGCACTGTCCCCGACTGCCACGCGATGTTGCAGAGGCGTGTCAGCCAAGACAGCCCTACAACATCCAGAGACTTGAGATACTCAGGGCGGATCTCATCCACTCCCGCTGCCTTGCCACCGGGGAGCTTCCGAACTACCTCGGTGACTTCAGCTTGGGTAATGAATGAATCAACCTCTGAGTCCTCTGCCTCTGCTTCCTCCGTGGAAGACATGGCAGTGGGATTGAGGAGATCCTCGAAGTACTCCTTCCACCGCCCGACAATATCCCCAGTCGAGGTCAACAGCTCCCCACCCCCACTGTAAACAGTGTTGGCAGAGCACTGCTTCCCCCTCCATCCTCCGGATGGTTTGCCAGAATTTCTTCGAGGCCGATCGGTAGTCCTCCTCCATGGCCTCCCCGAACTTTTCCCATACCCGAGTTTTTGCTTCCGCGACTGACCGGGCTGCCGCACGCTTGGCCTGCCGGTACCCATCAGCTGCCTCGGGGGTCCCCCGAGCCAACCAGGCTCGGTAGGACTCCTTCTTCAGCTTGACGGCATCCCTTACTTCCGGTGTCCACCACCGGGTTCGGGGATTGCCGCCACGACAGGCACCGGAGACCTTGCGGCCACAGCTCCGAACAGCCGCATCAACAATGGAGGCGGAGAACATGGTCCACTCGGACTCAATGTCTCCAGCCTCCCTCGGGATCTGGTCAAAGCTCTCCCGGAGGTGGGAATTGAAGACCTCAGCGACAGAGGATTCTGCCAGATGTTCCCAACAGACCCTCACAGTACGTTTGGGTCTGCCGAGTCTGTCTAGCTTCCTCCCCCGCCACCGGATCCAACTCACCACCAGGTAGTGATCAGTTGACAGCTCAGCCCCTCTCTTCACCCGAGTGTCCAAGACATACGGCCGGAGATCAGATGACACGACTACAAAGTCGATCATTGATCTCCGGCCTAGGGTGTCCTGGTGCCACGTGCACTTATGGACACCCTTATGCTCGAACATGGTGTTCGTTATGGACAAACTGTGACTAGCACAGAAGTCCAACAACAGAACACCACTCGGGTTCAGATCGGGGAGTCCGTTCCTCCCAATCACGCCCCTCCAGGTGTCACTGTCGCTGCCCACGTGAGCGTTGAAGTCCCCCAGCAGAACGATGGAGTCCCCAGTTGGGGCACTTTCCAGTACCCCTTCCAGGGACCCCAAGAAGGCCGGGTACTCAGCACTGCCGTTTGGCCCATAAGCCGAAACGACTGTGAGAGACCTATCCCCGGCCCGAAGGCGCAGGGAAACGACCCTCTCGTTCAGTGGGGAAAACTCCAACACATGGCGGCTGAGATGGGGGGCTATGAGCAAGCCCACTCCAGCCCGCCGCCTCTCACCATGGGCAACTCCAGAGTAGAAGAGAGTCCAGCCTCTCTCAAGGAGTTGGGTTCCAGAGCCCAGACTGTGCGTAGAGGCGAGCCCGACTATCTCTAGCCGGTACCGCTCAGCCTCCCGCACGAGCTCGGGCTCTTTCCCCCCCAGTGAGGTGACATTCCATGTCCCTAGAGCCAGAGTCGTTGTCCAGGGATTGGGTCGCCGGGGCCCCCGCCCACGACTGCCACCCAAACCACAAAGCACCGGCCCCATCTGAACCTTCCCGCGGGTGGTGGGCCTACGGGAGGGCGGGCCCACGTCGCTCCTTCGGGCTGTGCCCGGCCGGGTCCCGTGGGCTGAGACCCGGCCACCAGGCGCTCGCCTGCGAGCCCCAACCCCAGGCCTGGCTCCAGGGCGGGGCCCCGGTAACGCCATTCCGGGCGACGTACACTTCCTCGTTGTAATATTCTTCATCTGGGGCTTTGGAACCGCTCTTAGTCTGACCTGTCACCTAGGACCTGTTTGCCAAACAAAACCCCAAATTTGGAAAATTTAGAACGATGAACAACTTCTAACATCGACACAACAACCACCCTCACAACGATTCTTTAACAGTGTGACCCAACAGCAACGCAAGGCAGCTCCAGCGAGCAGACCAGCGCACATAGTGAAAAACTCACCTCTATATTAACCGCGGTCCCTGCGGGAGTCGACCCATCGGAGCCGGTGGCAGATGCTGGAAGACCACAAACCGATCCTGTTCGTGACGCCAAAAATTGTAGTGTATTGATGTGTTGATGGAAAAAATGATCACCGCTGACACGTCTTCTCTCACCGATAAAAGACTTTATTGCGGGAAAGAACAATGTCAAAACCTCTGGCCGAATCTGAGGGAGTCTCCGGTGCCAATTGTTGGATGCCCTCCCGTTCAGCTCCAAACACACTCCTTATATACCGTTTCTGAGCACATTCCTTAGTCAGCAAGACGCCACTATCCATCAATATGGTTGATGACCTTTGACCTCACCTTTTAGCTTTTAGGCTGTCTTAGGTTGTCCAGCTGTTTGACCTTTTAGGTTAGGCAAACACCCAGCTTATCTGGCAGTCTATCTGTCGAAAACAACTTAAAACAGGAGGCCCTAATGGCACAGCAACAAACAGAGGAAATTTTGGCCACCCAAGTTGGATACAGAGAAGGAGGTGGGGTTCGGACACCACAATTACATTCCCAACACTTAACTGCTCCAAAACTTTAAAAGGAACCCCGGCTATGAAGACTTGTAGTTCTTAAAATGTTAGTATTTATCTATCACTATCAGTATAGTGTGATATAAAAAACCTTCTTGATCTCTTCGTTTTTATAAAATTTGAAAAAATAGTTTAACTCATAGGTCGCCATTATTATTTACATCACAATGCACTCTGGGTAGTGACGTCATATGGTTGCATCGGCCGGCTTCGGTACCCTGCTGCGACTTTTCAGCGACATAAAATGTCATCTGTTCAGCCTTTTCAATTTGAACCCGAGCGAAACATTAATGAGTTAGACAACACTGACAATGTTTCTCAAAACGAGCATCAAAGTGAAGAGCAAGAAAGACGGGATGAGGCGAGAGTGGGACAAAATCGGTGGTGTATGTGCGGCAACTGAGTCTCCATGCTAACCGAGAAGGAGAGTGTTTGTTGTCAAGAGCTCCAATTTTTGTCAGCAGATGTTCACGGTAAGCTATTGTGTGATCAAACGTATTCCACTATCAATAATTTCGGAGATTATTAGCATCCAGAACTGTTGTATGCTTTACAGATAATTAGGATATACAGTGAAACGCACGACTCTGATCATTTTTGCAGATATCCCGTGCATCACAGCACACGAAAACTTTGATGCAGTTTGCCTCAACCGAGATGTCTTATGGGCTGCCCTCGTCAGCCTCCACGACCGGGAGAGTGCTGCCCTACCAAATCAGAACTGGGTCACCAATAGGTAGCCTCTAACCATCACCCCAATATAAAAAAAAATTTTTAAAATCACTTTTTTCATAGTTTGTGTTGTATAGAGCAGGGGTCAGCAACCTGCGGCTCCGGTGGTGGTCGGTGGCTAGTCTTGATTTATCTAACTTCATAAATGCAACAAGACATGGTGTTACTGTAATGCAAAACTGTCGGGACTTTGCACCGCAGCGCTGTCCAGGTTGCTGATCCTCCTGCCAGTCAGCTAGGAGCAGCTACGCAGCTGTCTAGAGTACTTTCTATCTCCTCCGCCCACAAGAGTGGGACTGTGCCGGGTGGTCCCGCCTTGTAACTGTTCTGACAGAAACATATACAGATGTGTTGGATAAAGAGTATCATGTATTAAACTGAGTTTGATTGCTGGCTCTTTGTATCCTTTTCTGCCCAACAGACTATGATATATGAAATTAGACCAGGGGTCGCCAACACGGTGCCCGCGGGCACCAGGTCGCCCGTAAGGACCACGTGAGTCGCCCGCAGGCCTGTTCTAAAATTAGCTCAAATAGACACTTATCAGTGAGCTGCATCTATTTATTTTATTTTTTTTTATTTTTTTTTTGCTATTGTTTAAATCACACTTACATGTGAACTGGAAATGACAACATATTAATTTAATTTTTTTTTTTTAATGATTAATATAAATGAACTCTGACCTACTATAGTTCAAGGGTCAGTATTGTGCGCATGCCCAAAACGTAGCGTTTGTGGAGCGGCAAAAACAAGATGAGTGACCCCAAAAAAGATGGCAGAAAAAAGAAAGAAAACCTATCATTTTCACGATGAATGGGAGGTAGAGTTTTTTTTTACCACCGTGAAAGGAGCCTGCGTGTGTCTCATTTGCTGGGCAACTGTAGCGACGGCAAAGCGACACAATGTGGAGAGACATTTCACAACTTGCCACACAAGCTACCATGCTAAGTGCCCACCGGGCAGCGCATTACGAGCAGAAAAAGCTCACGATTTAAAGGCAGCTTTGAGCAAACAGCAATCTTTTTTCACGAGACCGGTGAAAAGCTCCCAAAAAGCAACCGAAGCCTCATTAAGAGCTACGCAATTCTTGATTAAGAAAAAGAAGGCCTTTTCAGATGGGGCGGTTGTCAAAGAAGCAATGATGATAATTGCTAAAACTGTGCTTGAAGACGAAAAGTATGGAACCGATGTAATCTCCACTCTCTCTGATGTTCAACTGGGGGCATCTACAATGGTGAGAAGAGTGTCGGCGATGTCCGCGAACTTGGCCGACCAGTTGGACCGTGATCTGGCGAGGTGCAGGTGGTTCAGTATCCAGTGTGACGAGTTGGTGGACAGCAGCAGTACAGCGCAGCTGATGGTCTTTATCAGGATGGTGTTTGATGATTTCTCCACAAAAGAAGAACTTCTGACACTACTGCCCTTAAAGACAACTACCAGGGGAGTTGACATCTATAACGTGGTGAAGGAGTTTTTGGTGGAGAAAAAGGTGCCGCTGGAAAAGCTGGTATCAGTGATTACGGGTGGGGCTCCTGCTATGATCGGCCGAAACACAGGATTCATTGCTCACTGTAAAGGTGACAGAGTTCCCAAACTTTCTGCATTACCACTGCATCATCCACCAGCAGTCCTTATGTGCAAAAGTGATCGGCTTTGAGCACGTGATGACTCCCGTTGTAAAGATCATAAGCTAAACAGCACAGAACATTCAAGGTACTATTGGAGGAGCTGTCAGCTGAATATGGTGACCTGCTACTACACACAGAAATCCGATGGCTCAGCAGGGGACGAATTCTGCTTCGTTTTTTGTCACTTTTGGGTGAAATCAAAGAGTTCATGCAGTCCAGAGGGGAAGACACCTCGCTGCTGGAGGACACTGACTGGACACTTGACCTTGCAACGGACATTACTGGGAAACTGAACAGTTTGAACTGTGAGTTGTAAGACTGTTGCTGATATGATAAGTGCTTTAAATGCTTTTAAAGTCAAGATGAGCATTTTCTCTGTGCATTTAAAGAGAAAAAAGGTGCTGCACTTTCCCTCTGTGCAGATGGTGCTGAAAGACAATACTTCTGCATCTGAGGCTTTTGACAAAGTTGCAGAAAAGTACTCTCAGGTCATAGAAAGACTTGGACAAGCGTTTGAGAACAGGCTTTGTGACCTGGGTCAGCTCGAGCCATGCGTGTCATTCATTTCTAATCCTTTCATGAATGTGGACATATCATGCATTGTTGAGCAGTTAAGTGCAACGTTCAGCCTTGATGCTGGACAGATGGAGCTTGAAATTGTAACATTGCAAAATGACCTCCACCTCAAAGCCTATCAGGGTGCACCAAACTTTTGGGGCCTTGTTGACACAGAAAAGTACAGTGGTGTATGCACAGCAGCTTTGAAGGTTGCAAGCCTGTTTGGTTCAACCTATCTTTGTGAATCAGCCTTTTCTGACATGAACTTCATCAAGAACAAACACAGAACACGCCTCACTGATGCACATCTGCAAGACTCACTCAGAGTTGCACTGTCAAGTTACACACCAGAGTACAACACACTGGTGGAGAGCATGCAATGCCAGGCTTCCCACTAACTGACAAAGAAACAGATACCAGATTTGGTGTCGAGTTCAAAATGTGTCATTCATGATTTGTTAAATGTGTTTGTAAAATGTAACATTTGATAGCACAACTGTTAAGTGCATTTTTTTTCTTAGGCATGTACAGGATGTTTGTTAAAAATGTTAAAAATGCTGCGGAGGTACATTGTGATTTCCTAGGACTGTTGTAGAAGTGATCATTCGAAAATGTTCAATTTGAAAAACACTTGCACTTGAAAATATAGAAATAAAGTGTTGCATATTGATATTAATCTATTTCCTATCTTGTTATCATTGTTGATATTTATTGTGAGTAATCATTAACATGATCAGTGTCTTCACATAGCTAAATACCATTATTTATTAATAATAACATATACTTAAAGCTAAATTGAGCAAATTGGCTATTTCAGAGGTGTGTATCAAACTGGTAGCCCTTTGCCTTAATCAGTACCCAGGAACTAGCCCTCGGTTTCAAAACGGTTGGTGACCCCTGAATTAGACCAAATAACACCCTTATTTTGCACATACATTTGATTGACATATATATAGGAGGACCATGCTATTTTTCTTTATCAATAGTATGTTTGTTGTTTATCTATCTATCTATCTATCTATTAGCTGCAATTGATAACTCAAGTCCTCAAATGAAAACCCAGAAAAGTCACTGTTAAGTATTAATCTGAATTATCAGCTTCCTCTGTGATCGCTGGCGTGTCCGATGGTTCGCTTAACGTTACGGAAGCAGCAACTGCAGGAGCAGGTTGTTTGCTCAGGAGAGCATCCAGCGCCTCTTGTCTTTGGCGCTTTTTAGTGCGCATTTCACTTGCTCCCCGAGGGCGTCTGGGCTCCTTATGTGGGAAAATTGTCGGCAAAGCATTTGCTTTTAGTCTTCATTTACACCCAGGCGCTCCGGTGAGCTCTTTCAGCAGTTGTGGTTGACGAAAAGCCTCAAATGCATAAGGAGAAAAATGTTGAGAACACAGCCGCGGATCTTTGGGAAGTTGTGTCTGTCCACAGGCATCATCCCACTCCTTTCTCCTCTTCTTGTCGGTAGGAAAGCAGTGTAAACTCACATCACTCTCCTTGTTGCCCTTTGACTGGAAATTGCATCCAAAAGCAGCACAATGTGGCATTATATTTATAATTACGTTAACTACGCGCATGTAAACAAACACTAGCGTCCACTATACGTCATCGCCCCCAGAGTGCATTGCGTGTGGAAAGCATGGCGCCCTACGTAGGTCAAAATATGTACTAAATATTGTAGATTTTTAAAGCAATGGTAACATTTTATGTGTTTCTAACAACATAATTTAGTACAAGAGAACAATTGTGGCTTATTAGGGCCTACAAGTCTTAATAACCAGGGTTCCTTTTAAATGCACTCAAAGCAACTGAGTTACTACATGAACATTTCATTTTTGAGTTAGTTAAATTCATGGAATGAGTGACTATAACTTTTTTCAAAGTTTGAGTTATGTTAACTTTCTTCTTTTAATACTATGTACTGTTAGGTTTTACAGTGTACCAGCAGATAATTAAGTGATACATGTTTTGTTTGTTTTATTGAAATTTCCACAACGCAACGCATGTATTTTCTTGTTAAAATCCATCTAGGAATAATCTATGAAGACATATGAATCTATGTTTGTCATTTGAAGCTTACACACTTCAAAGAAGGGTTAGGGATAGGGTTTTAAAGAAGAAAACCGAGAGGCATCAGAACACTGTTCACTCTGTTTTTCCTCATGTTTTCAGTTTTATTCTCTAACTGGATGTAGTAGTTTATCTTAGGTGGACCTATTCTTTTCCTCTGCATTTTTTCTCCGAAATTAAAGTTTAGGGGAAAAACTGGTCAGCTCCAAACTTTTTTCTTTTTTTTTAGATAAATTAAAACAGTTGGATTTTTTTCCCTCTGGGCAGTAAAATCTTAATCCTGAACTAAAAGAATGAGAAGATGTTTCTGGAAGTTTCTTCACTTTCATGGAGCATAAAAACTGAATGCAGCTCTCCATCCTTTGCTTTGACTCTGGAGACAGTAAAGACACTTATCAATTAATCTGATGCCTGTGTATGACACAACTCCTCTAAAGTTTAACATGGGGTACAGACATCACATGGCCAGGGCAATAGGGAATACTGGAGGCCAGATTACGTACTTGTTAAGAAGTTTACTGTGTGGACATGTGACGGTGTGACAAGAGGTAGGTGTGAGGACAGAGCTCATATACAGAGAGTGAGGACAGGCAAACCCTCCAGACAAGTTCTGCTCATATGGAAACAAGCAAAGCCTCTAACTTGCTGCCTGTTTGCAAAGTGAACATGTGTGTATATGATTGTAGATTTTCTGTGTGAGCTCAACAGAGATCTCTGCTGTCAGTTGATGTTCACTGTTGTGACAATCTGGAAGAAATTCATTTTGCTTTAATCTTCCACTGATGCCAAGAGGTTAATGTCTTAACTGCTTCTAAAAAATGTCATATGGAAATCAATTTGTGATGAATGGCACTGCTAGAGAGGAGTTACTTGGAACATTCGAGAGAGCTTTGAATGTCGGTCTGACTTCAGTGCCATGCTGTTTGTTTCTCTTCATCAATGGGACCATGTTATTCACCCTGAGGAGTAAACCAGTGTTTTGTGAGACCTGCCGTTACATTTTACTGTATAATCTACTTTTAGCAGACACTGTAAATATGATAGTGGCTCAGATGCTGTGCGTGTTGGATGTTTCGAGTATATTCCTAACATATTCTGTGTGTTCTTTTCTCAGCCTAACAGGTAATGGTACAAATATGGTCTCACCTGTAACCCTGGTGGTGATGTCTCTGGAGAGATATATAGCTGTGTGTTACCCACTGAGGCACTCCATCATAATCAGCATCAAAAACACAGGAGTGGCCATCATTGTGATTTGGGCCTTCAGTTCACTAAGTCCCCTCGTTAAAGCTTTTCTACTAACAAAGTTTACATTTGATGAAATGAACAGCATTGTGACAGGGCACAATTGCGCTGCTGTTGCTATATCACTCGGGCTAATAGCTGAAGAATTTGACAAGATCTACAGTGCTTTTCTGTTGGTTTCATCAGCCATGGGAATTATTTTCTCATATTTTGGTGTGATGGTAGCAGCCAGGTCGGCCTCTACAGACAAATCTTCAGTCAGAAAGGCTCGGAACACACTGACGCTGCATCTGATGCACCTGGGCCTCAGTCTCTCATCAACGCTTTTCTATTCACTAATGTCAGCTCTTTTTACCACGGTACCACGATTAATGTTTGCACGCATTATTAATTTTATCTATGTGATTTTCATCATGGCCCCCAGATGTCTGAGTGCTCTCATCTATGGTGTTGGAGATCAGACCATTAGGCCCATTCTCTTGTACTATCTCTGCTGTCGACCCAGCCCAGGCTGAGAGGTGATGTTGTGTCAAGTTCTTTGTTGTGGCACTTAGAGGCCAGCACAGGAAACAGATAAATACAGCCTCATAATGTTGAGCAAATTACTGCCCATTTCTGAAACAAAGCTAAATTCACAGTCACTGTCTTTTAACCCTTAGGCCACCAGGGCAGTCAAACAGATGTGTAAGTAAAATCCTTAACAGGGTTTGTTGTTGTATAATGAAATCACCCAAAATTATATGTTCCACTTAAGTAAAACTGATTAGTGCCAAGGCACAAGCTGTGTAAGGGTGCATGAGGGCAAAGAAGGACAATAATATATTATAGCCTTCATTTGCACCAACCAGTTTTCTAGACTGCAGCTCATTTCCATGTTAAATAAGCAGAGATTTTGTGTGGGCACCATCACAGAGCTGCATCACAGAGGTTGTGTTAGAAGAAGGTCAAGAGGGAGGGGGGTAGGGGATAGATTCACCTCTGGATCACACACCACAAACTGCTTCCAAATACATTGTATGTCATTCATAAAGTTTATATTGACTCATATTGTCACATACATGTCATTTTGTTGGTTATGTGAAATCATTAAAAATAAAACATGATTTGTGCCTTTATGATGTGAATTGGTTTACATCTTGACTTCTGCGTTGATGGTGTTAATGTGATGATGCCTCTGGTTGAGTCTGTGTCAGATGGACAATAGAAGGCCAAAGAAGCCATCAGGTGCCCAGTTCAGACAAAAGATAACGGTCACAGATGTTTATCAGCCTCTTGCTATGTTGCTACTAATACATATGAAGACTGTATTTTTTTTTAGCCTTGAATAGCAACCATTTGATCTTTTATTTTATAATTAAAGATGGGTCATTAACAGGCAACACATATGACCCAGGACAGTAGAAACAAGAGGAACAAACAAACAAGCCAAAAAATAAATAACTAAATAAAAAAGTAAAAGTCTGCCAGCCTCTCTCAAAGAGTTGGGTTCCAGAGTCCAGGCTGTGTGTTGAGTTAAAGACATTAACACAGAGAAAAATGAGCACATTAGGACAGACAGACAACAAGCTTGTTAAAGAACACACCACCCCCCCCCCCCCCCCCCCCCAGTATTATTTTATTATTATTTATTTATTATCTTACTGTTGTTACTATTGATATTATTAACATACTGTTATCACCATCAATATCATTACTGTTATTGTTATTGTTTTATTTTTGACCATTCATATTATAATTTATTTCACTACACCTGTTATTATTACTGTTATTATTATTTTATTAATTGATTTATTTATTTTTTTTTTCTTATTATTTTTTTAAAATAATTTTTTATTATTTTTATTATTATTTTTTTTTTTATTATTTTTTTTTTTTACACATACAGGAGGAGGAGGGATAACTAATAAAACCAATACTATTATAATCATTATCTAAGCTCTGCTGTGGGTCCCCGCTAGGCCAGGCTTGTGTGGGCCAAGGCCTGTGGTCTCCTCCCCCCTCCTGCCTCCTGGCCCCCTGCAGGCTGGTGGGGGGGGAAGAAAAGGAAGGAAGGAAAGGAGAGAAGGAGAAGCAGAGGGAGAGGGAGAAAGAGAAAAGAAAAAAAGGAAGGACAGAGAAAAAAAGGGAAGAAAAAAGTTTTCATATAACATTCGTCTTTTAGATCCCCCTCCTCGTTATTCATCATTATTACTATTACAATAATAATAATTATCGTTATTGTTAATAATGTTATTATTTATATAATTGTATTATTATTGATATTATTATTAATATCATTATTAGTATTTTTGATACTATACTATTGTATAATGTTGATATTATTACTATTGTTATAACTAATAGTGACAATGTGACAGTATGATGCCCCCCCTTTTTTCTCCCTCTATTATTTATTTATTTATTTATTATGATCATTATTATTACAATCAAACTTCATAAATATCATTATTGTCATAACTATCTCTATTATTATAATGGTTTTTGGTACAATGCAATTAATTATTACTATTATTGTTTTATTCATTATTATTAAACCTTATAAATACCATCATTGTCATAATTATCACTATTGATCTCTGTAACATTGCAACTATCAATACACGTGTCGTACACACACACACACACACACATGAAACCACAAATGCTGTCTTTTGTTTATTTGTTTGCTTGTTTTAGCTGTAACTGTTTTGGAGAAACCAGTGGGGCAGAGGAGACTGTGAGTTACTTCATAGCTTGAGATGTTGACGTGTCATGAATAATGTATTAACGTCATATTTTGTAATAAATACTCCTGACAAAATGGAAAAAAGAAAAGAAAAGAAAAAAAGAGCTTGTTAAAGAGTACCACTAGTAAGAACTAGGTCAGATTAAATGGTTACAGCCGAGAAGTTACAGTTGATAAAAAGGTCCCACCTGTAGCACAGGGTTTAAGGAGAGTCCCTGATCCCATATTAGAAGCTGTAAACCAGGAGCTAGACAAGATACTTGAACAAGGTATAATAGAGGAAGCAAATGAAGGATCAGAATGGGTTTCTAATATCCTGATTGTACCCAAGAAAGAAATAAAAGAAGTCAGGCTATGTGTAGAGCTCAGGGAAGTGAATAGAGCTGTGATCAGGAAAAGACATCCAGTACCAACAGTAGATTGCATCTTACAGGCAAAAGTGGAGCAAAAGTGGTTGCTAAACTAGATGCATGGAAGGGGTTTTAGCATTGTGACTTAGCCCCAGAATCCAGACCCCTGACAACATTCATCACCCACAGAGGGTGCTACCGCTTCAGAAAAGTTCCCTTTGGATTATCGCGTGCACCAGGAGCCTCCCAGAAGGCTATGGACTTTATATTATGTGGAATGCCTGGCACCGTCTGCTACATGGATGATGTGGAGTGAACGAAGAGCAACTTGAACAGACACTGAGAAAAGTCTTACAGAGATTCAAGGACAGAGGTCTAACCCTCAACAGAGACACGTGCATCTCTGGACTACAACAAACCCAGATACTCGGACACGTGATCCCCACATAAGGAATCAAACCAGACCCAATAAAGGTCAAACTTGTCCGCAAAGCACCCAGACCTGAGAATATCCAACTACTCCACTTATTCCTAGGCACCTGCAAATTTCTGATGAAATTCATACCAAGCTATGCAAACTTATCAGAACCACTATGGAAGCTGGCTAGGAAAGGACAAGCGTGGAAATGGAAGAAGTGAAACAGAGAGATCATTCCTCTTCACCTGGGGAGGTTATTTAGGCAGACTGGTAGCAGGTTCCTACCTTTCTCTTCCTCTGCCAGTCATTCTGGAGGAACACAGCCAGTGTGAGGCCTGTTACTGGTTGCTGAAAGATTGTAAAATAAATGTAAAACATGAACTTAAGTGCAGCCACAGCGTGTGTTTTCACACATAGCTACTGGCTGTATACAGGTTCATTTGTACTCACACACATTTGTTTTCCAAACGCAGCACCACTGACAGAGCGTCGTGTTTCCATGACGACTGACCGGAAAAGATCAGCGGTACGTCATGTTGACATGACTCCTGATTGTAAAAATAAAAGAAATGCTAAACTTTAGCAACAGAGGCACACGTACACTTTACACATGTACGCAGGTTATTCGTATCACTGTTCATTCATTTTATAAACGGATCGCTCCAGAGTTGGACTGAAGCCACGCTAACAGAGCTAACTGGTAAACAGATACACGTGGTATCAGATCGGTGCCTGGACTCCAGTACTCACCGACACAGCTGTTGGCATTTTCGGCAGGTTTTTGCTTGCGTCATTACAACATCCTGTTTTGGCCGTGTTGTTTCGGTGATAAAAGTCTTTCGGTCGAAAACCGAAAATGCACTTGTTTTTCTTCTTCTTTATTCTTTTTTGTCAGAGCTCATCTATTGGTTGTTGATTGTGTTACGTCACTGCGACTTGCGTTTGATATTATCACAAGCCCAAGGCAAGGAAAACACTGATATGAAACAGTGCAGATTACCACATTAAACATAACGATGGGGATGATGGGAGCACGCTGTGAGTCCAGTAAAACTCCTAAGATTTACTAAAGACTTTCAGGTTTTATTCTGGGACTGTGAAAATCTTTTGGTGTACGCCCAGCATAAGACAGCACTGGCACTGCTTTTTCCGTTACGTGACAAGTTTGTTATGGCAGGCCTTTTTCTTTGATTGATTTATATAATTTCGTGGTTTGTTTGTTTGTTTTCTTTTTTGCTGTATTTGTAAATGTAGAGGGCATATTCTGCTCTTTTATTGGGAGCTGAGCAATCAGTTCCTCAGGGGACATTTGCTTTAAACCAGATATACATTTTGGAGGACCCTTTTTGCTTTTGACTTCAGGTGTTTAAGCACCTTAACCTCATGTGTATTTTTAGACGTGTGTGTGGTGTGCATCTGGTGCCATATTGAAGTAGCCTTATTGATGTGTGGTGTTTTGGGCCCTAAATAGCCGGTTCTGTAATCTAAGCCTTGCTGTCTATAAGATCACTGTTGCCAGACCCAACTGAATGGAGTGCTACTTTTGCATTGCCCTGACATTGTTTTTATTCTATCGTGTCTCTGATTATTGTCAATAAAATAAAAAAAACACCTCAGACACTTTCCTATACTACCCAATGAAAGAAGCATTGGTGAGTAAGCCATGCCTGGCCTACTTTAAACTAGATGCACCCACAGTAGTCATTAGTGATGCAAGTCCAGTAGGACTAGGTGACTAATACATCCCACGGTGGGAGGAGGGAATGATTGGTCCATGGGATCGAACAGAGGTGAGAAGTCTGAAGACTGTTTCTTTATTTAAGAATTTTGAGATCTGTGGTATTCCCTGCTGAAAATGGTCGCAGGACTCTAAGACTTCTAAGTAAAAATACCCAGACTGTGATCTGTAGTATTCCCTGCTAAAAATGGTTGTAGGACTCTGAGGTTTACTTAGCAAATATACCCAGGAACAAAGTAAAAATACAAAAGACAACAAAAATATAATAATACAAAAACAAAAAAAAGGAGTTGTGTAGAAATAACCATGATAAAAAGATAATTAAAGTAAAGAAAACACCGGAAATGTGACCGGTGATCTAAAATACATGTCTAATTCCTCAAGTGTAGAATCTCTTGACAAATAAAACAAATAGTAGGTTGTAATAGTAGGTAAATAGGTTTAATGGCATATTGCAAGTGGATGAGTGTAAAAACTGGTTCAAAGACTGTGAAAGTGAAACTGGAATGTACATGCTGGAATGCATGTGTTATGGACTGAAGGAATGAATGTGTTTATGTACAGGTGCCCACTGCTCTGATCTCCAGTCCTGATTCTCGCTCCCCTCACCAGCCCAGACACCGCCCTATCAGCAAGGACAAGACACTCCCCGCAGCAACAGGAAGTACATAAGCTCACAAAAGACATCACACACACAAAAGTGAACTTTAAGGACTGCGATGAAGTGTGTGGTATTAGTCTTTGTTTTTCTGCTTCTGCTGAGACCCTCTACAGAAGGGAGGTGACATGTTATCACTGCAGAGGTGGAGGACACACTGCTTGTGATTGCAGAGCTCCGCCTACAGGGGTTGGACATGGACGTGGCAGCTGATGAGGGCGAGGGGGCCGTGGAAGTGGTGGGTGAGACGCACGGACGATTTTTGATGTCGGGAGAAAAACCGCCGCCTCGAAATCAGGTCATGTACGCGCATGCACACACACACACACTGAACAACACAATGACCAACCCTTAGACTTACACAGAGAAGGGTTAAACGTAGATAGTCTTGATTTAATGTTGTGTGTAAAAACAAACAAACAAACAAACAAAGCAAAAAACTTAGGTCCATATCTCAGTTTTTGTAGCCAAGAAACAGAATTTCTTTGTGATTTTGGAGCATGTAAAACTCTGTTAAGAGAGGATGAAATTTCAGATGACTTACAGATGTCAAAAGATAAAATGATGATTAAATCAGCAACTGGAATGACAGCCATCAAGCCATTAATGAAACCAACAACAATATATGATGCATTTCTGGCCTCACCATAAAATTAGATTTTATATCTGATATGATACAGGGACTAATTAAAAATGTATATATTAAAAAAAAAGCCTTCTACTGTGTGAAGATTGGTAAATGATTTACAAACTGTAAAAAGATAAAAAGAGATGTGGTTCCATGAGCTCTATATGTACTAGACCCTTGAATGACAGATGTTTGGTATACTGTAACAGATTTCACAAATGCCTTCTCAATTCTAGTAGATCCACAATTACAGTTCGGGTTTGCATTTACCTACAAAAAAACACCCAACACTTACATGAGGTTAGCTCAGGACTATAGTGAGTATCCAACAAAGAAAAAAACATTGAAACTGATAAAGAAGGCCAGATTCTGACGTATGTTGATGGCCTCCTACTTTGCTCATCTAGCCCAGAGGAATATGGAGCCATGACCTTAGCCTTACAAAAAGCAAAAGCTAACTGAGAATAAATAAATAAGCAGCTGTGGAAACAGGAAGTGAAATACCTAGGCTATTGATGAAAGTAGGAAAACTGCTATTCTACAAATGCCACAACTAATAACAAAAAGACAAACAATGTCCTTCTTACCTGTAACTTCTTTAGATTATGGATAGCAAATTAGGCAAAAATGGCATAGTAATTTCAAGATATGATTTATGGTAAACCGACTGCAGCATCAGATAAAGTCAAGTGGACAAAGGAAGGTTTAGAATCATTTACAAAGTTAAAACAAATCACTTTTACCAACTGCTGAAAACCACATGAGTGTATTGCAGAAATTTATGGGGAAAAAGAAAAAAGAAAAAAAAGGTTTTGCAAAGATCTTAATGACACCATTATGTGTTGCAGACATTGTTTGTTGATGGTTCACCAAGCAAAAACCATGATGCAAAAAGAAAAAAGAAAAAAAAGAAGTAGTTCAGTAGTCACTTTAACATCAATATTAAAGGTTACCCTCTATCCCTAAATATGTCAACACAAGTTGCTGAACTGAACTGTAACAGAAACATGTAAGTTAGGTAAAGATTAAAAAAAAAAAAAAAAACAAAGGTGAACATCTACACTGACAGTCAGTAAGCTTTTTTCAACTTTGTTTTTGCACAACAATGGAATGATTAAATCTACAGGAAAACCTATAACACATACAGACTTGTTATTACAACCACTAGACACAATCCAACTCACATAAAGTTGCAGTATACATATGTGTTGTACACACAGAAAATATGGTAATAGTGTTAGTAGAAAAGCTGATGATGCAGCTAAACGAGCTGCACAAAAACCACTCAAAAGCCCTTTAGTGGACACTGACATTACTAAAAGAACTCCTGACCTCTGAACTGATTAAAAAGACTGTTCACTAAAGCAAGTCAAAGAAGCAAAACAAAATAGTGAAGGTGTTTATACCTGCTTTGAAGGTAAACCATGTCCTCCTAAAAGCCATGTATAGATATGTCACCATGTTGAGCCATAGCCTTGCCATGTCTCAACAGGGGAGGGTGGTAAGACTAATAGAGCAAGCATATACAGCCTATGGACCAATAAGTTACTTTTCAAAAAATTATGCTCACAATGCTTAGTATATGCAAAAAAATATAATTTTCAAGGTAATTACAAAATAAGACCAGGCTCCTTTCCCAAACCTACATATCCATTTGAACAAATTGAACCACCACCTTACCGTGGTGGAGGGGTTTGAGCACCTGAGTGATCCTAGGAACTATGTTGTCTGGGGCTTAATGCCCCTGGTAGGGTCTCCCAAGGCAAACAGGTCCTAGGTGACAGGTCAGACCAAGAGTGGTTCCAAAGCCCCAAATGAAGAGAGACACATCAAGGAAGTGCACGTCGCCCAGATTGGCGTTACCGGGGCCCCACCATGGAGCCAGGCCTGGGGTTGGGGCTCGCAGGCGAGCGCCTGGTGGCTGGGTCTTTGCCCACGGGACCCGGCCGGGCGCAGCCCAAAGGAGCGACGTGGGCCCGCCCTCCCGTAGGCCCACCACCCGCGGGAGGGTTCAGATGGGGCCGGTGCATTGTGGTTTGGGTGGCGGTCATGAGCGGGGGCCCCAGCGACCCAATCCCTGGACAACGACTCTGGCTTTTAGGGACATGGAATGTCACCTCACTGGGGGGGAAAGAGCCCGAGCTAGTGCGGGAGGCTGAGCAGTACCAGCTAGAGATAGTCGGGCTCGCCTCTACGCACAGTCTGGGCTCTGGAACCCAACTCCTTGAGAGAGGCTGGACTCTCTTCTACTCTGGAGTTGCCCATGGTGAGAGGCAGCAGGCTGGTGTGGGCTTGCTCATAGCCCCCCATCTCAGCCGCCATGTGTTGGAGTTCTCCCCACTGAATGAGAGGGTCATTTCCCTACGCCTTCGGGTCGGGGATAGGTCTCTCACAGTCGTTTCGGCTTATGGGCCAAACGGCAGTGCTGAGTACCTGACCTTCTTGGGGTCCCTGGGAGGGGTACTGGAAAGTGCCCCAACTGGGGACTCCATCGTTCTGCTGGGGGACTTCAACGCTCACGTGGGCAGCGACAGTGATACCTGGAGGGGCGTGATTGGGAGGAACGGCCTCCCCGATCTGAACCCGAGTGGTGTTCTGTTGTTGGACTTCTGTGCTAGTCACAGTCTGTCCATAATGAACACCATGTTCAAGCATAAGTCTGTCCGTATGTCTTGG
The DNA here is from genome assembly GCA_021432705.1 of Caranx ignobilis. Classification (NCBI taxonomy): domain Eukaryota; kingdom Metazoa; phylum Chordata; class Actinopteri; order Carangiformes; family Carangidae; genus Caranx; species Caranx ignobilis. The sequence goes on from MU269980.1 coordinate 2,056,461, forward strand.
ACACTCGGGTGAAGAGAGGGGCTGAGCTGTCAACTGATCACTACCTGGTGGTGAGTTGGATCCGGTGGTGGGGGAGGAAGCTGGACAGACTCGGCAGACCCAAACATACTGTGAGGGTCTGTTGGGAACATCTGGCAGAAACCTCTGTCATTGAGGTCTTCAATTCCCACCTCCGGGAGAACTTTGACCAGATCCCGAGGGAGGCTGGAGACATTCAATCCGAGTGGACCATGTTCTCCACCTCCTTTGTTGATGCGGCTGTTCGGAGCTGTGGCCGCAAGGTCTCCGGTGCCTGTCGTGGTGGCAATCCCTGAACCTGGTGGTGGACACCGGAAGTAAGGGATGCCGTCAAGCTGAAGAAGGAGTCCTACCGAGCCTGGTTGGCTCGGGGGGACCCCTGAGGCAGCTGATGGGTACCGGCAGGCCAAGCATGCAGCAGCCTGGTCAGTCGCGGAAGCAAAAACTCGGGTATGGGAAAAGTTCGGGGAGGCCATGGAGGAGGACTACCGATTGGCCTCGAAGAAATTCTGGCAAACCATCCGGTGCCTCAGGAGGGGGAAGCAGTGCTCTGCCAACACTGTTTACAGTGGAGGTGGGGAGCTGTTGACCTCGACTGGGGATATTGTCGGGCGGTGGGAGGAGTACTTCAAGGATCTCCTCAATCCCACTGCCATGTCTTCCATGGAGGAAGCAGAGGCAGAGGACTCAGAGGTTGATTCATTCATCACCCAAGCTGAAGTCACTGAGGTAGTTCGGAAGCTCCCCAGTGGCAAGACAGCAGGGGTGGATGAGATCCGCCCTGAGTATCTCAAGTCTCTGGATGTTGTGGGGCTGTCTTGGCTGACACGCCTCTGCAACATCATGTGGTAGTCGGGGACAGCGCCTCTGGACTGGCAGACCGGGGTGGTGGTCCCTCTTTTTAAAAAGGGGGACCGGAGGATGTGTTCCAACTACTGGGGGATCAGCCTCCCGGGGAAAGTCTGTTCCAGGGTGCTGGAGAGGAGAATTCGGCAATAGTCGAACCCCAGATTCAGCAGGAACAATGCGGTTTTCGTCCTGGTCGTGGAACACTGGACCAGCTCTATACCCTCCACAGGGTGCTCGAGGGCTCATGGGAGTTTGCCCAACCAGTCCACATGTGATTCATTCGACCGTGTCCCCCGTGGAATTCTGTGGGAAGTGTTCCAAGAGTATGGGGTCGGAGGCCCTCTGCTGAAGGCTGTAAGGTCTCTGTACGACCGGAGCAGGAGCTTGGTTCGCATTGCCGGCAGTAAGTCGGACCTGTTCTTGGTGCATGTTGGCCTCTGGCAGGGCTGCCCTTTGTCACCAGTTCTGTTCATTATTTTTATGGACAGAATTTCTAGGCGCAGCCACGGTCCGGAGGGGGTCCAGTTCGGGAGTCACCGATTTCATCCCTGCTTTTTGCAGATGATGTTGTTTTGTTGGCTTCCTCGAGCCAGGACCTTCAGCATGCGCTGGGGCGGTTCACAGCTGAGTGTGAAGCACCTCCAAGTCTGAGGCCATGGTTCTCGACCGGAAAAAGGTGGTTTGCCCTCTCCGTGTTGGGGGAGAGTTCCTGCCTCAGATAGAGGAGTTTAAGTATCTCGGGTCATGTTCACAAGTGAGGGAAGGATGGAGCGTGAGATTGACAGGCAGATCGGTGTGGCGGCCGCAGTAATGCGGTCGTAGTATCAGTCCGTCGTGGTGAAGAGAGCTGAGGCGAAAGGCAAAGCTCTCAATTTACTGGTCAATCTACGTTCCTACCCTCACCTATGGTCATGAACTCTGGGTCATGATCGAAAGAACAAGATCCCGGATACAAGCGGCCGAAATGAGTTTCCTCCGCAGGGTGGCGGGGCGCTCCCTTAAAGATAGGGTGAGAAGCTCTGTCACCCGGGAGGAGCTCGGAGTAGAGCCGCTGCTCCTCCACATTGAGAGGAGCCAGTTGAGGTGGCTCGGGCATCTGCACCGGGTGCCCCCTGGGCACCTCCCTCAGGAGGTGTTCCGGGCATGTCCCACCAGAAGGAGGCCCTGGGGAAGACCCAAGACACGCTGGAGTGACTATGTCACCCAGCTGGCCTGGGAACGCCTTGGGGTCCCCCTGGAAGAGCTGGAGGAAGTGTCTGGGGAGAGGGAAGTCTGGGGGTCCCTGCTCAGGCTGCTGCCCCCGCGACCCGGCCCCGGATAAGCGGAGGAAGATGGATGGATGGATGGACAAACTGAAATGAAGAACTATGGAAATAACTAATATAGAATACAGAACTAACTAAATGCAAAGGAAAGAAGTGTGCCCTCAAAAACCTTGATTTGGGATTGGGAAAAAAAAATTGTTTTTACAAATGGAATTACAAATTACAAAAGATGACACAAAGTTTGTCAATTTTCGTGCAAAACACTTGCAATGAGAAGGATTGGAAGAAAGAGCAAATCAAACCGAACACACTTGAAGATTACATTATTACGGTGATGCAAAAGAATGCTGAATGAGGTGTTACCACCCTTTTTGTTTGATGTTGTTTCAGAACCTGCCCAGACCTGGAACCAGGTCGCCTAGTCCTCATTAAAGTTTCCGAAGAAAGATGTGGTCTGATCCAAGGTGGGAGGGGCCATACACTGTGTTGCTGACAACTCGTACAGCTGTAAGAGTGGAAGAACGTACCACCTGGATCCACAGGACTCACTGCAACAGAGTGTCACATGTTGGTGAGTAGTGTTACCTGGAGCCTTCTGAACGTATCGTCTCAGTGGGGAACAGGCTACAAAAAGGAGCTGATGCTCTAGGCACGCTCATCTCAAACCTGGTGAAGAAATCAATGATCCATGAGACACTAGTGGTAAGGAAGTGCAAAAGGGACACTGCTGCCTCCACGTGGACTCCAAAGAAAGATGGTGTCCAAGTAAGCAGAGCCTCCACCAGACACATACTTAATCTAGCCATGCAAATAGATAATACGTGCCACTTTTTGTCGAGCTGACTTGATAGTTCCAATTATTCATTCTGAATTGGACCTGGACAATCCTGTGTATGTAGAACAAATATCTATATCCTTGTGGTCCTCCTTTCTCACTCCTTGTACCACAAGATAATGACACTCTGAATATCACACAGGCTGTTGATGATTCCTGCTAGTTCCAGATATTTTTGGCACCTACCCCCAGGTTGATTTCATGTGGTTGTGTGGATATAACATCCATCTTATGCTTCCTTAACTGGGCTGGTCGATGTGCTGCTGTTGTACCTCCTAATCACTCCTACATCATAACTGAAAGGCCTCACTCTGAGGAGAGGTGCAGGAGAGAAGTATTCAAGTCACACGACCCTGTTTGGGGAACAGAGGTTCCTTGGGATCATAAGTTTTGAACCACTGGCAGAGTGGGGCTATGAAGCATGAAGATGCTCCAAAACCACATTGTAATTGATCACCTTGCTGTCTCTATGGGGGTGTTTGTGTTTTGTGTTTGTGTTTTATCACTTCAAGCTGTGCTTAGATACCTGACAATGACAAAAGATGGAGGAGTCATTCAACAGGCGATTGCTAATTTGACCTTGTTACATGAGTCGATCAACAGTAATTGCAAGACTGATAATTTGTGGTCTGCAACACGGCCTTTCTGAAGTTACTCATTCCATTGATACCCTTTCTTCTTCTATTTTTTGTGTTGTTCTATGTAGACAGACTGCGGTAGACAACGTGCTTCAGCAAAGCGGAATCAGGATATGAAGTCGCGCTCAGGACTTATTTTGCCCACTGTATAAAGGTTTGATCAGTTTGGACACTGGGTGATAGACTTTTTTTGCAAAGATGTTACAGGCAGGCCGAAACCTCACATTTGTCAAGATGGAGTTTCATGAACTTATTGTACATTTTGTGACCCAGGTTGGATGTTGCAGCCTTAAAGGATTAGTGCATCAAAGTGTAAAACATGACATTTTCTAATGTTGCAAGGGAACACTGTGGTTAAAACTCAATATTAAATACCACATGGACGCTCTCAGGGCAGGACTCTCTGGGCAGAATTGATGAGCCAGGCCCATCAACAAAGACACAAGCTACTGTTGAGATTTAGTCACAAAGATCTAAAGATGAGGCTGACCAACTATGATGTTGATTGGTTGGATTCCCTTGGAAGTGTTTCTTGACAAATATTTTGCCGAAATTGTTTGTTCAAGTCAAGATTGTGGACTTGAGTTTAGCAAAACATTTTTGTTTTTTTTTTCTTGCATGATGCATATGTGGTATGTGCCTACGGATTTTGTACATATAAATCAAAGCCCTGGAGTGGAATTTCTTCTGTTATCGAGCCATTTTGTCCATCCATGCAGGAGACCCATAAAATATGTAAATCTTCACCAGCCCAATTTTTTAAGCATGTGTTGTCCATCCAAAAGGAGGCTCCTACAGTACACTAGTGAGTAAACTCACCACCACATTTTGTCAACGGGCCCTGAGAAAATGTGTGGGATTGTCCATTAGACTTTTTCACTGACCTGTCCACTTCAGAGCGCAATGACACATGGTCCAGCATGTGTCATTGCGCTCTGAAGTAGGATAATATTAGATGAAGGATTGCATCAGCTATTACTGATGTGGTAACCAAGGTGGCATGTGATGTATCACGTGAGCAGGTTGCAAGAACAAAGCTCATAATTTGTATGTAAGGATAAACAAACCCTGCAGAACAACTCTGCCTACAAACAAACAAGGACCAGCTCTACACTGTCTGCACAGGGAAAGTATATGGTGATGGTTTTGAGTTCTTTTTGTGAAGCCTCATATGTCTGTGTTTCAAAGATGTTGGATGTAAACAGTTGGAATACAAACTGAGCAAGAGTCACCGTGTTTCTGTGTTTCACCAGCATCAGCAACTTAATACTTCATACTTCTTCAGTGCTTCTCTACGATGTCGTATGCAACTCAGAGTCACACTAACATCACTGTTGAGTTACAGTATCAGGGCTTATTGGAAAGAGTGATTATCACCACTCTGACTACGGCACTATGCTGTGTGTTTCTCTTCATTAATGGGATCATGTTATTCACCCTGAGGAGTAAACCAGTGTTTCATGAGACCTGTCGTTACATTCTACTGTATAACCTTCTTTTAGCAGACACTGCACAGCTGGTACAGAGTCAGGTACTCTACCTACTGGCTGCTTATAGAATCAAAATAACATATCCTCTATGTGGTTTTCTCAGCCTTTTTGCCAATCTTGTAACTGTGGTCTCTCCTCTAACCCTGGTGGTGATGTCTCTGGAGAGATATGTAGCTGTGTGTTACCCACTGAGGCACGCAACCATTATCACCATCAAAAACACAGGGGTGGCCATCATTGTGGTTTGGACCCTCAGTTCACTAAGTCTTCTCATTAGAATTGTTTTGCTCTTAAATTTTCCATTTGATAAACTGGACAGCCTGTTGATGAAGGATTTCTGCTCTGCTGTTTCTATGTTGCTTGGGCCCATAGCTGAAGATTATGACAATGCCTATACTGGTATTCTGTTTGTTTCAGCGGCTGTGGCAATAATTTACTCCTATATAGGTGTGATGGTAGCAGCCAGGTCGGCCTCTACAGACAAAGCTTCAGTCAGAAAGGCTCGGAACACACTGCTGCTGCATCTGGTGCAGCTGGGCCTCAGTCTCTCATCAACCATTTTCAATCCATTACTGGCAGCTATTTCCAGAATTTTACCACGATTAATAATGGTACGCATTGTTAATTTTTTCTATGTGTGTATTGTTATGTTCCCCAGATGTCTGAGTGCTCTCATCTATGGTCTCAGAGATCAGACCATTAGGCCCATTCTCTTGCACTATCTCTGCTGTCGACCCAGCCCAGGCTGAGAGGGGATGTTGTGTCAAGTTCTTTGTTGTGACACTTAGAAGCCACAGGAAACAGATAAAGACAGCCTCATAATGTTGAGCAAATTACTGTGCATTTATGAAACCAAACTAATTTCACGGTCACTGTCTTTTAACCCTTAGGCCACCAGGGCACACAATACATGTATTAATTATGAGTAAAATGTTAAACTGCTCTCATGTGCCCTGGTTAATAAGAGCCTAGTGAACAGAGAGCACCTACACCCCCCACCCAAAAATTTGGATAACAGTTTGAAACATTGACTGCACCCCTTCATCTTAAATTGAATTATTACAATGACAATGAATTCATTCCATGGCTCACAGTATTTTCCATTGCGTGGGTATCAAAGACCTACAATTTAAATGAGCAAGTACCTCATATGTATTTTGCTGATTCAACAATTCCAATAATTTAAACTTTCTTCAACTTTCATCTCTCACTGCAAATATTTTTCAAGCGTGAGGTGAAAGGATTATAATCAACCAAATGTGTCTACAGTGAAATATATCACTGTGGACCATCAGCTCTGATTCATTGACAGTAAAATAAATCTGACTAATCTCTAATCTATGACATGTGAAGTATGCATGAATACACAAGTTTGAAGGTCACATAACACGTGAGATAGTGCCATGAAAAGCATGCTTATATCTTGACTATATTTGCTGTTATTTCTCTGAATCCAACTGGATTTCACAAATGTGACTGCAAGCAACAGGCAAGAGTCACAGGAACATGGCCCATGTTAAGAGAAACATTGTAATCTGAATCTGGCTTCAGTACTACAGTTTAAGTGAGAACGTTGGCCAAATATATTTAAACTCAGTTTTGCTCCATTCCTGATATCTAATCCTAATAAATTTACCGGCCCCATATGAAAAGGAAAATGAAAAAACGAAAGAAAATGTATTTTACCAGTTTTAATCCCCATGTTAAGTGTTTATTTATCTGTTGATATTTGACCAATTCATGTCAAAAAAGTTGTATTTTAAAGGTCCTGTGTGTAAAATGGGGGAAAACCATGACATCTAGCGTTCAGATTCTAGATTGCAGTGCTCGCTCGCCTGCACTCACCCCTGCTGTTGGCAAAGTGATGGTGGTCCCTGAGGGGAAAAAAAAACAAAAAAAAAAACAGCATCTTTGACAACTGGGAGTATTTTAGGAGCATCTACCGACTAACTACTAACTCACTCCCTCTGCTGTTTCCTCCTCCTTTTTCTTTCCTTCTGCCTTCTTCTTTGTTGGTTTATTTATGCTAATGAAACTTGCGAAATGCGCTCTCTGGCTGGCTGGATTTTCCATTCAGGCTGCCACACAAATAAATGGCAACACTCTCTAAAGCAAGACCTTTTCTATATGTATACATAAAAGAATAATTCAAAGGCTATGAAAACTGAAAGAATTTTATTTTATAGCAGTTATATACTTATACAAATATATTCATGGGTAGTATATTCAGTAAACCTTGCCAAATATTACACACTGGACCTTTAACATCAAAATCTCTGTGTTTTCTCTTCCTGTAAAACAATTTCAAACATTTAATGACTCATCTTGCACTTGAGGGTGTTACTAATATTATGTCCAATTAAAATTGTTTCTCAAATTTTTACCACCCTCCCCTGAAACATAAATCCTGATGGTTACTGTAAGGCTCCATGTTGTAATGAGCAAATTGTGCCAAAAGTATGTCTGTGATTGTGCTGAGTCAGTGATGAATCAGCATCTGTCCCAACTACCGTAATGGCTATTGTCAACTGTAGACTTGAACAGCTGATACAGTCTCAGTCCAAAATCATTTTCACCGTATTTTAGGGGACAGATGGCAACCCTACTTCCCAGATAGACAGTTGCATCCAGGTGAGGCATCAAGAGCCAACAGGTACAGGAAGATCAACCAGGCACCCTTACTGAGACTACAGACACCGCAGCAGGTCAGGAGCCTGAGGCCATGCAGGTGGGTTACAGCAGCCTGACACCAGAGGAGCGTGAATGCCGCCTACAGGAATACCTCTGCTTCTGTTGTGGGTGGGCTGGTTGCTTCATCTCCACATGTCCAGCAAAAGGCTGGACTCTCAAATAGAAGGGAAATTCCTGGGTTGAACCTCTGAACATTCCCCGAAGTGCCACCCCCTGCTCTAGGCCCAGCTGCTTTCTGACAAAGGCTCCCACATCCTCGCAAGTTTCATTGACTTTGGTTTGGTAGGGATTGACGAGGGTCCCCTGCTTGCTCCCATTCCTGCCAGTGCCTTCGTTGGACACCTTTTGGTTAAGGTCAACTGTGAGACAGCATCTGTCCAATTGCTCCTGCCAGGCAACCACCATCAGACCATCCAATTTAGACAAGGCAAGTTTATTTGTATATCCCATTTTCACAAACAGTTTGTCTCAAAGGGCTTTACACAGCATCATAACAACATCCTCTGCCCTTAGATCCTCACATCAACTAAGGAAAAACTCCCAAGAAAAAAGCAGAGGAGAAACCTCAGAGTGAGCAACAGAGGAGGGATCCCTCTCCCAGGACGGGCAGACGTGCAACAGATGTTGTATAGAGACAAGAAAACAGTTTACAACATGGAATATGGAATAAAATGGAAAAGGGTCATATACAGGGAAGGCAGGGAGAGCAGGCCAGTTAATGGGAGTACTGCATGGTAGGCTGGTTCATAAACAGGGAGAGCAGGCTGATTTAGGAGCAGAGAAAAGGAGGTGATACAGGCAGCAGTTGGTGCAGAGGGATAGCTCTGGAGTCTGAGAAATCTGTGTAAAACAGAGGCCAAACTACAAGGTAATTTAATATCCCCATCATCCTGGGCTTCCCCTGCCTCCACTGCCATGACTACAGCCCAAAATCAAGTATAAAATTATGTGCAAACACACAGTAAAGCTCTGGGAAATGAAATAATCATGCACAGGGCAAGTCTATAATATGAATTAAGACATTTACTTATATATGCCCCCTCAGTCCCAGAGTCTTTATTATTGCCAATCTAAAGGAGGTAGGTTATAGTGCAAAAAGTACTACATTTTTTGGAAACAGAACTGCAACAGAATGGGGTATTGTGTGGTGTGGGGTAAGCAGCATTTGAACAATATTAATGTAACATTATTGTCACAAGCTCCTACAACTACTGTATAAGTCCCTCTTAATCCTGCCAATTCAACAATAGTAGGTGGTAGTGCAGGAAGCACAGCTTTTCTGCATTTACTCCTTTGAGGTATTTGTGCTTTTCATCATAAATCTTACCAATAATGCTGAACACCCTCTCACTTGGTACAGAGGAGGGTGGACAGGAGAGGTACCTACTAGCCAGGTTTGACAGTCCATGGAAGCAGCACCTGTTCTTTCACCGCTCCAGTGGGTTCCCTTTTTTCTGTGTGTAACAGCCTCCCCCATGTATCTCTGAAACTCCTCAAGGCCCTGGCCTGAAGCGAGCATGCTGTCGTACAGACTGTTAAGAAGACTCTGGGCCTGGCCCAGCTTCACTCAGTCATTTGTGGTCTCCGTCTTCATCTCAAGAAGTTTCTGCTTGTATTTTGTCTGTTTGTGTTGTATCATGCAGAGTTGTCTCTTCCTCCTCTGTCAGCCAAGATTTAGCTTGAACTAGTGTCTCTGGTAACAAGGGTTGCTCCTCGTAACGTTGGTCAAGCAAACATGCAAGCACCACTTCTTTTCATCTTCCAGCATGATCTCCCTCAGAGTGATTCCTTCAGTGTTTGGTCCCTCTGACTCTAGCGGACACCTCAGCACCACTACACAGGGTATAATGCAGGAGATAGGGAGTCTCTACCAGGTTGGCCGCCAGGTCACAATCTTCTGCAGTGGGACATGCAAAACGGACAGGGTAACAAATTCCCCTAGCTGGTGTTGTTGGACACTAACTAAATTTAATGTAATAATTTAATTAATAATAAATTAATTTAATGTACCCTTGTACCCTAGCCTTGCCACGCAAGCATGGTGACACTGTACTCAAGAATTTTCGAGCATCTACTGAATTTCTGTGTCCATTGCTTTGTGCTTCTCCTCAGACAGGCCCACATTAAAAGCACCATGGGTCCCGGGGCTAACCACTTTTTTAAGGCCCTCCCTGCCCCTCCATGCCACCACCACCAGGAGGTTACCATTATGTTGACTATGTCCCTCACACATCATTGACAGCCTTGTTTACTTGACATTAAATAATGCATGAACAATCACTGCAGTACAATTTTGAATGTAACACAACATACTGTTTTCTTTTTCTATTTGCCTACATAGTCACATACATACACGAATACGAATATGAATATGAATTACTTTATTCATCCCCAAAGGGAAATTCATTTGTCTGCCAGCTCATCAACCATTTGCAGAAGAATGAAGAAGCCTGATGGCTGAAGGTACAAAGGATCTTCTATATTTCTCCGTCCTGCAGTGAAGAGAGAGGAGCCGTCCACCACTGCTCTTTTCTTGGTCCATCAAGGTGTTGTGAAGAGGATGATCTGAGTTGTTCAGAATGGCCTCCACCAGCGCGTATCTCTCCACACATCCTCAGTGAGTCCATCAGGGAGACATGACTGAAGTCAAGTGCCTCAGGATGTTTAGTATGTATCCTAGCAACGACTTCACGGAGACCTTCACATAGAACTTCAGCAGTAGCCACTGGGGGGATGTAGACAAGTATTGTCTTGATTTTGAAAAATGTCTACTTCCTGAGTCTTCACCTAAATCTCCAGCTCCTCATCACTCTTGTTGGGCAGAGAGTTGATATTTCGCATGATGACTGACAGCAGAAAGGACCTACAGTACATCTCCACTTCCAAGCCTTTAACCTCTGCACTACCAGAACAGCAACCATGAAAGCACCTCCTCATCCTAGCTGGAACAGGGTGGCATCCTCCAGACTTGCTCCATTTTCAACTTGCTTCGACAGAAGCTCCTCTCCTAAAGAATCTCCTCTCCCCACAGAAGTATCCATCAGTAGTTGACAAAATACAAGAAAAACATACAAAAACACAACAAAAAAATAATTAAAAGGTTGAGTAAAAACTCAGAGCCACCAGACTTTGCTGCTCCCAGTTGAAGTGTATGTTCTGGAATCATGTATACATTATTTTATTATGTATGTATATTATGTTATGTATATATACAAAACATACATGCATACCTACATACACATATACACACATAAACATGCATAGGTATAGAACATACATATAAAAGAACGAACAACCAGAAAAAAGGGGGGTGGGGTATGCTGCTTCATATTAGAGACAGAAACTAGACAACAACAAAACAACAAACCCCCCCCCCCCCCCAAATAATAGTTCCTTCAAACAAATGCCAACAAATAGAAAAACGTAATTCTAGCCACACACACTACCAGAAAAAAGAAACGTTACAAAAAAAGAACACTAGTTTAAGGTCACTTGGGCACCTATCACAGAGGTCGCTATCAGTTAATTTGTGTCTAAATCTGCATTCAGGTGTAAAGTAGACTCAACAAATTTAAAATGAATCAGCTGATGAGTAAGATTTTTGGATGAAGAAAATACATAATTCCAGATCTTAGGCCAATCCAATTCAAAACCAAGCTCACAAAGGTCTCCATCCCAGACAGATGTAATAGGTAAAGGGTTAATATTATGTTTTAATAACCAGTCATAAACAGAAGTGACAAACCTAGACTTTGAAGCGGAGAGAAGACGTTTTAGAATAGGGTGTGAACATAAAGGACGGTCCCACAGTAATCCATATGTTTTTAAAGCAGTACGAAGTCTGTGATCAAAAAATCAGGAGGAGCCTGGCAATGAATAAGATTCCCTAAGGTCCTGGAAATAGGGGAGATTGCTGCATGGAGTAAGATAAAAGGTAATTATTATTCCATATGGGTGTGGGTAAGTTGGTAAGTACAATAAAATGTCATTAGCATAAAGGGAAATAAAATGAAATTTTCCTTTAGTTAGGATAGGTGATATATGTTGATGTTGTCTAACAGCTTGTGCCAAGGGTTCTAAAGAAAGTGCAAAGAGGCCAGGTGAGAGAGGGCAGCCCTGTCTGGTAGATCTGTATAGTGCAAACTCAGATGAACCTGGGTGGCCAGTTTCAAAAGTGGTACTGGCGTACAAGGTACGGACAATATTAATAAATGTAGGACCAAAGCCAAATTATTTTAAGGCTGCCACTAAGTAGTCCCACTCCACACGGTCAAGAGAAAGGTTGGCAGATGGCTGTTCCAGAGATGGTGCTGCTTCAATAATATGCAATAATCGATGAATATTATCAGAAGCCAGGGGGCCTTTAACAAAGCCAACTTGGTCTGGATGAACCAAGGACTAGATACAGTTGTCCAGTCGTCTAGATAAAATTTTTGCATATAGTTCAATATCACAATTTCAGATTGATACAGGCCTATAGCTACACAACATCTTGGGTGATGCATGATTCTCACTCTATGATACTTAATTAGAGACTGGCGGGAATAACAATGACCTGTTAATTATGTTGACAATTTAAATAATAAAACACTATTCAATGACAAACACAGGATATCAGGTTTAGGACATATGCAAAAAGAAACATTCAAACCTTTTTTTTGAAGAGAGAGAGAGAGAAAATAAATAAATAAATAAAGACCCAGGTAAAAATTAGGGCTGGGTGATGATTCGATCTCGATTTGGGATCGCGTTAAAATTTTTGATCAATTTTGATTATCTGCTTGGGACATACACTATATTGCCAAAAGTATTCGCTCAGCTACCTTGACTCGCATATGAACTTAAGTGACATCCCATTCTCAATCCACAGGGTTTAATATGATGTCGGTCCACCCTTTGCAGCTATAACAGCTTCAACTCTTCTGGGAAGGCTGTCCACAAGGTTCAGGAGTGTGTTTATGGGAATTTTTGATCATTCTTCCAGAAGCACATTTGTGAGGTCACACACTGATGTTGGACGAGAAGGCCTGGCTCTCAGTCTCCACTCTAATTCATCCCAAAGGTGTTCAAGTCCAGGCATGGAATTTCCTTGCTCCTAAATATTCCACAGTCAACTGTCAGTGGTATTATAGCAAAGTGGAATTGACACAGCAACTCAGCCATGAAGTGGTATGCCACTTAAAATGATGGAGTGGGGTCAGCAGATGCTGAGGCGCATAGTGCGCAGAGGTGGCCAACTTTCTGCAGAGTCAATCACTACAGACCTCCAAACTTCATGTGGCCTTTAGATTAGCCCAAGAACAGTGCATAGAGAGCTTCATGGAATGGGTTTCCATGGCAGAGCAGCTGCATCCAAGCCATACATCACCAAGTGCAATGCAAAGCGTTGTGGTGTAAAGCACACTGCCACTGGACTCTAGAGCAGTGGAGACGTGTTCTCTGGAGTGACAAATCGCACTTCTCCATTTGGACGAGTCTGGGTTTGGCGGTTGGATTGCCAGGAGAACAGTACCTGTCTGACTGCATTGTGCCAAGTGTAAAGTTTGGTGGAGGGGAGATTATGGTGTGGGGTTATTTTTCAGGACTTGGGCTCGGCCCCTTAGTTCCAGTGAACTCTGAATGCCTCAGCATACCAAGAGATTTTGGACAATTCCATGCTCCCAATTTTGTGGAACAGTTTGGAGATGGCCCCTTCCTCTTCCAACATGACTGTGCACCAGTGCACAAAGCAAGGTCCATAAAGACATGGATGAGAGAGTTTGGTGTGGATGAACTTGACTGGCCTGCACAGAGTCCTGACCTCAACTTGATAGAACACTTTTGGGATGAATTAGAGCGGAGACTGAGATCCAGGTCTTCTCATCAGTGTGTGACCCCACAAATGCGCTTCTGGAAGAATGGTCCAAAATTCCCATAAACACGCTCCTAAACCTTGTGGACAGCCTTCCCAGAAAACAGATCCCCTGAGGAAGCAACAAGCTTGCAAATTGTCGGGACCCCGCTCTTCTGTGTAAGACTTTCTTACTCTTATATCTAATTGTTTTAAATCCTCTTCTTGAGGTTTATCTAAATTGGCTTTTTTAAAATATTAATGCTTTCTTACTTGTAATTGGTTTTAAGAAAATTACTTATTGAAGTTTTTTTTTTTTTAATTCAACGGTGAAGGGCTCTGCCAGCCCCACCACTGGCAAAAAGACTTTCTCTTGCCTTAAGATCCAGTAGAACCTGTACTGCCTGCCAGCAACCTCACCTACCAACACAGACAACTAGTGGTGCCAGCCATTAGTGCTTAGACTTTCACCCAGGAGACCAGTGTTTGATCCCCACCATCTCCCATCAGAGACCCATCGGCAAAAGAAACCAACACATCAACATTTTAAAGATCAACTGGAACCTACACTGTCAACCAGCAACAATACCACCTACCAACTCTGACAACTAGTGGCTTCAGCCACTAATTTGGACCTTCACTCAGGAGACCCAGGTTCAATTCCTACCATCTCCCACCCAGAGACCCACCAACAAGAGAAAACAACACACCAACATCTTTAAGGTAAGAGCCCTCCACTTTCATGTATAATTATTTTAGAGTAAAAATCCACACATAGGAGCGGAACTCAAAATGGCTCCTCCACACACTGACACACTCACACAAACTCATACATCTAACTCCAACAACACACCACAACCCAACAACACACCACAACCACTGATGTTTCTCACCACACAACCTCCAACATAGACCTCCCACCATCGCCATACAACATTCCACACCTATTCCTGCACTTTCCAATCCACCAGATCCAGAAACAAGATGAGCTAACAGGTGTAACCCACATGGTTACTAAACCAATTTATGTGATTTAAATGTAGTACCTTATCCTTACCACATGGTGACGCATCAGCCCCGTGCTCAGCATCATGACCATTGAACGTGATCTCACTCTGAGCCAAGCGTGATCTCAGTCTGCGCCAAGCGCCATCTTACTCAGAGCCGAGCTATTGACCAGAGCACATGCATGTAAACAAGCTGACGAACTGGGGTATGCAACATGATGTAAACCACGTAAATTAATGATTAATCCTCGCGCATTATCTTGATAAATCTTCTGTTTACTAGGAGAAAGTCGTGTGTGTGTTGAGTGAGAGACAGAGGAGTTGTTTTCACTGTGTAAGCCTCTGTGAGAACTCCGGTAAGAATAATGCTACATGCTAAGGGGCTAGGTCTCAAGGTTAGCTTGTTAATGTTAGCATGATGTGAGAAAATTCCTTTCACTGAGACAATTTAATAAAACCAGTCGGAGTCACCGATAGGTTGACCATTGTTTTAAACCCACCATGGTACCTGCCGTATCATTGTGAACTATGAAAATTAACTGTGAAATGATCGCTAGCCGAGCTAGCGCGAAGCTAATGCGAATCGCGGTTAGCGCTGCTAGGCTAACTCAGGTATTACCTGTAAGGGGAACGCTAACTGTGTAGCTGGTTAAGCTAAAATGCCACCACTGTAGCATATGAGAGGATGGCATATGATGCATATTTGTGTTGATATGATGCCAGTTGTGATAAAAAAAAGTGCCTTTTGATTAATGTAATATGCATAATGTGTTTTACTGCACTGAAGTTGTTTGAATGTTCATGTTGGTTAAAAGGAATAATTTAATACTGTTAATTTACAGTTAAAACAGTTAAAAAGAGATGTAGTTTATGGTTAATAGATAAATATTGATGTTAAAAATATAAATAGTGCTTTATTGAAATAAGTAAGTGCATTTATGTTAAAATATAAGTTCATGATAGGTAATTGTCATGGTAAAAATACTTATACTGTACTGTGAAAACTATACAGACCCATTTACAATGCTTTGAATGCTGTATATCCTGTATCTGGGTATAGATATGGAAGATATTTAGAGTGTAAAGTGAAAGTAGAAAGATGTCATGATTTGAATAGAGAGTAATGATTATGTTTCTCCACTCCATGTGTAGATTCGTTTTTTTATCCTTGCTGAATTGGGACTTGATTCAGATTCCAAACTCGAAGAGGTTCGGTGGCGAGCTAGAAAAGACGAGCGACTCAGATGGAGCGGTGCACGGTGTGGCCAGCCATGGGATCCACTCTGAGGAACTCCAGACATCATCGCACTTCACTTGTGATACAGATAAGAATACAACACAAAAAATCTACCCGGGTAGTGGACATATGAGCAGAACATTACACACATAAACCACAGAACTGAAACTAAACTCTGACCTTCTAACAAAGAAGGAAGGACACTTTCTTTTGAACTTTTTATTTATTTTATTTTATTATTTTTCGTACTTTTTGAAAGAGCTGTATTTTTTTTTTTAATACACTGCAAGAAAATTACCTACTTGTGGCAATAAACTGTCAACTGTTAACCTCAGGTTATTGTATTCAAATATCTATATTCAGCTCACCGAACCTAGAGGGAATGCAGTTGTCATAGTATGTTCTTCCGATCAGGCTAAGGGCGCTACACAAGCAATATTTCAGACTTATACAGGACATACACCACAAACACATAATGGATACAGCTCTGGTCACCGGTACATTTTCTCCTGGCATGTTGCGTCAAGTCACCTGTCTCACAGATTTAATCAAACATTCCACACCTACTACAGAAACCCGCAATAGGATACATAACACAAAACAATGAATGCACAACACTATCCCAATATTACAGCAACATACAGACAAAGATCGAAACTGCCTGGGTGAGCCAGGCTGGACAGCATGCACCATCTAAAGGCAAAAAAACCCTACAAAGCAGAGAATTGGCAAACATGATGAAAGGGTTGAACAAGGCTAACCATGACCACAACATAACCCAATCTGAGCCCTCTCTCGAAAAACCTGAGGATGGTGAGCTGTCTGGCCTGGCCTCCCTGGGTGCAGTGACACTTACAACTCCTCATACACCCAATACAACTTCTATCATTAACCATCTTTCTCCCCCACACCATGTTTCATCCCCTCTACCTCCTCCTCCTACTCCATCCAAACCCACTCAACCCTTTTTCCTCTTCCCTTCTCCCTCCTCCCTCTACCTTACCCCCCTCCTCCTATCCTATTCCAACCCGTCCATCTCTTTCCTCACCCTCTGCTCCCCTCTCCCCCTCACACCCCACCTCGACTCTACGACTGAACCACCCTGATTCACTGATCGGAGATCCTTCCTCACCTCCCAGACCCAACTCCACACTACAGGCCACTACAACATACCCTTCCTATCCCCCGTCTATCACTCAAGACCTAGACACATTCACCTCTACCTCACTCCCCCCTCTTACCTTCCCCCATTGCTCAACATCCCCAGATTTGACACTCCATAGGCCCAACTATCATATTGCATGCCCGACACGGAAAATCTTGGACTGGTTCTTTAAAGCCAGAAAGGGGAGACTCCAACATCAACCGGATCCCAGGCCACACCCATCCCAACATCCAACTTGACAGTTACCCCAGAGTCAACACTTGTTATTTCCTTAAAGTCTGTGAAAAAAACATCCCCAATCCACATGTCAAGATCCTCATCTTCTCCATCGGAATCAACACTAAGGACCAAGACCCAAGACAAACCTCCATTAAGCAACTCAAAGCCCTCTTCCGCCTGGCAAAGTCGACCTTCCCCAATGCTGACATCTACTTCCCTATCATGAACTTCTCACCCAATCTCACCCCCACACAGAAAATCAATCTTACACTCATCAACAACATCATGGCCACCCACTTTTATTCCTTTTCCTTTTTTATTCCTTTTATTTGAGGGTTCTACCCATGGTCACCACCTTTTAACAACTGCACCAGCCATTTTTTTTACCATCTCCGAAGCCCACAAGTCTTTCCACAGAAGCTCAAGACCAACACGCCAAGCCTGCTGAAGGCCGACATCCTGTGACTCCATTCTGAAACAGGACCCGGACCAATTGTTTCCAAGGTAGGACTCCTGCCCTCAATTAACTCAAAAAAACTTTCTCTTTTACAGAAGCCAGGTTGTACAGTAGAGCCATAGGCATGAATGTACAGCCAACACACAGAACACACACACATAGCTTCACACCACCATCACTCTTATCACTCACCACACGTCCAACATACAGGCCTAGACAAAGACACACACACAGACCAGATTACCTCCCACACACACATTCTAATCAAACAGTTACCCAGACTCTCACTGAATCACCTACTGCAGAAACCAGACTCATCAGTAAGAAATACTTTAAATTCCTTCAAGCCACACACCATAAACATATCATTGATAAACCATAGCCACACACAGTTTCCCACCAGGCATGCTATGACAGGTTCACTGTCTAACTGATTTCATCAGAGGGTACCCAAAACATGATGAGTGGGACTCAAAAGGCAAATGTAGCTGAACCTAGAGCCCTATCTGAACCCTCTACTCAAACTAGACAGCTATCCGGGAGCAAACCTGTATCACTTTCTCAAAACATGTGAGAAAACACGATCAGTCCTTCTACTCAAATTCTAGTACTTTCCGTTGGCATCAAGAACAAAGATCAGGACCCTACAGGCCCTGTACTGTCAAGTAAGAACCACTTTCCAAAGGCAGACGTATACTTCCCAATCATGAATTTCTCCTCACGTCTTACACCAATTCAACAGGCTAATCTCAAACTCATTAATAACACTATTGCTACTCATCTCCCCTTCCTGGCTGAAATTCCCCATGATATTTTCAACACTGAACCCGACAACATCCACTGGACAGCGGCTACAGCTAAACACATTTTCAACCACTGGTGCGAACAGCTAAATTTACTTTCATACTAGAACCTAGTCCAGACCACCACTACAATAACCAGGAAACAGTTCCTACTGAAAAAACTTTTAGCTCCCATATTGGACTACAGCCTCAGACTCCTCCCACTTGCACCATAACAAAAGAACACCCCACCACTGTACAACTGAAAACAGCCTCTAACATCCTGAATATATCTACACTCATTATTTATCATTCATTCCATGCCCCACTAAACATGACCGGGAGGAACCTCATAGGGATATCCATAATTACCATAGACGATTAAAAATCCTGGATCACATTCATCATCACTCAGATCACCGTAATCAACCTCTCACACAACCATCCACCTGGGAACCCACCCTATCTCTCATGCATCAGCAAACAAAAAATAATTCAACTGGACCAAAAAACCCTGCGCACATATCAACGTCCGGCAGATACCCCGGATAACCTCCTGGGGCCAGAACGCATGGCTCTCAAACAACTCATAAATAATCCAAACATTATCATAAATCCAGCAGATAAAGGCTCAAAGGTAGTAATACTTGACAGACAGCAATATTTACATGAAGCAAACCGTCAACTTTCAAACAGTAATTATTATAGACCCATTGAACATAGCATCCAACACAATACACAAATCCAACTTAGAGCCATCATCCAATCACTCTATAATAAAAAGTACATCACAGCCAAACAACGCAACTTCTTATTTGGATCAGATAATCCACGTCTTACGCAATTTTGCCTTCTCCCAAAAATTCATAAAAACCCCCACACTTGGACTGTTCCCTATGAGGTTCCTCCCAGTAGACCGATAGTCTCGGACTGTAATAGCGCATCCTACAACGTTTCAACGTAAAGCCATCAGGCTTCTTCTTCATTCTTCTGCAAATGGTTGATGAACTGACAGATAAATGAATTTCCCTTTGGGGATTAATAAAGTCATTCGTATTCGTAACAACGTTTCACAATACATAGATCATTTTCTCAATCCCCTTTCCACTAAACACCCTAGCTATATCAAAGACACCTACCATTTCCTAGACATGATTAAACCCATGACTGTCCCAGCAAATGCATTTCTTTTCACTATAGATATAGACAGTCTATAAACCAATATCAAAAATATCCTGATAACAAAAGACCAGATCAAGAACTCATTCAATTACTCACTCTCTGTTTAAACAATAACGACTTCTCTTTCAATAATAATCACTATATATCACTATATCACAGATCAACGGGACAGCAATGGGCCAAAGATATGCACCATCTTACGCCAATATCTATATGAGCGAGTGGGAGCAAAAGGCTCTAGCCAAGTGCCCTTTAAAACCATCATTTTACCTTCGATATTTAGACGACATCATTGGAGCATGGCCACATTCCACAACTCAATTTCAGGAATTCATAGATATCCTCAACAGCCATCACCTTTCCATAAAAGTCAAATATACATTAGATCCACATCGTTCATTTCTTAGATACTACAGTGTTCCTTCAAAGAATCATTTCAGAATCCAAAAGAATGTTGACCAAAGTTTATTTTAAGTCTACACATACACGTGCACTCCTCCATAAATCAAGCTATCATCCTGAACATACATTTACTGGCATCATTAAATCTCAAATCATCAGAAGGACCAAGAAGCATGCTGTTATGATGGCACCACTGTCAAAAGAAATTTGAGGTTGTCCAAGTACAAGGTTCAATATCAAACACCAGATGGCTCCCAAGAAAGATGGCTTTCAGTGGCTGACATCACCAGTATCACACATTGTGAGGAAAAACGTACGTCTTTTCAGTTCAATGGCCATGAGAAGAAACAAGATAAAACCTTCTCATTTCCTATACCCACAAAGACCACATTGAATCCTTCATTTCTTCTGGAATGACAGTGAAGCTTGATCCTCTCCCAGATGGAAACTGCCAGTTTGCAGCTATGGCTGATCAGTTAGCAAACCTGGGAATCTTCCAGTCACCTGCAACTTTAAGAGAAGAGATTGTATCAGATTTGGCTGCAAATGCTTTTGCTGTTGATGGTACATCATTGTCTTGTTTTGTAGATGGTAATTGGGATGACTACATAAACCAAATGGGTGAGGCTGGGACTTTTGGAGATCACACCACTCTCCAACGAGCTGCTCAAATGTTTCACACTCATGGCATGGATGCTACCTCAACCATTTCACCCACTGAAGGATACCATGAGGAAATGCCCACAATGGTTCTTGGTCACATTGCAGAAGGGTACGGGGATCACTATATCAGCCTTAGTGGTCCTGTCCGCTTCTACATAGAGAGTATTCAGGAAGAGGAATTGCTAAGATCGGGAATATCCTCTCTCAGAGTGATGCTGAGAAACTGGTCCATGCATTTATTACTTCTAGGCTAGACTATTGTAACTATTTCTTGTCATGATGTCCAAAAAACTCTCTAAAGAGTCTCCAGTTGGTCCAGAACGCTGCAGCGAGGGTATTGACAAGAGTTAGTAAGAAAGAGCACATCTCTCCCATTCTAGTTTCTCTCCATTGGCTTCCTGTAGGATGTAGAATAGACTTCAAGATCCTTCTACTTACTTACAAGGCTCTTAATGACCAAGCTCCAACTTATCTGAAAGACCTCATTATCCCATGCTGTCCTACCAGAGCACTTCGCTCCCAGAATGCAGGTCTGTTAGTGACCCCCAGTATCTGTAAAAACAGACTGGGAGGTAGGGCCTTCAGTTACCGGGCTCCTCTATTATGGAACCAGCTCTCTCTATGGGTCAGAGAGGCAGACACTCTTTCTACATTTAAGTCTAGGTTTAAGACCTTCCTCTATGACAGAGCTTTTAGTTAGGGCTGGCTCAGGTAGTCCTGATCCATTTTATAGCTACGCTGCTTTCGGCTTAAACTGCTGGGGGACACATCAGGTTACACGGAGCCCTATCCTTCCTCTCCTCTCCTCTTCTCTCCCCTCACACATTTTGAACTGTCATTAACTGTTGCACTTTGTAGTCTGGCCGTGGTGTCTCGCACTCCCTCCGTGTTTCCACAGATCTCTCCAGAGCTCCACCCCTCTGCACCAACCAACCAACCAACCGCCACCTCCATCACCTCCTTTCTCCTGCACTCCCTGCTCATGACCCTGTCTGCCGTCCAGTAGTCCCATTAAGGTGGCCTTCCCTCCCTGCCCACCAGGAGCTTCCTTCATCATTTTTCGTTAACTGACTGATTCCATTTCCATGTTTTCCATATTCCATGTTGTAAACTGTTTTCTTGTCTGTATACAACATCTGTTGCAAGTCTGCCCTTCCTGGGTGAGGGATCCCTCCTCTGTTGCTCACCCTGAGGTTTCTCCTGTTTTTTCTTGGGAGTTTTTCCTCACTCCATGTGAGGGTCAAAGGGCAGAGAATGTTGTCATAATGCTGTGTAAAGCCCTTTGAGACCAACTGTTTGCCTTTCCTTGCCTTCTGTATACCCTCTCTCAGGCCCCGTTCCATGTAGTGTAGTGTGTGTTTGTTCTGACTTCCTGTCCATGTTCACCTTAGGTTCCTGGATCCCCTGTGTGTCTGATTACCCATTGTTTTCACCTGTGCATCGTGATCTCCCTCCCTCATGTGTACTTAAGCCTGCCTTTCCCAGTGTGCCTTGTCAGATTGTCTGCATCCCTCTGTGATCGACTTTCCGGCGTTCTTTCCTCATGTGTGACCCCTTGTGTTTCAGACCTACTTCTCCTACCGTGACTGAGTTTTAGCCTAGCGTTTTTGTACCTTTGCCTGTTTTTGACTGCCTTTCGTGTACCGACTTGGATTGAGAATAAACTCTACTCTCCTGCACTCCCCTGGCTCTAGTCTGCTCTGTGGGTCCACCCTATCTGCCTGACACCCTCTTCAAATGAAGTGTTACTGAAATTTGTTTTGTTGGTTTGTGGTTGTTTTCATGAGGTAGTAATTTGTTGGAAATCTGTGGAGTGAAGAGGTACGTTTAGGGAAAAGTTACTTGGGGTCTCCAGTGCTGCTCAGAAGCTGAGTCCATCACCCACTCAGTAAGACCAGGATGTAGTTGCATGTCCCTGAGTATTTGTACATATGCATATGGCTGTATTGTAGTCAAGGTCTGCAATATAATGCTATTCTTACCTTTCTGGCATTTCACACAGCACAGCACAAAAATTTGAACATCCACAACTCTACCTCCCTCTAAAGTCCCACCCACCTCTTCCTCCTGCCTCACCTCCATGTGCCCCTTCTCTCTCCCCCAGTATGTGTTGGCAAGGAAACGGTAAACAGATGAGGAAAGCGAGTGAAAGGTGAACAAGATGTTTCTGAGTCTGATTCAGAGGTTACTGTTCAACCACCACAGTCAAACACAACCCCGGAGTTTTTAAACTGTATAAACCAGGTCAGTGATGAGTTTTATAATAAAATGTTAGTAACGTTACTGGTACTGGAAATGCAGGGGAAGAGATTGTTACAGAGCACAGTTCTCAACAAGCTGGACCAGCGGACAAACACAACCGGATGCGCTTGTTCGGGGAGAAAATAAATCTGGACAGTATTGATCCAGACCAAGTTGAGCCGTGGTCAGTCGGGACTTCAACACCCACGGGTCTGGCCGAGTCAAGTCGCGTCGGTTTCTTTCTTATGTGTGTTGACTTTGTGCTCTGAAGTCTCCTCTGCTCTGTCCTGCCACTGCCCTGAGTCATAGGTGTCAATAATGTTTTTCTTTTTTATAAAAGCGTTCTTCCTGGTCAGGGTAGAGAGGAGTGCACAAGGTTACTCGTCTAATCGTATCATTCGGACCAAATGATACGATTGGTCAGACTTTTCTCAGAACCATATGAGAATGGAATAATGATGAGTTTTTAACCCTGGTGGATTTCTCTTACATTTTAGTGTGACACCAAATTATTAACAGCATTTTAACTTAAACAAAGAAAAGTGTAAAAGTTCCAGAAAGGTAAGAATTGCTTTAACCAAATAGTCATTCTGTTGTTTCAAATCCAGTGTATATAACATTTTTAGATTCTCAAAACACAAAATGTAGAACTCTGGACTGAAAATGAACATATATATTACATTATCTGTCAAGTATTACGTTATCAGTTTTGAAAAAAAGACCCACCTGAAAATGTAGTAAATTCCCAATAATGTAATAAGGTATTACATTATTGGTAAAAATGTTATTACACTGTCTTACTACATTATTGGGTTTTATAACATTGTCGAGTTAAGTGCAAATTTTATTACATTTTCAGGAAATTATTACATTACAGGGTGCTGCTTGCCATAGGGTAGCTGTAAAGCCATACGCTGTGGACAGACTTGTCTTTCTCGTGAAAAACACAAAACCACTCACAGCTCCGGAGAGTTCAACTCTGACAGACAGTTCACAGTCTGTCAGGGATTTAAAAAACGGCACAGAGACGACACAACATTATTCTGGCAGGTTATCATCAATTATTACCTGGAGAGGAAAACAAAATAAATACAACTGATATTTATCAGGGTATTACAAACTGTACCTGCTAATTCCAGGTCTTTCTGAAGCTCTCTAAGAGTGCTCCTTGACTCTTTGAATATTGTTTTGACTCCTCTGTCTGAAACCCTACAAGGAGCACCTGGTTGTGGCCGATGTTCTTTCCACTACTGGGTGATGGTTGTGAAGGTCTTAAGAGAGCTCTTTGCTTTGACCCATCATGAGATGCTTCTTGTGTGACACCCTGGTGACAGATTCCAACTGCTTACTTGTCTTTCATTCCCTTCTGCACCTCCTTTTCGTCATGTGTTCAATACTTATTCCCAGTGTCATTTCCCTTTATTACATATGACTTTATTTATAGACATATATGTTTGGATTTCTTTGTATGTGTGAATCACATGGGTTGATACTGACATCTGGTGAAAATTTCATGTCAATAGCCCCATTAGACATATATTTACTGGGAAAAACTTTAACGCGCTCGGTACTTATTTTCCCTGCTGTATAAAAGTTTGATCAGTTTGGACATGAGTCCAGAAACGTTTACTTCCAAAAATTCACACATGCTTTGCTGATTATTATTGTTAGAAACAGATAGAGAAGACAGACAGGAACACTGATGCATTCAGTAATTGACTCGTCAGGGCTTTCCGCACAACTAGCAAGCAGCTGGAGGTGAGTGGTTGAGTTCTGTTTTCGTCTCTTTTCAATAGAAACCAGGCAAAGCTAGCAGATGTTTGATGTCTCGTTTTATGTGTTGGGACCCTGTTTGTACTGTTGATGAGGTTTGGTGCTGTTCTGATCATTATTTGTGGCTCTGAGTGGCTTTTTGACTGTGATTAGCTTGTGGAGAAATAGACAACAGTATTTTGCTATTGTGCGGTATTTGCTGAAGTCACTACAACTAGAGATGTTTGAGGTCTGCAAACTTCATCTCTCGAGGGGGTGTTCTACTCCGTGTCACAGTGTGTTAGACCATGGGTTAAATTTATACCGGAATATCCCTTTAAGATGAGGCTGACCAACTATGATGTTGACTGGTTGGATTCCCTTGGAAGTGTTTCTTGACAAATATTTTGCCGAAATTGTATGTTCAAGTCAAGATGGTGGACTTGAGTTTAGCAAAAGATTTTTTGTTTTTTTTTTCTTGCATGATGCATATGTGGTATGTGCCTACGGATTTTTGTAAGTATAAATCAAAGTCCTGGGGTGGAATTTCTTCTGTTATCGAGCTATTTTGTCCATCCATGCAGGAGACCCATAAAATATGTAAATCTTCACCAGCCCAATTTTTTAAGCATGTGTTGTCCATCCAAAAGGAGGCTCCTACAGTAAACTAGTGAGTAAGCTCACCACCACATTTTGTTGTCCATTGTCCATTAGACTTTTTCCTTGACCTGTCCACTTCAGAGTGCAATGACACATGGACCAGCATGTGTCATTGCGCTCTGAAGTAGGATAATAATAGATGAGGGATTGCATCAGCTATTACTGATGTGGTAACCAAGGTGGCATGTGATGTATCACGTGAGCAGGTTGCAAGAACAAAGCTCATAATTTATAAGTAAGGATAAACAAACCCTGCAGAACAACTCTGCCTACAAACAAACAAGGACCAGCTCTACACTGTCTACACAGGGAAAGTATATGGTGATGGTTTTGAGTTCTTTTTGTGAAGCCTCATGTCTCTGTGTTTCAAAGATGTTGGATGTAAACAGTTGGAATACAAACTGAGCAAGAGTCACCGTGTTTCTGTGTTTCACCAGCATCAGCAACTTAATACTTCATACTTCTTCAGTGCTTCTCTACGATGTCGTATGCAACTCAGAGTCACACTAACATCACTGTTGAGTTACAGTATCAGGGCTTATTGGAAAGAGTGATTATCACCACTCTGACTACGGCACTATGCTGTGTGTTTCTCTTCATTAATGGGATCATGTTATTCACCCTGAGGAGTAAACCAGTGTTTCATGAGACCTGTCGTTACATTTTACTGTATAACCTTCTTTTAGCAGACACTGCACAGCTGGTACAGAGTCAGGTGCTCTACCTACTGGCTGCTTATAGAATCAAAATAACATATCCTCTATGTGGTTTTCTCAGCCTTTTTGCCAATCTTGTAACTGTGGTCTCTCCTCTAACCCTGGTGGTGATGTCTCTGGAGAGATATGTAGCTGTGTGTTACCACTGAGGCACGCAACCATTATCACCATCAGAAACACAGGGCTGGCCATCATTGTGGTTTGGGCCTTCAGTTCACTAGGCCTTCTCTTTAGAATTGTTTTGCTCTTAAATTTTCCATTTGATAAACTGGACAGCCTGTTGATGAAGGATTTCTGCTCTGCTGTTTCTATGTTGTTTGGTCCTGTAGCTGAAGATTATGACAATGCCTATACTGGTATTCTGTTTGTTTCAGCGGCAGTGGCAATAATTTACTCCTATATTGGTGTGATGGTAGCAGCCAGGTCGGCCTCTACAGACAAAGCTTCAGCCAGAAAGGCTCGGAACACACTGCTGCTGCATCTGGTGCAGCTGGGCCTCAGTCTCTCATCAACCATTTTCAATCCATTACTGGCAGCTATTTCCAGAATTTTACCACGATTAATACTGGTACGCATTGTTAATTTTATCTATGTGATTTTCATCATGGCCCCCAGATGTCTGAGTGCTCTCATCTATGGTCTCAGAGATCAGACCATCAGGCCCATTCTCTTGCACTATCTCTGCTGTCGACCCAGCCCAGGCTGAGAGGTGATGTTGTGTCAAGTTCTTTGTTGTGACACTTAGAAGCCACAGGAAACAGATAAAGACAGCCTCATAATGTTGAGCAAATTACTGTGCATTTCTGAAACCAAACTAATTTCACGGTCACTGTCTTTTAACCCTTAGGCCACCAGGGCACACAATACATGTATTAATGATGAGTAAAATGTTAAACTGCTCTCATGTGCCCTGGTTAATAAGAGCCTAGTGAACAGAGAGCACCTACACACCCCACCCACAAATTTGGATAACAGTTTGAAACATTGACTGCACCCCTTCATCTTAAATTGAATTATTACAATGACAATGAATTCATTCCATGGCTCACAGTATTTTCCATTGCGTGGGTATCAAAGACCTACAATTTAAATGAGCAAGTACCTCATATGTATTTTGCTGATTCAACAATTCCAATAATTTAAACTTTCTTCAACTTTCATCTCTCGCAGAAAATATTTTTCAAGTGTGAGGTGAAAGGATTATAATCAACCAAATGTGTCTACAGTGAAATATATCACTGTGGACCATCAACTCTGATTCATTGACAGTAAAATAAATCTGACTAATCTCTAATCTATGACATTGAAGTATGCATGAATACACAAGTTTGAAGGTCACATAACACATGTGAGATAGTGCCATGAAAAGCATGCTTATATCTTGACTATATTTGCTGTTATTTCTCTGAATCCAACTGGATTTCACAAATGTAACTGCAAGCAACAGGCAAGAGTCACAGGAACATGGCCCATGTTAAGAGAAACATTGTAATGGCCCCATATGAAATGGAAAATGAAAGAACTAATGAAAATTACAGTGGTAATCCCCATGTTAATTGTTTATTTGACCAATTCAAGTCAAAAAAGTTTGTATGAGTCACTCACTAAATTGAAATTGGGTTTTTGAGTCACTTGAGTCAGTCACCCAGAGTGTGCGCTGTGGAATGTACAAACAAGTTCCAACCACTCCGTCCCCAAATTATTGTGAAAAAGAGAGCGACTGAGCTGTAAGCCGCCTTTTAGCTGCGAGTTGGAGATGCTGAGTTGTGAACCGGGAGCAGCGAGTAGTTGCTGTTGGAGACTGTGGCGGGTACAGAACATGACTGATGGGTGGGCCTGAAAAATTCTGGATGGGCCTGATTTATTTATTCATTTAAGTTTGCCTTCTTTTGACAGCGCATATGCATAATGTGACGTGTGAGCATGAAATAACAAAGTGGGGAAAGACATTAAAACAACAATTAGTATCACAATGGGGGTAGGAAGCAAAAAAAAAAAAAAAAAAAAGTGGGTGGGTCCCCCCCTTGAAAATTTTTACACCAGAAAAACTTTTAGATGCCATTTCTGCCTTTCAGTTAAGCTTCAGTTAAGCTCAATGCTCCAGAAAAACTTTAAAATGCCTTTAAAAGCAAGGTGAACAAATTTTTGAAAAGCTCATTTTAGGGATGTACTTTTTTTCCTCGCTGATAACCGACACTCATTAATCATTATTAACCCCTTTAAGATTAAAATGCTCTATTAAATGACTTGATCCCCTATGTCCCCCCCCCCCCCCCCCATAAAACACACATGCTGCTACAGCTGTGCAGTCACATCCACTGTGCTCTAGCTCAGATGGAGGTTACATTTTTACATTTTGAACTCTTTTGAAGTGCAGCTAAACACCAGGCTACAGAGAGAGGAACAGCAGAGCGCTCCTCCTCTTTTTTTTTTTTAATAGCAGCAGTTATTGTTAGAAGCAGGTAGAGAAGA
Organism: Caranx ignobilis; assembly: GCA_021432705.1. Taxonomy (NCBI): domain Eukaryota; kingdom Metazoa; phylum Chordata; class Actinopteri; order Carangiformes; family Carangidae; genus Caranx; species Caranx ignobilis. The sequence continues at coordinate 2,085,032 of MU269980.1, forward strand.
CAGACAGGAACACTGATGCATTTGGTATGTGTCTGTGCATGTGCATGTGATTGGTTCCCAGGGCCAGAGTGGCCTTTTAATCTGTTGCTGTTTTTGCTAAATGCTGTTATTATGAGTTTTTGTGCAGACAGTTGATGGTTGTTGATAGCAATGTTTTGTTTTTTTTGGTTTTGTTTTGTTTTTTGAAATCAAACTTTGACACATCTTGGTTTAATTGACATCAGTTGCTGTGTGTGGGCCTACAAAACCTCTCAGCCAAGGGGCCTAACATTAGATTAAGGCAACCCTGGCTGCCAGGCCTTCTTCACCAAGGTGTTTATGTCACAGGACCATGATAAATCTTGTGTGATATGGACTCCAAGATGTTTAAAACTCTCCAAAGGGGCCCCACTGATCCTGAGTGGGTGGTAATTTCTCTGCTGTTTTTTGCCAAAGTCCACAATTAGTTCTTTGGTTTTGCTGATGTCCTGCATGAGATTGTTTGCCCTGCACCAGTTCTCAAGGTGGTTGATCTCCATCAGGTAGGCCTTCTCGTCATTGTTTGAGATCAGGTCCACCACAGCTGTATCATCAGCAAACTTCATCATGCTGTATAAGGTGAATACAGCAGAGGTCTCAAAATGCAACCTTGGGGGCTCCCATGCTGAGGATGGGGGAAATGGCAACAGCTTGCCCACCACCTGTGGCCAGTTGGTCAGAAAGTTGAGGACCCAACTGCACAAAGCAGAGTGCAGGCCTCAGTCCCTTATTTTAGCAGTGAGTCTGGAGGGGATTATTGTGTTAAATGCTGAGCTGTAATCCTACTCAGTTTATTTACTGCCAACATCTCCATCTTTGTCTGCAGGCTCCACTCTCTCCACATTCACCATACAGTAACTTATACCGCTTACTCACCTCCATACAACCCACTGCTCACTTACGATGAAAAACAAAACACAAGGTGCGCTGAGCCCCCACAGCCCCCCCATACACAGCCACTGCAGCACTGTCCCTCTAACAAGACCAACTAAGCTAAACTCCCCCTTAGACTTCACTCTGCTGTGAGGCGGTAAGTGTGGAGCATGACATGAAAGGAGTCAGAGCGCCCTCTACTGGATAAATAATAGCACAAGGACATATTTCTAAGTAAAAACAAGTCATTTCCCCTGCACTTTATCAGCATCTATCGGCCATCTATCTCAGTTACTAGGGTTGCCAGCCAGGTACCTCTCCTGACATTTAAAAGGGATAGCTCAGTTTTTTTGAAGTGGGGTTGTATGAGGTACAAATGGCCACTAAGTATAATATCTGTAGTAGAAAGTTCTCTGCCCCCCCCCCCGCTGAGAAATACGGGCGCATCGCGCTGCAGCGAGACACAGGCAGTGAATGGTTGTGAATGGGGGCGATTAATCAGCGTACTTTCACCACCTATGAGAAGTCCTGTCTCAAAGTAACACACCAGTACAAGAGTAGGATGTAAAGTAAAAATTTACAATGCATCAGCTGGTCAGAAAAAAGTTAGTTTATCTGGAACTAACCAACTCACTCAGTATTCCTCCGCCTACCTGCATGAATACTGAAACAGCTGATAGACAAATTGATAGGCAGTCATCACTGGGCCATGTTTACGCACTACTTTGTTAGAAATGGCTATAAATAAATACAAATCAATTTGAAAGCAATAACCTTTCATTGTGTGTTATTTCACATGCTTCACATTCCACTATGCAGTGTTACAAGACCGACTGTCATGCAGCAGAGGAGAGCTAGCAAATGCTAGAAGGGATCTCCTCTTGGTGTCCAGATGGGACACGCCAAGATGAGAAATGGCGTCGTCCGTGGCTCTATTGGAGCAGGAGGCAAATAGCGGGTCCAGGATTACAGGCAGGGAGGAGGTGATGAGGGGTTTGACAAGTCTCTCAAAACACTTCATCACCACAGATGTTAGGGTTATGAAGTTTTTATGGTTTTTGTGACTTTGCTGTCATTGTCACACACCACCAAATGTCCTTTCTTCATGTTCATGAGCATAGGGGGGGCATAGGGACAGTAGCAGACCGAGATGCATTGGTGTCCTGTGACAAAATCTTTGGTGGAGTTATCGTAGGTCTGAGCTATCACAGCAGCTCTGCTGTGTGCCACTGTGATGTGGAGAGCTCCAGGTCACAATCGATGTTTGTTCACACTTGGATCTGTCAGCTTGGCTGAAACTGGCCCTTTTTGCTCAATCGGGCGATTAAACATCAAATTGACAGAATTCCACCAAGTTACAACATTCTGTACTAGTTTACACTCAGGGACATTCTGCTCTTTCTGTGTGTGCTGTGGTGGCCTTTGTGCTTTTTGTGAAGTGAGAAACAACACGCCTTACAGCAACAGTGCGGAAAATGGGATCCTGTTTCAGTGCACTGTAAAAGCACAGTTGACCCGCGCAGTGCACTTGCTTCCTATTTCCCCATCATGGCTACTGGACCAGCATGCAACCTCGTTTAGTGCATTGTCATGGACATGATGTCAAAAAGAAGTTTCCCTTCCCTCTTGCGTTCTTGTCTGTTTTAAGTTATCCATTTTAATCTTTATATTCTCCAGAAGAGGATTAGGGCCACTGTAGAAAAAAATGAGGGGGGGGTTCTTTTTTTTTTTTTTTTTTTTTTTTTTTTGAGAATTCTGACTTTATTTATGATGATAAATATTTATTTAATATTTATTTATATTTATTTAGTGATTCCAGAACATGCGCTTCAGCTGGAAGCAGCAAAGTCTGGTAGCTCTGAGTTTTTACTCAACCTTTGCTTTATTTTGTTGTGTTTTTGTATGTTTTTGTCGTATTTTGTCAACTACTGATGGACACTTCTGTGGGGAGAGGAGATTCTTCAGGAGAGAAGCTTCTGTCATTGAAAATGGAGCCAGTCTGGAGGATGCCACCCTGTTCCAGCTGGATGAGGAGCTGCTTTCGTAGTTGCTGTGCTGGTGATGCAGAGGTTGAAGGCTTGGAAGTGGAGATGTACTGTAGGTCCTTTCTGCCGTCAGTCATCATGCAAAATATCAACTCTCTGCTCAACAAGAGTGATGAGGAGCTGGAGATATAGATGAAGACTCAGGAAGTAGACACTTTTTCAAATCAAAACAATACTTGTGTACATCCCACCAACGGCTACTGCTGAAGTTCCATGTGAAGGTCTCCATGAAGTCGTTGCTAGGATACAGACTAAACATCCTGAGGCACTTGGCTTCAGTCATGTCTCCCTGATGGACTCACTGAGGATGTGGTGGAGAGATACAGGCTGGTGGAGGCCATTCTGAACAACTCAGATCATCCTCTTCATAACACCTTGATGGACCAAGAAAAGAGCGGTGGTGGATGGCTCCTCTCTCTTCACTGCAGGACGGAGAAATATAGAAGATCCTTTGTACCTTCAGCCATCAGGATTCTTCATTCTTTTGCAAATGGTTGATGAGCTGACAGACAAATGAATTTCCTTTTGGGGATCAATAAAGTAATTCATATTCATATTCGTATTCGTAAGTAATTTGATTGGACAAGAGGCATTCCATGAGTGCTGATATAGAGTATAAGGCAAGGCAAGGCAATTTTATTTTTATAGCCCGTTTTTACAAACAGTTTGTCTCAAAGGTCTTTACACAGCATTATGACAACATCCTCTGCCCTTAGACCCTCACATCGACTGAGGACAAACTCCCAAGAAAAAACAGGAGAAACCTCAGGGTGAGCAACAGAGGAGGGATCCCTCACCCAGGACGGGCAGACATGCAATAGATGTTGTATACAGACAAGAAAACAATTTACAACATGGAATATGGAAAACATGGAAATGGAATCAGTCAGTTAACGAAAAAACAAAAAAGGATGAAGGCAGGTCCTGGTGGGCAGGGAGGGAAGGCCAGCTTAATGGGACTACTGGACGGCAGACTGGGTCATGAGCAGGGAGTGCAGACTGGTTTAACAGCAGGAGAAAGGAGGTGATGGAGGCGGCGGTTGGTTGGTTGGTGCAGGGGGATGGAGCTCTGAAGAGATCTGTGGAAATGCAGAGAGAGTGCGAGACACCAAGGCCAGACTACAAGGTACAACAAATAATGGCAGTTCATAACAGCACTGGGACTTTTTACAGACATAATCACTCAGCTGTACAGGTGTTCTAAATAACCGTTAATTAACCACGGTAATATGCAGACAGTGTAGCAAACTTGTGTGTAGGAATTGTTTATGTGTTGCCTGGCAACAGCCTTGTCCTTCAGGTGGGTAACTATTTGTGTTGGCGGAGCCAAACAAATAACTAACAAACTAATCATATTCTCTTGTCACTTATTACTGTTAACTAATAAAATGTGCATTGTGGAGCTGTTGTATAAAAGCAATATCACACTTGAGGTGGTGCTGTTGTACTGTGATTATCTGTGGCACTCGGCCTGCGGCCTCGTGCCTACAACTGAATCACACCAGTGCTGATATTCAGTACAACAGCACTCCCTCTCGTGTGATATTGCTTAAACGTTCATGTTTAAAGTCAGAATTCTGAGAAAAAAGTCAGAACTCACTTTTTTTTTAACTTAAAAACACCTGGTTCAATATTGTTTACCAGGTGCCATATTCTATTTCATTTAGTCATTTAGTTTCATATTTATGTTGCATTCTTGCTTTTCTATAGTTTTATACTGTTTGTTATTGTACAATTTTCCCCTATTCTTTACGTTTTTATTCCTTCATCTTCTTTCTTCCCCTCTGTGCTTGACCTCTGTGCTCCCCATTGAATAAAGTCTTGTCTTATCTTATCTCATATCTCTTATTTTATCTTCTATCTCTCTAGAAGTAATGCCAGAGGAATAACATCATCTATTCTGAAGCTATTAATCATTGTCATATGTCACAGTGTCACATGATCATAGTGTGACACAGATGATGATATGTGAGGGTGGGTAAATCCTGCAGATGGTCACTCCTCACATGGAGTGAAGCGCTGACTAACCTGCTGTTACTGTGCACAGGAGAAATGTATGTGTATGATTTGGTAATTTGGATATGAGCTAGAAGGAATCTGTCTCTAGAAGACATCTAGATGTGTTTCCATCATTCCAGTTACATCAGGTTAATTGTTCTAATGTCTTAAATCCTTTTGTGAGATGTCAAATGCAACTCAGTCTCAGGCCAATATAACTCTTGGACTTGGGTTACTGGAGAGAGTGGTGCTTTCCTCTCTGACTACAGTACCCTGCTACATTTTCTTCATCATTAATGTGACCATGCTATTCACGCTAAGGAGTAAACTGGTGTTCCGTGAGACCTCCCGTTACATTCTTCTCTATAATCTGCTTTTTGCCGACACTGTGCAAATGGCATTGAGTCAGTTACTGTATTTACTGTCTATTTGTAGAATAATGTTGACATATCCTGTCTGTGGTCTTCTGGTCATGATTGCTAATCTCACAAATGAAGTCTCTCCTCTAACACTGGTGGTGATGTCTCTGGAGAGATATGTAGCTGTGTGTTACCCACTGAGGCACACAACCATCATCACCATCAGAAACACAGGAGTGGCCATCATTGTGGTTTGGACCTTTTGTTTACTGAATGTTCTCACTCGAGTTTTTTTGCTGTTACATTTTCCATTTGAAGAGCTGGAGAGTCTGCAGATGAAAGATTTTTGTGGAACACTTGTCATGTTTCTTGGGCCATTATCTGTGCATTATGACAAAGCCTACACTTGTGTTGTGTTTATTACAGCTACTTTGGTGATCGCTTGCTCCTATATAGGCGTGATGGTAGCAGCCAGGTCAGCCTCTACAGACAAAGCTTCAGTCAGAAAGGCTCGGAACACACTGCTGCTGCATCTGGTGCAGCTGGGCCTCAGTCTCCTCTCAACCATGCACAACTCATTGCTCATAGTTATCTCAAAAACTGTCACAAGGACAGTACTTGTGCGCATCCTTAATGTTTTATATGTGTTTATTATCATGCTTCCCAGATGTCTAAGTGCTCTTATCTATGGGCTCAGAGATCAGACCATCAGGCCTGTCCTCTTGTGCCATTTATGCTGTTGTTTGAAACTCTCAGTTATCTCAGGGAAGGCTGAGGTCTAACCATAAAAAAATAATTTCATTAAAATCATATTGTCCTCTGCTAATACCAGAATATCCTGCATTCATTACAGAGAGAGAATATGAATTTTATCATTTAATGTGTCATGCCCCCCTTGAATTGAGTGAGACCACACACAGTAAATGCATTGTTTTCTTTTTCTTTTTATAAAACACAATTTTGGGGTATGATGATGAAGTTTAATAAAACATTATATGATGGGGGGGGGTTCAGTCAAAGGTATAGGCTATATAAAAATATAAAGCTCACCTGATACATTTGATGGGCCCCCATTAGCAGTGAACAATGGTGCAAGTTTGTTCAAAGGGATTCCAAAGATGCAGCCTCTGCATTATTTGCTATTATTTTTCTAACATGTCTGTGTTGTAAATAAATTAATTAATAAATCATCAAATTGTTAACATTTTGAGGACTAGTTCTTTCTTGTTAGTGACACAAAGGGAAAAAAAATCTGTTTTTTTCATCACTGGATAAGGAGTGTTGAAATGAGTGAGATTTGGTGTAAGGATGCACTGTAACAAATGTGAAGCAGGAAGGAAAGAATACTTTCTGAATGTACCATTTCATTCATATGGCAGCTACAGTCAAAGTCAAGACAACTTGATATGTCAATATGAACAGGAGAATCGAAGTGTCGTTTACGCTCAGTGAAAGCAAATTTAAATATTTATATATTTAATTTAATTAATTTAAAATACAACTATATAGTATATTATTATTATTATTATTATTATTATTATTATTATTATTATACCGTATATTGTTTTGTTTAGAAAAACACGTTTAAAAAAAGCGTCGCCGCCGTACTGACGTTTGACGTATGAAAGTGCGTGTTGACGCCGGTGGACAGTTTTCCCTCCTCGTTGACAAGAAGCTAACTGGTGGCGTCGATGTTTCACTAAAGACATTTTCGTCGCTGAATATACTGGACTGCTGAGCTTTAACAGCGTTGGAGGGAATCAGATAAACACAACGATCTCACATAACGACGTTGATAAAGGTAAATGTGTGTCAAAGTACAGGTATTCCGCGTTGCTATTGTTTTGCTAACGTCTACGTAGCAATGCTAAGCAGTTAGCGGGAGAGCTAGGTGGCTAACATTAGCTTTACATACATAGCTTCTAAATGATAACTGTCAGCAATGGGACAAACGTTGGAGATTAGTCTGAGTATTGTGTGTCTGAAGCCACTGACAGTCCGTCAGTAATGAGGAAAGAACTGTGTGATAGGTGGTTCGCGTAATGCGGTTGGATTCTCTGAGTTAGCGTCTAGCTAGCTGAGGCGGAAATCATGCTAAGGCGATGTCGGATTTGGTTATTGGTTCGTAACTGGTCTTATCTGGCTCTGGTTCGGACAGGCTGAGCGTCTGACAGCTGTAACTGAGCCACTGTGTAGGGTGTGATTAGTCGTTTATGTTTTGGGTCAACGGATCGAGTTGATGACACAGTTCGGTTAGCTGCACGTGGAGTGAGGAGGGTTGGTTTGCGGTGTCTACAACGGTTATAGCGTTCCACGACTTATCTGAGGGTCTGAGCTTCACCTGCAAACTGTGTCATGTCTGCACATGATTTTGTCACCGTGACTGACTGCAAGCACCGGTGAAATCTTATGAAGTAACTTGAACGAAACTCGAGCATGCAACCTTAAAATTGTAATTTAGTTGCAACTTCAGAACAGTGTAAGAATCTTTGATGTAAAGTTAAACCATAAACTCTGTAATTCAGAAAAATGTAGATACCGTGTTTCAGTTTGTGGCTCATGACAGCAGTTGTTTTGATGGAAGTTGAGGGAATGTAAACTGTTGCAGTGTCACGTTTTCCTCATGTGTTTTCTTAATACTGGAAACCTGTGGCAGATCATGAACAGAGCTGTTTCTGTGGTTCACAATGTTGATCCTGTTGTGTGTTTTTTCAGGCAGAAGACTTATGCAGTCCTGCTAGCAGGGCAAGATGTTCAACAAGTCATTTGGGACTCCCTTTGGTGGTGGGACGGGAGGATTTGGCAACTCATCCACCTTTGGACAGCAAAGTAAGTTATATCCTTAAAATTGATTGAATTCACCAGGATGCCTGGACGCTGTCAGTAGTATTGGTATTCTCACACATTAATGAGTGAAATAATCACTTAGTGGACTATTTGTAAAATAATTCTTACAACAACCAAATCATGCGATTTGTACTCTTAACATGATCAATAAGTAAGTGCAAACATGTTGGAAATGAGAATTATCCATTGTCTCCCAACTGTGTGTCTGCAGACACAGGCTTTGGGACGACGGGAGGCTTTGGGACATCTGCATTTGGGACAACAGGCAACACTGGAGGACTGTTTGGCTCCACGCAGAATAAACCTGGTTTGTCAGCTCACCTCATTTGCTCTCATTTGAAACTGAAAGATATTCATGTCAAGTCCTCTGGCTGGGGAAAACTTCATCAGCTGAGCTATCTTATAGTCTGCTAACTGAAATCCAACTAAACCTGAAGAAGCTACGTTCACTACATCTTTTACTTAACCATACAAACGTCTCCTACAGCTCTGGACTCTCTTTAAATACAAGAAAACAGTAACAGACATAGTAACAAAAAAAAATGGCAGTTGCATAAAAAGTAAGCACATTATGATGGGCTACAAGTCAAATGGATACAGGATATCAAGTGTTTTTATTGGTAAAATCAGGCTCTGTTCATATCTTGCTCTGCACTCTCAATTTTATTTGAATTTTAATGTAGTTTTTAGTATATTTTCTTATTTTAATCATCTATTTTCCTTACTTTGAATCCATTTAAAGCCTCAGTGTGTGTACTGAGTGTACATTATGAATTTCCTAATTCCTGTTTATATGTAAACTTTACTTGTTTTTGAAATGTGCTATAAAATACTGTAACAAGTAGGCTTAGTTTTTAAATGGACCCCAGCCATTAGATACATGAGATACATGATAAATGAATTAACATGAATCTCCTCCCGTGGCCTCCCCCCAGGTGGTCTGTTCGGGTCCAGTACATTCAGCCAGCCAGCAACCTCCTCCACCAGCACTGGCTTTGGCTTTGGTGCAGCGAGCGGCACGTCCACCAGCTTGTTTGGAAACACTGGATCGGGCACCAGTGGTGGACTCTTCTCCCAGCAGAACAATGCCTTCGGTGCCAACAAACCCACATCCTTTGGAAGTGAGAACCTTCTGTACTTCACTGTTTTCATCCTTTTATGGGTTTTGTGTATTCCATCTGATCAGTTAAAAATCTGCTCCTGGATGTGTCTGGGAGGGAGAGAAATCTCTGGAAAAGTGATTCTGATTCTGGTGGTTTTGTCCCTGTAGGCTTCGGGACAAGCACCAGCAGTGGTGGATTGTTCGGGGCAACCAACACCACCTCCAACCCTTTCGGTGGAACGAACTCCCTGTTCGGAGGCTCAGGGTTCTCGGCTACACAGCAGCAGCCAGGAACAACCGTCAAATTCAATGTGGGTACAGCAGCTGACTTCAACCTGCTGTGTCTGTGTCCCTAAATCTGTGCGCACAATTTGAATTCACTGCTCACACTGGAAATATACTCTAAAGTTTAAAGCTGGAACAATGAATCATTTGGCAACTTTATTAATCAGAACTGGTCCAAAATTGGTTTTGGACCGATCTGTCAATGTCATGTTGGACTGTGGAAAACATTTTTTGACATTTTCTAAACAAAGCAGCAGAACACAATAGTATAAGAGTGTTATTGTCCAACTTCAACACTGTATGTTTGTACATTTTACTCTTTTACTCTTTTACTTCTTCCTGCAGCCTCCAACAGGAAGTGACACGATGGTGAAAGCTGGTGTGACCACAAGCATCAACACCAAGCACCAGTGCATCACAGCCATGAAGGAGTATGAGAACAAGTCTCTGGAGGTGAGTTTGTAGGTCCACACACAAACCAGTGCTGTGTCTCAGTTCGAATACTCCCATACTTAAACTAGTATTTTGAATATTTAAGTGCGTCTCAATTCACAAGTATGTCAAAATGCAGTGTACTGTAAGTACCCGGATGGTACTCAAAACGGTCCAAAAGTTGAGTGTTGAACGATGGACACGTCATACCCTCAGTGATCGCCGTCTCGGCTACGTAGCGGCATATAATATATAAATCAACATACTGGTAGGCTAATGTTTTCTGCCAGTAAGAGGAGCCAGCTGACACGGTGGCATAATCTCCACCTTGCATTAAACAGGTTACGCACACAAGCAGAAAAAAAACAAAAGAAAAAAAAAAGTAAAAACAAAGTGTTCATTATCACTAATTGAAATAATAAAAAAAACAAGCCGGTAGATATGTTCTAAAAAAAAAAAAAAAAAAAATTGGCAACCGTTGCAATCTTTAGTTCCAGTAAGTGCACAACTACAGTATTCGATTTGAGACAACACTAACCATTGAAATTTGAGCACTACTGAAGTAAGTACGTACTGTAGTGTACATAGTATACTACATGACAGTGTACTCATGGAAGTACTCGAATTGAGACACAGCATATATGTTGCTGTTGTCAGGGTTCCAGACAGAACCAGCAATGGAGAACTGACAGCTCGCCTCAATTAATTGCTTTAATTCTATCATCTATCTGCCGTAATTCTATCAAGTGGGAATAAGAGTCTGGAAAGTACTGGAATATTGACAGAAATGTCACAGTTTAAGTCAGTCATGTTTGGTTGCCAGGACTGAAGTACATATTTAATTACATCAACTTCTCAACATTCTGGTTTGTGTTTTTCTCTGTGCTTCTCTGCAGGAGCTGAGACTGGAGGACTACCAGGCAGGCAGGAAGGGCCCAACCAATCAGATGGCTGCAGGGACCGGTGGCCTGTTTGGTCCTGCTACGGCCACGTCCAGTACCACCACGGGTCTGTTTGGCTCCACGGCCCCCAATACCAGCTTCTCCTTCGGACAGAACAAGAGCACGTTTGGAGCAGGTAAGTGGCGACAGCAGAAGCTGAGCTTGGCGTCTTATCACAGGTCCACAGTCAGTTCAAACATCTGCGGCCAAATGTCCCCAAATGTGGTAGAAATGATTTCTGAAGTGTTTGTTAGAGCTGTGTGTTTGTCTTCTCTCCAGCGCCGACTGGCGGTTTTGGTGCCACCACCGGTGGACTTTTTGGTCAGCAGACCCAGCCACAGGCCGGCAGCCTGTTCAAGCCGTTCGGCCAAACCACCACCACACAGAATACGGGCTTCTCCTTCGGCAACACCAACACCATGGGCCAGGCCAACACCAGCAGCATGGTGAGTGTGTCAGTTCAGCGTGTCTGCACTCTGAAGTGTTCAGGTGTCATTGTTCAGCTTCAATGTCTGTAAGTGTAGAAATGAAAAGATTCCCTTGAAAAATCATGTATGGGTTTGACTCCTGTTTTTCAGGGTTTGTTTGGGAACACAGCGGCGTCCCAGTCGGGCGGGTTGTTTGGTGCCGCTCAGACTAGTACCGCCACCGGCTTCGGGACAGGCACAGGACTGTTCGGCCAAACTAACACCGGATTTGGAAACGTTGGAACACAGGTAAAAAGTTTATTAGTCTTAACAGTTGTGTTAACAATTGTCTTATCAATTAGAACAACAGAAATAAGAGGAAGTGAGTCTGTCAGATGCTGAAAAAAGAAACAGCAGAGTAAAATAGGAGCAGGAGCTGTAGTAATAATAAAGAATAAAAGTTAGCATAAGAACTGAGTCGAACTGAGTCAAACTGAGACATAATAGTAAAGACGGAATAATAAAATACTAAAGAAGGAATGTTTGATGGTGCGTTTATCCAAAAGTTGGAGTAAGATAGATACTGAAAAATAAAAGTGGCGTAAATAACCAAAGCTTTGGGGTCTGAATGAACCTGTAGTGACTGGTTGTCTGACTGCTGGTGTTGTGTCTCACAGCAGAGTTTGTTCGGTAACAAGACGGCCGGCTTTGGCACCACCACCACCAGTGCCCCATCCTTTGGCACTGGCACCGGGCTCTTCGGGAACAAGCCCGCCCTCACGCTGGGAACAGGAACCAACACCTCCACCTTCGGTATGTAAAATGCTTTTAAAATAATTCTCAAAGGTCACCATGGCAACAGCACCAAAGTGACATTAGCTATCTTAGCTCATCACTAATCAGTGTTGTCGTTTTGGTGGAAAGGTTTTGGAGCAAATCCGGCAGCAGGGAGCCTGTTTGGGAACAAGCCGGCCACTGGGGGACTGGGAACGGGACTGGGAACCAGCTTTGGAACAGGTAACACTGGAACAGTAACATGTCATCTCTGAGCTGAGACAATTCATTAATCATGAAAAATTCAACCCTCACTGTTAGTAATTAAGGACTGCTGGTGGGACAGAACCAGCATCTGGTGTTCTGTGAAATCCAGAGAAATTAAAGATGAGCTGTTGATTGTTTAGCATCATAAAAGAAGCTGAATAAAGCTTCAGTTATTTACCTTCCAAAAAAAAAAGAAAGAAAAGCTGCAATGATTGACATCAAAGAACAAACATCTGTAAAATAGTAATTGATACAAGTTTTGAGGAGAAATATTCTGACCAATAAATGAACAGGTGAATCGGTTGTTCTCTGACTTCCTGTGTGGTCAACAGCATGTCATCAGAAGGTAATTAACTCTGAGCTGTGTGTGTGTTCAGCAGTGGGCACCGGACAACCGTCTCTGTTTGGCAACAACCAGAACAAACTGGGCACCACACTGGGAACGATGGGAACCTTTGGAGCGACTGGATTCAACAGTGGAACCAGCACCCTAGGCTTCGGGGCACCACAGCAGCCTGTCGGTGAGACTGACTGTGATCCGATGTCTTTATGTGTCTCAGCTTTTACAACAAGTGGGATGTTTGAGGTGGGGCGATGCTGGTACCATGGATTGTTTACATGTCCCCCCTCCCCCCAGCACTCACTGATCCCAGCGCAGCGGCCGCCCAGCAGGCCATGCTTCAGCAGCAGCTCAGCGTCCTGGCATATTCACCTTACGGAGACTCGCCGCTGTTTAGAAACCCACTGTCAGACCCCAAGAAGAAGGAGGAGGTGATGCCATGTTGCTGTTGCTGCTAAAACTCACCACTCAACCTCCTCCTCAGCAGTCAGACATTTACTAACAACTTCTCTTATTCTGACAGCGTCTGAAACCGACCAATCCAACGGCCCAGAAGGCTCTGACCACGCCCACCCACTACAAGCTGACCCCTCGACCTGCAACCAGGGTCCGCCCCAAAGCGCTGACATCATCTGGCTCCTCCAAGTCACAGCTGTTTGACGGGCTGGATGACGACGAGCCCTCGCTGACCAGTGGAGCCTTCATACCCAGGTAATCCTCGGCCTGTTCTGTTGCCGTGGTAACAGGGAGCCCAGGGAAGAATTACAGGTCTACACGTAAGGGGATGTACCTGCTCATGTATCAGCTGTGTTGTTTCTCCAACACTCTTGAAAGTTCTGATATTAATTGAATTGAATCTGCTGTGTGTGTGTGTGTGTGTGTGTGTGTGTGTGTGTGTGTGTGTGTGTGTGGCATCCACAGGAAGAGCATAAAGAAACTAGTGCTGAAGAACCTGAACAACAGTCAGTACAGCAGCCAGACGGAGCCGGATGACCTCGCCTCACCGTCAGAGTATCCACAGAATGGACACAGGTGTGTCTCATACGCACACAAGACAGACACATTCAGAGTTTGGTTGAGTAAAGATGTGAACCCCTCTTCACACCCAACTGATGACTCATGTAGCTGCTGGATCTGAAGCATCAGACTCCATCAGTATGAAATAATCTGTATCCTCTGGCTGCTGAATCATCACACATGTTGAGATCTTGTTGATTTATGCACCCACAGTGACCTTAAGGCTGCACTAATACAAGAGTCAGAAACTGTGCAGCTTTTTTGAATGATCTGTTGACTGTTTGCAGCCTGGCAGGGGAGGAGGAGGAACTGAGGGAGCTGGCCGGCCCCAGCAGCCGGGCGGATGATGACCCCGAGGTCACCCAGTTCTATGTAAACCCCATCGCTAAGCCCATCCCACAGGGCCGCAACCAGGGCAGCCTGCAGGACACCATCAGTGACCTGAATATGCACAAACCAGCCAGGAACGGCCTGGAGGTCAGCACCACTCACCCACCTATCATCCACATGTTTACAGTCTGTTCATTGTTTTGTTTTGCTTTAATCTTAAGTTTTGTTTCTCTGTCCTCAGCTGAGCAGTGATGACGTGTCCACCTCTCTGGGGGAGGAGTCTCTGCAGGAGGAGCGAGAGGACGAGCAGCAGGAGGTTCAACAGTCTCCTCACCCAGCAGGTGATGCAGACCCTGAGTTGCAGGCATCAGCCTTTCATTTACGTAACGTGATTAAAGTCCAGTCATGATTATGTTTGGTGTTTTGTTGTTTAGTTTGACGTGAACCAGTCAGATTCTGATTTGTGTCTTTCAGGCATCATCCTGAACCGCGTTGGTTACTACACCATCCCCTCCATGGAGGATCTGGCTGAGATGGTGGATGAGAACGGAGACTGTGTGGTGGAGAATTTCACTGTTGGCAGGAAAGGTAACATCAGACACACAACTCCCAGCAGCCACCTCTCCATCAGTGACCGCCTCGTTACTACAAATCCACTTTCAAAAAACGAACAGCTCTGATTGGATTAAGCGGGGTACACACTACAGGATAGTCGGGCCGAATTTTGTCCCAATCTCCCCCTTCCAATCAAAGCCAGCGCCGGTTCGAGGCACTCGGAAGGCCTCAGAAGGAGAGATCGTAAATAATGAACATGTTTAATATTTGCGCCCAGAAATCATGTACTGTGTGTGTGGAGGGGAGCCAAGCATGCACGGTGTGTACCGGACCAACAGCCATTCTGCCTTTTATTTTACCTGTTGCCATGGTGACTCAGTATCGGGGCCAGAGCACACAGCGCTGCTCTCCAACAGGGTGTATCACTACTGATATACTGAATTGATTCGATTCCGATTCACAAGGTCCCGATTCAATTTGATTTTCGTTTGGATTCGATTCAGTCCAATATGGATTCATTTCAGTTTTAATACCAATTTAACTTGGTTATGAAAGAGAACACAGAACTTTTGCTGCAAATTGTACAAACATGGAGCTCTGTTACCTGGTGCATGATTGAAAATTAGGGCTGGGTATCACCAGGTACCTCGTGATATGATACTAGCATGATATTTTGCCCACGATAATGAGAATAGAGCTTTACGCTGCTGACTTGAATAATCGGAACAGACATGTCCTGTGATTTCCAGTCTTCTATGATGACATATGTTCTGATGATACAAGTCAACGGCCCTGAAATGTGTGTTTCTCTTCTATAAAACACATTCTACATCTCGGAGCCGACGTCTTCCACATGCGCAGAGCTCTGTGGGAAGCAGGTCCGTGGAGCTGTGTGCCGCGGCCGTGCACGAAAAACAAGCACGTCGTGCCGCTACGGCATCGCTGTGGGTAGTGAGTGTGCATGACGCGCATCTGTTTGTGCGCGCAAGGCCGCCACACGCTGTAACCAAGGCGACAGGTGGCCTTGATCTCAACCGGTTAGTCTCCCGCGATCGCGCAGATCTCGCACGAGACTAACAAACAGGAAATGGCATGAATAAATAGATCGATCTACGGATTTTATGAATCGATATCGGATCTTTAAAATCAAGATCGATGTAAATCGGAAAATCTTTTTTTTTTTTAAACCAAGCCCTACTCTCCAATCTATCTGTAATACTTGTGACAATTTTTACTCACCTCCAGCTCGCGCTGTAACGCATACAGCCCATATTCCCGCCGTCTCCATGACCTTTTCCATTGTCATTTTGTTTTTTGGTGTGTTTTTTCACACAGTAATAGGCCGAAAACAACCACCATTGCGTCTTCCTGTTCATCCGCCATGTTTGTTTACACCGAAGTCACGTTTGACCACACGAGATCTGGAATATTGAGTGTGAAGAACCTGATATTCTGCTGAAGAATCAGTTAGTGTGTGGTGTGCTCCGTAGTGCACACCACACACTAACGAAGGTTTGAAGAATCCTGTAACGTGTGCCAGCCATACATGTCAGTGCTCTGCTGTGATTGGTCCTTGCAGGCTACGGCTCCATCTTCTTCCCTGGCGAGGTGAATGTGACGGGGCTGAACCTGGACGACATCGTCCACTTCAGACGCAAGGAGGTCATCGTGTACCCGGACGACAAAAACAAGCCACCAGGGGGAGAGGGGCTTAACAGGCAAGTGGAGCTGGGAGCAGTTAAGTCTTCAGGGCAGTTAGTCTGATGCTGACTGTGTGTGTGTGTGTGTGTGTGTGTGTGTATAGACGGGCTGAGGTGACCTTGGACGGAGTTTGGCCCAATGACAAAACAACATGCACTCAGATCAGGAGCCCTGAACGTCTGACCGACATGAACTACGAGGGTCGACTGGAGAAGGCCTCGCGTAAACAAGGAGCACGCTTCCTGGAGTACAGACCTGAGACGGGATCCTGGGTGTTCGAGGTCAGTTCCTCGCGCAGAGTAGAGTCCGGTCCTGGTTCCTCAGAAGCCAGGGGACCTGTTATTAACCATGAGCTGCATGATGCTGCGTCAGTATCCACAGGTTCTCTGGTGTGTCCCCCTCCCTCCCTCATGCTGCCCCTCTCTCTTTCTCTCTCTCAGGTGGCACATTTCTCTAAATATGGGCTCCAGGACTCTGACGAGGAGGAGGACCTCCCGCCCAAAGCTGACACCAAGAAGCTGAAGACGACGATTCCTGCGCTAAGACTGCAGCAGCAGCTTCCACCCTCCCAGCAGCAGGTGGTGCCACAGGCTCAGGTAGAGCAGCCTGCGCCCATCCACACCCATCATCATCATCATCATCGTCGTCATCATTACACATTCAAACATCTGGA
Organism: Caranx ignobilis; assembly: GCA_021432705.1. NCBI lineage: Eukaryota > Metazoa > Chordata > Actinopteri > Carangiformes > Carangidae > Caranx > Caranx ignobilis. The sequence continues at coordinate 2,101,996 of MU269980.1, forward strand.
TGCAGCGGGTTGTTTATTCTGAGTTAGAACCAGAAACAGATTCACCTACAACCACACGTATCTTGTGAGAGATGTTTTAAGACCACGCTAACTCATACCAGTGTTTCCATGGTAACAGTCAATCACAGCTGATCAGTAGCACCACCAGTTTAAAAAAAAAAAAAAAAGGGGGGTTAGGCTGACGTTGATATGAAGAAGTTGTTCCACTCTTAAATGTTCAGTAAACAAATGTGGTCTTCTTCTTCTTCTCTTTAGTATTGTGCAAAAAAGCCTCATTTTACTGAGGATTCACTGAACACAGTTGAACACAGAGAGCTAACCTGCTCTGTGCAGCAGATGCACTCACACTTGGTTGTACATTCTCTCTGTAGTACTGGAGTCCCACACCCTCACACCCTGACACATGCCCACCACCCAGGCGTAGACGCCCCCAAACAGCCTTAACATGTCACATAACAACTCAATCAAAACTCCAGGCAGAGCAACGACCTCTGATGGACGAGTCTGTCCAGAGGGACAGTAAACATGTGGTTCAGGCTGAACCTCTCTGTGTTGTTGACATGACACAGATCATCACAGATCAGCAGTGTGAATGTGAGGGATTCAGTCACAGTGGGTTTTTGGTCGCCACACCTGACACAACTTCACCACAAAGAGAAACTCAAACATAAAGTGTTTTGTTTTTTGTCTTTTTTAAATCAAGGGTCAAGTTTTGTTAAACCGTTTTCAAAGACTTTTATTGTGAAAGTCTTTACTTTGATCCGTTTGGTTTGTTTCCATTTTGTAGTGGATTTTTTAGTGTTGGGAAAAGATCTTAAATATTTAACAATACAACTTGTTTGAATGTGTAGACTATATTATATTTCCACTGTTTGTGTTGGTTTGAAGCTCTGTGTATGATGTAATGACAATGAACAACAGCTGCTAAAATCTTTGGGATTTTAGCCTCAAATGGCCTGAACTGTACAGATTTTTTTCTTTAATTAAAGAAATAAAGTTAATGAAGATGAAACAGCTTGTTTGTTGTCATGACAATATTAGCAGCTGCGGAGCTGAGTGAAGACAGTTACTCTGACCGCTTCACTCACACTGTTCTTGTGTTCTTTGTCACAGTTTTTATATAAAAATAAGTTTTACTATGTAATTTTGGAAGAACCAATTTTAGAAAAAGTGAAGGAATGGCTGACCACAGATCAGGGGTTCATGTAACTAACAGGCTTTTATTGTGACAAGTCCCAGTTTGTTCTGCAGTTCAGCAGTTTTCCCTCTCTATGTTTTCAGTCCACGGTCGTCGTGGATCTTCCCAGTGGCGTGGCCGAGCTGGACAGCGACATGGCCGACATCACTCAGAGCATCCCGACAGAGAGCATGCTGGGAGGAGAGGAGGATGGAGATCAGCTGGGGATGGATATGGATACGACGGGCGGGAAGCTTGGAGGTTTGATTCCTGCGGAGCACAACGGTATCTCTGCGTCCAGCCACATTGCATCAACGTTGGGGATCAACCCACACACTCTCCAGGCAAGAGAGCTACCCACTCCTCGCCACACAGTGACCTCATCAGACCACCGCCAGAATAATAACTGAGTCTTCCCTCGTTGTGTCACAGATAATGAAGGCGTCTCTGTTTGCCGAGGATGAAGAGGAGGGCGACATGTTTCAGGATCAGGGGCTGATGAAGGTCTCAGCCGACGTCTCGTCTCCTCGACTCGTCCTGCCTGGAGCTCAGAAGACATCAGGTACCAAACAGACCAAGGAGGGAGGGTCACTCCAGAAGCGTGCTGCAGTCACAGTGTCCAACAGTGACTTCAGGTTCTGGTTCCATGACCAGAACCTGTTCCAAAAAGAATGAGACTGAGAGGAAGGAGAAACTGAGGCTAAAATGGCTCATTCGCTGATAATTGATGAGTAAATAATGTATCTATATATCTATCAGCTGCAAACTATTTGATCAATTTGTATCTCTCTCTCTCTCTAGGTGGTCTCCTTCAGGCTCGTTTCACCTCCGGCCTCCTCTCTCACCTCTCAGACTCCCCCCGCCCGTCATTCCCTCCCCCTCTGTCTCGGGCTTCACCGGCATTGGCCGAGTCCCCCCGCTCACTGCACTGGGCCGGTACAGTTCCCGGCCCCTCCTCCTTCCTGCTGCCCCCTCGGACCCAGGAGCCCTCCATCAGGACGGTGGGCACCCGGCGGCTCGGTGGTCCCGTTCCCCTCAAAGAGTCTGTCACTCTGGGGAAGGTCAGTCCTGAGTTTGGAAACAAACAGAAAACAAGAGTCAGTTCAGAAGAACAAATCAAATGCATATAAAATGTGTGTGTGTGGTTCCACAGGGGGGTTTGCTGATGGATGCTGGGCTGTTTGTGGGCCGGTCCTTTCGAGTGGGGTGGGGTCCCCGCTGGACGCTGGCACACTGTGGCCAACAGCTGACCTCACTGCCGTCCAAACAGCTCGACCACCAAGAACTGAGCAAGACCGACTTTAGCTTCCTGCCAAAACCTGCCAGGAACAAACCGTAAGACAGACACACACACACACACACACACACACACACACACACACACACACAGTGGGTGTGTAATGGAGCTATGTTCTCTGCAGACTTGCTGAGAGCCCCTACAAAGTGGTGCTGGAGCAGCTGGTGGGTCTGGAACCTCCAGAGGTTAAGTGGAGTGAGGAGGAGGAGGAGGATGAAGAGAGCCGGGCAGCGCTGCAGCGCCCCCTGGAGATCTGCCTGGAGCACAGCACCATCAGCACATGTGACACCTCAGCCTGCCCTCTGGTACAGCCGCAGTTAGGTGTGGCGGCGCTGCACGAATACGCAAAGTGGATCACCGAGCTGAACAAGAAGCACGGCGACAGGGACTGTGAGTAACACAGCACTCGAGGGGGCGTGGCTTAACAGACACACCTGCCCCATCACAGCTACAGCAGTTTAAATCAGAGTCATTTATTATCTGATGGTTCTTACAGCAGAGCTCACACCTGTGTTCCATGACACATTACAATTAGTAAGCAAATACAAAACCTGTTGCTATGGAAACAGAGGATGTTGAATCTGTCTCTGTCTTCCTCCCCCTCTTCCCCAGCCCTCCTGGGCCACTGGGCCGAGGTCTGGACCCTGTGTGAGGCCCTGTGGGGTCGTTTGGGCCCCACGGAGCAGGAGCCGGACGTGGAGGCTCCCAGTGACTATGAGCAGCAGCTTGAGCGGCGGCGCACCTTCTCGGCCTGGCTGTCCAGTGGCGCCACCTCCAGGGTGGAGGAGGAGGTGGCACTGGCGGGGAAGGGTCGACACACAGACGCCATCTTCAGCTACCTGACAGGAAACCGCATCAGTGAGGCATGTCGGCTCGCACAGAAAGAAGGTGAGGAGGAGATGGGGAGAAGAGAGACCATGAACAGCAGATGATTGAATCAGATGAGTGATGAGTGTAACAGTGTAAAAAAACTGGTAACTAAATAAACTGATAAACGGTAGAAATACATCTAATAATTTACTCTGAAAAAGTGACTTTTATTTTGAAAGGGAGGGGAAAAATGACTTGCACAAAAGAACTTATCAGTGAAGATGTAGGAGAGGAGCTGATCTCCATCAGCGTCACTGATGTAGCTGAAACTTGACACCTCCCCCGGTGCGTTATTAAGATTGAGACAAGGCTGAAGTATTCCGTGTGTCCATGGTAGCCAATGCATCAGCGCTGACGTCCAGCTGTCTGTCCCTCAGGAGACCACCGTCTGTCCCTGCTACTGTCTCAGGCCATGGGCTCTCAGTACAGCCGGGACCTGCTGAGCCTGCAGCTCGCCGACTGGAACCGCCTGCAGACCGACTGCTACCTGCCTGAGGAGAGGCTGCGCATCTTCACGCTGCTGGCAGGGAAAGCGGTACGACCCCGTCTGAAAAATTCACCGTGGGGTTCAACTTCCTCTTAAACTCCTACACCATTCAGGCTGGGGTAGTGTGTCTGGATGGCAGGTTGCTCAGGTGTGTCCTGTCCGTCTGCAGGTGTGGCAGTCGTCCGACTCTGTGGTGAACGTTTGCTCTCAGCTGGACTGGAAACGCTGTGTCGCCGTCCACCTGTGGTTCATGCTGCCTCCCACCGCCTCCGTGGCTGACGCCCTCGCCAAGTATGAAGCTGCCTTCCAGGTGAGTGCCCCCTGTCACTCTGCTCTATATTTATGCGTCTTTATTCTTTCACTGTCTTTCACCTGCTCAGTGTTTTTGTAAGTTCACTCCAGTGACTTCTCCTGTCCGTCCTGCAGGGCTCATGTGAGGGGGGGAAGTACGCCTGTGCCCCCACGCCTCCATACCTGGAGATGGAGCAGCCGGACATGGAGGAAGAGGAGGGGGAGGAGTCTAAACGGCCACTGTACGACCTGTGTTTCCACCTGCTCAAACTCTACAGCGACAGGTGAGGGAGCCTTCACTCAGACCTCTGACGCCATCTAGTGGCAGAATCACATACTCCAGGTCCACACTCACTTCACTGGTGCAGTCTATGGATCAGTCACTTGACAGATTATTGGTAATAAGTTCTGAGATGTGGGAATGTTTTGACTCTTCATCCAGTAGAACAACAGATTGATTCTGTACAAACCAAACTCTGCTCATGAGTGAGAAGATAAAACAGTGAAATGAGACCAAACATCAGTTTAACCAACAGGATATGTCCCAAATGTCACTCAGACAATTTAGGTCATTAAAGGAGCAATAAAAGAGCAAAAGTGCACAAAAGTAAGAAATAAGTCACACAGACGTTGCTTCTAACAGCCTGTGGCTACTTGATCAACCAGGAGCTCATGGAAACCTGCGATATATATTTATTTGGAATGATTTGAATCAGATTGAAGGAAGTCTGCATGTGAACCTGGGTTGTGTATCAAAGCAGTAAAAGTCAGCTCCAGCTGCTACATTCAGTTTCATTTGTAAAACTGACACTTGTCCTGCAGACATTACAGCCTGCAGCAGCTGTTGGACCCTCTGACTGTCACCTGGGAACGTCTGGACTACCGTCTGAGCTGGCACCTGTGGGGCGTCCTGCAGGCGCTGCACTACAGCCACCTGAGCGCCTCGCGCCAGGGACTGCTCCACACCAGCTACGCTGCTCAGCTGGAGAGCGCCGGCCTCTGGCACATGGCCGTCTTCATCCTGTTGCACATCCCCGACCACACGTACGTCATGTCTCCCCTTCGCCACCGCAGAAGCATCCTGTCCACTTCCCGTGCGGAGCCGTGTCTCTACTCCGTGGTTAACCGGTGTCCCTCTTTGTCCTCAGTCAGCGGGAGCGAGCCGTGCGGGAGATGTTGACCCTCCACTGCCCCCTGCAGGAGACGGACGAGTCGGCCCGGAGGGAGCGTTTCCTGACCCAGAGGCTTCAGATCCCGGAGCAGTGGATCCACGAGGCCAAGGCCACCCGGGCCCGTCGAGATGCCAACAGACACCAGGAGGCCCTTCACCTGTACCGGGCCGGATACTGGAGCCAGTGTCACCGGCTGCTAATCCAACATCTGGCTTCAGGTCAGTCCCTCGTCAGTTCAGTCTGTGGTGGCCTGAGTCAGTGTCAGGTTCTAACAGCTTTATGTTCTCTGCTCCTCCCGCAGACTGCATCATCAACGACAACCACGACTACCTGCTGGAGTTCCTGGAGGGCCTGGCGGTCCCTGAACGCAGCACCACCATCCAGGACTGGGATACAGCAGGGCGGGTTTACCTGGACTACATCAGAGTCATCAAGACTCTGCAGGACATCCAGCAGGTACTGACCCACGCGGTGTTTGTCTCTCAGAAGGCCCACGGTCCTTAAACGCAGCAGCTTAATGTGTGTACATAGTCGGTGTGAAACGTTGACGTGTATCTCATCCTCACCCACAGATGGAGAACGCTGGCTACGAACTGGAGTGTCTCTACACCGACGTCACGTCCCTCTGCAGCAGAATCGAACTTCTGCCCTGCAGCACCGCCAGAGACCGGCTCGCCCAATCAGGTAAAAGCCCAAGGACGTGTCCCATGTCCACCATGATCTGCAGTGTTTCCTTCTGATTGAACAGTAGCTGGATCCGCAGCACATCTGTCCCCTGATCGGCTGCAGCTAGGCGAGGTAGTCAGGGAATGGTGATGACAGACAGAGCTTAAGAACTTAATGATCTTTCCTACTTTACTTTACATCAGTGGCTCAGCTGTAAACAGCCTCCACCCCCCCGTCCCCCCCTGCCTCCATCAGCTGAGCTTTAACCACGCCCCTTCCTCCCTCTTTGTAGAAATGGCGAAGCGTGTGGCGAACATCCTGCGCGTGGTGCTGAGCCTGCAGCAGGGCGATGCCGCCTCCGACTCCCTCAGCATCCCACTCGCCCAGCTCGCCCCACACATCACCCGCCTGCCCATGCCGGAGGACTACACACTGGAGGAGCTGAGAGGCCTCACACAGTCGTACCTGCGGCAGCTCATCGTCAGCCAATGAGATGTGTTGTGTTACATCAGCCAAGGTGTGTGTGTGTGTGGGGGGGGGGGGCAACCAAGCTGCTCAGACGTCATGGAGATATGACATCATGACAAGATAATTGTGACGCAGCAAGAAAAAGGATCAGAAAAGTTTGTGAGTCTTCAACAGGTCAAACCTGCAGCTGCTTCACGTCCTGCACGTCGCCTGTTGAGTCTGCAGTCGCTCATTCCTTGTGTGTGTGTGTGTGTGTGTCAGTCACAGTTACTCAGACCAGTGAGCTGCTTCACTTTACTTGCATCAATTATTTTAGAGCAGTGATTCTCAAACTGAGGGTCCACGTGTGTGGGCTCTCAGAGTGATTGACAGGAAAACAGAAAACAGTTTAGTTTGATCTTTGTCTTTTCTGTTTGAAACCCTGGTTCATTTTACCTGAGTATAGTATATATGAATAAAATGAGGGGGAGCTCACTGTGTTGTAGAACTGGTTCAAACTGGTTTGACTGCGTTTGAAGGGTTCACCAGCCGAGGAGACTCAATCACTGTTCAACTCATCTGAATCCACTGTTTGTGTTGGTTTCCTCTCCTCTGATTGGCTGAAACGTACAATCATCAGTTTCTTCACAGATGAATGTTTCCTGATCAGCTGATGATAGGAAGAGTCTGAAATGAAGACGGTGAGGTCACAGCTGCTGAGGCTCAGCTTTCACTCTCACTCTGTTCAGGAAGCAGTCGACACCTGCAGCAGGAAGTGAAGCGTCTAAATGTAGAAACACTCAGCTGACTCCTTTTAAATGATCCGCTGGTTGTCCACGTCCCGTGAAGCACATTCACACTCCATCACTCACAGATCTGGTTTTATCATCAGTCAGTTAGCCATTAGCTTAGCATCTGTCAATATGTGTATAAAGACGATCTATGTGAATATGGACGAGGGGGTTGGACGCGCACAAAGATGACTCAGAGGAAAACTCAACATGCAAAGTGTAAAATGCCGAATGGTCTATTTTTGTAGATTTGTTGTTTTTCTGTTTGGTTTGAATGTAAATCGAACGTGTGTCTGAACTAAGATAAACAACAAGAAGTGTTTTTGTTTTTTTTGTAGCACTTCATCAGTTTGTCAGGTTTTTCTGAAGCAAAACGTTTCCTTCCAGATGAACACGTCGTCACAGAAATCTATTTTTGGAAGTCACACATCAGGTCACTTTTATCCTCCACCTTTAATTCTTAATACATTGGATGCAGTGTCTTTGTATTGAAAGGCCTCGCTTATTGATCAGTGATTAATTTTGATTTTGATTATTTCTGCTCTTTGTCATCAGCTGCCACTTTTTTTTTGGGGGGGGGGGGTTGTTTTTCAAAGTAAAATCAGTTTCACTGTTCCTTGCTCCAAATGACGTCTGTTAAACACAAACTTTGTGTGTGCGTGTGTGTGCGCGTGTTTACTGATGATTTTGTTGATAATATTTTTTAATAAAATCTAGTAGAAATAAAAATAAAATGTGTTGTTTTGCTCTTTGTTCCCATTCTGACCTTCAAACTAATTTGTCTTCAGACTGAGGAGAGCATCATCATTGCAGTGTGACAGTGTATACTAGGAAGGGCTGACGGGTAACATACCTGTCAGAAACAAAGTGATTCTTCAACTTAATTTGACCTCATTCTGTTTGACTGTACATCATCTACCAGTGCTGACCACATTTTCTCATAAATCTGTCACAGTACATACTTAAGAATAATTTCAAATTCAGTTGCAAAATTGAATGCTTGCTATAAAAGACTTTCTGCAGTACACTCTAAGCCCACCAGGGGGCGACAGCCCACACTCTGGGAAGCACAGGCACCTCTAATATCATCAGTTACTTCATTACTAAGGGGCAGTTACTTTGGTTACTGACGGGCTGCAGCCTCCATTTCTGCCTGTTAGTGTGGCACATTTTATTTTAAATACATACACTTTTTTTTTTTGCTTCAGTGTATTTTCCAACTGAGAGCTTGGGTAAAATTAGCACAAGTAGCAGCCTTTTCTTTGTGCAAAATAAAACGTGACATACACCCATTTTATAGTAAGGATGAAGCACCTGATCAACCATCATGAAGAAACATTTCTACAGTGTTGGAGTTGGACGCATCATGATACAGCTGTGATCACTTTTATTTGTATTTTTAAGGCTTCCTGCTCTGAACACTGTGAGGAATTCCGATCCTCCAGGATGGAGGTTTAGGACTTTTTTCCACCTCCGAGGTCATCTCTGACCCAATGAGACGAGAGGACACAAGTGCCAGACACAGTTCCTGTTTTAACCTAACAGACACAAGCTCTAGAATTCCACAGTTAGAGCACTGAAACTAGTCATCAAATGGTCGATCCAGCCTCCCTGACTCGAATTAAGTACAGTTCAGGGTACTTGTACTCTCCATCAGGACAGTGTTTACTAATCTGACTGCCGAAGGTGCTGTGCACGTTATTATTAGGAATGTAAAGATTATCGATCAATTATTTCATCAGCATCAATTCACGCTTTTCTGAATGATGGACCTGAGACCAAATACAGAGGCATTCAACTCCAGTTTTTACAGTCACACTTTATTGCAAAGGAAGTCCACCAACACAAACATCAGGTTCTCACTGTAACACTGTGTCTCCACTAAACAGCAGTTTCCTCGGAATCAACAAAACAAAAACCAATAAACACATTGTTTCATCTCACGTGTCAATTGTTCAGTTAACTTGATGAGATCAATGGAATGATGCAACATTTCATCACCAACAACAAACATCACAACAACAACAACACATCAAGGTTAGAAAATAAATAAGTCAAGGGACAGCCAACCAGCTCCTGTGACCTAGACTGTGTGGAGGATGACCTGCTCAGGTCAGAGGTCAGGGGCCATGCCCAGGTCCTCATCGCCGCTCTTTATGTGACCATGTACTCCTGGCGCTTGTTGAGTCGGACCTGACAGAGAGAGACGGCGCCGACCGCTACGTAGATGGCAGCAGCGATGAAGCAGTTGATGCCGACCTGGTTGTAGAGACTGTAGATGTTCTGAGGAGGATTTTTACTGTGGAGACAAGAAGAGATGTTCAGGAGAGGAGAGACACTGGGGACATTCAGGAGAGAAATGACATTGAGGAGATGTTCAGTGGAGGTTCAGGAGAGTGGAGACTCTCAGAAGAAAAAAGAAGAGACGTTCAGGAGAAAAGAGGTGACGTTCAAGAGACCTCCATAAGAGCAGAGGCGTCAGCATGTTAGCTGGGTAGCTGTTGGTGACTCACTCGTTGCGGATGTCCTCCTCGGTGAACGGGACGTCCTCGATCAACACGGCAGACTTGGCGCTGAAGAAAATCCCGAGCATGGCCTGAAACAAACACAACGCAGAGGGTCACCATGAGGTCACAGGAAGAGGAGGCGGAGCCACAACATCACTTTAACAGCTCTGGAGATTCCCAATGAAAATCAAAGTGTCTGTGGCCAGGCTGATTATTGATTGATCATTGATATCCAAGGCTCCTATTTAGTTAACATTATGGTTGTATTTTTCTTGCTCTTTAGGCTGTTTGACGGGTCAGTTTACCTTCTCTCTTGTTTCACTCACTTCCCTTATTTTAGCATTTGATTCTGCATCATTTTTGCTTGAGTTTTATTCCCTTCCATTTTTTCTGTTTTCCTTTTTCTCATTTTATCACAATGCTTGTAATTCAGTCTTTTATTGTTCTGTTTTTGAAATAACATCAAACTCATTCTCACCTCAGTGGTTTTAACATGTTTGGGTTGGAGGTTAAAGTGATGATTAAGCCATCCTCTGTTACAGTTGCATTTATAGGCACGTTAATAAAAGACTCGCTTTGCCATGAATTGATCTGAGCTGCTCACAAGGTTATTCTGATGTTTCATTGTGGAAGTGGAAAAAATGACTTCCTGCTCTGAAATATCACATGAGGGTGAAAATAAAGAGTCACATGACTCAGGGGCGGAGCTTAGTTCCTGTTTTAAACTTCGATCAAAAATCTGTTCTCATAGCTTCCAGGAAAAACTGTTTTTACCTGGTGACCTGTCAGAGGCTGAAGGACCGACTGACAATCACCATTCCTTTGACTGGACAACCAGACATTAGCTAGATCCATCATGTTAATTACACAGACACAGATGTTAACTACCAGCACATCATGAGGTTGTTTTTTCTGCTCATCGATCCTTAATTTTATCAATAATATATGAGATGAGAGTCTATTCCAGAGCATGTGCGCGTGTATTAGAACCTCCACATTCAGATTGCTGCGTTTACTTCAACAGTCTGAACCCATTCACTTATATTGCTCTGTGACAAGTAATCGAGTAGTCGACTGACGGCTTCAGTGCGATGCTGAATCGCAGCCTATGCTCTGTTGGCCTACTTGGGCTCTGTCTATTAACTGGAGCCATCTTTAAACTCTTCGGGCATAGTCTTCGGGCTGCCTTCCAGACAGCTGGTTTGTGTTTCTCCATTTCCTGAGTCTCACGCGCCTTAAAACCCCGGTAACAACGGTGAAGAAAGACTGCAACGTCCTCGTGAATATTATGCTCACTAAACAGTGCCCTTCCAGGAAGTAGTCGGTCCCAGAGATCTATATGTCTTACCAGCATGATGACCCCCCAGATGCTGATCACTATTCCGCAGGCGGCCATCTTCGGCCCGCAGAACAGGAGCGACGGCATGTCGGCGTCCGCGGCTTTTACTTCGGATTCCTGCGACACACAAACGTTCTTTTATGAAAATCGAAGGACGACAGCCCGACCGATCCTCCCGGTCAGCTGATCCGCATCACTCGGGTCTACTCGGGAGACTTCGATCCCCGTCGTGACCGTGACGCCCGCAGCAAAGCGACCAATGAAAATGACGTACACGTCACGCCTCTTCCGCTGGCGCTGACCAATGGTGTTCGATTTCCAAAGTCGCGCAACATTCTCTTTACTCCGGCGGCTTCCTTTGTTGCCCGATATTCATACTGTTTCTCTGAACATGTGATTTATTAACCACTTAAAATATAAACAGGCGCAAAATTGCACGAGCATCTGACACTTCTGACAGTTCTTTTTTTTGTTTCCTCTGAGCTCTCAATGGAAGCCCGCTAAGGATAGCACGCTAGCTAACGTTACAGGAGCTAACTTTAGCTAGCAGCTAGCTGTGTACGTCCGTTGTTATTGTTTTGATTGACGAACAAATTCGCAGAAAAAACGGGGCCAGTTCCTCCACCGACATGACGTCAGCCTCTGCTAAGGTAAGTGTCCACCTGAGTGTGGAGCCGCAGTGACTGTGACAGGAGCGCGGCTGTTAGAGAGCAGCTCTCCTCACGAAACTGTCTCTGGCACGCAAATACACCCAACTGACTGAATCAGGACGCGGGCAGTTTTTACTGCCCCACGAACAGCAGATCCACCGGACGCGGGCGGAACAGTTCGTATGACGTGACGTGTGAGCCGGCCGTGACGATAGTTCGTCAAAACGACTAGTTTAGCGATCATTTCCAAAGGATTGTGCAGAGCTGCTGTGCACGTGAGATCAGCCGGCGGAGAAGCTGCTGCTCGCTTGTGTCGTGTCTGTAGCAGCTCTGCAGACAGTTGAAGCTAAGCTGCAGAACTGTGACAAACTCCCATCACACTCACCAGATGCGTCCTCCTGTCCAACCAGCAGCAGATATTCATTACTCTGATCTATGACCCAGAGAAGTTGAGCTCATTGAAATGAAACATTTATCTGAATGAAGCAGCTGTCAGTGTTTTGTTAACTTTACAAAGTGACAGGACTGGATGTCTCTGTAATGTCCTCTTCATCCTCCCCGCAGGTTGGGGAGATCTTCTCAGCAGCTGGAGCCGCCTTCACCAAACTGGGAGAGTTGACTATGCAGCTGCACCCGGTGTCTGACTCCAGCCCTGCAGGGTGAGACGCGCGCGCACACACACACACACACACACACACACCTGGCTGTGTGTATATGCACAGTATTGGCTGACTGTGTTTTCGTCCTCAGAGCCAAATGGACAGAGACTGAGATCGAGATGCTTCGATTGGCCGTCCGTCGCTTTGGAGACGACCTGAACAACATCAGCACTGTGATCAAAGAGCGGACTGTGTAAGTGTGAGGTCACCTGTGACCGGTGATGTCATCAGGCCTTTTTTTTAGAGGAACCAATGATACATAATAGATGATGGATCACTCCTCAACACTTTCCCCAATACGTAGTGATTGATTGATTGATTGATTGTATGCTAGTAACAATACTATAATCATGAGTCGGGTGCGGCAGGTGTGTGAGGTGAACAGGTGTTTCCTCCTCTGCAGGGCTCAGATAAAGAGCACTGTGAAGAGGAAGCTGTACGAGGACAGCAGAGTCCCCATTTCCTCCGAATCCCCGAAGAAGACTGTCAAGAAATCTGCCGTTGCTATGGCGCCGGCACCCGCTCCCCCTGCTCCCGCCATGATCACCGTGCCAACCTCACAGGTTGTTGTGGCAACTGGTATGCAGAGCAGCCCCTCCCTTGCCCCACCCATCAAGAAGCAGAAGACGGCAGGTGGGAAATGACAGGAAGTGACACACACAAACACACACACTCTCACACTCCCTCCTCCTCACCCTCCTCTCCCTCCCTCCACAGATGTGACCCTCAGCGCTCTGAACGACTCGGACGTGAACAGTGACCTCGTCGACATCGAAGGACTCGGTGACGGCTCATCCAGCAAGAAGCTCAACTTTGACCAAGGTCAGTGTCTTGGAGCTTGTTAGCAGGCTCACAGTGGGTGAGTTCCGTTGATGTCTCTTTTCAATAGAAACCAGGCAAAGCTAGCAGATGAGTGATGCCTCACTTCATGTGCTGGGACCCTGTTTGGGTTAGGGTTTGACCGCAGTTAGCTCGTGGAGAAATAGACAGCAGTATTTTGCTATTGTGTGGTCTTTGCTGAAGTTGCAACAACTAGAGAAGATTGCGGTTGGCAAAATTGATCTCTCTATGGCAGGCATGTCCAAACTATTCCACAAAGGGCTGTGTGGCTGCAGGTTTTTGTTCCAACCAACCAAGAACTCACAGTTTGACCAATCAGCTGTCTGAAGACTGAGATCAGTTGAGTAAACCAGTCAGGTCTGGTGTGCTGCTGCTTGGTTGGAACAAAAACCTGCAGCCACTCGGCCCTTTGTGGAATAGTTTGGACATGCCTGCTCTAGGGGTGTTCTACTCTACTCTACATGGGTTAAATTTATGCCAGAATATCCCTTCAATGTAAAGTGGAGTCTGTCAGTCACACCTGAGGGGGCGTGGCCAGAGCAGCCTTAACATGCTCACACTTGCACCTGTGTTTTCCTCAGAGAGCCTCAACCTGGACTCCAGCCTCATCATGAACTCCAGTGACCTCCCGCTCCTCTCCCGCTGACCTTTGACCTCGCCCAGAGAAAACAGAGGGAGCTGCAGGGGTCGTCACGGTGACCACATCTTTTATCCTTTTCTACATTTGCCGCCTTCTGCTCTTCACCTGATGTATGATCGATTCCCTGCTGTGACGTTTTCCTTTTAAGAGCCCTGGGTTGAAAAAGTGTCTGGATCCAGAGAAGTTAATTTATTTTATTTTAGTTTTTTTTTTTTTTTTTTTTTTATCAACCATGAGCTCCAGGTGTTTTTGTTTCCATCAGATTTTAGTTTTAGTTTCTGTTCAGTTTTTTTAAAAATCAAAAGAAAAGCAGTAAGATTTTTTACATCATGAAGAATGAAGTGAAGCGACAGAACGGTCAGTGACAAAGGAGGATGGCTATTCCTTCAGTTTTTGTCCTCATCTTATTTAATCCCCTCAGACTGACTCTGCCTCAGTTTGTCACTTCGTTGAAGTCCAGTCACAGCATCTTTAACAAAAACTATGGTTTTGAAAAAAACAAACTGCTTCTGAAGGTTTTTCCCAGAACCTCAAAGATTCTTCTAAGCACCAGGATCTAAAAATGTTTTTTGTGTTGAACTGTATAATAATAAAGTTCTGGACAACGGCGTCACATCACTCGCCCTTATTTTATTAAGAAACGACAGTGAGGCCTGAAGGTCAACTTACTGCAGCTTAAGAAAACGTGCAGACACAACCATGCCACACATTCAGAAAACAACTTCATTCAGTTAACAATATGAGCTGCAAAAACTCACAACAAAATCCAAGTGTTTCTGGGGAACAAACAAGTGACGGCTCTGGCTAAATACTGATGCTCAGCTAACAACGAGAGCTGAATCATGAGATAGTAACTGTGTCAAATTGATGACGTTTTTTTCTAAAATTTGCAGCATGTTTGCATGTGTTTTCTTAAACTGCAGCCTCTCAGGGCCAGTGCAGAAAGCTGTTGAACAATCTTTTTTTTCTCTGAGGAGAAAAATCTTTGAGGTTCATGAAAACGTTTTTGGATTTGTTCACTGTTGTTGATCATGATGCAAGTTAGAAAAAACAGCTGTTTGACCTTTTATCGATCAGTGATGTAAAAATGTTTTATTAATGGAGATTAAAAAAGTCTAGAATGTGCTATTTTCTCCTCATTTCCTCTTCCTGCTTCTGGGCGTTGACATGTTTTAGTTCATTCACACATTTATCTGTTATTATTTTCTATCTAACACATATATAATGATTTATAAAAGTTGATCAACTGATTCTGTGTTCACTGTTCATGAACAATAATTTCTCCAGTAATCAAACATCAGGCCCTAAAAACAAGAACTGTTTTCATCATTAATTCTCCTGTTTTTTTCTTTCAGACCCATTTCAGACCAAAAACCCATTTTTAAGACATTAAAGTACAAACAGCACAGTTCAGCAAGTGGGCTTTATAAAGACGTCTTAACTTATAATTCACTTTTCACTATTGATTCTGTGCAAATGAAGTCATCAACATTGACATAGTTTGTTTCCAACAAAACACATAAAACAAACTGATTTAACTGGGACAAAGACCCATTTTCTGGTTTGGTACAGATTTTCTTTTATTGATGGTTTTCATATACAATATAATATATATTTATATATATTTATAGTGTGTACATGAATTGCTTCCACTAAAAACTAAAGCGGCTTTTCTGCGTGGTTTTTACAGCTGTAAGCTCGTCAGGACGGAATGAACACTGAATATAGACTAACTTTTCTGTTGCATAAAAATACATTGTCTCATTTGTCTCATGAAGAGAATTTGTCCAAAAGAAAAAGAAAGAAAAAACTATTTACACTTTGAAAACACTCAAATGAATGTGCTTTAATTTCCCTTTTGTCACCGTGGATAAAACTCTAGCAGCCCTTTGTGAAGTCCTGTCTCACTCCGGCAGCTTGTCGTCACTGCTCAGCACTTTTCATTGGCTTAGCGACGGAAGCAGGAAGAAACATCTAGAATGCATCCTATTGGTTGACTTTGGTTTTCACCATCTGGGATACTTACAAGTGCTGCTGACAACTGTTGGATTATTGATCAATCTTGACCTCTTTTTTGGATTAAATGTCATAAAGCGGAAGAAGGCGAGTCGACACGATGTCATCTTTCTCTGACCAGCGTCCAAAACCACAGATGTTGAGTTTATTGTGGTAAATGACAGAGGCAGGAAACTGAATCAGTGATTAATCAATAATTACACTATTTTTTTTTTTTAATCAGAAAGCTCTGTTACTCAAACTGTCAGCAGACTGGATTTGACTTGATATTGTCACTGTTAAGGCTATGATCACTGATTATTGGTGCTGAGGAGTGACTGCTCTACCGGAGCGACATGTTGCTTTAATACTGAACCAACGTCGATGACAGGAACACGAACAGGTAGGACGTCGACATGCTGACGTAACGACGACCACGCACAAGCTTCTACCTCCATTGACTCACGTCAACTGACATATCACTATGGAAACGTAACAACCTCCTTGATTCAGAAAAACTGGATTTTTTTTTTTTTTTTGAGAAAATATACTTTTTTAAAATAAAAATTCCTGCTGTTTGTCTGAATAAGTTCAGCGATATGAAAATGAGCTTGTTTCTTCAGACACATGAAACGCTCTAACATCATTTGCTCTTCACAACAGTAGGTCTCTGTTCTAATTCTTTATTTCTTATTTTATCTGGTCACCAGGTTTGTCAGTAAAACAAACTCCTGGTCATAAATAAAACTTCGTCTGATTGTTGCTGGTAAAGCTGAAGCTCGTTCAGATGTCTCGCTCGTCAGAAAACTGAAGGTTTGTTTAACATAATGTTGAAAACCAGTGTTCGGGGGTGTGAGGGGGAAGCTCTGCTGTTGACATGGCAACATCATGAAGATGTCATCATCTGATTGGATCTCATTTAGGTCAGCAGCTTTCAGTTAACTGAACCAATAAAACAAACTGGTGTTTAACTGCAAGCACAAAGAAAATGAGAGATGTGGGGGGGCTGGCAGGTCAGGTCAGGTCAGGACAGGACAACACACGCGCGAACACTGATCATCATCATCACACTTAGAGAATCTTTGCGTTGTGCTGATTTTTGGCTTTGAAACATTCGTATGAGCACGAGAGTGAAAACTGGTCCATCCACCCGGAGCAGCTTCTGTCTCAGCCTCTGTGCAAACTTTACATGAACACAAACTTAAAGCTGCAGTTTGTGTGTTTTGGTGGCTCGTTGTTATGTCTCAGTGGCTCAGTGACCCTCAGCTCGGTCTGTTTCTGTTTCTGCTGATGTAAAGAGTACTGACGGTAAAAATACTAACTGATCCACGCTGACCCGAGGAGCTGATAGGAACAAAAATTAACATCACAGTAATTTATTGAGGTAAATATGCAGCTGTATGCTAACACTTATAGAGCAGAGTCTTCATCTTTTTGATTTGTTCTTCCATCAAATGTTTCTCCATGAAAAAAGGAATTTTGCTGGTTTTCCATTTGGAGACAAAATGTTTTATTTTAGTCACTGATAACTTTGGCTTCTTTTGTTTAATGAATATAAATAATGGTGGTGGAGAGATACTCAATGAGAATGATGGAGGCCATACTGAACAACAAGGATCATCCACTTCATAACACCTTGATGGATCAAAGAAGCAGCGGTGGTGGACGGCTCCTCTCTCTTCGGTGCAGGACAGAAAGATACAGAAGATCTTTCATACCCACAGCCATCAGACTCTTTAATCATGATGCAAATTTACGATGAGCTATTAGACAAATGAATTTCCCTTTGGGATCAATAAAGTATTTTCTATCTATCTATCTATCTAGTGTGTGAACTCAATTTCCACCTCATCTAGCCAGTGAGCTTTTAGGCATCAAAGTGCAAAAATGGTCATTTATGAAGAGTTAAAAATATCTGGATATCCTCTCTCAGTCCTTGAGTCTGATACTGACACTTATGCAGAGTGAGAAAATAATCAAGTGAGGATTACTTTTTAAAACTGCGGAATCTCTGAGAGTTAATGAAAATTTTAAAGCTCTATTCTCCCGTCTGTCTGGATCTGAGTGTGACCTCTGACCTCTGAGCTCACTGAGACATAACAAGTCATAAGTGAAGCAGCAGAACCATCACTGATTCACCTCACGTGTTTCCACTCACATGATGGAGTGACGAGTCCCGACGATAAAAACATGACACCGCATCACCGGACGATGTGGAGCTATTTTGACCCCGGCCTCACTCGGGGGGAGGGGGAGCTGGGGTCGCTATCATAAAAACAGCTTGTTACAGATTCTATGTACAAACATGTCACAGGTGACGGGTCAGATTATCAAAGTCATTTAGTCTAACCTACTGTGGCTCCGCCCCCATGTGACAACGTCTATAGGCACGGCAACAAAGATCGATAGGACACGACTGTACAAACACAGAGCGAGAGCTGAGGAGCAGCTCGACTCACGGAGCTGATCTGATCTGCCCCGGGGTCACGACCTCAGTTTGGAATGAAATCATTAAAACGCTGAACTGCCATGACAACATCCAGGAGATATGTGCAAAAGTCACATCAAATAAACTGAATTCATCACTGTTGTGCATTTTTCTATTTGAACTCGTCCAGAAAGAGTCCCATTGTAATTAAAGCAGAAGTTAATCAGTGGTATTGAGGCCACACCCCTTCAAGACCATGTGTTCATATGGAAACAACCACTGACACTGGGCATGTGCAAGCCAGTGTAAACAGGAAGTAGACTGTTTGCTCTGCAGATGAATTGCTGACAAGGTCAGGAAACACTAAACTTCTCCAGCTGCATTTCTGACACTCTCCATTTTTGGGGCTCAAAAACTCCAGAGTTGTGCAGACGGAGGAGGAAATGACATGAAGTAAATTCGTTTTAAAGCAAAAGCAAATGTCGTGGGGCGGAGCCTCAGATTACCACAGACTGTAACAGGTGAATTCTTAGATAAAGGTGAACTGGAGAGGGCGGAGCTGTTAACATCTGTTTTGAGATCAGTGCGGGTCTGAAAATATTACTGTTGTCTGAAAAACATTAGAACAGGTGTGAGCTGTTGTGAACCAATCAGAAGACATTCAAGAAGAGGAGGAAGGAAGGAAGGAAGGAAGGACGTAGCAGGAGGCCGATAAAGCGGGAAGAGCGTGGCTGCTTCAGGTTCAGTCTGTACAATCAAATGCTGCAGGCCATGGAGGAACGAGCACCAACCAGCTGCTCCGACCGTCCTTATTGACATCCTTCCTTCTGCTGCCGACCAGGAGTCAGGACGTCACAGTCTCAGTGGAACTGTTGGCTGAACTCAAACAAGCCGACACCTGAGTCTGTCAAGTCTCCTCTTTACACTGAGACTCCAAGGTGTCTGAAGGTCAAAGTGATATGATGCAGAGAAGTCCAGATGTTCCTCCTGACTGCAGCTTCAGGACCTTGTCTGATGGTTTTCACGTCATCCTGGAGTCCAGGCTCCGCCCACATGATTACATCTTCATTTTAAAACAAAAGCAATCTGTATCCGCATGAACACACACACCTGGACAATCATGTGCATGTGTGGGCCGGAGTAAACAGAAGAAGACTGACTCTCTGATTGAGTAAATACAGGAGCCACCTTGGATGTCTAGGTTTTTCTTTAGGTCTCAGTTTTCGCTGTCCGTGCAACAACACACCCCAGAGTTTTTAAAACAAGGTCAAAATAAAGTGTTTCCAGATCTTGGGGGTGGACAGAGGAAACAGAGCAGGGAGTGAGTTTAAAAAAGAAGACGTAGTCATGTGGGCGAAGTCTCAGTTTCTTCAGATGCTTTGACTCCTTGGAGACTATTCAGATTTGCTGTCTTGATTACAACACAAGACTTAAAACAGAACATCCAAAGATCTGGAGTTTGGGCCAATCCATTGTCTGATTTCACCTGGTTTCAGGCTCCTTCAGGTTCACCTGATTGTCCCGTCCCAACGCAGCAGAAGAACAAGACGTATGAACGTAGAGGTCGGCTTTGTTCTTTTGTCCTCGTTCGCGGTGACAGTCACTGTGGAAACAAGTTTTAATCTTGAGTCTGATTCAACCACAACATGTTTTCCTCTGTGCAGAAGCTCAGCAACACAGCCAGCATGTCTTCAGCTTCTCTAAAGGTTCTTCCAAACTCACAAGATCGCTGCTTAAGTGCAATTGGGGTGAGGGGTGGGTAGAGGAGGGCTCCTGAACCTCCTGAAGTCTCTGATGGCTGAACTGGGATTAACTGAGGAGCGACTGGTGTGGAAGAGTTGATTAGGGCTGCAAACAAATGTCCAAGTATCCAAAACCTGTCAATCACCCGTCCATCACACGCTCACAGGAAGTGAAGCCGGCTCTAGCGGTGGGTCAAACAGAAATAAGGTGCAATGAGAGTTGAGGTTCATCCAGGTTCTGCTGAGCCTCTGGAGACACTGGCCTGCTCACACAGTGACAGGGTCCGGAGTCTGAGGTGGGGGTGGGTGCGTGTACGGGAAACATGGGGGGCTAGTGTCCAGGGTGCTGATGGGAGCTGAAAGGGGTGAAGGAGGGGGGAGGGGAGAGGGACAGAGGGCTGGACTGAGGACTGACACCTCCTGCTGGTGGAGAGTCGGCTGTAGACTGGGAGACACTGTGGGGTGGGGGTGGGAGGAGGTGGACTTCAATCACTGATTCATTGATTTTTGAGTTATTCTTTGACACAACTGAGTATGTGCATCTGAGCTGATCCTCACCTGACTGTGTAGCTGCTGCGGTGGGCAGGGTCTGTTACCCCGGCGACAAAAAGCTTCTTTGGGGGTCCATCAGACTCCACTCCCCCTGAGAGGTACACAGATTTAGACATTTTCATATAAAAATCAAGTCAAACTTGGTTTCACAAACATGAAACACATGAAGATGTAAGTCTTCCTTGTAAGTGACCAGTGAAATGAGGCGTCAGCCACTGGCCCCGCCTCCAAGGTCTCAAAGGTCAACATGATAAGCGAGTGTTGAAACACTGTTCCACAGCTAATTACTGTAAACACAGTTGTTATTACCTTTCCTCTTGAGTGGTGTGAGTGCAGGCCACCTGACCGTGCTGCTGACCGCAGGTCTGTGGGTCAGAGAACAGGTGTAAGAAACAAGCAGCTGAACCCAGATCAGAACCAGGTGTCTGTAACAGTACCTGAACCTGCGCGTGGGACTGGGGGAGGAGTTTGGTGTGACGCCACTGTCCTGCGACTGAAACCACTGAAGAAGAAGAAGAAGAGAGGGGGAGGAGGAGGAAGAGTCAATAAGTCTAAACCTAAGACTCAACAGGAGGTTCAAACATTCAAAACAAGAGTGCAGCAGTAAACGCTCACCACTGATGTGTGGTCGTGCCAATGACTAACTGGAGGAACTGGGATCAGACTGGAAGCACTGGGTGAGAGAGAAAGAGAGAGAGAGTTAGTGACACTGATTGTGAAGCTGAGGGGGGACGCAGCAGTGGGGCGTGGCGGGTACCTGAGCCTCTGCAGACTCCCTCTGAGGGTCATCTCCATGTTCTCCTCCTGTTTCCAACACACAAACAGCTGTTATCAGTCGGGCCTGGCTCGAAGGCGCGGTCACTGTAAAACCCACCTGGTGAAATTTACTGAGTGGTCTCAAGCAGTGAACTTGGCCCCGCCCCCTCCCTCACAAACAGCAAGTGAATTTTGGTGAGCATATCACCCATCACTTTGATCTGGACCTCTGATCCCATATAATGACATTTCTCTCTTTCAAAATAAAATCTTCATTCTCTGATTTAGGTTGAAAACATCTGAACTCGCTGTTAATTAAAAACGTTCAAAACAATTGTAAAAGCTTAAAATTACGCTTTCTAATTTCTCACCAGAGAAATAATAAACTTGACGTGTTTTTACATGATGAAGTGTGAACATGTTTGTGTCTGATTATTAAAGACATGTTTGACAAAAACTGACTTAATAAAGTAGACAGCTGTTAAAGCTCAAATTTAATGCACATTACTTTACATTTAAAACAAATTAGATGAATAAACTTCAGTATGTTGGAGGACACCCTCCTTATTACTTCATTATGCTAATTTTATTAAATAGTTATTATTATATATATATAGATGTAATATTTAGTAGATCTATTTACCTATTTATTTCATTTTTGCTTTCCATTTTCAGTGTGTGGCTTATTTTGGATTTTGTAGTAGCAGTGGCTTTAATGTCATGATATTAAAGGTTAAAGAATAATACACTGAAATTTTAAGCAGCACTCTGACACAACATTTTAAAATCAAAAAATGTGTGTGCAACACGTTGTAGCTGATGTTATATAAATGACATTAAATGAATAAATAAACATGACAGTGTAGCTGAGTGAGACTGTGAGTCACAGTGTTCAGATAGAGACAGTGTCTGTGCTGGTGTGAATGAACAGAGGAGAGAAATATTTGGAGGGGGAGGAGTAGGAGGACGCCTGTCCGTCTGTCCTCCGTCCTCTGTCTGTCCTCACCTGCCTCTTCTGGTCCAGTCGGTCTCCTGTCAGAGAGAAGGGAGAGAGAGGGACGAGCTGGAGACAAGAAGAGAAACGAGTGACAGTCAGCATGACGACAGAAACCAGGGAGAGACGCTAGACAAGATATGACGATAACTGATATCGGGAGCAGGAGGTGTTTGTATCTCTCCACCACTCATACTAATTTCAGTTACTTCACAGAAAACGATGCCATGTTTGCTGTTGATCCTCATTAACCTGAGTTGGACTGGTTGGACTGGGTGCTACAAACACTGACCTGTGATGGACAGCTGGGGTTGATGGACACACTGCTGCGTCTGTATCGAGCCGACGACACAGGACTGAAGACCGTCATCCCATCGCTGAGAGAGAGACACACATGGACGCGTTCACAGACGAACACAGAAAGAGAGCAGAGATGGCACAAAACTCAGTTCAACTGGACACAACTCATTTTCATTACCCTGAGTATTTTCTGGCATCAGCGTGTTTTCATCCATGAAATCCCAAAATTGCATAATTCTTCTAATGAACTAATGATCAATCATCTGATTGTTGCATCAATCATACACAAACCAGTCTGTGGACAGACATCTGAGTTCCAAAGTACAAAACCATAACCCTTTGTGATCACAACTCATTGTATTCCAGAACTCAATACGCACTAAAAAATTATATGAGAAAAAAAAAGAAACAGCAAACATTTTAGTAATGTAAATTTCTAAAACATTAATAAAAATCAAGCCTTCCTTCAAATATTACTCTTAAATCAGAAGTTTTGGTTGATTTCATTTATCACTGATGTATTCAAACGGTGCCGAATTACAGAGAGGCTCTTGTGTATTAATAAAATGCCTGTAATGAGATGTGTGGAGCTTCTGTAGATGAGGAAAATATGTTATGAATGTTATAATGGAATTCGGTGGTGCACATTTGGATGTAGTACCACTGACCTGACACCGGTGATCATGGGGGCGCTGTTCGACCTGCGGAGTGCCCCGCCTCCTGTTCCGCCAGCTGCGCCTGCGCACTGGTCCACCTCCATCCGTTCCATACCTTGGTTCACAGCCCCGGCAGCAGCGGCGTAAGTAGCCGGACTCCGACTGTTTGACGGCGGCGTCGGGTTCTACTCGAGCCCGGTGGAAGCCCGACCCGCAGGCCTCACAACCAGCGAACCCAGAGTCGCCTAGTCAGTGGGCTGAACACCGAGGCTGCCCACCCTCTACCGCATCTCCCCCCGATAAAAGACCTTATCTGAGTTTGACCGCGGATCTGAGCGACATTTAAGGGCCGCAGCTGTGCTCTACTCGTCACGTCTCGCACCCGAATTTAACGGCTCCGTGAAAGCGACTTAAAACACGACCCCCGCGCAAAAACACTCGACACAAAGTTTGGTAACTACAAACAATTAAAACTCCCTCGGCGATTCCCGCTCAGCGAAGAAACTTTTAATTGAAGTCCGCACAGGTGACGTGACTTTTGGGATTAGCTGTTGAGCTAACTTGGTTTGCAGTAAAACCTCCAGTCAAGAGATCAGAAAATCGCTGAGCAGCTGCCCTGGCACGGTCCAAGGCGGACCGGCCTCTGTCCTCAAGCAGACTCGGTTCGTCACAAGGTCCCGAAACTCTCCGAACGGGCTCAGGGGGAGGCTTGGACTCCCCGAAACTTAACAGTTTGAAAGATTTTTTACAACATAGTCCTTCACCAAATAGAGGTAGTTCACCAACTGTGAAAACAGCGCCACCGTCTGGCCAGAGAGAGAACTGCAGCTCAGAGACAAGGTAGAGAGACAGTCCAGCAACTTTTATACAGTTTAAATCGTGTTTCTCAGTGTCTACATGTGGATTCTTCACAGAAACTGTTAGAGTGCGAGTTTATAGTTTTATTATTAATATTGTTCATGGTGATATTTTTGTATTGAATCGTTTTTCCCAGCATTTTTGCATTTTTTTTTTCTTTTCAAAAATGCACATAAAGCCTTTCAAAACACCTACTGAGTCTGTTAGGTGGAGGAAAGCCAGTTGAGAAGCTACATGACCTGAACAGAAAATAACAAAACAACCTCAAATGAACACAATATCAAAGACAACTGCAAATACACACAAGGCGAGGGCAGGAGTTAGTGCTGCAACTATTACATTCAGTATTGATTTCAAACATATATATTTAATATGCAGTTAAATTATCCATAGATATAATTTAATCAAAACAAAAGCTGAAAAAGAAGCTGGAAAATTAAAACAACTGTTAAAATAATAATTGTAGATTAATTTTCTGTCAATTACCGAATCAATTAATCGATTGATGCCACTCCCCCTTTCCTCACTATAATAGCAAATAACTTAACAACATCAAGATGGGTAATCTCATGTTCTGCAGCTGGGAAATTACAAGTGGACTAAAAATAAAACTGAACCACACTACAACAGAACTGACAGTGATCAGCGAACGTTACATTATGGGAACAATGTTGGAATGATGTCGGAATGCTGTGGTGCTCCCTTTGTTGTCTTGAATCCCCCAAATCCTCCATCTGCTTTCAGTAGTCTCCAAAAAGTGGTGAAACAGGACACCAGAAGGCTCGGCCTTTAACCCCTTCACTTCCTCCACACAGACCTGAACCACACACAGATTTTAACACACTCTGTTTGAGAAAGATGTTGGTTTTTACCATCACAGACTTCAGACTGTTCATCTTAATTCTAAACTATAATCAACTGTAAACTGTAGAAAATGAACAGTTACAGCTTCTTCACCGAAATCTAATCATAAAAAAAGTGATAAGCAATATTACCTGATATGAAATAAGCTCAGTGAACACAACAGCCAAGGACAGACACAGACCCCGGGACAGACATATAAAAGGCCCCCACCTTCCTGAAGAGGACCCCCACCCCCACCACCCCTCCAAGACTGAGGCACTGGTGGTGGCTTTATATCTTTTTGTTGTCATGTTGTGTCCTTTTTTTTTGGGGGGGGGGGGGGTCTTGTGTGTGTGTCATTTACTGATTTGCGTATTCTCCATGTGTTTCATGTGTTAAATAAAAATTGGACAATATTTAGAATTATAAAGCATTTAAAACTGAAACTGGGGAAGGGGCGCGACCTCGTTTGAAATCATAACTTCAACTTTATACACAAGTCACTGGAAGTGAAGCAGCTGGCTTTCTTGTTGGTCTTTAATATAGTCTGCTTCTAATAAGTTAGTGTTAACTGGTATGTTCCGTTTACGCCATGGCAGCTGCGGACAGTGTCTCCGCCGTGTAACCGCCCGAGCCTCCGTCAGTCCGCCGCAGCCAAGAGGTTAAAGTGGGAGCGGAGGAAAGGGTGAGGAGGAAGAGGAAGGTCCTGCCTTCCTTCAGGCGCCGTCAAACTACTTTAAGGCCACTTTTGTTTTTCACCAACTTTCCGTTAATGTCGCTGTGAAAACGTCCGCAGCTCCGACTCGGGCCGGTCAGCGCCCACAGCGAGGCACGCGGAGCCGAGGGGGAGCCGCGGCGGGACGGAGGGCGACATGTCGAAGAGACGGGCCGTCTGGATGTGACTGGTAGGTGGGTAAAACCCTCCGAGATTTCCCCGCTGCTAGTAAACAACTGTGGGCAGGGAGGGCTGCCCGCGGTCAGGACAACGTAGCTCCACAGACCGGGACACCGTTCAAAGTTGACTTTGATCCGGATTAAGATGATTTAAATTTAAACTGCATGGGTTTAGACCTAAGTGATTTTTACTGGAGGCAGATAGACAGATAGTCAGTCAGATAGATAGATAGATAGATAGATCTGTTTGTAAACATTACATATCCCAAACCTCAAACTTATTACTTGTATGATGTCATTGACATTCTTACATTTAGAATTAATAATTATTTTCAAAGCAAAAGCAGTAGATGTTCATGTTAGAGAAGCTGCAAAAGGAAAAAAAGGAGAAAAAGTTTTCAAATATTAATCAAATCCCTACTTACCAAACCATATCAGCTGTTTGTTTGGTATGTAAACAATACAAACACATACAACTGTCACAGGGTCAAGCTCATATAGCTAGTTATG
Organism: Caranx ignobilis; assembly: GCA_021432705.1. Lineage (NCBI taxonomy): Eukaryota > Metazoa > Chordata > Actinopteri > Carangiformes > Carangidae > Caranx > Caranx ignobilis. Next base: position 2,128,357 of record MU269980.1, read on the forward strand.
ATACATATGCTTTTACCCATATATGTATAGTATAGTAGTGGTAGTGGATACTTGTACCCAATTATGTGCTTATATAATTATTGTTAACATGCAGTCATGTTGAATAATAGCCTCATCTTAACAACAGCAGTTGTTATGCATTATAATGAGTTTGTTGACAGGTTTTTGTTTGTTTGCTCGTTGTTGTTGTGTTGATGCACAGAGGAAGATGGAAAGAGAGAAAGAGACAGCCGAGGAGAAGGAGGAGGAGGAGGAGGAAGAGAAAAAGCTTCATCGTCACAATGTAGCAGCGTCCTCTGTGGACTACCAGGAACTTCCCATCATGCACTGGGAAGACCTGAGCCAGCGGATAGCTGAGCTGGAGAAACAGGAGCAGGAGAGGAGGGAAAGGTCAAAGGTCAGTGCTCTTTACTTGATAATGTGAACTTCAAGTAGTGGTTATTGTTGTAAAAGATGGACTACGTTCCCCATAAGTCTTTGTGTCTTTGACTCAAAGTCACGTTCATGTTAGGAGGTCGTAGTCTTGCAACAAAGAGATGAACAACCACAAAGACATGAAACAGCCTCAAAGAGACAAAAATAACCACAGCGACAGAAACGGCTACAAACAAACACAAATAACCGTAAGAGTGAACACAGAACATGTCAGCATTTATGTCTCTTCTCTTACATCTGTGGGAGTCAGACCAGTCTTGGTATTTATCTCATCCAGATTACATCTGTAGGAGGACGAGGACGGGTTTGTGGTGTAGATCTGGTGGGCGGAGCTAAACAAAGATGACCGACTCGGTTCAGCCTCCTTGATGATTTAGAGACACTGTGATGATCCATGCTGTGTATTTCCACATCCTCCAGTCACATAATAACATGTCTAAGATAATCTGTTTGGAGTAATGTTGTCATAAATGTGCTATCTTGTCTCCCTGCAGAGGGGGGCGGGTGTGAGGATCAAGGAGAGTCAGGGGGAAGTGTGGGGGGACATCTGGGAGGAGGAGGAGGAGGAAGATGACTTCAGGAGGTGTCGAGCAGCTGCTATCACGTCACGGTAACACAGAGTTTCTAATGGTTGTTACAGTGTGTGTCAGGGTCACTGGAGGTCAGGCTGCTGTTGTTACTGAGGTCAACATGGTCAGGATCCAGTTTTTGATTAGCTGGTCGACAGAAAATAATGCTGCTATTTCAAAAATCTGAGTAAGTTTTGCCTTTTTTATATTTAAAAATGCAACTAAAAATATTTTCAGATATTCACTACTTTTAGGAAGTTTTGGGAGTTTGGGGACATTTGGTTAAATCAAGTAAAATGCCATCAAGATTCAACATTTTCTGATGTTTCACTGACTCATTGATGAATTAGAAAATAAATGTAAGAACTGATAATGAAGGTGGTTTCTGTCCTACATGAAGCCAAAGAACAATGTGAATCTGAACAAACCAGAGAGAAAGGAGTGTAGGACAGTGATGATGTTCAGGGTCCTTGAGGTTTCAGGATGTTTATTATCTGTTAACAGATTTCAGAACCACAGAAACCTGCAGCTGTGTTTTATCAACAACAGCGACAGTGAGGATGAAGAGGAGGGAGGAGCCAACACAAAGGTCACTGTCTACATCACTGCTGAGAGGGGCGGGACCTCACTGATACAACTATGTTGATCTTTAGAAATTCACCTTCACCTGACCTCTGACCTTACATCTCTGTCAGGTATCCATGGGAACAGAACGCAACGGTTGCCATGCTTCTGGGTTGAAACAGGAAGTAGCCACGGCTCTGAGGACACTGAGAGACAAACTGCTGGCTGAGCAGAGGGAGAAGGAGGTGAAGAGACAGAGAGAGGATTTAAAGAATTAATTCACTTTTCTCAAAATCTTTAATGCGATGACTGTGTGTGTCTCTCAGCGTCTGTCCGGCAGCAGCTGTGTTGCCAAGCGGAAACATCTGGAGCGTTGGGAGCTGCAGGAACGTTCAGTGCAACAGCTCAGCAGCTTGAGAGCATCACTTCAGCAGGATGTCCACGGTACACACACACACACACACACACAGTTTTGCCACGTGAAAACTAAATCTGTTTGTAGCTGGTGTGAAAGAATGTAAAAGGGGCAGGGCTTTGTTTCTGTCATTCAAGCTGCAGTTCCACCTTCCACCACAGTGTGCGTTTCAGTGATGCTGACTCCTGGTAGATTTTACCCCCAGAAAAGGAGGAGAAAATATACTTCCTTGACTTCTCTGAGAGTTTTGTTGTTGTTTGCAGTGTTACAGGTGTACTTTCTAAAAATGCTGAAAAATGGTAAATGTGATCAGTTCATCAGAACAGTTAGAAATAATGCTAAATATAATTTATAATTTGTTTTTAAGCCTCTATTTTCTGTTAGAGTTAAATTCATTCTTTAGTAACCTCACTAATAACTAGTAATATGTAACGTTTGAAATTGTGATGTATTGTGAGACCCTTAAAACAAGAGGCTCTGGCTTTCAGATTCTAGGTCCAGTTTATTCCTGGTGTCCTTCATTTGAGGGCTGAACTTAGGCACTTCATGTAAATTCAAACAGAGTTTGCCCAAATAACTCTTAATGTTGGCTGTATTTGGATTCTAACACAGTCAGCCTCTTTTTCACTTGACATTAGATGGATCTTGACTTTCTTGGCTAGAGATGGTTGATGACCACAGGTTTAGACCCTGATGCCACTGTGATGATGCTCACTTTGCTTTTCTCTTGTTGGTTTTCTTCCAGCTCTGAGCTCCGAGCTGGTCGCCCACCTGTTGGTACGAGATCAGCTGAGAACAAAGCAGGACGCCATGCTGCTGGATGTCCAGGACCTGACCTAGCCTGAACAGTCCACCCCATCTCAACCAAGCCTTTGTGCTTTCTCCACATGAACAAAGAGCCACTATGGGACCAGGTTGGCCTGCTGGTCAACATTAGCCATGGAGTCATTGGCTATAATGAGACCTTTGCTGACCTGCTAGTTCATGGAAAATGACGAATCACTGGTGTGTTGAGCAACAGGAGAAAATGGTGTGATATTGCTCCAGCATCAGAAGACAAGCGTGAAGCAAACAGCAGTTACATGATTGATGGGAGTTTTCAACACACATCCAAAGTGAAGCTCACGAGTGTTGAAATAGAGAGTGCATACATCACAGCAGGTTGATGTGAAACTGACAAGAAGAACCAACCACAAACCAGAACCAATCCAGTTTGACTGGAAGCCAAATCCATCATCAACAATAAGCTTCTAGCCAGTGATGACCATTGGATCTATCAGGACTTCAAGGTCCACGAGACAAACACAGATTCTGTCATAATATTATCTTCTTAACTGCACTCAGCCATTTAATTCAGTGTTGCAGCATCAGTGCTTTGGTCTCTTAAGCTACTCAGGATCTGTGTTTTCAGGTGTTTTGCAGTTGCCTCTAAAAGCTTGGGAAGTACACATAAGGGTAATTCTGGGCTAGAGTGAAGAAAACAAGATGAGAGTTTTCATCATCAGGCAACACTATGATTGTGAATGACATCAAAGGCGGGTGGATTTTTTTTCCCATGAGTTTACTTTACGAAAGAAACATTCAGATGTTGTCTGTTCAGATTCGTTGAAAACTGTATGAGGAACTTCAGCTCAAGGGCTACTAACAGCAGGAAGTGAAACACTGTCCGGATTATATGTTCATGATAAGGAGGGTTTAAACCTGTTTAATTAGCTGGTCAGCAGAGTCACAGAATGTTACTAAAAAATTATGAATATCCACCGTTACAATCATGACACTGTTGTAGATCACAGGACTGAAGAGTGACAGCGTTGGTCCACCATCCATCCATCCATCCATCCATCCATTCCTCTTCCTCTTATCCAGGTCACATCAAAGTGGCAGCAAGCTAAGCAGGAGGTTCTAGACCTCCATCTCTCCAGCAAATCCATCAAGCTTCTTCCGTGGCATCCCAGGGCTTTTGAATCAGTCGCAGGATTCTACCAGTTGTACATGGCCTGAGGACCGCCCCCAGGAAGCGTCCTCATCAGATGACAAAACCACCTCACTTGGCTCCTTTTGGAGAAGTCTCTGAGGCTGAGTCCAGACACCCTTGTGGAGTAAAGACATTCCAACCACAGTCTGAAAAGATGAGGGTGTGGTTAACGGGTGAATCTTAAAGGCTCCAAAAAACCTTAATCATTTTTCTACAATGAACAGGATCATTGATAGCTTTTGTCAATCAATCGCACTCCCACAGTCCTGATGAAGCAGATTAGCTCAGGTTTTTTTTGTGTTAAAGCAAATATTTATGTTTATCCAAACTTTAAACTTAAACATGGTTTCCTCTAATGTATAAGAAGAAGAAGAAGTGGTTTTCAAGGCCTTTAAGATGCACTCAAGAAATAAATGGACAAATAAAAAAGCTTGATGGTAGCAGGAGAAACGTGGAATTTATCACGTCGATGGCATCAGTGTATTTGAAACTTGTGATTTTTCTCAGGAAAAAAGTCCATGAACAAGTTTCATCATCCGTTTCCATCGCAGGTGGAAAATGAGGCAGCACTTGTCATTCAGAGAATGTTTGAGGGAATCATGACTGAATGAAAAGTTTTCAGGATCAGATTATATATCAAGATCATTTTCAGAAATTGTTTGTTCCTTTTTTTTTTTATGTAAGCCTAATCACAAAATAGGAGCGTCCATATTTTCATACCTTTTTAGCAAATTTTCTGAAAATCAGTGTCTTTTTGGACAAAAGAAGTTCAAGGCTCTATCGGTGGGGATTGGGGAGGGGTTTTTCCCCCTAACTTCTGTTATTTAAGTTGTACTGCATTTTTTACTTTCTTACTTTTGCCTGTTAATACAAAAAGGGAACGGCACACTCATACAGCATTTGTAGCAAGACAACTGAAACCTTTTGGTTTTGTGTTGATCATAGATTTTGTTATTGTTAAAAACAAAGAGGAATTTTACCGAATGTTAAGATATGTGGTGTCATTATTAAACAGATGCCTCCCTCTCAGTCATAGAGCCTCAGATTAAAAAAAAAAAGAAAAAAATATTGAAGCCTAACAAGGTAAATAGTTCATATTTGATATTGGGCCGTCCAAATATAAATACAACTACTGTTTGTGAGCTGCCTTTTGAAAACAGTCCACAGTCCGTGAAACTAATATTATACCAACTTGTTAAATATTTGAAGATTTCTAAAATGTTGTTGCTATTCATCTTAAACTGAAGATAAACACTTATGGTACAGGTAGGAATTATGCTTTTGTTTACTTGTAAGAAATGCAAGGGATTAATCCACTTCATAGCCAAGTGTATGTGATGATGTTCATCAAATGTTGCTGCCGTGTTTGGAGTTTTTCTCTTTAACCTGATGTTGATGTCACCACATGTCCAACTAAAGACCATGCTGCTTCTGTCAACTCCTGAACTGCAGCATTTAACCTGTGGTTTATTTAAACTGTGGCTTTTATAAATCACCTCTATGTGTGTCCTCTGGTGCCTTACAGAGAAATTATATTTTCATACTGATTATTTCTACATTTTCTCACATTGATCTGTGATAAGAAGCTGAATGTCATATTAATGGATGGCGACGTACTGTAAGGGGACAATGTCTTTCTATGTCTTTTTTATTTACATATATAAGTATTTAAAGTCACACTGAAATGTTATCATGAGAGTTGGAGTAATGAAGCTTAATGTGATGTTTCCTCTTGTTGGTGTGGGATGTGGCATTGAAGGGCAATTCAAAAGTGCTGAATAATAAGAGAAATATTTTTGACCTGAAAATTATGGTTAACAGAGAGCAGATTGTTTTTCATTTCACTGTGACTTTAAGAGTATTTAGAGATGTATTTTAAAAATGTAAATAAAATTAATACATGAATGTAAACATTAATTTTAAAATATATTTTGAGTCAAAATGTCTGCAGCACTTTGTGTTCATGTGTGGTCTAATTGCTTTAATGTGTTCTCAGTAAAATGAAGTCTTGTTATTATTTCTATTTCTTATTATCAGTGTTTTTATTAAACATGTTTTAATTATTAGTTTGATTTAAACTCTGTTGGTTCTGGCTACAGTCCTGCTGTATAGAAACATGCCAGTTACAGTATGTTACAGTATGAGGAAGTCAGGGAGCTTCTGTTGTGCCAGCTATAATGTTAGCTAATGTAGAAACTTCACTTAAATTCACAGGAAATATATTGGCTAATATTAGCTGATATGACTAACCTCAAAAAGAAAAAAGGGCTTAAAATAGTTTTACACTGAAGAGATGGGTTATTTAACTAACATATAAACTAACATAACTATGAAATATGAACGAACTAGCCCATCCATCCCTCCATCTCCATCTGTCTTTTTCCACTGATCTCGGACCGGGTCCCGGGGGCAGCAGACATTTCCTCCAGCTCTTCCGGGAGGATCCCAAAGCATTCTCAGGCCAGCCAAGTGACACAGTCATTCCAGTGTGTCCTGGGTCTTCCCCGGGGCCTCGGTGCCCAGTGGGGCTGCCTGGAATAACTCCCCATGGAGGCGCCCAGGAGGCATCCGATATAGATGCCCAAGCCGTGTCAGCTGGCTCCTTTTGATGTGGAGGAGCAGTGATTCTACTCCGAGCTCCTCCTCAGTGACAGAGCTCCTCACCCTGTCTCTAAGGGAGCGCCCTGCAGAGGAAACCCATTTTGGCCGCTTGTATCTGAGATGTAATTCTTTCGGTCATGGCCATAGGTGAGGGCAAAAATGTAGACTGACTCAAATGAGAGCTTCGCCTTTGCCTTTTAACAACGTACTGGTACACCGACCACGTTACTGCGGCTGCAGAACCGATCCACTTCCATCCATCCCTCATGTTCCATCCATCCCTCACCCATGAGGGATGATATTTGATATCAAGATATTTAAACTTTTCCACTTGAGGCAGGAGCCTTCCTCCAACCTGGAGGGGGCGACCCACCTTTTTCCAGTCGAGAACCATGGCCTTAGACTTGGAGGTGCTGATTCTTATCCCAGCTGGTTCACACTCGACTGCAAACTGCCCCAGTGCATGCTGAAGGTTCTGGCTCGAAGGAGCCAACAGGACAACATCATCTGCAAAAAGAAGAGATGAAATCCTGTGTCTCCCAAACTGGACTCCCTCTGGCCCCTGGTTGCACCTTGAAATTCTGTCCATAAAAATAATGAACAGAACCACTGACAAAGGGCAGCCCTACTAGAGTCCAACATGCACTGGGAACAGGTCTGACTTACTGCTGGCTATGTGAAAGTCAAAGCTCCTGCTCCGGTTGTACAGAGACTGACAGCCCTTAGCCTTACTCCTGCAGCACCTCCCACAGAAATGCACGAGGGACAAGGTCGAATGCTTTCTCCAAGTCCACAGAACACATATGGACTGGTTGGGCAAACTCCCATGAACCCTCAAGCACACTGTGGAGGGTATAGGGCTGGTCCAGTATTCCACAACCAGGACAAAAACCAAATTGTTCCTCCTGAATCCGAGGTATGACTATTGGTCAAATTCTCCTCTCCAGTACCCTGGAATAAACTGGTTGGTGGCTGCTCTATTCAACAAGGGAGACCGGAGGGTGTGTTCCAACTAAGGGAGGATCATATGCCTCAGCCTCCCAGGGATCATAACTAGCATTATTTTTTTTTTAATTCCTTGCAGTACTAAAGTAAATACACATAAATAAGTGCAACAAATACATAACATACAAATGGAGAGGAAATGGCTTTAAAACAAAGAATCTGTGAGCACTGAGATATGCTATGATATGCTGTAGCTAGCCAGACAGGATGTTCTTGTTTTCTTGACAAAAAGTTCATCTGCAAAAACAGCTTGAAGTCATTTTAGGGAAATCAAAATATATTCACGGTTACCAGATTTTAAAACATGAATACTTGCTTATTTTCACAGTTTCTCTAAGAGTAGCTTGAGCATTGTTGTAGCCTAACTACTTGTAACAGCTGAACACACAACAAAACAATCCTGGACATTTTTCACAATTTTAAAAGTTATTTTGCATAAGTTATTTGGAATAAATGTTCAAACCATCTTCATGGTGATTCATACCTCTGCTACCTGTGCTCTGTTTGAACACCAATTGTGTTGCTGTGTTTGATTACACTCAACGCTACTGTGTGTTCAAACACACACACTGCTGTGTCATGTGTCTCTGTGACGTGTGTGTTTACTGTCAAAGGATCAAATCAGTTTTTACTGTATGAATCGGAGTTGATGATGATGATGATGGTTGAACAGAGCAGCAGGGCTGGGGGTGGAGGGGGGAGAGCAGAGGGGGAGGGGCTGGTGTGTTTACTGTATTCACTTTGCTTTCTAATTAAAGCCACACATAACGAGAGGTAGAACAAGGAGTAGAGCACGAGACACATAGAGCTTCAGTAGCTTCTCTGCAAGAAAAGGTAAGTGCTTTAATGAGCTCCATTGATCATCTATTGATCTGTGCATAGGATTTGTGCATATCAGTATACATGCTGTAAAAATTAAATAATTCCATTTCTTGTCTTTCGTGAACTGTGACTCGACCAGCTTCAGTTGTTCTTTATCAGTATGAGTTCAGTTTGATGAAACATTTTCTTGGGAGTTTTGGAACATGAACCTGAATTTTAGTTGCATATTAACATGTTTTGCATGATGACTTTGTTAGGACAGAGGTAAGTGGTTTTAGTTTACTGTCTTTGTGGTATAGGAACCAAATCCAAGACACAGTTAAAATAGTTTGCATCAAGCTCAAAACAATGTAAAATCATGACATAATAATAATAAATAAGTAAATGTAAAGAAGAAAAAAGTGGTTTGAAATTTAAAACAACTGTGTGGGTTTCAGCCTTAATAGATGAGAATCTGAGAAAAGAATTTAATCTTTATAATTATTATTTTTCTTCATTTAAAACCTCAGTTACTGTAAACAGCCAGTGTAAAGTCTCGGCTCGGAGCTGCACCACGAGCCGCCTCCTCCTGCTCTGCAGTCCCTGTATTGAGTTTCATTCCTGCAGTTCTGACTGAATGAATGCTTATTAATTATTTACAGAGAAGCTGAAGGTCAGGGGAGAAGCCCCAAGAGACCCTTCGGCCCCGAAACAGGCACTTCTCAGCCACCGCTCTGCAGAGGAGGCTGGACAAGACGAGACAAGACTCAGAGGACGACGGTGGACAAGGAGAACGAGTGAAGGTAGGATGTCAGTCGAACTGATCCAGATCACAGTGATGTTCTGAACCTGAACCAGGACAGTTCCTCATGCTAACACACAGTTTTTGTCTGGTCTGACTGGGTATGAATCTATGTTTTGTACAAGTGAACCTGAAACAGACAAGGTGTAATGCATTCACGTCTGTGATGAGCTGAAACTACTAAATAATCAATGACCTGACTATCAATAACCTCACAACCGTTTTGCTCTATTTTTACCATTAATGGTAAAAATTCAAATATGGTTAAGGTGGAACTGAATACAAAGCTGAATAAGCAATTGTAATAATTATAATTATTATTGTATACTTGTTGTTTTGGACATTTTCTGTCACTGACTGAAAGATATATTGATAGGAAATATGATTCAACTGAATCAAATATAAGGTGATTTGTTAGCAGTTAAACTGCTGTGTGTGCAGCAAAACACAGATGAGCTGAACTCTAAGCATGTTGCATCTGATTTCATTTCATCTGGCCATTCATTCATTCATTAGCAACAATAAGCTGGATTTGCTCATTATTCAAAGCACTGGACAGATGAATGGTGTCAAAAGAAAAGTCAGAAAATCAGTAAAGTCATGACAAGTCATCCTGATGTTCACAGCAGTTCATGTCCAACTGTGGTTGAGGTTCTGGTTTGCTGTGGTTGAATGAACTCTTTTCTGGGCGATTACATGATGTATCACTGTGCATCGTCAACACACCTGACACAGGTGTTGTGACATTAGTTGACTCTGTTGTTTAAAAACACAAGCTTGAATTTAAACCCTGACCTGAACGCTTCAACAGCTGGAACACGGTCAGTCCCCCCACCCCCACACAAAGCTGACATGAATGGAGAGAGAGGTTTCCGGAAAGCTTTGTTAATGATTGAGGGGCTAATTGAGCGGGACATAGTCTTCATCAGCAAAACTGCAGAGGTACATTGTGAATGAGCTTTTCCAAACTAATGACTGTGTTTCTTTCCCCAAAGGCAGTCTCCTCACCAGAGATATGGACCACCAGAGGACAACAGATAGATAGACAGATAGACAGATAACCAGACCGATAGAGGACAAATGAAGGAAGCTTCAGTGAGTGAGAAGACTTGAGTTTGGTTAAGGAGCTGAGATGTTGCCAGGAGAACCTGAACTGATCACGCTCTGCCACAAATAACCTTCAGAGGTTGATCATGAGACTGAGCCAAGGCTCCAGTGTCACTCCAGACATCAGTTTGATGGCAGCACCAGTGGCGGCGAGCAGCTACCCCAACAGCTCTGACAACTTGCCCACCTCATCACTCCCTCCGTCGTCCTGCAGCATTGACGAATCCTACAAATATGTCTTCCTGCCTGTCTGCTACTCACTGACCTTCCTCTTCAGCCTGACCCTCAATTCTGTGGTGCTGCTGCGGTCCTGTCGTCACCATGGTGGCTGCTGTGGTGGTGGAGGTGGCAGTGGAGGTGTTGGGCGGCGCTGGAACACCTCACTGATCTACATGGTGAACCTGGCCACCACAGACCTGATGTATGGACTGTCGCTGCCCTTTCTTGTGGCGAGCTATGTGCTCAGGGATAGTTGGGTGTTTGGTGACTTCATGTGCCGCCTTGTACGCTTCCTCTTCTACTTCAACCTCTACTGCTCCATCTTCTTCCTCACCTGCATCTCTGTGCACAGGTGGGATGCTATGGAAACACGCCAGACCAGTGAAAAAAGGTTAAAACCTACCAAGGTGTTCAGCAGGTGTAAGCAGTACAAAAAGTAAAGTTCCAGAAAAAACAAACAAGGAGAATATGTCAACTCCGCTAAAGATGCTCAACGTAAACACAAAGACAAACACATACAAATCATCAAATCAAATAAAAATATGGAAATGAAAAAACGTCATCTCAGGTAAACTCAAAGGCCCCATCAATTTTCCCAGATTTAATCCTATATCCCCAGGTTAACTGTTCATTTACTGTATCTGTGCCAGATACAAAAAGTTCTTATCTGAGTATATTTACATCAAAATCAATGTACTTGCCTGGAAAAAGATTTCAAACATTTTTAAGACTATTTTTGGGCATATTGTGCCTCTATTTGATTGGACAGTGAAGACAGACAGGAAAGCACAGAGAGACTGGGAACTGACATGCAGTAAAGACCATCTTGGTTGGGAGTGAAATCGGCAATCCCTGCCCCAGGTTGTGCCAACATGGGATGTGCCCTAACCACGTTACCACCGAGCAGCCCAATAGACTTCACACATTTTATGACTCATCCTTGAGGATGTTCCTAATTTTGCATGAAATAAAACTCTCTCTCTCTCTCTCTCAAGTCCCTTCCCCAAACTACAAACCCTCCAAATTGTAACAAGCTAGTTGCACTAAGTCTCAGTCCAAAATCATCTCCAAAGTTTTTCCCCCATTTCATCTCCGCCCATCTCATCAATGAGGTCCACAGGGGAAGGTGAAGAGAGGGAGAGAAGACTCCATAGCAGCAGGTGAAGGGTGCAGCTATCAACAATCCTATGGCCAGTGCCTACTGTACATTAAATGTTTTGTATTTTTAACAGGAATACATAAGCATGTGGAACTGAATGGTACTCCGAGGACGTCTTAAATTGATATGGCTAGCTACTGCTAGTGATGCTTTTATATGAGGACCTCAGGTTCCCTATTTGAACTGTTACTTACAAGAAAGTAGTACTGTACCATTCCCATGAGATGGTTGTATTCTACTTGACCTTTGAGCCAATCAGCAGCTACAATGTTTGGAAAAGGACCAAGGTCACTGACGGGTTCTTTGAAGATGAGTGAGGAAGGTTCTGGGTCAGAGCCCAAATCCACTGAGCTATCCACAGGACAGACTTGTCCTCTTTCCAGAGTAGGTCTTGGCTATAGTCATACTAAGCTACAACCAACCTGAATGTTGACCAAAGAGGAATCAACTGATGGTCAAGATTCAGGCTGGAACGTTTAGACAACAAACAAAGGACGTAGTTGTACATTTCTCCCACTCAAGAGATATTTTATGAGCAGCCTGAACAAACATTTATCCGGATGGTATGTTGATGACTTTGTAAAGCTCAAAGATGAATGAGATTAAAATAACAGATTTGAACTCACCCTGGTTGTCCTCCACAGGTACTTGGGGATCTGCCATCCAATGAGGACCATCACCCTGGAGAGTAAGCGGGTGGTGAAGGGGACCTGTGCCTTGGTGTGGGTGGTGGTCTTCATTCTCACCTGCCCCATCTTCAGGTTTGCCCAGACTGGGTATGTCAGGCGAGGAGGCAGTGGTGTTGCTGAGCCTGGGGGGCCAAAAGACAGTGGGAACAGGACTGGGGAACAGCTTGGGGAGGAGTATATGAACTGCTGGGACGATGCCATTGATAAGGAGTTTGCTGACTACGTCCCATATGGCATCGTCCTCCACCTGCTGGGTTTCTTTGTGCCCTTTGTCATCATTGCCTGGTGCTACTCTCAGGTGGTCAGGACAATATTTCAGACCCTGCGCTCCCCTCCCAGCTCAATAGGGGGCGGTGAGGATGGTCAGGTGGGGGAGGGGACATCATCAGAAAGTAGAGAGCGGGAAAGAACCTCAGTCTCCATCTCTGGCTCACAGTACTCCCATTACATCCGGCGGCGGCGGAAATCTATCAAAACCATCGTCACCATCACTCTCCTGTTTGCGCTCTGTTTCCTGCCCTTCCATGTGACTCGGACGCTCTTCCTGCTCCTGCGGCGGGGGCAGCTCGGTGGGTGCAATGCCATGAAGACCGTATCTATCTGCTACAAGGTCACTCGGCCACTAGCCTCCTGCAATGCCTGGCTCAACGCCCTCCTCTACTTCCTGACAGGAGATAAGGGCACCCCCTGCTGCTGGCCAGCAGAACACACTGTCCGCCGAGAACGCCACAACGGTTCCCTCTGGTGGCCGCTTAAACTCCTCAAAAAGGATGGGGTAGGAGAGGATGACCAGGAGGTGGGAGAGAGGGTTGAGAGGGAGGTGCACATGGAGAATGAGTCCAAATCTTCAAGGGTCATCTTTTAGGACATTATGGTGTTGGTTTCCTTTTACTAAAAGATGTGAAACAGGTTGAACATCATGCAGTTAAAGGTACAGTCTGGAGGTTTTTGCTCAAAAATAAACGCTAGACTTATACAAATGAAATCTGGCTTAATCATCACCTATAGGCTTCTAGTCCTGTGTGGTGCCTGTGTCTACAGAGCCCCCTCCCCACCTGTATTTTGGTCTTTTGCTTTGTTTTGTTGAGCACGGGACGTTTCTGGATGGAGAGTCGGTGTTTTCTCTCCAGCCAATGACAGAGCAGGTGAAGCTCCGTGTAGCACGAGTAGGAGGGCTGCTAGCTGTCCTGGATGCTACCTAGTGCAAGTGGCGGATGCTATTCGCCACCGCTAACACCCACTAGCTCGACGCTAAATTCTACTAGCGGTAGCGGCTAGCATCCGCCACAAGCACCCACTTACCAGCTCATTACAACGTCCCTCCTACTCATCGCAGCATAGCCCTCGAGGCTTCCGTTACCCGTGACGGCCAGGTACGGCCCACAGCTTCAGTGCTTCACTAGGACTGTATTTCCTTTTCTTTCCAGTCCTGACAACAACTACTGCTGCTGCTGCTGCTGCTGCTGTCAGGGGCAGGAGGCTGCACAGTTGAGCCTGAGAGGAGGGGCCCAGTTTGAATGATTTGTTTACAAACTGCAACCAACAAACCTCCAGACTCTACCTTTAAACTAAAAACTGCTCAGTTGAGCAGAGGTACAGTCAGAAATCTTTTGAGATTTGTGTTTCAGGGTGGAGTTTCCATCTAAATTTAAGACATATCTCTAACTTACTTCTAGATAATTAGCAAAAAGATACAGAATACTTAGCACCCACCACTGTTACCAAGAGCTGGTCCAACAGGATAAGGCTGTTGTTGGTCGAGTGTTGTTTGTGGCTGTAGTCTTGTCGTTGCCTCACAGATCTGATGACTTTGATGGCTTCAGGACATATCATGGATGACAGTCAGTTCTCTGTCCACACTGTCACATTTTGATTTTGCTCAAACACAAACTTTTCCAGCTCCATCAGTTTTTTTTTTTTTTGTTTGTTTGTTTGTTTTTGTAATGATGTTTCCATCCAATATTAAAAATACATTTCAATGTAAGAACTCAGTTTCTCATAATGTAAAATTAGTTCAAAATCTCAAATTAGTTAAATTTATTTACATCTGAAAACTTGATCAAGGAATAAATAAATGAATATTTAAAATGTTCAGTTTTTGAGTCAGTACTAAAGGCAGTTTGATTTCACTTTGACTTTTAATTTGGAGTGTTCACACTGTAAATGCAGCTCATTGAGCCTCACGTAAGAGGCACAGATCGTCTCTGCAACCGAGAATCACAAAACATCTCAGAATGAATCACTTACAATGTCTAAAACAAAATACAAAACTCAAGCAAACATCACATAATCTTTTTTACTACGTTGTCATGATTAGAAACTTTTCACCTTCATGTAGCTCCACCCTGTCTTATCCTGTGGGTCCACAGTGGCCCAGAAGATGCAGAAACAAAAAACAAAACACAAGCTGCTCCTGTGTGAAACAACTCCACACATTCAGCTTCATGAATAACAGATCTCTACTACTCAGTGTGTAGTGAAGATGTTTTTGTTGATTGATGATTAGTTTTTGTTTATGGTCTGAATCTGTCCAAAGAGAAAGACCAAATGAGAACTGAAAAAATAATCGGCAAAAACGAAAAAAAAAAAATTGAACAGTTTTGTTGTTCTAATCTGGTTTTCTCTCTTTTTGCTTGGAAACAAACAACAAATCGACTGTGAGATTCTGTTCAATGTTTTATAATCAAAAATCAAATGAAACCATGTCAATTCAGATTTTGCTTTCAAACAAAGTCAGGATAAGAAGAATTATTAATGTTGTTTGTTTTCTGTTTTGGGTTTTGAAACAAAAACATATTTACAGTACTTTCAGTTTTAAATGAGAAATGAATTGCGAATAACTGATGATATGCAGTTCAGACTGACATCTTGTTTTGTTTAGAGAGTTTACACCAACATGAAACTGAAAAGCAGGTAAAATGATTTGTATAATTAACATGTTAACTAATTAACTGATTAATCATTCCAGCACAAGATATAAGGAACTATTTAAACTTTTTGTTTTCGCAGGTAAAATGTTTTATTTTGTGAAAATGATTTTGGAAATTTCCACCTAAACCTGTGTCACCTGAGTGACTTCAAGGGAGACTACAACTGTTCTTGTACTCATGGACGTTAGCCAGGAACTAGAGGTAAACTTTGACCCTATGACTGTGTTGAGGGTCCTCAGGCTACTGAGGTCATCATTTTTATGGAACGTGTCATCCCTGTGCGACCGTAACACTGACCTGGAGTCTGAATGCATTTCATGAAGAGCAACACTGTGTGTAACGGATACTGCTGCTTCATGTGACCTTGTTGTTGTTGTTGATTTCAGGCTCAGGTCAGTCTCTAATGTCAAACCTCATTTTTTCACATGTGTATTTTGACGTTTTGGGGGGTTTTTTGTTGCAGTAATCTGGATTAAAGTGTGATGTTGACATCAACTGTCCGTGTCCTGGGCCTAGTTCATGGTTAACATGGAGATCAGAAATCATTAATGAGCCAAACGACCGCGTCCGTTTGTCTGGATGAGACACATCCACTGCCTCTGACTGCAGGTCAAAGTTCTCATGCACAGAGAAACTACTGGACAATCAGAAATGACATACTCAACGGATGTTTCCAAATTTCAATTATGCACAAAATCTCAAGTATCTACTTTTATAAATCCTGTTCATACTATACAGTGGCCCTCAGAGCCCAACACACTGTAAAGTAAAGCTCTGTATGGTATAAAGGTAGAAATCTGCCTTAAAGCTCCATAAGGTATAAAGGTAGACGTTTGTGTTAAAGCTCCATACAGTATAAAGGTAGATGTTTGTCTAAAGCTCCATACAGTATAAAGGTAGACGTCCATGTGTAGTGTGATTATAAAGCAGCTCTAAGTTCTATATTAACACTGTGAAAGTATCAAAGCCTCAGTCCACAGAGAAATGCACAGCCTGTATTCAGACACTGAGCCTTAAAACCAGCTGAAATCTATCCTATTTTTATTGAATCAGAAAACAGTCAGCCAATCATGGTTGTTTATCAGTATTTTAAATATTTTTATTTGACCTTTGACCTCTATAGCCAGGAGTCTGTTGAATTAATTGCTGAGATCAGAGGTGGTTAAAAAAAAAAAAAGCAAGGTGGCATTTGAGCTAACTACAACCATGCGGCTGATTAGCAGGTGTAAATATTTACAATCTTGATCATTAATGAGTTAATTATCAGTTACAAAACCTGGTGGTGGCGCTAGAGGAGAGGAGAGAAGCTCAGAGCAACATAAATGTCTGAATCAAAGTTCATCAGCGATTTGCCCTCTGGGAAGCTGGAATGTTTGTACAAAAATTCCTGACAGTTCATCCTGTAGATGGTGAGATGATTCAGTGGTGGAGTGATTTCCTGTTGGAGCTCAGGTAAAATCCAAGATGGCAGACAGACCTTAAGAAACATCCTCTTCCGGTTTGAAGTCATTGCGTCTTTTTTACATTTTAATCTGCTTAGTTTTTGTGTAAAACTGTTACGTTTTAAAGTAAAGATCACTAATATTTCTCCATTGATCAGTTGATCAGTTCCCACTCGGTGTCACTGATTAGCTTGTAGTTAAGACTGCGGTAGTTCTGGGGGTGAATCTGTCTCTGCCGCCACACCTCCTCGTACAGGCTACGTACGACCGGAGGCAGTGGTGTGAAGCCGGCGGCGTTGGCCAGTTTCTGGCAGTACTCCCACTGATCCTTATCCATGACCAGCAGGTGGCGCCACTGGATCCCACGTTCCAGCTTCTCCTGCAGCTGTTGATGGACCTCATCCTCCATCTCAGCTCGAGATGGTAAAGAAACAGAGCCATCAAGCACGGACAGAGCAAACTGGACCTTCAGAGACAAAACGATATGAGAGTCGGAGCAGAGGCACTTCCTCTTCTAAATCCAGCACAATATTCTGTATCTCTGTCTGAGATGAGGGGAAATCCATAACTTCTGAAATGAACAATTTAAGGAATCTTACGGAGAAAACCTCAGGTGTGACTTTTTTGTTTGTTTGTTTGTTAAAAAAAAAAGATACAAAATGGGTATACAGTCCCTGACATTGTTAAATGAGGTAACTGAAGTAATAAAAAGAAAGACAGAGGCTATATGAGGATATATACAATAACCAAAGTAGTCCAGTACTTCCTATCTCATGATACTGTCAGGGGTATGAATAAAAAACAAAACAAAAAACAAACACACACAAAAAAAGTAAAAGAAAGAAGGAAAACCCTGAGAGGAGGATCAAAACCTTGGTCAGTACAGGAAAAAATACAAAAAAGTACAATTTATACCACATAGCAGCCTGATTCATATACTGGTCATTTAGGTCTCAACAAGTAAAGCCAAAAATGGCTTCCACACTTTCGCACAATAGTTTGTTGCATTCCATCTAAGGTGAATCTGTCCTATCCTAGAAACAAAAACCACTTCATTGAGCCACCTCTTATAGCAGGGGATGATGGAGAATTCTAAAATCTCTTTTTTGGCTGCTACCATGCCTGTTTGAGAGGCAGCTTACAGTGGGAAGGGTGGGCCGATGTCCTTGCCAGGTTACAGTCTGGTTGAATGTTTATTTCATATTGCTTAGAGAACCAATTAAATATGTCGCACCAAAAGTTGTCCAGTACTGGGCAATACCAGAATAAACGAGAGAGTGAACCTTCGGCTCTGCCACATCTTGGAGACATTGAGTCAAATGTTCCATGAAGTTTAATTTTGGAATAATGCAGTTCATGTATGACTTTAAATTGAATCAACTGATATCTAGAGTTTACAGAACACTTCTGTACACTGGACAGGCCCTCCTCCCATAATTCATCTGACAGTGGAACTCCCAGTTCTATGCCCATGCATCCCTCAGATGGTACTCGCTGGTGTCTCAAAAGCAGTGACGAAGCAGGAAATCAAATGTTTGGAGTTTGGTTGTAAGAGAAGTGTATCATAAAAATTATAAGTGTGTGGTCTTATTGGGAAATCAGAAACGTGTTCCCTTATAAAATGTCTGACCTGCAAATATCGATGAAAATGTGATGGGAAGGTGATGTCTAGCCTGGAGCAGAAGGAAAGAAGCAGATCACTGTCTATGTCAAAATCTGAAATGCAACGTAGGCCCCCCTATCTGTCAGTCCTGGTTTAAACAAGCGATTGCCTGTTATTGGGGGTGACATGCACATGTTAACTAGTAAGCAGCTTTGTTGAACTAGTAAGATGAAGATGTCAACTAGTGTGAGAAAAAGTCCAGTTAAAAAAGTAAAAAAAAAAAGAAAGCCCCACTTGCTGTGTGCAGTCGTTCACTAGTGCTGAGCAAGGCTTTACTAGTTCAAAGAAAGGCCTCGCATGTAAGAAGAATGTCCAACATGTTTGGTCAAATGTGACCAGTGACATAAAATGTCATCCACTAGTTAACTAGTGAGTTGCAAAATTAGTGTCACTAGTTAACTAGTTAATCTTTCTGGACCTAACTTGTTAACTACTAAGAGGATGTGTAACTAGTTGACTAATGACTTACTCCACATTCAAAGTTTTGCTCTGTGGGAGGGGGTGTGTCATTAGGAGGCTCCGCGGGAGGGCGATACAAGCTCATAGGGTGTGTGTGTGTCAAATCTTTCTCATCATCTTTCTCAACGTCGACCATAGCTTTGACTAGTTAAATGAAGCGGATGGAGTAATGGAAAAATCCCAAGTCCTGATTTGTAGATATCTTTTATTTTGAAGCCTCAATATATGTTTTACCCACCTCCTCATTAGCATTTGGTGGCACTATTTTGAGTAACACACATTTTGGCTTCCACTAGTACAACTAGTAACACGTTTTGCCTCACTAGTTAACTAGAAAAGTGAAAATACACTTCAACTAGTGTGACTAGTGGATATATTGGTTCTCACTAGTTCAACTAGTCAACACTTTAACTTCACTAGTTAACTAGTGAGAACCAAAAAAGGTTGTTACTAGTGTGACTAGTGAGCATTTCAGCTTCCCCTTGTTCAACCAGTAAACATTTTAAGCCGCACTATTTAAATACTAGGTGCTAACTTTTTCTCTAATTTAGGGGCTTCAATCGACTTACGATATATACAATATATATTGTATATAACAATGTATATACAATGTATACAACACAATATATAAATATTCACATTTCCTTTTCATTCATGATCTTCACCTGTAATGACAGATACCAGATTTTTTTGAGTCACCCCTTCCACATTTCACCAGTGCAAATAAATAAATAAAAAATAATGAATAAATAAATTTACTGGTTGCACCTGCACAAGTAGATCAAAAAATTACCTGCACCGTCTCAAGTTTTAGGGGCAAAATCCCCCCATTTATGGGCAGTCTGGAGCCCTGTAGCAAACTGGTGAGCTGAATAGCTGCTACTAGTTAACAGTCAGAGCTTTTGCAGCTCACTAGTTAACCAGTTAGACTTTAAGCATTACTAGTTCAGTCCAATGGGCCACTAGTCTGTCAAAAAGCTGACTAGTTTGGATTTTGGTGCCACTAGTGCAGCTCCTGGTTTCACTAGGAAGGTTTATGTTAGAACCTGTTTGACAAAGGTGTCACTAGTTGCTGAAAAAGAGTGACTAGTGAGAGTCTTTGTTCAACTAGTTGGACAGAATGTCTAACTAGTGTGACCACATATCCAGCTGGCGCTGACAAAGACTGAACCTGGCCAGGGTACGGGTGTACACACACACACACACACACACACACTTCACAGAGCTCCATAATATAACTGGCAAACATGCAACAGCCTGCAGTGGAAAAAGGTTGAATCCTTACTATGTGATCTTAAAATTTTCAGCAAATTTTTGATATTTTTGTCCCAAAATCAAGTCAAGGTGTGTTAAAAACTTAAAAATAACCCTTCTACTGAATTCCTTGGGTCCAAATTGTGTAGAAAAATGTTTTCATTTGTCTCTGTGGCTTGTTAATTTCAAGAGCTATGCCAATTTCTTTTTCAGTTTTTTTCAGATTCAGATTTGGGATAGGTGCAGTAAAGGGTTAAAAATAAACCCCATGGGACATTATTCCATCCTGGGACCTGTCAGAGTCTTAAAATAGACACTTCAAGGGTTAAGAGAAAACAGGTGGGAAAAAAAATCCATCTCTCTGCTCTTGGACCCCTGTTTCCATCTAGACTACAGAGTGTTTCCTGGAGGAGTTCCTCACCTGGCAATTGAAGTGGGGGAAGGGGCAGATGATCTTGCAGATGCCGATGAGGAACAACGAGGGGAAGGCGGGGGGCATCAGGAAGCGGTACAGCGGCGACACCATGTGGTCCTCGATCTCCAAACCCAGCTGCTCTGCGTCCAGGAACGGATACTTAAAGTTGTACCCGGTGCAGAAAATGAGGACGTCGGCCCAGGTCACGAAGCCGTCCTGCTACAGGAGAGAACATGTGTCACAAGTGAGGGACGGTCCGGGCGTGACAGTTTAACATCAACATCAACAGCGGTAGAGTTGAGTCACCTGGAATCGAATGCTGCCATCATCCTGGACTGCCTCCACCGGACTGGACTGTCTAATCTCAGAGGGGAGAGGGAAGGTCAGATAAGGACGTCTGTGACTCAGGATCACCTGGGGAGAGAAAGACAAACTGTTTGTGGCTTTAATCTTAGAAATGTCCTGGCAGTGCTGCATCAGTGTTCATTACCTGGGCTCCGACTTTGGCCAGTTCGATGGAAATGTCCAGACCTGAAGCTTTGGCCCCCAGAACCACGACAGTCTGACCTGAGAAGCACTCAGCGTACCTATACGAGTGGCTGTGGAGGATCTTCCCTGCAGACAGACGAACAGTGTGTAGTTTAGCATCTTCCCACTCTGCTCTCAGGGATTTTCTCATTAAAATGTTGCTTTCCTATCATCAGCCACTTGTTGATTGATCTAATACAAACAGACAAATTAAGGTCAACAGCACCTTTAAAGTTCTCCACGCCTGGAATGTCTGGGATGTGTGGGTCAGAGTAGTGCCTGAAAAAGAAACAGACATCCTAACAGACAATGCAGCAGTTTGACAACAGAAGGTAAACTGTCGTAAATAACACGGATTAAAAGAAGAAAAACAAGGTGTCGCTTCTCACCCCGAGCAGACGAACACCGAGTCAAAGATCTCTGTTTTCTGAAGACCTGATGCATCACATGATGTCACCTCCCATGTGGTCGTCATCTCATCAACAACCGGCGTCACGCTCTCCACCACAGTGTTGAACTTAAGGAGTCACAGTGAAGAACGAAGCTCTGAGAAGGCCAGCGCTGGTGCTGTTTGTAAGCTGTGTTAATGCTATGTTGCTAACGTTACCATTAACAGGTTTTAGCTGTTAGCAACCTTGCTGAGAGACCTTTCAGACTTTGTTGTGTTTACAGATTGACAGCAGGCATGCTAACTAGTTAGACTAGTAGGAATGACAACTGGTTAAATATGCTAACTGCTTAGCATGCTAACTGGTTTGACTGGTCAGAATGCTATAATGGGTGCGCCTGGTCAGCATGCTAACTGGTCATGCTGGTTAGACTGGTTAGCATACTATCTGGTTAGCATGCTTATTTCAGCAAGAGAAAAGGGGCAGTGCAAATCTAAGCAAGGTCAATACTGGTGTTTGGAAACAGCCACTGATGAGATAAAACAGGATTTTGATGCTGGATTCACAACATTTCTTCAACAAGCTACTGATGCAAACACTGGCTGTGTGTGTGTTTTGTGTTTTGTGATGTGCTATATGTGAACATGTGACATTCTCATTCATTCATATGTCCAAAACAAATTTCTCCTCAGGGAGACAATAAAAGCAACTAATTCATGTAACTAACTAACTAACTAACTATACTATATATTTTCTATATACTACTACATTTTTCAAGGAGCTTGCTAATAATTGCCTAAACCTACTTGTGAGGATCACAACACCAGCTTCAACTCTGCATCTTCAACACTCACTTTGACAGAAGGAACTAGATGAGGACAGACTTTTAGAGAGATTTAGAGTAGATGTGCAGTCATGTGACCCGCAGTCAGGGAACTCACCCTGATGTGAGACTGGATGTTGTGGCTGTGGCAGTACCTCTCCAGGTATCTCTGAACCTCCTGGTGGGGCAGGAAGCTGTTCAGCTGAGATTCAAAGGGGAAGTCAGGGAACATCATCACTTCTTTGGGCAGGTTGGTCCTGTTGGGGGTCAGGAGGTCAAACAGTCACCTGTGGGGGATCCTGATGTTTTGGTCCATCAGTGTACATTTACAGATGATACCTGAGTGTTGACGTACCTGAGGTCTCTGTACATGCTGCTGTGAACTGGCCGCCCATTGTCGTAGGTACCGACGCGCTCCTCGTAACACCAGGTGCCTCCGATGTTGTCGGTGAGCTCAAACACCACCGGATGGGCAAAAGTATTTGGGCGGGATAGGATGTGTCTTGCTGCACAGAGTCCTGCAGCCCCGGCCCCAACCACCGCCACCCGCTTCAACGCCATCTTGGGTCAAAACCACTGGAATCAAGACCAGGTCTGTTTCAGATTTTGGTAAGAGTATGGTGGCCCTGAGGGGTCAACTAACTGCAGCTTCAGAAAAAATGTATAAAAACTTTGTAATGCTACCAGTACATATGACCAATAATAGGCGACTTACGCTATATTGACATTATAATAACCAAACTGCAATTTGAAACACCACTAACAGGCAGCAGGTCACTTCTAAAGTCATGAAGAACCTTGAACCTTAAACACTTTTTTTGTGTCAGTGGATCAAGGCCCGCAAAGAATAACTTTCTAACTGGTTGTTATGTTAATAAAATAACCACAGGACACAAAACAGCAACAATACTTGAAGTTATTAGCTAGTACTTTACTTTAAAACAAATAAAGTCAGTTTATTAAATGGTAAAATACTACCTAAAGGTCCTCCAAGAGTTCATGCTACTTTTAAATCAATGCCTGAGCCATCATGATAAAGGACATTAAATATAAATACATAATATATAGATTTGTAACTTAGATAATACTTTAACTCTATTCATCTGACTCATCCCATACCGTGAGACTACAGGTGCAGGACTCCTGAAGCGACAGGTCACAGACCAGGTTTACTCCGGATCCGGTTTGGACTCTGGACCCACACAGCGAGGGTAAAAACTGTCCAGTAAAACACAGAATAGTTAACCATATTCATTCTGAGCCTCCTCCATTGTGTAATGCCGTTATACTGAATGTGTAATCGATCTAACTCATCGATATTATTGATTAAATCCCTGAGTCGAACGGTTAACTGAACTGCGCATGCGCTTAATCAATGAAAACAAACTTTTTAACCAAGCTAGCTGTGTAGCAGCTCTGTATTATAGTTCCTCTAATGCATGGTGGCTCAAAGAGACACCAACACCAGCAACAATCACTTAGATAACGACACAATACATAACGTAATCCCAACACCACTTAGTGCTGTCGTGTCACCGTTACGCTCGGTGTTTCGGCCGTTAGCGGCTCACATCAGGGAAACACCACGGGACCCGCTCGTTGAGGACCGGACCATTCGCGCCGTAACACCGGGACAGTCAGACTCGAACCCAGAGGTGTATCCGCAAGAAATGTGTCCTCTCCGCAGTGTCCGCACCCACTTCCGACACCGGTCCTTCACAATAAAAACCCCATCCACGCAACATCAAAAAAATATAAATATTACATTAGGAAAGTAAAAAAGTATATTTACTCAAGTAGGCTACTGTGCTTGGAGGTAGTTTAATTTTACAGGAAGTGTTTCCACTTCCTGCAACGTTACACAGCAACACTGAGAAATATTGAAGTTTTATTATTGATCTCCCAACTTCACTACTTACTTCAGAATAAGATTAGACTGAAACTTGCAGCAATTTACAGTTGGCTCTAGTTGTGCTGTCTGAAACATTAAAGTAATGTCCAATGAATGCATCAAAAAATCATCCATAAATTATATATTACTGTGCATAAGGCCATTCTACATAACTGTACATTTACTTACAGTTTTTCTCCATTGGTTGGGCTCATTTCTTGAAACAGAAAAGAGACAAACCTCCAAACCACTTGGCAATCGTTCACAACAGAATTGAATTTCTCATTCATTTCATCAAACTGCAAATGTCCCAGTACATCTTTGCAAATGATTAAGTACAGGTAGCCTACAGTTAGCACCATTAGCCTACATTTAGCACAGTTTCCAAGTGAATAGATCTTGTTGATCTAAACTGATTGTTGATTCTCAGTCTAATGGTTGTTCTCTACAAAACATGTCAGCATCACGTCATTGTATAAGTCATCACATGCACTCGTCTGTTCAACTGTCAAAATGAGTCAAGAACATAATACCATGAAAACCACATATGAATCCGTTGGAACATGTGATAAATTGATTAACTGACAGTCAGGTGAAACTAGAACTTGACTAAGGAAGGAGGAGTTTCACATATCAGATGACCAATCAAACAGTATGTTTAGTTACCTGACAGATGTTTATGTGTTTATATTGCAGTATATGATGCTGTATATATTTTCTTTTTACTCTGATGAATGGAAGTTACTTTATGTATGTGAATAAAAGTGGTTACAGTTTCTTTGCCAGTATGAGTGCAATGTGTGATGTCAAACCTTGGAGGCTACTAAATCCTTTTCTCTTTTTCTTCAGTTTTATACACAGTTGTATTCTGTTAGCTAGACAAAAAAACTAGTGCAGTAACCACTGTCAATGAAGGACTGGGCTAAGACTGAGAGGGGGACACATCTAAACATTCTGACTTGCAGTGCTCACACAATGCCAAAGGGACAATGCATTTTGGGGGCACTGACTATTTACAGTTTTTCTCCATTGGTTTGGCTCATTTCTTGATGTATGTACAGAAATTACATTCTCAAAACTCTAAGATCATTTGGCAAAACAGTCTTAGAGTTCAGCACAACATCATAGGTCACCTGCAAAAGCTCATATCTCTCCCAAAACACTCCACTCACGTGTCAAAACTAAATTTCTTTCTCATATAAATAGTCAAACAGACACAGGAGGTTTGTCCATGTTATTTGGAGAATCTAATTTCTGTTTCAAGAAACAAGCCAAACCAATGCAGAAAAACTGTAATAAATTTATGACATTATATTTTCCGATAAACAACTGATTTTCACTTGAACTGACAATGACTGATCCTGGACATAAATTATTCTTCCAAAACATTTTTACTAATATTTCACTTAACAAACAGAAATGATAAAAAGTTCATACATCACATGTCATCGATTCAGAAGAAACAGACAAATCTCTTTCAGCAGCTTCATCAAACCCAAACACAGATCCAGGACTGTGTGGTCCTGGTCTAGGTCCTAGATCAGGACTTTCCTCCTCCAGCATTGCTGTGTTTCAGGTGCTGAGGCTCAGAGTCACTGAAAACTTCTCTGTCAGCATGATGTCCATTTTTATGTATGTACAATAAGAAAGAGAAAACAAATGCTGCTCTGTCGATGCCCAAGAACCCAGAACCAGCTACAGTCCTCCTCCTCTTCCTTCTGCCTCCAGTGACATCATCACTTGGCGGTGGCGTTGCCATGTGGTGGCTGCTGCGGCTGCTGCTGCTGCTCGGCCAGTGCCTGCTGCAGCCGGGTGCGTTTCCTGGAGTAGTGCTGCCAGTGCAGCAGCTGCTGCTCATCTATGAACTTGGCACACTGAGCATTGACCAGCTCCTTCCTGAAGTGTTCATACTGCAGCAGCTCCAGCATGTGGAGGCAGTGAGGATACCTGCAGAGCACAGAGCCACACCCACCTGTCACCTGCTGCTCAACGTGAACGTCTTTGAGGTCATTGTTCTGTTTCTCTGTAATTACTCGGGATTTCTTTCGACATACATTGTTGTTATTTTACTTTCATCTGCTCAGACAAACATCAGAACACAGAACAATGATTAAACTGTCTTTGAAAGAGGGACATCTTCAAAAGATCTACTACTAAAAACATTCACAAAAGACGTCTTACTTGAGGAACTTGGCGTACTCTGGCTCCTTCCAGTACAGCAGGTACTTGAGGTAGTTGATGAAGGGTCTCTCTCTCAGGAAACCTCTCTGAGCCAAAACTAAAAGCACAAACAGACTCAGGTCAGTTTCCTGTCAGACTCTGTGCTTGATCTGGTTTCACCAACATCAGCTCTCTCTGATAAGCAGCCTCATGGAGCTGCGTCTCACTTGGATCTGTCAGCACAGTTATTCATGCGAGTTATTCCATTATTTCCAATTACTGAACATCCCTTTAATACCAACAAAGTAAGTAACAGAGTGAGGATGATAAATACTGAATTGGTACTAATTACTCATAGAAAAGCAGACAATGATATCAGAGAGTAATGTTACTCAGTAGATGGTCAGTGAACTGACAACAGCTGCACAGATCTACTGTGTAACCATGGACACCGTGGAGCTGTCACTCACAGTTTAGGTAGTTGGGGTTGGCCAGACACTGCACGAACTCCAGCTCCGACTGGAACCGGTTCCTGGCCTGCTCCTCTGCACCACAAATCACAACTGCAACAGTTATGTTAAGTGACAACACGTGTACTTGGACAAACTGTAAGTTCGGTTGTTTATTCGAGTCTATTCGTTTAAATGAATATCACACACAGTTTTCTGTTACAGAATATAGGCCCTTTCAAGTAAGACGGCCCACGACAACATTTTAATGCTGCTCGGTTTATGAGTTGAATGGGACAGAAACCAAGGCACGAATCCGCTAAACTACTACTAAATATTTTAAACACCCGAAATGTAATTAATTTGACTAACTCAGTGACTGTTTCGTCCTCTTCTCACAGGAATTTTGCTAACACACTAATATTAGCGAGGCGAGTGGCTAAAAACAACGGCTACAAACCTGTTTCCATGACGACTGCTGTGTAAAGACACTACGGAGCTAAAGTGAAATGAACGATAACGCTGGTAATGGTTATGAATAAAATTCAAACAACAAACTTAAGCTCGCTGGTCTTTGTTTGTGGTATATTCACAACCATCAACCCTACGATGCCATGTTCACCGGAAGTCGCCTCCTTTCTTCTTCTTTGGTGTTTCTATTTGGTCAGAGCACCAGCATAAATGCACACTACCGCCACCTGCTGAACCGCAAAGTGGCGATGAATGCATAATGGTATATAAAATAAAATAAAATAAAATAAAATAAAATAAAATAAATAAAATAAAATAAAATAAAATAAAATAAAATAAAATAAAATAAAATAAAATAAAATAAAATAAAATAAAATAAAATAAAATAAAATAAAATAGGGTGGCAGTGTGGCATCAGTAGTTCTTTCTTGCATTTGAAATAAATAAAAGCCTGCATGGCTGACCCTCACCTAGGTGGTGTGATTTTCATCCCTTTGTTACCCACAAGAATCAAGATCTTTTTAGTTTAATGTAAACAGTGAGTATGGACTGTGCACCTCTCTGGAAGTTGTTGTTCTGGCTCATCTCTCAGGTCCAGCTGTTTACTGAGGTCAACATGTGGTGGAGTAACCCAGGCGGGGCTGTCATTGGTGTAACACCAGGTTTTCCATCTTTGCACCTTTCAACCTTTTGGCATTTGCCTTGTGTTCCCATGAGTGGGTGAAAACACTTCAGGCAGGATGTTTACCGCACCGACCCTGGACATTGACCCCGTGTGTCAACATTAACTTCACTCCTCTGGTCCTTAAAAGCATTTCTCCCATTTTCACCTGCATCACTGACACTGGATATGATCCACTACACACTGCACACTGTATGTGCATTAATATTTTAACACAGAGATGTCTGACTGTAACACATGACGTGTGTTACTGCTGCAGCTGCTGTGCAGGTGGAGCTCTGCGACCAGAAATGAAGTATTTCCCACAGTAACTTGTGAGTCCAGCTGTGACACAAAAGAGAAGATAGGTTAACAATACCTCCGGTTTCCGTTCTCTTCATGCATTTAATATTTAACATATTTCTTACTTCTGTAGAAAATCTACAAATGAATTTTGACCCACAGGCTGCACTAATAAATATCTATATACATAATCAAGTACATTTAAATTTCTGCCTCGAAGTAAAATAAATAAATAAATAAAATAATTCAAGTACAATGGCAAGTCTGCATTTGAATGCTATTTACCTCTGAGAAATATTGGTAAATAATTTGACCTTTGATCCTCAATTATTGAAAGAGAAGCATCTGTTTCGGTGGTGAGTCAGCCCTTTTGTATTTTTAATGCAGTCTTACTCCCAAAAGTCATCTACACTACCTCTCAAAAGTTTGGAGACCTTCTACCTCATGCTTTTACTTTATTTCATTACTTTCTACATGGTAGATTCAAGCTGAAGACATCAACACTGTGAAGGAACACATGGAATTATGTAGTAAACAAACAGTGTTAAACAAAGCAGAATGTGTTTTAGATTTTAGATGTTTCAAAGTAGCCACCTCTGGCTTTGCTGACAGCTTTGCACACTCTTGACATTCTGTCATCAGCTTGATGAGGTCGTCACCTGGAACGGTTCTCCAACAGTGTTGAAGGAGTTCTCAGAGGAGCTGAGCACTTGGCTGCTTTACCTTCACTCTGTGGCCCAACTCATCCCAAGCCATCTCAGCTGGGTTCAGGTCAGGGGACAGATAACACTAATTTAATTCATGTTTTTGTGTTTACAACATAACTCCATGCGTTCCTTTTGGTTTTGATGTCTTCAGTATGAAACTACGATGTAGAAAGTCATAAAAATAAAGAAAAAGCACTGAAGGACTGGTCGTGTCTCAGTCAAGATGGAAGATCATTTCATATTTGTTATATTTGTATGTTTATATTGACTGTCTGATAAATGTAATACATCAGAAATGATTACAACTTTGACAGATGTTTCTTCAAAGATCAACTTTAATAAAACTGTTAGCAACGTGATGATACAAAACTATGACTTATGTACAGCACATTTTCACTCACATAGAAACTATGTTATTCAATAAAACTCAAAGGTTTAAATAGAAAACAATACAAAACAGAATCTAATGTGTTTGCTAATCACAAAAAATAATTTCAACATGAAGAGTTGTTTGCTTTTCCAGCCGGAGTCACTGATCCGGAGTCAGTTTTCCCAAGTAACAACAGTAAAGACAAACACCACTGAAGAAGAAAAGGATTAAAGAGGGTCCCACCTCTTTGAGGTTTTAATGTGTTTACAGAGAAACTAATAGTTAATTCTTTGACATTACGTTTTATTTTCCTCTAGTGAAGGGAATTATGTTTTTATTTAATTATATTTTCATCATAACACAGCTTCAGTTTTCTGACCTGCTCTGGTTTGAATTTGCTCTCACTTTGGTCAGTTTTTTTGATCGATGAGAGGTTGCTCTTAGTTTAATTTTTCCTGCAAATGTTTCACATTAAAAGCCTTTATATGGCCTTTGAACTTCAGGCAGTGGATTAATCAGTCAGTGAATAAAACTGTCAAACATTTGTTAATTTTATATTTAGAAATATGAAATAATTAGCAGCCTTTCCTAACATGTTAGCCACAGCTACTTAAAGGTATATTCCGGCGTAAATGTAACCTGTGTAAGCGTGTGTTAATTTTTGAAACAAAGCCTCACTGGACTCCTTACATTTCTACTGCATTAGGTAGCTTCTGGCCCCCAGACAGCAGAATTTTTCTATCGTGTGGTCTTTGCTGAAGTCGCTACAACTAGAGGGGGTTTTCTACACGGTGTCATGGTGCGGCAGACCATGGGTTACATTTACGCCAGAATATTGTTTTAATAAATTCAAAATATATAAAACAAAAACAAATGAACAAAGAAAATAATCAATTATTGCATCTTTTAAATGGAATAAATCAATGTTACAACAGAATTAAAATAAAAATTGGAAACTGTCAAATTAAAAGCTTTCCAGTGGTTCAAAGGACAGAATCCCTCCATTTCCTGGGAGAGCTTAAACACAACAAACACCTGTGAATTTAGAGCTTACTGGAATCAAAGTGCCTTTTCTGGACAACAGTTTCACAAAGTGATAAAAAGAAACTGCAAAGTAGCAAGTGGCAATACTGAGTGATTGAAAGCAGCCTCAGAATATGACATGACTCTGCCATGCAATAGAAATGATCATCACACTGAATCTACCTTGTGAGCTGGTAGAAGATGTAGCTCCACCCCCTTCATGTTTTTATCCAGTGGTCACTTAGGTGTTTGTTTGGTCTTGAAAAACTATGTTAATACTGGTTTTTAGTGAAGAATCCGCATGTACCTGCAGTACGAGGTTTGTAATAATCCTGAGTTTAAACTTATGGGAAACAGGCTCTGGATCAGTGCCGAGGTCCCAACGAAGCCTCTATTGGATCACACCCGGTTGTCACATCTGCAGTGAGAAGATAAGAACCATCCGCGGCACGGAGGTTGTCCTACACTGGTGTGGTGCTGTTTGCCCATGCAGGAAATGAGTCCAGAGAAAACATGACGCGACCCCAACTGTTGACGGCCAAACTGATGCAGCCAATCCCAATGATGTTCATCACCACACCTGTTTTAGCCTGGAGGAGGAGGAGGAGGTTAGTCAGTCTTCATCAATGGGTCTGGGTTGTCTTTTTCTGCCAAACACAACCAGTACTCACCATGTCGGATACTTTGAGAAAACCATAGGAGAAGACAATGGCATTGGGGGGCGTGGCCACTGGGAGCATGAAGGCAAAGGAGGCGCTGAGCGTGCAGGGGATCATCACGTACAGTGGGTTCAAGCTCATCGACTGGGACTGTGACAAGAAAACAATTTATGTTTGTAATTTCCACAATATCCAGGTTAACCCAGTGGTAACACGTTCGTGGCCACCAGGGGGTGGTCGCACCAGATGTTCACATGCTGATGTCATCAGCTTTTAATTATTTAAGTTAAAGTTTCACTACTACACTAATTTTCTCTTTATTGCTGTTTTTCTGTTGTTCTGTTCAACTTCCTGTAAAGATATTTCACATTAAAACTAAGTGGACTTTTAATGTGAAGCTTTTGCGGAAAGTACTCTGATTGCGACTGTATGCTGATGATGCCCGACTGTTACCTAGTGAATACCCTACATGTTGCTACATGTATTTATTGGTGTTTGTGCGAGGACACTGTTGTATGTTACCATGGAGGCCAGGATGGGCAGGAACAGTGTTGCTGTGGCAACGTTGCTAGCACACTCGGTAAAGGTGGCGACAAGCAGGCAAAGGACAACAGCAATGGCCCAGGGGGGGATGGAGTGGAGCGGGGTCATTTGAGCGCCAAGCCAGCGGGACAGACCAGACTCCTGAACACACACGCACACACAGTTGTCAGGTGTGAGGTAACATGGCCTCGCTCTCTGCACATCAGAAATGATGACACACCTCACTGCCTTTGGCCAGGGCAAAGCCTCCTCCCAGCAGCAGGACAATGTTCCAGGGCATCTTCTTCTGAGTCACCTGCCAGGTGAGTAAGGGAGGGGCGGGGCCATGGGGCACCTGAGACTCTGATTGATAAAATAAATAAATAAACAAATAAAATACACATGTGTGTGTTGCCTGTGTGTGCGTGTGAGCCTGAGTGTGTGTGTGTGTGTGTGTTACCTGAGCTTCTCCAGCAGCAGAGGTATCTTGGCGGCTCAGAGGGAAGAACAAACAACAGAACAGCAACAAAGAGAGAGACGGTTGCATCAGTGACAAACCTGCAGACAGGGGGAGAGAGAGAGAGAGAGAGAGAGAGAGAGAGAGAGAGAGAGAGATTTATTTTCTGGATCTTCCACAGGCTGGATGGCACCAGTGAGGTTTAACTTTTAAACCAGATTAAATCCTGGTTTCAAATCAATCAAATCAAATTCAATTGATCTCTGGCTAACTAACTAGCTTTAAATCTCCACTTATACAATGGCTGCATTTTTACGATGGATCAACAAGAACTGAGCTCCTCAAGGGGGGGTAGGGCCTCCTGCTCCTGGTCCAGATGACAGACTTACTTAGTGGATGAATCAATAGATACATTAAACAAATATCCTTGAACTGTCAAACATAGGACAAAAATAGGATGTAATTAGTTTTAAGATGTTGTGGCATCTAGTCCAAATAAGTCTGTCGGTTCTAAATATGGTCAGGGAAACGAGCGGCTCAGATGCTGGCTGTGCCGCTTCCTGTTCCTCGTCACATCAGCGCCACCGCCATGAGATTTCAACACAAACTGTTTGTGTTTGCTTTCTTGCAGAAAACCAGCGAGTCCAGAAGGATTTCATCATCCACACACTGTTTGTCTGACCTTGGATAACGTCAAAAAAACCCTGCTCAGCTCAGGATGGCGTTTCCAAAATTACACCTGAAAAACACTTCACCACTATACCCTGTGGTTCAGCAGTAGTTAATCATTTGTATATGTCTAAATCATTGAATGTATAGGTGCAGCATAAATGTTCATCTAAACAGTTTGGTAATCATTTACTGACTTTATAAATGATCTTATGAACCACTGACATCTCCTGAAAAACTGGTTTGTCATTAATATGATACTTGGTTTATAAATGCTGAATCATCAGTTATTAAGAATTAAAATACAGTCATTAAACATATAGATGAGCTTATTAATCCAAAATTAAACATTAATAATTGTGTGTATAAATTACAAACTAATTAGTATCAATTGAGGAAGACCAACAATGATTAACTAATGTTTAATAGTTATTATAAAGTGTTAAATGTTTCACTAAAGTCAATTTAACACTGTTTAATCAACAGTCAGACAGACTTTACTGGTATATGGATCATTAAGTAAAAGGTCTTTCTTTTGATCAACATTAAATAAACCACATTAAATCTGTTTCTATTCAACTGGTGGAGTTTCAGTATGATACAATTTTCAACACAATCATAATAAGTCCAGTGTTTCTTCTCTTTGAGCTCAGTGTTTGGTCTCCACCAGCTCCTCAACTGGTTCAACACTGATCTTACGAGGTCATTCCATATGCTAATGTTATCAACGCTGAGTAGACAGACACACACAGTTGTTCGGGTTCAGGACGTCCGAGTCTCACCTGTGTCATCATGAGACATGTTGAAATCCTTCATTTGCACAATCTACAGTTGCGAGGTGAACGACCCCTGATCCAGATCCTCCAGAACCAGGTCAGGAGAGCCCCCCACCCATTGCTGAAGTTGTTTTCGGCTTCTCTTCATGATTTGTGTTCAAGAGCATATGTCTGCTTGTCATGTGACCCAGCTGAGAGTTTATGAATGAGTGTGTGGATAGGAAAGCAGGGGACAGGTCGGGGAGTGAGGTCTGGTGATAGGTTGTCTACTTATGTGTATTTACAGACTGAAATAAAACAACACAGATGGCGTCACTTTAACAACATCTATTTCCTTTCTGTTGTGACAACACATGCTCTGTTTGACTGGAGCTGACCTCACACCTGGTACAGATGAGCTGTAACAGCAGCTGTCATCACCTCCTGTGTGCAGTGCATCATGGGAGACGGACGACTGTCTCAGGATGGACGCGATACTGACAGAGGTTTGACAACAGCAGGACTCTCTATGGAGTCAGAAGTGGAGCGTTTTTTAGGAGGGACAGTGCTTGTGGAACACAAGCACCGCAGCCTCTGTGACCTGTAGCCTAATAAATGGTCCAGCTGATCTGAGTTCAGTCCAGCTGACGTGACAGGAGAGTGGTGTTTGTACCCAGGACACGTTTCCTCTGTTTGCTCTTTGCCTCTGATTCCTGTTGCTTCACAAGGTTTTTGTCCTCAGGCAACGTCCCACTCTCACTACAGAGTTCATTCAGCTTTTTCCACCGAACATTAATGCACACGCACACACACACACACACACACACACACACACACACACACACACACAGACAAAGGGTTTTGAAAACTGGACCACAAAGACTAAACTAAAGGACTGGACCAAAATGACTGGACTACAAGGACTGAACTAAAGGACTGAACCAAAAGGACTGGACTACAGGCACTGAACTAAAGGATTGAACCATAGGCACAACTACAGGAACTGGACTACAAGGACTAGACTAACAGACTGAACAACAAGGACTGGACTAGAAAGACTTGACCAGATGAACTGGCCTACAAGGCCTAAGCTACATTAACAGAAGACTGGACAAGAAGAACTGGACTAAGAGAAGTGGACCACAGAGACTGGACTCACTCGGCCTTGGCGTTGAAGATGTGTGTGGCCCAGCCATCCATGAAGCGTGGATCTCTGGTGAACCACAGCATAACCATGAGGCTGAAGAGCGCCAGGACACTGACCTCCCCATAGCTCATGGGGCCAAGGCGACGGTGCTCATCCCGGATAACCTCGTACGCCGCTCGCTCCTTCTCCGACTGGACCGCTCCGCAGCCCCACGATCTCCGCAAGCTGCAACACAACAGGGTGTCAAAACCTTGACCCCGCCTCTCACAGACAGGAAGTGGTTTTGTTGCAACTTACTTGCAGCCAATGTAGAGGAACTGCAGCCAGAACCAGGCGAACATCAGCATCAGCACCATGGTGGGGAAGGCAAAGGCAAACCAGGATGCAAAGTTGATCACATCCCCGTTGTCAGGGAAGAGTCTGTGAGAGGCAGACAGAAAGTGTCAGTTCATAATCAGACATACAGGAAGTTTTATTTTACAGTAAGACTGACAAGATGTTTCCTTTCACAATAAGACTGACAGGAAATGTCATTTCACATTAAGACATCCTGCTACCGTAAAGCACAGAGAGAGGTCATATCAGAACTTACTGGCTCATTTGTCCGATCAGGACCAAGTTTGGCCCAGTGCCGGTCAGAGTAGCAATGCCTCCGATGCTGGCGGCGTAGCACACACACAGCAGCAGGCCTTTACTCAACCTCCTTCTCTCCTCCTCCTCATCACTCAACTCCTCCAGATCAATCTGACAGGAAACGTCGACCACAGACAGGACCACTGCAGCACAGACATCACATGACTCACTGTTACACAGGCTCATTCTCAGCACATCAAGAGATCAACTTCATTTTCGTATGTCATGAAATCCATCCTCAGAATATTTCATTCATGAAATATTAAGTTTTCCTTCAAAAGCTGATTGATGTCCTCTGAAAGACCGCCCACTCTACTACTGTCCTCTGAAGGACCACACACTCTACTGACATCCTCTGAAGGACCATGCACTCTACTGACGTCCTCTGAAGGACCATGCACTCTACTGACATCCTCTGAAGGACCATGCACTCTACTGACGTCCTCTGAGGGACCACCCACTCCACTGACGCTCTCTGAAGGACCACCCACTCTACCGATGTCCACTGAAGGACCACACACTCTACTGACGTCCACTGAAGGACCATGCACTCTACTAACATCCTCTGGAGGACCACGCACTCTACTAACATCCACTGAAGAACCACGCACTCTACTAACATTCTCTGAAGGACCACACACTCTACTAATGTCCACTGAAGGACCACACACTCTACTAATGTCCACTGAAGGACCACGCACTCTACTTACATCCACTGAAGGACCACGCACTCTACTAACATCCACTGAAGGACCCCCCACTCTACTGACGTCTTCTGAAGGACCACCTACCCTACTAACATCCTCAGAAGGACCATGCACTCTACTGCCGTCCTCTAAATGACCACTCACTCTACTGACATCCACTGAAGGACCACGCATATTAATGCCATTCTCTGAAGGACCACCCATTCTACTGACGTCCACTGAAGGACTACCCACCCCTTCTGACATCCAGTGAAGGACCATCCACTCTACACTCCACACTGTCTTCAGTTATCGGGCTCCTCTATTATGGAACCAGCTCTCTCCATGGGTCAGAGAGGCAGACACTCTTTCTACATTTAAGTCTAGGCTTAAGACCTTCCTCTATGACAGAGCTTTTAGATAGGGCTGGCTCAGGTAGCCCTGATCCATTTTATAGCTACGCTGCTATAGGCTTAAACTGCTGGGGGACACATCAGGTTACATGGAGCCCTATCCTTCGTCTCCTCACCTCTCCCCTCACACATTTTGAACTATCATTATTTGTTGCACTTTGTAGTCTGGCCTTTAGTTCTCACACTCTCTGTATTTCCACAGATCTCTTCAGAGCCTCTTCAGAGCTCCATCCCCCTGTACCATCACCTCCTTTCTCCTGCTGTTAAACTGGTCTGCACTCCCTGCTCATGACCCAGTCTGCTGTCCAGTAGTCCCATTAAGCTGGCCTTCTCTCCCTGCCCACCAGGAGCTTCCTTCATCCTTTTTTTCGTTAACTGACTGATTCCATTTCCATGTTTTCCATATTCCATGTTGTAAATTGTTTTCTTGTCTGTATACAACATCTATTGCACGTCTGCCCGTCCTGGGTGAGGGATCCCTCCTCTGTTGCTCACCCTGAAGTTTCTTCTGTTTTTTCTTGGGAGTTTTTCCTCAGTTGATGCGACGGTCAGAGGTCAGAGGATGTTGTCATAATGCTGTGTAAAGACCTTTGAGACAAACTGTTTGTAAAAATGGGCTATACAAATAAAATTGCCTTGCCTTGCCTTGCCTGTCAATGACCACCCACTCTACTGTACTGTACACAAAAATTAAAATGTATTTTACTGTAGGAGCTGCACATTAACTTGCTAATCCTCTCTCAGGAGGAGGACACTGGTTCCGTATTGTTGCCCTCCGTCATCAGTGTATGACTTCTCTGTGGACTCACCGGGTCCAGTGGTGGTGTGGTCTGAGGGAGGTTTGTCCTGTGGTGTTGGCTTAACCATGTCCTGCTGATCCATCTGTCCCTCTGCCTGCTCAGGATACAGGGGGTTCTCCTGCAGGCTGCTGGTCTTCTCTGAGCTGCCTTGTGTCCCAAATGACCCCTTCAGTCCTGAGAGAAACCAGGTGAAATATTCATGAAGTTCAGAGTCAGACAAACCTCTCAGGTCATTCCATCCGTCGTCATACCTTTCTCCGGGATGCTCGGAGTAGCAGTTTGCAGGACAGCTTTCTCCTGGTGCAGAGCCACAATACTGCTCTGTCGTTTGGAGGGGGACTCAGGGTCCACTTTGCTGTGGAGCTGGTCCAGGACAGCCTGGACGATAGGCACCATCATGGCGGTGGTGGCTGTGTTGCTGATCCACATGGACAAGAAGGCCGTCACTCCCATGAACCCCAGCATCAACCTGCCTCAACGGGAAAAGGAGATAGTCTTCAGTCTATGGTACAGTAACAAGTAGGTTTGTGCTTTTATTCTGAAATATTAGCTGAACTCACAGGGCGGGGCGGACCCCAACCAACAGCAGAACTCGGAGGGCGATTCGCTTGTGGAGGTTCCAGTGCTCCACGGCCACAGCCACCATCAGCCCCCCCACAAACAGCATGTTGGTGTCCTTCAGGTACTGCATACACACCTGCACAACAACCCACACACAACTTAAAGAGCTCCTGTTTAAACAGACATTTTAGTCATCCAGTGGGTTCAGTGCCTTTAGAGGATAAGTTGATTTTTTGTGTTTATATTAATAGTTTATCTGTTCTTTACACGTCGTTGTCTGTACTACAGTTTTATCTGGTCACAGTCAGTGACCAGATAAAGAATAAAACAGAACTAAACAGAACAGAACTCAGAGTGGCAGTCTAGGAAAATGGCAGAATTTTCTGTCCTGTATTTTCTTCCACTGTCACTGTCTTTGTTCAGAGCTGAACACAGAACCACTGTACAGGACCAGTGAAGTCCTGTTTAGTCACTTTAGTTATTTAGTGGATTCAAACTGACTAAACAATGTGTGTGTGTGTGTGTGTGTGTGTGTGTGTGGCCTTACGTCTTTAGACTCCATGATGCCGAGGATGGGGAACAGGATGGTCGGCAGCAGAGCTGTCACCGCCAGTGGTAGCACCTCAGTGCACCAGTATACCGCCATGAGGGCGATGACGTAGGCACAGGCTGCCTCCTGTGACACACACACAGAGGTTTGAGTGAAGCCCGTATTTTCTCCTTATGTAACACCGATCTACATGTAACAATATAAAGAGTGAAAACAGAAGATATTTGCAGAGGAACAGGAGACGTGTTGACTCAGACTCACACTGAGAGACACCACAGAGCTTCACGCAGACTTTACTACCTGCCTGATGGTGTGAGAGCTCGTCTTCATTCACCTGCTGAACTCCTACATCATTATGTAAGGTCTTTGATATATTTTATTCTGTTACATCTATTATTTTTTTTTTACCATGTCCTCTGGCATTTTCCCTCATCATGTCTTATACTTTGTTATCAATATTGTTGCTATCATTACTTCTAGTATTTACCATATCAACGTTCTACCAGCACTGGGGTTATAAGAATAAACAACTGACAGCATGTACAGTAAAATACAGTTTGTCTGTGTATTTTCAGCCTGTAAAGAGAGATGATGTAACTTATAAATGTGCACTATCCCAATTAAAGTGAATTGAAGACTTCATTCTTCAAAAAAATGCAGAATACCATTTTATTTTTCTGACGAGAACATTTTCAAACTCTTTTCTATAAAAGCAGACAATCATGATCACTTTACATTAAGTTCATTCAGTAGATCAACGACTGGCCCAAGTGTTAATTAACATATCAGCAGTATGTAGTACCTGATTCCTGTCCAACAGCAGAGCTTCACTTTCAGATTTTGTTCTGATTTGTCCACACAGACCCTGCTCATGACCTTTATTAAGCTCTGCTACGTTGTGTTTTCAGTAACACGTGAAGCTGCATGAGACTGTTGGACAATGAGGTGAAATGAGCCATTTAAGAGTTTCACACACACACATAGCGCAGAACTCTGGGAAAATTACTGGAGCCTTTTAGGAACCATCAGAGTCGTGTGTGAAATTATGAAACCACACATCTTAACAAATGTGTTGCGCATGCACGCACACGCACGCACACACACACACACACACACACACACACACAGAGTAAATCAGAGTTAATCAAAATCAGCTTTTTACTCTGAGTTAACTTCACATGTCAATCTTCAAACTGCCTCAACTCAGTTTGTCAATAACTGACAGGAGACAGTGGTCTGTTCCACTGAGAACTAAAGAGAACCACAGAGAACCAGAGATCTACTGAGAAGCAGACAGACCCAGGAGAAATGAAAGGATGGACCAGTTGTCAGGTTATTCATTCTGATCACAAGTGAACTGGTCAGAGATCAGTTGACTGGTTCTATGAATTGGTCTCACCGTGGTGCTGAAGGCGAGTGGCAGCAGGAGGAACGGGCTACAGACGAGGACGACGGCGCCCTTCAGCCTCCAGACCTGCCGCAACATCTTCACCCACAGAGGAAGAACCGACATTAGTGAGGATGATGATGTTGATGCTGAAGAAGAAGAAGAAGAAGATGATGAACACGGAACAGCTGTGTCGACGAGACTTGTCTCTCTCACGCTCTGTCTGCTCTCACTCTCTCTCTCACACACACTTGTGAAGCGTTTCACAGTCGGGACTACATATTAACCTTACACACACATGCACGCACGCACACACAACATGTCCCTGCAGACTTTATCTAAACTCTCACCAGAGTAAACACAGAAGAGGAAATCAGATCAGTTTACGTCAGGCTGCTGCTCTTTCAACTCCCAACCTCTGGAGTGGAGAAAAAATAGGAGTCACAGCTGAGTTTAAGGTCTGGTTCAGGGATGCACATGATTAACTGTTTAACCCTTAATCGATAACAATAACTGACCGATTAATACTATCGGTTCATTTTTTTATTAGCTCCTTATGTTGTCAGCTCATGGGGGCGTGTTGACATGTGCAGACTTGTGCCTTCAGCCATAGGCCATTTCGCAGCAAAAAGTTACACAGGAGGACTTACAGCATGTACCAGTTATGCAGGGCAGTCCCCATATGGACATCTGCATGTGTCACCTGTAAGGACGGCACTGCACTCTCCATCAAGCTCACCTGCAGCTTGTACAGATGTGCTGTAGGGGAGCGCTCTGCTGTTACTCCCTCTTCACTCTAGTCTAGTCTAGTGTTTAGCTGCACTTTGTATAACGCCATCTGAGCGCCGATCAGCTGAGCCAGAGCACAGTTGATGTGGCGCTGCATGTGTGTTTTAAAAAAACAAAGTTCTCTCAATCGCTGAGAGAGGATTGGGTTGCTGATCGGAACAAGCCGAGTCACAGACACTCAGATCTTATCAGTTAACGGTTATTAATCGGTAAACGAGTGTCGGTTTTCGGTCAGAAAAAAAATTGAAATGTGCATCCCTAGTCTGGTTCTTAGCTTATTCTTTTTTTATGAGCAGGTCATCACTTCTCTTCCTTCCTCCTCTGTGTTTCTTTTTCGTGAGTGTGAACCAGTGCTGCCAGATACGATAATTAGTAGTAATGTAGAGTAATGTAGTAGATGTGTTCAATAAAGTTTCAGCAGACACATCCACAGGCTGGATGATTTCCCCTCTTGTGGTTGCAGTATTACCACTCCTATCAAGACCAAACAGTGCCAAAGTGATCTCTGTAGCCTAGGGATGTAACAGTTAATCTCAGTAAAAGTTTTACGCGGTAGTACTTACTGTCTGTGTGTAAATTAATCGCATTATCTCGGTGGATAATTGGGATATATAATAACAGCCTCACCCAAGTCTCCCAATGCAGGCACAGCGCGTATGTGATTATAACGTAGGAATCTAGATCAAGGACAGACCGCTGAGGGACAGCCGGCTTAAGACACTTGTCCTGTCTGCAGAGCATGCAGGAAGACATTTGCTTCGCTTCGAGACACTTAGCAGGCTTTTTTTTTTCTTTTAAATCGAAGCTTCGTTTAATTACTTTTGTTCGCATTATACGACACATACTCTTGTGTTTCACATGTTGACCTTTACCGACACACTGCGTCGTCAGATTTCAGTGGAGCGATCAGAGGAGAGACGGAGCAAAGCCAAGGAAAGACAGAAAAAAGGACAGCGAGACCATGTTAAAGGTGTGGGACCTGTAAAGATAAGCTCTCTCCCTCTCTCACACACACACACACACACACACACTAACTAATCCACACCATAAGCACACGGTCCATTCAGGTCCAATAAGGCAACGTGATGTAATGTAAACATGTTCATTTAATATGATCACTGATCGAGATGAACACTTGAAAGAACATACGGTGATTATGCTTACTGATAAATTGTATTTTTAATGTCTTATTGTGACGTTTCAATTAGTTTTAAAAGAAGTTTAAGTGTTAATTTAAACTTACACTGAAGGAACGTTTCCTTCAGCAGCTTTGCTGCATTTAAGAATATCGCGATTTTATCGATAACCGTGATAATTTGGTCACTATAATCGAAATATCAAACTTTCCATATTACATCCTTACTGTAGCCAACCACTGCACACAGATTTAATGTATGATAGTTTGGGCTTCAATAGAGAGTCTCTGTATGATCATTTCATTTTCAGCATCTGGTAACTGGTGAATAATGATTTTTTGACTGACATAAATGACAGAACCCCAGTGATAACCTTGTCCTACAGTCACAGTCAATAGGTTTACTACCTCTTATGACAAATGTTTATAATGACTTCAGTTATAAATATGATTAACTGCTGCAGTGGCTGATCATGAAACCTGGATTAAGTTGACCCTGTAATGTTCCTTGTTTTAGGAGATGGAATCATTATGGCTGAACGAACAAGACTACATCCCCCCATTCCTCCAGTAATATGTATTCTCCTCTGTACTGTGACACTTTTCTGTGCTAATCTAAATAGTTTTAATTCTAATCATATTGTTGCATTTTCTATTCTATTGTTTTTTACTTGCACCTCCTACATTTTTTTAAACATTTGTTCTGTTTGCACCAAACAAATTCTGTGTAAGTGAAAATCTGTAATAAACCTGAATCTGATTTTGTTTCTTCTTGTTTTTGTTGATTTTTGTTTCTCTCCTCCTCCTCCTCCTCCTCTTCTACCTCCTTCTTGCCCTCATGTTGTTCCTCCCCTTGGCGCTGTTAGATCCCCGGTAATTAGCCCCTTACCAAGGCTTATTACTGGACCAGCTCTCCGTTTAAAGGGTAGATTCTCTAGTTCTAACAGGTTCTGACCCGAGTAGAAATTCTAAAGTGTTCAAGCTGGTGATGAGGAAACTTGCCTAGCTCCTCACTGCCTTCATCCGAATGTCTATCCCGCTTTCCCAAGCTTGGGGAAGCGGGATAGACACTCAAA
Organism: Caranx ignobilis; assembly: GCA_021432705.1. Taxonomy (NCBI): domain Eukaryota; kingdom Metazoa; phylum Chordata; class Actinopteri; order Carangiformes; family Carangidae; genus Caranx; species Caranx ignobilis. Next base: position 2,170,875 of record MU269980.1, read on the forward strand.
AATAGAAGTACGAAAATGTACCTAAAATGGTACAAACCCTTGTTGCACCAGGTGTACCTTTTTGAGAGACAATTTTGTACCCATTTGCACTGGTACACTTTTGTACCTTATCAAATTGTACCAGTTTAAGTAAAATTGTGCACCTAGCATGACAAAAATGTACCCATAAATGGGGTACAAAACTGTACTTATATCAGTACCCCCCTGTGATAGGGTGTTTAGGACTCTAAAGGGACAAAACTGTACCACAATGTTTTGATCATTAATTGCAATTTAATTTCTCAATGAAAACTTTGTAAAAGTACATTGTAAAATACAATTCATTAACACACTTGCCATTTCTTAAATTTTTCATATAAAAGTATATAGAAAAAAAGGCCATGACTTATGAATCCTTACTATTGAAAGTTTATTCCTACTACAAAAAAGATGCAGCTGTTACTCAATAAAAGTGGCATGTTGACATTTTCTGACCATTAATAAACACCTGAACAATTAGTCAAGGACAAGGAAATTGACTTGTTCATTGAAAATGAAGACAAAGTTGCAACCCTAAAAGAACAAAAAAACGACACCTTAAACTGAGTAGACACAAACAGTCTGCCATCAACCAAATACGTATCAAGAGCTTGATGGTTTAATTCATTTCCTGGAGTGAGCAGGGTCCAGTCTTTGTCAACTGTGACATGGTAAGAGTGGAAATGACTTTCATAAGAGGAAGGAATCAACAGTTTTCCACACAACACCCACGTGTCCACATTCAGTATATACTTGGTATAGGAGCCACATCTGTCTGTCTTTCACGGGTTGCAGGAGGTCTCCACTAGGGGCAGCATAGAATTTCCTTATAGGCACGGGTGCAGGTAGTGAAGTCAGGGATTGGGTGGAAGGTCATGCGGTTTTTACTGCTCGCAAAGCTCACCTCACTTGCTTTTCTTGGTTTCCAGCAGCAGCACACTGTCATATTACCGGTTCTTTTGCATCACCAAGTCATGTTTTTTGTTGTAATTCTTTTTTGATTATTAAATGAGAACATCACCCAACCGTGGACAACTTATGGACAATTGTTTGTCGAGCGCGTTAAAACAGTCTCACACCCAATGCCCGAGCGACTAAAAGAGGGCAGGATAGTCGCTACAAAAGTAAAAACCCCGATCTCATCTGGAGACTTGGAGCTTCTTGGACAACATCTCGGGACACAGCAATTCCATCATCGTCATCCCGAAAGGAAGAAAAGGGCTATGGGCACCGCCTAACACCTGGGAAGTCTGGTTAGTACACTTACCTGTACAATGCTTGTGTCGCTGGCTTGGAACAGCATTGTGCTGGTACGGCAGTCGGCCGTGTGGACATTGATGTTTACCATGTAAGACTTTATTCATTGTGATTGCTTGTGGATTCATGGAAACCGAAAGAAGGAGATAATTGTTCAACTCGTTGTGTGACCGATTGTGTTATAAGGACAAAGGGGGGCACCCTGCGCGCATGCAGGCCTCCAGCATAGTACAGCGCGCTGTTGAAGCGTCTTCTCTTTAAAGTGTCAATACGCTCCTGTTGAAAATGAATGAAATTCAAGGTGTTAATGTTGAAACCGATACAACTGTGAGAAGTGACATCTCAGAGAAAAGGACAAGGAAACCTACTCTTAAAGGAATCATGTTTGTGATTGAACGGCTCCAAAAGGAAAGGAGAGACCATTTTGCACAGGCAAGCAAATTAAAGGCAAAAATCAAAACTCTCATGATGTCTCAGGAAAATGCCTTTGCTGTTCAACATAATCTTAAAAGGTTCAAATAACTATGTCAAAAGGCCTCCGAGCTTCATAACACATTGCTCACTCAATTTTCTCTCCCAGAGGAGGACCAGAGAAATCAGGAAACATGGTTTCAGTCCAAAAGGTCTAACAATGATGTGTTTGTTCAGCACATATCAACATGGTTGAAAGAGAATGGAATCTGCCAGGATGAAAATGATGATGATGTTGATAAAAATAATGCTGATGAAAATGATGATGGTGTTGGTAAAAATGAAAAGTCTGAGTGTCAAGACGATGTTAATCCTGAGGACAGTGTGTCTAATGTGCCAAGTAAAAGGTCAAGCAGGAGAAGCCATTCTAGATCAGCTGTATCTAGCACTTCATCTGCACACTTAAAGGCAAAGGCCGAGAAAGCAGCTTTAATGGAGAAAGCGGTTGCTCTGCAAAGGAGACATGAAATTGAGGCACAAGAGGAGAAACTCAGACAGGAAAGTGACAAACTGAGGAAAATCAGGGAGCAGCTGGACATTGACACAGAGTTAGCTGCTGCTGCTGCAAGACTGTCTGTGTTAGAAAGCAGTGATGTTGGAATAAAGTCCAGTTCAAATGGAACGAACTCTTATGTGACCAAAGGACTTAAAGAACAAAAACTGGAATTCAACCCAAATGCAAATGAATTTGTGCCAAAAGGAAAAATCCTGGCTTTGGATCATGGCTCAAAAGCGCCACCTGTCTTATCTAAGCAAGACGTGTGACCAAAAATGAATGTGCAAATACAACCACGGGACCAAAGTCAACATGGACCCTCAATAGGAGTGGATAAGACACCCAGGTCACAGTTGCAAACAAGCACTGAAATATTCCATACAACTACATTAAAGCACCAACCTCAAAATTTTCTCACAGTCTCTGTTGCTGCACTGGAGCAGCAAGTGCCCAGGTTTCAAAATGGACATTCACCACTGCAAAATATAGCTGAGCACGATGCCATTTGTGGAATCATGCAAAGGCAAAATGAAATCACTACAATGCTTGTTCATCAGCAAATGTTAGCTACTTTGCCACAAAGAGAAATAACAATTTTTGATGGTGATCCATTGCAATACACTTCCTTTATTAGGACTTTTGAACATTGTGTTGAAGAAAAGAGCAGCATTTATCAAGACTGTTTGTATTTTCTTGAACAATACACCAGGGGGCAACCCAAAGAACTGGTGAGAAGTTGTCTACATATGACACCACAACAAGGTTATCAAAGAGCAAAAGGTCTTTTGAAAGAACACTTTGGTAATGAACACAAGGTAGCAACAGCTTACATGGACAAAGTTTTTGCATGGCCATCTGTGAAGGCAGAGGATGTTCAGGCATTGAATGAATTTGCTCTGTTCCTCAGAGGATGTTGCAATGCTATGACTGAGATAAATTACATGGAGGAGTTGAATATTCCATCAAACATGAGAAATGTCATTATGAAGTGGCCATATAAACTAAGGGAAAGATGGAGGTCTACAGCCTGTGACATTCAAGAACGACGAGGCTACAGAGCCACATTTACTGATATGGTGAATTTTCTGGAGAATCAAGTCAAGATCTTGTCTCATCCACTTTTTGGTGATATTTCAGATCCACGTCCAGGCACATTGACAAGACCTGTTAACAGGAGCAAGCTGCTAAGCAGGAGCAACATCAAAGGAAGCAGCTTTGCAACAACTGTTGCAGCTACTAACCATGCTGCATCTCCTAACCCCGCAGTGTGCAATATGCAAAAGCAGTTCATAACATCAAAGGAGCTGTCACCAGAAGCCTGTCTTTATTGCAAAGAGTCACATCTATTGTCCAAATGTTCAAAACTAAAGAAAATTTCTCAAAGGGAGAAAATTGAGTTCCTGAGAGGTAGAGGAATTTGTTTTGGATGTTTGAAAGCTGGCCATATGAGTAAGGAATGCAGAAGTCGTTTGTCATGTGATGTATGCAATCTAAAGCATCCAACTATTCTGCATATCCACAAAGAGGACAAAGACAGCAAATCTCAAGAAACACCAGCCATGAGTAGTGCACTTGTCTCTCTGCAAGCAGGTGGTTGTACTGGGGCCGGAGACCAAGACTGCACTCTTTCCATCATCCCAGTACAGTTGAAATCTGTGAAAGGAGATAAGGTGTTGCAGACATATGCCTTCTTAGACCCTGGTAGTACAGCAACCTTTTGTACCACCAGTTGCATAAAGAAGTTGAATCTACAGGGCACTAAGACTCGCATAATGGTGCGCACTATGGGCCAGGAAAGGATGGTTGAAAGCCAAATTCTTACAGGACTGGAGATGTCAAGGCTGGACAGTAACCAATTTGTGGAGCTCCCAGATACATTCACACAAGAAACAATCCCTGTGTCAAAGAACAACATCCCAACTCAGCGAGATATTGAAAGGTGGGAATATCTGAAAGAGATTAGGATCCCAGAACTGGACGCTGATGTGGAAATCTTGACTGGGACTAATGCACCAAAACTCATGGAGCCATGGGAAATAATCAACAGCAAGGGTGATGGACCTTATGCCGTGAAGACCCTATTGGGGTGGGTCATCAACGGGCCTTTGAGGGGCAACAATGGTTGTCAGAGAAGCTGCTCCATATATGCCAATGGGATATCCATCGCCAGATTGGAAGAGCTGTTGGTCTCTCAGTATAACCAGGACTTCAGTGAGAAAATAATGGAGGAAAAGCAGGAGATGTCAAGGGAGGATCTGAGATTTATGGAGATTGTGGAGAAGTCTACTTGCATGCAGGAAGGTCATTATTGCATGGACTTGCCCTTTAAAGCGGATGACATCACCATGCCAAACAACAGGTGCATAGTTGAACAGCGCATTCAGAGTCTCAAAAGGAAGTTTGAAAGGACTATCAGGAGGAGTACACAGCGTTTCTCACCGAGATGATTGATAATGGATATGCAGAGGTGGCTCCTCTAGACCAGCTGGAATGTAAAGATGGCAGAGTGTGGTATCTCCCTCATCATGGAGTTTATCACCCAAAGAAGAAAACCTTGAGAGTGGTCTTTGATTGTGGAGCAGGATTTAAAGGAACCTCTTTAAACGGTCAGGTTTTGCAAGGTCCTGACCTCACAAATTCTCTCCTTGGTGTCTTAACAAGATTCAGACAGGAAAACATCGCTCTGATGACTGATGTCCAAGCTGTGTTTCACCAGGTGAGGGTATCAGAGAAGCATGTGAATTTTCTTTGCTTTCTCTGGTGGCCGAAAGGAGACACGTCACAGAGTCTTGTGGAACACAGAATGAGAGTGCACATCTTTGGAGCAGTTTCATCACCAAGTTGTGCTAACTATGCTTTGAGGAGGACGGCAATGGACAATAAGGATAACACCATTCATAACAACTTTTATGTGGATGATTGTTTGAAATCTGTGTCCACAGAAGAGGATGCACTGCAGGTGGTTGCTGGTCTTGCTGACATGTGTGCAAAGGGAAGATTTCAGCTGGTAAAGTGGACTAGCAACAGTCGAAAGGTGTTGTCTTCTATACCAGAGGCTAAGCGGTCCAAAACAACCAGGCAGCTACACTTGGAGCAGGATAATTTGCCAGTAGAGACAGTGCTTGGGTTGAGTTGGTGTGCTGAGAGTGATGTTTTCACATTCAAGCCTGCAGTGGAAAAGAGACCACATACCAGAAGAGGTATTCTTTCAATTGTCAGTTCCATCTATGACCCACTGGGATTTTTATCACCGCTCACCTTGTTGCCAAAGATGCTGTTACAAGAAATGTGTCGGAAAGGCATGTCATGGGATGATCCTGTACCCCCTGCATTCTCGCAGCAGTGGACAGAATGGCTGATGGACCTGGAGAAGGTGGTGGAGTTTAAGGTGGATCGCTGCATCAAACCAAAGGATTTTGGAGAACCCATTCATGTACAGTTACATCACTTTGCAGATGCTAGCGACCATGGTTATGGCATTGTGTCCTACCTGAGGTTGGAGAACCAGGATAAAGGGATACATCTTGCATTCATGTTGGGCAAAGCTAGAGTTGCACCATTATCTCTCCACCACCTCCACCAGAGAGTCCATCTTTACTCCAATGACAGAGCCAGCCTTCTTGACAAGCTTATCCAGTCTCTTTGCCTGCTTTTTTCCTAAACTTCCTCCCCAGCAGACTGCAGCATAAAATAAAACACTTGCCACCACAGACTGATAAAACATCTGCAGCATCTTATTACAGATGTTTAGAGATCTGAGCTTTCTTAGGAAAAAGAGGCAGCTCTGCCCTTTTTTGTAGAGTGCATCTGTGTTAACAGACCAGTCCAACTTGTTATCCAGGTGAACACCTAAATATTTATAGGTCGTCACCACCTCAATGTTCACTCCACAAGTATTCACTGGCTGAAGAGGGGGCTTGGACCTACGGAAATCCATGATCATTTCCTTTGTCTTTGAGGTGCTCAGCATGAGGCAATTTTTGTAACTCCAGTCACTGAAGGCTTTTTATCAAATCCCTATATTCAGATTCCTGTCCATTCCTAATACAGGCCACAATAGCAGTGTCATCTGAGTATTTCTGGATGTGACAGGACTCAGAGTTGTATTTAAAGTCTGCTGTATACAATGTGAACAGGAATGGAGCCAGGACAGTCCCCTGTGGAGCCCCCGTGCTACTCATTAATGTCCCAGAAAAACAGTTCCCCAACCTGACAAACTGTGGCTTTTCTGTCAGGTAATCTGTGATCCAGGAGACAAAGGAAGAATCCACTCCCATCTCTTTGAGCTTGTTTTTGAGTATGTTGGGTTGGATGGTTAGGGATTCCATTCAAAATCGATTTTCGATTCAAAACGATTCTTCTTTATCAAAAATTGATGAAGTGCATAGTGTGTTAATAATGAGGCAAATTATGGCATTAAAACAGAATACAGTTTGTATGAGATAATGTGATTTTTTCAAATTTGAAAAAGTTATATCAACTGGTTCCAATGATGTAAACACAAAGGTAAACTTCAGATAAAAAGGTAACATTTATTCATGCTTTTTTGCATATTTCAGCGTTAGTGACTGAAAGACCTAGTTCAACTGGGGGCGTGTTGACACGTGCAAACTTCCACGTGCCGTGTCATATTTCGCAGATTTAAGATATACATTATATTATTACACTGGAGGACTTATTAGGCCTGCAGTAGGCCTATGTGCTAATTATGCAGCGCAGTCCCCGTAAAAGAAGGTCAGATGACAAACATACATGGACATAGATGTGCATCAGCAGCGCAGCTTAAAAAAGGGGGACGGTGCTGCGCTCTCCAGCCGGTTCACCTGTAGCTCCACAGACGAGCTGTGCTGTCCCTCTCTCTTTAGCCTGGTGTTTGGCTGCACTTTGTATAAAAAGAGTTCAAAATATGAAGATCCGACCTCCATCTGAGCGGCTGAGCTTAACAACACAGCTTGCTGTGACACTGTGTACGGAAGCCTGTGAGGGTGCGCAGAGAGATGGAGGAAACGTTAATAAAAAAAAATTGATTTTTGAATTTTATGAATTGATCCAAAATCATAGAGGGTAAGAATCGTGATTCTTACATGAATCGATTTTTCCACCCACCCCTGTTAAATGCACTTGAAAAATAAGCGCCAGATTCCTCCAAGTCCTCATGTAGAGGACTGTATCATTCACTCCAATGTGTTCTTTGTATGCAAACTGCAGGGAATGGAGTTTGTCTTTGACCTCAAGCCTCAGTAGGTGTAGAATCAGCCGCTCCAAGGTCTTCATGATGTGTGAAGTCAGGGCCACAGGTCTGTAGTGATTTAGTTCAGCCGGACATTTTCTTTTTGGTACCGGCACTATACAGGATGTTTTCCACAGAGCCGGCACCCGCCCCAGCTGTAGACTCAGGTTGAAGATCTTGTGGAGAGGTTGACACAGTTGGGCAGCACAGTCTTTAAGCAGCCTTGGACACACACCATCTGGGCCAGTTGCCTTCCCAGAGCAAAGTCTCCCGAGTTCCAGCCTCACCCCTGTCTCTGTGACACACAGGGGTGGAGGGGTGGAGGAACAGGTGTGAGAAGGGGAGTAGCTGCAGCAGTGGAGATGTACCCAGGTGAAGGAGGAGGCAGAGGAGGAGGAGAAACATGGTGGAGAAACACACTTGTGGAGGAGAGGAAGGAGCCATCATGGAGATGACCACATGTTGGGGGGGATAAGGAGTGGACTGGGATGTGGCCTCAGTGTCGAATCTGTTGAAGAAGTGATTGAGTTCTTCAGCTCTTTCCACATCACCCACTATTGGCTGTCTTTTCTTTTTGTTGTAGCCAGAGATGGTGTTGATTCCTCTCCACACCTCATGGATGTTGTTGTGCTGTAAATTCTTCTCTCCTTTTTTTGTATTCCTACTTTGCCATCTTCAATCTCTTCCTCAACTTATGTTCCAACTGTTTGAGCCGTTCTTTGTCACCGTCTCTAAAAGCTTCCTTTTTTTGGTTGAGGGTTGCCTTTATGTCACTTGTGATCCAGGGTTTGTTACTGGGGAAACAGTGTATAGTCTTTGTAGGTATGACTGTGTCTCTACAGAAGTTGATGTACTCTGTAAAACAGTCAGCCTGTCTGTTAATGTCTATACTGTTCTTATCTGTTTCCAGCAGCACATCCCAATCTGTGAATTCAAAGCAGTCCTTTAGAGCTTCGCTAGCCTCAGGTGTCCATATCCTTACTGTGAGTGTAGTTGAAGGTTCCCTCTTCACACAGGGTTTGTAACAGCTCTGCAGAGAAACCAAGCTGTGGTCTGACCTGCCCAGTGGTGGTAACGCAGTAGCTCTGTAAGCTTCTTTGACAGTGGCATACAGCAGATCAAGGGTTTTGTTTTCTCTGGTAGCACAATTAACAAACTGTAAATCCAGTCAGGTTGGAGGAGAGGGTGACATGGTTGAAGTCTCCTGATATTATTGTGAGTGCTTCAGGATGTTTAGTCTGTATCCTAGCAACGACTTCATGTAGTATCTTCACATGCAACTTCAGCGGCTGCCTTTGGAGGGATGTACACAAGTATTGTTATGATATGACTGAATTCTCTTGGTACATAGTATGGTTGCATTCCAACAGCCAATAGTTCAATGTCTGGACAACACATCTTCTCCTTGACAGTAATATGTGCAGGATTACACCATCTCTGGTTCACGAATAAGGCCAGTCCTCCTCCTTTTCTCTTGCCACTAGCCTTAGCTAGTGAGAGTGAAGCCAGGTATATCCACGATGGAGTATGAGATGTTTGATTCAACCAGGTTTCAGTAAAACACATCAGGCTGCACTCACGGTACACTTTCTGAGTCTTCACCAATATCTCCAGCTCATCACTTTTGTTAGGCAGTGAGTTAATGTTTCCCATGATGACAGATGGCAGAACAGGCTTGTATCTCCATTTCCTGGCCTTCAACTTTGCACCAGCAGGATAGCCACGAAAACACCTCGTTATCTCAGCTGGAATAGGGTGACATACTCCAGATTTGCTCCGTTTCAGTGACAAAATCTCTTCTCTTGAAAAAAATATTCTTCCAACAGAAGTATCCATCAGTAGTTGACAAAAATAACAAAAATAAAGAAAGGTTGAGTAAAAAAAACTCAGAGCTACCAGTTGAAGCGCATATTCTAGATCCGATAGCAGTCTGAATAAGTACCAAATCTGACTTGCTGATCCAGCTATGCCAGAATTTCAAAGGATGGTTTCAGTTAATTCTACTGGTTTGTTTTGTCTGTCATTCTTCCCCAGATTTATATGCTTCAGCTCATCATTGATTTCATTAATGGTTATGTGCTTTTCACTATGAGCGTTACAAATGACTAACTTCATTACAAGAGGTTTGACTCCCTCAAGCAAATCATGCATGACATCTGGTGGAAGACATTTTGTCACATCAAAGTAAGGCAGTACATCAAATGCACAGCTGCCATAGACACCATACAAGGCAGCACTTCGTTTATCATTTTTTACACAGTCAATGTGGTATTTATGTACTTGTTGTTCTAAGAAGAAAACTTTCTTCACAAAACTTGTGCTGTATGTCTGAATAGGTGGCCATACAATATTGACATATTCTGCCACTACTGAAACACAGAGAAAACTGCCCAATCATATGAGCAGAGAGGTTGTCACATGAAATGGTAGCTAGAGCAGCAAGTATCATGTGTCTGTCATCATGGGGGGGGGGGGGTGTCTAACTCTGTGATAGTGTGTGATAGACCATGGTTTAGACCTCCACCGGAATATTCCTTTAAAACCAATGTTTCCATCCTAGAGAAAGGGTTAAAATAAAAGGTCCGGGGTGAATGCACCTTAAAAAAGCAATAAAGGATATCACTGTATTTTGAAAGAAAAACTTACATTGTGTACTGTGACAATATTTCATACAAAGTCCCAATGATTTTATTGCGGTATTTCTGTGTCTTTTGGACTGGTTCTTTGGCGTCCAGACAGCTCTGGACATCTCTTGGGAATTGTAGAATCGAAATGATTGCCGGCAGCCTGTGGCAAGAAGGTTCCAAACTGCAAGACAACAGAAAAACAACACTGTCCACCATTTTACAATCACCTAGAGGAACACACCACAATTTGGGAAATTTAACCTATTTTTTTCATAATCCTTAATTAGAGAACATATATGCTATGTCTGTTTATGTTACACACACACACACACACACACACACACACCAATTGCTCCAACCGCATTCCAATCTACAACGGTGACCTTGTTCTGACTTTTAAATCACTTTCATACTCACATGTCAGGCCTAATAGACTACTATAAAAGAAAAAACAACACTGTCATCTAATTTTGTTTGTAGGTGTCTAGGGACCATTGGAATGTCATCACCTGCAGGCGGCCCCTCACTAGTTCTGTCCCTGAAGTATGGTGGAGTTTTTTCCCTTTCAATTTTAAAATGGAAATAGACTTTAGCCAAAATAATGTATTGACATGGCTACAGTTATCCTGCTAGAGAGTTAAATATTGTTCATTTGAATTTACAGTCTTTCATGTCATTTTTATAACAGGTCATGTATGAAAGTTTCAGCTGTAATAAAACAATGCGAGCAATAGCCCAGGAAGATAGTATAAAAACATTCACCAAACTTGCCTTGATGTACATGTTGCTGAAGGACAAAGTTGAGGGTATTCCTCTTCAGGGGCAGGACTCGGCACAGGGCTCAGTGTTATCATACTGTTGTACTCCTTCAACTTGGACACAAGCTGTTGGAATTTTATCAGCTTCTATCTTAAGGAAATAAGCATCCAATCATAGTCTCTGTGAGGCCAGCTTCCCCAGTTTCACCGTCAACTTCATGATCTAGAGAAAGAGAGAATGTATGTGAGTGTGCAATTGAGAGAGTGACAGAGATGAAATTGTTGCTGACAAGGTCTACAGCATACAGAGTTAAAATAATTTGAACGATGGGCGTAGCACCCCGGTGCCGACCTCTCCACAGACAAATACGATAGTAAGTGTAGATTTATTCACTTACGATACGATTCTAAGATCTTACATTTTAAGATAAACAAGTTGCCGTTGTAGCTGGGAAGGCTGACATTAATTCTACGGCCAAAAAAAGAGTGGTCCCCAAGTAAAGTCCGATCGCTTTTCCTCTGTTTTGCTAACCCTCTTCCGGGCCATGTGCATTTGTTTTTAACGAAGCCGGCGAAAAAAGCAATCCATGGAGCGCCGAACAATGTTATATAGCATATACGATGATAAGACATGTCTTAACCGTAATAAACAAAAGATTATCGGTTATGGGGCGCGTTTGTGTCGCGGTTCACACAGACCAGAGCTGGGACACCGGGGCGGAGGACAAGTGCCGCACTGATGTTGCAAGGTCAGCCCAGGTTCAGCCCAGAGACCCAGGCTGAGGACAGAGAGCCTCCATTCTCGCTCCTAACACGTTACAAGTCATGTATGTGACCGTCACATTTAGTCCGAAGCTGTTTAATTAAGGTAAAATTGTAGCATAACCACATGAAATCCTGCATAGTTAATCTTTAACTCATGTTAACGTATTTTACCCTCCACTACCCCTCGAATGGTAAGGAGTCACAAGCGCCATTTTATATCTAAGCAGCATTTAGCGCCCTCTTGTTAACGTTAACCATACATGTTACATCGTCTGCTTGGTGTTTGCTAAAGCTTAACTTACTTTCACACATGCACAGCAGAACTGTAGATTTGTGTTATCGTTAAACAAATTCACGAACATTAGTTCACTCTAGAATGAGGTAATATTAGTTATGTAGCTAACGGTATGAAGCTACCGTTAGCTACCGTTAACTGCCGTCAATCTAGAGCTGATACAAAAAGAGAGGAACTAAACTAAGAGAGCCAACTGTAATCGAGTTTCGATTTAAACATACCTCTGAATCTCTGCGCTTCAGCTTCAGTGACCTCAATGCCGCCAGTGTCCCTGATAATTTGCAGTAATTCCTCTGTTGAAACAGTTGAGAGGGTTGCAGCACCTGTGCCCACTGCCCTCCATGTTACTGTCCCGCCCGCCAACAGACTGCGCAGGCCGAAAGGGGGGAAAAAACCTTTCGCCGCGAGTATGCTGCATTCAGGTGCTGTGGGAAAAACGACTTCGAAAAAGCAAATCAACGTATTGTTTATCACTCCGAGCAATATATGTGTGTGTGTGTGTGTGTGTGTGTGTGCGTGCGCGCGCGCGCATCGGTGCGCACAATGTAAAAATTAATACTAATAATTAATATTAGTTAGAAGAGAGCCCGGTCGAAAGGGACGAAGGTAATAAAGCGATTTTATCCAAGCCCAAAGAAGTCTGATATGTTTAACTTTGTCAGCATGTACAACATGCATGACCTAAACAGAACTGCAAAAAATCTTGAGGATACGTCTTAGTTTGACCGAGTTACACTGAAGAACCTGTTTTCGATGACGGAATGTAAATTCACTCGAGCGGTAATTTTTTCGATCGCTGGGCTGTGTTTACAGTTTCAGGTGTCATAGTTATGATGGTTAGCAAGATAAGTCAGTCCTCTAACACATCCTAAAGTTTGACATGTCAGAGTTTTTCAGTATAGAAGCCAGTCAGCTTTAAGTGTCGGGAGTCACTGATGAGCACTTCTGTAACCGGCACCGCGGTCACACTGTGTGTCTAACAGGACTGATTAAAACACACAACGTAAACAATGTGACTGTAGGCCTAAGCTATTTAACTGCAATTCACTCAGAATTGCTTGATCGTTAGTTATATAAATGAAAATACATAATTCAAATAAACAAATAACATATTTGCAATAACATATTAGCAAGGATATTGTCCTATATAATAAGAATATAAGAATAAAACGAGCAATTCAAGTTTATACCGTTACTTTTGACCCACCTCCCTGTTACTTTCGTCCCTACTGGTCGGGTCAAAAGCAACAAATCCTAGCTTCCGTTCAAAATCAAATTACAGCGAAGTCGTTTTACATCTGTACAAAATAACACCTGGTTTTAATTGAGCACACATGTGAGTCGTTGATCACAACAAAAAAAAAATGTTTACTTACTCTCCCCTAGTACTTGCATTAGTACTTGCATTAATTCAAAAATGATTATTGCTTTAATTTTTAATCATCAGCCCACCCTATGTTAATTCATATTAGTCCTACAGTAATAATAATAGGCTTAATAGGTTACCCAACAGGCCTATATTTTTTCTAACACACTGTCTCTGATATTGTACCTTTAGAGGGTAAATATGTGTACCTTGCAAATATAAATGTACCTTTTGCGATTTGGGAACATTTATGTGCCTTTTTTTTACCTCCAAAAGGTACACATAGGTACTTCAAAGTACAATAATTGCCCCAATAGGCTATAGTAGGACAGAACTGTACCTGTAAGTCCAGAAATGTCCCCCTTCTCTACCCCTATTTCTGTGCGCCACTACTCCTGGTAGAGCAGCCCTGCCACCCAGGAACAGTCACTCAACACTCCCGTTAACGGCAGCTTTCCTCTTATGATCTGGGCTCTTGTTATTGGCTAGGTTAAATTTAAGGGTTTGGAAAAACAACCCTCGGGACCTGTTTAAATCTCTCTTAAGTGGACACAAAACTAGATTAACCTTTAAGAATGTAAATGTAAAGTATAAAAACACATAGTCTCACGTGAGGGAAAGAGAATAAGTGTCCTAGTCTGTTTTGAATTCAGCCAAATAAAAGACGTAAAATTCATCATATGAATGAACCACTGAGGGTTGTCTTCTAAATTGTGTAAGGACATTAGAATACCGAGGACGCTCGATGCCGGTCTATTCTAAATAGGCCGATGTCGGTTTGTTGTTAATAAGCCAATGCCACCAGGGGTGATGCCGAGAAAAGCTCGATGCCGGTTTGTTGTGAATAAGCCGATGCCACGTTAGGTGAAGACTCCTGTTGAGTGGGAGTAATTCCTGAGAATTATTGAATTCCTGCACCCACACGGATCTCAAGTAGTTCTGTAAAATGGGGGTTGGTATAAGATATAAAGGGATTATTAGCTAGGGTGTTGCGGAACCTGGTGAATTAAAACGAGTGATTAAGACTGGGAATACCCCCAGCGGTCAAGCGCACAGAGTATTAGACATTGTGTAGAAGCTTCTTGACCGGGTCCTCACTCGGTCATTGTGTCATTCACCTTCATCCAACGACACGTGTTGAACCACTTAAAGATGTCACAGAAAACTATGGATAAGTGGAAAGAATGTAAACCTGGCTCTTTGGGGCTGGTATTATATGAAACAATAGCCAGATGGCAAAAGAAAGTCCCGAAAGATGAAGAAAAGAAGGGGCTAGATAGATTTGTCGACTGGACAAAAGAAATGCAAGAAAAAGGAATGTTTGGAGACTATGAGAGTGTTCCACCAAAATTAAGCGACTGCAGCATGTTTCTTAAACTAGCAGCCAGAAGTTTGGAACAAACCCAAGCTAAACTGTATAATGCAGGCATACTTCTAAAGGAGTAGACCACAGAAAAGAAGGTAAAATATATCTTCTGGTCTGTGTAGATTCATTTTCTAGGTGGGTGGAAGCCACACCCACTAAAACTGAAAAAGGGAAAGAAGTTGTCAAATTGCCAACAAGAGAGATCATACCCAGATTTCCAGTACCAGAAATACTAAGATCTGATAATGGTCCCCACTTCTCTAATGAAGAACTCAGGGAAGTAGAAAAAATGTTTGGGATCAGACATAAGTTTGGTGCAGTTTATCACCCAGCCTCACAAGGGGCTGGTGGAATGGACAAATCATCAAAGAAGGCCTGGCAAAGGTCTGTGCAGACACAAAGCTAACCTGGATTGAAGCACTGCCCATTGTGCTATTTAACCTAAAATCTACCTCATACGCCACCTTGAATGTTAGCCCACATGAAATCCTGACAGGAAGGAAAATGCCCTGTCGGTTCACTACTGCACCAAACAGATTCACCACCTGTTATGTTGCAGCATAAGAACTTATGTGAGTACGTGAAACAGTTGAACAACACGGTGATGAGTATCTCTCAACAGGTAACAGAGATTCTCACCAAGGAGCAAGGCCAGGATACTTCACCTGTTGAAGTAGGAGACTGGGTCTTAAGGAAAGTCAACAAACTCAACTGGTCTTTCCCTCGGTGGAAGGGGCCATACAAAGTAGCAGAGTAGCTAAATCCCATTGTGTAAAGGTATGGTTGATGGACAACAGACTGAGTAACTGGATACATAGAACCCACTGTACTCTCACCCAGGACCCTAACGAAAGAACACTGACTGAGGTTCGAACTGACCTAAGAACTTTTTCCACTGACAATGACTCCATCGTACCCTCAGAGACTAAAACAGACCTTGACCAGACGCCTGATGATGCAACTGACAACAATAATACTACCACAGACACTATGTCTTTGGACCAAAGTCACAATAGCAATCCTAACCATAATGACCCTGCTCACTGTTGTGCCACTTATGGGAAGAGAGACCCACCGTCCACCCTCTCCTGAGACAGCTGAGCATCGATTGGTAACAAGATCATGGAGACATCGGTGACCCCTGAAATGGTGATTTACTGAAAACGTGGATGGCATTGTAAGGTTCGATCTATACTCGGTCATGAATTGTAAAGCATCCGCGTTCTATCACAGACAGCCTAAAAGTTACGTGTGTATCGCTCCAGACCAGAAATATCCCTACCATCCAAAATGTCCCTGGGAACACGTAATGGTAAACACTGGATCTGATGATTGGGGTTATCAACTTAAAAACCCATTGAAGTCCCGATTAACATTGATTAAATGCGTATCAAAGTACCCTTGTAAAACAGAGTCCTGTAACCCTCTCATTCTTACACTAAAAAACCCCCAACCATCGGATGCCGGTCACTACATTATCGGGGTTGAAGACCTTTTGACAGATCCCCTAGGTTTCGTAGTGATTGAAGTTATCTCGCGACCCTCTTCTCCGGCAAACTGGTAACAACAAATTGACCCCCTCCGGAAAAAAGTCTCTGACCTAACTATTAAGGAAACCCTAGCCATAGAGACAGGTTTTACACAAGAAAATTACTGGTTGAATTGGGTAGAAAACACGGCCAAAGTAACTAGCAAAGAAGACTGTATAGTATGTTCCGCCCCCAGACCAGCCCTTTTAACTGTACCATCACCGTTCTCTTACAATGAAACCTACTGCATGATGCATGACCCCCTACCCACTATCCTCACCCGAAGTGTTGCCCCCAATTTTTTACACTGGTCAAGAATAAACATACTTGTATAACCAGAATTGATACTTCTGGATCCAGCATAGGTGATATTCCAGACAACTGGTGTACAAATACTATCGACGTTACTAATTGGACAAATGTCACAAAACTCACCTATGCTTGACAGGATGTTTACTGGTATTGTGGTGGAAAATGATTGAGAAATACACTGCCTAATAACTGGTCTGGGACATGCACTATAATGTGCACTTTAATGTCCAGAGACTTAACAACATGACTATAGATAGTCGGCCTACATGGACAACTGTCTACTACCACACTGATGACTTATCAAAATAGACTGGCTCTGGATGTTTTGCTTGCTGAGAGAGGTGGTGTATGCTCTATGTTTGGCCAAGACTGTTGTGTGTTCATTCCTAATAATACTGCTCCAGATGGCTCTATAACCCAAGCCCTCTCCGGCCTTAAGACCCTGTCGGAAGAGTTAGCAGAAGAAAAGAAAACTCAGGGATAGACAATCCATTACCTGGTTGGTTAGAGAATGGCTTTGGTAAGTGTAAGACCTTGATCACCTCTGTACTCCTCTCCTTAGTGGCAGCAGTGACGATGTTAACCCTATGTGGTTGTTGCTGCATACCATGCATCAGGCACCTCTGTCTAAAATGTATTACTACGGCCATTAATGATAAGTTTTCTGCCCAACCCCCTTATCAGCTAGTTCAGCATACTGGAAGGACCATTCCCCGGGTCTCCCTCTCTGAGCCCGGAGAGAACGAGACTGAAGTGGATCCCAAAACGGAGGATGAAGAAAACCCTTGTTTGTACACCTGAATCATTACATACACAACAACTGCTAAGGTCTAATACATTTCTACATATACTTCTCGCATTCACATAGAGGCGTGATACTTTTAGTATTCTGTTTTGGTTACTAAATGGTTACTGAATGAAAAGTTACTAAATGGTTTATGGATGACTGTTTAATCGATGTTTTAGAGAATATTTTATTGTCCAATCAAATGAATGTTTAGAGATTTCCACCTGCTTGTGCAAAGAAGAATTGCTTGCTGCTGGTAAATGCAATGAAGAACAGCTTACACATAGTCGCTCACATATAGGATGCTACATGCAGTGAATAAACTGCTTCTGATCAATGATTTAGAGATTCTGTTGATTATGGGTTATTGGTTAAAGTTTTGAGACCTCATGTCTAAATGTGTCACATCCTACGGTGTTGTGGTCACCTGCAGTTTGGGGGCCTGTTGGGATGGTCACCACTGTAAGATGTGATACAATATAGAGATAGAGGACCTACCTCATTTGATTGACATGATAAAATCATGTCAAAAGGGGGATTGTTATGAATAAGTTATAATTTGACACTATATTTAAGATATGATTTGACATCATGTATGCACTGTTCTGTTAGAATTAGATGATCTGACACTATGTGCTCTGTCCTGTGCTTGAACTCACATAAACTGATGAGTGTCCCTACAACACCAGATAGCGGTGACTCTCACCTGATAAGCAAGTACGAGATGTAACTGCAGTGTCTTCGCTCTCTGTCAGCTAGATCTGTTACAATAGATACACGCCTGACTCACAGCAGATTCACACACATACTTAACACATATTCTGTGCACACATCATAAACCAAGAGTGGACAGCATCATCTAACTCATCACACTCTATCATAAAGTCCAACTTCTGTATGGGGCAGGACCAGCCCAAGAAGATAACTGTGAACTATAAATTTGAACTGTTTTCTCAAAGCTGTGTCCATTTTGGCTGAGATCCTGACTGAGCTCTGTCACTACGCACCCAGCGCTGCTGTACTTTACCTGTGACCTGAATAAATTCTTCGTCTGTGAACTGAAGACTTCTGTGGTTTGTTCTTGGGTTTCCAATAAAAGAACCGACTCTTAACAGCAGGGAGAGTGGGGATCCCCAAGACCCAATCACTGGTAGGAAGTATTTTTTGGTTGGATTCTTCTCTTGCTATCAATACTTGGGGTCCTCGTAGGCAGACATTTCTTCTTCTTCCACATCACTGTCAACCAGCTTCTTTTATGCCTAAATCAGCCAACACCCTTCCTGTTTCACAGGTCGATTTCCCCATCTCCCTGCCGTGATTCACCCCTTATATGGTCAATGGTTCCTCCTCACGTAGGGAGTTAGGCACTTTCCTCTTCACCTCTCTGTGACCTAACCCCTCCTCAGAGGGCCGGATGATGTCACCATCAGTTCCTGAAGCCTCCTCTCCTCAGCCTGCCTCAGCCTGTTCCCCATCTCAGTGTACATTTACCATTATATGCCTCGACCTTTGCTCTACCACTCTCATTATTAGTTCAAAAGGTTACAGACATCATTTTCACCATATCCCAGGTTTCAACACAAACTACACAATATACCAGGTTTCAACACAAACTACACAATATCCCGGGTTTCAACACAAACTACACAATATCCTGGGTTTCAACACAAACTACACAATATCCCAGGTTTCAACACAAACTACACAATAGCTAAAATCACACATGACTATCTTTCCCTATCTTTACCATTGGGTACAGCATAAATCACACATTTAAGCACATATTCATTATACCCCCCAAGCTGCTCCTTCTCCTCCTGGAGGCCAAGCCCCAGAACCTCAACCATACTTGACAGCTCACACTCTTCTC
This sequence comes from Caranx ignobilis, assembly GCA_021432705.1. Taxonomy (NCBI): domain Eukaryota; kingdom Metazoa; phylum Chordata; class Actinopteri; order Carangiformes; family Carangidae; genus Caranx; species Caranx ignobilis. The sequence continues at coordinate 2,190,022 of MU269980.1, forward strand.
CACGTTTGTACTCGTCCTCCCACTGTGTCTGAACACAACGGCACCTTGCTGCTCCCAGCTGAGTCTGATAAAGACGCAGCCCATCTTCATCTGCTGATCCTGTAATTTAAAAGCCAGTAACAATAACAGGTCAGTTTCTACTGTGTGTCCTGTGTTTCATCCAAACTAAATAAAAAGATACGATGAAGAGATAACAAGGAATGTCCCTGCCCAAGATGCCTGGTACCCTGAAATTAAAACTTTTCATAGAAAAAAATATATATTATGCATATAGACATATACACTATACCTTAATAAATTGCAGTAAATTGGAATTAAATATAATTTGGTGGTGCAGGCGACTGGCCACAATGTGTAAAAAACATGAGAGTTAATAATTAAGAAAAAGACCATGCATCTGCTTCACCATATTACAATAGAGAAATACATAAAGCAAGAAAGTGATCAGAGGAGAAAAAAGGAGAAAAACAGTGGGAACAGTAACAGTGGATGAGTTTGACTTTGATCATTAATCATGATAATAATCCTGGTATATATCTGACAGAGGGGGTTTGTTTCTAGATGTTGTGAAATAACATTCACTTCTCAGCTTCTGCTCTGTCACCTTTTTGGCAGCGCCAAGCTCCGCCTTGGCTAATTTAAGCGTGTGAAGAGGCCATGAGGGCCTCCGAGATGGCAAATGACCTTGTTAGCATCATTAGCACTGCTGGACCTATGGGTGTTAATATCCGGGTTAATTCGCTAGTGCATGAGCTAAGCTAACAAGCCAAGTATAGACAGTGCAGGCACTGAATCCTGCACACTGAGTGAACAACAACACAGAATTCACTTACCTCGAAGAAACAGGAGCTCAGACCTTCTCACATGCGACACACAAACACGGCCCAGAGCTAGCCACCTGTCAGAACTCTCCTGCCTTCCACAGAGTGTAAAGAGGTGAGTTCTATCAACAGTCTCATGAAGGAGGATATTAGCTGACCAGAACAAATTTGGCAACATGGAATTGGTCCAGACCGAAACTGTTTTTGTACCAGGCTGTAAACATGTTTATCTCTTGCTGTAAGTTGGACATTTTTTCATGGGACTTTACGAGATCTGACTCACACACTCTAGTGGTCAAGAGAGGAACTGCAGTTTCACACCTCTTCCGGTCTTCTTGTAACATTTATTCTGTTGTTTATTTTACTGAACCTGTCTGGGCAACATATTTTTTGGTTTAACACCAGTCTGATGACCCATCACTCTAAATTAAATGTTCTTGGTTTTGAAATGTACAGTAATTTCAGGCATACAGCAGCACATAAAAGCAGAACTGAAATGGCAGTATACAACAGGCAACCCTACAATAATGGAAAAATCAGAGGCACATAAATACATTTTGTTTAGTTTTTTAATAAACTGAGAAGAATTCAATTCTAAAGCAAAAGGTGAAAAGTGAGGAGTTGTCTGCTGTTGATGTGTCAGCGGTCAGCAGAGGGTCTCACCTATCCTCTGCTGCCACCTGTGTGTCACACATTGAGTCATGTTGAAAATAGACAAGGAGCTGAGGAGCGCGGTGTGCTTTGTTTACAAACTGAGCAGTTGCCAAGTTTGGGAGTTTGTAGTTGATAAAATGCAACAACAGGAAGAGTGAGAAAGAAACATTGAAGAATTATGTCATCTTGTTTCCAAATTGCAAGAAAAGTTTTGTGTCTGAGACAGCAGTAGGGTGACATCGGCTGGCCAGTCAGTGGTATTGCATTGATATGGACCTATGATGGATAGGTAACTTACTGAGGTTTATGCCCCTCTGGCATTTTTAGATTTTTCCTAAAGTCTGAGTGAAGGTTGACAACTGATTTTACATCACAGTCCTGACCTGCAGTCAGCTCAAATGCTCTCCCTTGTCATGTGTAGTCAAGACGTCTCATGCCCTCAGATTGCCACAGTCAGTGGTCTCCACTGAAAAGACAGAATTTAAAATCTCTCCCTTTTAAGCGTTTCTATTTAACATCCTTAGAAAAAATGACTGGAAGGCCATCTGGGCCGCCTATAGCTTCTGATATCTCTGCTACAGTTAGTTATTTATGCAGGTTTTTTCCCCTGGAATCTTTGGAAATATGAATTTGTCTAAAGATTCAGTTTGGATATCAACATTGATGGCATGTTCAGATCTTTTTTGAAAAAAAAATAAAATAAAATAATTTCCATTGGATCAATTACCTTCTCTTTTTATTGTTGTTTAATGTAAGAAAGTATTCACCCCTTGATCATAATGGATTGTTTAAGTTCCATTTAGCCTTTTCATATGACATGTAACATCCTTAACTCCCTCTGCTAAGGAGAAAACCTAAGGTGTTTTGTGCAACTGGTCCTTTGAAAAAACCCTTCAGACTTTTCTGCATAATTAAACATGAAGGTGGTTAGATGTGCACTGACTCACTGACAGATGACTGAACTGAACTGTGTGCTGCCTCAACACTAAATTACAGTGCGAGGCCAAGTGTGTGTGTGCGTGCGTGTGTGTGTGTGAGAGAGAGAGAGAGAGTAAGAGAGAGAGAGCAGAGCTGGCAAAATGTGACTGTTTTTCCTGGAAGTCAGCAGCAGTGTGTGGGAGGAGCTGGATGGTTCTTTCTTCCATTGACACACTTTGAGAGCACAGCAACTCCTGATTTTACCTATAACATAAACCATCATAAAAAAAAACAACAACAACAAAAAGAAAAACATCACATAATCTTCTGGTGCAACAAAAATCTTCAACTAAAAGTCGAACAAGTGTTCTGTCAGAAATTCTAAAGTCTTGGCTGTTTAGGTGTAGGTCTGTTGAATGTGTGTTTGGGCATCGCCTGAGTAAATAAACAGATTCCCCAGCTGTGGAGCTTGACATGCTTTGCGGGGCATTGTGGTGACTGTTATGGTTCTGAAGTGAAACCTGGAGGATCGAAGTGAACGGAGGCGGAGCAGGGACCCTGTTTGTGCATTGTGGGGGCGTAGAGCTGGAGCCAGGCGGTCCAGAAGGACAAATACACACCCACTCTTTCCCCTGGACGTATGTGCAAAGCGCCATGAAGGCACTGAGCTAAAGGATGAATCAGTGCACAAAACATGTCGAAATCCTGAGACTCACTGCTGTCAACTGTCTTCTTACATCAGTTTAGCTAAATTTTGTTTAGCTAAACAAAAATAGCTTGCCTCATTTGCTGTTGTAGGTCACACATCAGCAGAAACACGACTTTTGCATATCCAGTTAAAGGTTCTTTGTGGGGCTTTCATTTCAATTTTCATACATAATTTTGTTGCTTTTAAATGAAGACAGTGGACTTGCTGAGGTAACTCATCAAATGTGGGCCATAATATAGACGTATTCTCATTGCTTGACTGTGTGAACAAATTTAATCTAACTTTATACCCAATTGTGGTCTTATCAATTTATGATCGGTAGACACAAAGAGTTAATGTGGCTGAGGTACAGAGTCTTCCATAACTTGACACCAGTGTGTTTGTTTTCCAGAGTGAAGTGGGCCTCTGGTTATTTGAGTAACAAGAAGACAGAGTGTTCCTTTAAGTGACTGGACTGAGAGCGGTTTGGCTAAAGACAGTTTACTGAGTCATCATATTTGACCCACAACTGGAGGTTGAGTCAGTGAAGGGATTCTCTTGTTGCTAGTTCTTCGATATGGCTTCACGATTAGATATATGGATTAGTGAAACCAAAGCGGTGGCTCACTGCACTGGTCAAACAAACAGCCTGTCTCTTTATTTTTACATTGTGTAGTGACCACAGACACAGCCATGATCCATCCAGGGTGGATTATTAACCAGTCAACAGGGGGGCGGCAGTGGTTGAGTCCAGGCACTACGTGGTCCAGCCTAGAGAACACTGGCCATATCTGTCTTTACACTTATTATATTCATCTCCTCTTTTAATCCCCTTTGTTCCTCATCGTCTGTCGCCACATCAGTCCCAGGTCAGGTGAGTGTGGACCATCTTTGATTTCACCGAAACCCTTCTCAACTGGGTTCTGAGTATCTGCAGAGAAAATGTGCTGGCATTCTTTTGCAGCACTGCTAAAATAGTCTGCAATTTACAAAACTGCAATCAGTCATAGAGAAGGTTCAGAGCTGCACTCAGACACTGATGTTGCACTTCGTTCAATTCATAGGTGTACCTTGAATATATCGGTATGTATGAGCTTGGCGCTTATCTAGCGTATACAGTGGTGGTTCATGTAGTTCAGTGAATTGTGTGCTCTGTGTATTCAGTGTATTACAGCTCAGCCAAAAAAAGGTTCTGAAACAGTAACCTTTAGTCTCCTGGTAAACACAGCAGCCATATCTGAAACCTCAAGTGACTCTAAAGCTACTGATCCACCATTACAAAGAAAATGTTTGAATATGCAGCATTTGATCATCAGTAGTTCAGAGCAGTGTTAAACACTTTGATCCAGACCAAAATATTTTGACAATGATTGGATGGATATTCAGTATAGACATTCCTGACCCCTAGAGGAGGAACTCTACTAACTGGTGATCCATTGACTTTTCCTCCAGTACCATCCTTAAAGTTCATGACAGGAAACCTTCTTTGAGATTAATGCTAGCATACCAAAAATGCTGGTCTGGGCTAGTGTACATATAGTATTGTTTCATGTCGCACTGTTGAACTAAATATGGGTGATTCAATTCCTGAACCCCCCCAGATATGCCAGTTGGGAAATCTAAGTGTGGTTGTCACCATGGAGGACTTGAAAAAGAAAGATTTTCAGTTTTATATTGCCTGAGTTGCACCAGAGGCCTCGGCCACAACCAGCAAAAGTCTTTGGAGGGTGAAGGTAACAGACATTTGATTAAGATTAGGCCTCAAATTTGTACTTTGGTTACTGGTTCCATCATGTGGCATCAAAGATCCTTGAAGCTCAATCTTATCTTATTCATTAGCCCAGCCTCCATGCTATGAAAGTGTTTCCCTCATGGCCAGTGATGTTTCTCTGTTTTTCAGGCTGGTTGTTTGGAAATGAAGCTGCGTCCTCTTCTTTTCTTATTTTGTCTCTGCCACCTGGGACTTACTGTAAGAAGAACCTCAGTCTAGTGAACTAACCTCTTTTCATTCTCTTTGATGTATCTGTATTCTCAAGAACCTGAACCCTGACTGTTCCTCTGTTTTCAGGAGGAGCCCACTCCAGTAGCTCCTGATGTTTCTGATTCTGTAGATAAAGAGGAGGAGACAGATGACTTGGTTCAGAGCTGTAGTGGAGGGCAGGTTTTCAGCCGTGAGGAACACCAGGCAATCGGGGGAGCCATAGAGCGACTGGGTTTACAGCTCCTGCAAAATCTTCCTATTGGCCCACAGCAGCCAAATGTCATCTTATCGCCACTCAGTGTGGCCTTTGCCCTCGCTCAGCTCACCTTAGGTCAGTCAGTTCCTAATGTGCCCATGTTGGCAGCGCTTGAGAAATTGTTGGGGATCACTAAAGTAATTAAGGATTGTCCTTTCGTAACCATAAATGTGTCCACCAAATTTCATCACAATCCATTCACTTTATAATACATCTCTGTCCGGTGGACCAACCAGCATTTTTTCCTCATAGGTGCTCGCAACGAGACAGAGAGGCTTCTTCTGAAGACCCTCCATGCCCACAATTTACCATGTTACCATCATATACTGGGAAGCCTTGTACCTCATTTCAGCAAGACATCATTGGATGTGGCAACACGGATGTACCTGAGACCAGGTGCGTGATAATGAGTCTGGAACTGGTGATGGCTTTTGAGAGGTTTGGATTAAAATTCATTTTACTCAACTTGGTAATTTTCTTTCTTCTTTTCTTTCTTCTTCTTTCTTACATCTAACTCAGGATTTGAAGTGAAGGTTTCTTTCGTTGAGGACTCCCTGGCCAGGTACCACCTACAATCAATTGAATGCATCAGTAGATTTTGAAGTTGACATTTTGAGCTTGAATGTCTCAGTGAGTGTTAATGACAAACTCATCACAGAGTTTGGACAAAACTATTTTCTCCTCTGTCAGATTACAAAGATTGGGCACTACAGACCAGAACCAAAATACACATAGTTGGTCAAACAAGCTGGTCTAAGACAGGCAGATAAGATAGATTGATGGATTTATCAGAGTTGATAAGCAGCAACAAACTAGTGAGTGAATCTGAACTGTTTATACAGGGGAATTGATTTGCTAAATGGGCAACAGCTGTGAAGACTTGGATGAGACAGCTCGGCAGTGACACCTGCTGGTCATGTTGAAAATGACATGACCTGAAAAGAGTACAGGTAGTAAGAATGGCAGTGGCCAATGGAGAAGGGAGAAGCTATGGGAATGTGAGATAATGTATTTTTAAGATATGTTTTTCTTGGATCTATACCACATGACAGGTTCTGTCTTTTTTGCTGTCAAAAGTTTATACAGTGGGTGTGGAAAGTATTCAGACCCCTTTCAATTTTTCACCATTTGTTATGTTGCAGCTTTATGTTAAAAATCAATAAAATTAATTTTTTTCCTCATCAATCTACACTCACCATCCCATAATGACATCACAAACCCAGAATTATAGAAATTTTTGCTAAAATATCATGTGAACATAAGTTTTTAGAGCCTTTGCTGTGACACTCCTGCAGGTCATTCAGGTGCTCTCAGATCTGTGCTTTGCTACAGTTCAGTCTCTGAGCTCTTGGGGCAGTTCCTTCAACCTAATGGATCTCTTTGCTGAGTGTAAGGCCTTATTTAGACAGGTGTGTACCTTCCAAATCATGTCCAAGTTATTCAATTCAACACAGCTGGACTCACATGAAGGTGTAGAACCATCTCAAAGATGAACAAAAGAAACTGAGAGCACCTGAATGACCTGCAGGAGTGTCACAGCAAAGGCTCTGAAAACTGATGTTCAGGTTATATTTCAGTTTTTATTTTTAATTAATTTGCAGAAATTTCAAAAATTTTGGGTTTGTGCTGTCATTATGGGATGGTGAGTGTAGACTGATGAGAATTTTTTTTTATTGATTTTAACATAAACCTGCAACATAACAAATGGTGAAAAATTGAAGGGGCTCTAAATACTTTCCACACCCACTGTATGTATCATGATTGCTATAAAAGTAAAGGGGGTGTGTGTTTTTTCAGGTATCAATCACAACCTGTACCGTTGGTCTCTGTGGAAGAGGTCAACCAGTGGGTGGAGAATGTCACCAATGGTCACATCCCCAACTTCCTGGAAAGTATCCCACATGATGTGGTACTTATGCTCATGAATGCGGTTTACTTCAAAGGTGATCCCTTCCACCAAAAGACATCACTGTATGTTTGTTTACATTCTGGGAATACCCAGAAAGGAGGTGATATTTAGATCCAACTGGTTCTGTTACAAAAAACATGCAACCGTTGGCATCCTTTGTGGGATTTGTGGGGTCATCTACCCCCAGAGCTCCAGTGGTTGCTGAACAGTGATTGTGTTGCCTTGTGTATTTAGTGTGACTGTGAAGGACGGTTGACACAATTGGATTGGATTGCTTAGTCTTTGCAGGTATCAGCTAGAGCTTGTGTTTGTCCCAAGCTTTTGCTGATCAGTCACCTCCCACATTTTTGTCCCCCCAAAAACAGCTGTTTTTGTCCTTAGGCCAGTTGGTACATTGAATCTGTCCTTCAACAGGAAAGAAAGCCAGGTACCCAGTCCAATTCATCATTCATCATCAACGTCCCATGCTGTCTTGAAACCAACACAATGAATTCTGTGCCAAGTTCCATAAAGCTAAAATCACAGTCAGAGTTTGCCAGTCATATGGGCTGGGCACTGGGCATAGAACCTAGTCTCAAACTTGGGAAACAATCTTCATGGTTGCTACCAAGTTTTCACTGCACACTGGAGTGTATGGTGCAAGACAGAAGAATTAGATCTTTCCATTTTAATATAACCACACCAGATACTTCCCAGACCAGTGCTGTCTTCTCCATTAACATTGCAAACAGCAAAGACAGTGATGTGGTGCACCATGAGCAGTCTAATATTCATCCATTGAGGGGCTACTTTAATTCTACGAATGCAAACTCAGAAGCAGGTGATGCATTAACTCAACTTGTTCAAACCAAACTTTTCCTTTGAGTTACTAATGATCCCATTGTGTTTGTCTTTATGTTCATCAGGTGAATGGCAGACGCGATTTGACCCCCAAGTGACCTCCAAGGGAGCATTCTACTTGGATGGCCAGAACTCAGTGTTGGTGGACATGATGAGGTCTGCCCATCACCCTCTACGCCTGCTGGATGATCCAGAACTAGATGCACAAGTAACACTGACATTCTTGGACACATCATGAATGCATGACTTTCTCTTTTCCCCACTAAAAAAACATTTGGGGGGTTTTAGTGAACATTTCAAGGGGCATTCTGGATTTTGTCTTTTTGGACATATATTTTGTATCTTAAACCGTGCTCACTTAAAATGGACAAAAATAGAAGCTATGTTGAAATTGTCAGTTGCCCTCCCATGGTTCTACCCTGCCGTTGGGGTTTAGAGTCTGGTGCAGTTATGGGCTACTGTGGGCATCTGATCAGGGTCAAATCCCTCAAGATGGTTTTCTGCTCATGTTCCCGTTCCAACTTCAGAACCCATCTTAGGATCCTCCAGGAAGAGCTGAACAACAGGGCAGGTCAGAGGGATGGTTGGGTTTCCTGAGCCTGCTGCCTCTGATGACTAGAACTATTTCGCTGGTTCTCTTACAGTTAACTATAAACAAATGATTTTAGTGGCCATGGTTTAACAAAAGTATGTGTCTAGCTCATGCCTTGTACCACTTTTTTTTTCTTTCTTTCTTTTCTCCTTCACCCTTTAACCCCCTAATGCTTCTCTTGTCATTGTGTTCAAAGTTATTCATGTGAAAGGTCAAAGCAAGTCTTTTCTCTCGTCCAGGTTGCCAGTTTTCCCTTCAAAGGAAACACCAGCTTCTTAATTGTCCTGCCCTTGCCAGGCAGGGTAAATGTGTCATCGTTGCTTCCCAAACTGAACATCTCCGACTTATATAGACGTCTACCTCAGGAGAAAACAATCCAGGTCAATTTACCGAAGGTGAAACTGCAGTACCGGCAGGAGCTCCAGGAGGCGCTGAGCAGCATGGGTGAGAGGATTATCTTCTCTAAGTCAGGGTGCAAGAAGCAATATAAATGATCTGGTGATGTCACCACCATACGTCAGTTATGTAGTGTAGTGTCACATGATTTGACCTCAGATTAGTGGGTTTGTATCTGGGCTTCAGCGGTTAATTTCACCTCTGTCTTTGTTCCTCTCTATCAGGCCTTAGTTCTCTGTTCACGGGTCCCAACCTCTCTGGGATTTCTGACCATCCTCTGAGGGTGACGAGTGTTCGCCACGCCAGCACTGTAGAACTCAGTGAGGAGGGCGTGGAGGCATCTGCCACCACTGTTGTGACCTCCATGCGCTCCGTCTCCCTCTTCTCAGTCAACTCCCCTTTTGTCTTTGCCCTTGTCGATGATGCCTCCTTGACTCCCCTCTTCATGGGTGTTGTCACAAACCCTGCCCCCGACAACAACCCCATGCTAAATGACGATCCCCACAGCAACAGCACCATGAGCGACCAGCCTGTTATGGACAGCACCAGAGATATAAACAGCAAACAAATTAGGAAGACAGAGTCGGAAGAAGGGGGCAGCAGCAGTGTGCGGGCATGCAGCGCCTCCTCTGGTGAGAAAGAGCAGCCATGCAGTGTAAACGAACTTGAGGGAAATGGGCAGAAGAAAACACAGGAAGAAAAACCCAGCTCCAATCCAGACCACTCTGTTCCTGTCTGAAGAGCAACATCTTTGTCATTAAAGGAGGCATTTGACATTTTGAGAAAAAATTGTTGTCTTTCCCACTAAAGCAGCGTCTGATTAACTTAGCTAATCATAAAGACAGGTAACGAATAGCCTGGCTCAATCCAAAGGTAACAAAGCTCAAATGCAAAGTTACCTCATATCTCATATGTTTAGTCTGTAAGCTAATTTCCCAAAAGGTCAAATGTTTCCTTTAAATTAACATTCAGACAACCGACACGATGCTGTCCCAGTCTCATGTTAGGTGACCAGCAGTGACCAGTTTCAGTTCAGTTTTATGTGATGGACTTAACAATTTCAAATAGTAGAACCTCTGGTTCACTGATGTTGTACTATGAGCTTCTCATTGGATGTAATAATATTAAAAGACAGTGTTCAGTGACTGTGTTTCGGGTTTATGCTGATAAAAGAGCTGCATTGTTCACTCACTGAGGAAACCTGATACTGGTACATAAACGAAATGTTACGATTCTTCTTCTGTTGTCTTTTTTTGTTTTGTTTGAAGATTTTTATTCACAATGTGATGAGTTTAATTTCCTATTCAGTTGGGGAAAATAAAGAGTGTGTTTGTGTTGTGGGAAAAAGACAGTAGTTACTCTGGATTTGTTTCAGCTTCACTGGGAGAAGAAAATCCAGCTCTTCTCTGAAATTATAGTCCCTTTGCCTTGAGTCTTTAAATACAGAACCTGCTCGACTGTTTCGGTTACTGTGAGGCCCATTGTAGAGTTTTAGATCAGTGTGAAATAAGCGCTGGGCAAAAACAACTTATTTGTGCTCAAAACATTATCCCCATTCAGGCCAGTCCCCAGGCCTCTCCGTTGAAGTTTTCCAGCGGGTAAAACTTCACCACAGCGCTGGGTGTCTTTCTCCCAGAGCACTTTTGACCAGTGGTGTAGTCTATGTGATACGCAGGTATACACAGTATACCCACTGTAAATGCATTAATATTTCAGTATACCCACTTCAACAAAACTATCTAACTATAGTCTGTGTGATACAGGTATGAATAGTGTACCCACCTAAAAAGCAGTGTACCCACTACAACACATTAGACTACACCACTGCTTCTGACACCATGTCAAATAAGTGCTGGCCAACACAACTTACTTGTGCTCAAAGTGTTAGCTTTATTTCAGTAACCACAGCATCACAATGAGCGACCAGCAACACAGTGAGAGAGAATGAGAGCTCCTAACTGTGTTTTAGACCCCATCATCCTACCGCGATGTTGGTATATGTACCTGGACCTGACTACAACCTAGCGGTAGAGCGCATAGCAGACTGTTACAGTATCACAGAGCTGTCATCCTGACCGGCAAACAGCCTGTGTTTCTACTGGGCAACTTCAACAGATGTGACATCACTGCTGTGCTGTTGCCAGATTTGGAACAGTCTGTAACATCCCCGACGAGGCTGGACAGGATCCTAGATCTCTGTAATGAAAATATACCTGGAGCATTTATTTCTAAAGCATGCCCACCCATTGGTCGTCCAGACCACAGATTAGATTATACCCAAACAACAAGCCCTGGGTGACAAAACACCTGAAAATATGCCTAAATAAAAAGAAGTAGGCATTTATGAGTGGTGACAGACAAAAGGTTAATGAGTTAGAGAAAGAGTTCAGACAGAAATCGAGGCTGGCTAAAATCCATTATAAGTCTATATCTACCATCATCCCAAGACCACAAAAGCTGCGGTCCCCAAGGACCAGTTTGCATATAAAGCACAGCTAGGGGTGGAGGATGCCTGCCTGACTCTTCTGGACAGTGTTACCATAAATGTTCCAGGATTCTATTTCTAGACTTTTCCTCAAACTTTAATACAGTCAACATAAACACCTTACTAAGCCACCTCACTGAATTACAGATTAGAGTTGGAGTAAACATCTTTAAAACTAAGGAGCTGTGCTGCTGCAGGAGAACAACATCTGGTGATGCTGCTCACACACTTCTACACTCACTGGAAATCAAAGGGCAGGAGGTGGAGCAAGTGGAGGCCTTCAGGTACCTGGGGACAGAGGTGGACAGAGCACTGTCCTTTTCTGCCCATTCTGTCTACATTTAGAAAAAGGCACAACGCTGCTCTCTCTGCTGAGAAAACATTCTGCCGCTTGTTTACCAGTCACTCGCTGAGTCAGTTCTCACAACAATGTCTCATCTTGTTGCACCTTTCTCGCTGTTAAAGACAAATCTAAACTGTCATGGGTCACCAGGCTTGCAAACAAAATAACAGACACCACACAGTCCTCACTTTCAGACCGTCAGACAGAAAGCCACCAATCCACTCCACCGTTCATTTCACCTCCTCCCCTCACCAGCAAGGACAAAGCTACTGAAAAATCATTCATTTCAACTGCCATCACAACAACTTTATTAACAAGACTGAATGGACACTCAGTGTTTATTTTACAGTTTACATCCATTTTATGTGTTATCATGTTTTTCATGACATTTTCTTAATTTCTTAGAGCCACGTCAAAGATGAATTTCCACTGCTCTTGCAATGGACGGTAAAGTCTTTCTTTCTTCTTTTTTTAAAACACATTTTATTGTTTTTAAACAGACACAATACAAAACACAGAAACAAGACCCCCCACCCCAACCTGTCAGATAGCACATGAGTTAGACAAGAAGAGGTGCAAAATAGTCAAATTGACCAAGACAATAATATATAATAATAATGACATAATGATGAGCAATTAAAAAAAAAACTACAGTTCTAGTTTGTCTCCAGTCTGCAGTATGAAATCATGAGTTGAGGTGACCAGCCATCAGCAGCCTATTATACTCTGTGTTCCTCAGTTTGAGGGTTGCAAGGGGAGGCCTTATTCCATTCAGAAACCTGTCTGCCCATTAATAGCAGATTTTTCAGATCTGCAGGTATATAGTCTTGGAAGGGTGTCCAAACTTTGAAAAATAACTCACCCTTACCCTTTACAAAGAGTGACACTAGGTAGAAGAGCTTTGATCCAGTTTTGCAGTTGGCCTATACACTTCAACTAGCAGGAGTTTCTCAAATAGCTTATAATGTGATGCAGTGAGATGTAAGTCCCTGGAGGGAAGGCCTAGGAGGAAAAGACCAGGGTCTTTCTTCATTTTTATTTTAAATATCCCATGACTACCTTGGAGAATAACAGGAGTAATATATGCAGCGTGTGAAGTATCTTGTGCTGAGTTTCTCTCAACCGGTTGTCAGTAGATGTGGACCTGATGAGGCGTAGAGTTGGGTAAAGTCTTTCTGATTCTGATCAACTGACTTCTCAACTGAACTGTAAATCCTATGACTCGGCCTACGACATGGGATGTCCGTCTACCTGTAAAACCCAATAACTTGACTATCAGTGCAGGCCCTTGTTGAATACTTTAGTAAGAGCCAGTTAATGAAAAAATAACAGGTGTTACCAAGCTGAGGTTGTGACTCAGCATTTTCAGATCCATGTGTGTGTGACATGTTTTTGTTCAGTCTTATCACTAAAAAGTATTTTGTGTTTGAGGTTCAGTGAACATTTGTGCAAATGTGAAGAGATTCACTTGAACTTTGAACCACCAGCTCTGAGTCCCTCTTAATGTTGTCGACAGTTTTGAAGAAGGTTCATGTTACTCAGTCATCAGCTCCATGAGAATGGACCTGGACACATTCCCAGGAGGTCTAAGCCAAAACTGCCAGATACCTAAAAAGAACAAAATGTATCAGAGTCTCAGATGATGATCCCTGATCTGAGGTTTAATGTTTAATCTATGAACCTCAATATTGACCAATGGGATTAAAAATTATCAGATGAGGGACATGACAGCACGTTAGGCCCCAAAGCCAAAAAAAGACTATTAAAGTCCATTTGTAGAGATTCAGTCGCGTCTCCAACATACACACTACCACTGTGGATCAAACTCAGACTAGATCAGCTCAGCCTCTGGTTTCTTCCTGTAAACTTTCACTCATTTGGTTTCAGCTGTTTTTTTTGTTTTTTTTGTCCTAGTTGCGCGCTCCCGCCGCCCTGCTGGCAGCAGCCGGACGCGCGCCCTGCGCCGTTGCGGGAGCGGAGCCAGGAGGAGGCGTCGGCGGGGCGAAGTCTCATCTCATCTGCAGACAGAGAGACTGAGAGACGTGGATCGTCCCGGAGCAGACGGACGGAGGTGAGTTGGCTCTCTGCGCAGCTTCCACTTCAGCCTTTCACTTTAACTATGCTTTATCTTTGAATCATGAACTCATGGAGCGTCGCTGCAGCTGCTTCAGAGCCGCAGGGTCTTGTCTCATCAGTCGATATGAAACCCTCACAACTGTCGGTAGAGGCAGATTGTCTGTGACAGACAGACAGACACGGTCTCTCGGTCTGGACTGATCCTGGAGCTGCAGCTTCTTCAGAGTTACTCCTGCTCCTCACAGCATTAGCTGATCAGGGGTTAGGTGACCTGAGGGACCAGGTGTAGTCACCGTCAGTTCTCTGAGGTCATGTGAGGCTGTGGAGACTCTGGAGCCAAGATCAACATGTCTGCAGGACTGTGGATCATCTCATTTCTGTGACCCCGGCTTTAAAAACCTCTGATGTGAAATCAGAGCTGATTCAGCCAATGAGAAACATTTCTGAAGCTCTGAGACAGGTTTGTGCAGGACAGGCCTTCCACCAGACCACTAAGATGAAGGGACATGTCATCATCATCATCTAAATGATGAGCTGTGGTTGTAACACCCATGATGCTTTGCTGCAACCCTGGACTTTTACCATAGTCTGTAGGACTTTTACATAACCTGAGGCAGAGTGTTTACATTGTCGTCCTCTCTCAGGCCGATGATCCTCTGTGTTTCAGTCACAGAGGAGACAATAATAACAGAGTCTCCATCCCATGAGTTTGAGCTTTTCTCTGACCTCAGATCAGCAGAGAAACTGGAGAGTTTAGGAGCAAAAAAACAAAAAAACAAAACATAAGCTAAAGTTTCAGAGAGGTTTCTGTGTTTCCCATCAGGCATGTGTGTGTGTGTGTGTGTGTGTGTGTGTGTGTGTGTGTGTGTGTGTGTGTGGTCTGAGACCTTTGTTCCTGAAGCCACAACAACCAGGTCCAGATGTGAGCAGAAGAACAAAGGAAACTTTGTGTATCTGTCTGTGTGTGTAAGAAGAATATTTAGGCTACGTGTGTGTGTGTGTAGGTTTTTCAAAAAATGTAACCTCACTTCGTTTCCAGTTGGTCACTCATATCTGTCTGGGGTGGTAGCTGGTAGCATTGGACTAAACCACTGTGAAACAGACTGGGGGAGAATCATTAGAATGTAAATGTGTTTTATACTTTTCACGAGTGGCTGATTACATACAGTGCAAATTCACACAACAGTAAGGAGGTGTTTCAAGGGACACTTGTGATTAAAGTTTAAAGCATTCAATATGGACACTCCTTCATGGTACCACCCCAGCCTACTGACACCCCCTCTGTCAAAACATTGACCTTGTGGTCAGCCCTAATCTAGCCCGATGTTCACTGCTGTCAGTCATCTTCTCAGGTTGTTAACCAGCTCCAGCTTCACTTCCTCAGGAAGCACTGACACGTTGACATCATGAGTCAAATCTGCACCATTGTCATGATGCCAAGACACCTTCATGTTTGTCTCTGTGTTTGTCTTTCAGGATGAAGCGAACCACTTTCCTACTGGTGCTCGGAGTCTTGCTGAGCTTCTGTTGGGCTCAGGTAAACACTCACCTGTTTATTTAAAGGCTCGGTAACAACAACATGGCTGCTCACTGGCTACTGACAGTTGGTCTGTCCGATGTCTGTCTGTCTGTCTGTCTGTCTGTCTGAATAACTGCACAGTGTCTGGACCAGGGCCGTCACGGGGGGGTGTGAGGCCCTGCACTTTAACATGGATGTGCATGAATGCAGCTATTCTAGTTGTACTGCATGCATTATCTCGCTGCAATATGTTTTTATCAAGTAGAATAATACATCATAATCATGCACATAGTCTCAGCTATGACTTTTTGCTATTTATTTTAAAGGGAAAAAATCAACTGTACAACAAGTGGCTTTACATCAAGTCAGCTCAGTCACTTTAGTTTTGGCATCTAGACGTTTTAAACAAGTAGGTTAGGCCACTTTTCATTCATAATATATTCATTGTTCATTACAACTATACAACTCATTATTTACTGCACTGTGACTCTAACAAATGAGATGGATTCACCATGCGTGAATTGCGCAGAAACTGATCATGTCAGAGTCACTTTCCTTGACTTCAGCAACAGGATCTTTATAATCCAGTTTGGATGCAGTGTCCTTTTCAATTGATAGCAGGGCAAGCCCACACAGTCTGTCCTGTGACATGGAGGTGCGCAAATAGTTTTTAATTAGTTTCAACTTTGAAAAGCTTCGCTCACCCGTTGCCACTGTTACTGGAAAATTCAATTGGATCCTGAGAGCAATCTCACAGTTATGGAAAGTTCCTTCAATCCCTTTGAGGTAACAAAGTGTTTTAAGTGCTGTAGTTGTTCAGACAGATTGTTTTTTTATTTATTTGTTTGTTATTATGTGACCTTGACAGAGACATGTCATTGATACAAAATCATACATAACTGAAGTATTCATTGAAAAAACAAAAACCAGCAGGATTGCAGGCGCAAGGCCCCCTAGTGGCGGAGGCCCTGTGTGGTTGAACAGTTCACACAGTCTATGCGATGGCTATGGTCTGGACACTTCTTTAGATTTGTGGAGAGTCAAAACTGACATTGGCTTCTCCAGGTTTAGCTTCAACTCTGGGAGAGTACAGACACCTGAACCAGACCACCTAAGGTCTGAATGGTTCAGGATGTAGCAGCAGCTCAGAAATGTCTTGTACTTTTGTAACTGACTAGTCACATGATTCTTTAGTAGCCTCAAGTTGGATTTTCTGCAGCTGCACTCAGAAGTTGATGTCTTACAGTCAGACACTGGTGGTGATGAGGCGGTTGTTGAGGAGGAACATGTGGAGCTCTTCACCACACCAACGACTAAGATGGCTGCCGGCACCTCAGATTTCGGCTACAACCTGTTCCGTGCCCTGGCGAGCCGTGACACCTCAACCAACATCTTCTTGTCCCCCATCAGTGTGTCCGCGGCACTGACGCAGCTGTCCATGGGTGAAAACACAAATACACTACAAATTAAAACCAAATTGGTGCTCTGGCTTTAGCCACCAAGGTGTATATGGACCCGTGGGCCACAGACTCTACCAGCCACCTGAGGGTGGAGGATTTTGTGCCGCACCAAAATCCTCCACCTTGTGCTGGTTGGTAGAGTCTTTCTGTCTGTTGTTAAACATATCTAGTAGCAACAAACAGAGAAAAAGGAGAAAATATGGCCGCCACATGTGATGATGTCATACATTAAGATAATATTTGATATTTAACAGTGTTATATACTCATTAGACAATCATTCTACATTATGTCTCGGCCAGGGCGCTGATGTTGAAGAAAGAAACAATCGCCAGTAAGATGCCTTGTGTAACACAGCTGCTCCTGTCCTGCAGGGGCGTCTGAGGCTGCTGAGAGACAGCTGTTCAGGGCTCTGAGGTACCACACCCTGCAGGACCCTCAGCTCCACACCACCCTGAAAAACCTGCTGGCTTCAGTCAAGACGTCGGGAAAAGGCCTGAGCATGGCCGCACGCATCTACCTGGCACGACGTGAGTTCATGTGTGTGATGACTTCAGATCACAGACTACAAACATGGCTGACTTCCATTGTTTTCTTCCAGGAGAGTTCTAGTGAAAAACAAACAAAGCTATCTCTAACATCGTCTGGGAGGTTATTCCAGGTTTGCGCTGCATGATAACAAAAGGCTGCTCCACCATGTTTTGTTTGAATTCTTGGGACGGTCAGTAGGTCCACTCCAGACATCACAAGCATGACAGAGATGTATTTGGGCATTGAGCTGCAGAGTCTCTTGTTCTCTCAGCCACAGGAAGCCAGTGCAGGGATTTTAAGACAGGAGCAGCATGAGTGTATTACCTAGTATTTGCCACGAGCCTGGTAGCAGCAGCAGCTTTGTGAGTAAACTGCTCAACAACGTGTTCTGAAATGCTTACAAACAGAGCTCATCTACTGTAAATGAAGACCTTGGTGAGGTTTTCAAGGTCCTGCTTTGATGTTTTTCCTCTGATCCTGTTCCTCCTCTGTCATGGTCATTGGCAGTAGGCAGTTTGCTTGATGCGTTATCCAACCACAACCAGATGTCAAAGTATTTCCACCTCTTCTTTAGGCAGAAAGAGGAGGAACAGCTCTCTCACATCTCTTTCCTTGAAGATGTTCAAGTGTTGTCCAGCTGGTTGAGCTTGATTCTTAGTGAGGATCTATTGGACATAACACATCATTTTTTTCTGGTATTCCTTGATATAGCAAAAGACAACTGAAACAGGAAACATCTGATGTTTCCATGATGCTCCATGTGAAAACTTTCTCCTTGTTTTGATGTCACACCTGTTGGTTCTTAGGCTTTCCCCAGTGAAGTCTTGGACCAAGACATCCTATGCCAAAAACTCTGTGAGTCATCCCTCTGTCAAACATGCTCACAAAACCTTCTCTCCATGCGGTTGTCGTCAGGACTGCGTCTGAAGCAGGAGTTCTTTGGGCTTGTGGAGCAGCAGTATGGTGTTCGTCCCAAGGCGCTGCAGGGAGGGGCCAAAGATATGAAAGAAATCAACGATTGGGTGACTCAGGAGACAGGCGGGAAGGTGCAGCGCCTTCTGTCCAAAGCTCTCCCCCGAAACCCTGGGATACACACTGTGAGCGGCGCCTACTTCAAAGGTACCTCAACCTGCGGCTCGGCCTGTTGGACAGTTTGAAGTTGGTTTTTGGCTTAAAGCTGGACTGAGAACAAATGCCAGTGCTTACCCAGCTTTTTGTCTGTGTTCAGGGAAGTGGGTGACTCGGTTCAGTCAGAATGGAGTGATGGAAAACTTCCAGGTGGATGGCAGCGCACCTGTCCGTGTCTCCATGATGAAACAGGATAACTACCCAGTGAAGATGGGAGCTGACTCAGACCTGAGCTGCACTGTAAGTCTTAGGGCAGGTAAAGGTACTGATTCAGCCTTTGTTCTCTGGTATTTCCTTAACAATGATGGTTCGAGCTCTCTCCACCACCAGATCGCTCAGATCCAGATGCAGGATGATGTCAGCATGTTCATCTTCCTGCCGGATGCAGTGACCTCCAACATGACCCTGCTGGAGGAGAGTCTGACTGCTGAGTTCGTCCAGGACCTCTCCATGACGCTCCTTCCTGCCCAGGTGTCACTCACTCTGCCCAGCCTGAGTCTCAGCTACTCCGTGGACCTGCTGCCACTACTTGGGGATCTTGGTGAGTGAACAACCAGAATCCAATCTGGGTCTGCCAATCAATGACCACAACACCTGAACAGACAGAAATGCAATGTGTCCCAATGCCACTTAAAGCCTCTACAAAGAACTTTCATTTTGTGTTGATTTTGGCGCCCCCTGTGGACAAAAGCGGTAGGTCTCTCTTTCCCACTATCAGCCATGACAAAAATATAGCGATGATTTTGGTTTTTACTCACTAGCATAGCAACAACTCAATGCTAATTTGTAGCCTCGGCAAATGTGCCGTCTCCTCCGGTCTGAGTGCCGTACATCGCTTCATTGTCTGGTGGACCGACCCATCCACTGCCTCCCAAAGGTAAAGAGTTACACTATTTAGAAATAGCTCATCTTCCCACTGATGGCCTCATTAGCTGCTGTAGGACACACAGAGACAGAAACGAGAGACTTTTGCATGTCCAGTTAAAAGTTCTTTGTAGGGGCTTTAACCTTTGAGGTATATATTGAAGCTGAGTAATGATGCTGAAACCTATTATTAATGGTTTGGCATCATCTGCCAATCATCCTCGAAAAACAATAGAAGCAAGGCATTCAGTCAATTCCAGTGGGAGGTAAATATAGACAAGACAAGTTTAGCTTACTTTTACAAACAGCTTCTCTCAAAGGGCTTTACAGAGCTTCATAATCACAGCATCACATCGACTGAAGAGAACCATAAATCACCGCTCTTTTTAGCAGCAGAACAAACACTTCTGATGGAGTTGCACTAGGAATTTTAAGATATTATCACAAAAAATGAAGCTTTCTAAGAACCAGTTTGCTTTACCACGGCCTAGAGACTGTGGCAGTTACTGTAACAGTAGAGCTCGAGAGCCATGTTGGGGTGTTTTAGAAGATGTGAGCACTGTCCTATGGGAGCTCCTCTTTCAGCAGGGAACATTAGCAGCTGCTGCTCATTTTACATAATTTAACCCAGGTCAGAGTGCTGCCAGCTCAGTCAAAAGTGATGTAGTTGAACCTTTTGTTCATTTACTGTTTGCTGTGTTGTAGTGTCTTGGAAGATGAAATCTGATCTGAGTGGAAATGTAGTTGTAGCTGCTTGAGGCTCATTCTTGGCCTCAAGTTCAGAAAATGGGTTAGAAAAGATTTTAACCATCTGTTGATTTTCAACCACATAATGTGGCATCTGGTCCAGATGTCCACAATTTCTAACTTGTCTGGGGTGATCCCAAGGTGTCCCCAGGCCAAATGAGATATGTTATTCATCCACTCAGTTTGGGGTCTACCCTGCCAATTAGAAGACCTCCACTGGGGGGCACATAGGAAGCAATAGATTTTTATGTGACATGTCTGTTTATTTGTTAATACATCACATAACATCATTAGGCGCCTGTAGCACAGAAGAGGCCAGTGAACAGTCTGCAGAAGTTGACCACTATGTTCATTGGTTGACATATCTTGCTCGTGCTGACCCCTGCAGGTCTCTCTGAGTGGCTGGACAATCCAGACCTGGAGAAGATCTCAGCTCAGCCCGCCAAGCTCGTCAGTGCCTACCACAAGGTTGTCATGGAGACAGCACCTGAGGGGAATCTGTACCCCAGCACCACCTCGACAGCCAGCCACCTGTCGTACAGAGTGGACCGCCCCTTCATCTACCTGATCCGCGACGAGGCGTCGGGGGCGCTGCTCTTCATCGGCAGAGTGGTCAACCCCAAGGACCTGAGGATATAACAAGCTCACACAGACATACTGTTAGCAGGTCCTGGGACAACAGGAACCTGCTCTGTGTTTGTGGGGCACACGTCTGTGAGGATTTTAGATCTGATTTTGATTTGATTTGATTTGACATGATTTTCACCTGTTTTGTTGGAACACGTCTACGTCATGTGATTACATTAATCTGACGGGAAACTCAAACACACTGATGATTTTCACCAAATGAGCTCACCAAAGGACAGTTTTTTAAAAAATCAAATATTGTCATCTGTGTTCTGAGAAATAAACACGACAGTGAAACCAGATGTATGACATGTTGTTTTCTTCCTGCCAGACGTTCAGAGTCAGAGCCGCTGCACGTTTTTAGATTGTTTTTTTAGATTGTAGAATTTTCCTGCTTCCCTGAAGACCATCTTTTTTCATTTGGTGTAAAACAAACTTCACATTTTTAGGTGTTTGTTGGAACCAGACCAGTTTCTTTTGACAGTGGGAGTCCAGAAAATATTTTTCAAGATGACAAAGCTCATTATGCTAGTGTTGGAAACAACATGATTGTGAATCAAAGTGGACACTTGAACTCTGCAGCTCTTTGTTGTTCCTGATTCAGAGAGACAATCTACTTCTTGTTTAAACCAGCCTGCACATGCTCAGTGCACGTCAATGCTCAGACTACATGTTCATTTTAATAAATGACAATAGATGTTTTGGACCAAATGACATTTCATAATCATTAAACCAGGTGGGACCATGAAGCATCGAGAGGAAAGTGCCACAAAAAGGGTGTTACCACCAGCAGGGGGCGCTGCGCAAAAGAAGGTTTGCAATTTGAGGAACACAGTGAAGCTCCGGCTTTCGTTTATCTGATGTGAAGCAGAACGCCTCTCCACGTGTTGAACTCTGATCACATGACTCCTCCTCCTTTTGCTGAAGCAGACAAAGTGGAACACTCTGTTTTCCAAGTTCACACTGACACCAAAGTGATTTTCCATGTGTGTGTGTCTGCCCTGAGTCTTGACTGAGAATCAACTGAAAGGCAACAACACAAAACTGGTGCTAGGTGGTTCTAAGACCTGCCAGCAGAAAGATTGCACAGGTCACAGGTTACTTCATTATTACATGTTCCTGCAACAGGAACACACACTCACACACTCAGGTTAACAAGTCATTGGTCCTGCAGTCAGAAGTGGAGCAGGTCGATCAACTGGTGAAGCTCCTGCATCACCTCGCCTGTATGATCACATATCTACTCCTGCAGATCTGACTATGATAACTAATCAATAACACCAATGATCCAATATTGATGATCAGTTGGAAAAAAATGTTTTAGTGTATTAAAATAATCACATCTTCAACTGGATGTCAGATTTTTCACATTAGCCTGGTTGGAGTCAATTTCCATGTATGTTAATGACGTATGTGTGTGTGTGTTGTGTGTGTGTGTGTGTGTGTGTGTGTGTCGTGTACACATGTGGTTTTGATTTTCCATACTGGCAGATTCCTGAGGTTTTTGAACCTCCCAAAATTCAGTGGGCTGAAAGAGTCTGTTGTAACATGAAACCTCTCCCCCTGAGTATGTGTGTGTGTGTGTGTGTGTGTGTGTGTCTTGCTGTCTGGATTAAAGAAGCAGTTCAGAGGGATGTGGAACATTCTGGAGGATGTTCCTTACATTTACCTTATATTTCCAAATGAAACACACGCATACACACAGGCTCGAGAGATTTGGAATGACAATTCAATTGTCATTTACCTACATCTCCTCCCAGTCTCCAGCAGAGGGCGACACACACTCAGGAAAAACCTCAGGTAACAGACAGCAGCTGAACAAAAAAACACAACCACCATAACTAATACAATAAATAATAATAATAATAATAATAAAAGGAGAACATAAAGTATACTATCATCACTGAAACTCACCAACAGTAAATAAAATAAAATAATTTAATCAGGAACATCAGACCTGAGTTGGAGTTAACATTGACCTGATTTCACTGAAAGTAACTTAACACAGTTTGAGAGGATGTTTGTCCCATTCCCACACATGAGATAACACATATAACTGACATTCAATTGTTTATGAGATGACCTTACAGCCCCTCCTGTGCTGCCGCTGTCCCCGACTGGAAGCTGCAAATAACATCATGTCAACTGGAAACAAAAACCAGCTGAGGTCAGAGGTCAAAGGTCGGAGGGAGAGACAGATATGCACTTTGACACACATATGTAGGAGGAAGAACATCTGTAAAATTAATCACTCAGCTGATCTGTACAGGAAAGACTGACTGACACAAACCAGACAAATACCTGGTCTAATATATAAACATGGTGGTAATACATAATAGTATTTACTACTCACACACACACACACACACACACACACACACACTCAGACACAGTGATCAGCTGATTGGCAGACACAGTCATCTTCACTTCCTCTTCCTCAGCAGACGTCTCCTGATGATGATGAAAGAGACCTTTGGGCTGCGACACTGTTTCCTGTCTCAGTGTCTTCAATGTGAGACGAGATGACAACATCTGTGATTGTCAGGGTCAGAGGAAACCAACCGATCAAACCCATTGATCAATGATCAGTCCTACAGCAGCAGGTGGAAGAACACACACTGAACCCCCAGCAGAAAAGAGATGTGACTGTTCACACGAGGCCTCACTGATGCATTTTGGCCCTACAGCTCTTCTGTTATAAGCTCATTACATTTACATTTGCAAATATATGTATATTAGGCTTGAAACAGGTTAGAAGAGGCAACATTGCTTGTTCTGTATCCAGATTGATCTCCTTCTTATGAATTTTATTCTACTAAATATTAGTTCTGTCTAAGTTAATGCAGTAACACCTTAAATACATAACCGCATGAATTTGTATTATGTATTTATTTTTGATGGACGACACACACTCTGTCATACTGAGTAAGGTTATTGTAACCAATAATCCATTCCATAATAAATTCTTCCTGCTGGGGGAAGTTTGCCTCCTGTAAAGAGCCTTGAGGTAACATGAGTTATGATTTTATGTAAATAAACTGAATTGAGCTGGAGTTAACTGGAGTTAAAGTGACTGATGATGACTGACAGTTGAGTAACACTAGCAACACATCTGAACCTGTAAGCGTGACGACATCGAGCTGCTGCCCTGACTTGTCTTCACTGCACCAGGAATGTTTGGCACAAACACTGGATGAAGATGTTCAGTTATGAAATCATCATCTTCATCAGGAAAACATCTGTCAGAAAGATGTCTCACGGTAAAACTATTGGACGTGTGGCTCTTCAGAACTTCATTTCAGTTGTCTGTTATCATGAAACGTTTGAGAAATTTTTTGGGAAATTGTCTGTGTGTCATTCCGAGCAAAGAACAAATCCAGGTTGTAAAGGTCATCTTTGGTCACAGATTTATTAAAAGTGGCTTATGTTTGTGTCTGAGAGACTGTCACAGTTATAGAGATTAGATATATATGTATATATATGCTCCATCCGGTACACCCAACAGCTGCGAAAAGTCAATAAAATGAAACTTGAATATACATAGTGAAAAAACAAAAAACTAACAAAAATCCTCATATAAACAACCATGGTATAAAAATCATCTCTGCAAAGTGTATTTATACAATTCATAAACATATGATTGTGCATTTCACAGAAAAGTTTTGTTCACAAAATTCAATAATTAAAAACTCTCACCACAGCAGAGAAATTATCACAGTGTCAAATTCAGGCACACTTGCACATTGTTATGATGTCTCACACAATCAGAGACACAGTGTCTGTGATGCAGCTTTAAAGGAGCTATATGTAGGATTGTGGCCAAAACTGTTGCTGCAGTCAAATTCAAAACACTGCAGCGCGTTGTTTCCCCTCCCCCTCGCCTTCAGGCTCGAGGTTGCCAGACAGTCACACACCAACCTCTGCCCTGCTCCAGCTCTGTGGCTATGGTACCCCAAAACTCACTCACTGTTAGACTTCATTAGTTCCTACCTGCAGTGAGGTGATGCAGCAGCAGTACACCTACATCTGTTATCATAGTCAAATATCTCCTACGTGTGTCTGTAGGTTGGGCAGGTTGTTGATGAATATTTAACTTTTTACTCTGACAGTTTTATTGTTCTGAGTCACAGTAACTACGAGCAGAGTTCACGTCAACTTGGGTGATCTGCAGGTTATTGTTTCACTTCACCACTCTGAAGCTATGCCCTGTGTGTGTGTGTCTCTGTCTGTGCAGCGCTGACACCGTCATATCATCAGGTGGCTCTGACTCCACACTGCTCCTCACAGCAGCAGACACACGGGCGCACACACAACCACAAGGGCACATGGACACACACATGGACACACAAACACACACAGACACACATGATGCTGCTGGAGCCTCCTCTGTCTCCTCTACAGCTGACCTGCTGCTCTACTGGACACTGAACTCTCCACCTCTGACACTAATAAAAAACACTCTAAGTCTCCGGTGTGAGGCTTCATTACTCATGACGACCGGAGACAGGCGAACTGACCGGGCCGGACTCATCTCATGAAACCCCTCTACACGTTCACCATCACTTTATTTGCCATTGGCTCCACTTCCGCTCATTTCCTCCCTCTTTTCTAACTTTCACTTTATCCTTCTTCCACATAGCTTTAGCTGCAGCTGCTGCAGCTCAAACAAACTATAGGCTATGCGCTCACGACAGGAGGCGGTGTATCAGATGGCAACATGGAGGCTGAAATGCCACTGACTTCAATGGGAGATAGCGGCTGGTGATGCAACAGGCCAAAAGACAAAATCAAAACATAAACATGCTTTTAGTGCTGAGAATATTCTGGCTGTACTTTTGTTGTCAGTTAGATCAGTATTTCAAATTAACATGATTCCTTTGTCTCTGGTGACATATTGGGTGATTTTATGATTACTTACCATATATTTCTTACATACAGCTCCTTTAAACCCTCAAGCAGCAGGAAGTGTCACACTGCTAACATGGCTGCTAATGTGGCTAACATGGCTGCTAATTAGACAGCTAACAAAAGTTGCTGTCATGGCTGCGAACATCACTGCTAACTATAATCGTGGCTGCTTGCATAGATCTGGCTGACAGGACTACTAATATTTTTGCTGCGAAGCGGATCCAAGTATAGTTGCTAATATTGTTGCTGATATGGCTGCAATCCTGATTGCTAATAAGCCGATTTACATGGCTGCTAACATTCCAGCTAAGGTTTCTGTTAATGTCAGTGCTAACATGTTTGCCAGTAGGTTACTGTTGATAAAATTGGCTGCTAACGTTGCTAACAAAGAGCAGAGTAACTGAAGTGACTTCAGTACCCTGAGGATGTCGGGACAGTCACGTCACTGCAGTCAGCTCGGAGCAGCATCCAGTGGGTTTCAGAGGAATTGCAGCTTATTAAACCTTAGCAGCTTATTCAGCTGGGGGTAGTTATATGGGCTCATCTTGTGAAAACAGTTTCTATGTCACATGTTAAATGAGCAACTGCCAAGTATCTGAATGTACAAAAATAGAATATAAAATCTTGTTAGCCTTGGCTGACTGGGTCTTTGATGAGGCTCGGGAGAAACAGTCCTTGCCATTAGCTTGTAGCGCAGCAGAGTCCACATGTACTCTCCTTGTCCTCTTCAGGTCTTGATGCCTTTCAGTTCTTTCTCCTTAGACGAACCGTTCTCTTCTGTTTTCTGATCGTTCACCAGCTCGTAGCGTCCTTTAATGACTGGCTCAGGCATTGGACACCCTGCCCTTCTACGAAGCACCACAATGGTCAGTATGAAGCAGAGCAGGCCCCCGCACACGAAGACCACCTGCAGACCCAGAAACCTACAACCACAAAGCACACAGGGAGTCATGGACTCATCCGAGTCTACCCTCAAATCCACCAGAGAACCAGATCTCACAGAACTCTAACTCTCACTGTGATGTCACACTGATCACACAGCCTGATGGGCAGAGTAAGGGATGCTTTGATAAAAACATCACAATGTTGAGAATGAATGCAAACTTTTTGTTGATTAGACATTTTTTTAAAACTATTTTTTGGTTTCCACATCTATGTTTAAAATAAAACTGTCCACTTGAACTCCGCTGATCATCATGCAGTTGACAGACGTTGTTGATACTGGCGTTGGTATCAGTTAATGAGCTGTGTTTATCAATGGCAGTGGCACCATGGCACAACAACACAATAACAAGGTCTGTTTATACATGACACTGGGGCCAGTTTAATATAAAACACAACTTTATACAGTATATAGCAAGGGGTCCCTGCTCCATCTCTTCATCAGTTTGGCGGTCCTTGGCCTGAAAAATGTTGAAGACCCTTGAACTAATGTTTTTAGGAGGTGGAGGTGTGGCCATTTTTGTTAAGGAAAGTTTCTCTGTGACTGTTGTTAGCTCTGTGTCTGTCCCAAAGAATTTTGAATGTTTGGCCATATTGGGTAACAGTGCTAACTGCTCGTTTAGGGAGTATATCATCCCCTCTTAGCACCGCCAACTGCCATTTCTGATTGAGCTTATCTGATATTTGAGTGGCCTAGTAATGCATCTGATGGTCTAAAAGAGCTGTGTATTGACCTGAGCCTTACACAACTTATCTCTGCTCCATCAAGGCCTGATCCAGCTAACCTTATTGGATTATCTTAACCAGCAAGACACATGATATTAAATCATCTGTGGTTTTCCCACTTGATTTTAGTGACCACTGCCCAATTGCTTGTATCAGAAATGTTAAGCAGGAAAAATCAAAGCCTTGTTTTATTTTTAAAAGAACTTTTGTGGATCATGATCTTTTTGTTTTTTTAATGGTCAGCAAAGCATGCATGAATTTTTGGAACTAAACATCTCTGGAATTCTTACTTTTCCACTGCATTCGGGAAACGACTGGTCAGGGCTTTCCTACAACTTGCAAGTGGCTGGTGGAGAGTGGGTGAGTTTTGACAAAGCTAGCAGATGTTTGATGCCTGGTCCCAGCACTTTATGTGCTGGGACCCTATTTGTACTGTTAATGAAGTTTGGTGCTGTTCTGAGCATTATCTGGGGCATATGAGTTGATCACAGTTAGCTCATGGCTCCATAGACAGCAGTATTTTGCTATTGTGCGGTTTTTGCTGAAGTCGCTACATCTAGAGGAGTTTGTGGTCAGCAAACTTCATCTCTCGATGATATCTTACTCGGTGTCACGGTGTGTTACACCATGGATTGAACTTACCCGGAATATCCCTTTAATTCAGCAGGTGTCACAAGAGCTTTATTGAGCATCTGCTTCGACATGTTCATGTGCAATGTACTTCATTTTGTCAGAGCTCAGGCGTCACTGCTGTGACGCTTGGCCGTTGGACAGATTCCATCTTTGGTTCATTTCACCGAAAGATATGTTTTCACTTGTCCTGAATTTGTTTTGTTCTGTGACACCAGGCTTCAGAAATGCCTGCAGTTTACCATCTGAGATCAAATTTCTACTGATCATCCTTTTTCACCACACAGTGAGTCCACCGGAGGGACAGTCCACAGGTACAGGTGAGTCTCACCTCTGTCTGAATTGGTCCAGGTTGTAGTAGAGGCAGGATGTCTTCTCACCGCACTTTCTGCCCCACAGGACACAGGTGGTGTCAATGACGCTGCCGTACAACACCGGGCCGGGCATGAACGCTGCACACAGACAGGTGACAGGGAGGACAGGGAGAGAAAAAAGAGGGTCATATTCTGTGGAGGATGATGTTTGACAGTTAGGTGGTGTGTCATTATAATAAAATAATGTCTTGCTGCTGCCATTAGAGAGACGTATCATCAAGATACAATATCATATCGATTCAGTAGACAACGATTTGATATTTGTTGGTATTAGAAAGACTGTCATGATACGATTTTGATTTGATTGAGGGACCAGTGGTGATATGAGACAATATCATCCCTTTAACACAAACACTTCCATTCACATCAAACCACAAATAGCAACTAAATATCATTTTGATATTGATTTCTGAGCTCAACCAGACATTTCATGAAAAACAAAAGCATTTCCTTTGTTCACTATAAAGTGCCACATTCTGATTAATTGAGAATGTTCTTTTCTATAATTCACATTATGTTCCTGTTTGTTCATCAAAGCAGGATTTTGGTGTGAACTTTCTCCTATTTAGGATCTCAGACTAAATATTTTGAATGAAGTATGAAACACAGCTGTAACACTCACAGCTCTTTTGAGCTGTGCTTTGGTACAAGTCACGGCTGGTGATGAGTTGGCGCCCAATAAATGACAATATGTATCAATTTGTGATTTATATTTTCATTTTGGATTGATGCTATTGACTTGTTGGTATCTATCATTACACCCCTAGACATGGTAGGATGCTACAGTAATAAGGGTTCATCCTCTGGGGAACATGATACATGGTTGTCCTTTGACTTCACTTTGACACAGCAAGACTCAAACATGGCTGCTGACATTGTTGCTGATATGATGGCTGCTAACATTGATAACGTGGTTGCTACAGTGGCTGCTAACATGTTTCTTAAATTAGTTGCTAAAATGATTGCGACTCACCAAGGACTCTGAACAGCATGTACTGAACCCCCACAGCAAAAGACTTGTCCTCTGTGGGCACTGTCCTGCAGCACACAGACACACATAATGATGATGATGAGAGTGGGCTCAGTTTATATGTCATGCACTCAGATACTTCTGTGTGTGTGTGTGTGTGTGTGTGCTTTGTGACTCGACATGGCTTGCAACATGTTGAAACAGAGCAGAAGTGAAAGAAAGGTACACAAGAACAACAGGTTATCACTGACCTCAAATAATACACACACACACACACACACACCTGAATTTCTCCCACAGTAATTAAGGTCAAAACACACATGTTCATTGAGTCACTTTCTAATTCAGTGTGAATCACTCTAACAAGGACATTATTACCTCTGACGTCATTAATCAGGAATCACAGATGTTACACAGAACATCCTGAGAACCATCATGCTGTCAACCAAACTAAAAACATATGCTCTGATATTTGACTTCTTTCTTACATAAT
Source organism: Caranx ignobilis (assembly GCA_021432705.1). Lineage (NCBI taxonomy): Eukaryota > Metazoa > Chordata > Actinopteri > Carangiformes > Carangidae > Caranx > Caranx ignobilis. Next base: position 2,219,898 of record MU269980.1, read on the forward strand.
TTGAAGGGGACGTGTTTGAGATGGACTCTCATAAACCCAGAAGCGGCAGTTCCTCTCCTGACCACTAGAGTGTGACCAACAGTGGGTCAGTCTCCATAGACTCCCATCTGAAACTGTCAAACTTTGCAGCAGACATTTACAGCCTGGTACAGAACAGTGGAACAGTTTTGGTCTCTACTGCAAATTTTTTGGTACCTCTGGTGTTTGCACACGACATATATTTTAATGTCTACACTATTAAAAGGGTATGGAGACAAGAAGTCTCTCAGAGGGACAAGTGAAACGTAAACTGAAATGAAAGAAAAGTGCACCTACTCAGCCAAAAGAAAACTTATATAACCGTCCCACTTCATGACTACTTATCTGCCAGTGTGCACTTTGTTCTAATGTTTAGCAGCTGTGAGCAGCAGCACATTAAAACCGCAACAGCTCACAATCTCCATGGAAACAGTCTGTTGTGGGACCTGAATTTTCTGAGAGCTGGGGCCCTCCAATAAGTTACAACACTAACAAGTCTCATATCAGACAGACTGATTAACTTTTGGCAAAGACTGACACAGTGGCTTCCTGATGACATCATCAGTGTCAAGAGATTAAATCTGCTTTGGAAATGTTGATTGGATGTTTGTTTTTCAGAGGATGTTGTCATTTGTCTCTGTAACAATGCAGTTTTTTTTGTTGACATACACAGTGGACATGCCGTGTAGTAACCATCTCTAGATAGTTTAAAAGATATTCAAACACCAGCAGTTATTTTTCCAATCCAGATGCAACAGGTCGGTCCCTATGGTCTGCCATGGTTCATCTGGTCTGTGTCACAGGATCTTTTGGTTGTTTTGCCTGATGCTTGAGACAAGTAGAGACCGTCCTGTCAATGTCTGTATTTGCTCCTGGCCAATAAACTGCTGTTATCACTCTTCTCTGTTCTGTCTGAACAGGAACCCATTGACATAGCACACACAATGGCATGCTTAATTGCTGCGGGTGGTCTCACAATGGTTAGAAGCAGTGAAATCATCTGTGCATCAGAGGGTCTGCAGGTACTCACTGTCCTCTCTTTCCATGATTTCTGCTGCAGAACCAGTCCTGGTTCTGTGTTATGTTTTCAATAAAGGACAAGAAAATAAAGGTGGGTTTGGCAAACCCTGCTTTTTAATCCAGAACTCTTGGCACACCACTGCTACATACAGCGTTGTCTGATTTTTCTACTGTGGCTCTCAGGTAGAACCCCAGAATAATTCTGCCACCCTTTGGGTGGGAGCACTGATGACTCCTATCACTATAATGGAATACTCCTGAACCTGAGCGCTGATCATGAGGCCAACACCACATTTTGTGATGTCACCATGACCTTTGAACTTGACCACCAGTGAAAATGCACAGAGAGAGTAGAAGTAGGTACAGATGTTTCCCTGTGGAGAGAAGCTTGAAGTATCTCTGGGCCTCATACCTGAGGATCATCATGTAGGACGGTGTCTGGGAGAAGGAGGCAACAAAGCTGGTGAGACCCAGCAAGACCATGAAGGGGCGGAGCAGGTGGGAACATCCACTGCCACAGGTCCCGGGGGAGGCGGAGCCACCACCAGCCACACACCGACACTGTGTGTAATTCTGCAGAGACAGACACCGTCAGGACACAGTTGGAGGTTACAGCCCCTTCTGACAGTAGAATTTACTACAGTGACCAGCAGGAGAGAGAGGATGGTAACAAGGCTGCTCTGCCGGACACACCTCAGGTAGCATTTACAAAAGATCCCCCCTTTAAATAACCACTTACCTGTTCCTGGATGACTAATTAACAATGAGTTTTTATTAGCACCTGATTCATCCGACAGACAGGTGTTGGATGTTGTTGGAGAACTCAGTGTGGCTCAGTGTGATGCTGAAATAAAATGAAGAAACTATTTTCTCACCCGAGAAATAAATGTTCAGGAACTCACTGAACTAAGTCTCAGTTACTGGATGAGGATGTTTAAAATACTTTTCTTCATACGTCAGTGTTTCCAACTAAGTTCTTGCTTTTTCCACCATTTCCTGGAAACACTAACTGGGTCAGTGTGATACTTCCCTCAGATGAGTCCACTTCTTTTGGATTTGGTTTTGGAGTATCAGTATTATAGTAGACCCCCCCCCCCATAGTTCCAGCCAGGAAAAAGAGGAAACATCTGGACATTATACCACATTGTCCAAGCATCTTGGAGTGCACAGTGCACAACTATATTGACTTTATATGATATAATATAATCATCAAATAATGAATATTTTGTGAATAAAGTTTGAAATTGAATGAGGTTAAATATGTCCTCTTTAATCACTTTAATCAGACGGTGTAACACTGAAGTGTTTGTGCTCTAGTAGTCTGAATGTGTGACAACAGGATGTGTTGTTTTGAGGATTTCAAAGTAAAGGGATAAACTAACTCACTATGACTTTGTTGTTGGAGGCGTTGATCTCAGCGGCAGTGCAGCCGGCATGACAGGGTGTCTTGAACTCCATCCCGTCTGAACCACAAACAGGGTTAAAGTCCCCCTGAGGACACCGACAACTGGAGCTGCATGACAACTGAGCACTGTAAAAAACATACAGGGAAACTTCAACACTTTGTAGAGGTGAAGCATTTGAAAGTAAAACTGGCAGTTCTGAGAATGGCTGAAAAAGAAGTTTAGTTCCATATTATTCATTTTCAGTTCACAGTGAAACCAGTTCCCTGACAGTAGCAAGATCAATTTAATTCCCAGATGCCTTTGTCACTGGAGACATTAGTTTTCCTTCATAATTGAAATCAGTTTAGATCAGTTCATACAACTGTTCCCTAAAGCTAATTCCCTGTAAACATTCATGTCAGTTCCCTGCCATTGTTCCCTGCCCCACTGATGACACTAGTTTTCCTTCTTAAATGAAACTGATTAAGTGGTTTAATTAATTTGTCTTTGTCACTTTCTTTGCTGTTTGTTCCCTTTCGGGTTGATTCTGTGTTGATGAAATGATGCCTTGCCTTGAAGTCCTGTTTGTGTTGGTGGGTGGGAAGACCCCTGCAACCGCCTGGGTGGAGCATCCGAGGAATAGCAGTGGTGTGGCAGAGAACAGGCAGAGTAGGATGGCAACTGTGCACAGCTTGCTGGCACCGCTGACCGAAAGATTCAGTCTCCGCATCAGAACTCCACCCAGGACAGTGCCCAGCACAGCCATTGGGATGCAAACCCCTCCTGAAGGAAAGATCATGCTGTCAGATGATTCCCACTGTTTGTGAGCTTAGCATGACCGTAGCTGTAGCCATGTGGACTCACCAATCATCATGGTGGAGAAGGAGACAGTCTGGCTGAATTGCCTTTCAATGAACTTAGCCATGAAGGTGGCAAGGCCGGCCAGCAGCGCTGCCAGGTTCACCTGTGCCAGGACCACCAGCAGGTAGATAGGACTCTGCAGCGTCCGCAGGGCAATACGAGGGAAACCTGTGGGACAGTGGAGGACTGATTAGGTTGCGGTTGACCGACGGAAGTCGAGAGGATGCTGTGAATCACTGGAGCGACATTACTCTGCAGAAATGGCCCTGGGCTCTGATGTAATGCTCTGGTAGGTCAGCATCTTTTGGTCAGGGTCACTGCCCTGCAGTCGCCTCTGCTGATGCTTCAGACAGTCAGCACAAGGAGACACTTACTTTTGAGGAACTGAAGGAGGGAATGTTCCTGGATAGGGTCTGTCTGCTGCTGCTTGCCATCTGGTCTGGACTCCACATCATCGTCTATACCATCCTGGACCTATATGGAAACAGAACATCACAGACTGGACTCTATTCAAAACCCTTCAATCTGCTGGTTCCCTGCACGAGAAATGGCTTTATACTGAAAACACCACTGATAAACAGAGTCCTCTGGGTTATGAAATACTGTAGCTGCAATACCATTTATATTGTGACACCTTGAGAGGGTTTGTTACTCATGCAACAAGGATTTCTTTTGTCTACAACACTGATCAATCCTGATGTTGAGTCTGATAATCATCAGCAGATTGAGACAGAGCTGGGGGCTGGTTGTTGAGGTGAAGCTGCTGGTTAATCAGTTGATCAGTGATCCAACCACCCACATGGGAATCAAGACTCACAGACATGTTTTTGGCAGCATGTTGACTCAGCCTCTCAAACATGTTGTTTGAACTTACTTTACGCCATTCCATCTGGAGTTATCATGCTTTATAGGGTTTTACACTTCCACCCTCTACTATGATTCCTTTGCCTGATCCATCCATACCTTGTAACTTGCAGTTTGGCCTTGGTGTCTCACACTCTCTCTGTGTTTCCACAGACCTCTCCAGAGCTCCATCCCCCTGCACCAACCAACTGCTGCCTCCATCACCTCCTTTCTCCTGCTGTTAAACCAGTCTGCACTCCCTGCTCATGACCCTGTCTGCCGTCCAGTAGTCCTATTAAGCTGGCCTTCTCTCTCTGCCCACCAGGAGCTTCCTTCATCAGCTCTTGTTAACCATTTCCATGTTTTCCATATTCCATGTTGCAAACTGTTTTCTTGTCTGTATACAACATCTATTGCACATCTGCCCGTCCTGGGTGAGGGATCCCTCCTCTGTTGCTCACCCTGAGGTTTCTCCATTTTTTCTTGGGAGTTTTTCCTCAGTCGATGTGAGGGTCAGAGGTCAGAGGATGTTGTTATGATGCTGTGTAAAGACCTTTGAGACAAACTGTTTGTAAAAATGGGCAGTTTACAAACAATTGCCTTGCCTTGTTATCCTGTCAAATCTTTTTTTTAGTAAGATTCAACAAGGACACTGATATGTCTTGCACTTTTTGTAACATGCACCCAGAGATTTTCTTCCATTTATTCTGGACTTGTGAACACACTGAGTTTATGGTAAAGCATCTGTCATTTTATTAGACCATATTTAGAATGCCTTTGTACTTTGCTTGAACAATGTACTATTTGGTTTCACAAACTAAAGAGAGAGTTAGATAACATTTTTTTTCTTTCCGATCTCATCATATTGATGGCCAAGATTTTTATTGATAAGTGTAAGGTGTTAAAAGTGAATTGTACCTTTAAAAAGGAGATTGAATCCTACAGTAAAACAATAACTACCTCTTGCAACACAAAAGCTGTGAAACGTTAAATATGTGCTCCAAATTCAATGTTTTCCTATAATTTTAATATTTTTTTCTTAATGTTTTGCACCATTTTCATTTTATTTCTATATTGTATCTATCTTACACCTGGCGTTGTATATTTGCATTATACATCTGTGTATAATATGTTCTCTGCACTCTGAGTAATTTCAGACTGCAAAGTATTCTGAGTCAAAGCTCCTGCAGATGTCAGTGTCCTCCCTGACGCCTTCAGATAAGCAGGCAGATCCCATACAGAGCAAAGCATGGGAGGCCTTGGGGATGAGTTAAAACATGCTCTGAGTGTCAGGCGCAGACGACGAGTCAAACACAAACAGCAACCATCAGATGGTTTACGTTACTGATGGAGGGGGAATAAGCTTCAGCTTGTGGAGACGTTTTGGCTCCAACACAAAAAACAAATTTAACCGCATAACATGAGGATTTGTTGCCAGGAGGTTTCTCAATACTGATCGGATATGACTCCCTGGCTTCAAATAAACACACAAACATGGCAGCCAAAGTCCGCAGCTTTTTTTTTTTTTTTTTTAATCTCCCCATATTTTTGTTTGAGTGGGTATTTTCATTATAGACATGAAAACTTTATCCGACGGAGAAACTCACTAACATTCAAGTATGAATTTAGAAGGAAATTTAATCTGAATGGTGGAAGTCATCAAAGTGTTAGATAACAGGCCACACAGAGGTGAAAGTCTCTGGTCCAGCACAGGTTAGTTAGACTGTAAAGTTGTATTCAGACATGTGGCTTTGTTCTTCGCTTTGTTCTGAATCAGCTGCTAAAATGGTACAATAGTTGCATTTTTCTTTTGGGCCATGTGTGTTCACATGGTCCAAAGTTGTAAACAAATGCCATGCGTGAACCAACTGTTCTCTCATTGGTCAGAAATCTTACCCAGAAAGAGGAGGAGGTTACCCGAAAAAAACAAAAACCATGGAATAGAGGTTTCAACAGGTGAGTCATAGGAATCATCCTATAGATCTTTGACCCAAACCCAGCCTGAACCAGCAAGTCTGGTTGGCCCGACCCGGCCTGGCCCATTGAGAAGCATGGAATGTTAATCAAGTATGTGGCTAGTTTGTTTTTTCCAGTCAGTTGTGTCGGTTGCTGAATTGATTACGTTCTCACTGCAAACAAACCACTCCAAGGCTGGAATGGAAGCGAGACGAGACCACCCCTTCTTGGTGATATCTCGGCTTGCTTCTTTAATCTGAATGCGATCACTGTGTTCACATCTGACCAAACCAACCGATCTTTGGGGTTAAACACTCCGTGTTTCGGAACAACTGCTCCATATGAGCCAGGTCTAAACATACACTAAAGAGAAGCACATCACATGGCATTTGTACTTGAATAAACCAGCCACACTGAACACACCACACTACTACTCATTCAGAGATGGAGCGAAGCATTCATGGACATCAGGCTGTTTGACAATACTTACATAAAACAGGCAGTGGCAGCAGTGGAAGAGTTAACATCAGTCTGGAGGAGGAATGTTTGCAATTTAGATCTAGATTTGTCATTATCTGATGAAAAGACAGGAACCAAGCCTAACTGCAGATGTGTGTATCAGGACTCAGACCTCTCACGCACTGACATGTTAACATCACAGACTCTGAGCGCTCATACTTAAACAGACTCATACTTATCTGACCGATTTCAATTCGTTAATGTTAATAATGACCATTCGGAGTACAGCAGCTCTATGACAGAGCTTTTAGATAGGACTGGCTCAGGTAGCCCTGATCCATTTTATAGCTGCGCTGCTATAGGCTTAAACTGCTGGGGGACACATCAGGTTACATGGAGCCCTATCCTTCCTCTCCTCTCCTCTCCTCTCCTCTCCCCTCACACATTTTGAACTGTCATTAACTGTTGCACTTTGTAGTCTGGCCTTGGCTTGGTGTCTCGCACTCTCTCTGTATTTCCACAGATCTCTTCAGAGCTCCATCCCCCTGCACCAACCAACCAACCACCGCCTCCATCACCTCCTTTCTCCTGCTGTTAAACCGGCCTGCACTCCCTGCTCACGACCCTGTCTGCCGTCCAGTAGTCCCATTAAGCTGGCCTTCTCTCCCTGCCCACCAGGAGCTGCCTTCATCATTCTTCGTTAACTGACTGATTCCATGTCCATGTTTTCTATATTCCATGTTGTAAATTGTTTTCTTGTCTGTATACAACATCTATTGCACGTCTGCCCGTCCTGGGTGAGGGATCCCTCCTCTGTTGCTCACCCTGAGCTTTCTCCATTTTTTTCCCTGTTAAAGGGTTTTCTTGGGAGTTTTTCCTCAGTCGATGTGAGGGTCTAAGGGCAGATGTTGTCATAATGCTGTGTAAAGCCCTTTGAGACAAACTGTTAGTAAAAATGGGCTGTACAAATAAAATTGCCTTGCCTTGCCTTGAGGTCTGGGCTCAGTTTGCCACTGCCACGTCACCCAGGGAGTCAAGTTCACTTGTGTCTGTTGAGCAATGGTTCAACAGGAACAACCAGTTTGCTCTCATTGAACTGAAATCTGTGCGCCGAGCTGAACTTTCTTTTTGTTCTGGGCACTGAGCCAAAACACACAGGAGCTTTGAAAGCCTGTTGGCAGCTTTCATGCTCTTTCTCTTCATTAAAGTTCATCTTTTGGTTTGTTTTTATTATAACATTTGTTCAAGAAATTTAGCTTCGGCTTACTAAAGAAAAAACCCGCCTCTGTTTACACAACCACACTGACCCATCATGTTGGTAGTAATTTGAATTACCGTATTTTCCGCACTATAAGGCGCACTTAAAAGCCTTTCATTTTCTCAAAAAACGACAGTGCGCCTTATAATCTGGAGCGCCTTATATATGGATCAGTTGGTTAATTGGTTGATCCATGCTGGTTGTACACGGCGCTCAAGGCGCTCTGTCAAAATGTTTCAGTATGAAAAACCAATAAAAACAATTTAATAATCCAAAACACCGATCCCTTTATTTTTCTAAGCCTTTTGCTAGACTATCCGCCGGATTAGCTATAAAAGGCTAACGATCCTCATGTTCCCGTTTAAGACACGAAGTCTTATCATTCACACTTGGTGAATCTCTAATCTCACCAACAAGTACGACTGGTAAACTACAAGGCCGCACCGCCTGCAGCATTACGGCTACCGTAGTCAGTAAACATTGGTACTGTGCTTACTCACAGTCCTAGTGGATGCATAGCGCAACCCCAGTCAAACGTTTGACTGCAGTATCTTCTATTCTATGCGCCTTATAATCCGGTGCGCCCTATATATGAAAAAAGTTCTAAAATAGGCCATTCATTGAAGGTGCGCCTTATATAGTGCGGAAAATACGGTACTCTAATTTTATGAATGGATTCTTAGTAAATCCCAGTACTTCAGCCAAGGTTTGTATGATTCATGGTTAAAGTTTAAGATAATAAGATGTGTATCCTTTACTGTCCTACATTGTTTCCATGCTCACTTTTTCTGTGCTGCCATATAAACATGACTGATAACCCTGACGCAAATTAAACAAAATCTTTGGTTCGTACAGCTAATTTTCCTTCCACAAAAATATTTTAAACCAGTTTATCCGATGGCCTATGGCTCATTTCCTCCCTCGCCCCTCCCTCACCCAAACCTTGATGTTGTTGTCTTATCACCACATAGAGGGTGTGTGTGTGTGTGTGTGTGGAGTGAGCAGTAAACACATAAACACAATCAGCATAAAACCACAGACTGTGGCCAGCACATGGGCCTGCTCTGTAAATACACTGGACATCTAAGTCTGATACACCCTGCTACCGTTTACGGAAAGATGCCGATTTGGCTCAGAATAAGTAGTTCCTAAAACTACATGGTCTTTGACCCTGTAGTTACAACAAACTGCTAATTTCACAGTCATGCTGTAGCAGTGTGTAGCAGGATACTGAGTTGTGTTGACCCCTCCGTCCACTACCACCTCCTTCTGACCTGGACTTTGTCTCCTTAAACTGCGTCATTGCACTTTTCCCTTTGCTCATGTCATATTCACTACAACCTCTAGATGTCACCTAGCAACAAATCCTGATGACGGGACTCATGGTGCATTCAAGTGCAACTCCTAACATGTGATGTTAGAGTTTCCCAGCAAGAAGAATCCCTCCCTCTTGCTGAGCAGCTGTGAGTGAGTGCAGTGCTCCATGGTCATGGTTAATGTCTGCCCCCCCTCCCATTCACCTCTTTGGGCATCTCTCTGGGGAAAAAGAGGTAAGGCAGCGCAGCCAGGAAGAGGAGGCAGGACGCCACCAGGAAGCCGAGCCACCAAGCTCCCACCCAGCGCAGGTCTTTGTGGTCCAGCTTGATCTCATCTGGAAGAAGAGAAGAGCAACATGTGGCCATGAAACACAAAGGAAACATAAGGTAGCTCCTCCTGGTTGTGTCCCTCCGCCACTCAGACTAGTTCCAGTTACTTTCTGATTAGAAAACACAAACCATCTGAAATCATGTTACTGTGGGAGATCATGAGGAATGGCACAAGTGTTTTATGAGGTCACGCTGATTCTGCATCCCCTGCCACTCCAGCAACAGCATCATTACATCCTGATCACACCACTGCATTAGTTGGTGTGTTGTAATGGGAACAACTTAGTCCCAAACACCAGCAAGACCATCTGATTGGTTGGTCTTGGACATCAGGAGGAAGAAGTCAGACATTCAGCCCCTGCTCATGAGAGGGAACTCTGTGGAGTCAGGATCCGTTTTTCTGGCTGTACACATGCACATCCTTGAGTGTCAACACCACTGCCAGGAGCAGCCAACTCTCCCAGAGACTGCTTGTGTCATTCTATCTTTGCTCTATAGAGAGCATTTTGAACTGCTGCTTCTGTGTGTGCTTCTCCAGCTGCAGAGGGTCCAGAGCAGGCATCTCCAAATATTCCACAAAGGACCGTGTGGCTGCAGGTTTTTGTTCCAACCAAGCAGCAGCACACCAGACTTGACTCATTTAATCAACTGATCTCAGTCTTCAGACAGCTGATTGGTCAAACTGTGTGCTCCTGGTATGTTGGGACAAAAACCTGCAGCCACACGGTCCTTTGTGGAATAGTTTGGAGATGACTGGTCCAGATGGTCAGCCCAGAAAATAACCAGCTGCCCTCTCCCCTCCCTGGAGGATCAGTACAGCGCCCGTTGTGTCAGGAAGGCACAAAATGATTCCTCGAATCTTGGTCGTTCCGTCTTTGAGCTGCTGCCCTCAGGCAGGCGGTTTAAGACTCTGAAAGCTAGGATGAATAGACTGAAGTACAGTGTTTATGCATCAAAAATCATGACTAATATTACACAGTGTCTATGTTTGAATGTTGTATGTGTTGCAATAGACTTCAAAATCCTTCTACTGACTTAAGGCTTAAGGCTCTTAATAACAAAGCTCCATCTTAGCTGAAAGACCTCATTATTCCATACTGTCCTACCAGAGCACTTCACTCCCAGAATGCAGGTCTGTTAGTGACCCCCAGTATCTCTAAAAACAGACTGGGAGGTAGAGCCTTCAGTTATCGGGCTCCTCTATTATGGAACCAGCTCTCTCCATGGGTCAGAGAGGCAGGCACTCTTTATACATTTAAGTCCAGGCTTAAGACCTTCCTTTATGACAGAGCTTTTAGTCAGGGCTGGCTCAGGTAGTCCTGATCCATTTTATAGCTATACTGCTGTAGGCTTAGACTGCTGGGGGACACATCAGATGTGAGTGGTGTCTCCGTGGAAATTCCTATTAACATGTGATTTAAAAGTGTCTTTGTTCTGGTTGGATATTAAAGGAAAGAGCAAGGACCCAACCTCTGAGTTGATCTGCTTACCAGAGCTCCCACACATCGAGTGTGTTACAATATCTGTTTCTCAAGTATTGTTGCTATTGGCTATAGTTTGTTCACTTACTCTACATCACAATAAACTGGAAAGTTAACCATTCATTACTAATATTGCCTTGCTGAGATTTTACTCAACAGTTTCACTGGGTAACACTCACACCCTTAACCTCTGAGTTGAATAGAAAAGATTGAGTATCATGTTCTGTAATTATTTAGATATGTTCTATAACCTCTGAATATCTCAACCCAGGTGTCAGGGCTGTTCTTCTATGTTAAGAAGGTCACTGAATAGTTTAAGTCTATATCTGCCATCCCTGAACTAAGATAGGGACCAGTTAAATACTGTATCCCAAAGACCTTGTTATATGGTAAGTTTCACTGGACGCTGTTCACACCCTTAACCTCTGAGTTGGACAGACAAGATTGAGTATCATGTTCTAAGACCTCTGAATACTTCAACCCAGACATCAGGGCTGTTCTTCCATGATAAGAAGGTCACTGAGTGGTTTGTTAACCTATATCTGCCATCCCTGAACTAAGACTGATGTCAGATCTCTTAATAACAGTATTGAATTCTTAAAAGGCTTATATTCTTAATTACTGGTTAACTATTAATTCTCACCAATATATAATGGTGATGTTATCTTTAAGTAAATGGAGTCAGATTGAATACATTAATTATTTTACTTTGATAAAACCTGATCTTAACACCGGAAGGACAGAATACGTGTTGGGGAGATAATAGATAAATGTCTCCAAATATTTCCTCCCTTTCAGAACTGTCATTATTTGTTGCACCTTGTAGTTTGGCCTTAGTGTCTCGCACTCTCTCTGTGCTTCCACAGATCTCTCCAGAGCTCCATCCCTCTGCACCTCCATCACCCCCATGTCTCCTGCTGTCAAACCAGCCTGCACTCCCTGCTCAGGAGGAGGGATCCCTCCTCTGTTGCTCACCCTAGGGTTTCTCCTCTGGTTTTTTTCTTGGGAGTTTTTCCTCAGTCGATGTGAGGGTCTAAGGCAAGGCAATTTTATTTGTATAGCCCGTTTTTACAAACAGTTTGTCTCAAAGGGCTTTACATAGCATTATGACAACATCCTCTGCCCTTAGACCTTCACATCGACTGAGGAAAAACTCCCAAGAAAAAACAAGAGAAACCTCAGGGTGAGCAACAGAGGAGGGATCCCTCACCCAGGACGGGCAGACGTGCAATAGATGTTGTATACAGACAAGAAAACAATTTACAACATGGAATATGGAAACATGGAAATGGAATCAGTCAGTTAATGAAAAATGATGAAGGAAGCTCCTGGTGGGCAGGGAGGGAAGGCCAGCTTAATGGGACTACTGGACGGCAGACTGGGTCGTGAGCAGGGAGTGCAGACCGGTTTAACAGCAGGAGAAAGGAGGTGATGGAGGCGGCGGTTGGTTGGTTGGTGCAGGGGGATGGAGCTCTGAGGTCAGAGGATGTTGTCATAATGCTGTGTAAAGCCCTTTGAGACAAACTGTTGTTAAGGCGGGCTATACAAATAAAATTGCCTTGCCTTGCTTAGTTTTAGAGCATCAAAGGATTGCATTCCAACTGACAATGAGAATTCTATTTTATTTTATTTCATATTGACCTTTGACCTTTGAACTCTACTCAGTTCACCTACAAACAGAGCAGACCCGTGTGTCTGACAAATCAGTGTGAGTCACAATATGGCCAAGTGCCACACACAAGTCACAGGAGCTGCATTTTGCTTGAAAGGGTCAAATGTGTCAAAACATTGTTGTCCATTGTCAGCACCATAACTGTTGTGTTGCTACGGAGACACCCTCGCCCACAAATCATATTCTCAAGATGTAAAGGGACAATTTTTCAGTGAAAATGACACAAAAATGACAATCACAGTATCTTCCTAATCGTAACATGATGTTCTCTGCAGATCATGTGGCCCAAGCGTGAATCTACTCACATTTACTAATACAGTGAAAGTCGGTTGACAGATCTCTCACTTGTACCCGAGACATTTGTATTCATTATTGGTTTATTTGACAGAGACAATACAACACCAATCAACAGTATCTAAGGAAAACTGTAATTGAGCCAGAGTTAGCCAGTAAGGCTCATTTTCATCCACTGTCCCTGGCTAGATGTTAAGGGATCCATTGGCTTTCATATGAGACAGCAGGGGCAGCGACGAACACACACAGTGTTGGTGTTGTAATGTTTGTCATGTTTGATACTGTAACTGATCACCATGGGCCACCCGTATCAAGGCTCCTGGTGCTTATCCAGAAACTAAACTACTCTGCTCCGGGAATTTAATGACCTTGAAATTCCACAACCTGAACCTGCAGCGCTCCATTTCTCCTCCTGTACCGTGACCAAGTCTCAGTTCTCAGCTGATTTATTGAACCGACACATTTTGTTTTAGCAAGTTTCAACCAGTTTCTGTCCCCTGACCTCTTCATGCTGTAAACTCTGGCACTCTTTTTTTTTTTTAAATGGAATGTTTTTGCAGGAACTGAGAACGTTTCCATCTGTCTCTAGAATCATCCGGTTTTAGCTCTGTTTTTTCTTTAGCTTTATTATATAGGACACAGAAGACAAACAAGTGTCCAACTGCTTGAGACTATAACAACATAGGCAGAGGCCATTGCTCTCAGACTGCAGGGGAAGCTCTGCTTCTTCTAAAATATCAAAAACTAAATGGTCAAATATGAACTGTTGTTTACATTTCATTGACTAAAAACGTGTTAGAACACAGCTCTATGACAACTTTGTTCAGAATCAGCTCCTTATTGTAGGTCAACTGATGAATTTCCTTCTCCTACATTCCTGTAGTGTCTCAGTGCATTAAACCTGTTGAAGCTCAGCGTCCACTGACTTTAAATGGGGCGGCAGAGAATCTCTTTTTTCACCGTAGTGAGATGGTCATTGGATAAGTGCTGTGATTTTGTCCGTGCCACAGACACTCAGCATCTCTAGGAGTGAATGGGGCAGTGGGCGGGGCCTGGATGTTGGGCTTCTGCATGATGAGTGCAGGATCTCAGTCTTCATATTTCAAGTTTAGTTGAAAATCCTGTTTTTGTTTTGATGCTAACTAATCTGACCCAAACATTCAGATGTTCTAAGTATCAAATCTATTGTATTTCGGTTGTCACTGTGACCAGCTGGTTGGCACTGACCAGTGACCAGGTCCCAAAAATCCAAATAAAGACTATTTTTATGTGGGACAATGAGGGACACTCACAGCAAATGTTGAGAGGTAGGCAGGTTTCAGTTACACTACTTGTGTGTTATAAGGCATATAGGATCAGCACAGGGTAGATTTTCAAAAAAAGAAGAGAAAAGTAGCACACTGCAGCATCTCTTTGTCTTCATCATAGCCTCCATTCTCCAAAAAGCACGAGATAAAGATGCTGACAGGTTAACCTGTGCTTGACCGGTGTGTGACTGATATCACACAAGAGGCTCTGTGATAAAAGTCTTCCAGCTTTCTTCACAGCTGGTGCATCCAAATGTCAGAACAAAAGAGCGTCAGTCTTACAGTGTTGAAAACTAAAGCTGATTTAAAACTAGCACTGAACAAAATGTGAACATTGTCTCAATATGTGTGACGTGGGACAAGGGATGACAATGCTACGAAGCACCAGCAGAACAAGTCAGGACCCAGGCCAGGTGACTGGTTTGGCCAGGTTCGCTATGTTGTGTGTGCGTGGGGGGTGCTGTGGGCATGTGTATGTTGCAGAGCAATGTAATCGTAATCGTAATCGTCCAGCGAACTGGACTTGGACCAGCACGTCTGGTCAGATCGTTGTTAAAAACGAAACCCTCTGGACCCCGGGCTGGGGGAGTACTGCCCTCCCAGCCCCCCTCAAGCCCCGCCCCTGCTGTGGAGTCTCGCACCTCAGTTTAGTTGGCACATTACCTTCAAAATAAACCACCACTTAATAGTGATACTGTTGGCTACATTCCATCTCGGTATAATCAGGTTCTACACAATCAGGTTCAGGTTGTATGATCTTGAGGTGGATAATCTCACCTCCAGATCATACAACTAAACAATCCAGGATGTGAATCACAACCTTCAACATATTTCCAGTAGTTTTATTATGAAAGTCTACACCAGAAGTTGTGATTCATATTTCACTGCTGCTTTGACACCTCTTTTAAATCTCCATCTGCTTGTAACTATTGTTAGTACATATGGAGTGTTTACTTGGTCAGCACTGTTCACTGAACTATGCGGTGCTGTGTACAAGGATCTGAATGACAACTGTCATAGCTACACATTGATTGTTATATTGTATCAGTGATGCCATTGGTATGTTTTATCACAAACATGCACATTGTTTGAAAAGATTCACTGGATTCTTCCTCTCAGACTCTATGAAAGGACACAATTACTTTTTATGAGTCACTCTTCGCCAACAGCAACAAATGACAGGTTCAACAGTACAGTACTGGTTTTGTATATAGGATAACAGAGAGCCCCAATTACAAATGATGCTTTAATCCCTTATTAACACTCAAATACGCTCACACGTGTGCATGTACACGTGACTGTGTATGTTTTACAAAAGCTTTTGTCTGAATATTGAAAATATTATATGATGATAGCATTAAAAGCATAAATTAAGCTCTAGCCTTCATTAAAGCAACTGTACAAAGAACTTTCATTTTGTGTTGATTTTGGTGACCCCTGTGGACAAAAGCAGTAGGTCTCTCTTTGTGGATACTGTCCCAATATCAGCCATGATGAAAATATAGCGATGAAATTGACCTCGGTTTTGACTCACTAGCGTAGCAACAACTCAATGCTAATTTGTAGCCTTGTCAAATGTGTCGTCTCCTCCGGTCTGAGTGCCGTACATCATTTCGTCATCTGGTGGACTGACCTGTCCACTGCCTCCCGGAGTTAAAGAGTGAGAGTATCTGAAAATAGCTTATCTTCCCACCGATGGCCTCATTTGCTGCTGTAGGTCACACAGAGACATCAACAGAAATGAGAGACTTTTGCATATCTAGTTAAAGGTTCTAGTTAATTTAATTTAATTTATACTTAGTTGTAGAGCAGCTTTATTTGTAATTGATTCACTATTCAGGTCAAGGTCCAATGAAATCCTAGTAAAAATATACAGTTCACAGCTCAATTCTTTCATATCGTCTCCTCCCTCCATTCGAACACACACACACACACACACACACACACATACACACATACACACACACACACTGTAAGCACACAGGGAAACAGGATTTTGTTTGAACAAGTCTCTATAGGAAACTGAGCTCCACTGATCCTGAACTAGTCAAACAACCAGAGCGTGTGAGTTTCAGCAAACGCTCAAACTGAAAGGTGATGAGACTGGATTTGCTCTGTGACTCTGCTTCGCTTGTAAACATTCATGTTCAGCTGCTACTGTGATTTCACAATACATCTACAGTTAATGTTGGAGATTAAATAATGATCACCAAAAAGATGGCGTTCAAAAGCACTGAGTCACTGTTCACTTTGAGAACGTTATTATAAAGCCACAACCTTAACTGAAATGGCACAGTTTTCACATTGAGTGTGTTTAACACTAATATAACAATTATTAGGAATAATCTGTTAATACTAATAATGTGTTAGACACATTTACACACTCTTCAATGATCAGTTTTCTGAAAAAGGTTGTCGGTTATCTGAACTCTTTCTCAAAACCTCAGGTCTTCTGTTGTTTTCAAAAACTCCAGTGGTGAAAGGAAAAGGTGAGAAATATTAAACATCAAGTGGCTTCTCTCAGTATGCGCGTCTGAAACAAGGACTGGTGGGAAAGAGCTGAAGGACATGTGTGATACTGAGCGGAACGACAGCTTCAGGATGTCGCAGCGCTCCACTGTAAAGCTGTGTGAAGAAATGAGGGTGGTCATGAGCCTGTGGCCCCAGAGGAGAGGACAGGTCATCCCACAGTGCCAGTGTGTCTGTAGCGCTGTACACAGAGCCACTCTGTCACCTCTGCCCTGCTCTTTGTGGCTATGGCACCCCGAGACTAACTCAGTTTCTACACCGCCAGAACTGCGAAGATGTAACAAAAGAAGGAAATGAGCTGGATCAAGCTGTACACATGCACTGGGTAAACAGATTATTGTGCAAAAACCTAGGTGTTTAACCGTTTTCTCATAAAACACTAACTACCTGTTACCAGTTACCGGTTCGTGCCACTTACATGAGCACTTAAATCATCTGAAAAGTTAGTTTTCTGTTTCTATTTGATTTATTTGTGTGCATGTAAAAGCACACATTACAATATCAACAGTGGGAGTAGGATTGTGTCACCACAGTTGTGGCACTGAGATCAGTGTGCAGTACAATGCCAACTGGCCTGCTGGGAAATGTGTCATGCTGCTAGACCTGCAGCCTTGCCCACGCCCTTAAAACCATCATCAAAACCTCAAGAAAGTTGACCAAACATGAATAGGGTGACGACAACCTGCTGGGAGGAATAACTGACAGAGGATAACATGATCTTTCATTTTGTTCCATTAGGAGGCACTGTGAGTGGAACCAGATAAATCTGTCCAACTTGTGGGCTGGTGAGGAAAACAAAATGTGAAAGTTCACTTCATTCTTTCAAATGACAGGCTTGTTGGGACAGCAACGGTCTGTTGCTCCTGAAAATCATTTTCTAACAAGAGTAAAAAAAACTCAACGGGGTTTGAAGTAACTGTTCACTTTCATAAAACCAGTTGAACACTCAGTGACTCACTGCTAGCTGTTGGGAATTAAGTTGACTTCCTACCAACACACAGCGCTTAACTATTCAGTATCTCTGGTATGCACAAGGATTTTATTAATCACACACCAGGCTGAGAAAGTAGAGTTTACTTAAAGCCCTACAAGGAAATTTTAACTGGCTATGCAAAAGTCTCTCATTTCTGCTGAAGTCTCTGTGTGACCTACAGCAGCAAATGAGGCCATCGGTAGGAAGATGAGCTATTTCTAAATAGTGTAACTCTTTACCTTCAGGAGACAGTGGACGGGTCGGTCCACCTGATGATGAAACGATGTACGGCACTCAGACCGGAGGAGACGGCACATTTGATGAGGCTACAAATTAGCATTGAGTTGTTTCTACGCTAGTGAGTAAAAACTGAGCTCAATTTCTATATTTTCTTCATGGCTGATATTGGGACGGGATCCGCAAAGAGAGACCTACTGCTTTTGTCCACAGGGGTCACCAAAATCAACACAAAATGAAAGTTCTTTGTAGGAGCTATAAGGAAGCTTTCCACTTATTTCAGTTTTTTTTTTTTTTTATCACGGATATTTTCCCTTTGTTTGTATTGACATTCTGATAAGAGGCTTCCCATGTTAAGTAGTGGTTTAATAATAGTAATGATCCAAAAATTATTTTGAACGTTATTAATCTGGTCATAGATAAACCTACAGCAAAACAAAAACAAAACAAAAAAACTGTCCTAACAAAGAGGTTAATGAGTTCTTACTTCCTTCACTCTCTGACCTGTTAGTCATTTATTGGTCTCACTGACAAACCCCTTTCTGTTTTAGATCTTAGTCAACACATTAACTGGTAATCACACCAGACATACTGTCGGTCTGTTAAGGTGTGCCACAAGGAGCTGTGCTCAGCCTTTTCTCAATTTCCATTTCACATTAATCAATCATTACAGACTATACTAAGTCTATGCTTCTATGCAGATGACTCTCAGTTGTACCTCTGCATTGAGCCTGACAGCTGTCGTAAGTTGCTGAAACATGAAGAGCAGGTGTCAACAAAGACTCTCTCCATTGAGGAAATGTTGCATTCTCCACTGTAACACCATTTTCTCATCTATTTCAGATTCAGCACATCACTTACAAAGGTAAAGTAATTCAATTTAACTGTTTGGACACTGGGAAAATTATTCCTAAAATAAATTCAACACCTATAGGAGGAAGAGCCAGTCTATGAATTAATGAGACTCAGTTGTGTCAAATCACATCAGCATCTACATTCAGTACTAATCATTGTTATCCAGCTAATATTCAGTTTTAAGAGCATATGGTTATGAACATGTGTTTTCTCACTTGTATTCATGAGCAAATATCTCACGTGTTTCATTTGACCCAATTTTGATACAGACATTTCCAATTCCAAATACATATTTAATAGGGGTGTTCTCCACTATGGATTCTCATAGTCAAATCTGATTCATCAGATTTTGCATTTAGTCGACTATTCGTCAAATCTTGTTGTTCCCCTCATTGACTCATGATTTCAGTTGCATCTTTAATACCTTTTTTCTCAGCATTGTAAACAAACCCACCATTGTGCTAAAGTTCAAGAAAAGTGTTTCTATCACTTTTCTAAATCCAGAGATTGAAAGGTATATCACAGTTGAGCCACTATGAACAATAGAAGGAAGATTCAACAGGATTATTTAATGGACATTGTTGCTGTTTTTCAAGCTTTTTCTTAAGCTAGTTCTGACTGGTTGACTTGGTTGAGTCCTCAGACCTGAACATGTAGCAGTAAGGACTAAATAATGAAAACTTTTGAAACACACACTTTGATTCACACACAGTAAAACACTTGTCTAATAACTGGACACCTGGTGCGCAGAAAGGTCAGTGAGGTTGAGTTTTCAGAACTACTGGTTGTCATGAATACGTTTCTCCTGTGTTGGTTGTTTGTCTTGTTTTGCAGCAGCTGGCGTTTTTAAACCCTAATCAATTTATATGAAGAAATATTCATCAACCTCTCACATTATAACTGCAGGAAGTCCTCCCTTTCCTTTCAAAGTAAGTGTTGTAAATGAGTTTGACTTGACAGGAGGAAATGAACACAGTGGTTGGGTCCAGCTGTAAATCATCAGTGTCCTCTCACCTTTGGGCAACTTGTCAAAGTCGACGTAGAAGCGCAGCATGATGGAGCCTGTGATGAAGCCGAAGGCCGGGCCGATGGAGGTCACGGCGAGGAGGATGCCTGGAAAACACAGCCAAGGACAAACCTCAGAAGAATCAAAGGTTTGGAATTTTTTCCCCCTTTTACGTGTTTTTAACCAGAAAAATACTGCTCAACCCCACATTTGACTGATCACAGTTAAAGCTCTCTCATCATCTCATCCTGTTTATTTTTACTAATACTAACCCCACACTGGCCTCATTACTGCTTTGTGTGTAAGTCATGCTCAGCAGATATAAACTCATGACGGGGCCTTACATTTCTGACCTACTTTTGGCCCTGTGTCAGTCCTGGTTGTGGCCTGAGCTCTCAGAACTTTTTCTGCTCTATGTCTAAAAGCCTTGGACTGAACTTAGGGAAAAAAGACATTAAGGGTTTCTGCTCCTGTTGCTTGGAATAAACTATTGTTTTATTGTGAAGCATAAAATATCTATAATTACCTAATAATGCCAAATGAATGTGTGGGTGTGTCCTGTATTGTCTGTAACTACTGGAATCTCAATGGGATCAGTAACAGAGAAGGAACTGCAGAGAAACAACTCAACTGATTAAATGTCACATGAAAAGCATGAACAGCTTTTCATGTTGAAACAAAGTAAGACAGGAAGAAGAATGGAAAGACATGACATGTCACAAGGTGCTGAAAAGCATAAAAATACAGTCACAGTAAATGAACAGTGAGCAAGGATCATCACGCCTGACTTCCTATGTGTGGCTCAGGGTTGGCTGCTGACACCTTCCAGGAACCAGTAGAAACTGGTTTATTGTGTGAGAAGCTAACCCTAACCCTAAATTCCACTGGCTGGTGTGACTGCAGCGTTAATCACATCAGAGAAGAAGAGCGAAGGTCTCTGTAAACTGATGACTGCTGCCTGCTCTTAAAGGGATAGTTCAATTGTTTTGAAGTGGGGTTGTATGAGGTACAAATGGCCACTAAGTATAGTAGAAAGGTCTCCCCCCCCCCCAACTGACAAGTACTGGCGCATCATGCTGCAGCAAGACACAGGCAGTCAATGGTTATGAATGGGGGGCGATCAATCAGCGTATTTTCGCCACCTGTGAGAAGTCCTGTCTCAAAATAACACACCAGTACAAGATTACGATAGAAAGTAAAAATTTAAAATGCATCAGCTGGTTGGTTTATCTTGAACTAACCAACTCACTCAGTATTCCCTATACCCTAACTATCCCTTTAAAGCAGGCTGAGTGGACTGTAACTCTGAGGTTGAACTGATCACATGACCTGATGCATGTTGGGCCGTCCCACCCTGAACCCCACCAGTCACTGTGGCCTTGGCCAACATACCGAGGTAAAGTGGTGAGTTCCTCTTGCTGGCATAGTCGTCAATGTAGGAGATGCCAAAGGGCTGGATGGGGACGGCGCCGATACCCAGGAGCAGCTGACCCATCAGCAGCACAGGGTACACCCCCTGCTGGGTGGGACTGTCCTGCATGCTGCAGCTCTGATTGGAGGGTGAAGTGGTGAAGGGTCTTCCTGATTGGCAGAGGCCAGAGCTATTGTCACTGGGGGCTGATGGGAAACAGGAGGGAAGGTGAGTTTACATCTGTCTGTTTGTATTTGCAGAAAAAAAGTGTGCCCTAAAAGTGAGAAAGGGAAATGGTCCGTGACCTTTAACCTTCAGCTCAGAAGAACCAGAACCTGATAGGACCATGTCTTCCACTGAATTAGGGATATGTGTGTGTATGTGTATGTGTATGGTCTCACAGCTGGAGCGGTCAGTGTACTCGTACGGTCCATTTAAAAAGTGAGGCAGCGCCATCAACAGTGAGGCGAGGCAGGCCAGAAGAGCCCCGCCCCCAATGAACCGCGGCCGGTGGACTCGACTGCCGAGGAAACTCACGAAGACAATGAGGATGGTGTTCCCCACCTGATCACACACAAACACGCAAACACTGTGAGGAGCTGGCTGAAATGGGAAAAGGCAGAGACAATGTCTGGAACCTGCTCAGGAAATGTGCAACATGGAAAACCAGACCCTCCCCTCCTTTTCTTGTCCTGTTGTTTCAGAGGTCTGTTTTCTTTCACACGACTGCCTCAAAATAACATGGATGAGTCGTGACTACACTTTTTAAAAACAGAGTTAATGATCACTATTAATGACTATACACTAAATTCAATCCTGAGGTATAACTAATGAGAATGAGGCATGATAGATTCAATCATGAAAAAGTTGACTGAAAATATAAACAGTTGTTACTGAATAATGATTTTGAACTTGGTGTTTTATAACTTTAAATTGAACAGACCTCATTGAATGCTGCCAGCAGACCAGACTTCTGACTGGACAGGCCGTAACGTCGCTCGATGGTGGTGATGGAGCTCTTCATGTAGCCTGACACCAGCAGCTGAGACAACTGCAGCAAACTGTGGCAGAACACAAAGAACTACAGAGAAGAAGAGGAGCGCAAGAGAGAGAGAGGGGAGGATGAGGAAGATGAGGAGAGATAAAGAAGAAGGGGGGGGGCGAGGAGAGAGGAGGATGAGGAAGATAAGGAGAGATGAAGAGGGAGAGGAGAGAGGAGGAAGGTGAGGAGATTGGAATCAGGTTCAAAGGATCAAATCAGAACAAACCATACTCCTCAGACAGAATGAAGGAGTTGTGGCCAAAGAACAATAAAGAATAAAAGTGAATGCAAGGCAGGGGTAAGGAGAGAGGGGGAGAGGAAACCTCTCCAGGTCATGGCCTCAGAGAACAAAATAAGGATGGACATTACACGAGGAATGTGAATTTGTTCAGTTTCATTTTGATGGATCTGAGTGTAGGGGGTTTAAAAACCAGGGACTAAAACACTTAAGTTCATTTTCTGCTTAAAGTCTGAGTTAAGGTTTCCTCAAATTAAAACACCTTGGTGACCAAAGTAGAGAAAAAACAAATCTAACCAAAGGTCCCTCTGATGACATGTTAAATGAGATAAGTGAGGAAAATGAACCTGTAGGAGATTCTGTGCCTCCCCCTAACTCTCCCTCAGCTGAGGAGAAATTACACTTTAAAGAACTGAAGTAAAACTTAATGTGTTTCGTGTAGTTCTTCCTCTGTTGATCATCGAACATCAGACTCTGGATGTGAAGATGAGACAAACCTTGATGTTGTTGAAGGGACTTCGACTGCGAGCACAGGGTCGTGACCCTGCGGGGTCAGAGGACACGTTACGGTCGGTGGCTGCCATGATTTAACCTCCACGGCAGGGAAACAGGAGAGTGGAACACGGCCTGTAAAACACACAGTGCCACATAAACACGGTTGCAGCTCTCTAGAAACACTGAGAACATGTGTGTGTTTGTTTTAACAATGAGTTGAGAAGTGAAAGCTGTTGGCAGGGGACTGAGATCTGGACAGAAGCCAACAGGAAAAGCCACTGCAGCAGAAAGAGAGAGAGAGAGAGACAGAGAGAGAGAGAGGGACAGAGAGAGAAATAATGAAATTTAGAGAATGAATTCATAAAAAGATTGTAAAATTACAAGATGAAAAGTTGTGATATTATAAGATTCAAGTGTCCGTCTTGTTTTAGAGATGAATCATCATGAGCTGTAAGATGTGATGTTCTACTTTTTTTCAGGTTTCACTGATGAGGAGGAACTTCATCCCTTTCACCATCATCATCATCATCGTCATCGTCATCGTCATCGTCATCGTCATCGTCATCATCATCATCATCATCATCATCAGAACACTGATGAGGGCTGTGAATAAACTAAGTTGATTCTTTTGTCAGACAGACAAACAGCAGCTGACTGAATAATCCAAAGGAATGCTGTTGTTTTTCCTTCACTCATGTGGCTGTCTTGTTGTCTCTCCTCCTGACATGCAGTAATGGAGCTGAGAAGCAGGAAGGAAACAACTTCTTATCAGCAGCAGATCACCAGCATCAAGGCAGCCACTGACTGTTTTGAATGTTCAGAGTCCAAACACGACAGGACTAACCCCTGACCCAGCACCAACATCAGGGCGCTGCAGCTGAAACCTTCACTGGTTCTATTATTTTGTCCACTGAAGCCTGGCTAAATATCCACCTTGATCAGTTCAATCAACAACTGTCTAACACTATTCTAATAATAAACTGACATCTGAGTGCATCAGGAATTATCCGTTAGCACTTGATTGGAATTACCAGTGTGATTTTGGTGCCTCTCTCACCTGTGTAATGATTCACCTGTAGCCTGAAGAGGCCCATTAATTTAACACTGTTCATGTTGTTAGCATCAGCATTTACAGTGTTTTACTTCCCCCTCACTCTGAAATGTTACTCATTAACTACTATTGTACTTTTATCTGAGACCCTTTTGATAGTGGTTTTACTTCTACTACAGTAAAATTCTGCTACACAAATAGTACCCTGTAAATGAATGAATGAATACCTGACATGTTCTTTCCTGTCTTACAAATTGAGAAATATATATTATCCTCCATTTATTAGTACAAACAGAAAGGCTACTGAGGCATATAACGCTTGCTTACATTAACATTTCCATTTAGCATATAGCTTTATTTTTCCCCTGGGAGTATGTTCATCAGATTAGTTTTTCTCCAGCTCTCACTGTCAATCTGCAGCTTTTAGCAACTTTCACCAAACAGTGATTTTTTTACGTGCGGCTCCGACATGCTAGCCACTTTAGCTTAGCAGTTAGCCCACTTCAGTGTGGAGGACGTGACGATGTCTGCCGTTTTAGTGTAAAGCCGCAACAGCCTTCAGCGTTGAAAGGCCACTATCCGTGACGTCTAAATTACATCCCGTTTACACCTGGCATTAATGTGTTTTCAGTGATCGGATAGTGCTCTGTAAACGCACCCAAGTCACATTGAGGCAACTGCAGACACTGCACATTCAGACCTTGACATCACTGGAAGCCAATATGGATGATGATTGACAATTTTAAGTGTGGAATGTGAATCACATTATTTGAGGCTCCTCCTTCACTTTCCGGGCCAAACTCCTCTCCCACAGAAGTATCAGTAGTTGACAGAATACAGCAAAAACATAAAAATGAAGCAAAGGTTGAGTAAAAACTCAGATCTACCAGATTTAGCTGCTACCAGTTGAAGCGCATGTCAGAATGCTACATATAATGTATACAAAAATACATATTTGGGTGTAACAAACATTTAACCACTTGTTAGTATTTTGTATTTTGGCGTAATCACCCCTCAAACTGTTTAGTATTGGGGTTCCCTAAATCTTTAAACTGTTGGAACTGATGGTGTAATAAACCTTCAAAACAGCAGGGAGACTTTTAGCTTCATCAGAATCAGACTGACCCCTGGAGGGAAATTCTTTAGTTAGAAGCTTCATGTTTCATCAACAATTAAATCTTGGTATTTTTATTTGGGTGTAGTAAAACTTGTAATAAAGTTTCAAAAAGTGGTATTTGGGTGGAATGCTCATTTAGTTGCAGTTTTACAGTCATTCAGTAGGGGACACTGTCTCAAAAAACAAGGAACACCAGAACACCAGTCTGAACCAGGTCTGCAGAGACATACTATTGGCTGTGGGTGGGACATGGCTCCAGCCAACACAGCGGTGAGTTGGGGAGAAGAGGCTGCGTCAGAGCGAACTGAGGGTGCCTTTAAATCCAACCAATCCATCCAATGATCACATATTGGCTGAACGGCAACAATACAATAACTGCATCTGCTGAATTTCCAATCAGTCGATCTTTACACAGCGTCACACAAGGAGGTCGTCAGTTAAGGTGGTTAAGTTTTGTTGCCAGGCGACATCTAGTGGTCAATCATAGCTTGAAAGAAGATTTTTCAAGTTCTCAGTTGGCTAGGTCATCAGAAACGCTCCCTGAAACTGGAATTCCAAGTCAGGAAACCCCACGCTCACCATAACGGCTGCTCCATGCTCCAACACTGTAGGCCCACATCACTCCACTAGGTCTTGTTTTTGTGTATTTTGTCATAAAATTAGTTATAAGTACTGTGAGCCTTTGGCTGGTAGTAGCTAACAATACTAAAAACAACAATAGCTAACTAATGCTAGCTGTACACGTAAATTATACCTATCCTCATAGATGTAAACAAACAGCAAGCAACAACAATAAAACAGAAAAACACTCCTAAATGTATAATTAAAGTTAAAATTCAAACAAATTAAAGCTTCTACGAAAGTTTTAGATTTGAGAACAGATTCAGCAGACCTTATCTCAGCAGTGACAATGACCCTCTGTAACTAAAACATTCCCATGATGCTCCAGCTTGGGTCCACTTAAAGTTATGGCTGGTAATCATGTTCAGAAAGACATTTTGTTATACTGGGTGAAATGGTCCTTCTATCCTGAGAGTAGTCAATACATGATGTATTCAGAAAAAGGAAGGAAAATAATCAGAGCTCTGTGGAAGCTGCCGGACTGACAGAATTCTGACCAATCCATGCTTTACACTCCGAAAAGCAAAAACCAATCAGATGCCATCATGTCTAGTTCTGCCTACGCACAATCAAGCTGCCGTCTCTCTCCCTGCTCTGACATGTGCAGCTAGTGTCTTCACCTACGTCCGCAGGAAGGTGGAGGCGTGGCTTCAGAGAGAAGTCTGAGGAAAGGGGCTGGGACTTTTCACTTGTGTATTTTCAGAATGTGGCCTGCTAGAACCGTTTTTCCAGGTTCTCCAACCCTACCTTTAATGCTAACAACTTAAAACCAAGATGCTGGAAGTGCAACATCAACATCAGCATGTTGCTTTTCGCCAAATAATTTTTGCTTCCTCTGGAAAAACAAAGTGGAGAAGTTCAGTCACACAAGAAACCCTTTTGACCCTTCTGTGTGTTTGTTGTAGAACTGCAAGAAGAACAAACGTGTCAGCAAAAACAGTGGCCAAACAGACAGAACAGAAATAGGAATTATAGTCCCTGCAGCTATTGCGCAACAGGACATCACAGGGGTGTGATAAACTGGACCCGTGTTAGAGTTATATTTGATGAGTTTAACAGAGATTTTGCAGCAGTATAGTCACCACTAGAAGAACTGCAGAAAATGAGACTGACACCTACACTGATGTTTTTTATGATGTGTTTTCGTTTCAATGCTGCAGCACTTTATAGCACACAGGAGTACTAAATGGAAGTACTTTATATTTCAACCACTGTATCCAACCTGCAAATATCCCCAGTGCAGCAGCAGCAGCAGCAGCAGCAGCAGCAGCACTGTGAACAGGCAGCATTCCACTAATAAATCACATTTTATCCTTTCAATTTTTCTTCAGAATTTGCATTGTCTTTTGTTGGAGTTTGCCAAGAGAAACAGAAATGTCCTGCTGTAGCACACTAGCTTTGATGAATCAGAGACTTTTCATTAGACTGAGTTAAAGCCTGAAACATCCTGAAGGAAGAGACAGAGACGTGATTCAGTCAGACTCACCCCGATAGCAGCACCAGCTCAGATCAGCTTTCTCTGCTTACTCCTTTCGCTTTGCTGCAGCTCAGATCTTCTCGTCCTCCTAGAGCTCAGGAGGGAGGGACTTGGAATTTGACCCTGGTGCAGGAGAAGGAAGAGAATTTTCAGACCTGTGTGTCTTAACTTACAACCTGAGGATAAACAAGTTTGTCTCTCAGAGACTAGAGGAATCTGCTTCAACCAGTCTGAAATACAGAAACTCTTGTGCTTGGCTGTTTATTTTCAATGGATCTTTCATAAATGTTTGTACTTTACATTCTAGTGTAGAACACTGGTTTATTACAGTTTGAAACATGTTCATGATCACCAGGGTATGGTTAGTAATAATAGTGGATCCTCTGATTTTAAAATAGTCAAATATATAAAACAATACCCATGATACCTCTAAGATGATCATTGAATTCATTGATATTAATAAAAGTTCAAGATTCAAGATATGTATTATTTCATGTGCACAGTAAAAACACAGTGGTTTAGACCATACAGTGAAATTCTTACTTTAATTCTCCTTTTACACAAAACAATAGAACACATTTCAATATAAATGAATTGAATATAGTTAAATTGAGGTGCAGGAGAAATAACAGGAACAATGACAAGAGGAAGAAGATGGAGGTCAGTGATAATGTTGAGCTTCGTGTTTTGCTGAGTGTGGACAACTGAAGACAACCAAACATTCAGACGGACGGTCCACGTCACTGCCGCTGCCTACATGATCACTCAAATCAGCACCTAGTGAGACGCTTTGATTAGTAATTAACCGTGTGACCACCAGGTGGAACCAGAGACAACATAAAAAATACAGTTAACGCTGAAATCTGACCCAACATGGGCTTCTTTGGAAACTGTCACATCAGCTCTGTGATCTCATCGCTGGCTGTGGGTGAAGAACCCACACTCTGTGTTTTCCACAGATTTCTTTGACTTCTGGGGCCTGTACTAAGAAGCAGGATTTGAGCTTAGTGAGGTAACTTCAGGGTTAAAGCTGGGGTTGGTAATCCTGTTCAGAAACATGTTTTACACTGGGTGAAATGGTCCTTCTACCCTCTGAGTAATCAATACATTATGTATCAGAAAATGGAACGAAAATAATCAGTCCTCTGTGGCAGCTGCAGGACTGACACAACTCCGACCAATCCAAGCTCCTTGGTGCGAAGAGCAAAAACCAATCAGATGCCTTCATGTCTAGCTCTGTATCCGCCCCCCTCGATCCCTGCCTCCGACGCGTGTGCACAATCTTCATGTGTCGCTGTTGCTGGAAGAAATCAGCGTACAGAGTTACAGCAGAACGGACTTCATGCTCATTTATGAGCAGTGGCTGAGAAAATGCAGCCCCAGTTACTACTTCCAGCGTTACTTGTAACGGCTCGCCCCGAGAAAAAGGCAAGGAAGAGAAAGGAGGCTGAAAAGGCTGCTAACAAAAAGGCTCTGGATAAAGCCAGATGTCAAACCAGAGTAAACATCGGTGTTGCTTTTGTGGAGACAACTGAGGGATTTGAAGTGATGCTGAGGTTGCTCTCTTTCTGTTGGACAGGTAATTATATGTTTTGCGTCGGGGAGGATTTGTTATTTTTATGAAATGTGTAACTTTTGCTAACGTAGCTCCTTTTGTAGGTTGTATTAGCTTAATGCTAATATTAGCTTCTCTGTGGGTTTAAAATGGGTCGGTGACGCTAGTGTTCAGTGACGTGCGGTGCGGTCAAGTGAGGCCGTGCCTCACCTGTCATCATGGAAAGAAAAAAATGTAAATTGAAAAAAATAAATGTAATTATTGTATTTATCCTTTGATTTGTACTATAAAGTTATTTTGCTTTTAACTAAACCAGTTTTAAGTTATTTTTTATTCAAAATCACCGATTTCTCATATTTATCGTTCAAATACTGAGACGTGCGGTGAGGCACCAGGCAGCTGAGCCTCACCAGGGACTGCGCAATGACTCGGCTAACTGTGCTGCATGCTAGGCAGTGAGCCCGTATTGCTGTCTCTTTCTATGTCGCTATTAAAATGTTCAAATACTTTTGCTATATAAACTACATTTCTATAGTTTAGCTGGTGAATATAATGTATAGTGTTTTTGTCGAAAACTGTATGTGTGTGTAACGTTTTTCTTGTGCTGAGCGATCATAAAACGGCTGCGAAAAGGTGCCGGGTGAGGCATGCAGTTCTCCTGCCTCATGGAGGAGGCGCTAGTGAGCCCAGGGATTCTGCTTGCGCCTCCTCCGCTCCGCTGCAGAATAAGTGACAGCGAGTCACTTATAAACCCTAAATGCAGTTTTTTTTCATATATTTATCTGATTGTGATGAAGTCAGTGCCTCACCAGCCATGAACCTCACCGCACGTCACTGATATATATATATATATATATAGTACTCCTCCGCCGCTTCTCATTTTCATGCAGTGCGCGTTCCAGTTTGTGGGGGCGTGGCTTGGACGTACACACTGACGGGAGGGGGAGGAGGGGGGTGGAACTCAGAGGAGGTGCTATTTTCAAATCTTGCTAGCTCTCCAGGATTACCAACCCCAGTTTTAATTCTGGGTTTTCCGTACTATGACAGTGGTTCACTTCTTACCGGGATGCATCTCCATGGTAACTCATGTTGAACGGCTAACCTGGTCCAGAGCAGATTATGTTCCAGATCGAGATCGCCAGGTAAAAAAACCTCCACCTCCTGACCAGTCAGTTCTCTTGGGAAATGACATCACCGTTGTCAAGGTGGTAACCCTAACTCTCTGAAGTGAGTGTTCATGGACCGTCAGAGACCCCTGGTATATTTACTTCTTAGATGAACACATATGAAGAGGGAAAATAACCGTATGTGTCCAGTGACACCGGAGTCGTGCTCTCTGCTTCACACAAAGTTACATGTGAGCAACAGCCCACTTTAGAGGAATACACACGTGATTCCTGTCGGAGCCATCCCATAATGATGGAGCAGTGATTTTATTCATCTTAATCTTCTGAACTTCTGTAATTTCCAGTCAGTAACTCTCTGCAGCACTTTCTGCTCTTTGCTGCAGCGACTGTGTTTCTTTCTGTCTGGATTTGATCTTTCAGCTCTTGATATCACTGCAGAATTATTGTCTGCTCCTCGTTAGTGAAATACTCCGCTGCTGCTGCTGCTGTGATTGGTCAGATGCTGCAAACTCCGCCCCTTTCATGTCAACGCGCTCATACCCAGACTGGGAAACCCAGAGTTGACTTACGGAGTTCATAACCACCGTCGGGTGGCTGTTTAGTGAGAGTGAAGCTGGATAACTGGAAGATACCCTGGGTATGTTGAACCCGCTTCGTAGTATAGGGCCCAGAGCTCCATCCCTCTGCACCAACCACCACCTGTATCACCTCATTTTCCCTGCTCTTCCTTGAC
The DNA here is from genome assembly GCA_021432705.1 of Caranx ignobilis. Classification (NCBI taxonomy): domain Eukaryota; kingdom Metazoa; phylum Chordata; class Actinopteri; order Carangiformes; family Carangidae; genus Caranx; species Caranx ignobilis. The sequence continues at coordinate 2,250,565 of MU269980.1, forward strand.
TGAACAATCCTCCATTTTATTCCATATTCCATGTTGTAAACTGTTTTCTTGTTTGTACACAACATCTATTGCACGTCTGCCCGTCCTGGGTGAGGGATCCTTCCTCTGTTGCTCACCCTGAGGTTTCTCCTGTTTTTTCTTGGGAGTTTTTCCTCAGTTGATGTGAAGGTCTAAGGGCAGAGGATGTTGTTATGATGCTGTGTAAACCCCTTGTGACAAACTGTTTGTAAAAATAGACTACACAAATAAACTTGCCTTTTCTTGCCTTCTACAGAGACACCAAGGACAGTGTCGGAGTTTCTGTCCACGTCCACGCAATCAAGAGGCTGTGTGGAATTTCTACTGTCCACATCTCCACATCTCCCGGAGTTTCCCCTCATAAAAACACAACCTGGAGTTTTCTTTTTACTGGCTGAACATGGTGACCACATCTGCTGAGACATCTTGAAACTCTGCTGAGTGCAGACCAATGATGATGACACAATGCTTCAGGAAGAACAGAAGCAGGCCAGCACAGTGAGGATCAAGAGAAGATTTATGTCCTGACTCTTCTTCATGGTAACACAGTGACATCTACTGGCCAGTGCTCGCACATTACAAATTAAACAGAAGAACCACGACAGTATGAGAAATGAAAATGAACATATTTTTATACATGTGTTATCAGTCAGGTTGGGCTCATATCTGTTTTAACTGAAATGTGGAGACTGATCAGTCAAAGAACATAGGTATTTATAAATTATACACTACTGGTCAAAAGTCTGGACACACTTTCTCATTCAGTGCTTTTACTTTATTTCATTACTTTCTACATGGTAGATTCAAACTGAAGACATCAACACTGTGAAGGAACACATGGAATTATGTAGTAAACAAACAGTGTTAAACAAAGCAGAATGTGTTTTAGATTTTAGATGTTTCAAAGTAGCCACCTCTGGCTTTGCTGACAGCTTTGCACACTCTTGACATTCTGTCATCAGCTTGATGAGGTCGTCACCTGGAACGGTTCTCCAACAGTGTTGAAGGAGTTCTCAGAGGAGCTGAGCACACAGCTTTACCTTCACTCTGTGGCCCAACTCATCCCAAGCCATCTCAGCTGGGTTCAGGTCAGGGGACAGATAACACTTGTTTTCATTAACACTTTTGTTTTTACTACATAATTCTGTGTGTTCCTTCATAGTTTTTAGGGGTGGGCGAAAAAATCGATTCATGTAAGAATTGTGATTCTTATCCTCTACGATTTTTGATCAATTCATAAAATTCAAAAATCGATTTTTTTTATTAACATTTCCTTCGTCTCTCTGCGCACCCTCACAGGCTTCCGTACACAGTGTCACAGCATGCTGTGTTATTAAGCTAGTTAAGTTGCTGCAAACAACTCTCCCTGTCGGCACTATGGAAGAGCAAGACATTCAGTCAGTCCCGTCTTTTTTTCCCCCGTTAAAACACACACACGCTGCTACAGCCGTGCAGCCACATCCACTGTGCTCTGGCTCAGCTGATCACCGCTCAGATGGAGGTCGGATCTTCATATTTTGAACTCTTTTTATACAAAGTGCAGCCAAACACCAGGCTAAAGAGAGAGGGACAGCACAGCTGGTCTGTGGAGCTACAGGTGAACCGGCTGGAGAGCGCAGCGCTGTCCCCCTTTTTTTTAAGCAGCGCTGCTGATGCACATCTATGTCCGTGTATGTTTGTTGTCTGACCTTCTTTCACGGGGACTGCACTGCATAACTAGCACGTAGGCCTACTGCAGGCCTAATAAGTCGACACGCCACCAGTTGAACTAGGTCTTTCAGTCACTGACACTGATTTTTTTTTATTTGAGCAAGTTTAGCATGAATAAATGTTACCTTTTATCTGAAGTTTACTTTTGTGTGTTTACATCATTGGAACCAGTTGATAAAACTTTTTCAAATTTAAAAATCACATTATCTCATACAAACTGTATTCTGTTTTAATGCCATAATTTGCCTCATTATTAACACACTATGCACTTTATCAATTTTGATAAAGAAGAATCGTTTTGAATCGAAAATCGGTTTTGAATTGAATTGTGACCCTAAGAATCGGAATTGGATCGAATCGTGAGAGACACCCAAAGATTCCCACCCCTAATAGTTTTGATGTCTTCAGTATCAATCTATAATAACATAGCTCAGACACATTCCCAGGACAGTTGCTTGACAGAGGGGAAAAGTTAAGGGTGAACAGTGGATAAGTTCACATTCCAGGAAATGGACCTCCATGCGGTAACTCAGACACATGCCCCAAACAGTAAGCATATTGGAGAATCAAGTTGACATCCTGGATGTTGCTTTTTTGGAAATATGGTAGTAAACCATTGGCCATGGGTGTTTCTAAGTGTTTGTGTTTTGATTATTCTAAAGAAAAGAAAGAAGAAGTGTTTGAACAGTCTTTTAATAGGACCATAAATTGCATGACAAAACAACACAGCAATACGACATCATGCTAAGAACAACAGCAACATTAAACAGTGTCGTATTCACTGTCATTGCCTGTCTGCGAACCTGTGTCTGAGTCGGACAGGGTTCGGGACGCCGAGGAGTCAGAGTCAGACGATGGCTCCGAGTCGCTCTCTGATGGCTTGCTGTTGGGGTCCTCGCCCAGGTCCATCTTCTTGCCCTCACCCTCCTCGCAAGCCTCTCGCTTGTCTGAGGGGCCCGATCTCCATCTCTCCCTCATCGTCCGTGGACAAATGCAGCTGGCATATTTGCTCCAGTGAGGCTCCAACCCAGTTCTCACCCCCAGGTGGAAGAAAAGCAATTAAATGAGAATGTGTGTCCAAACTTTTGGTAGAGTGCATCACTATCTGCATCTGAAGAATCACAAATTTTCATTGTCCATGTACAAGGAATTTTTTTTTCTGACTCCAAGTACAAACATGGAAGCAGACACATAGAAACAAAGGCGACAAAATTAATAGAGCAGAGAGAAAATGGTACAAAAAATAAAGATAAGACAAGATTAGTTTTGATTAGATTCCCTGATATGAATGAGTCCTTCAAGAAATAAATCTGATTTGTTAATGAGAATGACTGTATGAGTATGAACTGCTTTAAGTCTTTGAAGACTTAATAGAAGATGACAGAAGGTTGATTATATATTGTTTGTACAACTACTATAACTACAAGTAGACACACTGGAGTTTTATCTTTGTGGTGGTGGCAAGAGCACTTTGAAGTAGGCCTTGGTGTTTCACGCACTGTTGACATAACACACACAATGTTAAAAGTTACTTGTGAAACTATGTGACCTCATCATGTTGATTCAAACAAACACAGTGGACCCTGAAGGGCTCCACTGTGTTTGTTTATGGTAACAAACTTAGTTTGATTCAGATGTTGCATTCTGGCAGCTCAGGGGACTGCACCACCTCCTAATGGTCCACCAGTTTCATCACTTCCAGTTGCCACAGCAGCCAGTAATGAGTGGTAATAATTAACAAACAAGGTGGTCATTAATGAGGTCCACTGTGAGCCTATTGACAAAACACAACAGTTTCTGATGGTAATTAGCCCTGTGGGGGCAGAGAGGGGGCCAGTAATCAGAGCTCAGAGGAGGCAGTAATGGAAGCTCCTGGGAGACACAGGGACTCACTTAGCAGACATTGAACCATGAACCTCTGGCCGCAGAGAAACTGGCCTGCACAGAGTGGGAAAGAGATCACCCTGAAAAAAAGACCAAACCAAAACCACAGCCAGATGTAACAACATAAGAGTCTTGCTTTGCTCAGCTAACACATTGCTGCTGCTAGTCTTTCTGCTAATCTAGGCTAAACATACTTTGATGCAAGGCACATAGGGTCAAAGGAAACTGTGTCTGCAGGCTGGATTCTCTCCAGAGAGACTGAGCGGCTCCCTCTCCATTGTCCCTTAAACACCTAATTGCAGCTGTTAATTCAATTAGCTTGCTGGTCACTGAGACACTTGGGAGCTCTGAGGCCTCCAGGACACTCATTGCAGTCCATATACAACACAAGTGTACAACAGCCACAGCATACATGTGCACACAGCAGAAACAGGCCCTACCAGCCCCCAATCTGTCTCTGCACTCTGTCTAAGGCACTAGGGATGAACTGTCTCATTGGGCCAGCTGGGTTGGCCTGACCAACCCAACCAGACATGCTGGTTTGGGCTGAAAATATATACAAATGACTGAGGTCCGGTCGGGCCTTGGGCCTTGGGCCCCTTTTTTGGCTGGGTTTGGCCCGAGATGCTAGTAAGGTGGTCTGTGTCGGATCCAGACTTCAACACTGGTGGGTGGGGTTTTCATTTTGAGGGTGGTTTAGACTTTACTGTCTGTGAACATCCCCTCCTCTCTCTGCACACTCTTAAGCCTGTTTTAAGGAAGACCCTCTTTATGCTGGCAGTTTACACTGAACCAAAACAATGAATATTTAAAATTCAGAAGTTTTGACTAATTTTTTATAAACAAAATAACTTCAATTACCACACACATACAAAAAAGTACCAAAAACAGGTACGCTTGCATACTGTACCATTACTGGTTCCCAGGAACTGGGACGGTAACAGTACTATATCAGTTTAAATGTGAAAGCACCATGTCACCTTTAAGTTTCCCTTAGCTACAATAAAGACATAAAAGTGTACATGGCCCCTCATTTGATATTCTACTTTGCAAATCCAAATTCATTATAAATTTGCAGTTAATCACATTATCAAAAATCAACTGACTTTGCGAGGGCAGATGCACTCTTTGCCAGCTGGTAATCTAGTCTTGTCTGGATACCTAATGGTACAAAAGACCTATTATACAGACATCAGTGAGGGAACAACCAAAGAGAGTCCATCCAAATTTTCTGTACCTGCGTCCTCACACTCTGGGTCAAAGGTCGTGTAGGTCTTAAAAGTTTACCAAAGGAAAAACTTCAATCAAATATAAAACAATCAAACTATTGTGTGTTATCAAAAAAGTTATAGGAGATTCATGACACAAAAGTTGTTTGATCATTAGAGGGCTATGTTGTTTGAATTCCTGAAACCCTCAGGGGTGACCAAACCTGTGCAAAGTGTTGTTGGCTGATGCTGGGGATGGAGGTTGGGTCAGCTGAGGCTTTGCTGCAGAGTGCCTTCTGCCTCAAGGTACTAATTAACAGAGTGTCACTGTATCAACAGCAAAACAACAAAAACACTGTTGGTGATACGGTGAGGTCATGTTTGCATGATATTACTTGGCGGGGTGGGGGGGTGGGGGTTGTCAGTGGACTAACGAGTGAAGCTCTCATTACAGCAACTTTCTGTCCTAATTAACTTTTGGATAAAGTTAATTTTCTGTGTCTGATTCAACAGTGATTTTCACGTATGCGATTCATTTAATCATCTTTTATTACATACCTTTAAGACGAACACAGTAACCTTGAGGTAACAGTCCTTTCTTACTGGCTTCTGGCTGACTCAGACAAATGATTGTACCCTTCACCCATCACAATTTACTTTAAGTATTACAATAAGACTTGCACCACTTGCACCACTGACGGATCACAAAATTGTATGTGCAGCAAAGACTCCAAATGCCGCGGTTGGTTGGACACTAAGAGAGAAACAACGATCTGGGCTGGGCAGGCTCGAATCAGGACCAATTTTTCAGGAACATCAATGAGGGTTAATCAGGTGAAAGAGTCCACCATGTTAACACAAGTGCCACAGGATTAAATTCAGAATGGGTCTTTAGGATGTATGGCAAGTAAATTTATGTATGGGCTTCCATTTAAGGGACCTTGATGGCTCCCTGTTCCCCAATAATGAAATGTTATCTGATGACCTGTGCAGCACAAGGCCCCAAAATTAAGTAGGATGGAAACTCCAGAGGCCAGTCATCTAGTGGAAGAAAAGCCAGGAAACAGGAATGGGCTGAGGGTTAGGGTTGGGTATCATTTGAATTTGAATGATTCTCTGATTCCGATTCCTTGTTTAGATTCCGGTTCCTAACGATTCTCGATTCCAATTCTGTTAAGAGGCAGGGTCAAAAAAGTTTGCATGGTTTAAATAAGGCAGCTAACCAGAGCTCTTTGTGGATGAATTCTGAGCTTCTCTATGAATTTTAATTCTATGAACTTTTTACTTTTTAGGAACTTTACTATGAGTTTCTCCCAGGGCTATTTTCAACCACTATATAAATATCAAACCTATGAACTTTTATATAAATGTTATGGATTTTCTTTTCACAGGGGGACAATTTCACAAGAGAGCTTCATTTTTGAAAACCTCATGAAAGCACGTTTGCACATGTCCTGAGTGTCTGATGCTGCAGGTACTTAAACATGTTACTTGAGCTCCTACTGATGGGCTAATGGGCATGTGTGTATTGTAAAGCGATGTAATGTCAAGCTCACCCGGCCCGAACCAACGCATCCGGTCCAATCGTCGCTCACAGGCCTGTCCATTCCTCTGCTCTGCTCACATACGCTGGCACAGATCAGCTGAGCCAGAGCACAACGGATGTGGTGCTGCACAGCTGTAGCGTGTGTGTATGTGTTTAATAACATCGGCAAGAAGAAAGAAATGTTGATCGTGTTAAAGCTGGGGTTAGTAATCCTGGAGAACTAGCAAGACAGCTAGCAAGATTTGAAAATTGCACCTCCTGTGAGTTCCACCCCCCTCCTCCCCCTCCCGTCAGTGTGTACGTCCAAGCCACGCCCCCACAAACTGGAACGTGTACCGCATGAAAATGAGAAGCGGCAGGAGGAGTACTATATATATATATATATATATATATACTATAATCTATTCAATACTAGCGTCACTGACCCGTTTTAAACCCACAGAGAAGCTAATATTAGCATTAAGCTAATACAAGCTACAAAAGGAGCTACGTTAGCAAAAGTTACACATTTCATAAAAATAACAAATCTCCCCGAAGCAAAGCATATAATTACCTGTCCAACAGAAAGAGAGCAACCTCAGCATCACTTCAAATCCCTCAGTTGTCTCCACAAAAGCAACACCAATGTTTACTCTGGTTAGACGTCTGGCTTTATCCAGAGCCTTTTTGTTAGCAACCTTTTCAGCCTCCTTTCTCTTCCTCGCCTTTTTCTCGGGGCGAGCCGTTACAAGTAACGTTACAAGTAACGCTGGAAGTAGTAACTGGGCTGCATTTTCTCAGCCACTGCTCATAAATGAGCATGAAATCCGTTCTGCTGTAACTCTGTACGCTGATTTCTTCCGGCAACAGCGACACATGAAGATTGTGCACACGCGTAGGAGACAGGGATCGAGGGGGGCGGATACAGAGCTAGACATGAAGGCATCTGATTGGTTTTTGCTCTTCGCACCGAGGAGCTTGGATTGGTCGTAGTTGTGTCAGTCCTGCAGCTGCCACAGAGGACTGATTATTTTCGTTCCATTTTCTGATACATAATGTATTGATTACTCAGAAGGTAGAAGGACCATTTCACCCAGTATAACAAAAAGTGTTTCTGAACAGGATTACCAACCCCACACTTTTGATCACTGCCACGCACTGTCCATGGTTGCGCACACACTCCCTGCGGGTTCTTCTTCGTTGGTGTTCGGTGGCTTCTTCTTCTGGTCGGCGGTATCGAAGCTAGGAGTTGAAATTTAAAAATTTGAGGGATTCCGGGAGAATCATAATCGAGTAATGTTAAAGCAGGCTTAAGGCGGGCTCATTTGCCACGATTTTGTTTTCCCAGACGAGTCGCAGCCTAATTTGCATAATCGTAGAGGGATCGCGGAGTCGTGAGCTTTTATTGGGACGCATAGTTAGTGAGGCTCTGCGTCACGTCCCGATGTCCTAAAGACGAGTCGCCGGCCTCCCAACAAATTTCTGGCATGCTAGAAAATTTCTCGTTGTGACGGACAGTATATGGGGTCCTACGACATGATCCTGCACATACGACAAGTTATTGACCCCAAAAGTCTCCACACTGATATATCTCCATCTCTCTCTCTCTCTCTCTCTCTCTCTCTCTCTCTCTATATATATATATATATATATATATGTATATATTTATATAATATATATATATATATAGATATAGATACACACACATGAATACATGAATATACACTACTCACAAAAAGTTAGGGATATTTGACTTTCATGTGAAATCTGTGGAAAAATCTAAAATGTTAATGCTTCAGTGATATTATATCATGAAATTAGGGTATTGAAGTAGAAGCATGGAGAATGGTCATTTCTTCATCTCAAACCATGTATTGAAACAAAAGCTGAAATATCCCTAACTTTTTGTGAGTAGTGTATATATATATATATATAGATATAGATATAGATAGATAGATATAGATATATATATCCATATATCCCACGCTTCCGCAACCAACTTCCGGCCCACAATCTCCGTCTGCGCTTGGCGGCTTTTCCTTTTCAGCGCACAGAAAAGCTCAAACAAAAAGTGCGACGTGCTGTTCATCAGCCATTATCTATAGGAACCAACATCAGAAACCAATGTCATTTGAGGTTTACAATCGAGCAATTATAGAGCAGCACGAATCTCAGCAGCATCGCAAGGGTAGTCGGTGGAGAGCAATGTAGAACGACGTGCAATTAGTGGGGGTCTGCACCGTAGTTGGTTCTCATCGGTAATTGTATTTTGGAGCTCACCTGAATGCACCACCTGCAGCTCGTGGTGTGTGACGGGAGCCACGGGAAAAAAGTAAAGAAAACCTTGTGGTTCAGCAGAGCATGGTGTCTTTGTTGGCGAACAAAAAGGAGTTTTTGTGAATGCTTTGATAAAACTGTCGTTAGGAAGTGGACATGCAGAGATACTTACCGGGTGGAAGTGAAATTGGTCACGGGAGCGACTCCAACAGAGTGTTTCCTCGAACTTTTCTGAACTATTCTGGTGAGTTAGCTGCACCATTAGCTCGATTATCGGTACCACTCCAATTCAGTACATAAAAAAGAGCCAGTCAGAAAAGTCAATTAATGGTTATATAATATCTAAGACACGTTTTTTCTGTGCTATTGTGATGAAGTGTTATTATTGTGTGTTAATGTGATGCGCAATTAGCAGTTTTCCGAGCTGTTAGCTTAGCTGCGGCCTGATATTGAGGCTGACTATACCAGGTGCAGAGTATTGCAAAAAGTCATGTTTCATGTATTTGAAAAAAAACAATTCCTGCTGCAGGATTGAAAGGCCATATATCCCATGCTTCTGCAACCAACTTCTGGCCCACAATCTCCGTCTGCGCTTGGCGGCTTTTTCCTTTTCAGCACACAGAAAAGCACAAATAAAAAGCGTGACTTGCTGTTCATCAGACATTATCTATAGGAACCAACATCAGGAACAAATGTCAATTTGAGGTTTACAATCGAGCTGTTACAACCCAGAAGTATGGAAGAAAGTCTAGGGGATGGTTTCAGGGAAGTAACAAAAGATTTATTTATAGGTGGCAAAAGAATTAATGAAAAAAAACACAAAACAGGACCTCAGTCCAAACACAACTTAAGAGCTTCAGGCTCGTACAACTTATCACACAATTTAAAGCTTAGCAGCTCAAAACACACTCTTTAAAGCTTGGCAGCTCAATACACACTCTTTGTAATAACACACAATAACCACAACTACAACAACAATTGCACAGCGTGGGCGAGCCTGCGTATGGAGGACACAGACTCCCCCCGAGCAATGCAATCAGACCCCTTTTTGAACTCTGGTGTGGAGACAGGAGGCGGGTCCAGCCGATCAGCGGAAATGGACAGCAGCTGGAGCTGTGGAGGCGCGGCGAAGGCGGAGCACCTCAGGGGAATCCCCGATGATGTCACGGGCACTCTCCCTCAGGACCAGGCGGCATCGTCAGGCAACAAGAAAGCATTATAAAACACACACAAAAGTAGCTGTCATAGGCCCCTGGATCCCAGGATCCGTAACACAAGCAATTATAGAGCAGCACAAATCTCAGCGGCATCGAAAGGGTAATCGTGGTGGAGAGCAATCGTAGAAAGACGCGCAATTAGTGGGGGTCTGAGACTGATCTGAGACGTACGACTGAAGAGGGAAGCTTGTGCAGTTTGAGACGTGAACAGACGTCTCAAACTTTAGTCTTGGTTCCAATTGATTCTTGAGACTCAATGATACCCAACCCTACTGAGGGCTGGGGTGCTGAGGAACTACGTAATCTCTTGGTACCAGAGATCTGGTACGGTCAGAGATCAGATAATGTAAGCAGAGCAACAGGTGATCATGATGCAAGGCACTGACCTGACCATTAGGAGCAATTTGGGGATAAATGTCTTGCTGAAGGACACTTTACCATGTGGCCACGTGGAACTGGGGACCTAACTGTCAACCTTACAATTTATCATCAGTAACAACAGTAATTGTTTGCTATCTATCTTGCCACATGTTGATGGTGGAGATCCGGAACAACTGTGGGCATTAATCAATCAGCATACTTTATTAGTTCTAGGGACCACTGGTAGTCTCTTCCTCACAAACATGACTCCACCAACAGGTGTGCCAAATTTGGGCCACTGTTGGACCGAGCCACTGTATGAAGTCTTGATGTGGCAACAAGGCAGGATCATCATGTTGGAAGTCTTTGCATTTTTTGTTATGTACCTCCCTCCCTGATTCTGGGCAGCTGAACTTTATCCTATGCATATGTTGGACAAACTGATCAGTTGATCAATATGATCATTGCCAACCTTCATTGGTCAACTAAGCAGTGTTGCCAAACTCTGTCTCTATGTGTTGACAGAATCTTCTCTCCATGGCCACCTACCTCATGTCTTCATGTCTTTGCATCATGTAGCACCTCCCAAGAGACTAGATCTGTTCATAAAAGCTGAGGGATGTTGTGGTCTTTTGGCGGATGTTTGCTGGTGGGTGCACAGGCACAGAAAGAAGAGAAGAAGGTAAGATCTTGTGTCTTTAAACCAATTAATCACTGAACCGTCAGCCAGGTAATGGTTTTGGACATTTCTCATTAAGTATTTACCATTTTCTCTGTTTTTGTAACCATTCATTGCAGGAGATCTAAGGAAAAATGCATATGACAAATAACTATTAAATCTTTTTTCTTGTTTGTTTCAGATTGATGGAAAACTACACACTCAACAGTTTAACCCTGCAGCTGGAGGGGTTGAAAGTCACACAGGTTTCTGTGTACCCTGTCTTTCTCTTTTTCTTTTTGTCCTACCTACTTATCATATTAATCAATGTTGGCATTGTCATCCTGGTTTTCATTGACAAGAGCCTTCACCAGCCAATGTATCTCCTGTTTTGCAACCTGCCGGTAAATGACATTGTTGGGAATTCGATCATGGTTCCCCGGCTGCTGTCAGACATCTTGCTGCCTCCCTCTGAGCGTCTCATCAGTTACTATGAGTGTGTGGTCCAAGCTTTCACCACACACATGTTCGGCACAACGTCACACACTGTGCTCATGATCATGGCCTTTGACAGATATGTAGCCATCTGTAATCCACTGCGTTATTCTGCCATAATGACCAACAAGATGGTGATCAAACTGACAGTTTCTGCCTGGGGGGTGGCCTTTGTTCTGGTGGGGATTCTGCTCGGTCTGACCATAAGACTGAACAGATGCAGGTCTCTGATCACAAATCCCTTCTGTGATAACGCCTCTCTGTTCAAACTCTCCTGTGAGAGTGTGTTTATCAATAACATCTATGGCCTCACTTTCACTGTGGTCCTGTTCACAGCCTCTATAGGCAGCATGGTCCTCACCTACACCAAGATTACAGTAGTCTGTCTGACCAGTAAGAACAAGTCTCTGAACAGTAAAGCCTTAAAGACCTGCAGCACTCATCTCTTTGTATATCTGATTATGTTCTTATGTGGGATGCTCATAATCATCCTACATCGCTTCCCTCAGTACTCAGACTACAGGAAACTTTCTGCCATTTTGTTTCATATTATCCCTGGCAGCCTCAACCCCATTATTTATGGGGTTCAGTCGAAAGAGATAAAGAAGTTCCTCTCAAATCTGTTTAGCAAGTTTTTATCATAATAACATAAATTCAAATGTTTTTTTCTGCAGATTTTTATAATTACTTTTCTTTAACAATTTCATTTCATTAGCATTCAGTTTATTTAATAGGAGCAATGCAATTTAAAATGTTTTCATTGCAAAGCAAAAACTGATGGTGGTGTGTAAAAATCATAGCTGCTGGAAATTTTCAACTCTTTAGATGCTGTATGTGCAAGTCTCTGATTTGTTCCAGTGGTGGAGCTCTGTTCTGTGTCCGTGCATGTTCCTGTATAGATATGGCTACAGAGATTAAATGATGAATAAGTTTCTCTTTGTAAGTAAAATTGTTGATATTTCACAGTTTTCACCAGGATCCTACATAAATATTTACATGTAGGGGAGACGATGGTTGTAACAAAGGGATAGTTGTGACAGGATCACTTTCACCAACAAGGGATAACATTAGAATTCAGTCATGAATACCCACTGCGTAGCCACTCCCTCCCTGACCTTGCATATGAATTTGCATGACTGTATGAAGAAGTGTGTAGGCTTTGCAGCCAAAAAACATGTTTTTGGTAAGAAACTAATCTTTTGGACCAGGTCTATATCTAAAATACACTAAATAATAGTCCCCCACTCACAGCCATTTACTGCCTGTGTCTCGGTGCAGCACGATGCGCCAGGGGGCAGAGACCTTTCTACTACATATATTATACTTAGTTGCTTTTTGTACCTCATACAACCCAACTTAAAAAACTGAACTATCCCTTTAAGGACATCTGGCACTGTTCAAAGAAGTCTGACACTTTTTGAGTGTACACAGTGTTTGTATAGGGGGCCCCAGGTTATGCCCTCCAGTGGGGACAGCTTCCTGTTTGATGGATTCTCTTATTTTAAAGGGCCCATATGATGCAAAATCCACTTTATACTGGTTTTGTAGTGGTTATATGTTCTCCCATGGCCTTTCTATGACGCCTGGAGGTGAAAAAAGTCTGTCTGCTCCCTTAAGTGATTGCTTCACTTTTTAGAGATTGTGTGCCCAAACGGACCAGTTGAAAATGCAGCTGTTCTTGATGTCAAGAGCAGCTAGCTCCTCCTCCTGCTACTGCCTTGGTACTGCTCCTGGGCCAGTCTATAAAAAGGTGAGCTCCGACCGCTGAGATTTTTCCGGAACCATGGCAACAGTAAGAAGCGAGCAGCCCAAGTGAAGTTATCAGCTGCAACAAGCAACATAAAGATTTATTTTCCTTCCCTGGTTCCCTTCATCTGAGCCTCACAAGAGACAGAGGCTGGAGTTTATATTATGAGTTTACCCAAACAGCTGCATGTGGGTGCCAAGCATTTTACTCCCCTCTCTCTCTTTCTACATAAAACTACATAAATATTCTCCGGTAGGCTGCCGCTTCTCATCACAGTCCACACCTTGCAGTTTGCACTGCGCCTCAGTTTCCCTTGTTTTTTATTGGACAGAGTTTCACACAGAACTTTGATGCTGTAGGAGTCCTTCCGTGTTTCTCCTTTTTCTGCACCAGTAAAAAAGGAACATTTACATTTTTTCAGACAAGAAGACAATCTCATAAATTATTTTATTTTTTTTTTTATTGAATGATTCGAACATTAGAAAATCATTGCCAATCCCTATGTCAACATTAGCACATGGTACTGGTAGCAAAAACCACACCCTGTGAGGGATGTGGAGGAGACGTGGTTTATACATCTTCTTTGCAGACACAGAAACAGCTTGTTCTCAGGAGAGCTCTTGAGAGCTGCTTTTAGATCACTGAGATTTAGCACCGCAGACTGATTTGGGGCAATACACTCCGAATACAATGTGGTTGGACCACTGAGACCTATATGAAATGGTTGAAAAACAGTATAATATGGGACCCTTAATATATTTTCTGTTTTCCTTCCATTTGCTCCTTTAATTTTTTACACATTAGTGACCATATGCAACAACAACCTCATTGCTCAGGAGCTCATCCTCTTAGGCTGCTCATCACCTGTTCTCCTCACTGCACTGTCGGAGCTGGGTGACCCCTAATTTTCACATTCTCCGTTTCCGCTCCATCTTCGTAGCGTATACTGGAGCAATTCACTCACATTCAAGTAAATCAGAACATTTCCACAGCGTGTGCTGTGGTCCATCCATCACAGCCTATTTAATAAGCAACACCATTATAAGAGACCCGGTTCTCAACTGAATACTGGCTTATACTTAAGGAAACATGGTATCCATATAGTTATATGAATGATAGATGATGTAATCACTAAAGTCAGGCTGTGGTTATATATTCAACTGGCCATCTCCCCATCAACACCATTCATTCACAGTGAGTCTGTGTTCTGTGGGCTCATTGTGACATCAACTTTTCACCAATGACCACCAAATTCTACTCAGTTATTGCTTGAGATCAAGTGAATATCTGGTGTTGCTGGTGGATCTAAAATACCTCTCATGAAGGGCCACTTACACCTGCACATGTGATCCAGGCACCATCATGCTGTCCAGTCCAGTTCTACCCCATGTGATGCAGACAATGCACAGTTCAACTGAAATTACCAAGTGAAAGTGATGAAAACATCAAAGTTATCCTAGAGTGAGGAAGAAGGAATCAATCATTCTGATTCATGGGCATCATATCAAAATGTTTATTAAAGTGACATTATCAATGTAAAATGTGTCATTGTGAAATTTAATGGGTTGTAGGATTTATAACAAATATAAATAATGCTGTGACATTATGTGTGAATACACAAAGGCAAAACATGTCATATGTCACAATCATGAGTGAACCTCAAAGAGAGACCCATGTAAGATGCTGGGCAACAGGTTGCCAAGCAACATTTGACCTGTGAGCATGAGAAGCTGCAGCTCAGGGCCACTGAGGCACTAAATAAAAGACTGGGCTGCTCCATGTCTGGTCTGGGGTGGAGGGCGGCTCCTGCTGCACAAGGTGACGCTGACAAACAAGCCTGTGTCATACCCTGTGATCATGTGAATGTGACTGAAATCTAAGCTATTTTTCCAAAACCAAACTGAGACTGATCACTATGTGTAAATGTTTAACAGCTTTGATTTAAGCTCCTCTTCTTAATAATGCTGAAAAACATCTGTGACAAAATAACTTTGATGTCCTTTTAAACATTAAGGTGAGTTCTACTCAGCCAAAAATAATTTTGACTGTTATCAAGTCATGAGTCACTTGTGATTTGTGGCATCATGAAGTAATGTTGTTGCTTGTCTGTAACTAGAGCTGTGTAACAGTTCCGAGCAGCTTTCATCTTCTCTCTTCATTGCAGTTAAATTATGGAAAATCAGACTTTCATTACAGATGTCTTAATACTGGAGGGGTTAAAGGTCACCCCTCAGTCCTCCAGCCCTGCCTTCATCCTCCTCCTCTTCATGTACATCTTCATCATGGTGTCCAACCTGGGCCTGGTGGTCCTGATCTTCAGCAGCAGGAGCCTCCACCAGCCCATGTACCTGCTTTTCTGCAACATGAGTATTAATGATGCTTTTGGAGCCACAATAATTATCCCTCACGTCCTCAAGGATCTGCTGTCATCAAACTCGGAGCGGTACATCCATTACATCAGCTGTGTCACTCAAGCCTTCTGTGTTCACCTCTATGGAAGTACGTCCCACACCGTGCTTATGATAATGGCCTTTGACCGCTATGTGGCTATCTGCAACCCGCTGCGTTATGCCACCATCATGACCAACAGAATGGTGGTGAACCTGTCACTTGCTGCCTGGATGGTAGCTTTTGTCATGGTGTCAATCCTGCTGGGCCTCACCATCCGCCTGTCACGCTGCAGGTCGGTCATATCCAACCCATTCTGTGACAACGCCTCTTTGTTCAAGCTCTCCTGTGAGAGCGTCCTCATCAACCAGATCTACGGCCTCGGCTACACTGTGGTGCTGCTGGGCTTCTCCATCGGCAGTGTCACACTCACCTACCTGAAGATTGCTGCCGTGTGTCTGCACAGTAAAAACAAGGCGCTGAACAGCAAAGCACTGCAGACCTGTGCCACACACCTGACCGTGTATGTCATACTGCTGGTGTCGGCCTTCATCATTGTCATCCTGCACCGTTTCCCTCAGTTGTCAGACCACAGGAAAGTGGCAGCTATTCTAGGTGAAGTGATTCTTCCCGCTCTGAACGCTGTGATCTATGGGCTGCAGATCAAAGAGATCAGACGCAGAATTGTGACCATGTTTCAAAATAAAGCTGTATTGATGCTTTTCAAATGATGCATTGTTAGATCAATGAGCTGAGCAAGATTCTCATAACCATGAAAACGGAATATTCAAACCATCTGCTTCAGTGAAAGGAGATAAGAATTACACTACAACTCTCACCATGGATGGTGCTCACAGGAGGCCTGTAAATATTCATGCCTGTCAGTACAATTCAAGTATTTGTATATTATTTAAGAACTGCTTCTGACACATGTATGTTATTTTATTTCTTAACAAGTATTAAAACACCTTGTTCAAACTTCATTTCAATGTACTTAAAATGCACTTATTCTAAATAACTCATTCTATTCTATTTGAAGTCATAATTATGTATCAAGACATCAATACATGTATGATGAAGTTTTAGACATAACAATCTGCTCAGTCAAGACGAAGAACAGAAAAGACAATCAATAATGATACTTTAGGACTAATATGAATCTATTATTACTTATTTAGGAATGAGAAGACACACTGCTGCTTATTACAGTATTATAAATGACTGTATCTCACATCATCACCAAAGTTACTGTAGCATATTGTGTTTTAAAATGTTTTGATATATGTCCTAACCTAAAGCTGTCATATAAATTCAGTGGAGGAGAAAGTATAATATTCCCTGCTGAACTTCAGGTGTGGAGGTGGACAGTTGCATGAAATGGAAACACTTGTATTTCCTAAAGGTAGACCCCTGCACGCGCCCAAAACGTGCTATCCGTGCCTGGCCCGGCCTGGCCCGACACGGGTCCGAAATTTCACAGGCCCGACGCGAATTATAAATATCATCAAGGCTAGACTACTTCGTTTACATTAAAACTCCTATATGTAATATGTGTTTGATGGTTTCTGAAGCCGATGAAACACACTCGATTTCTGTATTTATTCCTCAGACCGTCATAGCAGTCGGCTTCATAAACAGCTGTTACAGAGCAGTGTGGCCAGCTGTGGCCAGCTGTGGCCTTCTACATGCGGATCAGGAGCGAGCGAGCGAGAGAGGGTGAGAGTGCGCGAGCACGAGAGTGCGCGAACACTTCACAGACTTTATGTTACAAGGACAGACTAGATGTTGATTTAGTAAACTGGAACAAAGAAATATTTTTTAAGTACAGTACTTAAAGTACTTAATTAATGAACACTCCACACTGTTACTGCACACTGTTAAAACAATCATCTAGCCCTCATACACATGTATTTGAAAATAGTTTATATGATGTACATATTTTTAAATGATTTATATAATAAATTCAGATGACAACTGTACTTTTTTAGATAAGAATCAAGACAGAATATAAGTTAAAGTACTATAAGTAGTATAGCGATATTTCTGTCAGAAGGCTGGATAATTGATTTATCAATGACTAATGGAAAAGGGTGGGAATTGCTTCTTCTCACTCCTTTTCGAATATGTTTGACAAATGAAATGTAATCATGTTTTAGACAATCTTCAAGAACATTCCTTTTATCTTATTTTGCCTACATGTTCAAATATATAAGATGTGCACAATACATTGTAAAATTAAGGGTGAAAGTTAGAAATTAGCTCAACATTAAAAACAAGCTAATGTTATTTAGCAACTGTAACTAAAGACTTAAGATGGAGACAAGCAGTGATTAATAACTTAAAGTAAAGCTAAAGTTGTTAAAGCTAACATTATTTATAACTAAAGGCTTAAGATGGAGACAAACACTAATTAGTAGAGGTGTGCATTGGTACCGGCCTCATGAATCGATCTGATTCCAATTATCTGCTTAACGATTCGATTAGATTCTGCAATGCATCACGATTTTTCTCACTTTTTTTTTTATTACTGCAGATTGTGCACAACATGGCAAAATTTTCATCATTTACTACAAGCAGTCAGATACATATTGTTTTCAACTCCTTTTTTATTTCGAAACTGCTATGATGTATACAGATGTCACAGAAATCACTCTTCCTAATATAAATGTCTTAACATTTTGGAAATGTTCATCCCTGAAAAACAAAACATAAATCTTTCCACTGTAAGTGTACAGGAAGCTGTCATCTCCTGCTAGGCATTACTGCCGGTCGCACCTCCTCCAGTGCCCATGGGTCAGCTGCAGGGTCATCAGCCAGGAACCACCATTCACTAACATTTCGCTCCTTTAATCCTGGAACGTCTCCTGGTGGCGGAGCAAGTGACAGTTATCAGCTGTCACCCCCCTGCAGCTGACGGGCCTATCTGATGGATGTTTCCCCCTGCTGCTGTTGTCGGGGTTAGTTGTTCTTTCCCCAGCATTTGTTCCTCCTCCTGAGCCAGAGCCAAAAGCTCCCCTTCTCCGCCTCCTCCACAAGCTCTTTGGTTGCCTTCTTTAGGTCTCTTCCGGTCACTCCTGCGTCCCTCAACAGGCGTGTGGTTGACAGCCCCACGAAGCCTTGGCATCCGACCACCACTGGATAGATGTCCCGTCCTCCATTGGAACTGTGAGCTCGATGAGGAGTACAGTTTTTGCCTTGGTGGACCACAGCGCTATGTCAGGTCAGAGAGATGTTGTTGTGATCTCAACCGGGAAGCAGAGCTGCCTGCCAAGGTCCACCCTCATTTCCCAGTCCTGGCCAGGGGAGAACGGCCTTGGTGTTTCTCTTGGCCTGGGGTTTGTTCTCCTCTCACCTTCCGTGCCAAAGTTGATGAAGTTGTGGCTCCCTGCTGATGGTGCCGCTTTGCTGCTCTGTCGGCGTCCCTCCAGCACCTCGGCTAGCTTTCTTAGGACCTGATCATGGCGCCATCTGTAACGTCCCTGGGACAGTGCGATGTTACAGCCAGACAGGATATGCCAAAGTCTTGCGTTGGGGGCACTGCAAAGTGAGCAGCGCTCCTCGCTCCCGAACCACTGGTGCAGGTTCCGAGGGCAGGGAAGCATGTCGTATGTTGAGAGGATGAGGAAGCTGAGCCTTGCCTGGGGGATCTTCCACAGGTCCGCCCACCTGATGTTCCGCTGGATTACTCCCTCCCAGGTAGTCCAGCCTCCTTGACGGCCCTGCGACACGGCCTTGATCTTGTAGCGTTCTTCCTCCGTCCTTGTCACCTCTGCCACCACCATCTCCTTCCTCTCTTTGCGGTTGGCTTTGGACCAGAACCATGGTGCTTCTCCCCATCCTAGCCCTGCTCTTCCTGCCTGGACTCTGCCAACGATCTCTTGATGCTGCAGACGACTGATGGCTTGGTCGACCTCAGTTTTGGCATTCCACTTTCAGCCTGTCGGAACCGTGGCGTTTGCCTTACGTACAGTCTGATCGGAAGACTCTCTCAACTCGAGAACTAGCCTGGTCTTTTTCTGCTTGTAGTCCAAACTGATCGACTGTAACGGCAGCTGTAACATGTTCCTCCCGAAGAGGCCTGTTTCAGAGAGGCACCGTGCGAGCCCCAACCACTTTCGAATGAATGAGTTGGCTTTTCCATCCATCTCACTTACGGTGGACGAGAGGATCTCACTCATCTTCAGCGGCCACATTACCCTCCTGTAGAGTGTAAACTGGTAGCACCAGGCCTTGTACTTCCCAGGGAGTTGGCTTTGATCGATCTTTGCCAGGCCTTCCGAAAGCTGTTTCATGACGCTTTTCCCCATCTGTTGGTCCGACATCTCTGCTGTGTACTGCCTCCCCAGACTTCTAATGGGTTGCTCGGAGAGGAGTGGGATTTTCTCTTCCCCACGACGAAGGTGGTGCTGTCGTTTCTAGCTCCTCTTCTGAGAGACAGGCTGCGTGATTTTGAGGCTTGATCTTCATTCGCGCCCACAACATCAACTCGTCCATCCTTTTCAGCAGTCTTGATGTGCATGCTGCTGTCTGAAGGGGGCTGGTGACGTCGTCCACATAGGACTTCAATGGGGGTAGTCTCTGCCCGGTTGGTAGCTTGATCCCTCCTATCACCTGTCTTGCTCCGATGAAGATAATCTCAAAGGCAGCCACAAACAAGATTGGAGAGATGGCACACCCCATAGTGATTCCCACTTCTAGCCGTTGCCACCCGGTGGTGAAGTCTTCGAGGCTAAAGCACATCTGCAGGTCGTTGAAGTAGGATGCGACTGTGTTTTTGATGAAGGAGGGCATGTGGAAGAACTCCATGGCATGATGGATCAGCTGGTGTGGGACTGATTCATATCCATATCCATATCCATATGATCCATCTTTGGAGTTTGCTTCTTTAGGGATGAAGACCGCTGCAGCTCTTTGCCACTCGGATGGAATGACTTGCTTTTTCCAAGCAGTTCTCATCAGGTACCATAGCAGGTCTAGTGCCTTGGGGCAGTTCTTATAAAGCTTGTAGGGGACTCCATTGGGGCCTGGTGATGATGAGGACCTTGCTTTCTTCACAACTTGTCTCACTTCACTGAACTTGGGGGCATGATGTTAAACTCAGCAGTTGGAGGTGCAGGCTGCGGCACATACCCAGGTGTTCCTAACGGGACGCACCTTGCTGGATCGCTGTATTGCCTCTCGAAGTGCTGTTCCAGTTGCTCCCTGGTGGTTTCGAGTTTCCCTCTCTTCTTCTCTTCCAGCAGCTGACTGGCGTGCTTAAAGGGGTCTTTGAAGAAGCTGTCTCGTTCTTTTTGTTTCCGTTTGCTGCGCTTTCAGATATGTTTGGCTCTGCGAAGCCTGGACAGTCTTTGCCTAACCTCCCACAAGACTTTCAGGCCCTCTTTCTCTGCCAGTGCTGCCTTCTTCCAGCTCTTACGGAGTTGACGGCGCCTTCTTACTAGATGGTCAATCTCCATTTCCCTCCTCCCCTTCTCCTTTTGTGTGGGCCTTTGGTTGGAGGTAACCTCGCCAAACCTGTCGCTGCAGGCCTGGTATAGGATGTCCCCGAACTGGTTGAGCTTGGATTCCACCCCCCCATGCAAAGATGCCTCCAGTGCCTTGAGCAGGTCAGTATTCAGTGTTCTCCATGCCTCTGCTTCATTTGACTTTGGCCATTTGAGCTTGTTCCTTCTAGATGCTTTCCTGGTCTCTGATTGTGGCTCTGTCCTCTGTAGGTTGGTTGCAACTGGTCTTGGTGCTCACGTGGGGGCTCTCCCTCCACCAGTGGGCCTTCTTCCTCTGTGCCATTTGCAACAATGGGTCCGTTGGCTCTGTGGTTTTTGACCTGGCTTTTGGTCCCTCTTGTCTTACCTGCCGAGGCAGTGCAAGGTTGCTCTTGGCCTTTCTGACCACACTTTCGCTTCCCCTGGTGGATTTGCAACCCCTTAAATGTGGTCTCCTTTTCCCATCCACATGTACACTTTTGGAGGATCTTCTCCTTGTTTTTTGGAGTTCCGGTGTTCTTCTTGTTGTCCGTTTCCATGGTCGTTACCGTGTGATCCGTCCTGTTAGGGCCATCTTTCATCCCACCTCTCGGAGGGCCTATGGGTTGTTTCCTCTTTGTGCTCTTCATAGTAGGATTCTCATCTGGAGGACTAGTGGGTTGGGTTATTAGCCACCACTCCCGGTGCGGTCTTTCCCTGCCGTCATCCAGTCTTTCCTGGGCGTCCTCCAGTCTTCCCTGGACTCCAACTGCCCTGTTCACAGTAGTCACTAGGTTACCAGAACTTCAGTAAGTGTACAAGAAGCTGTCATCTCCTGCTAGGCATTACTGCTGGTCGCACCTCCTCCAGTGCCCATGGGTCAGCTGCAGGGACATCAGCCAGGAACCACCATTCACCAACGTTTCGCTCCTTTAATCCTGGAACGTCTCCTGGTGGCGGAGCAAGTGACAGTTATCAGCTGTCACCCCCCTGCAGCTGACAGGCCTGTCTGATGGATGTTTCCCCCTGCTGCTGTTGCCGGGGTTAGTTGTTCTTTCCCCAGCATTTGTCCCTCCTCCTGAGCCAGAGCCAAAAGCTCCCCTTCTCTGCCTCCTCCGCAAGCTCTTTGGTTGCCTTCTTTAGGTCTCTTCCGGTCACTCCTGCATCCCTCAACAGGTGTGTGGTTGACAGCCCACGAAGCCTTGGCAGCCGACCTCCACTGGATAGATGGCAGTCTTCCAACCAGCCTCTCGGCACTCAGCAGCCAGCTCTGAGCACCGTATTTTCTGCACTATAAAGCGCACTTAAAAGCCTTTCATTTTCTCAAAAAACGACAGTGCGCCTTATAATCCGGAGCGCCTTATATATGGATCAATTGGTTAATTGGTTGATCCATACTGGTTGTACACGGCGCTCAAGGTGCTCTGTCAAAATGTTTCAGTATGAAAAACCAATAAAAACAATTTAATAATCCAAAACACCGATCCCTTTATTTTTCTAAGCCTTTTGCTAGACTATCCACCGGATTAGCTATAAAAGGCTAATGATCCTCATATTCCCGTTTAAGACACGAAGTCTTATCATTCACTCTTGGTGAATCTCTAATCTCACCAACAAGTACGACTGGTGAACTATAAGGCCGCACCGCTTGCAGCATTACGGCTACCGTAGTCAGTAAACACCGGTACTGTGCTTACTCACAGTCCTAGTGGATGCATAGCGCAACCCCAGTCAAACGTTTGACTGCAGTATCTTCTATTCTATGCGCCTTATAATCCGGTGTGCCCTATATATGAAAAAAGTTCTAAAATAGGCCATTCATTGAAGGTGCGCCTTATAATCCGGTGCGCCTTATAGTGCGGAAAATACGGTACTTGGCCTTCTTGTGTTCGAAGGCGGCCTCAATCCCATCCTCCATTGGAACTGTGAGCTCGATGAGGAGTACAGTTTTTGCCTTGGTGGACCACAGCACTATGTCAGGTCGGAGAGATGTTGTTGTGATCTCAACCGGGAAGCAGAGCTGCCTGCCAAGGTATGTGACTGTGCAAAATAGTAAACAAATACTGTCACAAACTATCAAAGTGCTTCTTCCACATGTAATATACCAAAACAAATAGCATAAGCCTAGCCTACCTATTTAAGAGTGCAAATATTTCAATTTTCTTTTCTTGTCGGCAGGTTATGCTGAAGCTCAAGTGTCTTCAGGTAGCGAAACCCGACATTTTCTACCACTGAATAGGGCCATAGATCCTTGGCAATGAAACATGTCACAGAACAGGTAATCCTCTTCCCTCTCTCCCAAGCAGACGGCAAAGTTATCAGCGCTTGTTCAATTGTTGGCTGGGATGTGCTCACTGTTTTCTTGGCTGTTCCTACCAACGTCTTTACAGGGTGGAAATGTTCAAAATGTTAGTTGTATTCCCAAAGTACTTTATTTTCGTGTGGCAGACTTTACACACAGCGTGCGTCTTCTCAAGCTTCCCATCAAGTTCATAAAAGACGAAATTAGCCCAGACATCCGATTTAAAGGTAATGGGTGCATCTTTGTTCACTTGTGTGGTTCGCGATCTGTTGGTCCATCTGAAAATAATTCCATAATTACTTGCCTTGGTCAGGCCTGGGGATGCTGAGGCTGGGTGTTCCCTCTTCCTCCTCAAGTGTATATAAATAAACATGCCATTTTTTTGTGTCAGAAGTTTGTCTGAATTAATGTAGTAATAAATCTGAAGCGCCGTATGGTAAAAGTGGTGGGATTATTAAAAAAAAAAAAAAATCTGAGGCACTCTTCTGGAAAAAATAAAAAGCCCATATTCTGATGGCTATTTCAAAGAGAAATGTTTAAAACTCTGATAATACAAATTTTAAAAAATGACTGAGTTTCATTTTTCAGATATATTGTCAGTATTTTAAACATTTCACTTTGAAAGAGCCATCAGAATACTGGATTTTTGTTTTTATTTTTTTTTCAGAAGAATGCCTTGGATTTTGTTCTTTTACAGTATAAATGTTTATGTTGCTGCCGTGAGGTGATGAGACACAGTAAATAGACACATAGCCTAAATACAGATCGCACACACAAAAACTCTTACCACTTTGTGCTGACACATTGATGGAGTTGCCATCTTTTTGGCATGGTGAAGGCGCTGGTGATACTGACTGTGGTGTGTCGGATGATTCCACGTACTAAGTACATAGAATTCTACGTACTACGTATGATTCTAAGTACTTTGGGTTAGAAGTGGACCTTGTCCCAAGTATAGCGTCCAGCTAATCATACCAGGGACACTTGTCCTTTTTGACCCCATTCCCCCCATTTTCTCACTAAATTTAAAAACACCATTGTTTTTCTGAATGGATGTGAGCAGGTGGTTTAACTGGTCATCTGACCATATTTTATTTAGCCCTGTGTCTGTCCACATCTGTCACTGAGACATTCTTGAGCAGGTTTGTTTTCATTCTCCTACCCAAGATGCACTGTGTATTGTCACCTCCTGCATTTGGTCCGGTGAACTTTCACACTGCATATGAACTGCACCATGGTTCACTTGGAAGCGAACCAAGACCCACCTTTTCAGGTGGACCAGGGTCCGCTTGTTTGATGCACACTGGAATTCAGATGAGCTGTCACAGATGAAGCGGACTGTCCCAGGAAATGAACCCTGGTCCGTTTAAAATGGACCAAACAGCTTTGGTGTGAAAGCGACCTAAGGAAGGTGATCTACTCTTGGGCTTTGCCCCAAGAGCATTCCAGGGAGGACCGATACTGGTAAATACCTGGTACACAGCACTTTTGTTTACTGGGAGCCGTGTCAGGGCTAATTAGCTGTGTGTTAGCATATTCGAGGTCGTCCATGGAGAAAGGAGGCATCTTGGTGCTAATTAGTTTTGGTTGGCTTTTCTGTTGGTAGGCCGAAACAGGCTTTTCTGTCAGTAGGCCAGAGCAGAGTATCCTCAAAATATCAGAAGTTGCAAAGGTCATCTACAACTTTTGAATATTTGTCCATTAAATTTGTCCTTATATGTCCAGTACAGCATAAGAAAAAAAAAACATTTGAGTCTAAAAAGAGTTCAAATAAACTTAAAAACAAGTTGAGATATCAGGAGCCCAGACAAAACCAGCTGCCAGGGAGGAGGAGTTGAGAGATAAGTAAATGTTTATTTTCTGAATGTCTCTAAATCATTTTCAATTTATACTATATTCCTGAAGAGCTAGTGTTATTTTGTGTGTTTTGACTAAAGAGCGTGAGACTGTCAACGTCCAAATTAATATTAAAGTGAATGCAAATAACTGATTCACTGCTCACCTGGCTAGCTAGCTGACAGCTCAGTGTTATGCTAACTGTAGCTGATCCTAGTGTTTATGAGAAGAGGATAAATATGGTTTTACAATGTCATGTTGGCAGCAAAATCAGTCTACATGCAACAAACCCCTCAGGTTTATCCATCAACTTCTTATCTTGCTGGTATCATATTGTTCTGATCACAACACATGATGTTTAGAGGTGGGGCTTTGTCATTTACTACTGTAAATTCATACAGCAGTCCTCAATTGACCTAGACAGACATGCACCTCTCTTCCCCTAACTGTGATCCATGTTTTAAAAGGCAAGTCCAGTTGCTTTTTCACTGTTTTGCTAATCTCAATTGCATTTGTTTTCAATTAAGCCAGTGAGAAGGCAATCCATGGATTGGTGGATAACATTATACATGGTATATGCTTTATGATGTGTAGTCTTTACGGGGTGTCATATTGCTGTACATATTTCTTGCCAGACAAGATCTGGGACACTGGGTTGGAGTTGCTGATCTTGCAAGGTTGGTTTTTGGCCAACAGAGGGAAAACAGCGAGACTGCTTTTTTCCCCATAACAAGTCATGTAACATAATTATAATTACACCGAAGCTGTTCAATTAAGGTAAAAATCTTGAATAATTCCCCATAATTTTGTCTTTTACAATAATTTTAAGGATCTACACTGTAAAAAAGAGTGAATGGTGCCAAGAGCTAGCTAACTTTGGTACACCTTTAACTAAAGGTTAAAGGTCAAAGTTAAACTGTAACATAAAGGAAACTAGGAACAAGCTAACAAAAGCATTCATATGTAGATGCTTACAATGAATGACATCATGTTATTTTCCTCAGGTGAATATCACTATTGATATTTTAGACTTGCTCTGTGATCAGGGAATATGGATAGGATGGTTGATGCTGAGTCAGTGGTTACTAAGTAACAGCTGACCTGTCAGCACGTGACGCTGCGGCTCCTGGCCACCAGATAAAAGTATGAGCTGTTGGCTGATGTCTCAGGTGGAGGTTGGTTTGGGATTGCACACGGTAATTCTGAAGAGCATGTGCACACACAGTACCTTTGGCAGCTGGATGATGTGTTAATGTGACTTGGTTCTGTGTAACTATACTTTATATTACATGTCCTTTACCCAAGCATGTCCAAACTGTTCCACAAAGGGCTGTGTGGCTGCAGGTTTTTTTTTTCCCAACCAAGCAGCAGCACACCAGACTTGACTCATTTAATCAACTGATCTCAGTCCTCAGATAGTTGATTTGTCAAACTGTGTGCTCTTAAATGATAGAAACAAAAACCTGCAGCCACATCGAAGTGTTTGGACATGCCTGCCTTTATCCCATCGTATCACAAGGTTCTCAGGATAAAGTCTGCTCCCATATCTTTGACTTTTATCATGTGGAAAAGTTGAAAGTCCCCATGTAAACCTCTGCTCTCACTCAGTATCATCCACATGTTTCTAAACTTGTCTCTTTTCTTTAAATCTGATGCCTAAACTTAGTGTGTGTGTGATGTGGAGCTCTTATCTTACAGGAGCATAAACCTGTGTTTCACTGTATGTAAATAACTGGGGTCACCCTAACGCTAACTCTAACCCTACAGTATGTGACAAACTGTATTGTATTTATCATAGGTCCACCACACCTGAACTGTTTTCATGTCTGTATACAACATCTATTGCACGTCTGCCCGTTCTGGGTGAGGGATCCCTCCTCTGTTGCTCACCCTGAGGTTTCTCCAGTTTTTTCCCTGTTAATAGGGTTTTCTTGGGAGTTTTTCCTCAGTCCATCTAAGGGTCTAAGGGAAGAGGATGTTGTTATGATGCTGTGTAAAACCCTTTGAACAAACTGTTTGTAAAAACGGGCTATACAAATAAAATTACCTTGCCTTAGCTAACCATAACCCTTGGCTTTATACATGCAGTTTTTTTTTAATAGATCACAGATGTCTTGCAGCTGCATCTTTTCCTAATCTGTTATTTTCATACTGTGTTACACAGATATGGGAAACCAGACCGTCAGAGATGACATGCTGCTCATAGAGGGGTTAAAGGTCTCTCCCCAGTTCTTCTTTCCCACCTTCATCCTCATCCTCCTCATCTACACATTCACCATAACATCCAACATCTGCCTGGTGGTCCTGATCTTCAGCAGCAGGAGCCTCCACCAGCCCATGTACCTGCTTTTCTGCAACCTGAGTATTAATGATTTGATTGGAGCCACAGTAATTGTCCCTAGTTTGCTCAGAGATCTGTTACTTTCTACCCACTCGGAACATCAGTACATCCACTACATCAGCTGTGTGACTCAGGCTTTTGGGAGTCACATGTACGCAGGTGCCTCCCACACTGTACTGATGATCATGGCCTTTGACCGCTACATGGCCATCTGCAGTCCACTGCGTTACAGCACCATCATGACCAACAGGATGGTGGTGACCCTCTCGCTTGCTGCCTGGGGAACCATCCTGGTGCTGGTGTCGATCCTGCTGGGCCTCACCATCCGCCTGTCACGCTGCAGGTCGGTCATATCCAACCCGTTCTGTGACAATGCCTCCATCTTTAAGCTCTCCTGTGAGAGCCTCCTCATCAACCAGATCTACGGCCTCGGCTACACCGTGGTGCTGCTGGGCTCCTCCATTGGTAGTGTCATGCTCACCTACCTGAAGATTGCCGCTGTGTGTCTGCGCAATAAAAACAAGGCACTGAACAGCAAAGCACTGCAGACCTGTGCCACACACCTGACTGTATATGTCCTCCTGTTGGGTTCAGGTTTTATGATTGTCATCCTGCACCGTTTCCCTCAGCTTGCGAACCAAAGAAAGATGGTGACCATTCAGCGCGTTGTAGTTCTTCCGGCTCTGAATGCTGTGATCTATGGGCTGCAGATCAAAGAGATCAAGCAGAGAATTGTTGCCTTGTTTCGTTGTAGCAAAGCAACTCAACAGAAATGAAACATTTCACAATCAAAATCGTTAAATCCTTTGCACATGATATATTTTATGTTATATGTGGGCCTGTGGAGTGAATGTCAAGATGATCTGTCAGATTGTAAGTATTGATGCTAGTCAGTATGACAGGCTTTTTCAATTCGTCATAAAAGTTTATGTACTTCTTGATAGTAATGCATCTTTGCTTTGTGATTTTTTCAGTGACATTAGGTTTGTGTAATTCAGAGCTGTGACAACAAGGAATTGCGTCTGTCCTCTTGTTTTTTTGTGCCTGGTGACCATGGAGGGACTTCAAGGCTGAATATCTTGGTAGTTTTAAAGGTTTAATTCTTCTGATTCATTTTTCTGTTGGGAAAGAAAGGAAAACTCAAAAGAAAAAAAAATCATTACACCCCCAAAATATTTTTTATTAATGATCGCCCTGGGCATCCATAGACCTTTGAGAAATGAATCAATGCTGAAGTGTCACAAACAATTAATTTTCAACAATGTAAAAGTGTGTGTGTGTGTGTGTGTGTGTGTGTGTGTGTGTGTGTGTGTGTCTGTGTGTGTGTTCAAATGCAACATAGTGAGGACCACAAACCTCCCTAACATGCAGGGACATTTAGGTTTAATGTGTGATTTTACTGCATTAGGTGCTGGAAGGTGGCAGGTGCACTTCTTATGCCGAAAGCCATAAAAGTGTACTGCACGAAATTGTCTGGTGTTACGAAAACTGATATGTCGGATGCTCTGGGGGTTAAAGGGACCTGCCAATAACCTTTAAGCAAGTCAAGTTTGGTGATGAACCGCGCAGGACCAATGCTATCAATGCAGTCCTCCATATGGGGCAGTGGGAATGAATCAGGCACTGTTACCACATTAACCTTCCGAAAGTCTGTGCAGAGCCTGGAGGTGCTGTTGGGATTGGGTGCTAACAAGCAAGGGGAACTCCAAGGACTAAAACTCGGCTGAGCAAAACCATGTTTCAGCGGGTAAGCAACTTTCCTCCTTCATTATCTCCCATTTTCCCACAGGGCACTGGTATGCATGCTGCTTAATTGGGGCAGCCGCACCAACATCAATATCATGCTCTAACACACCGGTCTGGGAGGGAACATCATTAAACAGCGAGGGGTATGACTGGAACAACCTGAGCACACCACTGCTCTGACTATCAGAAAGGTGTGATAGCTGGGAGTTCACATCAGATAGAAACACAGAGTTAGACAGCCCACCACAACGGTGCTCAGGTTTCTCCACCAAGCCATCGTCAGCCACTCCTCCCTCCACCCCACAAACCAACGACACAATGGGCCCCACCTCTGGAACAGCGGACTCCGGTGACTTTTCCCGCTCCCCGAACAAGGCTTCCCTGCAGTGGTAAGGTTTAAGCATGTTAATGTGGCACAGGCAAACTTTTCTCCTCCTCACAGGGGAATGGATGAGGTAATTTGTGTCGGACACCCGGCGATGGACCACATACACGGGCCCTGAGAAACGAGGGGAAAGAGCAGAACATGGCAGGGGTAACAAAACCAATACCTTATCACCAGGCTGGAACTGATGCACAACAGCTTTCTTATCATATATTATCACATATTATATTGACCTGAGAAGTGGCAATAGCCTCCTTAGCTAAGTCACTCGTACGTTGCACTCGACCCCTACACTGTAAAACAAAATCCGCCACATTCATTTTTGGAGACAAGACAGCCAGCAGCCGCTCCTTCAGCACCTTCAGCGGCCCCTGCACATTTTGCCCAAACACAAGCTCAGCAGGACTGAAACCAAGTGACTCCTGCCTGACATCATGGATAGCAAAAAGAACAAAAGGCAGCCCTTCATCCCAGTCTTGTCCGGTTTCATAGCAGTGCTTCGGCAGCATAGACTTTAAGGTCTGATGCCAGCGATCAAGGGCACCTTGTGACTCAGGATGGTAGGCGCTGGACACTGAGTGAGAAACACCTACCGACAGCAGAGTCCGCTTGTAAGTCCTGGATAGAAAATTGGTCCCTTGATTGGTTTGCACCACCCTAGGCAGCCTGAAGGTGGTGAAAAACTGGGTCAGGGCTTTGGTGATGGCTGGGGTAGTGATCCTGCACAGGGGAACTGCTTCAGGGAAATAAGTGGAATTGGCAGTGGAAGTGGCAATGTCATCAGGAACTGGTTACAAGACCGGGTTTTCGGCAGCGGACCAACACAATCAACTATCACATGCTCAAAAGGCTCACCAATGGCACGAACAGGGTGGAGAGGGGCAGGAGGCACCAACTGATTTGGTTTCCCCACCACCTGACAGGTAGAGCAACCTTTACAGTATCGAACCACATCAGACTTCATCCCTGGCCAAAAAAAAATGTTGGAGGTTTTAGTGACACCTAGATGACCTGACCACGCATGCTCATGGGCCAACTCCAACACCTGCTGGCGACACACAGTTGGGATAACAATCTGATACACCACATCCCAGTCTTCACCGATGCTTGACCACTTTTGCATCAGCACATCATCCTCAACCAAAAATGACTGAGGCTTAGTACTCCCACCCGCACCATTTTCAGCAGCAGCAGCAAAACACTCAGCCAAGGACGGGTCACTCATCTGAGCATGAATCAATGCCTCACAAGTCAAATGCAATAGTGGCATGGCCAGCACAGTGTCAAACAACGAGTCAGCTAAATCAACTTCCTGGGTTTATCTATGGGCCCGAGCCCTAGTTAACACACTGGCCACAAAACCATCAGGATGTTTTTGAACTAGTTCATCCTGATCCAACTCGGGAATGGGATCAGCCACAACCTCAGGGACAGGGTAAAGTTTACCACCAGCTATGTCATTTCCCATGATGAAGTGGATGCCATCAATGGGAAAACCGGAGCGGACACCAACAGAGAAAAAAACAGTAGCCAACCTAGACTGCACATAGTAGATACGATATAAGGGCGCAGGGACAAAACACATTTCAATCCCTCTGACCACAGTGCTCACATCAGATTCAGCACCCAGAGGCAGAACACTAGAGAGGATGAGTGACTGTGAGCAGGCAGTGTCGCGCAGCACCTTAACCTGATGCTGGTTCTCAGCCTTTCCTGTGAGGGACACATCATCAAAAATGAAGGGCTTAAAGCAGCTATTAGGAACTCCGGACACCATGGCCAGGTCGCTGGAGGAGGTCTTGATAAGCCCCACCCCCTTCAGTGACTTAGAAACAGACCCCTGTTTACGCTTCCAAGCTGCACAATCAGCAATCAAGTGATCCGGCTTTCGGCAGAAAAAACATTGCCTCTCAGCTTTGGGAGCGGGTGGCACCGCAGCACTGGGGGCCTGTGGGCCAGATCTCTGAGGGGGATCACGAGGAAAGGACTCACTTTTCACAAACATACTTCTATGTGTAAGCACAAACTCATCTGCCAGAGTGGCAGCCTGCTGCAGAGTAAAAACCTCTGTTCATTTAAATAAACAGCAGTGCGCTCAGTGATGCAATTCTTAAATTCCTCTAGCAGCACTAACTCACGCACTGCAGCGAAATCAACGGCCTTACATGCCGCGCACCAACAGTCGAACAGGATGCCCCTCTCCCTGGCAAACTCAGTGTGGCTCTGATTAGGCAACTTTTGGAGACCACGGAAACGTTGTCTGTATGAGTCAGGCACAAGCTCATAGGCACGCAAAATAACACTCTTTACCTTGTCATAACTGAGGCCATCCTCCACAGACAGGGAAGAGCAAACCTCTTGAGCCCTGCCTGTTAACTTATATTGCAGCAGAACAGCCCACACATCTTCAGACCATCTCAACACGGCAGCAATGCGCTTGAATGCGCCGAAATATGATTCGATCTTGGACTTGTGGAAAGCCGGCACCAGCGCAATGTGCTTACTCACGTTAAAGGTGGAGACAGGGCCCGGAGCAGGTTGAGCAACAACAGAGGGCCGTGGGGAACAAGCCTGCAACTCCACTTGACACATCCTAACAGCTGTGTCTGCCTCAAACTTCTTTATCTCCATCTCTCTGCGGAATGCAAACTCCCGCTCCCGCTCCTGCTTTTCCATCTGGAGAGGAGCTAAACAGAGTTTCAACCTGGCATCCATCTTGGAACTGGGAGTGGACTCTACAGAGAAAGGGACGAAATGCGGTGACCAGCTTCTCTGCCGTCCTCCCCTGTCTCACAGCTAAAGCCATACCCGGCAGCTCGGCCGCCTCTCCTGCTGGAGGTTCGAAGCAGCCCACCAGCAGATGTTCAGTCGTATCATCACGTCCCACACCCGTGGTGGCTGCTGCCCCGGCGACGGAGCCGGAGTCACCCACAGCCGCAGGTAAGTCAAAAATGCCTTTGTTAACTAACCCATCATAAACAGCCGCCTTAAGCTCAGCTGTAGGAAGCGAACCAGACACAGGAATATGATAATACTCAGCGATTTCATGCAGGTCACTTTTTCTAAATTTCTCAAACTGAGCCGGATTCGTCGGATTAGCCACAAACTCATCCATATCAAATGCCTCCATCCCGACCAGACACACCAGGAGGGGCAACACACACAGCTCAATCATAGCAACAGCTACTGAGATAAAATGCTACGGCCACCACAAATGCCCCACAGCCACTATCGACAAGCACAGGAAGGTCGGTAACGGATGCCACTCCAACGGCCTCCAGCAAGCAAACCTCCCCAGATCCTGCCTAACACAAATCTTACCTGTCTGTCTTCTGGAGTGTGCCGGACTCGAGGCGTCTTACAGGCAGAACATCAGCGGTCGAAACCCTGAAACGCCAGCCCCCTTCGGATAGTATAATCCCCGCCCAGAGTTAACCCTCCCAAAAAAAAGGCAGAATAACAAAAGAGCACCCGATGGAAGAGCTGATGTTAACTCAGCCCAGCTGGGCACTCACCTGTCTAGTCCGGGGAAGCTGCCATTGACGTCACTGCAGGCTGAGGGCACAGCCCATTACCGGCGACTACCACCGTAAAACAATAGCCAGTGACCACAATGCTAAGACGCAAAAGAAAAAAGAAAACGCGGGATCTACAGCGGATCTCTATCTCAGATAGAAATCCTGGACGAGCCCCCATATGTTACGAAGATAGGATCAGTCTACCTGCAATAGAGGGAAAACAGCGAGACTTCATTTTCCCCATAACAAGTCATATAACATAATTATAATTACATCGATGCTGTTCAATTAAGGTAAAAATCTTGAATAATTCCCCATAATTTTGTCTTTTACAATAATTTTAAGGATCTACACTGTAAAAAAGAGTGAATGGTGCCAAGAACTAGCTAACTTTGGTACACCTTAAACTAAAGGTTAAAGGTCAAAGTTAAACTGTAACATAAAGGAAACTAGGAACAAGCTAACAAAAGCATTCATATGTAGATGCTTACAATGAATGACATCATGTTATTTTCCTTAGGTGAATATAACTATTGATATTTTAGACTTGCCCTGTGATCAGGGAATGTGGATAGGATGGTTGATGCTGAGTCAGTGGTTACTAAGTAACAGCTGACCTGTCAGCACGTGACGCTGCGGCTCCTGGCCACCAGATAAAAGTATGAGCTGTTGGCTGATGTCTCAGGTGGAGGTTGGTTTGGGATTGCACACGGTAATTCTGAAGAGCATGTGCACACACAGTACCTTTGGCAGCTGGATAATGTGTTAATGTGACTTGGTTCTGTGTAACTATACTTTATATTACATGTCCTTTACCCAAGCATGTCCAAACTGTTCCACAAAGGGCTGTGTGGCTGCAGGTTTTTTTTTCCAACCAAGCAGCAGCACACTGGACTTGACTCATTTAATCAACTGATCTCAGTCCTCAGATAGTTGATTTGTCAAACTGTGTGCTCTTAAATGATAGGAACAAAACCTGCAGCCACATCGAAGTGTTTGGACATGCCTGCCTTTATCCCATCATATCACAAGGTTCTCAGGATAAAGTCTGCTCCCATATCTTTGACTTTTATCATGTGGAAAAGTTGAAAGTCCCCATGTAAACCTCTGCTCTCACTCAGTATCATCCACGTGTTTCTAAACTTGTCTCTTTTCTTTAAATCTAATGCCTAAACTTAGTGTGTGTGTGATGTGGAGCTCTTATCTTACAGGAGCATAAACCTGTGTTTCACTGTATGTAAATAACTGGGATCACTGATACAGTATGTGACTAACTGTATTGTTTTTATCATAGGTCCACCACACCTGGTGGATGCCTCTCCAACCCTAATCGTAACCATTTCCATGTTTTCCATATTCTGTGTTGTGAACTGTTTTCATGTCTGTATACAACATCTATTGCACATCTGCTCATCCTGGGTGAGGGATCCCTCCTCTGTTGCTCACCCTGAGGTTTCTCCAGTTTTTTCCCTGTTAAAAGGGTTTTCTTGGGAGTTTTTCCTCAGTCGATCTAAGGGTCTAAGGGCAGAGGATGTTGTTATGATGCTATGTAAAACCCTTTGAGACAAACTGTTTGTAAAAACGGGCTATACAAATAAAATTGCCTTGCCTTACATAACCATAACCCTTGGCTTTATACATGCAGTTTTTTTTTTTTACTAGATCACAGATGTCTTGCAGCTGCATCTTTTCCTAATCTGTTATTTTCATACTGTGTTACACAGATATGGGAAACCAGACCGTCAGAGATGACATGCTGCTCATAGAGGGGTTAAAGGTCTCTCCCCAGTTCTTCTTTCCCACCTTCATCCTCATCCTCCTCATCTACACATTCACCATAACATCCAACATCTGCCTGGTGGTCCTGATCTTCAGCAGCAGGAGCCTCCACCAGCCCATGTACCTGCTCTTCTGCAACCTGAGTATTAATGATTTGATTGGAGCCACAGTAATTGTCCCTAGTTTGCTCAGAGATCTGTTACTTTCTGCCCACTTGGAACATCAGTACATCCACTACATCAGCTGTGTGACTCAGGCTTTTGGGATGCACATGTATGCAGGTGCCTCCCACACTGTACTGATGATCATGGCCTTTGACCGCTACGTGGCCATCTGCAGTCCACTGCGTTACAGCACCATCATGACCAACAGGATGGTGGTGACCCTCTCGCTTGCTGCCTGGGGAACCATCCTGGTGCTGGTGTCGATCCTGCTGGGCCTCACCATCCGCCTGTCACGCTGCAGGTCGGTCATATCCCACCCGTTCTGTGACAATGCCTCCATCTTCAAGCTCTCCTGTGAGAGCCTCCTCATCAACCAAATCTACGGCCTCGGCTACACCGTGGTGCTGCTGGGTTCCTCCATTGGTAGTGTCATGCTCACCTACCTGAAGATTGCCGCTGTGTGTCTGCGCAGTAAAAACAAGGCACTGAACAGCAAAGCTCTGCAGACCTGTGCCACACACCTGACTGTGTATGTCCTCCTGTTGGGTTCAGGTTTTATCATTGTTATCCTGCACCGTTTCCCTCAGCTAACAGACCAAAAGAAGATGGTGGCCATTCAGCGTGTTGTAGTTCTTCCGGCTCTGAATGCTGTGATCTATGGGCTGCAGATCAAAGAGATCAAGCAGAGAATTGTTGCCTTTTTTTGTTGCAGTAAAGCAACTCAACAGAAATGAAACAATTCACAATCAAAATCTTTAAATTCTTTGCACATGATATATTTTATGTTATATGTGGGCCTGTGGAGTGAGTTCTGTAGAGACGACATCATGATTATTTATCAGGCTGTAAATATTAACATTGGTCAGTATAACAGCTTTTTTTTCTTTTTGATATAAAGTTTATGAACGTCAGCGGCTTTCTGTGTTTTTTTTGTTGTTGTTGCAAATCATCATCATAATGCAGAACTTTGTCCTTAAAGTGTTCAATCATGAGTGGTGAAACTCATCAGATGCATGATCAGATCAATAACCATCTTTTCTTTGTTCAGTGCAGTTACAACAAAGAGTTGCTGATATAAAACATAGTTTTTTTCAAATTTTTTTCCCATCACCACACATTAGAACTCACCTGCATTTCACCCTAGGTATTTTGTGCATATTGTGCATGTATTGAGCAGTGTATTTCAGGATTGAATATCTCTTTCTGAAAGGTTTATTCTACCCAAATTCCACATTCTGATTCTCTCTTCTGGAGAAAAAAAAGGAAAACTTGGTCACACCGGCCAAAATATTTGTATTAATGGTCTCTCTGGGCTTCCATAGACTTTTGTGGCACTCAGTGTTTCAGCATTGATTCAGTTTTTAAAATTTGTGTGTGTCAACATCATGCGCAAAGTTAAAAACGAGCTATCAAAAGCATTCATGCCTGCAATGGGTTGAGATCAATCACAGCACATCACATAAGTTGTTTGTTATGATCTATGATATTGGAACACAGGATAACTTGGTCAGGGTGTGGCAGATTTCACATGGAAAGCAGCAAGGGAAAGATAAGTATGGGAAGAGTGGAAGATGAAACCCATCAGTGCACTGGAATGTGGGAAGACTGGTGGCAGAGCTGGTTATAATGTTATGGGCATACTCGACCCACAGTAGTTGCCCAGACCATGAAGAGGGGTTCTGAGTGGCCATGCAGTGAAGGTCAATCTCACTTTCCTGGTTCATCCTCTCAGTCCGACCATTCAATTGTAGGTGGAAACCAAGAGACAGACTGGCTGTGACAACCTGCTGGCTGCAGAATTCCTTCTGAAACACAGATGAGAACTGGGGAGCCCGGTTGGAGACAATATCAGTGGTCTTTAGTAGGCGAGAGCTTGGACTGTGGGATGAAGTGAGGCAGCTTTCTAAAGGAGTCAACAACTGAGAGGATGACTGTTAGATCATTGGAGGGAGCCTGATGAGGTGTCTTGTGTTGACTGCAGGTGGGTCAAGTGCCCATGAAGCTCTGCATGTCCTCCTCAAGTGTGGGCTACCAGAAGCACTGCCCCAGGATGGCCTTGTTTGCTGAACCCCTGGGTGGCAGGTATGGTTGGAGATGTGAGTCCACTGGAGCACCTCCGAGCAGAGAGTGACATGCATGAAGGGATGGTTGGAAGGTCATATAGATTAATATCTATATTGATTGTCCCATCATATCTGATGTCAGATCAAAGGTGTTTGTCATGAGTAATGGAAACTCAACCTGACTGAATGAACACAGCTGAAACTGTGATGCAAACTAACAAGTTCACATCTTGGCATCTCTAATCTCAAGAAATTCAAAAGAAAAGAGAGAGACGCTTGCTGACAAGGTCCAGGCCATGGACCTCGGCAATGCATCCCCTATGCACAGGTGCTTCAGATTTCATCCCCGTTATGCATGGTATTTGTTTATGTTGTGATCTGTGCACACTACTCATCATTGTTACACAGGGTTTAAAATAGGTTTCTATGTGACTTCATTTGTGGAAAAAGATGTTTGCCTTAAAGCTGGGGTTGGTAATCCTGTTCAGAAACACTTTTTGTTACACTGGGTGAAATGGTCCTTCTACCCTCTGAGTAATCAATACATTATGTATTCAGAAAAAGGAACGAAAATCATCAGTCCTCTGTGGCAGCTGCAGGACTGACAAAACTCCGACCAATCCACGCTCCTCGGTGCGAGGAGCAAAACCCAATCAGATGCCTTCATGTCTAGTTCTGTATCCGGCCCCCTTGATCCCTGTCTCTGACGCGTGTGTGCACAATCTTCACGTGTCGCTGTTGCCAGAAGAAATCAGCGTACAGAGTTACAGCAGAACGGATTTCATGCTCATTTATGAGCAGTGGCTGAGAAAATGCAGCCCCAGTTACTACTTCCACCGTTACTTGTAACGGCTCGCCCCGAGAAAAAGGCAAGGAAGAGAAAGCTGGAGGCTGAAAAGGCTGCTAACAAAAAGGCTCTGGATAAAGCCAGACGTCAAACCAGAGTAAACATCGGTGTTGCTTTTGAGAGGTGGAGACAACTGAGGGATTTGGAGTGATGCTGAGGTTGCTCTCTTTCTGTTGGACAGGTAGTTATATGCTTTGCTCCGGGGAGGATTTGTTATTTTTATGAAATGTGTAACTTTTGCTAACGTAGCTACTTTTGTAGCTTGCATTAGCCTAATGCTAATATTAGCTTCTCTGTGGGTTTAAAACGGGTCGGTGACGCTAGTGTTGAATAGATTATATTACATATATATATATATATATATATATATATATATATATATATAGTACTCCTCCTGCCGCTTTTCATTGTCGTGCGGTTCACATTCCAGTTTGTGGGGCGTGGCTTGGATGTAGACACGGGCGGGAGGGGGAGGAGGGGGGTGGAACTCAGAGGAGGTGCAATTTTCAAATCTTGCTAGCTCTCCAGGATTACCAACCACAGCTTTAATCCCAACCTCAATTCCACCAAAGCCCTTGATGCTGGCTGAGATGGCTGAGAGGGTGGAGGACAAGCTCAGTGACACACTGGTGGAGGGGCTGCCCCAGGATGCCTCTGGTGCTCTGAAAGCTCTTGTTTGGCCCTTCTACTAACATCATTGAACCGTTTTTTCACTGGGCAACAGCTTTTGCTTCATCACTCCGTGGAGGTCTGTTCGTGGTACCATATATTCGGCCACTGTGGGCTTGGACCTCCCGGACCAGAACATTAGTTCCCTACTATGCTTTTCCAGCTTAGCCAGGCACCGGGGTGGGCGGCACGGCAAACTTGCAACGTGCATGTGAACATACCCCTTTGGCACGGCACAACTGCGCTGCACCTCCCCTGTGCCTTGCCTGCACCTGGTCTGTGAAATTAAAACCCTACATGTTAAGGAATGTCATGAGACCTCTACATACCTGTATGTAGATCTAGCCCCTCTGCTTCTACAGTAGCCAACTGACCCCCTCAAGCTAGTTTAAGGCAGGGGGAGTCCATTTTTCTCTGTACTCATCCCCATTCATTTCACAGACGTTGTGCATAACACAGCATGCTATCACCATGGATTTTAACCTCACAATCCCAACAGGTGCAAACCTCTAGCATCATGCAGGCTGCTCCAACAAGTATATTCCAAAACAGTCCTTTTCTTTCCACCCCACCCTGTGGGATGATGGAATGCCAGCCTTTGTGGTTGGAGTACTCTTTGTGGTATTCTTCAGATCGAAGAAATGGGATGTTTTATTGCACCAAAACACTGTGGTTTCTGCTCAGAATATGCTGCCATTCCCTTCAGCTTCCCGGCATTTGCCATTTGGTAGCTGTATCGACCATCACCTCAACAGCAGAGCAGAAGTCTTGTACACTGTGACACACAGTGATCACACCAACTCCAAACTCCAGTTCTGGTTGAAGTCAGCAGCAGAGGTACAGAAATGTGTCCTTTGACATTTGGAAATTCTGTATCCGCTGAGCTTTGGTAAAGGTCGGAGCTACAATTTTCCACTACTCCATTGTTCTATTGTGCACCCAAACAGAAGATGATATGTTATATTTATGGATTATTGTCATATTGGCCTGATTTGCATAATCTCCCCGGGATTTTAGGCCTTGGTGGAAATGCAGATGACAGTGGGCCACAGGAACCTTTAGTTTCTGAAAAGGAAGTCCCACATACTTCAAGTTCCTGGAACTTTTGAAAAAAACACCTTTAGCGACACCACATCAGGCCACTGGGTTCCAGTCACAAAGGGCCTCAGCACAATCAATGGCATAATCTGCAACGGACCAGTTCCCTGGCTGAGCTCCAGTAGCTCATGTCCAGTGAGCTTGCAAAAGCAAGTATCATTGGCAACCACCTGTCTGAGTGCAGTAATTAGAACTTTCAGCAGGATAACTGTTGGACAGAGTATGGCTGATTTCAAGTGGAAAGCAGCAGACAACAGGTAAGTACGATTTACTGTGCAGGCAGGTGGTGATTAGGTAAAGGTCTTGAGGTGGTCATGAGGTGGGAGTGGTCATGAGGATGGAGTGGTCAGCAAGTCAGGGGAGTGAATTGATACTGGCTGTAGAGTGGTAAGACCTGGGGCTCTAATTTTGTAGACCTAGCGGAAGCAAAGTGCCAACGGGGTGTGTCCACACTTTGAAATGCACTTTTTCATCTGCCATACATCCCGGCACAAGTACTCCTCTTTCCCACCTCTGTCCCTCCTATCAGCGCAAGTGGGAAAGAGAGAGTGGGGAGAAGGCGTGAGTGGGTTTAACACAGCCCATTCAGATCTTCACCAATCAAATGAGGTCCTCTCCTCACCTTTAAATCCTCTGTGGGCAGGGCGCCCTGCAATTTTGTCATTTTATATTTCGACATGAATGAAGGAGACAGTAACGCCAGGCGGCCAGATTTCTCCCAGGAGGAAACTGATGTTTTGATCCGGGAGGTCCAAGCTCACAGTGGCCGAATATATGGTAACATGAACAGACCTCCATGGACTGATGAAGCAAAAGTAGCCTGAGAGGAGATTGCTGACATTATGAATCAGGTTTGTCCTGATACACTGAGAACCAACAACAAAAATAAAGATACTCACATTTAGAAACCTATATTTAAACACATGTAACAAAGATGGGCAGTGTGCACAGATCACAACATAAACATATACCATGCGTAAGAGGGATGAAATCTGAAGCAGTTGTGAGTAAAGGAGGCATCACTAAACTCTGCGGCCTGGCCCTTGTCGACGAGCATCTCTCTTTTTCTCTTTTCTTTTGAATTTTCTGAGATGAGAGATGCGGAATACGTACTCACCATCTGATGCCGAGGCTCTTTGTTGCTGATAGAGATGTGAGCTTGTTGGTTTCAGCAGTGTTAATTCAGTCAGGTTGAGTTTCCATTACGCGCCAACCATCTTTGATCTGACATAAGATGTGACGGGAGTCGGGAATATCGATTGCATTGAAATGTCTCTGACATTCTGGAAACCTGCCTGTGTGGTTTTGGTGACATGTGCACACTGTGCGCTGGTCAACCCAATTACCACTCGACCAGCCACGTTCCGCTTTGTGCCAAGAGTAGGCCAGGTTTGAGCTGGCGAGCTTTCAGCACACTGTCGGTGAGGCCTTTTGGCACGAAATTGTCTTGAACTGCAAACCTGTCGACACCTTCCCCTACTGCACTGCCACACCCATCTTGGCGCACCTCAGTCTGCCAAACTAACAAACTGACTGCGCGCCATGTTGTGCCAATACCACAGTGCGGGGTTCACTACCATCCGCCTCGCCTGCACCTAGTACGAAATTAGAGCCCCAGGAGTGGACTGTGACAGATGATGCATACAATCTACTATATCACTGCTAAATTAAATCTTGATGTATCTTTTCAGTAAGTCAAGTATCATCATTGTTATTCAGAGTTGAGCTGTGATTCCAGCACCATGAGGGATACAGAGAGGAGGGTTAATGTTGAGTCATTGGTTACCAAGTAAGAGCTGACCTGTCAGTGTGTGATGCTGCAGTTCATAACCACCAAATAAAAGTGTGAGCTGACGGTTCATGTCTCGGGTAGAGGGTGGTTTGGGGTTGTACAAGGTTATTCTGACAGACACACACACCATACCGGCTGGAAAATGGGTTTTAGTTAATGTGACTTGGTTCTGTATAACTATACTTTATTGTACATTTCCCCTAACCCCATCATATTACACAGTTCTCAGGATAAAATCTGCTCCCATTAAATAAAATCTTTGACTTTTATCATGTGGAAAAGTTGAAAGTCCTTACGTATCCATCTGCTCTCACTGAGCATCATCCAAGTGTTTCTGATCTTGTCTATTTTCTTTGACTCTGATACCTAAACTTAGTGTCTGTGATGTGGAGCTCTTATCTTACAGGAGCATAAACCTGTATTTCATTGTATGTGTTTCACTGAATGTATGGTTCAGGATGTGACAAACTATGCTGTATTTATAATAGGTCCATCAGAGTCGGTGAATGCCTCTCCAACCCTAACCCTAACCATAACCCTTGACTTCATACATGTTTTTTTTTTTAATAGATCACAGATGTGTTGCAGCTGCATCTTTTAAACCTAATGTTATTTTCATACTGTGTTGCACAGATATGAGAAACCAGACCATCAGAGATGACATGCTGCTCATAGAGGGGTTAAAGGTCTCTTCCCACTTCTTCTTTCCCACCTTCATCCTCATCTTCCTCATCTACACATTCACCATAACATCCAACATCTGCCTGGTGGTCCTGATCTTCAGCAGCAGGAGCCTCCACCAGCCCATGTACCTACTCTTCTGCAACCTGAGTATTAATGATTTGATTGGAGCCACAGTAATTGTCCCACGTTTGCTCAGAGATCTGTTACTTTCTACCCACTCGGAACATCAGTACATCCACTACATCAGCTGTGTGACTCAGGCTTTTGGGATGCACATGTATGCAGGTGCCTCCCACACTGTACTGATGATCATGGCCTTTGACCGCTACGTGGCCATCTGCAGTCCACTGCGTTACAGCATCATCATGACCAACAGGATGGTGGTGACCCTCTCGCTTGCTGCCTGGGGAACCATCCTGGTGCTGGTGTCGATCCTGCTGGGCCTCACCATCCGCCTGTCACGCTGCAGGTCGGTCATATCCCACCCGTACTGTGACAATGCCTCTATCTTCATGCTCTCCTGTGAGAGCCTCCTCATCAACCAGATCTACGGCCTTGGTTACACCGTGGTGTTGCTGGGCTCCTCCATTGGTAGTGTCATGCTCACCTACCTGAAGATTGCCGCTGTGTGTCTGCGGAGTAAAAACAAGGCACTGAACAGCAAAGCTCTGCAGACCTGTGCCACACACCTGACTGTGTATGTCCTCCTGTTGGGTTCAGGT
Source organism: Caranx ignobilis (assembly GCA_021432705.1). Lineage (NCBI taxonomy): Eukaryota > Metazoa > Chordata > Actinopteri > Carangiformes > Carangidae > Caranx > Caranx ignobilis. The sequence goes on from MU269980.1 coordinate 2,293,460, forward strand.
TTTATCATTGTTATCCTGCACCGTTTCCCTCAGTTAACAGACCAAAAGAAGATGGTGGCCATTCAGCGTGTTGTAGTTCTTCCGGCTCTGAATGCTGTGATCTATGGGCTGCAGATCAAAGAGATCAAGCAGAGAATTGTTGCCTTGTTTTGTTGCAGTAAAGCAACTCAACAGAAATGAAACAATTCACAATCAAAATCTTTAAATTCTTTGCACATGATATATTTTATGTTATATGTGGGCCTGTGGAGTGAGTTCTGTAGAGACGACATCAGAATGACTTGTCAGGCTGTAAATATTAACGCTGACTTTTTTAAATTTGACACAAAAGTTCATGAACTTTAGCTCTCTGTGTTTTTGTTGTTGTTGCAAAGTTTTCAAACATCTGCGGTGAAACTCATTAGATTTCTGGTAATAAATCAATAATCATCTTTGTTCAGAGCAGTTGCAACAAAGAATTTCTGATATAAAATATGGTTTCTTCATATTTTATTCCAGTGTCACCACACATTAAAACTCATCTGCATTTCTGAGACCCTAGTTTTGTGTGTGTGTCAGCACCATGCATTGGACAGGATGTGTATTTCAGGACTGAATATCTCTGTAGTTTGAAATGTTTATTCTTCCCCAAATTCCACATTCTGCCCCGTGATCTTGAGACGCAAGTGTTTATTGTTTCTGGAGAAAAAAAGGAAACTTGGAAAAATGATTTTTTACAGGTTCCTGTCTCCTTTACACACGCACACATCTAACCCATTCACTGTGTGCTCCCCCCGAGAGCTGTAGGCCTGGAACAACTGGATCCAGAGTAAAAGGCACAGTGAAAGGGCCACTGAAAAAAAAAAAGTGGAAGAACAGAAAATGATAGTTAAAAAAACGGAGGGTGGTGGTTGTGGTTTGAACTGAGATGTGGAGGTTTGGATTATTGATACCCTGAGCTGCTGACCTCTGATTATGATACTTTCTGAAAGGAAAAGCAGCATGAAGTTTTGGCCCCACCGGATCACTTGTATAGTAATTAGACACCGGAGACTAGAGAGGCATGGACACGTATTACAATTGTGTAACAACAACAACAACAACAATACGTGCATGTGGAGACAGTCAGAAAGTCTCCTCAGTTCTTAGGGGCCGCCCTCCACATCCAAACAGGACACTCCAACAGCTCCAACTCTGAATCCCAGACTCCACAGTCCCAGCGTCTTCTATCCATTGAGGCATCTGGAACTACTTTATCAAATGACCATTTTTACTGCCAAGCAATATTAGCCAAAGCTCTGCTTATTGTGTGGAACTGTATATGCTGTCTGGAGACATTACTTTATTAAACAGAAGGCATTAGGAGATTTAAAGTCCTTCACTTGTATGTTTTTACTGCTGGGTGGCTTTGGATAGCCTCAAGTGGTAATGAGTAGAGAATGGAGGACGTGATGGCTGCTCCTCTCCTCACATGGGCCCCGACTTGTGCCACCTAAAAAGACTCGACAAAGGGAAGGTTCCACAGATTTGACATATAAGGGGCTCGCAGCAGATCAGAAGATGCTGGCAGTTCAAAGATATATAGTGAGGTGAAATAAACCCTAAGTGTTTACTTTAACTCACATTTGTTTGGTCTCTGAAAGAGGCTGTTGGAGACTTCTCTGATAGCTCATGGCCCCTGGGTGTCTGCTGCTTCAGTAAGCATCGAAATTAGCATCAGATGTGATATCAGCGCGGTCGAGCTCTACTCTGGATTCCAATAATGAAGCGTGTGTCTGTTTGGATTGGACTCTGTAGCATAGTTTGTAATTGTAATATACATAATCTGCTTTGTTTGAGCAGCAGTGTACGTCTTGACATTTCCTGAATTCTGCACCTGTTTTTTGAAAATTTTTTTATTAATGGTCGAGAGAGAAATGAATCAATGCTGAAACATTGAGTGTCACAAACAAAACTTTATAATATAGAAGTGTGCATGTGTGTGTTAACCCTCACGCTGCATTAAGGAGTTGTTTTTAACGCTACCAGAGGGTTAACACCACATGCAAATTGTCATCCTGCACCGTTTCCCTTCATTGTCAGACCACAGAAAGGTGGCGTTGGTTCTGGGTCACGTGGCCGTACCGGCTCTGAACACTGATCTATGGGCTGCAGATCAAAGAGGTCAGACTGAGACTCACAGCTGTTCTCCACAAGAACAAAGTGGATGTAAACTGAAAAAAATATATCAGCTGCTTCAACAATATCATCATTACATTTAATAATTACAGAATTGTATTTCAGGTTGAGCAACAACCACTGTCCACTACATCATAGTAACTGTTCGTCTTTCTCTGGTAACATAACTGTCCATAGCTGTGTCTCAATTCAGAGACGACATCCTTTGGAGGACACATTTGGAGGCTGATTACGTCACAGTGTCAAATGCTATCGCAATATGATGGCTTATCTTGCCTGTTAGAGGAGGAGGATACACCGCATCTACCCTTTGTGGCCTCCCATATCTCAAGAGCAGGAAAAAGGAGACTGAAAACTTCCAAAGTATGGCAACATTTTGGAAACAAAACTTTGAAACATGTGAAATGCCAACTTTGTCAGACAGAACTGTCATTTCATGGCAGCGCTACGGTCATGCACGAACAACTGAAACGTAAGCACCCTGGAGCTATGGCGCCTTCTACGCCAGACAGGTAAGTTCACAAGTTGAAAATTTTGGAACCAGCTCTCTCCATGGGTCAGAGAGACAGACACTCTTTCTACATTTAAGTCTAGGCTTAAGACCTTCCTCTATGACAGAGCTTTTAGTTAGGGCTGGCTCAGGTAGCCCTGATCCATTTTATAGCTATGCTGCTATAGGCTTAGACTGCTGGGGGACACATCAGGTTACATGGAGCCCTCTCCTTCCTCTCCTCTCCTCTCCTCTCCCCTCACATTTTGAACTGCCATTATTTGTTGCATGTTGTAGTCTGGCCTTGGTGTCTCGCACTCTCTCTGTATTTCCACAGATCTCTTCAGAGCTCCATCCCCCTGCACCAACCAGCCAACCGCCTCCTCCATCACCTCCTTTCTCCTGCTGTTAAACCGGCCTGCACTCCCTGCTCATGACCCAGTCTGCCGTCCAGTAGTCCCATTAAGCTGGCCTTCCCTCTCTGCCCACCAGGAGCTGCCTTCATCATTTTTCTTTCTCGTTAACTGACTGATTCCATTTCCATGATTTCCGTATTTCATGTTGTAAACTGTTTTCTTTGTCTGTATACAACATCTATTGCACGTCTGCCTGTCCTGGGTGAGGGATCCCTCCTCTGTTGTTCACCCTGAGGTTTCTCCATTTTTTCCCTGTTAAAGGGTTTTCTTGGGAGTTTTTCCTCAGTCGATGTGAGAGTCTAAGGGCAGAGGATGTTGTCATAATGCTGTGTAAAGCCCTTTGAGACAAACTGTTTGTAAAAACGGGCTATACAAATAAAATTGCCTTGCCTTTCCTTGCCTTGAACTGATAAAAGTAGTTTGTCTTAGTGTATTGATGCTGCCAGGTGGAAACGCCCTAACCCATCTCTGACCAATACTTACATTTACGTGTGAGTCGACTCTGTAGTAGCCTACAAACCGAAATGGATGTGCATTTTTTATACATTGGTGTGCAAGCAAAAAGTTATTTATTAAAATTCATGGTTATTAAAAATGCAACAGATCTCAAATGACAACAACTGCGGTTGTTTTGAAGCCAGGGTTAGGGTTAGAGTTTGAATTTATTAGAACTATATAACATCCACAGCCTCCAAGGCAGGTTAACTGCTGCTATCTTTAGCTCCTTATTTGTACATTATGCTTTTGTTTTCTCAGCTTGCACTTTATTATTGTATTATTTTGTCAATGTATGTTTCATTAAAATAACAATTTAAAGATGCAGTTATGTTTCAAATATATGTTTAATTGGATTTTAATTTGCTCTGAGAATATGAGGTAAAACCAAAGTAGAAACAGCTGCTGCCAAAATAATCAACTAATTGAAAAAACAATCAATAGATTAGTCGACAACCAAAATAATTGTTAGTTGCAACCCTAGCTGTATGTTTTTTTAGTTCAAAATAAATAAAAGAAAATGAAATTAAATATTGTCTCACTGAACCCAAGTGATTAACAGAAATGGTACCCATTTTAAATATTAAAACATTGATATAATGAAGCAGAAGAAAAGTAAACAATATAGGGGACCCATGCGCACTCACACACACAAACCTGGTCCACAACAGTCTCTACAATTCACCCAAAACCCCTGTTGCAGGCCTGTGTCGTAGCCTGGGGGCAGTGGGGCCTAAAACAAAATGGTTGCTTCACACACACACAGCAGGAGGACGCAGATCCTATGTAGGCCACAGGAGCTTCTCTCTAATGATGTCCAAATGTTTGTCTTTCACTCCTGAATTAGACACACAAGGCAAGGCAAGGCAAATTTATTCGCATAGCCCATTTTTACAAACAGTTTGTCTCAAAGGTCTTTACACAGCATCATGACAACATGCTCTGCCCTTAGACCTTCACACTGACTGAGGAAAAACTCCCAAGAAAAAACAGGAGAAACCTCAGGGTGAGCAACAGAGGAGGGATCCCTCACAATTTAGAACATGGAATATGGAAAACATGGACATGGAATCAGTCAGTTAATGAAAAATGATGAAGGAAGCTCCTGGTGGGCAGGGAGGAAAGGTCAGCTTAATGGGACTACTGGACGGCAGACAGGGTCGTGAGCAGGGAGTGCAGACTGGTTTAACAGCAGGAGAAAGGAGGTGATGGAGGCACAAGCTGACTTCCAAGCCCACAGGCTGCTTCAGGATGATTTAGCCTTAGCTGGAATTAGCTGAACACATTTATACAGAGCAGAGAACAATTTAATCCAAAACAATGCTAGGCTAATGCTAACGGCTAGTAGGGGTTAGCCATACCAGTTTGTTTTTACACTGTACAGCTCAGTCACAGTTTTCAAAACTCTCACATGCTCATAATTACCTCTCAGCAGGTCACAAAAGTTCTTCACATAAGGCAACTGGCCGTTCACCATAAAACCGAGAACATTTGGGCCTCCTAAGCACAATAACATTGACTCGGTCGTGATACTCATGTCTCCTGTCCTCTCGCTCTGCTCACTGGACACACAGCACCCCACTATATCCCACCCCCTCACCTCAAACTGCAATGGGATTGGCCAGAGCTGTTGGAACTCTACACATGCCAATAACATCGAAAAATTTAGTGAGTGACAACTTACTAAACAAATAATGATGCAGTGAGCCTAAATAACACACAAAGACTTGTATACACCTCACAAGCACAACATTTATCAGCATGAACCTTACTCTTTCCTTTGTATGAAATGAAATGACATAACTTATATTTTCACATGACTTCTTTTACGTTTTTGAATCTTTTTGTATTTAAACCATATTTATGAAACACTTTAAACACAATACATAATGAACTTTTTTATAGAATCTATTTTGTTATCAAAATAAATGAATTGTTCCAGCAAGGGCTACATACTAAACTGAACAGTTGAATTGTGGAGAATCTAAGTGACCTAATGATGTGTAGGAAGTCCATATCAACAAGTTTTAACAGATGCTATAACAGTGGCACCGAGGAAGAAGGAGCGATTTAAGTAGTGCCGTTTAACAACTGTGTATATATACATATATATATATATATATATATATATATATATATATATATAAGCAGCTTAGAAAGTGCCACTACAGGGGACTGGCGTCTATTTGAGAGTTGTCTTTTATTTGAGAATCCATGGTAAATAATGCTGTGACATGAATGAATCCACACTGGCAAATCATGTTCATGTCACAATCAGTGAGTGAACCTGAAAGAACCTGCATGTAAGATGCTGGGCAATGGGTTGCCAAGCAACATTTGACCCGTCAGCATGAGAAACTGCAGCCCACGGTCACTGAGGCACTAAATAAAAGACTGAGCTGCTCCATGTCTGGTCTGGGGTGGAGGGCGGCTCCTGCTGCACAAGGTGACGCTGACAAACAAGCCTAGTCATACCCTGTGATCATGTGAATGTGACTGAAATCTAAGCTATTTTTCCAAAAATAAAAACTGAGACTGATCACTATGTGTAAATGTTTAACAGCTTTGATTTAAGCTCCTCTTCTTAATAATGCTGAAAAACATCTGTGACAAAATAACTTTGATGTCCTTTTAAACACCTTAAAGGAAACAATGAGGAGCCAAAAATAATTTTGACTGTTATCAAGTCATGAGTCACTTGTGATTTGTGGCATCATGAAGTAATGTTGTTGCTTGTCTGTAACTAGAGCTGTGTAACAGTTCCGAGCAGCTTTCATCTTCTTCTCTCTTCATTGCAGTTAAATTATGGAAAATCAGACTTTCATTACAGATGTCTTAATACTGGAGGGGTTAAAGGTCACCCCTCAGTCCTCCAGCCCTGCCTTCATCCTCCTCCTCTTCATGTACATCTTCATCATGGTGTCCAACCTGGGCCTGGTGGTCCTGATCTTCAGCAGCAGGAGCCTCCACCAGCCCATGTACCTGCTTTTCTGCAACATGAGTATTAACGATGCTTTTGGAGCCACAATAATTATCCCTCACGTCCTCAAGGATCTGCTGTCATCAAACTCGGAGCGGTACATCCATTACATCAGCTGTGTCACTCAAGCCTTTTGTAATCACCTCTATGGAAGTACGTGCCACACCGTGCTTATGATAATGGCCTTTGACCGATATGTGGCTATCTGCAACCCGCTGCGTTATGCCACCATCATGACCAACAGAATGGTGGTGAACCTGTCACTTGCTGCCTGGATGGTAGCTTTTTTCATGGTGTCCATCCTGCTGGGCCTCACCATCCGCCTGTCACGCTGCAGGTCGGTCATATCCAACCCGTTCTGTGACAACGCCTCCTTGTTCAAGCTCTCCTGTGAGAGTGTCCTCATCAACCAGATCTACGGCCTCGGCTACACCGTGGTGCTGCTGGGCTCCTCCATGGGTAGCGTCATGCTCACCTACCTGAAGATTGCTGCTGTGTGTCTGCGGAGTAAAAACAAGGCACTGAACAGCAAAGCGCTGCAGACCTGCACCACACACCTGACTGTTTACATCCTCCTGATTGTGTCAGGCTTCATCATCATCATCATGCACCGTTTCCCTCAGTTGTCAGACCACAGAAAAGTGGCGGTTATTCTAGGCGAAGTGATTCTTCCCACTCTAAACATTGTGATCTATGGGCTGCAGATCAAAGAGATCAGACACAGAATTATAGCTGCATTTCAAAATAGAGCTGTATTGATGCTTGTCCGATGATGATGATGATGATGATGATGATAATGATAATGATGATGCGTTGTTAGATCAGTGAGTTGAGCATTTCCACAATCATGAAAATGGAATATTCAAACCATTTCCTGGAACTTCAGTGAAAGGAGTCTATAAAACAAATAGGGCTGTAAATATTCATGCCTTTCAGTACAGTATGTGTAAATACTATTAAAGAAATGTTTCTTAAGTTACAGATGTGTGTTATTTTGATTCTTAATAACACATATTAAAAGCCCTCTTTCAAACTTTATAATAAACTTATATAATGTCATAATAAAACACAGTGTGAATACTGTACTTACAATGTACTTTTTCTAAATTAATTATTCAATGGGACAATAAACTGCTTCTTTTCACAGTACTATAAATTACTGTATCATAAGATATAACATTATCAGAGATACTGTAGCATATTGTGTTTTAAATGTTGACATACTGTACATAAGTTTACATTATATGTAAACTTAAAGCTGTCAAAAATATGTAGTGGAGGTTTAATAAAGTGTAAACGCTTGTATTTTCTCAAAGTACAGTAGCTACATCTAGGGTGCTTGAGTGCTTAGGACTGTGCAAACATGAGATGTGCTCTATCTCATACATAAGAGAAATAAAATGCCCCCCCAAAAAAATCTTTTTAGAGTATAGTACAGTACTCCAAGTACTTCATTAATTCTAACACTGTTAATACAATCATTTGAATGCAATTCATATGATATTATAATGCCTATTAGTTAGTTTGGGAAGTACATAGTTACATATGTAGTAAACATAAGGCTGAAAGTTAGAAATTAGCTGAAAGTTAAAAACAAGCTAATATTACTTAGTAACCATAGTATGTTGGAGACAAACAAACAAAAAAGCCAATGTTTAAAAAGCTAACATTATTTTGAAACTTTAACGAAAGGCAAAAGTTAGAAACTAGCTTAAAGTTCAGAACTACCTAAACTGTAAGTAAAGGTAAACTTTTGTATGGCTAAAGTTAGAAATCTCAAAGTTAAAAGCTAAAATTTGACATTGTAACTAAAGGCTAGAAACTAGGTGACGTTAGCTAGTAAGCTTAACTAAAGGTTAAGCCAATTACTTTTAGCTTCAACAGATATACCACCTCTAAGTTCAGCCATAACTCTAACCAGGTGCAGAGACTTTAAATTCAGTGTTCTTATCTAATGTCACTTCTAGCCATGGGGTGGGAGCCATGTATATCAAGCAAATCCTCACGTTCTCTCTCAAGTTTTGCCAGTGCTGATGCCACAAGTCCCTTCATCTCATGCGTCTTCTCATCAGATATATCTCATGGGAACATCCCAGAGCATTAGCACAGATAGATAGATAGATAGATAGATTACTTTATTCATTCCCGAAGGGAAATTAGCACCGGTGGGCTATGGCCCTCACAGTCAGTATGCAATGCGACCTCCACCAGTCACTGCACTTCAAGCTCTACCAAGTCCACAGCAATTTTCTTTTCACTTAGACAAAGTTGCGATATGAATAACATGCCCCCTCAGCTTATACAGCAGCAGATCAGCAGAACTGTAAACCTTACATTATCTGCTGCCTCATGCCCTGAGAAAAAATATTCAGTTGACAGGGCTTTCACATATAACACAATGTTTATTGAGCAAGGTTATCCCATTGATAAACTAAAGCTATTCCAATCTACATGGATCCACTGAGATCCTTCTTTAAAGTTCAGCCACACATCTAGTGTTGCTTTTGTCAACAAAATGTATGACTGTATGACTTTTCTGAATACATAATGTATTGATTACTCCAAAGGTAGAAGGACCATTTCACCCAGTATGACAAAACATGTTTCTGAACAGGATTACCAACCCTAGCTTTAACACAAGTACTTGTTGATTATCCCTCATGTATTCAGCACCTGCTGTGCCACTGTCGTATTGTTACCAACTTTACTATATCCAACACAGCAGTGTCCCTTGTCAAACATGACAAGTGAGAGACATAGGTTGTTGACATTGTCATCATGGTGTTGTGATGTGCCTTCTTTTCACACTACACGATTGGTTGATGCGTTTATTCGCTGGGCGAAAGTTCAGAAAAATCGACCTCACTCTGAAAAAAAATTACGTCGCATTTTTGCTGCGTAACCTTCGTGGCCGGTGTGAAAGGACTCGTGATGAAAACCGGCGTTTGAAAAAAATATATTGACACATGAATTATTCACAAGAAAAATACGTCCCTGGTGTAAAAGGACCTTAAATGTGGTTTACAAAATTACGTTGTAGACATTTTAGCAGAGTTTTACAAAAAACTCTGCTAAAATGTCTCTTCCTTTTCATTGACCAAAAACAGATGAGACGAAATAACGTTGTGTTTAGTCGCGTTATTATTTTGCAGTATTTCTGTTTCCTAAGCTGTGTGTCGCACTGCGTAGATGCAGGCAACGTCACTTCCTCAATCCCCACTCGTGGGAATATTTAGAAGATGGAGCTGTGGTGTAGCATTAACGACAAGAAAGAAAGAAAGTTAAAGGGACCGATGGCCGGGCAGCCAGGGATTGTTTTTGGGAGAAAAAGAAGAAACAACATTTGGACACACTTTCATTACATAGAAGGGGGAAAAGAAAACGGACTGTGTTGTGGAAAAAGAGGGGGAGAAATGCGGCCACAGAACTGGGAAAAACACCATGCATCTTAAAAGACATCTCAAGGCATTCCATAATGAAATCGAGGTAAGCTAATAGTTTTTATGATGCAAATCTCACTTAAGTTACAAGTAATGCAAGCCACAGACAAACACATTTTATTTGCACTTTTTGTTATGTTATGTTGTAGTTCGAGCATTGTGATGCTTTTTATTTATTTATTTTATTTAAAGTACACTCACATATGTACTTTTTAACAAGTTTGGTTTGTAAAATAAATATGTTGAGCAGAACATCTTCCATGTCTGGAATGGATGTATTCTTGAGTCTGTAAGGTAACAATATTATAGTAAACAGACCAACAAACTAAGGGATTATGTGGCAGAAACTGATCCAGAACAAATGACCACAGTACAAGAATCATGGTACATTCCCCATCACTTAGTGGACCATAACAACAAACACAGTGTTTTACTTTACTAATCACCAAATTGACATATTAACTCTCACAGACACTTGGTTGCAGCAGGATGAATATGTCAGTTTAAATGAATCTACGCCTACTAGTTACATTAACTACCATGTGCCTCGTAACACTGGTAGAGGAGGAGTGGCTGCAGTCAAATCTGCTTATCAACCCACGACCTAATGTTTCATATAACTTATTTTAAAGCCTTAAGGCCTGTTCATACACCACAAGAAGAAAGAAATTTGTTTGTTTTCTCAAGGTGGCGAGAACAAGAACAAAGTTCGTTCTGGCCAGGACATTTCATAATCCACACGAAACTCATGTGCAGAACACTTGGGTCATCCTCATTGGGCCCCCCCCTGTCACGGTGGTAACGGTTGTTAAATAAATGAAAAATGAAGCAGGAGAACAATATGTTTGAAGCAGATACTGTCCGCAATTTCTGAATGAAAAAATGAGTGAATGTAGGTGGCATGTTCGACCATTTGATATGACCTGAGCTGAGCAGGGCGAGTACAGTGTCTTGGTTCAGTAGATGCGGGAGATGGACGACAAGAGAAACTTTTTGTATTTCAGGTCGTTTTGACGACGGTCGGCAGGCATGATCTCTACCCAGGAGAGATTAGTGGTCACACTGCAAATATTAGCTTCTGGGAGCTGTCTTTATATGCTTTACAGGATGTGTTGTATAGATGTTAATATTTCCTCACTGCCTCAGCCAGCTGATCCTCAAAACTATCCATTGCTGTACATATTTCTGCGCCATTGCCAGTAACCACGCCCACTTCAAATTTCTGACCAATCACACGATAGTTGGCAGACACCATACAAGAAAAAAGTTCTGCCCAGCTGATGTGTCGAGAACAAGCTACGAGAACTCCCAGAACGCCATTTTGTTCTCACAGCCCTGGGAGCGAGAACGAATTTCTTTGTTCTTGCTGAGTATGAACAGGCCTTTACGCTCAGCTTCTCTCACCCAGACTGGAAAGCAGAGAAACCACTCTTACTTGCTGTGGTGGATCGTCCTCCTGCACCTTACTCTGAGCTCTTAGAAGAATCCCTGACTTTCTTAGCAATGAATTCAGACAAAGTCGTTATAGTGGGTGACTTTAACATTCATGTGGACATTGATGATGACTGTCTGGCCTCAGCATTCAAGTGGCTTCTCCCAGAGGGTACATGAACCCACTCACTCTTTTAATCATATCCTTGATCTGGTAATTACTTACTCCTCAGAACTCGGTCTTGTCTGACCATTCCTTAATAACCTTTGAATTTACTTCAATAAATTATACTTACTTACTCCCACTACAGTAGATGTTTATTGGACACTGGTGTTTCTAGATTTAAAGAGCTCATTCCAGCAGAGCATGCTGCCACACCTTCATGGTGGACAACTATGTTGATTTTACTCCCTCACAGGTAGATTATCTTGTAGACAGCACTGCAGCAACACTCCTTGGAGCACTTGATGCTGTAGCCCCTCTGAGAAAGAAAGTCATCAACCAGAAGAGAATAGCTCTCTGGTACAATTCAAACCTGCGCATCTTGAAGCAGAAGACCAGACAGCTGGAAAGGAAAACACATTCCAGCCAACGTGAGGAAGACCATCAAGCCTGGAAAGATAGTTTATTAATATATAAAAAAGAACTCTGTAATGACAGAAGTACATACTTTTCAGCTTTAATAGAATAGAATAAAAACAGCCCCAGGTTCCTTTTTAACACTGTGGCCAGGTTGACTAAGAACCACAGCGCTGCAGCAACGATTTCCTAACTTTCTTTAGTGAAAAGTTTGTAAATATCAGAACAAGGATCGGCAGTGGTGGACCACAGATTACAGTCCCTATGGAAGCACCTCCCAGATGCATACTTGAACTTGGACATCCTCTGCCTTATGTGTTAAAGACTTGGTGACTTGAGTATTTTAGCGCTTGAACAGCTTCTCCCCCATCGACCTGTCTGACTTAACTTCTGTAATCACCTCTTCCAAATCAGCTACATGTCTGCTTGACCCAGTCCCAACATGGCTGCTCAAAGATGTCTTTCCCTTAGTTAACACCACTATAATGAACCAGATCAACCTTTCCTTAGTCAGGCTATGTGCCACAAGCCTTTAGGTGGCTGTGATTAATCCTCTGCTTAAAAACTCTCTCTTGATCCAGATGTGCTAGCCAACTATAGACCTATATCCAACCTTCCCTACATCTCCAAGATCCTTGAGAAGGTTGTCCTAGTGCAGCTACATGAACATCTGCACAGTAACAAGCTTTTTGAAGCTTTTCAATCTGGATTTAGAGAACACCATAGCACTGAAACAGCACTGGTCACAATCTCCAACAATCTTCTTATAGCTTCCCACAGAGGTCTTGTCTCTGTACTTGTACTTCTGGACCTCAGTGCTGCATTTGATACCATCAATCACAGCATTTTACTGCAGAGACTAGAACATGAAATTGGGATTAAAGGATCTGCTCTAAAATGGTTTGACTCATACTTATCTGACAGGTTTCAATTCGTTGATGTTAATAATGACAATTCCGAGTACAGCAGAGTTACATGTGATGTGCCACAGGGTTCAGTTTTAGGGCCAGCTCTCTTCACTCTTTACATGTTTCCATTGGGCGATATAATCCGGAAGCACTCTATCAATTTCCATTGTTATGCTGATGATACTCAGCTCTACTTATCAGAAGCTGCCTCATCAATCTACAAGATTTCTTGAAATCCTGGATGTCCTTTATCTTCCTGCTACTGAACTCTGACAAAACAGAGGTTGTTGTATTTGGACCTGAACATCTCAGGAACACATTTTCCAATCAGATTGCTACTCTGGATGGCATCACCCAGAGCTCAAGTACAACTGCGAGGAACCTTGGAGTGATTTTTGACCAGGATCTTTCTTTCAGCTCCCACATAATGCATGTGACTAGGACTGCCTTCTTTCACCTGCGCAATATAGCTATGATCAGGAATATCCTCCCTCAGAGTGATGCTGAGGAACTCGTCCATGCATGCTGGACTACTGTGACTCTTGTCAGGATGTCCAGAAAACTCTCTAAAGAGGCTCCAGCTGGTCCAGAACGCTGCAGCAAGAGTATTGACAAGAGTTAGTAAGAGAGAGCACATCTCTCCCATTCAAGCTTCTCTCCATTGGCTTCGTGTAGGATACAGAATAGACTTCAAGATCCTTCTACTTACTTATCTTTATCTCTTAATGACAAAGCTCCATCTTATCTGAAAGACCTCATTATTCCATACTGTCCTACCAGAGCACTTTGCTCCCAGAATGCAGGTCTGTTAGTGACCCCCAGTATCTCTAAAAACAGAATGGGAGGTAGAGCCTTCAGTTACCGGGCTCCTCTATTATGGAACCAGCTCTCTCCATGGGTCAGAGAGGCAGACACTCTTTCTACATTTAAGTCTAGGCTTAAGACCTTCCTCCACGACAGAGCTTTTAGTTAGGGCTGGCTCAGGTAGTCCTGATCCATTTTATAGCTATGCTGCTGTAGGCTTAGACTGCTGGGGGACACATCAGGTTACATGGAGCCCTCTCCTCTCCTCTCTTCTCCTTTTGTACATATTGAACTGTCATTATTCGTTGCACATGTAGTCTGGCCTTGGTGTCTTGCACTCTCTCTGTGCTTCCACAGATCTCTCCAGAGCTCTATCCCTCTGCACCAACCCCTGCCTCCATCACCTCATTTCTCCTGCTGTTAAACTGGTCTGCACTCCCTGCTCACAACCCAGTCTGCCGTGCAGTAGTCCCATTAAGCTGGCCTTTTCTCCCCGTCCCCCAAAAGATGTCTTCATTATCTCTTGTTAACTGACTGATTCCATTTCCATGTTCTTCATATTCCATGTTGTAAATTGTCTGTCTGTCTAAATTGCATGTCTGCCCATCCTGGGTGAGGGATCCCTCCTCTGTTGCCCATCTTGAGGTTTCTCCATTTTTCCCTGTTAAAAGGGTTTTCTTGGGAGTTTTTCCTCAGTCGGCGTGAGGGTCAGAGGTCAGAGGATGTTGTCATAATGCTGTGTAAAGCCCTTTGAGACAAACTGTTTCTAAAATTGGGCTATACAAATAAAATCACCTTGCCTTACCTTGTCTATTTACCTGTTCCTTTATATACCAAGGCCAAGCGCTGTAACGCAATGATCAGCTCCTTCCTGACCCCATTTTAGGCCTGACACTGCTTGGAGTCATGCCTCGCTTCCACTAGCACAGGGTTGCTATGAGTGGAGATACAGTATTAGAGGAATGTTCCACCAAGTAAGGCTATTACTTGAGAACAAGAATATTCTTAGGTTCCTGTGGCATGACCTGGAACTTCATTGGACACCAACTGTTTAGGAATGGCAAGTGCTCCTCTTTGGCACAACATGCAGCCCCTGATATCGGTTAAAATCACTGTCATCCCTGCCATTGCCTCTGAAAATATTGGACGCAGGCAGTCATGCTGGTTGAAAGAGAGCTAAACTTTTCTGTGCAAGGCATTTGGGGGAAAGTTGCGAGAGCAATAGACAGGACCCACACTGGCATCCTGGCACCAGCAGATCACCCCATAGATCATTACAACAGGAAAGGATTGATCTGTCATTGAAATTTGTTCATCCCATTGGGTTGTGCTGGCACAACCAAGGGTGCCAGCACAAGGAGGGCTGGAAGGCAGGGAGACAGCAGGAGCAGGAACTGGATGGACTCTTGATAATTGCTGGACAAGAGGATGTGCACTTTGATAGTATGTCTGTCAAGGGTGCTGGCAGAGACAGAACCTAGGAGAAGGCGTTCAAGACCCATCTTGAAAGTGGGTCCTAATTCATGATGTTGCAGTCAGCCCCTGAGTCGATGAGAGTTGATTGACAACTGAGCTCAGCAATATAGGCAAGGCAAGGGCAAGGGCAAGCCACTGGTTTCCAGTCTCACAGTGGAGCCTTGGTGTGGAAGTCAATGGCATAATCTGCAACAGATTGGTTCCCCTGGCCGAGGTCCAGCAGCTCACGTCCAGCATTGGCACCCAGGGGCCCTGTGTTTAAAACTTGGCGGAGTTCATCAGAGAACACCTGAGCTGCAGGCTTGGCTGTTTCCCACAGACAAGCCCTGATCACATTAACTGGAGTTATCTAGTCATCTGGAAGCATGTCCCAGCCACCCAGGGCCCAACTCAACTCATCTCTGAAAACCACACAACACAGCCTTTACCATTAGTCCTCTGCTCTGCCTTTGTCCTCTTCATTTTCCGCACCACCAGGGTCATCCAGAACATGCGCTTCAACTGGGAGCTGCAAAGTCTGGTAGCACTGAGTTTTTACTCAACCTTTGCTTTATTTTTGTTGTTTTTTTTGTATGTTTTTGTCGTATTTTGTCAACTACTGATGGACACTTCTGTGGGGAGAGGAGATTCTTCAGGAGAGGCGCTTCTGTCATTGAAAATGGAGCCACTCTGGAGGATGCCACCCTGTTCCAGCTGGGATGAGGAGCTGCTTTCGTGGTTGCTGTGCTGGTGGTGCAGAGGTTAAAGGCTTGGAAGTGGAGATGTACTGTGATTCCTTTCTGCTGTCAGTCATCATGCAAAATATCAACTCTCTGCTCAACAAGAGTGATGAGGAGCTGGAGATACAGATGAAGACTCAGGAAGCAGACATTTTTTCAAATCAAAACAATACTTGTGTACATCCCACCAACGGCTACTGCTGAAGTTCCATGTGGAGGTCTCCATGAAGTCGTTGCTAGGATACAGACTAAACATCCTGAGGCACTTGACTTCAGAGAGATCAGAGATACACGCCGGTGGAGGCCATTCTGAACAACTCAGATCATCCTCTTCATAACACTTTGATGGACCAAGAAAAGAGCGGTGGTGGATGGCTCCTCTCTCTTCACTGCAGAACGGAGAAATATAGAAGATCCTTTGTACCTTCAGCCATCAGGCTTCTTCATTCTTCTGCAAATGGTTGATGAGCTGACAGACAAATGAATTTCTCTTTGGGGATCAATAAAGTAATTCGTATTCGTATTCGTATTCCTACACACCACCATCCTATTCTGTCTGGCTACAATCTCATCTACCACTACTTTGCAGTCCCTGATCTTCTTAAGGTTTAATTGTCTACACAAGCTGTTGTCCACCTGTGTGCTCCTACTTCTGCTCTTATAATTACACTCACAGTCCGATTCTTTTTCTTTTTCTATTTTCTCTCTGCCTATGGACATGCCTTTCTTCTCTCCTTCTTTAACCAACAGGAGCCCAATTTCCATCGGGACTAGGGTTGGGCATTGAGTATAGAGAATTGAATGGAACTTATTTATTTAATACAATATATGACCTGAAACATTTAAGACCTCCACCCCCAAGCCCGTTTGCCAGTACCACAAATAGAATCTTATTCTGTGGGAAAAAGAACTCAGGTTAGCTCCCTCATTTAGACCATGAAACTTTTTTGACCCTCGTACCTTAAAGAATTGAAATCCAGAATTGTTAGGAACTGGAACTGAAACATGGAATTGGAATCAGAACCAAAATCATTAAATTTCAAACAATGTCCAACCCTAACCAGGACCATCTAGATCAACAGCACCGATGACAGTTGTCGATAACCCAGAAACTCGACCGATCTGGTATAAGTTTATTGTCATTTGGGAGTCGCATCTTCAGTTTGGCCAGGTTTTACGTGCTACTGCAACTGTCTGCATTTATCCAGGCTCAGGACTGGTATACAGATGACACTAGCTCGTGCTCTCCTTGAGGCTGCATTGGATACAATATACTGTATTATGGCAATGACATCACGATGTATTTTGTCATCAAGTAAAGTATCAGCATTGTTTTTTTTTTTTAGTGTTGCTTCGTGATCCCAGCACCATGACAGGGAATATGGAGAGGATGGTTGATGCTGAGTCAGTGGTTCCAAGTAACAGCTGACCTGTCAGCATGTGACGCTACCATCTAAATAAAAGTGTGAACTGTTGGCTGATGTCCAGGGTGGAGGGTGGTTCAGGGTTGCACAAGGTTATTCTCTCTCTCTCTCTCTCTCTCTCACACACACACACACACACACACACATGTGACTTGGTTCTGTGTAACTATCCTTTATAGTACATTTCCTTTACTGCATCATATCACAAGGTTCTCAGGATAAAGTCTGCTCCCATTAAATCAAATCTTTGACTAGACTTGACTTTGATCATTTGGAAAAGTTGAAAAAATGTTTCTCATGTAAACATCTGCTCTCATTCAGTATCATCCAGGTGTTTCTGAACTTGCCTGCTTTTTTGACTCTGATGCCTAAACTTAGTGTGTGTGAAGTGGAGCTTTTATCTTACAGGAGCATAAACCTGTGTTTCACTGTATGTAAATAACTGGGGTCACCCTAACCCTAACTCTAACCCTACAGTATGTGACGGTGTACTGTAACGGTGAATGCCTCTCCAACCCTAACCATAACCATAACCCTTGACTTTATACATGCAGTTTTTTTTTACTAGATCACAGATGTCTTGCAGCTGCATCTTTTCCTAATCTGTTATTTTCATACTGTGTTACACAGATATGGGAAACCAGACCATCAGAGATGACATGCTGCTCATAGAGGGGTTAAAGGTCTCTCCCCACTTCTTCTTTCCCACCTTCATCCTCATCCTCCTCATCTACACATTCACCATAACATCCAACATCTGCCTGGTGGTCCTGATCTTCAGCAGCAGGAGCCTCCACCAGCCCATGTACCTGCTCTTCTGCAACCTGAGTATTAATGATTTGATTGGAGCCACAGTAATTGTCCCTAGTTTGCTCAGAGATCTGTTACTTTCTACCCACTCGGAACATCAGTACATCCACTACATCAGCTGTGTGACTCAGGCTTTTGGGAGTCACCTATATGCAGGTGCCTCCCACACCGTACTGATGATCATGGCCTTTGACCGCTACGTGGCCATCTGCAGTCCACTGCGTTACAGCACCATCATGACCAACAGGATGGTGGTGAACCTCTCGCTTGCTGCCTGGGGAACCATCCTGGTGCTGGTGTCGATCCTGCTGGGCCTCACCATCCGCCTGTCACGCTGCAGGTCGGTCGTATCCCACCCGTTCTGTGACAATGCCTCCATCTTCAAGCTCTCCTGTGAGAGCCTCCTCATCAACCAGATCTACGGCCTTGGTTACACCGTGGTGCTGCTGGGCTCCTCCATCGGCAGTGTCTTGCTCACCTACCTGAAGATTGCCGCTGTGTGTCTGCAGAGTAAAAACAAGGCACTGAACAGCAAAGCTCTGCAGACTTGCGCCACACACCTGACTGTGTATGTCCTCCTGTTGGGTTCAGGTTTTATCATTGTTATCCTGCACCGTTTCCCTCAGCTTGCAAACCAAAGAAAGATGGTGGCCATTCAGCGCGTTGTGGTTCTTCCAGCTCTGAATGCTGTGATCTATGGGCTGCAGATCAAAGAGATCAAGCAGAGAATTGTTGCCTTGTTTCGTTGCAGTAGAGTAACTCAACAGAAATCAAACAATTCACAATGTAAATATTGATGCCAGTCAGTATAATAGTTTTCAATTCGTCATAAAAGTTTATGTACTTCTAGATAGTAATGCATCTTTGCTTTGTGATTTTTTCAGTGACATTAGGTTTGTGTAATTCAGTGCTGTGACAACAAGGAATTGCATCCTCCTCTGGCACCATGCATTAAAACTCACCTGCATTTCTCAGATACTGTACCTGTTTTGTTTTTGATTTTTTGTGCCTGGTGACCATGGAGGGCTTCAAGGCTGAATATCTTGTAGTTTTAAAGGTTTATTCTTCTGATTCATTTTTCTGTTGGGAAAGAAAGGAAAACTCAAAAGAAAAGAAAAAAAAAAGTCATCACACTCCCAAAAATATTTTTATTAATGACCCCTCTGGGCATCCATAGACCTTTCGCAAATGAATTAATACTGAAGTGTCACAAACAATTATTCTCCAACAATATAAAAGAGTTATGTGTGTGTGTGTGTGTGTGTGTGTGTGTGTGAACTCCTGCAAATGCAACATCGTGAGGACCAAAAACCTTCCTGACACGCAAGGATATTTGGGAGTCTTGACTTTTAAAGGCAGCTGTAGCCAGTTAGTTTTAATGTTCAGTATTATGGGCCTGTGAATCTGCTTTGTAAACAAGTGTCCTCACAATGACAGAAGGATGTGTGTGTGTGTGTGTTTAGGTGACCTAAATATTTATTTTCATATATAAAACCCTTCACTTGCTATGTGTCTCTTTCATGCATTAATCTGCAGCAGACACCCATGCTGACGATGATGATGGTGATGGTCGTGAGGATGATAATGCTACGTACCAATTGTCACCAATGGTTTTCTTTGTAGCAACGAGTCCCTATTAAGGGCTCTGGCTTTGTTTTTAGCCTGTTTGACCCTCTTTTGTAGCCCCTATCTAGAAAGCAAGCTTCCATCTCCTCACTTTTCTCTACATAGTCTGAAGTCTGGTAACAAATGCATCTCAGGTGCTGGAACTGGCCAAATGGAATATTTTCCTTCAGAGAATGTGTCAGGATACCCTATGCCAAATTATGACTATTTATGCCATTGTAGTACCTAAATATTTGCATTTACATAATTTCGCCAGGAACATGTCCCAAAAAGAGGGTTTTTGGCCCCCTGTAGCTTTCCAGTAGCTAGTTGACCAGTTGTCCACCCAGGTTGTGATCCTTGAAGGTCCTAGATACCATGTCTGGTGCATGACCTTTTACAACATTCCGTGTACATGTTGACAAATATGTGACCCACCTACACTGGATTTAAATGAACTTATAAAAATCTGAAATTTCATCTGAGAACACATTTTGTTTTGTTTTTTTTTGCTATGGTTCTATATTTGAATTTTAATGCATTTTGGCAACACTGGGCAGCATACATCCTAAAACCACTGCTTTTCTTTTCTTATCTATTCTCAATCATTCCATTCATTTAAAATAAATAAATACTGGTCACACCACTTGACTTCATGTCATTGACACATTTGTGGATTTACTGTGGATTTGTGATGTTCATTATGGCAGGTATTCATAAGGCTTCTTTAATATGCATTATGGGAAATGTGGGATCTGATGTTTGTTGAACTTGACAAACAGTAAAGACTGAGTTCAGCACTTAAAGCCTAAAGACACAGAGTTAATATGAACAGCTGAGGTGGATCAGTGATGAAAACACGTCCATGAAGCTTTTAACACTTCACCTTAATGGAAACAATCATGATTCATACACAGGCATCTGAAACATAAAAACTTTAATCTTCTTTGTGTATTGGTTTTTGATTCATTAAACTGTACTGAGCACTTAGTCCACAGCTCTCTTTTGTACAGTGGCCCTGAAAGGTCAAAGCACAACCACCATCAGGAAACATTTGTATCAATGTCAGTGTCAGTATCAGTTAGGCACCATCATAGAGACCAAGCAGAGGGAATGTACAGTAAACACTAACGCCTGCACATACATGTTGTTTCACTGAGACCCCTCCCAAGTTGGAAACACTAACATCAAGTTCCAAGGAAGCTACAGATTATTATATTTTTCTTTCATTATTTTATTTGATTCTCTTTCATTGACTCAATATTTAGTTCTGTTTGTTTCTGTGGTGAGGAAAGAACTTCTCTCATATCTCAGTGTTATAAATAAAGTTAGTTTCAAAATAAAATGTAAAGTGAAGGAGACAATCTTACAGACGAGGTTATTTTAACTTTTCTACTTTGGTCCAATGAGTTTTGAAGTTAAAACATTAAACATATGCATCTGAGCTCTTTTCATCACTTTTTAATATCCCTTGTCTATTGTATGCAGATGTGTTTTGTGTTTTGTTGGTTGCAGTGCATTGACCTTTCAGGGCCACCGTACTTCAGTGAAATACAGACAGTTAAGTTACCAGAGACAGATGAACAGATACTATGACATAGTGGCTGGTGGTTATTGCTCAACCTGAAACACAATGGCTGTAATTATAAATGTAATGATGATATTATTGAAGCAGCTGATTTTTGTTCAGTTTATGTCCACTTTATTCTTGTGGAGAACAGATGTGAGTCTCTGTCTGACTTCTTTGATCTGCAGCCCATAGATCACAGCGTTCAGAGCCGGCAAGGCTACATGACCCAGCACTGACGCCACCTTCCTGTGGTCTGACAACTGAGGGAAACGGTGCAGGATGACAATAATGAAGGCTGACACCAGCAGTATGACATACACGGTCAGGTGTGTGGCGCAGGTCTGCAGTGCTTTGCTGTTCAGCGCCTTGTTTTTACTGCTCAGACACACAGCGGCAATCTTCAGGTAGGTGAGTGTGACACTGCCGATGGAGGAGCCCAGCAGCACCACGGTGTAGCCGAGGCCGTAGATCTGGTTGATGAGGAGGCTCTCACAGGAGAGCTTAAAGATGGAGGCATTGTCACAAAAAAGGTTGGATATAAACGACCTGCAGCGTGACAGACGAATGCTGAGGCCCAACAGGATGGACACCAGCACCGTGGTAGTTCCCCAGGCAGCGAGTGACAGGTTCACCACCATCCTGTTGGTCATGATGGTAGAATAACGCAGCGGGCTGCAGATGGCCACGTAGCGGTCAAAGGCCATTATCATGAGCACAGTGTGGGCGGTGCTGGCGTGGAGGTGAACACAGAAGGCCTGGGTCACACAGCTGATGTAATGGATGTACCGCTCCGAGTGCACAAATAACAGATCTCTGAGGACGTGAGGGATAATTATTGTGGCTCCAAAAGCATCGTTAATACTCATGTTGCAGAAAAGCAGGTACATGGGCTGGTGGAGGCTCCTGCTGCTGAAGATCAGGACCACCAGGCCCAGGTTGGACACCATGATGAAGATGTACATGAAGAGGAGGAGGATGAAGGCAGGGCTGGAGGACTGAGGGGTGACCTTTAACCCCTCCAGTATTAAGACATCTGTAATGAAAGTCTGATTCTCCATCATGAACCTGTGACAGCTCAAAAAGCAGCAAAACACAGTGAAACACAGTAAAGACAGTTCATGTGAACCCACACACTCAGCGATGTCCCAACTATTCAATCATTAGTCATTAGAGCAACATTTACAGTCACTGTTTTCCCTTCTGCTTTGGCACACATGTAAAGACACATGTGAGGACACACTTGCTGCAGACTCATTGCTTCTCATCTCCAGTGAATCAGAACATCTCTCACACACACACGACAAATCTAACCACAATCAGCTGAATATTTAGCTCATTATCTCAGTCAGTGTTCGGTGTCGACACTGAGTGTGTGCATGTGTGTGTCAGGGTGTGTCAGAGTCGAGATCCACATTTATGCTGCGGTTGTCTCTCTGTTGACAAACAGACACTCACACACCGCCCTCCACCCTGGAACGCAGACAACACACACTTATATATTTTGCCTAGTTGTCCATGAGGTGCAGCATCACACACTCACAGCTCAACTGTTGCTTGGTGACAATTGGTACGTAGCATTATCATCCTCATGACCATCACCATCATCATCATCAGCATGGTTGTCTGCTGCAGATTAATGCATGAAAGAGACACATAGCAGGTGAAGGGTTTTATAAATGAAAATAAATATTTAGGTCAAAATAACTGCATTCTCTTGTCGGTCATTTAAAGGGATAGTTTGGATTTTTTGACATGAAGTTGTATGACGTCCCCATTAGCAGTGTTGTGCATCAACAGTGACTTTTCCCCTACTGCATCCTGTGAGCAGAGTTCTGGCTAGGTTTTGGTGTTGAAGAAAGTAGTTCCACACTGGGAAACAACTGATGGAAAAGTGCACAGCAGTTGACAGCCAGCAGTGCGCAGCGATACGAAGGGAGAGAAAAAAGCGCCGAGTGATTGTGAGGTCTGACTTTTTCATGGACAACGGTTTTGTGATGCAAATGTATTACTCTTTTGAACGCATATTGTTTTCAGCAGCAAAACGCTTCATTTTTGTGACCCCAGCAACTAGCCGGAACTACTTTCTTCAACACCAAAACCTGGCCGGAACTCTGCTCATAGGACGCAGTAGGGGAAAAGTCACTGTTGATGCACGACACTGCTGATGGGGACGTCATACAACTTCATGTGAAAAAAAATCCGAACAATCCCTTTAATGACAGCTCCATAATAATTCAGCTTCACTACTAAACCACTGACAGGAGGTGAGGTTTTCCTTCACCTCCTTGTGGCTGCCTCAGACATGTTCCAGTCACTTCCTGTTAAGTGGGCTAAAGTCCTCACTGCAGCCAGCTCTGGTTCGAATCCCCCAGTGGCCCTTTGCTGCATGTCATCCCCTCTCTGCCTCCCCATTTCCTATCTCTCTCAACTGTCCTAATTAAAGGTAACCCCCCCCCCCCCCAAAAAAAATACTTTTAAAAAAATGGCCAAAATCATCGTCATGATCAACATCTAGCTTTTTTATCCAAATGTTTGAGCCAGATTTTTCTCTTAAACACTGGCCTCCAGCCTTCTTCAGCCAAAGTTAGCCCAGATCTACCTGTTGTACCATCCAGAGAAAAATAGACAATACAAGTTTTTTTGTATACTCAACTCAGCTTTATTCATGTAGCACTTTAAACACAACAGAAATTATTCCCAAGTGCTTCACAGCAAAAACAAAGAATACAAAATCAAAAAGGAGAATAAATACAAGAGAAAAGAAAAATGAATACTCAAAAGCTAGTGAGTTGCAACGTTGTAATACAAGTCCAAGACCAGGGAGAGGGTAGACTCATCAGAATAGGTACAGTTTAGGAGAAAAAGTAAGTTTTAAGATCCCTTTTGCAGGTCAACAGTGTGGGAGAAACTGGATGTGTGGGGGGAGGGAACTGCAAAGTTTTGGGGCCAAAGTAGAGAAGGTCCTGTCCCCATATTGCTTAAGATCTCTTCCTTGGCTTCCAGTAGCATACAGTTCAGTTCAAGATCCTTACTCTCACCTTCAAAGCCTCACATGGTCCAGCTCCCTTTCATGTGACTGACCTTCTACACCCCCACTCAT
Organism: Caranx ignobilis; assembly: GCA_021432705.1. Classification (NCBI taxonomy): domain Eukaryota; kingdom Metazoa; phylum Chordata; class Actinopteri; order Carangiformes; family Carangidae; genus Caranx; species Caranx ignobilis. The sequence continues at coordinate 2,317,865 of MU269980.1, forward strand.
CAGTTCGCTCGCTCAGGTCCAACATGCAAAATCTTCTCTCCAGACCATGCACCCACCTAAAGACTCGTGGTGATCAAGTGTTTGGAGCTGTAACTCCTAAACTTCGGAACGCTCTGCCTGTTGTCCATCAGGACTTCACTGTGAACTCAGCACAGTCATCTCTGCAGCCAGAAAACAGAAACAGAGCAAGAGTTAGACTGATACAGTGTTTGAGCATGATGACTACACAGAGATAAAGTCAGCCTTCTGTTTTTGGTTTTACTCCAATGAGCAATACATAGAACCAGCACTCCAGAATATAGTTCTGCAGGTCACCTCTACAACATCAGGGTGAAAAGCAGAAACACACTTCAGTAGTAAGCCATCATCAGTGTTTGTTTCACCACTGTTGATTTTGCAGCCTAAATACTCGCATATACCTGAGCTGCCCCCAACTAAAAGCTCTGTCATAGAGGAAGGTGTCTGCCTCTCTGACCCAAGGAGAGAGCTGGCTCCACACTAGGAGCCCGGCAGCTGAAGGCTCTACCTCCCAGTCTGGTTGTACAGACAATGGGAACCACTGACACACCTGCTCTCTGGGAGCAAAGTGCTCTACTAGGGCAATAACATTACACATTATGAATTAATTAAATGATGGAGTCATGTCAGTGCAAATATGATGATCAAAATGCCCTAAATGATGAAGTCTACTCAGTAGTTACCAGAGAGTTGGCATGGAGAGTCATCTCCATGCCATGTATTCGTTCTGCTCAGTCACTGAACCAGCTGATTCCAATCAGCAAAGCTCTACAGCCAGGAAGATGAGCTCATTAGTAAACGCACCTGGTTCAGTCAAAGGATGAGTTCATGCACCAGCCCATGGTGGACCCACGTCTGCCACATGGCATTTAAGATTCTATTTTGACTTATTTTACACTACCTTGTGGTCTGTATGCGCTCATACAGGTGCATCTCAACAACACATTGCTGGTAACATACACATGACTGATTAGGGTCCGGTTAAGTCACTTTTACCATAAATGTAGACATTTCTCACAGACTTAGATGAGGGAAATATTCAGATGAGGTGCAAAACAGCCAATAACAACAAATGAATTACGTTTGCATACAACAGCTAACCAGTTTGCAGTGTAAACCAATTAGCATTGCTAGTGTGGTTATCTCCTGAAGCTAGCCGTTAGTTACACTGACAACAATTTAAGTACTGGTGGAGAAGTGAGGCCGATAAAGTCAACAACATCGTAACGTGTGATTTACCTCGTGAGTGCAGCAGTGATGAAGTCACCACAACACACAGTTGGACTCGCTTCATGAAGTTGGCAGGTCTCAGTGCGCGACTCTAACACGGTGCCCTTATTGTAAAAATCTCTGGGATCCTCTCAGTGGTGGGAAAGCAGCCGTAATGTCACTTTCTGTCACTCAATGCACTTCGGTGCGCTGAACAGCACTGCAATCGGAAATCGGACAATACCCCTAAAAATGGCATTTTTCATGTTACGACGTGAACAACGCATTTGAATTATACTTCAAGTTATTAGAGTTTAAGCATAACAGTGGTCATTTAAACATATTTTTACCATCAAATGTGTCATTTAAAGCTGGGGTTGGTAATCCTGTTCAGAAACACTTTTTGTTACACTGGGTGAAATGGTCCTTCTACCTTCTGAGTAATCAATACATTATGTATCAGAAAAAGGAACGAAAATAATCAGTCCTCTGTGGCAGCTGCAGGACTGACACAACTCCGACCAATCCACGCTCCTCGGTGCGAAGAGCAAAAACCAATCAGATGCCTTCATGTCTAGTTCTGTATCCGCCCCCCCCCCGATCCCTGTCTCAGACGCCTGTGCACAATCTTCACGTGTTGCCGGAAGAAATCAGCGTACAGAGTTACAGCAGAACGGATTTCATGCTCATTTATGAGCAGTGGCTGAGAAAATGCAGCCCCAGTTACTACTTCCAGCGTTACTTGTAACGTTACTTGTAACGGCTCGCCCCGAGAAAAAGGCAAGGAAGAGAAAGCCAGAAGCTGAAAAGGCTGCTAACAAAAAGGCTCTGGATAACGCCAGACGTCAAACCAGAGTAAACATCGGTGTTGCTTTTGTGGAGACAACTGAGGGATTTGAAGTGATGCTGAGGTTGCTCTCTTTCTGTTGGACAGGTAATTATATGCTTTGCTTCGGGGAGGATTTGTTATTTTTATGAAATGTGTAACTTTTGCTAACGTAGCTCCTTTTGTAGGTTGTATTAGCCTAATGCTAATATTAGCATCTCTGTGGGTTTAAAACGGGTCGGTGACGCTAGTGTTGAATAGATTACAGTACTGTATATATATATATATAGTACTCCTCCTGCCGCTTCTCATTTTTGTGCGGTGCCCCTTCCAGTTTGTGGGGGCGTGGCTTGGACGTACACACTGACGGGAGGGGGAGGAGGGGGGTGGAACTCAGAGGAGGTGCTATTTTCAAATCTTGCTAGCTCTCTTGCTAGCTCTCCAGGATTACCAACTCCAGCTTTAAGGTTTCTCAGGTATAAAACTGTACAGATCATTCAATTCGGCTTCAAAATGAACTGTCTATAACACGCGATGACGTCAAATGCGTCCTTTTATTTTTTAAAAACCCAATTGCGGCGGAGCTGTAACTATCTTGGGCTAACGTTGGTCAATTTGCATGATTGCCACATCCAAAGAACTAGTAGAGTCTCTAGAATCAAGCCAGACCCAAAAACAAAAGACATCACCACCAGCCAATCACAGTGAGGCAAAAGCAGTGACACTTGTCATGACCAGGGGCCCGTTGCACAAAACTAGGATAAGCGATTAAATCGGGATATCTTGGTTATCCTGGCTCAATTTATCCGTGATCCAGTTGCACAAAAGTGGGATACGGGAAAGTGGGATATGTTATGGCATAAGTTACCATGGAGATTTATTCTGTGGAGCTAGCCTGCTCCAGTCCAGGCTAAATTCCAGGATCTATTTAATCTCATCCCTTATCTCAGTCAGCAGTCATCACAAACAGAAACCAATAGTTATTCCACTGCCCACCACACATTGTTATCACATTCAACTCGATCCACTGTCATTATTTAAACACTTGTGATCATTATTTTCAATCATTGTAGATAAATGACTATTTTAGATGATGTTGCAACCATTAGATAATTTACAGTTTTCCATAGACTATATATAAAATCCCATATAAATATACATCAAAAAGTAACATGATGTTCCTTTATTGAATAAGGATAAATCCAAGCAAGTAAACCATCACTCCTTTCAAAGCTGAAGTCACACAGTGACTCTACAAGATAGAGAGCACGGAATCAAAGCATGTTATACAACACCAGAATTAATACTACACATTCACAAAGGTCTGTATATAATACACCCCACATGTCTGCACACTGAAATAAATGCAGGACGAATCCATACACAACAAATGAACAGACAAATGAATGGATGCAGTAGCCTCCCTGCAGGCCTGTATACACACAGTATACAGCACAAACAACTTACTAGGCTACATCAATTTAAAGTAACACAAATTCCTCTGGCATTGCAGGCCCAATTTAACTTTAATATACAACATGCGTCTCTGCCATTGCAAGCCATATTTAACTTAAATTTGCAGCACACATATTAACGAAAATAATTTAAGACATATTGGTCTCTGAGCAGCCGACCACTGTCATCATCCGGGAAAATGGCAGCATTGTCCCGGTCTATGAGCGATGGCACCCACAGCACAGGCCACAATGATGTCACAAGCCCTGCCTGGGCTGACCTGTAGGTGGTTTAGGCATTGAAAGCATGCCTTAAGTAGGCCAAAGGTCATTTCTATGCGGGCTCTTGGGCATGCTCCCCATGGGCATGATTATATGCCTGCTGTGCTTCCCGAGGGTCTGCAAATGGTGTGTGTTAGGGAGAAATTCTGTGATGATGCAGGAAGAAGAAGCACCGGAGTCTTGGATGTCTTATACTGAAGAAGTTTAATAGACTTGATCGATCAAGGAGAACAGAAGAGTCACTGACACAACATGAGTGCGTGATGCCACCTCAATTCTGAGGGCCAAGCTGCAAAGTTCAGATTCATATACTAGGAAGGTGGACCAAGCCCACAAAGGGAGATGTGCTAACATTCCATTGGCTATTGGGCATAAACATTAAGATAAAGACTCACACCATCCAGGTGACGCGAGAACAACAACAGTCTCTCTCACTCAGAGTGTTATCTGGCGAAGGCGCCAGAGGAATGAGCATGGCCTTGGCATGCCCTACGAGAGAGTACAGGTCAGATAAACTGTCTCTAGCAATATATCTAAAAGAAAACATCTAATTCTCAACTTTCACCTATAAATGAAGAGGGATTGACCTTTAACTACACAAACTATACGGAGAAGTGAAATTCTTCCCTAACAGTGTGAGGAGAAAAGGCTGGCAGGCATACCCTCTGTCACCCAGCAATACACCCGAGAATTCACCTGTGAATACAAAATGTCATCATCACAACCTCATAAATAGAGTGACATTCTTCACAGCCATGATGTTAAAAGTGGTTATCAATAGAGGTTGTGCGGCTCACCCTGTGATAGACGCTGATAGATTGCAGAGTTCCAAAAAGACTTGGGAGTCATGGACTGAGCCAGGCCACTTTGCCACAACATTGCTGATCAGGTAGTCAGCATTGCAGACCATCTGAAATGATAAGATGTAGACTATTAAACCACTCAATGCACATCACAGGCAATGTAGACTGTTCATTAATTAACTTTATCAAGAAGTCATGTTCACCTGAACATTAATGCTGTGAAAGGATTTCCTATTCACAAAATCCCCCTCATGGGCACCTGAGGGGGATTTTATTTTGATGTGGGTGCAGTCCAATGCACCAATGACATTGGGGAAACCTATAACACAAAGTACTGACTGTTAACACTTGTTCTGTAATTTGTAATTTCTCTTATCTGCAATCCTATAGAAATCGTCTTTGATGTCGTGGAGTCTTCTGTGGCCAGGGAAGGAAATGAAGACAGCTGAAAGCGCTTCAATAGCCAGGCACACACTCCTTATTGTATGGCAAATTGTGGCCTTGTTCAGATGTTCTGCATCCCCCACTGAGTACAGGAAGCTGCCACTTGCAAAAAAGCACAAGGCCACACAAACCACTTGTTTGACACTCAGCACATGGCTCCATGCTGTGCGGTGTTGGATCCTGGGACCCAGCAGTCTGCACAGATAGCGGATGCCATCTGCAGAAAATCTGTACCTTTCATACAGGTGGTCATCAGAGAAGGCCAATGAGTCCATCCTGTCCCTGAAGACTCTTTCCCGCCTGAAGGCTCTCCTGAGCACAAGTGCTTCTTCGTCCACAATGTCTTGCACAAATGGGCATGCCATTGTTAAAGCAGGAAGGAACATACCATTTTGGGCCTTCATATAGGCTATTGGATCACTTGACTTAATTGAGAACACCTCACAAGCTCCAAATGGTTATTTAATTAGCATGATATCTACTACCTTAAAGCCTTTGGTGTGTGCCTTCCAACCAGTCTCTTAGGCAGGATGGTAGATGGAAATTCCACAGCTGTGATGTAATGTGGCACGGGGTTCTTCAAATGCGTTTGTGATATGAAGGGATGATGGCGTAGTCAGGAAGTTAACGTTCTTTGTGCTTTATTTTAATCACCAAAGTGATGTGGACAGGCAAAAAAAAAACACCAGGCAAAACCACAGCTGAGGAGCTCGACCCTAGCTCCCTGCAGCCACACACTCCACCAGACAAAGGAAAAGGGAGCCAACAGAGGAACACAAACCAGCCTCTTTTAAACTGTCAAACTCCTCCCACTGATCAATCAACCCATAAAGAAAAAAATAAAATCAAACCGATGCTTTGTGCTTGTATAAACAATATGATATTACAAGGATAATTTTTGTACAGTGTACCCACTGAAACATTGACCCCACAACGGCCGCATTTCCACAAGAATTAATTAAACAATCATCCACACAATACCGGTCATATGACCAAAACCCGCCAAAACCCTCATATAATGTCCGGAAATCCTTTGTCCCGGTGTGACTGGTAACGATGTGGTGCGTCGTACGCAAGTGAAGGTAGGTGTATGTATGTATGCATGGGGATTACCACAGGGACCAAGTGTGCACCCAAGGTCTCGCTGCAGAGCTATGGAGGTAGGAAAAAGTTGCGTGTTAGCATGATTATTTACCGGGATAACGTAAGCAGGGGAAAGTGTGGCGTGTGTGTGTGTGTGTGTGATGCACTGTCTCCCGTGCGCCATGCTAGGCACGGGATGTGACGGCGCCCCGTCACATAATGCCTAGAGTCATCTCTATGGTAGCCCTAACTGTGCATGCATTAAACAAGCAGACACCACCAAAATTTCATTTGACCTTTTAATGTCAAGTTTTCTCATTCTTGGAGCTGGGAGAGGAAAGGAAAATAACGATTAATACATTGTTTGTGTTACAGTCAGCATACAATGTGCATTGTAGGCATAACTCACATCCCGCTCGAGTTTTTTTATTTCGAGGTCCAATTTTCTCAGTGTCCTCCTTTTTTTTATTTCTGACTCCAGCAAGAGGTCTTCCATCTTTTTTTTCTCATATTGAATGTCGACATCTGCCAGTTGTATTTGCCATTTAAGATGGGTGGCATAGAGCTGTCTGATAGCTTGTGAATTCTGTAAACACATCACAATTAGCAGAGTGGGAATTTTGCATAATGGGAATGTCTTTCTCCCCTCCTTGAACCGCCACCTTATCGTGGTGGAGGGGTTTGAGCACCTGAGTGATCCCAGGAGCTATGTTGTCCGGGGCTTAATGCCCCTGGTAGGGTCTCCCAAGGCAAACAGGTCCTAGGTGACAGGTCAGACCAAGAGCGGTTCCAAAGCCCCAGATGAAGACAGATACATCAAGGAAGTGCACATCGCCAGGATTGGCATTATCGGGGCCCCACCCTGGAGCCAGGCCTGGGGTTGGGGCTTGCAGGCGAGCGCCTGGTGGCCAGGTCTTTGCCCACGGGACCCGGCTGGGCGCAGCCCGAAGGAGCGACGTGGGCCCGCCCTCCCGTAGGCCCACCACCCGTGGGAGGGTTCAGATGGGGCTGGTGCTTTGTGGTTTGGGTGGCGGTCGTGGGCGGAGGCCCCGGCGACCCAATCCCTGGACAACGACTCTGGCTTTAGGGACATGGAACATCACCTCACTGGGGGGGTTGGCTTGGGGGACCCCTGAGGCGGCTGATGGGTACCGGCAGGCCAAGCGTGCGGCAGCCCGGTCAGTCGCGGAAGCAAAAACTCAGGTATGGGAAAAGTTCGGGGAGGCCATGGAGGAGGACTACCGATCGGCCTTGAAGAAATTCTGGCAAACCATCTGGCGCCTCAGGAGGGGGAAGCAGTGCTCTGCCAACACTGTTTACAGTGGAGGTGGGGAGCTGTTGACCTCGACTGGGGATATTGTCGGGCGGTGGAAGGAGTACTTCGAGGATCTCCTCAATCCCACTGCCATGTCTTCCATGGAGGAAGCAGAGGCAGAGGACTCAGAGGTTGATTCATTCATCACCCAAGCTGAAGTCACTGAGGTAGTTAAGAAGCTCCCCAGTGACAAGGCAGCGGGGGTGGATGAGATCCGCCCTGAGTATCTCAAGTCTCCGGATGTTGTGGGGCTGTCTTGGCTGACACGCCTCTGCATCATTGCGTGGCAGTCGGGGAGAGTGCCTCTGGACTGGCAGACTGGGGTGGTGGTCCCTCTTTTTAAAAAGGGGGACCGGAGGATGTGTTCCAACTACCGAGGGATCACACTCCTCAGCCTCCCGGGGAAAGTCTATTCCAGGGTGCTGGAGAGGAGAATTCGACCAATAGTCGAACCCCAGATTCAGGAGGAACAATGCGGTTTTCGTCCTGGTCGTGGAACACTGGACCAGCTCTATACCCTCCACAGGGTGCTCGAGGGCTCATGGGAGTTTGCCCAACCAGTCCACATGTGCTTTGTGGACATGGAAAAGGCATTCGACCGTGTCCCCCATGGCATTCTGTGGGAGGTGCTCCGAGAGTATGGGGTCGGAGGCCCTTTGCTGAGGGCTGTAAGGTCTCTGTACGACCGGAGCAGGAGCTTGGTTCGCATTGCCAGCAGTAAATCGGACTTGTTCCCGGTGCATGTTGGCCTCCGACAGGGCTGCCCTTTGTCACCGGTTCTGTTCATTATTTTTATGGACAGAATTTCTAGGCGCAGCCAGGGTCCTGAGGGGGTCCGGTTTGGGAATCACTGGATGTCATCTCTGCTTTTTGAGATGATGTTGTCTTGTTCGAGCCTCGAGCCAGGACCTTCAGCATGCGCTGGGGCGGTTCGCAGCTGAGTGTGAAGCAGCTGGGATGAGAATCAGCACCTCCAAGTCTGAGGCCGTGGTTCTCGACCGGAAAAAGGTGGTTTGCCCTCTCCGGGTCGGGGGAGAGTTCCTGCCTCAGGTGGAGGAGTTTAAGTATCTCAGGGTCCGGTTCACGAATGAGGGAAGGATGGAGCATGAGATTGACAGGTGGATCGGTGCAGCGACCGCAGTAATGCGGTCGTTGTATCGGTCCGTCGTGGTGAAGAGAGAGCTGAGCTGAAAGGCAAAGCTCTCAATTTACTGGTCGATCTACGTTCCTACTCTCACCTATGGTCATGAACTCTGGGTCATGACTGAAAGAACGAGATCCCGGATACAAGCGGCCGAAATGAGTTTCCTCCGCAGGGTGGTGGGGTGCTCCCTTAGAGATAGGGTGAGAAGCTCTGTCACCCGGGAGGAGCTCAGAGTAGAGCCGCTGCTCCTCCACGTCGAGAGGAGCCAGTTGAGGTAGCTCGGGCATCTGTACCAGATGCCCCCTCGGCGCCTCCCTCGGGAGGTGTTCCGGGCATGTCCCACCGGAAGGAGACCCTGGGGAAGACCCAGGACATGCTGGAGTGAATATGTCACCCGGCTGGCCTGGGAACGCCTTGGGGTCCCTCCGGAAGAGCTGGAGGAAGTGTCTGGGGAGAGGGAAGTCTGGGGTTCCCTGCTCAGGCTGCTGCCCCCGTGACCCAGCCCCGGATAAGCGGGGGAAGATGGATGGATGGATGGATGGATGGGAATGTCTTTCTATTAATACTCACTATGTCGCCAGGCTGGCTTTCACTCTGTACAGCATCTGGGTTCTGTTACAAAAATTATATTTTGTGTGGACACCATATGATGACTTCTCGCCATTGTAGACTGAATGTACTATCACAAGCTTGACATGATACCTCAAGCCTTCTTGAGTCCAGAGAGATAGTCTCCTCATCGTCGTAGTCGTCATCTGCTGCAGCACCGGTGCCTTCACCCTATCACATTTAATGGGATTTATATTGAATGTTCATGCTTTCACTTCTACCTTTCCGTTCCATCATTTGGTAAAACACACAAAGACTATGGAACTTTGCAGCTGTTGATGCTGGTGGTAGAGTTTGAGGTTCCACTGGAGATGTGTTCTTAGATACTTTCTCACAGAATCACCTGTGTCTCAGCATATCCAGCATATTCAGCATCGTGCTTTGCATGATCTGTGATACACCCAGCCCTCTGGGTGTAGTTTTATTTAAGGAACTGGTCCTTTTTCGATTGGATGATCATGTCACCAGAGAAGTGTACAGTCACACCAGGACTAACACCTGTTCGACGCAGTTGGGTGGCGTTTTTTATTGTTGGTTCTTCTTTGTAGCCATCATACGGTACCCATACCATATTTCTGTGTGACATCTGATGCACATTTCACACACACTGTCATAAGTGGACCCTTGTGGCAATGATAGATGATGTAGTAATGCACCCCCATCAGGGACATGCTGGACATCACCGCTGGGTTGTCTTTGCTGCTGCTCAATGGATTTCCAGAGGACATTGGCAAGGATTGCCTTGTTTGCCTGTAGGAGTAGATGGGATGATTCAAACAAAGCAGGCGGATGACTGCAGACTTCATACTTGAACAGTGACGGCAAATTTTCACAACGGTCTCTCACTTCTATGAGCCGATGGAATAACAGCTGTGGATCCACAACATCTGTCTCTCCTTTGATCTTGACAGTTGATCTAGATGCAAGTGTCACTGCTTGGTCAGCTTTCCAGAAAGAGAATTCTTCCACTGGTTTCCCTACTATAGATTCCAGAATAATGCACCCAATTTCCCTAGATTTCTCAACATTGACTTCCTGTTGGGCTGTCATATCATTAGCAATGTTGGGCAGGGAAGGGTTCTCAGTGAATGGGTCTTTCTCTTTGAGATAGGGGACCAGGGCAAGAGTGTCACTGACATCCCTAGTCTGCCTGGCCTTGGACCGGTCTTTATGTTGGTCGCTGGTCTCATATGAGACACCCGTGAAGGACTGCATAGCATTGTTGATGCTCAATAATGAGATCAGTGGACAGTCCAGCCCAATACCTGTTGCTCTACCTCACTACAAGAAATCCCTCCTCAAATTTCTTGTGGACATCTGGATGTGTTTCAGGTAGGGCTGTCATCATTTGTAGGCATACATAGGCTGACTTTGCATATTGACTGTGTCCAGAAGCGGCAAAGTAGGGTAGCATATCATGAAGATTTTTGTTGAAGGTGCAATCTCCAGTTGCCTGTCCTCTCAGCATTGATGAAGTTTCTCAGAATATCAATCATATCCATATACTGCAGCCAGAGCTGTACTGTCCTCGTATGCATTGTCTCCTTCTTCTTGTTGAGTGAACTCTGGATTCTCTCCAAAACCTCTGCAGAACAGAGCTCTTCCATCGGCAAACAAGATGACGTGATTTGGTCATACAGGTCACTGGCAATACTCAAGTCAGTTGTGCCTGTTTCTTGGGTATTGGGAACGTCCTCATCAACTGGTTCAGTATCGGCGGCAGGCATCATCTCAACTGGAGGTTGCTGTACCGTGTCTTTGGTTTGTAGTGGCACATTGTAAGCATCAGCCAGCAACATGGTGTTCAGTGCTGCATCAACTAGCATGTGACCACAAACTGCCCAGGACACAGCCTTGCCAATCATCACGTGACACACTGTATTTCCAGCATACACCATCTCTAGTAGCTCCTCCAGTCCAGACCCTGCCATTAAGTGTCCAATGCTACCCAAGAAGCTCATTTGCATGTGGAAACCTCCAGGCCTGAGGACTATTCGCTTGAGTCCATTGTTGCTTGGCTGAGACTGGATGATGGCCAAGGCTTTCCAGAAAAGGGGTTGGTCGAACGTCAGAACAGGGGTCACATCATACTGCAGAGCTTGAGTTCCCACAAACCTCAATGTTGAGTATATGCAGGATTCATCACTGGAATCAAGATCAATCATTGGAAGGAATGTTACTGAAGCTCTCCCAGGGTGTTCACCTTGATGCAGCAGCTGCATCATACTGTCTTCCACAACACAACATCCATCTGTGATGTTCTGTTATCTGCTGGCATCAGTGGCTGATACACAAGAGGTTCACGTATAGGAGGAATCTTAAAGTACTGAATGTTTATGCAACCAACCGCAGCAATATCTGCAGCAGTCACTTGGATCTTTGGAACAGGTTTGTTTTGTTGCATTCCTGGTAATCGTTTCAGTAGGCTAGGCGATAATGCTACTTCAAGATGAAAAGTAGTTTTGGTCTTAAGCAAAATGTGTCTAAAATGTCTTTAGAAAGGAGCTGGTAACTTAAAATGTTCCGATTGAGTTTGAGGAGAGATTTGAGTGGTTTTCTGCGAGCAATATGAATAGATCTTGCTGGTGCTAATTCTCATACACACTGCAAAGCCACTTTACAAACAGCGGTGGAAGCCTGAAGTGTGGCCCGCCTAGTCTGAAATAATTGCTAATAATTGCTAATTGCTAACAAGAAGAGAAGCAGTGGCAACTGAATTAGTATGGAAGACTAGTTTGGGCTTCTGGAGAAATAAACATTAGTTGTTGTCTGTCAACAAGATGAATAGCTTATGTAGCTAGCAACCTAACGTTACTTTGTTTCAATAGGCAATCTACAGTGACTTTAAATGTGATGTAATTTTGGTTTTGGGCAAAATTATTTGAAAAGCTGGAATGTCTGGAAGGTGTGTCTGTTGGTTTTTCGTCTGTCTTCTGTGTGAGAGTGAATCGTTTAGTTGGCAAGAATGACTTCTGCCTGCAGTCTTGTAATCATAGAGTAAAGGAAAAAAATAGCTCCACTGGGGTGTGTTGTTGTCTGGCCTACTTGGCACACATCTTGGATTGATGAGAATTAAACATATTTCCCCAACTAGGATTTCCTAGGGCTTTTAGTATGTTCTTCTGGACACCTCATAGAAATGATGTATGGTGAAAAAAAATCTATTACAATTAGTTCTATTTTGGGGTCCAAAATGAGCTAGATTGCCTGTACTACAAGGCTGCACTTATCAAGTGTGTTCCAACAGCTTTTAAATATCCCTTCGTGCTTTGCCACTTAATACATGCTTGCACACTAGAAGCAAATGTACGTTCCACGTAGCAAAACATCACCAAAGTGTGTGTGTGTGTAACCAAGCGCACTCAGCCAAGTGTGGAGAAATGGGACAGGGCTGAAGACAAGGTGTTTGTGCTTGGTGGTGTGACACAGCCTGAACCTTCATAAAGTGACACCGAGCTGACAGCAGCTCAGGTGAGTGGAGGAGCTTCACATCAGCAGAGGTGAGAGACACACTGATATGATCAACATGCACACACACTGTCCAGTGATCAGGATGATTTAACCCCCTTCATTTAGACATGTTCTAATTTAACATAATGTTTAATAGTACCGATGCTGTGCCATTTCCACGTTTTTCCATATTCCATGTTGTAAACTGTTTTCTTGTTTGTATACAACATCTGCTGCATGTCTGCCCGTCCTGAGTGAGGGATCACCCCTCTGTTGCTCACCCTGAGGTTTCTCCTGTTTCTTCCCTGGTAAGGATTTTCTTCTTGATTGTCACCCTTTGCAGTCCTGAGTTACGGGGTGCCGTCACTCTCTTCAGCACAACACCTGGTTGCTTTTTCGCTGTTTTGCTAATTAATTAAATATTTGTTTTGTTAATGAAGGTAAAAATCTTGCATAGTTCTTTAAAAGAAGTGATAAGGTTGCATTATACCAGTATCTGATTCTCTGACGTCACTTCCATAGACCAGGTAATTATATGACAATACAAACTTGTATAAATTCATTCAGTGATTCAGTTAAATACCACGAACATGATAATGGTGGGAACAAAGACAAAACTGTAACAAACTGCTGCCATTCAGTGTTAACAGATACAAACAATACTCTCCCATTCTCCTTCACAGTGTGACAGAATTTGGAAAACCCTGAATACTAATAATATGTCTGTTCACATCAGTATGTTTCACTGGATTATGATTAACTATGAATGTTTGGTTTTTATGGAAACCTGAACACCTGTTGTTTGAAATAATGTTTTATGAGTCAGAGGTCAGAGGTCAGACAACTAGAATCTGAATGAAAGAACCAGTGTTTTGCTCTGACACTGGTCCGACTCCAGTGCTCGTTTCTGCATCTTTTGCAAGGCTGCAGTTCCAAAGAAAACAAGAGACAGGGGTTTGGGGTTAAATGTGAAGTGCTGTAGGTGATTGTTTGGGGAATAAAGCAGCAGTGAGTGTTTTACTGTGGCTCTGATCTCTGACATCAAACTTCCTGTCAATGTCTCTATGATGCTGATGGATGAGTCAAAAGTGATTTTGTGTCCAGTGCCTTGATGCAGCAGAAGAAGAATGAAAGAAATAAAAGGTTTGGTTGTTGGGGTTGGATTGATGATGATGTGTTGAAAAAAAAAGGCACAACACTGACAGGAAATAATAATAGAAAAACTAAAAATGTATTTCTGTGAGCACTGGGTCATTCCTTCTCATCATCCTGGTTTTAATCTCAGCATCATGTATTTCATTGTTGTCTCAGATCAGCTCTCTGCACCATGGAGAACCAGACAGATCTCCTGCAGCTGGAGGGGTTAAAGGTCACACCCCAGTCTTCCATCCCCGCCTTCATCTTCCTCTTGCTCATCTACATCTTCATCATGGTGTCCAACCTGGGCCTGGTGGTCCTGATCACCATGGAGAGGAGCCTCCACCAGCCCATGTACCTGCTTTTCTGCAACATGAGCATCAACGATGCATTTGGGGCCTCGACCATCGTGCCCCGCATCCTGACCGAGGTCTTCACGCCGGCCTCCAAACGCTACATCAGTTATTCTGAATGTGTGACTCAGGCATTCTGTGCCCACTTCCACGCCAGCGCCACTCACACCGTGCTGATGATCATGGCCTTTGACCGCTACCTGGCCATCTGCAACCCACTGCGCTATGCCGCCATCATGACCAACAGGATGGTGGTGAAGCTGTCAGCAGGGGCGTGGGCGGTGGCTCTGGTCATGGTGTTGATCCTCGTGGGCCTCAGCGTTCGCCTGTCACGCTGCAGGTGGATCATCTTCAACCCGTTCTGTGACAACGCCTCCTTGTTCAAGCTCTCCTGTGAGAGCCTCCTCATCAACCAGATCTATGGCCTCGGCTACACCGTGGTGCTGCTGGGCTCCTCGCTCGGCAGTGTCACCCTTACCTACCTGAAGATCGCCACCGTGTGTCTGAGCAGCAGGAACAAGGCGCTGAACGGCCGGGCTCTACAGACCTGCGCCACACACCTGGCTGTCTACATCATCATGTTTGTCTCAGGCTCCATAATCATCATCCTCCATCGTTTCCCTAACCTGTCAGACCACAGGAAGATGGCCTCCATCATGTTCCACGTAGTTCCTCCTGCCCTAAATGCTGTGATCTACGGGGTGCAGATCAAAGCCGTCAGAGAGAAGCTTCTGGTCGTCTTCACTAGGAACACAACACAAGTCAAACCTCCTCCTGCGTTCATGTAAATAACTCTCAATAAAACTGTTTCATTTTCTGAAACATTTCATTTAGCTGTGATTCCAACATGAGTGAAAGGAATGTTGAATAAATGTTGAAAAGAAAACAACTTTATTTACATATAAACAAAATAAATATCATTTTACTTCAGTGTAGTCTCATTTCAGTGCTGCTTCACTGGTTAGACAGAACTTCATCCTGGTATAACAACATGATCAGGTGGACGTGCGACATAAAGAATATTGATGTGATCATGTTTGATCTGTAACAGATCTTTTCAAGTTCCTGAGCACATGGCGGTTTCTGACAAAACAACACAAAACTTAACAGAACACTCATGAATTCAAGCACTAATTATGACTGAATGTCTATAAAAATCTATAAAGGTTAAAGGTCAACTGTCATTGGCTCAGTGGGTGGAAGGATACAATGTTGAATAAATACGTGCACCAAGGATTAAAACAACCCTTTAATTCAGTTCAGTTTTATGAACACAAACAGTTTTAAGTTACATAAATATTTTCATTTTGTGTTATCCATGTTTAAACATATAAGAGATGATGAAATTAACAAAGACATATAAATACTGTAATATTGTGGTGCAACTTTAGAAATGATTATTACAGCAAGTGAACTTAGTCTTGTGAAGCAGCACAAGGAAATATATAGTCTTGGTTTATTTAGGGTTTGAAATACTTTTAACATATCAGTATAAACAGTGGCAGCTAAGGGCCAAATGATTGATGGTTGCTGAAGCTGACATCAAGAACTCAAACTCTGTTTTAATATTTATACGTTTTTATGTTTGGAATTAAGCTAAAAAATGTGACTTAATGTAATAAAAAGGAAGAATTTACACATTAATATCAATTAAAGATAAAAACAGAAGATTCATTGACTTTAAATCACAGTCAATAATGAACCTGGAACTGGGTAGTTAATAGAACTAGCTATAGAACCACAGGTGGAATACTTCAGTGCTGATGAGGATCTCAGAGTTTTATTACCAGTTCTCTACAATGAATTCACTTCCTAGTGAATATGATGATGATTTTCTCTCTCATCTCTTTGATCTGAAGCCCATAGATCACGGCATTCAGAGCAGGAGGAACCACGTGGAACAAAATGGATGCCAGCTTCCTGTGGTCCGACAGGTTCTGGAAACGATGGAGGATGATGATGATGTTGCCGGACAGAAACATGATGATGTAGACGGCGAGGTGTGTGGCGCAGGTCTGCAGTGCTTTTCTGTTCAGAGCCTTGGTGTTACCTCTCAGACACACAATGGCGATCCTCAGGTAGGTTAGCAACACACAGGTGAAGGAGACACCCATCGTCCCCATGGCACTACTAAGGCCATAGATATGGTTGATGAGGACGTTCTCACAGGAGAGCTTGAACAGGGAAGCGTTGTCGCAAAACGGGTGGGATATGACCGCCCTGCAGCGTGACAGGCGGACGCTGAGGCTCAGCAGAACCACAATCAGAAAGAAAGCTGCCGCCCACGCCCCAGCTGACAGCTTCGCCACCATCCTGTTAGTCATGATGGAGGGGTAACGCAGCGGGTTGCAGATGGCCATGTATCGGTCAAAGGCCATGATGATGAGCACGGTGTGGGAGGTGCCTCCGTGGAAGTGGGCGCAGAATGCCTGAATGACGCACTCGTAGTAATGAATGTAGCGCTCTGAGGTTGGCGTGAAGATGTCACTTAGGAGGCGGGGCACTATGACCGAGGCCCCGAACGCATCGTTGATGCTCATGTTGCAGAATAGCAGGTACATGGGCTGGTGGAGGCTCCTCTCAGTGGTGATCAGGAGCACCAGGCCCAGGTTGGACACCATGATGAAGATGTACATGAACAGGAGGAGGATGAAGGCAGGGATGGAGGACCTGGAGGTGACCTTTAGCCCCTCCAGCTGCAGGAGATCCATGTCCACAGTTTGGTTCTTCATCCTGCAGAGGCAAGGCCACAGAGAAGTCAGTCTGAGGTTGGATGATTGTAACATCATCTGATTTAACAGCTGTGCACCCACTTCCTGTTCAGGTCTGAGGCCATTTTAAAACACTGATGCTCAGTTTTAGAGGTCAGATGATCACACAGCCCCCTGCATCTCTAATGTTGTTGTTTTAGACAAACTTTGGTTCCAGTCATTGGACTGAAAAGTCTTGTATCTGAATCATCTGTTTTCCCTAGATATATTTTCATTTCAAGTCTTTCATTTGAGTTCATTCACCTGCTTATGAAGAACTGTGTCGAAAAAAGTCTGAATAAATAAAAAGGGGATGCAGTTTGTATCAGAGAGGAACAGGATTTAAAATATGTGCAAACAAACTGAGATCATAAGACATGTACAAAATTTAGTGTCTTTGTCTGTCAGTTTGGACTCAAACAAACAGCAGGGGGTCTCAGACTGTGGCCCGCAGGCCCCAGGTGGCCTATGGAGGTACTGCATGTGGTGCTACAAATCATTTACAAATAAGAATAATAGTAGTAATAAGATCCAATGACATACAATTATATACATATAATATGGATTAATATGATGTGATCCATAATACTTCAGATGTCCATCATATACTTAATTTCTGTCTGAGTGTTATTTATTTTGCACAAGAACAGCTGGTTGGCAACAGCAAACAATCAAACTGAGTTGGATGATTACTAACATGTGATCCCTGGTTTGTCAAAGATAAAAAATAAAAAATAAATAAAAAAAAAGTGAGCTTCTTCTGCTTTTAAAATAAATACTGCTCCAGCACCATTTACCCTATGTAATGTTACAGGGTGGTTTGTTATCAGCATTTCTGAGATTTTTTTAATTTGCTGCTCTGTTAAATGCAAATATTATTTATTGTGCACAGAAATCAAACAGATCGTTTTATTTTTTTATGAAAACTGATTTAGAATTACGAAAATCTAAATATTTCTCTGTGGATTCTAACTCCTCAGAGTCACTGAACAATCCTGGAGGTCAGAGTGGAACCATCATCAACCAACATTTTGAATGAAGAAAAAAAAAAAATTGGCGTAACATGTCTGAAAATAGCCACAAATACTGTAAACATATGATTATTGGTTTTTATATTGCACCTTTTTTTAATTATTATTAATTAATACTGTGCTCTGTTGCAGTGTTTCAATTCTTTAAAATCTTTTTTTTTATTTATTTATTTCAAAATACTGAACTATGACAAGTCATTTCCATGTATGTTTGTTTATATAATGACAAACATACATTCTTAAATCAGAGCAACTGTGAGATAAAAATATAATAATATAATAATTTCACCTATAAACTGACATTAGAAATGAAACCAGCACCAAACACACTTGTCTAATTCATGATCATTTTCACTACACATCTAGTCTTGTGGTGTTTCTGTAAAACAGACAGGAACCTCTCATACGCAGCCGCCCTGACTCATTCACCATGTTGCCAATGTACTAACTAAGCACATTAGCTTGTATTTCAATCTGATCTGACTTCAAAACACAGGTGAACTGAGGAGAAGGTTGTCTTTACCTGTAGAACCTCCTGCAGTGAGACCACAGCTGGACTGATACATACTTTATATAACATCCACCACAGGGCAGTGACATCACTGCCCGGGTGTTCATGTTCATGTTGCAGCCGTAAAACCATTTATTTCTTCATTAATCTGAACTTAAAGAGGAACTATGCAGGATTTTTAGCTTAACAATGCTACATTTTTATGTTAATTAAACAGCTTCAGAGTACTTGTGATGGTAATATACAACTTGTAACTTGTTACAGGGAGAATGGAGGCTCTCTGTCTTCTACCTAGTGTCTCTTGGCTGAAAACCAACCTTGTAAGATCAGAGCCTTTGACTTGGTGTCCCAGCTCTTGTCTCTGCAGCACCACAACACAAATGCGCCCTGTAACCCATAATCTCTTGTTTATGACAGTTAAGACCACACAAATATACACGTTGTAACATCGTATATGATATATAACATTATCTACCACTCTATTGAGTGCTTTCATGTTGGCTTTGTTGAAAACAAATGCACCTGGCTGGGAGGAGTGTTAGCAAAACAGTGGAAAAGCAACCAGACTTGCAAGGAAATGGCTTCTATGATTTGTTTTCTGCTGAACAATGTGCTGTCAGTTTTGTGTCCGTAAAGAAAACCAATTTTTTTGTCTTAACTTGTTTGACATAGTGTCAATGTCATATTTGAAAGTATGTTTTTGGTCTAACCAGATATCCAGATATTTATATTCAGAGGCAAAGTTCACCTTTTGAACAAGATGTCCAGATATTCAGTTCTCTTTCAACATTTGTTTTGGTAGCTCACTATGGGACACGCCCCCTGTGCTGGCCCCCAGAAGGAATTTTCCACTACGTCATTCCTGACTGGCAGACAGATGTGATATCCGACCCCTGGAGGAGGGACCTCCTCCTCCTTATAAAACCGGGGCGTCACGTCAGGTATTCAGTCTCAAACCTCTTAGACAGCAGGCCTGGCTAACATTAGCTTATTGGTTCACAGAGTGAGCCCACCACTCGGTCGCTGAACGCTTACACGTTAGCCCTCCTGCAGCTGCAAAGCTACGAGAGCCAGCTACTGTACCCAAACAGTAGCTTTTTTCCCTCTGTACAAGCTAGTGTGTTCCCAAAAAGTAATGACTTAAATTTTGCTAGTCTTTTCCCAAACAGTAGCCACTTTTGGCTAGCATGTTCCCGAACTGTAGCCACTTAAAGTTATGACTGGTAATCATGTTCAGAAACACTTTTTGTAATACTGGGTGCAATGGCCCTTCTATCCTGAGAGTATTTAATAAATTATGTATTCAGAAAAAGGAAGGACAATAATCAGACCTCTATTGCAGCTGCAGGACTGACAGAATTCTGACCAGTCCATGCTTTACGCTCCGAAAAGCAAAAACCAATCAGATGCTGCTGTCTCTCTCCCTCCTCTGGCATGTGCATACAGCGTCTTCACCTACGTCCGCAAAAAAGCCACACTCTAGTCTGGTGGGTGGCAATGTAGCTCTGGCAATACACGTTGAGTGTCTTTACCTATGCCTGCGGGAAGGTGGAGGCATCGCTTCAGAGAGCAGTCTGAGGAAAGGGGCTGGGAGTTTTGACTTGTGTATTTTCAAAATGTGGCCTGCTAGAACTGTTTTTCCAGGATCTCCAACCCTACCTTTGAGCTAGCCTGTCCCCAAACAGTAACTGCTTGTTTTTAAGAGCTGAGAAAAGGACCTTTTTCTCGCCATGGAAGGGTCCACACCGACAGCTAAGAAATGTGACGCAACGTGCGTGTGCGGCAAGAAGATAGCCGGGGCGGATACCCACTCCACCTGCTCGGCGTGCCTGGGGCTGCAACACGCCCAGGCAGCATTAGCAACCCTGGTCACCTGCAAGCACTGTGCACAGTTGTAAACCAAGAACCGTTGACACAGGCTGGCACACCAAGCCAGCCTGTCAACGACAAACCCTAGGGTACCAACACCCCACCACAGGAGTTAGAGATGGAGTGCTCCATGGGAGAGACCATCCCCACAAACGCAGACTGGGTCGATCAGCTCGACACTATCGCCCCACTGAAAGACCACGATGACCCCAGAGCGTGCCTGATGGCGGGACTGGAGGACATCGTGGACATGGTGGATAACTCTGACTCGGGTGACAAGTCCATCAGCCTTGGGTCCGACGAGGACATGGACAATTCCTTCACTCCCTCATTGGCTGCAAAGCCAACCTCTAGGGAGAAGGCAGGAACCCACCCAGCGGGACCGACCTGCACAACGTCTGCAGGAGGACGGCTGCAAAGCTGGGCATTGAGTGGCCAGAAACCCCCGCCGAGACCTCCACGTCTCGTTACAAAGGAAGACGGCTCCCCAAGGCCAAACCTTCCACCAGACAGCTCCTGCCAGTTTTCCAAGAGTGTCTGGAGGAGGCGACCCGCTCTTGGAGCAATCTACTCTCTGAGAAAAACACCGCACAGGGAGACCGAGTGCTGGACTGAGCAGGCATGGAGGAGAAAGGTTTTTCCCATCTTCCGCCGGTGGAGCCTCTCCTGGCATCCCACTTCTACCCCAGCCAGAAGCCCACCATGACGAGGCTGAGTGCTTCCAGTCCTCACTGACTGAAAAGGGCTACAAGACCATAGCCATGTCAATGAGGGCCCTCAATGCGTCATCACTGCTGGTTGCCTACCAGGCCGAACTGCAGGATGAGATGACAGCCTCACCCTCTGCAGCCATGTGGGACTAAGTGTGCATCATGACAAACCTCTGCCTACGCCCACACAGGTGTGCTGCCCAAGTCTCTGGAAGATCCATGGCCCTGATGGACACTCAAGTGAGGGCTAGGTGGCTTAACCTCTCCAACCTGTCCCAGAAAGAGAAGGCCCAGCTTCTCAACATTCCTGTAGACCCAAAGGACCTGGTCGGACTGGCTGTTGCCACCATGCAGAGACGGTGTGAGGAAAAGAAGAAGGAGGGTGAAGCACTTCAACTGTGTCTCCCCAGGAAGATGCTACCTCCTCCTCCCCCAGCAGCTCCCCGGCAGTCGTTTGCCCAGGTTGTGACCTGGCCAGGTTACCGCATCCCCAGACGTCAGCCCCAAGCTCAGGCAGCCGCCCAGAGTAAACCACCGGAGCTGAAAGGTGCATGGAAGAAGACATTTGCTGCCAATGTCACACCAGCTAGTGTGCTGTCCCCAGAGGGGGGTGCCAGGCCCAGCCAGAGGTACTTCCTGGTCCTGAAGAAAGACAGGGGTCTGCGGCCTATATTAGATCTGCGTGCTCTGAACAGGTACATGAGACAGTATAAGTTCAGAATCAATGCGGAGGGACCTCCTGATGCAGGCACATGGGGAGATTTTTCATCCTTATACAGACTGACCCAATGGGTCTGGCCCATGAAAGGCTGAATCTGGACACTGCTGGGCTCCTGCAGAGTGTCATTGCCACTATTCAGGGTGCCAGAGCTCCTTATACACGCTCTGCATATGATGGAACATGATTCGCGTCCGGAGGTCCTGGAGGGCCTGACTAGTTACCGCAAAGGTTACTGCAAAGTTCTGGCAGCGATGGATGAGAAACCCAGGGTATTTGAGGCGGTGAGGTGATGAGACGATGAGATGCAGCTGTGTCCCCTGCACACCTGTCACAAACGCCTGGAGCACCGCCTCTGGGAGAGGGAGAGAGGGAGAGAGAGAGAGACTGGGAGGAGCAGAGCGGAATGCAACAGTGTGCACCTCCACGGGAGCTCTGACCCTGCCGTACGCACAAAATCTGGAGAAACTGGAAACTGCGACCCCAACAGTAGAATGATGAAATCAAAGAAAGTATGTGAAATTGATACATTTGTGTGAAATCATCAAATATTACAAATTTCACAACACAAAATATATACGAAAGGTATATTTGCAAAAACGAATAAAGAGGGAAAATTTATATTGATGCCCCGGGGAATGCGTGCACACATACGCACTGGTCGTTGCGCAAAACTGCTGATCAATTAAGCTACAACACCAGTAGCTGTTGAATTAATGGTTGGATAAAAAAAGGCACACACTCATAATGTGTAAGGACGCACAAGTGGACAAGTGGCTCATGAGCCGTTCCGGTTCCTGCTGCGATGTGTTGGGCCACATCATGCCAGTCCCTCTGCAAGTAGGCAGTAGACAGGTCGGGGATATCGCAGCCTACCTTCAGCCATGTTATGTCAGATGTGTTAGGAGGTATCAATGGTTTGTAACAATGGTACATTAACTTTGCTTACACAGTTGGGGATCAGGCAAACAAAAAAATGCAATTTGCAGCAATGTCTGTTTTCCACAATGTAATTGGTGCTATTGACTGCACTCATGTTGCGACAAGGGCACCAAGTGAGAATGAAAATGCTTTCATTAACAGAAACATTTTAATTCTCTAAAAATCCAAATCATTTGTGGTGCAAACATGTTGCTCACAAATGTTGTGGCTTGTTGGCCTGGGTCTACCCATGATTCATTCAGAGCTGTGCAGAATGGCTGGCTCCTAGATAAGGATTACTCATGTAGAAATATAGAATTATTGCACTCTACTGCAGAACCTAACCCATTCTCTAACCTTGCAGGTGACAATGGATATCCCCTTAAACGGTGGCTGCTCACCCCTTTTTCCAACTCAGAGAGCAAAGGGGAGCAAAATTACAACATGCGCCACAGCCAGATGTACGCTGTCGTGGAGCGGGCCATCGATGCTGAAGGGCAGGTGCCGATGCCTTGATGCCACAGGAGGGAGTCTATCTAACACAACTGCAAATAGGGATGCAACGGATCAGAAACCTCACAGATCGGATCGGACCGGGTTAGGGAATAAAATAATGAATAATTTTGCTATTGTTTTGCGTGACCAGGGCCGGTTTTTGTTGTTACCTGAATGTTATTAATTGGGTTATGTGAAAAAATGAAAAAAAACACTAATCTGTGCATGCACATCAGCACGTGAGTTTGTTTACATCACCTCTTGTCTCCGGTTGTTTAATGGGTGGAACGTGTTATCATGACTGGAACAGTTCAGATACTATTACTGTAATGGGTTGATGCAAAACAAAACTCATATGTATCACAAAATACGAAATAGTTTACTGCAGGAATCTTTTTTTTTTTTTTTGCTCCAGAGAGTAGCCTTTTTATTTATTTGTTTATTTATTTGAGCTTTCTTCAGGGAAAGTAAAACTTCAGGGCTTAAAACCAGGACCATTGGACCATTTCTTCTTTACTTCAGCCGCAGTCCAACCCTCTGAGGCAACGTTATTGACAGCATCTGTGCTTATCAAGGCTGTTCACCTGACCTTTATAGGCACCATACAGGTGGGCCAAAGTGCTCCCTCACATGTGCCAACTTTAGAGTTGAGTGGCCCTCATTTATCAAACGTGCATACACCCAAAAAATGGGTGTACACCAAATCTACCGTAAGGATCAGTATTTATCAATATGAACGTGAGCGTAGGGTACGCAAAAATCTCACGCCAGCTCTGAGCAGGTGTATGCACATTTTGAACCAGCGTAGAACATGCAGGAGTCAGGACAGAGGCTGTGTCGGATCATTATTAATAGATCATGTTGATGCAGCGATGCAAAACTCATGTTGTTACTGTTCTTATTAGTAAAATAAATTAAAAAATGAATAAATAATATGAAACAACTATAGAGTACCAGTATACATTTAAGAATTAATTAGAACAATATTTTGAGATTGTCAGGCCAGGCTACAGGTGAAAATTACAAGCAATCCTGGATGATCAGCGGGAGATAGGGGATCGGGCTGGTATTTCACAACCTTCCATCAGGTGAACCATGCCATCAGTGCTGTTGGCTCCAAAGTCCCTTTCACGGCAGTACATTAATTTACCATATACTGATGCTCAGCAAACTGTGATTAAAAGAGCCTTTTATGAGATCGCTGGGTTTCCTAATGTGATAGGTGTGATTGATTGTACGCATGTGCATCTAAAGCCCCCATCCAACAATAATTACACATTCATCAATCGCAAAAGCTATCATTCAATTAATGTACAGATAGTTCTCTCCCGGTTGAATGTGGTAGCTCAGTGGCCTGGGGCACCCACGATTCTTACATCTTCCAACACAACAGCGTGGGGACTCGGCTTCAGAGGGGCACACTGCAGGGCTGGAGTCATCTTGGTGCCTAACTGTAATTTTGTACAAGTATTCCAATTACTAGGCTAACATTTTGCTGTGACTCGTTTACTAGGTGACAAAGGCTATCCCGTAACTGAGTACCTATTTACTCCACTGGCCCACCCTGCAACTGAGCAGGAGCGCGGACACAACAGTGGGCACATGCTCACACGGGGCATACTGGAACACTGCATCTGATAAACAGCTGCTCAGTCTCTTTCTCTGCTGGACACCTCTGATGGAGGAGGGAGACGAGCCACTCCGGTGTGATACCTGTTCACGTGTGATACCTGTTCAGGTGCAGGTTCTCTCCACAGCGCAGTTTTTGGCTTGGTCACCTGTCAGCAGGAGATCAGGGATCAACCCAGTCATCAGTGCTGATGGTTATAAAGTCGTGTTCTTGGCAGTTATTGTAATTTCTCAGACACTGATGCTCATCAAACTGTGATTAAAAGATAATTTCATGAGATCACTGAGTCCCCTAATGTGATCAGTGCAACAGATTGTCCACATACAGTATGTGCATCTATGCACTGATAAATGTGGTAATGTCATTAAAGGGCATGCCATTTAAATTACAATCATTTTCAGCTGTCAGATTTATCAGCACTACCCCTTTACACAGAAATCGGCAGCATACACATTTTCATAAATAACGTGACACCTGGCGCATGCTGATATTTACACCAGATCCTACTCAAGATTTATAAATGAGGACCACTGTCTCCATTTATAATCCATTCAGTTAAGTGTCTTGACTGCCACATTTGTCTCTATGAAAAAAGTTTAATGAATAACAGATTTTTTTTAAAAAACGTAACAATAGCACTTTAGCAGCATTTAAAATGTTTTGGATTAAAATCTTTTATTTTTTTGCGCAAAATTAAGTATCATTACAGGATCGTAACCATCATAATGTGACAATAACTTCAGTTTGTGTTTGAGTTTGTCAGATGACTGATCATTAAAATAAATCAAATTTGTGCAGGTCAGGAAGCAGTAGGACAGTTTTTGTCTCTGATGTCCTTTGCAACTGAAAGAGCAGCAGGTCTGAACCTGCTCAGAGTCCTTCTGATGGCCTCCTGGAGCTCCTTGTTCCTCAAGCTGTAGATCACTGGGTTCAAGAAGGGAGTGAGAGCTGAATACAGCACAGACACCACCACACGAACCTGGAAGAGAAAAATCTGATCTTACAATAGCTTGATTTACAGTGTTACAGGAGATCCCTTCTCTTTTGTCTAAAAGAGGGACTAAAAGTAAAGCAGGAGTATTTTCAGAAATTAGGGTCATGCCCTCATAGTCGTGTCCCTCTGCCACTGTCTTGATCTTTGATCTTTGTAATCACTTCATCCCTGGTTATGTGTAAATGTTAGAGCCAAATTTGAAGCGATTCCCTCAGGGAATTCTTGAAATACCCCTCTGTTTCTTGTCAGGTAGGTTGTTCCTGCACCTTAGAGAAACTGCTTCGATTATTTGAGACCATCTGCTGCAGAACTCCAGATGTGATCCTTTATGCATAATGATCCGGACTTGAGTTTTGAAAAGAACCTTGAGACCCTAAATGTTTGCACAGAGCTGTAGATGGGACCTGGGCTAAAGGTCAAAGCTGAAATCAAATGAATCTGAGTTTTGTACCTCTGGAGAAAAGTTTCCCACCCTGTAGGAAATGTAGACGAAGGAGGCAGAGCTGTAAGAGATGGACACCACGGTCAGGTGAGCAGCGCACGTCCCAAATGCCTTCAGCCTCTGGGTGGCTCCCATTCTGGACACAGAAACACCAATTAGGATGTAGGAGGTCAGGATCAAGACTCCTGTTGTCAGCAGCGCCACCAGGGCAAAGGAGATGGACACTATGTTGTCCACCGAGGTGTCGCCACACACCAGGCGCCTTACAGACGACAGGTCGCACCAACCGTGTCTGACCACATTTGGGCCACAATATTGCCGCTGCCAGGCCATGACGTTGGACGGTAGTGTGCAGGCAGCGGCGAATCCCCAGGCTCCCATGACCAGGAGCAGCTGGACCGGGCGGGTCATGATGGCAGCATACTGCAGAGGGTTGCAGATGGCCATGTAGCGGTCGTACGCCATGACGGTCAGGATGGCGCGGCCAGTGACAGCGAACTGAACAAAGAGGTACATCTGGAGGAAGCAGCACGGGACCGAGATGGTCGTCACATCGGACAGGAAGGTGGACAGCATGTTGGGGATGGTGGTGGTAGTGTAGATCATGTCCACAAAGGACAGGTTGTAGAGGAAGAAGTACATGGGAGATGTGAGCTTCCCATCAGTCAGTGCCTGTGTGAAGAAGAAGATGATGATGATGACACTGACAATCTTCAGCATACTTTTTAGTGATGAATGAGTGGATTTTTACCACCAAGATGATCATGCTGTTTCCTCCCAGGATGACAATGTAACTCAGCAACAGGATGACAAAGAGGATCATCTTCTTCTGGTCAACGTTGGCGAGGCCTTGGATGATGAAGAAGCTGACACCATCTGGTTGCATGGAGTTGTTAACAGAGCCAGATCTGTGATTGGTCGGCAAAGGCAGGAGTGAATCTGAAGGAAAAAGTGAAGTGAGACGAAATACTACAGGCAGTGGACAGGTTGTTTTAGGATCACCTACAGAGGTGCACTGTGTGAGCTGAGAGGTGTTTTTGTTGCTTTGGTTACCTTCAGCAACAGGAACACCTCCAAAATAAGAAAAACTGATGATTATAATCTCCATGAAAGAATTTCTGCTAGACTAGACTGACAGTTTTGGACTTGGTGTTCCTAATAAAATGATAAATCAAACTGTTAAGTTACTTTGATAAATTACATTTTTAAAGTATGAAAATAAATCAGTACTTGAGAATAAACAGTCTTACAGTAAACTGCTACATCGTGACTGAATTATTTTTTTATTATTTAGAGTACACAGTTGCCCATAAAGTTGGAATAATTTTGTCTTCAGACACATACCTGTTTTATTCCTATAATAAAGGTTAATTGTGGTTTAGTTTTCACAGTGATAAGTTTGGAAGAGATTGATCAATAAAGTTTTGAGAAGAGATACACTTTATCTATCAAGAATAAATCACTGTCACAATCATTTCATGGGAAGAGGTTAAAAAAAAAAAAAATCCAATTTTATGGGCAACAGTGTAGATGACTTAGTGTTTTCACCATCCTGACACACAATGTCTTTTCCCACATGTAGATTATATAAAAACATGATTTACAATCATCAACATATTTCAAAGAACTGCTCCAGAATGCAGCACATTAGTTATCACATTGGTTTGATTTCTTGATAGACACAAAAAAACCTGTCCCCTGTGCAGCGTTCACAATCACTGGATGATTTGTTGAAGAGTATTGCAAATGTTTCGTACAATATATCATTGCATATATTTTTCTATGTTCATTATCCTTTAGATAATGAGCTGTAGATGTTATTATTACTGATATAATGTTTGTACATTATGTAAACAAATGCAAATAATTAATAATTTACACAAACTTATCTTAAATTTCAGAAAAATTTATGCAGAAAAATGACCGTTTAGTTTTAAAAATGACTAAAACCGGTGTCACTCTTAATCTTTTGCTTTTTTATGGCAGATTTAAAAACAATAACAACCAAAGTCAAGTGACTTCATCAGTGTGAATATCCACTTAAACAACACATTGCAAACACAATCAGTAGAAAACCTCGTTAGATACTTACAGTTCACAGCTATGATAAGGTAAGAGCGGCTTGTATCAGATTTTTATGTAAAAACATAAAAAAATATGGCTACATGTGTTGTCCAATAAAAATATCACTGTCCCTGCTCAGAGAAATCATGCAGCTGTACTTTAACAAACCGTCAACAGATTGAAACTAAAGATTCATTAGTCAATAGTCAAGATTCAATAGTCTTACACATACTATCACAGACAGGAAATAGAAATGCACCTGTGATACAGGTCACTGCACAAACAATTACACACCTGTGGGAGTCTGACCAGAAACATCAAACAGCAGAAGCTCCATTGCACCCTCAGCAGATGGATAAATGGATGGATGGATGGATGGATGAACGGATGGAGACAAATCTGTTGCCAACAAATGATGAACACAGAGCTACAACAATATCCTTTCAAGCTTGATTTATAGGACGAATGGTGGCCTCACCTGAGCAGGTATCCAACTGCTCTGTTACCTGAGGTCCATTGAGCCTTTTCAGGAGCTTCCAGCCTTTTTCTCCTCATAATGCAGATTATAATGAGAGTGGGGTTCATTAATGACACACAGAGCTCCATTGAAATATAAATTATAAGTTAACAAACACCACTGGGATGTGTTGCCACCTTTGTGACTTAATTGGCTCTGTTGCCATGGTAATGCTATGTATAACTTACTCATTATAGAAGCTTTTTCTCACTTGAATTGCTTCTCTGTGTGTGTCCTATTACTGGGGTCGTCATTAAATTGGTCACTGAACTGCAGGGTGATACTTAAAAGTTAGGTCAAAGCGACCCCAGCACCATCAGCCTCCATCGATGCTTCAGAGGCTTCAGTTTAAGTTTTCCTACAGTTTCTTCAGTCATAAAATTTATTCAAGCTATATAGGTGTTTTGCAGTCGTGCGAAGTTCGGATGGGAGGCACGAGGTGGAGAACAGTGATTGGATGACAGACAGTGAGTACACAAAAGCATTGGATGAATTAAAAGTAACTGTTTAGATCCCTAATATGTCAGTTGATCTAAAATATGGGACCTACCTATGGGACCAGCTGACCGGGACCAGTGGGTCACGTCAGAGGTGAGCAGCCGGTCTCCTGAGATGATCGGCTGGTCAAACTCCGTCTTCATCCTGGGAAGAATGCGATCCGATGAATTTTCCTGCTTAATTACTGGAGCTGAGCATTGTCTGACTCCGCTCCCCCTGACTTAAGACAGAGGTTTTTGTTACTTAGGCATTTGTGGAGCTTTTTCCTGTCAGCAAATCACTTCCTGACCCCCATCTGCAGTCGTGAACGTTCCACATGATGTCAAACCACCTTTTATCAAAAAGGTGTAACGTGTATGTAAGGTCAGCTGAGTTTAGTTAAAACATTAGGGTCAGAGGTCAGATTCAGGGGTCAGGCTTATCTTAGGTAAAGTGAAGTGATTCTGAATGTCATAAAACCTAAAAAGGTGGACCACTGGAGCAGAGAGGACCAGAACATCAACTCCCTCCTCTTGTAAAAGGTTTTTTTTAATGTTTTTATGTTACATAAACATTGGATCCTGTTGTTTTTTTAATGTGACCTGATCTATGGAGAATGCTGTATTATATACTGGAATACATATTATATAAATGACGAGTAAATCTGAATGTGATTGTGAAACACAAAACACTGCATTTCGCCACCTCAGGAGTTTCCAACTGTTTGCTTTGAGAAAAAGAGGCTGCAAAAGAGGCTGCAACTCATCGATTGGTCAAATATCAACTTCCCAAACATCTGAAAGTGAGATCACACACTGGAACAGTAGCATTTCCAGAGGGGGATTAATAAAGTATTTGGTAATCAGTTGCACATAACAAACAGGAAGTTAATAGAGAGACACACAGCGCCAACTGAACCCACAGTTTATCTCAGTGTATCCATGGAAAAATATAACAGTTAACTGATGTAGAGAAACTGACAGCTGACCAGTAATCACCCATATTATATCTGTGTGTATGATTTAGTGCAGGTTTAGCTGAACTTTGATACAGAGAACGTGGTCTTATATTATTATATGTTTGATATCTTCACTAAAGGGAAGAATTCACATCGAGAAAAAAGAGCAAAGAAACAACTTTTATATAGTTTTAATATTTTTTCATTAATAACACAAACACAAGACCACATACACTGTGTAATTTCCCCTTTTATTATACACAATTCTTTGGATAATATAACTTATTCATCTATTTACTCATATGAACAATATGACAGTGGATTCTTAGGACTCATATCCTGACATGCATATAGTTATCTTATATATTTGTCTTTATGTCCTTCCGTATATTTGCTGTTCTTTGCTGAGGGAGCAGTGATCAGTGATTCGTGATTCTGATGAGCAGGTTCTGACTTGTATCCTCTTTACACACTTTGGTACAAACCTGGTTATTTCATTCATCTCATTCATGTGAAAATCACAGGTTCAGTTTAATCAGCGTTAAATGTCTTGTTTGTCAGCTGTTGAACATCAGAGTATTTCCTGGGACTAGGGGCTGAAGATGACGGTGTTCAGGTTTCCAGGCACAATGTTGGAGAGGATTGTGGAGATCTTTTCGTACTCAGCATGGCGGGATACAGGTGCAGGTGAGTGAAGGTGAGGCAGGGGAGCTTGAACAGTGCAGGTTTATGATCAGATTTCTGCACTAGTTCAAACATGAGCAGAACGGCCACCAGGACAGTGGTCATGTCAGCTTCATCACCATCTTATCAGTCATTATAGCATTGTAACACAGGGGATCACTTGAGTTACTATCGGTTCAAAGGCCAAAAGCACAGCAATAAAAGAAATCACATTCATCAAAGGTTCATTTGTGCAGCACCAATAATAAAATATTAAATATGTCTGCTTCCACATTTGCATGTTAATTTTAAAATTCTCATGTCAGAATAATGGCAGAACCAGTTTGGATTTTAACAACCTTGACAAGGATTTGCAGATCTCAGCTGACTGAACCCCATAGATAATGGGGTTGAGACTTCCAGGGACGATGTGAAAGAGAATGGCTGAAAGTTTCCTGTAGTCTGAGTACTGAGGGAAACGATGCAGTATAATGACAATAAACCCACTAAGCAGCATGATCAGATACACAACCAGATGAGTGCTGCAGGTCTTTAAGGCTTTGCTGTTCAGAGACTTGTTCTTACTGGTCAGACAGACCACAGTGATCTTAGCGTAGGTGAGGATGATGCTGCCTATAGAAGCTGTTAACAAGACCACAGTGAAAGTGAGGCCATAGACGTTATTAATAAACACACTCTCACAGGAGAGTTTGAACAGGGAGGGGTTGTCACAGTAAGGATTCATGATCATAGTCCTGCATCGACTCAGTCTTATGGTCAGACCAAGCAGAATCCCCACCAGAACAAAGGCCACCCCCCAGGCAGAAACCGTCAGCTTGATCACCATCTTGTTGGTCATTATGGCAGAATAACGCAGTGGATTACAGATGGCTACATATCTGTCAAAAGCCATGACCATGAGCACAGTGTGAGTGGTGGTACCGAACATGTGTGTGGTGAAAGCTTGGACCACACACTCGTAGTAACTGATGAGACGCTCAGAGGGAGGCAGCAAGATGTCCACCAGCAGCCGGGGAACCATGATCGAATTCCCAACGATGTCATTGAATGGCAGGTTGCAAAAAAGCAGATACATCGGTTGGTGAAGGTTTTTGTCCATGAAAACCAGAAAGGCAATGCCTGCATTCACAAACATTATAAAAATGTAGGAGAAAAAAAGAAAGAGGAAAACAGGGTAGACCGAGTCCTGGGGGAGGTTCAGACCCTCCAGCTGCAGGGTGAGGCTGCTGAAGGTGTAGTTTTCCATCACCCTGGAACAACAGTAGTCAGACATCACTGATATGCCCAATGAGAGAAATGACCAAAATGAAAGTGAGCTTTATGATTTTACTAGAGAAAGACAGTTGAAGTGACAAAATAAAAAAACAAAGAGGAATATAATCACACATTTTTATCAAAATTATCATTATGATGTACATTGTCAGTACCTGCTCTCTGAGTCCGCTGGTTCACTGCTCTTTGTCTTTTCCTTCTTGTGTCTTTGTTGGCAGTTGATATCCAACAGAGAAGGTGTCTCCCTTTGTTGAAGTTTTTTATAGGTATAGTTTTACTCCTAGGGGACTCATGCAGAGTCAGGTGAGGTGACGTAATGCAATTTAATGGTATCATGATACCAGCACATACGTGTACGTGGAATGCATATTGATCTAAAAGAAGAAAATCCCTTCGGTTTGAAGGCACGCATGACCAATCAAAATGCAGTTCAGGTCACTGTAAAAGAACTACCAGAATCTGTTGATGACAGTGTAGTAACTGATTTTCTGAGCCAAAGAGGATTTTAAATTGTGGGCAAAGTTATGACATGGCATGACATGGACATTATATGATTTGATATAATAATCAACTGACAAATTGCTCTAATGGAGACCGGCTGGTCTACATAGAGGCCATACTACCCAAGTAAATTCCTCGATCTGTGAAAATGGGCCATCACTGGGCTAAATTTTTCTAATATGGCCAGACAACTGGACAATATCAGGGCAGGCAGACACCAGACACAAGACAACAGACCAAGCTCTGTATATAGTCCTGCCACTGAACAGTCTTTCAGGTTTATAAGGGAGATTTATGACCAACACGTGGGGAAACAATCCCCCCTATCAAAGATGCAGTGGTGTTGAAGACTTCTGAAGAGAAAGACAGTGAAATTGAAGGTGAGGATATCACTATCCATAAAAGGATATCATTGTCCATAACAAAGAATGAAAAGGGGTGGAGCCTGGAGAAACCACTGCACAAGGCTCCACTGCAGTTACAACAGTAAGCAGGAAGACACTCATCATCTGACTAGTCAACAAGCTGAGCTGGGCGCAGTATCAGGTATGACCAACAGCCAGCCAGAGGAAGACGGAGCAGATGAGGAAAAGCAAGATTCAGAGAACCTGGGGATTTCTAAAGAAAGGAGCGATCAGACAAGCAGGGAGGACTCCCCCATCTTTGAGTGAAAGACAGCAAAGTGGATTGTTGTGAAAAACACATCCACTACTAACCACTGCTTACCAACTACTATGCGACACTATGCTTTCTAATCGAGGCCCACTATGATGCATTGTATCCTTTACTCAAATTTTGGCCATGGACAGATTATGTGTCCTTTCCCTGAATGTTAGGGGAATCTGGAATAAGGACAAAAGATCTCATATTTTTCATGGATCAGAAACCAAAATGCTCACATCATAATGCTACAAGAAACATATCTTACTGGCGAGATGATAGAAAAGGTTAATAAGGAATGGAAGGGAAAAGCAATACATAACACGGGGTCAAACGACAGCAGGGGTGCAAGTATTTCATTTGATTCTAAATTGAATGACATAGAACTGCAAGGATTTAAGGATGATCTCGGGAGAAAAATACTTGTCAATTGTAAGATTGTAGATAATGTTTATTTATTTTTGAATATTTATGCCCCTAATGTCGGTGCAGAGAGAATTCAATTCTTTAAAGAACTGTCCGGTTGACTTATGGGTATAGCCACGGTTGATCTAATTATTGGTGACTGGAATACTGTTTTAGATCTGAAGCTGGATAAAAACCCGCTTATTACCCACTCAACAGCATATTGTATCAAGGCAGCAGAAGAAATTGGTCATTTCTGTGAGAATTTTCAGCTGTATGATGTATGGGGAGAAAAACATCCAGGATTAAAACAGCTTACCTGGAGGCGTAAGAAGTGGCTTGTAGGCTAAATCATTTTTTAGTCAGGACCTAAAACAGAAGGTGTTCAATGTAGCAATTATAAGAAGTGCCCATCAGGCTGTTTTCTGACAATAACCTAAGAGCACTTGGCTTGGGGCCCAGGTATTTGATGTTTCAACAATAGCCTCTGCAAAGATGAAATGTACAGAAAGACACTGATAAAGATCATTTAAGAATGTCACAATGACTTCAAGGGCCAGGATGATAGAGCCATTTGGGATCTATGTAAAGTGAGAATCAAAGAGAAAACAATTAATTTTTGTCAAAGGAAAGCAAAAATTAGATCCAGATGTTTGATTTCCTTAGAAAGCAGTGCCTGCGAGTCAGAGAGAGAAACTGATAATGAACCAAACATGGAAAACGTTAAAAAATATGAGGCTTCAAAAAGACAGCTTGACCAATTTTATAGACACTTAAGCCCAAATTTATTCATACCCCTGTCAAATACAAGGGATTTCTTCATTTTTTCACTCACAAATTAGTATTTCACCTCAGTTTTTACTTAAATAGGACACAAAAGAAAGTCTGAAGCCATAACCGATTTGTGTTTAGATAGAATGTGTAAATAAACATCTTTAACAGGGTGAAAACAAAAAATCACACTGCCCAAAATTATTCATACCCCAGTGATACAAAGACCGATAGCTACAGGATATTCAAACAAACCGTCGTCTCTGGGTCTAAAGTATTTAATACTGTTCTCAATGTTGCTGAGTTATTGTATTTTGTTTTTTAACCAATTTTCAGACTATAAAAGTTGACTTGCTTGTGACATTTCAGTCATTTCCGAGTCAACACAAGACTTGCCATGGCAAAGACCAAAGAGCTCAGTGAGGACTTGAGAACACGCATAGTAAATGCCAAAAAGGAAGGGAAAGGGTACAAAAAAATTGCCAAACAATTTCAGGTGCCAGTAGCAACGGTGCAAAGCATCATCCAAAAGTACCAAAAATTTCACACGGTCAAAAACCTCAAAGGACGTGGCTGGAAGTCAATAGTGTCACCTCGGCTTGCCAGAAAGATCAAGCGGGATGTTGAAAACAATCCAAGGACTACTACCAAGGCTGTCCTGAAGGAACTGAGTTCAAGTGGTGTGACTCTATCAAGGCAGACACTCCAGCGGATACTGCACCAAAATGGCCTCTATGGACGTCGACCAAGAAAGACCCCCCTGCTTCAACCAAAGCATGTAAAAGCTCATCTGACCTTTGCAAAGACCTACTTAAAGAAAGATGAAAGCTTCTGGTCGTCTGTTCTGTGGTCAGATGACACACAAATTGAGCTTTTTGGCCACAGAGATGTGGCTTTCATCTGGCGAAAGAAGGGTGAAGCCTTTAAACCAAAGAACACAGTACCTACTGTTAAATATGGAGGTGGAAGCATCATGCTGTGGGGCTGCTTTTCAGCAAATGGGCCTGGCAACTTGGTTAAAGTGGAAGGAATCATGAGGAAAGAGCAGTACATCAAGATTCTTGAAGAAAACCTCAAGCAGGCAGCAGAGAACCTGAACCTGGGGGAGTATTGGACCTATCAGCAGGACAATGATGATGAGGCATACAGCCAAGGTGGTGAAGGAATGGTTCCAGGACAATGATATTAATGTTATGAAGTGGCCAAGTCAGAGTCCTGATTTAAACCCCATCGAAAACCTATGGATGGAGCTCAAGAAACGAGTGACAGCACGGAAACCCTCTAACCTCAAAGATCTGGAAACATTTGCAAAGGAGGAATGGTCCAGAATTCCTGCCGATATTTGCAAGAAGCTTGTGAGCAATTATAAAAATCATTTGGAGGCTGTAATAAAAAATAAAGGGTATGCAACTGATTATTGAGACAGGGTATGAATAATTTTGGACAGTGTGATTTTTTGTTTTCACCCTGTTAAAGATGTTTCTCTGGTCTGGAAAGAGGGATAGAATTATGGGGTCAGTGATTACTGGAGACTATGAGACACAGCAGTTTAAAAATGTTAGATATTGCATCATACATGGAGGCACTTCATTTGATAAAAGCCTTCAGTGACTGGAGTCACAAAAACTGCCTCAGGATTTGATCATGGATTTCAGTAGGTCCAAGCTCCCTCTTCAGCCAGTGAACACTTGTGGAGTGAACATCGAGGTGGTGACAACCTATAAATATTTAGGTGTTCACCTTGATAACAAGTTGGACTGGTCTGTTAACACAGATGCACTCTACAAAAAGGGGCAGAGCCGCCTCTTTTTCGTAAGAAAGCTCCGATCTCTAAACATCTGTAATAAGATGCTGCAGATGTTCTATCAGTCTGTGGTGGCAAGTGTTTTATTTTATGCTGCAGTCTGCTGGGGAGGAAGTTTAGGAAAAAAACAGGCAAAGAGACTGGATAAGCACATTTTTACAAACAGTTTGTCTCAAAGGGCTTTACACAGCATCATAACAACATGCTCTGCCCTTAGACCCTCACATCAACTGAGGAAAAACTTCCAAGAAAAAATGGAGAAACCTCAGGGTGAGCAACAGAGGAGGGATCCCTCACCCAGGACAGGCAGACGTGCAATAGATGTTGGATACAAGTCAGTTAATGTACTGAACAATAAAATTTGTTTGGAGTGTGTATTCAACGTAAGGAAAATTAGAAAAAGCTTGACACCTGCGAGCTGATGTGGAGGGAGGTCCGAAAAACTGTACAGAAAGCCTGGTCCACCTCTGCTCCAGGACCAAATGGTATTCTTTACAAGGTTTACAAGAATTGCCCTATACCACTCTACAGGTTCTGGAAGCTTTTATGGAGGGCGTGGACAAAAGGTAGCATCCTATTGTCCTGGAAATGAGCAGAGGGCTGCTTTGTACCAAAAGAGGCAATCTCCTCTGCTTAAACCAGGTAATCATCTCCCTCTGATCAGGGCATGCATGGACGACTTGACCACACTCACAATATCCGAGGCCTGGTCCGGCCAATTGCAGCTACTCTTATCATCGGCTTTATTGGTTGATCAGCCAAGAACTGTGATACAACAAAGGAATGGTACTTGAGACCCTGTGTCAAGTTCCACGGGGCTCGACGCTCCATCACCTCACTCCCATTGCCAGCAATGGGCCTGCGCCCGTGGCAGGCCTCCTGCTCATCGAGGCATAGCCCTCAAGGCTCTCATTGATGTTATGGGCCTGACGCTCCAGCACCTCACTCCATGAGGCCATTTGAGGACATCCAGTCTTGATGTTTTATGCAAGCCCAGAGTGCTGCAAGACCACCTTCAGCTCTGTTTGTCATTGGCTGGAGAAAAAACACACCGACTCCCCACCCAGAAACCTCCCGACTACATCAAAACATCAAAGTACAGGTGGCGGGGTGGGGGTGGGGGTGGGTTCTGCAGACACAGTCACCACCACATGTTAGTGGAAGCCCATAGGTGATGATTAACCCAGATTTTTTAGGAAATCCTACCGATTCTACCTTTAAACGTTTCAAATACAAATATGTATATGAATTACTTTATTAATCCCCAAAGGGAAATTCATGTGTCTGTCAGCTCATCAACCATTTGCAGAAGAATGAAGAAGCCTGATGACTGAAGCTACAAAGGATCTTCTGTATTTCTCCGTCCTGCAGTGAAGAGAGAGGAGCCGTCCACCACCACTCTTTTCTTGGTCCATCAAGGTGTTATGAAGAGGATGATCTGAGTTGTTCAGAATGGCCTCCACCAGCGTGTATCTCTCCACCACATCCTCTGTGTTATTGATATTTGTCATTTTAATAGAGAGGTTTCTGATCACAAGTGGCTGCCATGTTAGTGTGATTAAGGCTAACAAAACAGCAGGTCTTATTGCTAATTTATTTTTATTTTATTAATCTTCCCCCACAGATAATGATGTAGGAGTGTATTTTGCTGCATCAGCACATTTTGCCATAACCCAGCCACAACCCAGAACAGTGTTAAGCATTTAGTTCTTCCACATGTCTTCACCATCCAAATACACAACACAGAGAAGTAGACAAGCCATGAGGGTGATCTGTGAGCTTGAGAACAACAGAGAGAGTGGGTAACATAGCCCCATAACAGCAAAGTGAAACAGACAACTTAGTACTCTGATTTAGGATTCTTGCACAGAAACTTCAAGTGCAATGTTGCTCACTTTTTACAGTGTTATCTTAAAAAGGAGAAATGTTCAGAATTGACAATAAAAAGAATGTTCACATTGTTTTCTGGTAATTGTAACTGTGATGATAATAAGATGAATAATTATTGATTTATGAATAAAAAGAAAAAAGAAAAACATTGCTGTAATGGATTGGTCCATACAGTCCAACAAGGGGGTTACAGGTTGTTCTTATGTGATGTAGATATTTGCTGGAAGCTTAGAGAAAGAGAGGATTGCAGAATTGTGATCAGATGTCATGAGGGATCCTATAGGAAAACCCATCAGAAAGCATTTGTTTAGTCCTAGAATTTCCCACTGAATGTTTTAAAACGTCATCTGTGTGTGGAGTAAAATATTTTATATGCTATGAATTAATGAAACACATCTATCCAAATTCAGAGGGTTATGATATTTTGGTAGACAGATACAGTAGATAAAACTACTTGATATTAGTTATATTGGAGAAGTGAAAACAGGTCTGACACGTAAAACCAAATAACATGATGTGGTCTATATTAGTAATGTTAATGTTGCCTTACAGCATGTTTCACTTACATCAACTCATTGTGCTGCATATTAAAATTTGAAAAACTGAAATCATTAAAACAGGATCTTTATTTATAAATTACAGGTCGATATTACCAGTATCATAACTGTTGCTGCAAAGCCATCAGCAGGTTATCCTCTATTACCATGGTATTACTCTGCCCTTCTCTAACATTATTAATATTGTATATCAAATATATCAATATTACTCCTTCAAATGCATATTATTCAAATGCAATCATAGACTGAGCATAGTACACTGTGTGCATATACCTGGTGACTATAGCAACAAACACCAGAGCTTAGACTATAGGCATCATTTGTATACATTTTATGTTCGTTGTGTTAATTAAGTTACAAATAAATCTTGGAAACTAATTTTGTAATGATGACAAACCCTCTTGGACTCAAACAAGTTTGACAGGAATTTTCTTATTTCTTTAGACTGCACACCATAAATGATGGGGTTGAGGCTACAAGGGACGATATGAAACAAAATGGTACAAAGCTTTCTGTAGTTCAAGAACTGAGGGAAGCGATGAAGAGTAATGATGGAGACTCCGTTGACTACCATGATCAGATACACAAGCAGATGAGTGCTGCAGGTCTTCAAAGCTTTACTGTTCAGAGATTTGTTCTTACTGGTCAGACAGACTACTGTGATCTTGGAGTAGGTGAGGACCATGCTGCCTATAGACCCTGTGAAAAGGGCTACTGTGAAAGCAATGCCATAGATGTTATTGATCAACACACTCTCGCAGGAGAGTTTAAAGAGTGCAGCATTGTCACAGTAGGGGCTTCTGATCAGTGTCCTGCATCGGTTCAGTCTTATGGTCAGACCAAGCAGAACCCCGACCAGAACAAAGGCCACCCCCCAGGCAGAAACCATCAGTTTGATCACCATCTTGTTGGTCATTATGGAGGAATAACGCAGGGGATTACAGATGGCCACATATCTGTCAAAGGCCATGATCATGAGCACAGTGTGAGTGGTGGTACCGAACATGTGTGTGGTGAAAGCCTGGACCACACACTCATAGTAACTGATGAGACGCTCAGAGGGAGGACGCAGCATGTCTATGAGCAAACGAGGAAAAAAGATACAGTTTCCCAGGATGTCACTCAGTGGCAGGTTGCAAAAAAGCAGATACATGGGCTGGTGAAGGTTTTTGTCTATGAAAATCAGAACAGTGATGCCTACATTTGTGACCATTATAAACACATAGGAAAATAAAAGGGAAATAAACACTGCCCGCGTTGAATCCTCTGAGACGTTTAACCCCTCCAGCTGGAGTGTGAAGCTGTTATAGGTGTAGTTTTCCATCAACCTGGAAGAACAAACCAGTGACGTTTCTGAATTAAAACATCAAGCTTTCCAGAGGAAAAACGGACTGCACAGTGTACAGTCTCTGCAGAACAAAATTTGCATTTCTAACCCCTTCCACTGACAGTATCTTCTGTATGTTGCATCCAGTATTCAGTATCTTGTATGTAGAATTACCTCCTCTTCACAGTCATAACAGTATCACTTTAGCAGGTTCAACAAATCATTACAGCAATAACATCGAAGGCTGAAGAGATAAGTGTTCTTCACACTTTTAACTTCAAAACTACAAACATTTTGGGCAAACCAGATAAAAAGTTTGAAAGAAGAAACTGTTTCTTGTAGATCAGCCATACCAACTTGAGTTCAGTCTTGCATTTCTTTCTTGCGACTCCCCAACCACAGCAAATAACATTCATTAGCTCTGATCCAGCCCTCTGAGTTTTATATACATGATTACATCTTCAGGGGAATCAGTTATTTTTACAGTGGGTGAAGTATGATGCAAGATTACATGATCATTGTGAGGACCATTGGAGCTGTGGATGTGACACAGACATACAGACACACCTTATTTAGCCTGACAGGTTGAACCCAGGATGTCATGGTCCGTGTATTGATTTCCTGTTTTATTTTGTAGTCTTCCTGTGTGCTCCCTTTTGTCACGGTCTGTCTTTAGTTCCTGCTTTGTCTTCCTGTGTTCACCCACTTGTGATTACCCAATGTGTTTCACCTGTGTTGATTGCTCCACCTGTGGCTTGTTCCCTTGTGTATTCAACCTTTGTGTTTCCCATTGTCCTTTGTTGGTTCATCTGATGTTGTCCATGTGGTTTGTCCTGCCTTGTTGCCTGGGGGGTATTCCATGAAGCTCGCTTAGCTCAAAGCCTGGCTTGAATTTTAGTCTAATTAACTAAAATTAGTTAGAGAACGCAGTTGAGGATCAGGTTGATGGAATGGAAGTCGGAGCTTAGCTAGAACCATGGTTTCCATGGTTACCGAGGTGGAGCTTATCTTAGCCACGTTGATGGAACTGAACTTTCACTAAAATAAGCGAGACTAGGCCATTCAAGCCAGACTTTGAGCTAAGCGAGCTTCAGGGAATACCCCCCTGGTTACCCCCTGAGGGAGTTTGGATATGTTGTTGTCTGTGTGGTGTATGCCCCCCCCCAGTGGTAATACAGCAAATGCAGCAGCTGACATTGCAGATTGTGTCCATCAACAACTACAGCGCTCACCGGGCACACCTGTTCTAGTTTTAGGTGACATGAATCACTGTAGTATGTCAGGTGTGGAACATGAGACATAGAGTTTTGAATAAGTGCTATGGGAACATCAAAGATGCTTATGTGGCTAATCCCAGACCTCCAATGTCCAACTCTGATCACAACATGTTGTATTCTAAATCTACATCTCGGAGGCGACGTCTTTCCACATAGCCCTGCATGCAGCCTGATGTCCGACTTCCCTCCGAGCAGTACCTGCAGAGACGTTTGTGCTTTTTAGCTGTGTGTTCATCAGGTCCCGGGACACCAGGCTCCGTGAGGCTCCGTGAAGGCAATAACTACTCTAGGCTCTGCTCTGTTGTCATTTTCAGGACAATGAAGACGGAACTCGGGACAACTGCTTGGATTTTGGGACTGTCCCAAATTTTTCGGGACGTTTGGTCACCCTAGTCTACAGTAGTAGAAGAAGCAAAAGCAAAAGGAGTGTCAGGACAGTGTGTTTTTCTCACAAAAATGACTCCAGAATCCTCAATAGTGTATGCATATGTATAATTTTAACAAAAACTTGCTCCTACATTATTTTTTTAAGCACTGGTTCAAGGAGAGGTCTAACCTGCAACATGCTCTTTAATAGCAGCAAGCCACAGACGAAAACAGTTACTGTGTGGTCTGACGATGGAATAGAACAACTGAAAGGGTGCTTCCTGTGGACAGACTGGAATATTTTTGTTGATATTGACGTGAATACATAAGCAATACTTACGTATATTAATTTATGTGTGGACAATGTACTTCCTAAATCGAGTGTGACTGTGTACCCTAACAAGAAGCCACATATAACTAAAGAAGTAAGACTGCAACAATAGGAAAAAGGCAGCATTCAGGGCCAATGATAGAGTCGGGCTTAAGGCAATTAAAAGAGAACTCAATCAACAGCTGAGGAAGGCCAGAAGACAACAGACAACAGGGACACTATTGAACATCACTTCACTACTATGAACTCAAAACAACTCTGGGACTCAGTGAAGGCCATCACTAACATGGTACCAAGCAAAAGATGCATTTCTGGCAATGATGACCTACAGAAAGCCAACGAACTGAATGATTTTTACCTCAGGTTTCAGATTTGTGATTTTTCTAATGAGTGCAATATTGTTTTGAATTCTCTTAACACTAACATAGGTTCAGAACTTGAGGTGGCCACTTCCAAGGTTCAGTCACTGTTTAGCCAGGTGTGCAGTAGAAAATCCAGTGGCCCAGATGGGATTTTCGCAGTGGCATGCACAGACATTTTGGGGGGCAGGTCCTCAGTGAAAAATAAGGGCACCTTGTGCAGCATGTGTAACCGCTGGATGCCTTATTATAGCAGTGTGAGATGTAAAAAAAAAACAACAACAAAAAAACAGTACAGGCACAGAGCACAGACCCTAAACATTTAACATGACTCTGGTCTTGACTCTGACCTTTCTGCCTCATCAGTGGGTTAAGGAGGTACATGTGCCTCCTCATCCTCCTTGCTGCTGCTAGATGGTTTTATCCAGGAGAGCAGAGAGCTGCTTCCCTGGGCTGCCTGCTGCAGCTCCCTTTCTTTTTCTTTTCTCAGCCCCTCCTTTCTAGGCATTATGCTGCAATTGGTAAATGAACAGAGACCAACAGTATGAATAAGACTGCTTGGTGTCATTACAATGTCACAGCCTGGCTCTTACAGCCATGACAAAAAGAGGGGGAGATGCGCCGTGAGTCCAATTAAATAGATGTTTATTTAACAAAAGACACAAATTAATCAAAAATACTAACTCGTGGAGTGTGAATGTCAGTGGATAGGCATGTGAAGCATGTTGGATGTGTGGAGTGGATGTGTGAAAGTGTTGTAGGGTGTGTAAACTAAAACAACAGAAAAATCCACTTCTGCTACATCACCGTCGGGGTGCCTGCAGAAAGGGGGGGGGGAGAGAGAGAGAGCAATCAGCTACCCAGCCTGGCTTTTATAACACTGGTGAACACCGGGCCCAGGTGTCACCAGCAGGCCTTAATCAACAGGGCGTGACCAGCCCGTAACACAGCTCCGCCATTGGGGTCGCCACAACAACAAGACAGATGGCTACGGGGGGCACTGGGGGCACAGGGGCATTATTATTACATGCTTTTAATTGAGAATTGATTGATGATCATGTCAACATAGGCCACATGCACTGTAAAAAAACCCCCAAAAAAACCAAAAAAAAAACTAACTTTCAAAAGGGGCACTTGCTTGGTCCATAGGGCAAAGAGCAGGCGCACCACCTGCCTATCGGTGCACGCCACTGGATTTCCGCCCCCTCCTAAAAACCTCTGCTAAAATGTTGGGCTTGGGGATCAGGGACAACTGGGGCTGAGATTCCCTGGTTGTAAAGGGCGGCTGTTCATTCCGCCTGCTTTCTCTGCCATTTTTCCTTTAGTTTATGTTCTGATTATGGCTTTGTTGTTTCTTTTTTTAGTTTGCGCTGTGCAAGCTTTTGGTTGAGATCTTTGTTGAATGGTTACTATGTTTATATTTACTTCCTCCTTTGCAAATAAAAGCATGCGTTATTGTTAATTCTCCCTCCTCCATTTGATTACTTGTTGTGGTCAGGGAGCCGGACCATAACAGAATTGACCCCAGTTTGGTGTCCCCTCTTTCAGCGTTCACTAGATTCTCATTGTGTCCCAGCACTGTGAAAAAAAATGCTATTACTCCAGTCCCAAAGAAAATAACAAAAATAACGAGTATTGGCCAGTAGCATCAACTTCAATCGTTATGAAATGTTTCGAGAAGTATGTTGGTTCATTACTGCAAACTGATTGCGACAAATGAATGTTAACTATTCTATCATTCAATGGTATTTTTCCTTTGTAACTAACAGAATTCAACATGTAAAAGTAAACAAAGCTATATCTAAACGGTTGTGTGAGCAAAACCTCCCATAACTACATGTAACATTTTCAGACAATACAGCTATCCTCAGTCTGTTAC
Organism: Caranx ignobilis; assembly: GCA_021432705.1. NCBI lineage: Eukaryota > Metazoa > Chordata > Actinopteri > Carangiformes > Carangidae > Caranx > Caranx ignobilis. The sequence continues at coordinate 2,362,162 of MU269980.1, forward strand.
ATAGAGACCAGGATGCATCAGTTTACCACTCAGGACTCAAATAGTTCACCGACTGGTGTAACGCTCACCACCTCATTGTGAATGTGAAGAAGACTGAAGAATCATAGTCCTGTTTTTATTGAAAGTGCTCCTATTAATCAGGTCACCTTCTACAAATATCTGGGTGCAAATGTAGGACAAATGGGACAAATGTACAAAGGCTCTTTATGCATTTAATGCCCAATCATATTCAAGTGCTTCACCTTAAGCCAGCTGATTGAGAATCAGGTCATATGTGCCATCAACTGATCCGTTCTCAACTCAATTCACAGTGATGGCCCAGTCATTCATAATGGCTCTCTTTTGCTTTTATTACGTATTTACAATGCACACTTGGTACTGAGACATTAGGTGTCTGTGACAGTATTTTCATCACAGGAAAAAAAACAAAACATAATTTAAGCTTTGGTTATGTCATTTCTGCGGGAAAAACAAAAATATAAAAACATGTTTGTTATTATAATGGAAACATTTTCTTGGGCTCAATCAACTTTGCCAAGAATTTTCGTATCTCCTTGGACTGCACACCATAAATGATGGGGTTGAGGCTGCCAGGGAAGATATGAAACAAAATGCTGCAGAGTTTCCTGTACTCTGTGTACTCTGGGAATCGATGCAGAGCAATGAGTGACATTCCACTAAACACCATAATCAGATACACAACCAGATGAGTGCTGCAGGTCTTTAAGGCTTTACTGTTCAGAGACTTGTTCTTACTGGTCAGACAGACTACTGTGATCTTGGTGTAGGTGAGGACCATGCTGCCTATAGACCCTGTGAACAGGACCACAGTGAAAGTGAGGCCATAGATATTATTGATAAACACACTCTCACAGGAGAGTTTGAACAGAGAGGCATTATCACAGTAAGGATTCATGATCAGAGTCCTGCATCGGCTCAGTCTTATGGTCAGACCAAGCAGAATCCCCACCAGAACAAAGGCCACCCCCCAGGCAGAAACCGTCAGCTTGATCACCATCTTGTTGGTCATTATGGAGGCATAACGCAGTGGATTACAGATGGCTACATATCTGTCAAAGGCCATGATCATGAGCACAGTGTGAGTGGTGGTACCGAACATGTGTGAGGTAAAAGCCTGGACCACACACTCATAAAAAGTGATGAGACGCTCAGAGGGAGGACGCAGCATGTCTATGAGCAAACGAGGCACCATGATAGAGTTCCCGAGAATGTCATTGAATGGCAGGTTGCAAAAAAGTAGATACATGGGCTGGTGAAGGTTCTTGTCAATAAAAACCAGAATAACAATACCGATATTCGCAAACATTATAAACAAGTAGGAGAAGAACAAGAAGAGAAAGACAGGGTAGACTGAGTCCTTCAAGACATTCAGCCCCTCCAGCTGCAAGGTGAGGCTGTTGTAAGTGTAGTTTTCCATCCTTCTGAAAGAACAAACATAAGGGGAGTGTTGACATGCTCAGTGACAGCAAGCAGAAGTAATGAAATTGTCATCATCCTGTATATTGTCATTCATTAATACCTGCTCTCTGAGACTTCTGGTTCATCTGCCCTTCTCTTTTCTCTCTCATGTCTCTGTTGGCAGTTGATATCCAACAAAGATGTCTCCCTTTGTTGAAATGATATATAGTCAGTTCTTTTCTCATGGGCCTCAGTCATTGTCCATGTTTGTAATGCAACATTATGACATCACTCTTCATGTATTTACAGTAGAGGATACAGAAGCGTATGCACAGTTACTTTTTATAGATTTTAGTTCAGCGTTTAACACACTTCAGCCATATTTACTGTTGGACAAATTGCGACAAATGAATGTTAACTATTCTATCATTCAATGGTATTTTTCCTTTGTAACTAACAGAATTCAACATGTAAAAGTAAACAAAGCTATATCTGAATGGTTGTGTGAGCAAAACCTCCCATAACTACATGTAACATTTTCAGACAATACAGCTATCCTCAGTCTGTTACATAGAGACCAGGATGCATCAGTTTACCACTCAGGACTCAAATAGTTCACCGACTGGTGTAACGCTCACCACCTCATTGTGAATGTGAAGAAGACTGAAGAATCATAGTCCTGTTTTTATTGAAAGTGCTCCTATTAATCAGGTCACCTTCTACAAATATCTGGGTGCTTACATGGACAGCTCCCTTTCATGGCACGTGCATGTTGATAATCTGTGTGGCAAACTACAACAGAGGCTATATTTTTTAAGAAGGCTAAGACTCTATGGTCAAATTGTACTTCTGTTTTTTCAAATGATTTTAGAGAGTGTAGTAAGATATGGCATTCAGATATGGTATAGAAGTCTGTCAGCCCAGCTGAAGGCTAAATTGATGCAGGTCATCAAAGCAGCATTGACGATCATAAGAGCTAGTAATTCAAACTATCTTCAGTATCTGTATGAAAAATCTGTACTCAGGGAGGCGCGAAAAATTCTGGACCCAGAGTTTGAGAGCCTGCCCTCAGGCCGACGGCTCAGAATACCTAGCTGCAAACCGAATCAGTACAAAAACTCAATTATTCCTGTCTCAATTAAGTTACTGAATGGACACTAAAGCAACAGCACTTTACAATTCCCTTTTTTTTAACCTTGAGCTACACTTTGATATTCATATTGTCGTATATTTTGATTATTTTTTTTTTAATTTTATTATAACTACATTTGGATGATGAGCTGCTATATTAAGATTGCAATGGGTTCTTCTTACTCACTGATATGTTCGATGTATCATGAAGGATTTTAACTGTATTCTAACTGTGATGGATGTGTGCAATGCAGCGGCCTGCTGCCCAAGACGAGTTTCCCTTTACAGGGAATAAAGTAAAACTTAAAGAATCAGAAACCAACATGTCAGATATTGAAGTATGAATTAAGGTTAAGGGGCCCAGGGAAAAATCCCAATTATGAATCTCTTCAGCATGGAACCAATTCCACAGCGCCTATAAGATGGCATTACAGGACAAATGTACAAAGACTCTTTATGCATTTAATGCCCAATCATATTCAAGTGCTTCACCTTAAGCCAGCTGATTGAGAATCAGGTCATATGTGCCATCAACTGATCCGTTCTCAACTCAATTCACAGTGATGGCCCAGTCATTCATAATGGCTCTCTTTTGCTTTTATTACGTATTTACAATGCACACTTGGTACTGAGACATTAGGTGTCTGTGACAGTATTTTCATCGCAGGAAAAAAAAAAAACATAATTTAAGCTTTGGTTATGTCATTTCTGCGGGAAAAACAAAAATATAAAAACATGTTTGTTATTATAATGGAAACATTTTCTTGGGCTCAATCAACTTTGCCAAGAATTTTCGTATCTCCTTGGACTGCACACCATAAATGATGGGGTTGAGGCTGCCAGGGAAGATATGAAACAAAATGCTGCAGAGTTTCCTGTACTCTGTGTACTCTGGGAATCGATGCAGAGCAATGAGTGACATTCCACTAAACACCATAATCAGATACACAACCAGATGAGTGCTGCAGGTCTTTAAGGCTTTACTGTTCAGAGACTTGTTCTTACTGGTCAGACAGACTACTGTGATCTTGGTGTAGGTGAGGACCATGCTGCCTATAGACCCTGTGAACAGGACCACAGTGAAAGTGAGGCCATAGATATTATTGATAAACACACTCTTACAAGAGAGTTTGAACAGAGAGGCATTATCACAGTAAGGATTCATGATCAGAGTCCTGCATCGGCTCAGTCTTATGGTCAGACCGAGCAGAATCCCCACCAGAACAAAGGCCACCCCCCAGGCAGAAACCGTCAGCTTGATCACCATCTTGTTGGTCATTATGGAGGCATAACGCAGTGGATTACAGATGGCTACATATCTGTCAAAGGCCATGATCATGAGCACCGTATTAGTGGTGGTACCGAACATGTGTGAGGTAAAAGCCTGGACCACACACTCATAAAAAGTGATGAGACGTTCAGAGGGAGGACGCAGCATGTCTATGAGCAAACGAGGCACCATGATAGAGTTTCCGAGAATGTCATTGAATGGCAGGTTGCAAAAAAGTAGATACATGGGCTGGTGAAGGTTCTTGTCAATAAAAACCAGAATAACAATACCGATATTCGCAAACATTATAAACAAGTAGGAGAAGAACAAGAAGAGAAAGACAGGGTAGGCTGAGTCCTTCGAGACATTCAGCCCCTCCAGCTGCAAGGTGAGACTGTTGTAAGTGTAGTTTTCCATCCTTTTGAAAGAACAAACATAAGGGGAGTGTTGACATGCTCAGTGACAGCAAACAGAAGTAATGAAATTGTCATCATCCTGTATATTGTCATTCATTAATACCTGCTCTCTGAGACTTCTGGTTCATCTGCCCTTCTCTTTTCTCTCTCATGTCTATGTTGGCAGTTGATATCCAACAAAGATGTCTCCCTTTGTTGAAATGATATATAGTCAGTTCTTTTCTCATGGGCCTCAGTCATTGTCCATGTTTGTAATGCATCATTATGACATCATTCTTCATGTGAGTCCAGGTCTGACTGAGGCTCAATCATGTGGCTGAATCTCTCCCATGTTTCTGTCTCTATCTGTCTCGATGCTGCTGGCCAACAAATTGAAAAGAAAAGAAGGGTTAGAAGGGTTTCTGCATCTTATCTTACTATCACTCTTTTTTAAAGGGATATTCTGGAGTAAATGTAACCCATGGTCTATCGCACCATGACACTGAGTAGAACACCCCCTACAGAGATCAATTTTGCCGACCACAAATGTCTGTAATTGTAGCGACTTCAGCAAAGACCGCTGGGGGGCCTTTAACCAACCGCGGTCAAAAAAGCCACTCATAGCCACAGATAATGCTCAGAACAGCACCAAAGTTCTTCAACAGTACAAACAGGGTCCCAGCACATAAAATGAGGCATCAAACACCTGCTAGCTTTGCCTGGTTTCTATACGAGACGTAAACAGAACTCAACCACTCGCCTCCAGCCGCTTCTTAGTAATGCTGAAGCCCAGTGTATCCATGTGTACACAGATGCCGTGTTTATGGAAAAGTTCTTCAAAACGAACAAGAGAAAGGTCATTTTGGGAGGAGCTCCATGTCCGTGTGGACAAGGCCTAAAGTAGCCTATGTGCTAAATACACGCACAACATCAAACATCTTCCAAAAGGCTGTTAATCACCTGTAATCCTTCCTCTTTAAATGTAGATTCACAATGATGAAATTGTGATCAAATATTCGACAGGAGTTATTATTACTATTATTTATTCTTATTAACTCTACCTGACCCAACCTTCTATTAATGCACATGTTAATTTGTTTGGTGATAAGTACCCACAGAGTCCAGATAAAACAGTGGCCTGTGCATCTCCAGTAGCTAGGCCTGTTATAATTCCACATCTCAAATCAAACCATGGTTACATCCTGGTTCTATGAATTTCTATAACCGCCAAGAGGCAGTGCTTTAAGCACTGCTTCTGGCCATCAGTGGAAATGAAACAGAACATAAGAATGACTGTGGACTAGGTCATACCCTGTAATTCATTGAATAGGTGGGTTTCCAGTAAAAAATAGACACGCCCAGGAGAAGGAGGAGGTTGCTCCATCTGCTGAAACTTTGCTGGGAGTTGGCTGGGACTTGACTGCCATTCACCTGGCTTTCAGCTCGAATGGGAATGTTGGAGTTTAAAATGAGATCCAAAACAGGGCCAGCTGCGATCAAGGATCTTTATTCCCAGTATTCAATGATACAAATATTAGTATCCAAAAGTGTTCAAAAAGTCATAAAAAAAAGTCATTAAAGTGTCAGGATAACTTCATAAAAATGATTAGAAAAGACAGAGACGAGTTTTGGTGCATTAAAGTTTACCCACCCCCCGCAAAAAACTGACATTAACCCGAGCCTGTCCCGGACCAGACTAACTTCTTATCTCTATGACTTCATTTTATCTACTGCAAAACCTTCTTACTCGAATGAGAGGTGAAAATGACCCTTCTCCCCCAGTTTACTCCTTGTGATTTTCCAGATATAATGGTGTAATAATACAACATAATCTCTGCCTTGATGAAGGGGCTGTATCAAATTTCGCCATATGCTGAGATCATCAAGGTGGTGCCACTCTCTCGCAGGTGGCTGTGATCTACCTTACCCGACCTTACCCCTTAAGGTGGCTACACAGGCAAACACTGTATTTTCTCATGTTAGCTATGCTGCCATAGACTTAGACTGCTGCCCCCCCCCATGCACATTTTGAACTGTCATTATCTGTTTGTACCTTGTAGTCTGGCCTTGGTGTCTTGCACTTTCTCTGTGTTTCTACAGATCTCTTCAGAGCTCCATCCCCCTGCACCAACCAACCAACCGCCGCCTCCATCACCTCTTTTCTCCTGCTGTTAAACCGGTCTGCACTCCCTGCTCATGACCCTGTCTGTCATCCAGTAGTTCCATTAAGCTGGCCTGCACTTCATGCCTTTCCTGCCCACCAGAAGCTGCCTTCATCAGCTCTTGTAAACCATTTTTATATTATTCCATATTTCATGTTGTAAATTGTTTTCTTGTCTGTATACAACATTTATTGCAAGTCTGCCTGTCCTGGGTGAGGGATCCATCCTCTGTTGCTCACCCTGAGGTTTCTCCTGTTTTTTCTTTGGAGTTTTTCCTCGGTCCTGGTGTGGCCTGCAATGCACAGCATTTATTTATTGCGTTTTTGTGTTTACATTGTGGATAGAGATTTTTTTATTTGTTATTTTTTTTAATGTGCTGGTGTGGATGTGAATTTTTTGGGAACAGAGGAGGGAAAAACCCAGGTATATATGGGTTAGGGCTTAACATGTCCAAACACAATTAATAATTCTTTCACCTTCTTTCCTCACTATCTCTTCACATACTGTCCAACCACCACTACTACTTCCAGGGAAAGAGACAGACTGATTAGATAACTCAAACCTGTTGAGCTAATCAAGTGACCTGGTACTGTGCTTGTTGAGCCAACTGTGGGCAGCCTCTCTCCTACAGCTGACACCCACTTCCACAATCCTCTTTGGTTATTATCATTTTGATGACTTGACTTACAGTAAGTCCTTTGTTAACTTCATGTAGTTTTGAAAGACACACATCTGTGTATGTAAATGTTTCAGTCTTAATGTTGCATGTCAGACCAAACCACTAAGTCCAGTTAACTCATTTCAGACCTCTGTGATAAAATTGGTGAGGCATAGATCAGGGCAATGTTATGATGCAAGTTTGAAAGCTCTGAGTGAGTGAAATGGAAGGTGAGCTCAAGAGCTCTCAGTAAGGTAATAATAATAAGTAATGCCACTACTGCTCTCTTTGATGATGTTTCTATGCATGTCTCTGATATATTTGACCTTGTCTGCTTTGGAGGACATTGGAAACAAAGAACATCCTACAAGTAAATCTAGGATGTAAAATGGTTCTGTGTCTGATATATTGTCTCTTGGAATGATGCCAATAAAGCAATTACAATAAATAAATAAATATGTTTTGTCCACCAGAGAACAATAACATATAAATCAATCCTCAATCCATGTCTTGATCACTATTCTATTGACAGCATAAGGGATCTCTAAGAACATACGTGAAATCCACCAATATATTTTTGTTGATCAGTGTCAATGTTGATATTTTGCAAAGCTACAAGATGACCTACAAATGAAATAACTCTAACATAGGAATCTTCAGCATTTAAAATAATATATAAATGTTTTACATAGAAAAGATCAACAGCAATGATCTCAAGAACAAGGAACAATGGCCAAGAACATGGAATAAATAGATGATACTATTCATATATTAATTTATTATAAAGACTAACCTTTCTTGGACTGAAACAAGATGGACAAAAATTTCCATATCTCCTTTGATTGCATGCCATAAATTATGGGATTGAAGCTGCCAGGGATGATATGATACAAAATAGCAGCAAATATTCTACTGTCTGAGTACTGTGGGAAACGATGGAGAGTAATGATGAGCATACCACTGAGCAACATAATCAGATATACAACCAGATGAGTGCTGCATGTCTTCAAAGCTTTACTGTTCAGAGACTTATTCTTACTGGTCAGACAGACTACTGTAATCTTGGAGTAGGTGAGGACCATGCTGCCTATAGACCCTGTGAACAGGACCACAGTGAAAGTGAGGCCATAGATGTTATTGATAAACACACTCTCACAAGAGAGTTTGAAGAGTGCAGCATTGTCACAGTAGGGGCTTCTGATCAGAGTTCTACAGAGGTTCAGTCTTATGGTCAGACCAAGCAGAACCCCCACCAGAAAAAAGGCCACCCCCCAGGCAGAAACTGTCAGCTTCACTAACATCTTGTTGGTCATTATGGCAGAATAACGCAGTGGATTACAGATGGCTACATATCTGTCAAAGGCCATGATCATGAGCACAGTGTGAGCAGTGGTGCCATACATGTGTATGGTGAAAGCTTGAACCACACACTCATAGTAACTGATGAGACGCTCAGAGGGAGGACGCAGCATGTCTACAAGTAAACGGGGCACCATGATAGAGTTTCCAAGTACATCATTGAATGACAGGTTCCAAAAGAGTAGATACATGGGCTGGTGAAGGTTTTTGTCCATGAAAACAAGAGCAGCGATGCCAATATTTGCAACAATTATAAACAGATAAGAGAAAAAGAGAAAAAGAAACACAGGGTAGACAGAGCCCTTCGACACATTTAAGCCCTCAAGCTGGAGTGTGAAGCTGGTGTAGGTTGTGTAGGTGTAGTTTTCCATCAACCTGTAAAAATAGCAGATACAGGTGAATGTGTTAATTGCATTATATTAACATACACAGTTTGTCTACAATCAGAGGTTCTACCTAGTTTAAATGAACCTGCCAGCAATGCTTTGTCTTCCTTTTTTATGTCCCTTCTCGTTATTGATAATACTCACCAGCTTCAAAGGGATCAAGGGATCCTTGTTGCTGTTTTTATGAACTTGATTTGATCTTTTGGGGATTAGTGAGATTTACATCAGGTAACGTGTGATGCAACATAATGAAATTACAACTCACAACTTTTAGCTCTCAGACAAGGAAGAGAATATTTGTCCAACATCCTGCTCACCGAAGATTAAATCTACCCGTCTTCCTTCTTCAGTTCAGCTCCTTCCTTACTACAACAGACTGGTCCATCAACTGCTGCTGCATCGATCCGTGGATCAATCTCATGTTACATCCTTCCCTCACTGGTGAACAAGACCCCGAGATACTTTAACTCCTCCACTTGAGGTAGGAGCTCTCCTCCAACCTGAAGGGGGCAAGCCACCTTTTTCTGGTTATGAACCATGGCCTCAGATTTGGAGGTGCTGATTCTCATCCCAGCCGCTTCACACTTGGCTGCAAACTGCCCCAGTACATACTGAAGGTTCTGTCTTAAAGGAGCCAACAGGACAACAATCTGCAAAAAGCAGAGATGAAATCCCGTGGCTCCCAACCCAGACTCCCTCTGGCCCCTGGCTGCACGTAGAAGTTCTGTCCATAAAAATAAAGAACAGAACCAGTGACAAAAGGTCAGAGGTAGGTAGAGTAGCCAAAAATTGTACTCAAGTAAGAGTATTGTTACTGTAGAATAATATTACTCAAGTAAAAGTAAAAAGTATCCATCCAAATATTTACTTGAGTAAGAGTAAGAAAGTACCTGGTGAAAAAACTACTCAAGTACTGAGTAACTGCAGAGTAACCTCTGAGTTATCTGTTTAATAATGAGGACATGTATGTAATCAAATACATGAAAAAATTAAAAAGCAATGAACAAATTCAGATCTTGCCAAAGAACATCACTAAACAACCAAGACAATAAATGAAATACATAAATTAAGGCTAATTCAGCCACAATAACTTACATAGACTTGCATACAGAGGTCTATGAACTTTTCATAAACTGTGTGTGTGTCATGCTCCGTGTCGGACGGTTCACGCTTCCACATCGTCCATTAATTCCTGATCAGTTGACCATCATCCCTCACACAGGGCTGATGTCAGCAACCTGTTCAGAGCCAGAATACACCTGCTACTCACTGCAAACAGATCTCACATTGGATTGATAAAAATTAGTAACGAGTAGTGACCGGAATTAGATTAGATTAGATTAGATTCAACTTTATTGTCATTGCACATGTCACAGGTACAAGGCAATGAAATGCAGATAGCATCTAACCAGAAGTGCATAGCAGTGAATAAATACCTATGTACAATATAAACTTAGTATAATATACACAGTATATGTAGGAAGTGCAAGGTTGAAATTATATAAATAACTATGGAAACAGGTATGTACAAATTATAACAGGCTGTGACTATGATACAGTATGAGTAACTATGATGATATAAATGTCTATGGGTACAGGTATGTACAGACAATAAACAGGTTATTGACTATGATACAAGGCTATGACTATGATACAATTGTATGATTACAATGATTATGATATAATTAACAGTATGTACAGTAGTGCAATGAAGTAGGTGCAGTTGATAGTGCAGTGATAAGTCCAGTTCACTTTCCGAGGGGGTGGAGGGATGGGGGGTTGGTGTGTGTGTGTGAACGGGGGACGGGACATCGGGGGGCTGAGTTCAGCAGGGAGACAGCTGTAGGAAAGAAGCTGTTCCTGAACCTGGTGGTTTTTGTCCGTAAGCTCCTGTAGTGCCTCCCAGAGGGCAGGAGGGCAAACAGTCTGTGTGCTGGGTGGTAGGAGTCTTTTGTGATGTTTGTTGCTGTCCTGAGACAACGCTTCCTGTAGATGTCCTCAATGGCAGGAATTGAGGCTCCGGCGATGCGCTAGGCGGTTTTCACCACCCTCTGCATCGCCTTCTGGTCTGCGACAGAGCAGTTCCATACCAGGCTGTAATACAGTTGGTTAGGATGCTCTTGATGGTGCATCGATAGAAGTTCACCAGGATGTCTGAAGAGAGGTGGTTTTTCTTCAGGGTCCTCAAGAAGAAGAGGCGCTGGTGAGCCTTCTTGATCAGGCTAGAGCAGTTAGTCATCCAGGAGAGGTCCTGTGAGATGTGGATCCCCAGGAATTTGAAGCTGGTCACGCGCTCCACTGTCACGCCGTTGATGTGGATGGGTGACAGCATTCCTCCTGAAGTCCACGATGAGTTCTTTTGTTTTTGATGTGTTGAGCAGCAGGTTGTTGTCCTCGCACCACGCAGCCAGGCAATCCACCTCCTCCCTGTAGGCCGACTCGTCGTTGTCCTTGATGAGGCCAATCACCGTGGTGTCGTCTGCAAACTTGATGATGGCATTGGAGCTATGTTCAGGTTTGCAGTTGTGGGTGAAGAGGGAGTAGAGGAACGGACTCAACACGCAGCCTTGTGGTACATTGGTGTTTATGGTGAGGGTGGAGGAGCAGTGGTGGTCTAACCGAACATGTTGCGGCCTATTGGTCAAAAAGTCCAGTAACCAGTTGCAGGTGGGAGCTGTGATACCCAGATCTGTGAGTTTGGTTGCTAACTTAGAGGGGATGACTGTGTTGAATGCTGAGGTGAAGTCTATGAACAGCATTCTGGCATATGTGTCCTTATTGTCCAGATGTGAGAGGATAGAGTGCAGCGCTGTGGAGACTGCCTCTTCTATACTCCTGTTCTTGCAGTAGGCAAATTGGTGGGGGTCCAGGGTGGGGGGCAGGCAGGATTTGAGATGTGCCAGAACTAGCTGCTCTAAGCACTTGGAGATGATGGGGGTGAGTGCCACTGGACAGTAGTCGTTGAGGCACGTTGGAGTGCAGTGTTTTGGTACCGGCAAGATGGTGGTGGATTGTAGTCATTGATGACCCGAATGCCTTGCCACATGCATCGGGGGTTGGAGTTGGAGAAGCGCTCCTCAACATTCAGTTTGTAGCAGTGCCTGGCCTGCTTGATGCCCCATTTCAGGTCAGCCCTGGCTGTACTGTAGGCTTGTGCGTCTCCAGATCTGAAGGCGGTGTTGCGGGCCTTCAGCAGTAGACAGACATCCCTGTTCATCCAGGACCTCTGACTGGGGTACAGGGTGATCTGTTTCTGGGTGGTGACACCATCTATTGTGGTGGAGATGTAATCCATTACTGAGGAAGCGTAGCTTTCAATGTCAATATGGGAGTGAATGGTTACCTGAGTAGCAAACATATTCCAGTTTGTGTGCTTGAACCGGTCCTGCAGCACAGAGTCTGTTCCCATAGGCCACACTTTTATTGTTCTCACCGTGGGTTTCACATGTTGGATGAGTGGTGAGTACTTGGGGGATAGAAAAAGAGAGAGGTGGTCTGACTGTCCTATGTGGGGGAGGGGTGTCGCTCTTGAATAGACATGGTCCAGTGTCTTGTCTCCTCTGGTGTGGCAGGAAACATGCTGATGAAACCTGGGGAGGACTGTCTTCAGGTTGGAGTGATTAAAGTCACCCGCAACAATAAAAGCAGCCTCAGGGTGTGTTGTTTGCTGCTTGCTAATGGCTGCATGTAGTTCTTTCATTGCAAGTGTGATACACCTTAACAGGAGAACACTTGGTCTACACCTGATCTGTTATTCATATAATTGGTACTATTAGCCAGATGCTAAATAATAATTTGAATATTTTATTGAAAAAATGGGATGTAATGTAGGAGGAAAGAAAGGAGGAAAAAGGGAAAGCGGAACCAAAGTGCGGTGACCGTTCGACCGCGGTGCCCTAAGGTGAGGACCCCCCCCCCCTCTCTTCTCTCAAACAGAGATTCAGAGAAGAAATGGCGGTTCACTCCTTCACTAACTCTTGTCAAACTTCTGTTTTCCAGGTTGGTACACGGTAAAACTTACATAAACCACTCCCTCCTTAAGTGGATAGTGATGTGTTGTATGTGTAATGCACCCGCTGCTGAGTTTTTAATTTATGTATCTAAATTAACGAGCCGCGTTTATAATCGCGAGGTACGAGCTAGGTAAACAATGGCGCTAGCGGCCATCTAGCATGTGTGTACCGTGACTGTGTATGTGTGACTCGATATATTGGTGTTCTCACTCCCTGACATGTGTTATTTCGGTTTCTGTGGCATCCTGGTACATTAGAAAAAAAAGCTGTTAATGTTCAATGAAAGAAAGTCTACTTTTAGTATCTCTTTGACGTGATATAGGTGTCCGGTCTGTGTTTAAAGACACCATAAGTTGAATGGTTTTCCCTGTGTGTGTGTTGTTTCATGTTTTTGACTCTAAAGTCACTTGGATATTGATATAAACAAAACCAAAAAGGGTTTAAGACTTAGTTATATAATTATATTGGTATGTATGTATGTGAGAGATACAGGACTTGGGTTGAAAACAAATATACAACCATACAGATTAAAACATGAGTAACCATTCGGATATTATTGTACTGAAAAAAAGAGAGGTAATATTTATTTTTGTAAAGGAGTGATTTCTGTCCTTATGTATGAGTGAGATGTCTATATGTATGTGAAGAATAGAGGCGACGGTATTGAGCCACTCAAACTGAGACATGACTACACAGGGAAATGTCGAACATTCTGTTTATTATACTGTTTATGTTTATGCATACTGTGCTTTGTGGAATAAAACAAACAGAGATTCAGAGAAGAAATGGCGGTTCACTCCTTCACTAACTCTTGTCAAACTTCTGTTTTCCAGGATAGGGAAGGGTGGTGAACCCAAGCTAAAGATTCATTTGTTACCACGGTTACATTATCCTTTTGAAACCCGTAACACAAGCTTAGCATTAGCATCCGGTGGTGTGTAAACAGCAGTGACAATAACCGATGTGAGTTCTCCTGGGAGGTAGTAAGGTCGACATTTAACCATGAGAAACTTCACATTAGGTGAGCAGTGACTCTCAGTGATAACCGAGTCAGTGCACCAAGCATTGTTTATATAAATGTAGCTCAATGTAACAGAGTAAAAGTACCACTTCTTCTTCTCAAATATACTCAAGTAAAAGTAAAAATTATGCTGCATTAAAACTACTCTGACAAGTACAGTTTTTCCAAAAAGTTACTCAAGTATGTGTACTCGAGTAAATGTAGTACGTTACTACCCACCACTGAAAAGTGCAGCCCTACCGGAGTCCAACATGCTCTGGGAAAAGGTCTGACTTACTGCCGGCAATGTGAACCAAGCTCCTGCTCCAGTCATACAGAGACCGTAGACCTTAGCAGAGGGCCTAAGACCCCATGCCCCCGCAGGACTTGACCAGACTAGAACGCCACGAGGGACACAGTCAAATTCCTTCTCCAAGTCCACAATACTGCTGTATCATTCACAAATGTTTTGTTCAAAGGAATGAACTGAGTGAATGAAGTGAATGGAATCACTTTCCAAACTGATATGTTCTTTTCACAGTTCAGTTGAGCTGAGCAGCGAGGGTGCAGGATGGCAGTGGAACTGCCGCATAGTCTGCGAGTCACTGAATCACTCTCAAATCTGGTGGCGGCGATTATCATTGCGAGGGAATGGTGCATGTTCAGTGATGTGTACCATCACTCAGGGCTGAGGGCTCACGTTCACTGAGCATACTACTCAAAGTAGTGTTGTGTCATTTGTGAACTTGTTGTGTTGCTTGTAAACTCCTTTGTAGCACATTCAGTAAACGTACCAGTAAGTTCAGTGAAAGTACTGCACACAGTGAACGTACTGTCACTCAGGGCTGAGGGCTCACGTTCACTGTGTAGTGCATTCACTGAACATACTAATAAAGAATGCATTCACTGAATGTACTACACAGATGACAATGAGATGTTCGTGAATGTGCTACTGGAAGAAGTGTTGTGTTGTCCATGAACATGTAGTTGTGTTGATCGCGAACATCTGTGTAGTGCTTTCACTGAACGTACTAAATTTAAGTCTAAGCTTAAGACCTTCCTCTACGGCAGAGCTTTTAGATAGGGCTGGCTCAGGTAGTCCTGATCCATTTTATAGCTACGCTGCTATAGGCTTAGACTGCTGGGGGACACATCAGGGAGCCCTTACCCCCCCCACCTTTCCTCTTGCACACTTTGAATTGTCATTGACTGGCCCACAGATCTCTTCAGAGCTCCATCCCCCTGCACCAACCAACCAACCACCGCCTCCATCATCTCCTTTCTCCTGCTGTTAAACCAGTCTGCACTCCCTGCTCATGACCCTGTCTGCCGTCCAGTAGTCCCATTAAGCTGGCCTTCCCTCTCTGCCCAACAGGAGCTTCCTCCATCATTTTTCATCAACTGACTGATTCCATTTTCATGTTTTCCATATTCCATGTTGTAAATTGTTTTCTTGTCTGTATACAACATCTATTGCATGTCTGCCCGTCCTGGGTGAGGGATCCCACCTCTGTTGCTCACCCTGAGGTTTCTCCAATTTTTCCCTGTTAAAGGGTTTTCTTGGGAGTTTTTCCTCAGTCGATGTGAGGGTCTAAGGGCAGAGGATGTTGTCATAATACTGTGTAAAGCCCTTTGAGACTGTTCGTAAAAACGGGCTAAACAAATAAAATTGCCTTGCCTTGCCTGTAAGGAAGGCGTGTGAGATTTAGGAGACACTCAAAGTATTCCTTCCACCGCCCGACAATATCCCCAGTTAAAGTCAACAGCTCCCCACCTCCACTGTAAACACTGCTCGCCCTTCTTCAGACTTCCCTGACAGAGGGTCCCGCCAGATGTTCCCAACAGACCCTCACAATACGTTTGGGTCTGCCAAGTCTCTCCAGGTTCCTCCTCTGCCAGCAGATCCAACTCACCACCAGGTGGTGATCAGTAGACAGCTCAGCCCCTCTCTTCACCCAAGTGTCCAAGCGTACAGCCGAAGGTCAGATGACACAACCACAAAGTCGATCATTGACCTCTGGCCTAGGGTGTCCTGGTGCCATGTGCACTGATGGACACCCTTATGCTTGAACATGGTGTTTGTTATGGATAAACTGTGATTAGCACAGAGGTCCAGCAACAAAACACTACTTGGGTTCAGATCTGAGAGGCCGTTCCTCCCAGTCACACCTCCTCCGGTTAAAGGGGCTATAAGCTTGTGGTCAAAATTGTTGCTACAGTCAAATTCAAAGTACTGCAGTGTGTTGCCCCCCTCCCCAGACATGAGGTGGCCAGATAGCCACATGCCAACCTGTGCCCTGCGCTAGCTTTGTGGCAAGGGTACCCCAAGACTCACTTACACAGTCTCTACAGTCTCAAAGTAAAGATGATCATCCCTCTCTGTAATATGTTAGATTGCATTAGTTCCTACCTGCAGTGAGATGATGCAGCAGCAGTACATCTACATCTGTTATCATAGTCAAATATCTCCTACGTGTTTCTGTAGGTTGGGCAGGTTGTTGATGAATATTTAACTTTTTACTCTGACAGTTTTATTGTCCTGAGTCACAGTAACTATGAGCAGAGGTCACATCAACTCAGGTGATCTGCAGGTTATTGTTTCACTTCATGCCCCGTGTGTGTCTATGTGTGTGTTTTCAGCGCTGGCACAAACACACATACAGTGTTACCCTGCATCTACAAGAGCCTTAGTGCATGTTCTTCATGCTGTAGACAACCCAAGACAGGCGAACTGACCGGGCCGGACTCATCTCATGAACCCCTCCACACGTTCACCATCACTTTATTTAACAACAACACAGGCAACACACAGGCAGAGTGACAGGCTGCTGTCACTCTTATTTCTGCCAGGTGATATCAAGGAAATATATACCATAGCCGATAATCAAAATCGATCATTTGGAGATCATTTTATCTCCCAGCCCTAGCAGCAGCTCAGTGGTAACTGGCAACCTGGAGGCTGAAATGTCACTGACTTTGTCATTGGGAGATAGCAGTGGGTGGAAGGCTGAGAAAACACCAGCAAACTTAAGGGGTCTTTAAAGACATATGAATCAACATATTTTTCAATTACAATGTATTATCAGATATCAATGGATATCAAAGCACAATCATTTGACCTACTAATCCTACCATAAAGGAACAGAGAGCAATCGCAAGAATAAGGAATAAAGAGGTAATGCTACTCATATAGCTTATATAGCTTTATTATGATGACAAAACTTTCTTGAACTGAAACAAGTTGGACAAAAACTTCCATATCTCCTTCGACTGCATGCCATAAATTATGGGATTGAAGCTGCCAGGGATGATATGATACAAAATAGCAACAAATTTTCTACTGTCTGAGTACTGTGGGAAACGATGGAGAGTAATGATGAGCATACCACTGAGCAACATAATCAGATATACAACCAGATGAGTGCTGCAGGTCTTCAAAGCTTTACTGTTGAGAGACTTGTTCTTACTGGTCAGACAGACTACTGTAATCTTGGAGTAGGTGAGGACCATGCTGCCTATAGACCCTGTGAACAGGACCACAGTGAAAGTGAGGCCATAGATGTTATTGATAAACACACTCTCACAAGAGAGTTTGAAGAGTGCAGCATTGTCACAGTAGGGGCTTCTGATCAGAGTTCTGCATCTGTTCAGTCTTATGGTCAGACCAAGCAGAATCCCCACCAGAACAAAGCCCACTCCCCAGGCAGAAACCGTCAGCTTCACTAACATCTTGTTGGTCATTATGGCAGAATAACGCAGTGGATTACAGATGGCTACATATCTGTCAAAAGCCATGATCATGAGCACAGTGTGAGCAGTGGTACTGAACATGTGTGTTGTGAAAGCTTGAACCACACACTCATAGTAACTGATGAGACGTTCAGAGGGAGGACGCAGCATGTCTATGAGCAAACGGGGGACCATGATAGAGTTTCCAAGTATGTCATTGACTGACAGGTTCCAAAAGAGTAGATACATGGGCTGGTGAAGGGTTTTGTCCATGAAAACAAGAGCAGCGATGCCAACATTTGCAACAATTACAAACAAGTAGGAGAATAAAAGAAAAAGAAACACAGGGTAGACAGAGTCCTTGGAGACATTTAAACCTTCCAGCTGGAGTGTGAAGCTGTTGTAGGTGTAGTTTTCCATCAACCTTTAAAACAGATAGAAGTGCAGATGGTGTACATTAGATTTGACTGTGATCACAGGTTATGTCTTCCTTTGTGTGTCCTATTAAGTTTTCCATCAACCTCTAAAAAGGCAATATGCTTCACTGCAAGAATATACAGAAAGAAACTAAGTCAATGTGTTTTACATCTCCTTACAGCTTGACAGCGCCACCTACTATTAGGGTCTTGTCCTTGAATCTCTTATCTTCCCTCTTGTGTCTCGCTGCTCATTGTTGAGAGTATCCACTAGCCCCAATCAAGAGCTCCTTTGTTGGAAGGTTTTATAAACATGATTCCATCTTTTGGGGAATCAATGATCCTTACGTCACATAATATGTGACACTGATAAATGATTATGCTGAATCATAAGTTCACTTGAATATCATTCTTACCTTTCCTTTCACAAAAACTTCTTACTCTTTAAGGGTTTTTAGTTTTGACTAAAGACAAGTCATCAGTCATACAATAGACATAGTTGAGTTACCCCAATTTGGAGGACACCATTCTTGTTTAAAGTAGTATTTTTTCATTGTATTAGCACAACTTATCAGTGTCAACAGTGGGGATGAGGACTGAATTTGGTACTTTAAAAACAAGATCACAACTCATAGCTGAGAGACTTTTAACATGTTGTTGTGACCATGTTAAAAATTCACCTATATCTGCAATAACAACATATAAAAATCTACATTCAGTGACACTCCCGTGTTCCACTTCGGTTTCGACTTCAGTGCCCTTTTGTTTTTTCTGCCTGTTTTTTTCTGTGGAAAAATGACTAAATTAGTTTTAGGAATTTGCTTCTAGTAGTAGGTTGTTCCCTCCGACCAGGCACAAAAGTTAAATTTTGTATTGATTTTGGCGACCCCTTGGACAAAAGTGGTAGGTCTCTCTTTGTGGGTCTGGTCCAAATATCAGCCATGATGAAAATATAGAGATGCAATTGAGCTCGTTTTTTACTTGCTAGTGTAACCGGTCCGCATTGTGTTGTGTAGAAAGACCACAATTCTCCTTTTCAGCCAGCAGGGGGAGGTTTATTACCTGGACATAGTGACACAAGTGCCAACACAGCACAACATTCTTCACATGAGTCTCACACACCTCTCTCCTCAGCGGCCATATTACTGACTGAGCGTGTAACATGCATGTAATCATCATCAATCTTATCATAATAAAGTCACAGAAGAACTTTCTCAAATTACAAACCCCCCCCAGAACCCACTGGCGACATTTTAGTAATTTTGTACACATAAAGAAATATATATATCAACATCAATACCAAACAGGTAGATGAAAAATATAGAAAACACATATCACAAATATAATATTAAAAAAATGTACAAATGCGAATGGGAGCTCACCTGGACATAGCGACACAAGTGTCAACACAGCACGTCATTCTTCACATGAGTCTCACACACCTCTGGAGGAGGGGAGAGATAGCAAGTGCATGAGAGACTAGGACAGAACGCTATCATTAGCTTAGCTCCGAATCGCGACGATCGCTCACAGAGCGCCGTGCAAAAAGGCACTTATTACCAAATACAAACATAACACACCCATTCACTTAGCCAACAGAAAAACCACAGTATAAAACTGTCTGAACATAGCATTACAACCATTCACTTCACATGTTTAGTTTCTTTTCTCAGGTGGGAGCACACTTTACGCTTACCTCTCCTCAGCGGCCATATTACTGACTGAGGAAAAATAGCGCGACGAACACAGGATGTTGACATCACAAGGAGGGGTTACGTTACCAAAATAAAATGAACATAACCAAAAGTCAAAATAAAAGCTCCCATGAACAAATATTAAAGAAGGACATATATATATATATATATATATATATATACATATATATATATATATATTAAAACAATCAGTAATAACAACAAAATTAAGCGATTTTTGGTGAAATCAAATAAAAAAAGAACCCATCGGTTACACTAGCATAGAAACAATGCAACGCTAATTTATAGCATCATCAAATGTGCTGTCTCCTCCGCTCTGAGTACCGTACATCATTTCATCGTCCGGTGTACGGACCGATCCACTGCCTACCGAAGGTATGGATGGCCTTATTTGCTGTTGCAGGTCATACAGAGACATCAGCAGAAACGAGAGACTTTTTTTTTTTTTTTAAAGTGTACCGTTTTTTCCTAAATAAACAAACAGTGCAACGCTTGGATTGCAGCACTCTGAAGGGATAACTGGACACCGTCAGCAAACTCTAGTGTCTGCAGCACTCATTTCCAGAGGGCACTTCTGTTCTACATATTTATTAAAAACCTTCCTCTATCCTCCCCTGGCTGCCATACCCAATTATATGCCGATGATACTATCATTTATACGACGAGCACCAATATATCAGAAATGGAAACACTCTTGCAATCTGAATTTAGTAATATCCAGAACTGTCTTAGCCATAACAGACTATTGCTAATTGCTAAGTGTTAATTGCTAATGATGTAACAGCAATAATGTAACAGCATAATTCAGTAATATCTTATGACAAGCTGCATTGGGACCGATCTGCCTGCTTAGACTAGCTAGTGCTGTCGCTGTAGATGACAAACCAGATGTTGTGTAGAACAGGAAAAGCTGCACATATGCAGATTCCATGTTCTTGTTTTAAAAGTTGAAAGGGTCTATATGGGGTTGTCAAAGTTAACATGATAGTAATGGCTTAAAGGGATAGTTTGTATTTTTTGACATGAAGTTGTATGACGTCCCCATTAGCAGTCGTGCATCAACAGTGACTTTTCCCATACTGCATCCCATGAGCAGAGTTCTGGCCAGGTTTTGGTGTTGAAGAAAGTAGTTCCGGCTAGTTGCTGGGGTCACAAAAATAAAGCGTTTTGCTTCTCAAAACAATATGCGTTCAAAAGAGTAATACATTTGCATCACAAATCCGTTGTCCATGAAAAAGTCAGACCTCATAATCGCTCTGCGCTATTTCCTCTCCCTTCATATTGCTGCGTGCTGCTGCTTGTCGACTGCTGGGCTCCTTTCCATCAGCTGTTTCACAGTGTTTACTACTCGGATAGTGAAAGTAAACATGTCTATGACACAAGTGATGAAGACATTCCTTTTAGCTTTTCCCTTTGGAACAATTTCTGTTGTGTTTAAAGTGCTATATGAATAAAGCTGAGTTGAATATACAAATAAACTTGTCTTGTCTATTTTTCTCTGGATGGTACAACAGGTGGATCTGGACTAACTTTGGCTGAAGAAGGCTGGAGGCCAGTGTTTAAGAGAAAAATCTGGCTCAAACATTTGGATAAACTGGCTAGATGTTGATGATGATTTTGGCCATTTTTTAAAGTTTTTTTTTTTGGGGGGGGGCGGGGGGGGGCTTTTGCCTTTAATTAGGACAGTAGAGAGAGATAGGAAATGGGGAGACAGAGAGAGGGGGGGGTGAGATGCAGCAAAGGGCCACTGGAGGATTCGAACCACAGCTAGTTGCAGTGAGGACTTTAGCCCCTGTACTGTATATGAGTCCCTCACATGTTAGAAATATTTCCTCTCACTGTGGATTAACAGGAAGTGACTGGAACACATCTGAGGCAGCCTCAAGGAGGTGAAGGAAAACCTCACCTCCTGTCAGTGGTTTAGTAGTGAAGCTGAATTATTATGGAGCTGTCATTAAAGGGATAGTTCAGTATGACATCTCCATAAACAGTGGCGTGCATCAACAGTCACTTTTCAAAGCAGCACAGCTGTCGACAGGCAGCAGCGCGCAGGGATACGAAGGGAGGGAAAAAAGCACAGAGCGATTGTGAGGTCTGACTTTTTCATGGACAACGGTTTTGTGATGCAAATGTATTTCTCTTTTGAACGCATATTGTTTTGAGAAGCAAAATGCTTTATTTTTGTGACCCCAGCAACTAGCCGGAAATACTTTCTTCAACACCAAAACCTGGCCAAAACTCTGCTCACGGGACGCAGTAGGGGAAAAGGCACCATTGCTGCACGACACTGCTGATGGGGACGTCATACAACTTCATGTCAAAAAATCCAAACTATGCCCTTAATGCCGCTATTTTTATTTTTATTTTTTGGATATGTAATCAAAGCACATACCAGTGACGCAGTAGTACTGTGTGGATGGCAAGAAAGATACAGGCCTTTTGAATGGCAAGCTCAGCTTCCAACCCCTGCCAAATGGTGCACTATCGGCAGAGAGTGAAAACAAATGTGTGAGTGAACCTGAACCGTATGAGATGAAAAATGAAACAAATGAAACAATGTGTGAAAACACTCAGTTACCACCAAAGAACATAACTAATTCCACATGCTGGCCAAGCACACAGCTGATGCAGAGAGCCCTCCTCCCTCTTGGCAAGAGCAGACCAACTGTACAACCAGTTCACCTCAGAGGTTATTCTGGAGAGTATTCTGGACAGTATTTGTCTTTCTTGCAGATTGTTGTAATAATAATAAAGATACATTTGCAGAAAGCAAATATATTTTTCCACTCACATGTTTCTAAAAGTATTTAACATTTTAAAAAAATATCCATTTTTAGGAAAATTCAGAACAGATCAAAAATAAGCGATTAATCGTGAGTTAATTATGGAAATCCTGCGATTAATGGCGATTGAATATTTTAATCGATTGACAGCCCTAATATATCAGACAAAAAGAGAGAGGGTGGTGAGGCACAGTATTTACTGACTATGTGTGAATGTATGGTTTTAACATTAAACTAATACTGAGCGTGAGAGGGAAATAAGCCAGTGAGTCTTTATTATGATGGAGAAACCTTCTAAGACTCAGACAAGTTACATGTACAAATCTTCTCAGATTGCATGTCACAAATAAAGGGATTATCTTCTCTGCGATGTGGCACAATATGGATACACATTTCACTGGGTAACATCATCAGATGAGTGCTACACATCCTCAGGGCTGAACATATGGCAGGACTACTTGTACTACACACAAATTGTTACTTTTGGAAGGCAGGATACTGAGGCATTCTTAGTCATAAGGCTTATTTTTCTAAATAAAAAGAAATTATTTTAGCACTTTGAAAAAAAATTCTTAGACTCAAAAAACTTTGATAAGAATTTTCGTATCTCTTTGGACTGCACACCATAAACAATTGGGTTTAAGCTGCTAGGGATGATTTGAAACAAAATGCTAGTAATTTTCCTATACTCTGCATACTGTGGGAAGCGATGTAAAACAACCATCAACATTCCACTGAACAACATTATCATATACACAAGCAGATGAGTGCTGCAGGTCTGTAAGGCCTTTCTGTTCAGAGACTTGTTCTTACTGGTCAGACAGATTACTGTAATCTTGGTGTAGGTGAGGACCATGCTGCCTATAGACCCTGTGAACAGGACCACAGTGAAAGTGAGGCCATAGATATTATTGATAAACACACTCTCACAGGAGAGTTTGAAGAGCCCAGCATTGCTACAATAAATGCTCTTGATCAGAGTTCTGCATCTGTTCAGTCTTATGGTCAGACCGAGCAGAATCCCCACCAGAACAAAGGCCACCCCCCAGGCCGAAACCGTCAGCTTCACTAACATCCTGTTGGTCATTATGGAGGCATAACGCAGTGGATTACAGATGGCTACATATCTGTCAAAGGCCATGATCATGAGCACAGTGTGAGCAGCGGTACCAAACATGTGTATGGTGAAAGCTTGGAATACACACTCATAGTAACTGATTAGACGTTCAGACGGAGGATGTAATATGTCTATAAGCAAACGAGGAAAAATGATAGAGTTTCCAAGTATGTCATTGACTGACAGGTTCCAAAAGAGTAGATACATGGGCTGGTGAAGGTTTTTGTCCATGAAAACAAGAGCAGCGATGCCAGCATTTGCAACTATTATAAAAAGAAAAGAGAATAAAAAAATAAGAAACACAGGGTAGACAGAGTCCTTGGTAACATTTAAAGCCTTCTAACTGGAGTGTGAAGCTGTTGTAGGTGTAGTTTTCCATCAACCTGGAAGAAGCAGTATAAAAAGACCAAAAATAAACACTCAGTCAACTGCTTGATTGCAGCTACTGTTTTGAAAAAAATAGGGTTTATTTCACAGGTAGACAGGTAGACACAGGTAAAAAGAAAGAAAGCAAATACAAGTGAAGGTGTTATACGTTGTGCTCCATTAACAGTTTGACTGTGATCAAAGGTTCCACCTACTTTGAGTGACTATACCTTCAATCTCTTGTCTCCCCTTTCTTGTACCTCCCTGCTCATTGTTGATACTCACCAACTCCAATCCAGAGTTTCTTTGTTGGAAGTTTTTATAAACATGATTTTATCTTCAGGGGAATCAGTGTTCTTTATGTCCAATAATGTGTGATGTAACACATGCAACAAAACAGAACTTTTGAACTTTCAGTGAATTTATCAAGAGAAAATTGACTAAAGAGAGTGTTTAGTGAGGTAACACTGATCACTTTGTCCTCTCCCCCCAGAAGTTTGTCCTCAAGTCCAAGGTATTGTTTGTACTAAATTCGGAGGGTTTTCCAAAAGCATTTTGGAGATATTGCGTTCAATTGGTGCAAAATAATGTTTTGTGAGGTCACTGTGAACTTGACCTTTGACATTGAGCCACTAAAAGCTAATCAGTTTATCCCTGAGCCCATGTGAACATTTAACACAAGGTGTTATGGAGTGTCACAAGGTCAAAAACCACTTTTTATGAGATCACTCTGACTATGACATTTTACCTTATACCATCAAAACCCAATCACATTGCTCTTGAGTCCCGGTGCCAGACATTTACCAAATCTAAAGAAGCCCTGCAAGTTATCAATGAAATACTATCCAAGAAAAATGTATAAGTAGAGTAAGAGGCTCAGCAGCCCTGTGGGGAGTTGGTGCTGAGGCTGACTGAGATGTGGTAGGGCTTACCTGGACCCTCTGGATGTGATCAGCCAGGACCATCTTGATCCAGAGGCAAATGGAGTGAGATATTCCCATGTCTTAGAGTTTGATCACCAGTCTGTTGGGGAAAATGGTGTTAAATGCTCAACTGAACTTCACAAACAGCAGCCACATGTTCCAGGTGGGCCAGGCAAGGGTAAGGCAAGTGTAGCCCAGTGTTCATAAAGCTGTATAAAGGCATGTTTCATCACGCATACCTATGTGTGTGTGTGTGTGTGTGTGATTGAGAGTTGGCATTTTAAGGGTCAAGTCAAGCTGATTCAGGATCAGCCAATTGCGTTGTCTGATGATGTGAAGTGGCCAAATAGGCAGCAGCTCTGCCATAGCCCTTCTGTGAAGAAGCAGAGAGGCGAGACCACATCTTGCTAGATTGGCAAAGAGTTCCTCTGCTTGAGGATTTTGTGAATGTGAATGCATGTTAAGACAGCTAAAATTCGCTGTGTGGAGTCCACTGGGTGTTAGGGTGCCACATTCTGCTTGGAGGTCATTATTTGTGTGTGTTGATGTTTAGTATTTGCCCTGCTGCTATTGGTCAATGAGTAGAAACGCCAGGTTTTCTCTGTGGGGATTGGCCAAGGGGCGGGACAAGAGGGATCGGGGGGGCACTGGAGGGAGAATCGGTGTGTGCTCCTAAGCATGACCGCTGTGTTTTTCTTTCTCGCCATGGCGATTAGTCTGCAGCTAATTTCGCTAAGGTAGAGTGTGTGTAATGAGTGTAATCTCACTCTTACGTTATGTGAAGGGTTAACTGATGTACGTTGTGATTGAAAGACTGTGAGCTACGGAGCTAATGAGCCACTCCACAGACGGCTACGGGATAGCACAAATGCTAATGGTGTGCTAGTGCTTCATGGACAGACTGTGACGCTCGGACAGGGTCAAGGACAGTGCGCGGCGGGATCGGACCAACTCGGGCGAGCAGTGGTGGGTTGAAGGAGACCTGCCGTGTCTCTCCTCCAACGCCAACGGACGTTGTCGCGGCACCGAGGGTGGTAACGAGGAGTAGCTGCAGCGAGTCTCGGACGAGGCCCGGACTTTTTTTCTGCATCATCGGGGGCAGGACTGGTGATTCACAGTGGGTGAGTGAGCACGGCATCGGGCATCGTGTCGCCAAAGTTTCAACACACAACGCATCCACAAACAGGCCTGCAAGGGGGGGTTTGTTATTTTCTTTGCCGGCTGTTTTATTATTTTTTATGTGGGCCCACACTAAAGTTGAGACGTAACATTCTGTGTTTCAGAGATTCTGGTTGAGTAACTGGTTCATATTTTCTTCCTGAAAGAGGTTCATACATTTCCATAAAGGGTTCAGAGAATGTTAAGGGCACTTGCCTGTTTTTTTTTTTTGGGGGGGGGGGGGGGGGTTACTTATTCCTGAGAGTAAAGGTCACCTATTTGATTTTTCTGAAATAATATATCTTGGGTTATTAACACTCTAAAAGAGAGAAAGTGACATTGGTATTTCTCAACTAGCCTTATGTTGCATAAGGTGCATCAATATTTTGTTTGTGTGAATAAATAATGCATTTATTTTAATTCATATTCCTGTGGGTTGAGTTAATAAATAGGGCTTTAAAAGGTAATAAATAGTGTGTAAAAGCTACACAAAAGTTCTTTAAAAATCAGAGGTGTAAGGAATCAAAATATTAAACTCTTGTGTCATTTTCAGTTCATGGTTTCTGAAGAGTTTTCAGGTAAGCTGGGTTACAGGTTATAGAAATTAAAGCAATCTCATAGTTAATAGCATCAGTCACAACTAAGTGAAAGAACCCTTAGTGCTGTACCTTAGAGCAAGGATACGAAGAAAGCGCTACACAGACTTCATGTTGTTGTTGTTCTTCTTATTACTAAAATAAATGAATGAGTTTACAACCACACGTTCATCAGGTCTGTGTTGAAAACTCGATTGATTAACTCGATTTTAACTTATTTTGATCAACTGAGGTGAATTAAAAGCCACGCATAGACAGACCGATATGCAGTGATGCGTTCATTATACGTAGTGTCACACTGGGTGCGCCGAGATGAGTGTGGCGGCGCAGTAGGGGGAGGTGTCGACAGATTCAGCTTAGCACAGTGACAATTTCTTGCCAAAAGGCTTTGCTTCAAGTGCACTGAAAGCTCGCCAGCTCCAACCTGGTCTACTCTTGGCGCAGCTGGTCGAGTGGTAGTTTGGCTGACCGGTGCAGTGTGCACACGTTACCGAAACCTCACAGGCAGGTTTCCAGAATGTCAGGCACCTTTCAATGCAATAAATCAGTGGTTCTCACTATGATGACCAACATTAAAATACAGTAACATAGAAGGCCTAAATATTCATCAAAAACAAGGTGGAACTTTTATTCCTTACAAGTAAATATTTAATATTGTCAGCCACTGTAACATTATACACAGTTTGTACCAGCTACCATGGATAACCATCAATGACAGCGGCAGTTTCAAACACTACGCAGCCTATGGCTACCCAGAAGCACTTGCAAACTTTTTAACAGTCTTGACTTAATTTGTGTCTCCTTTCATTTTCATGCCATTAGTTGATAAGATATTTCCATACATTCTAATATGTTTGATAGTATTTCATGTTTAATTTTTTTTTTATTATTATTTTATTATTTATTACTCTATTCACTAAATAAAGAACAACTAAAACAGGAGCTTCCAGTGCCTTAAACTTCCAAGTGGGGGGGGGGGTAAAATCCCTACAGGAATGCACCTCATAGGGTGGAAATTGTTTTTAAAGTGCAGAACAAAGTTTGAGGTCAGTCTGAAACAGGAAAATCCACAGTTCTCTGTTTTCCTGTCTCAAGTAAACAAATAAAATTCTCTGAAATAATAATATAATATAATATAATAATATCCAATTTCTGTATGTTAACACACAATCACTAGCCTTCTTCCTTCCTTTCCTCTCTCCCACCCTCACTCATCTACCTTCCTCCTTCCCTATCATTCACCTCCCTGCTTCCCACTCTCTCACTCCCTCAGTGTCCAAAGTGTCTAATTTGCGTGCATTCTGTCTGACTTCGGTACTCAGCAGAGCTGCAGTGACTACCTGTTGTTGCTCCAGGTAGCGCTCAAGCATTTCCAGTGAGCTGTTCCAACGTGTTATAGAATAGAATAGAATAGAATACTTTATTGTCATTGTAACTTCAATACAACGAAATTGAGTGCAATCCTCATATGGTAAAAAAAAAAACAACAACAACAATATCCATGATAAATAAATAATAAAAGTGCATGAGGCCTCACATCCCACTAACACACAATCACATTCATGAAGAATGAGCTGAGCTCTGGTAGCAGCAATTCAGTGTTTTGATGGCTGTTGGGTAAAAACTGTTTTGCAGTCTGTTTGTTCTAGTTTTCATGGACCTGTATCTCTTGCCTGATGGCAGCAGTTCAAACAGTTTGTGACCGGGGTGTGATGAGTCTTTTAAGATGGCATAGGACTTTTTGAGGCAGCGGGCACTGTGCACTTCCTCCAGAGAGGGAAGAGGGCAGCCGATGATCTTTTGTGCTGCCTTTATTACCCCCTGAAGCCTTTTCCTCAGTGCCACAGTGCAACTGGGGAACCACACGCACAGGCAGTATGTTAAAATGCTCTCAATTGAGCATTGATAGAAGGACACCAACAGCTTCTGAGGGATGTTGTTCTTCCTTAGAAGCCTCAGGAAGTAAAGTCTCTGCTGGGCCTTCTTCACTAGCCCAGTGGTGTTGACACCCCAGGTCAGGTCCTCCGTTATGTCCACTCCCAAAAAGCGGAAGTTGTGGACCCTCTCCACACAGACCCCCCCAATCAACAGCGGCTGGATGGCTGTCTTCTTTCTCCTGTAGTCCACCACGAGCTCCTTAGTCTTGGTGGTGTTGAGGAGCAAGTTGTTGTCTGTGCACCAACTCACTAGCCGTTCCACCTCGTCTCTGTAGGCGGACTCATCCCCCCTTGAGATGAGTCCAACTACTGTGGTGTCGTCCGCAAATTTGACTATGGTGTTACTGTGGTGGGTGGGAGTGCAGTCATGGGTGTAGAGGGTATAGAGCAGGGGACTCAGCACACAGCCCTGCGGGGAGCCGGTGCTGAGGCTGAGGGCTGTGGAGGTATGGTGGCCCACTCGGACTCTCTGTATACGGTCTGTTAAAAAGTTCTTAATCCAAAAGCAGGTGGGGTGTGGTATTCCAATTGCTGACAGCTTTGTCACCAGTCTGTGTGGGAGGATGGTATTAAACGCAGAGCTGAAATCTACGAAGAGCAGCCGAGCATAGCTCCCCTGCTGCTCAAGGTGAGTCAACGCAGCATGAAGGGCTGTGGCTACAGCGTCTTCAGTAGATCTATTTGCCCTGTAAGCAAACTGGTGTGTGTCAAATGTGGGGGGGATGAATGACATAATGTGGCTCCGAACCAGTTTTTCGAAGCACTTCATCAGCACTGGAGTAAGTGCTACTGGCCGGTAGTCATTGAGGGTGGAAATATGTGGTTTTTTGGGCAGGGGGATTATGGTGGAGGACTTCAAACAGGATGGAACGGTGAACTGGGAGAGTGACTGGTTGAAGATCTTGGTGAAGACCCCCACCAGCTGGTCTGCACAGTCCTTTAGGACCCGTCCACAGATGCCGTCGGGACCAGCTGCCTTCCGTGGGTTGACAGCCCGCAGTGTGCGCCTCACGTCATGCTCCTCCACCGTGAAGATGATGCCACTGTTGGCTGTGGGATGTAGCACTACTGCCTCAGGTAGATTAGCCTCGAAACGGGTGAAGAAGTGGTTCAGCTCCTCCGCCAGCGAGGCATCCCCATCAGCAGCCCGGGGTTGGTCCTGTAGTTGGAGATGTGCTGTATTCCCTGCCACACCTGCCTGCTGTTGTTGCTGTCCAGGTGGTGCTCAATCCTCCTCCTGTAATCTGCCTTGGCCGTGCGGATGCCTTTCTTGAGATTGGAGCGTGCTGCACTGTACAGAGCCCCATTCCCTGTTCTGAAGGTGGTGTTCCTCTCCTTCAGCAGCTGCCGGACCTCCTTTGTCATCCATGGTTTCTGGTTGGGATAGACCCGAATGCGTTTATCCACCGTGACAGTGTCTATGCAGTACTTAATATAACATAACACACTGTCCGTAAACACCTCCAGGTCTGGGTGTTCAAATATGTCCCAACAAGTCCTGTCAAAGCAGTCCTGCAACTGCTGGGAGGCGCCGTCGGGCCATGTTTTTACAGTCCTTATGGTGGTAGGGGCAGTTCTCCTGAGGGGGGTGTATGCTGGAACCAAAAGCAGTGACAGGTGGTCTGACTGGGCTAAGTGTGGTAGTGGCTTGGCCCTGTAGCCTTTCTTAATGTTTGAGTAGACCTTGTCAAGTGTGTTAGCTCCTCTGGTCGCACATTTGACGTGCTGATGTAATTTTGGGAGCACTGCTTTAAGGTCCGCGTGATTGAAGTCCCCCGCAATAACACATACAGCATCAGGATACCTGCTCTGCTGACTGTTAATGCTGTCATGTAAAAGTCCAAGAGCTACGCTAGCGTTAGCATCTGGTGGGATGTAAACACCAGTAATCAAGACAGCAGTGAACTCTCTGGGGAGGTAAATGGGACGACACTTGATAATCACATACTCCAGATCCGGGGAGCAGTGACAGTCTATGGTCACCGTGTTAGTGCACCAGGTGTTGTTGACATACACACACAGTCCCCCTCCTCTGCTCTTACCGGAGTCACTTGTCCTGTCCTGACGATGTATTGTGTAGCCTGTTAGCTGTACGACCGAGTCTGTGATGAGAGAGTGTAGCCAGGTTTCTGTGATCAACAGAATGCAGCTGTCCTTCATGGCACTGTTGATCGTAACCTGGAGCCTCAGATCATCCATCTTGTTTGCGAGGGATCTGGCGTTGGTGAGGAAGATACTGGGAAGCGGTGGTTTGTGGGGTTGCCTCCGTAGCCTTACTAGCACGCCGGCTCTGCAGCCCCTCTTCTGATTCCTCTCCCGACGCCTCCTTCTTCGCCTCCCCGCTGGGATGGTAATCCACGGGGAGCCGGGGTGCCTCGCAATGTCCTCAGGGACATTGTGTGAGCGGATAAAGTCCGAAGATACGCTTTGCTCGTGGCAGACTCCGATTTTAAGGAGATCCTGACGATTGTACTTTTCGCAGAAAGTAAACCGCATACAAAGCAACAGACTCAACAAGAACACACTCAAACGCAAGTACCGACAGGGAAAGCACTGAGCCGCTGCAACTACGTGCGCCGCCATCTTGTCCTGAGACGGTTTACCTTCAAACCTGCCTGTGAGGCACGGTTCAGTGTATGTGCAAAACACTTATGTGTGGGGAAAGTCCAGCCTCTTTCACCACTACATCCATGTTTACTCACAATAATTGACATATTGCCTGGTATGTACGTCAGGGCAGCCTGGCAGTGTTTGCACATTGTCCAGTGTTTCTCTGTTACCTTTTCTCCTTTGTCATTCTTTGATATGGGGAAACCAAAATGTTTCCACACCTCCTCCGATTTAAACGTTGCGGGAGCATCTGTGTTTTCAATATCCTCGTCTGTCTCCATGTTGTCACATGTCTCACTGCTCTCTTCTGTTTCTGTGATTTTAGTGGCACATAGTCTACAGGCAGGAGGGCAAAGGATCATGGGCAAGTGCTAAGGCTCATGGTCTTTAGGTAGTTTTTATGCTATTCTCGTCACTTTGTTCCAGAGTGGCTGTGAAATTGATTATATTGACTGAACTTAAAGTACAGTTTTTGCCTGGAGCCCAAACTTTTCATATTGTTACATATCAACGATAATACCAACACAGTTTTATTATTGCGATATCGCGATATTGTAGTATGTAGTATATTGTAGTTTAAGTATTGTATTATCATTATTTATGTACATAATGTGCATAGTAGAAACCCTGCTAACAGCTCTCTGACCCTCCCAGGACACACAAACCACAGACTGGAGATGGGACTGTGTTTCATGTTATCCTAACTTGATACAAACTGATTTAAAGTTGTGCATATTAGACCTGGACAACAGCAACAGAGAGAAACAGTTTGATTAGACACGGGATAATTTGATGTCTATGCACAAGATGCTCATTGAAACAGCCTGTCATATCCCTGGAACTACTAGTGACAGGCACACAGCCAATCATTTAATAGCTGTGCAGTTCGGTACCATCGCCATGTGTGTTTACTGACAACAGAACAGCATGAAGGGAGAAGATGAGTGCTGAAGGAGAGGAGATTGTTAAAAAAAAAAAAAAAAAAGACCAATCCACCCGGACGTGCTGGTTTGGTCTGTGCCAAACATATATACAATATATACACAATATATAGCCTACCTTTTTAGCACCTACCAGTATACCTGGCAAGCTTATAATGCAATGACCTTAAACTAACCACAGAGAGACCTTACTACACTCATTACGTAGAGACCTTAAACCTACCACAGAGCACAATGATGTTCCAACGGCCAACAATGCTGTTAGCACTGTTAGAAACGTGTTTACTGCTCATACGCGACACATTCACATTCATCATGACATTTAGGCCACCAGCTGTTGTGGTATTGAAGGAGATGGAGCTCAAGTGGGTCTGGCCCAATGTCATGGCTGGTGCGTGGTGCAGGATCTCGCCGCCAAGTTGCTACAAGACAAAGTTATATGGCGTCGCATCATAGGCTATTATTATACCATATAACTTTATTTATACACTTTTATATGTGGAGGCGGCCCAGGAACAGCGGTAGCAGCATACGTGACATTTCAATGACTGAATACCGACCCAAAAAAAAAAAAAAACGGCGATGTGTGTACACTACTCATCTTTGTTACATGGGATTTAAATATAGGTTTCTAAATGTGAGTGTCTTTATTAGTGGAAAAATGTTTGCCTTACCTGTAATCCCACCGAAGCCCTAGATGCTTATGGCTGTTTTATTTTTCATAATTTTCTTTTTTTTTACACTGGGCAACAGTTCTCAGTGTATTAGGACAAACCTGATTAAAAATATTAGCAACCTCCTCCCAGGCTACTTTTGCTTCATCAGTCGATGGAGGTCTGAGGAGAGGAGTTCATTTGATTGGTGAAGATCTGAGTCGCCTGTGTTTACCCCACTCACGCCGTCTCCCCTCCCTCTTTCCCACTTGCACCGGTAGGAGGGACGGAGGTGGGAAAGAGGAGGACTTGCCAGGGTGAACAGTACATGAAACTCACAAAATGCGCCTGGACATACCTCGTTGGCATGGTGCAGCTGAGCTGTGCTGCGCTTGTGCCAGGTCTGTGAAACTAGAGCCCTAACTGTTCTTTGAGGAGGAGAAGTGGGGAGTAGGGGGAAAAGAATAAGGACTCTATGATATAAAATATATCATTTACATTATTTACGAAAATGCCTCACTCGCCTGGTATGCCAACAGTGTGTGTCTGTAATGAAGAGAGTCACATCACAGGCCTGACATTTGCATTGGTGCAAAGGTATTTTTGTCTTGTGCCCTGCAGTGAACAGACTTTCTATACGGGGCCCATGTCTTGATCTTATCTTGCTTAAAATGCATAAATGGTAATGTATACATTATTTATTGCATTTACGGCTGATTTTCTGATAATCACGATCATACAAAGCAGCAGAGCAACCACCTTGATGTAAATGAACACTCTTTGGCACTAGGGGTGGGTATTGCCAAGAACCTCACGATACGATATGTATCACGATACTTTAGTCACAATACGATATGATATTGTGATATCTAAATTTTGCAATATATTGCGATATTCTACATAGTTCACTAGAAAATACTGTTAGTTCATGGGACAAACTGAGTCAAAACAGTGAAAGTGAAATTATCCATGCCATTTTATTGTAACATTTGCATGAACAACACACTGAAAAGTGCAGTGTGCATTATTCTTAGTCTCCCTGAGCACAATGACACATAAAGTGCAGTGTGTCATTGTGTAAAAATAGAATGTCTATGCATACATATTGCAAAAGTACTATGTTACTGAACACACTGAGCTGAAATGTATGAGAAAATAAAGTGTGCATAGCATTTTTATTTAAACAAAACAAAAATTGTAACAAAGATACTCATACATAAATGGGTCTACTTGTACTTGACTTCTTTTGTTTTTAGATTTTTGTGGAGAAAGAGAATCTGATCCACATGTTCTGGAGTGAGTGTACTCCTCTGTGCAGTTACAATGTCACCTGCAGTTGAGAAGATTCTCTCAGCAGAGACACTTGTCCCCGGGATGCGCAGATACCTCTTTGCAAGTTTTGACAATAAAGGATATTCAGTCTCATGCTCCTTCCACCAGTTCAGTGGATTGGCACCCTTTTTGATTGGCATTGGAGCTACCTCCTTGAACCTCTCTATCTCCTCTGCTCCTCCAGAGTCTTTAACTTCTTTGCGGTACCTGAAGCAGTGTAAGAAAAAATAGCAGGGGAAAAGAGTAACAGATGAATGGTTGAGCACTGTGTAGAATAATTAACACTAACACTGTTTAACACTAAAATGCTTCCTTAGACTTATTTAGATGTGCTCAAAGTGTTCCTGTCTGCTCATAAAAAATCCTGCTTTTTTGGCTGAAGGGGTTCTGCATATTTCCTATACTGACCTGAGGCATATGATTGACCAAGCAGGTCTGCAAGGCTGCAAGACTCCCTTGATCTCTTTTTGGATGTGGACAGCAGGTTAGTTCTCTCCTCTTCCACAGGATCCTCACTGCTCTCGTTGCCCTCCATGTCTATGACCTCGTCTGTCACCATTAGCCCTGCATCCTCATCATTCTCAGACACAATTTCTGCTTCCTCTGTCTCCTCATTTCCAGCCACTCTCTGCTGAAAAACATAATATGAAATTAACAATATTATTTTAGCCCATATTATACAATAAAGTGACAAGAGCAGACCAACAAAATCTTGTTCATGGAATTTAAATACTGACCAACATATTATCCTGCATTTATGCATTTTAAGCTTCAGGTATTATACTTTTATAATTGTCTAATATTTGTATAGTTGTAATAGTTGTAAATAAGTGTAAATATTTGTAAAGTATTTGTCTATGTACGTCAGAGTCAAAACTACATATTTCTTTCTTTTAAATTCTTGTGACAATTTAAAGAGGTTTAATACTTATTAGATTAGCTCACCTGAAATGGCTCCTGGCACCTTGCAGCCTCTGTGATGACCCTGACATAGGTGACCTGGCGTTCATCCTCGGACAGGAAGGGAAGAGTCTTGAATCTGGGATCAAGAGCTGCACAAACATGAAGACTCTCCCTCTCCTCGTTCAAGTATCTCTTCTTAAGATTCTGCCATATAGCAGATTTAATTTCCTTTGTCAAGTTAGAATCACCCCCTCCTTGAACCGCCACCTTATCGTGGTGGAGGGGTTTGAGCACCTGAGTGATCCTAGGAGCTATGTTGTCCGGGGCTTAATGCCCCTGGTAGGGTCTCCCAAGGCAAACAGGTCCTAGGTGACAGGTCAGACCAAGAGCGGTTCCAAAGCCCCAAATGAAGAGTGACACATCGAGGCAGTTCACGTCGCCCGGAATGGCGTTACCGGGGCCCCACCCTGGAGCCAGGCCTGGGGTTGGGGCTCGCAGGCGAGCGCCTGGTGGCCGGGTCTTTGCCCACGGGACCCGGCCGGGCTCAGCCCGAAGGAGCGACGTGGGCCCGCCCTCCCGTAGGCCCACCACCCGCGGGAGGGTTCAGATGGGGCCGGTGCTTTGTGGTTTGGGTGGCAGTCGTGGGCGGGGGCCCCGGCGACCCAATCCCTGGACAACGACTCTGGCTTTAGGGACATGGAATGTCACCTCACTGGGGGGGAAAGAGCCCGAGCTAGTGCGGGAGGCTGAGCGGTACCGGCTAGAGATAGTCGGGCTCGCCTCTACGCACAGTCTGGGCTCTGGAACCCAACTCCTTGAGAGAGGCTGGACTCTCTTCTACTCTGGAGTTGCCCATGGTGAGAGGCGGCGGGCTGGTGTGGGCTTGCTCATAGCCCCCCATCTCAGCCGCCATGTGTTGGAGTTCTCCCCGCTGAACGAGAGGGTCGTTTCCCTGCGCCTTCGGGTCGGGGATAGGTCTCTCACGGTCGTTTCGGCTTACGGGCCAAACGGCAGTGCTGAGTACCCGGCCTTCTTGGGGTCCCTGGAAGGGGTACTGGAAAGTGCCCCAACTGGGGACTCCATTGTTCTGCTGGGGGACTTCAACGCTCACGTGGGCAGCGACAGTGATACCTGGAGGGGCGTGATTGGGAGGAACGGCCTCCCCGATCTGAACCCGAGTGGTGTTCTGTTGTTGGACTTCTGTGCTAGTCACAGTTTGTCCATAACGAACACCATGTTCGAGCATAAGGGTGTCCATAAGTGCACGTGGCACCAGGACACCCTAGGCCGGAGTTCAATGATCGACTTTGTAGTCGTATCATCTGATCTCCGGCCGTATGTCTTGGACACTCGGGTGAAGAGAGGGGCTGAGCTGTCAACTGATCACTACCTGGTGGTGAGTTGGATCCGGTGGCGAGGGAGGAAGCTGGACAGACTCGGCAGACCCAAACGTACTGTGAGGGTTTGTTGGGAACGTCTGGCAGAATCCTCTGTCATTGAGGTCTTCAATTCCCACCTCCGGGAGAGCTTTGACCAGATCCCGAGGGAGGCTGGAGACATTGAGTCTGAATGGACCATGTTCTCCGCCTCCATTGTTGACGCGGCTGTTCGGAGCTGTGGCCGCAAGGTCTCCGGTGCCTGTCGTGGCGGCAATCCCCGAACCCGGTGGTGGACACCGGAAGTAAGGGATGCCGTCAAGCTGAAGAAGGAGTCCTACCGAGCCTGGTTGGCTCGGGGGACCCCTGAGGCAGCTGATGGGTACCGACAGGCCAAGCGTGCGGCAGCCCGGTCAGTCGCGGAAGCAAAAACTCGGGTATGGGAAAAGTTCGGGGAGGCCATGGAGGAGGACTACCGATCGGCCTCGAAGAAATTCTGGCAAACCATCCGGCGCCTCAGGAGGGGGAAGCAGTGCTCTGCCAACACTGTTTACAGTGGAGGTGGGGAGCTGTTGACCTCGACTGGGGATATTGTCGGGCGGTGGAAGGAGTACTTCGAGGATCTCCTCAATCCCGCTGCCATGTCTTCCATGGAGGAAGCAGAGACAGAGGACTCAGAGGTTGATTCATTCATCACCCAAGCTGAAGTCACCGAGGTAGTTCGGAAGCTCCCCGGTGGCAAGGCAGCGGGGGTGGATGAGATCCGCCCTGAGTATCTCAAGTGTCTGGATGTTGTGGGGCTGTCTTGGCTGACACGCCTCTGCAACATCGCGTGGCAGTCGGGGACAGTACCTCTGGACTGGCAGACCGGGGTGGTGGTCCCTCTTTTTAAAAAGGGGGACCGGAGGATGTGTTCCAACTACCGGGGGATCACACTCCTCAGCCTCCCGGGGAAAGTCTATTCCAGGGTGCTGGAGAGGAGAATTCAACCGATAGTCGAACCTCAGATTCAGGAGGAACAATGCGGTTTTCGTCCTGGTCGTGGAACACTGGACCAGCTCTATACCCTCCACAGGGTGCTCGAGGGTTCATGGGAGTTTGCCCAACCAGTCCACATGTGCTTTGTGGACTTGGAGAAGGCATTCGACCGTGTCCCCCGTGGCATTCTGTGGGAGGTGCTCCGAGAATATGGGGTCGGAGGCCCTCTGCTGAGGGCTGTAAGGTCTCTGTACGACCGGAGCAGGAGCTTGGTTCGCATTGCCGGCAGTAAGTCGGACTTGTTCCCAGTGCATGTTGGCCTCCGACAGGGCTGCCCTTTGTCACCGGTTCTGTTCATTATTTTTATGGACAGAATTTCTAGGCGCAGCCAGGGTCCGGAGGGGGTCCGGTTCGGGAGTCACCGGATTTCATCTCTGCTTTTCGCAGATGATGTTGTCTTGTTGGCTCCCTCGAGCCAGGACCTTCAGCATGCGCTGGGGCGGTTCGCAGCTGAGTGTGAAGCAGCTGGGATGAGAATCAGCACCTCCAAGTCTGAGGCCATGGTTCTCGACCGGAAAAAGGTGGTTTGCCCTCTCCAGGTCGGGGGAGAGTTCCTGCCTCAAGTGGAGAAGTTTAAGTATCTCGGGGTCCGGTTCACGAGTGGGGGAAGGATGGAGCGTGAGATCGACAGGCGGATCGGTGCAGCGGCCGCAGTAATGCGGTCGTTGTATCGGTCCGTCGTGGTGAAGAGAGAGCTGAGCCGAAAGGCAAAGCTCTCGATTTACCGGTCGATCTACGTTCCTACCCTCACCTATGGTCATGAACTCTGGGTCATGACCGAAAGAACGAGATCCCGGATACAAGCGGCCGAAATGAGTTTCCTCCGCAGGGTGGCGGGGCGCTCCCTTAGAGATAGGGTGAGAAGCTCTGTCACCCGGGAGGAGCTCGGAGTAGAGCCGCTGCTCCTCCACATCGAGAGGAGCCAGTTGAGGTGGCTCGGGCATCTGTACCGGATGCCCCCTGGGTGCCTCCCTCGGGAGGTGTTCCGGGCATGTCCCACCGGAAGGAGGCCCCGGGGAAGACCCAGGACACGCTGGAGTGACTATGTCACCCGGCTGGCCTGGGAACGCCTTGGGGTCCCTCCGGAGGAGCTGGAGGAAGTGTCTGGGGAGAGGGAAGTCTGGGGGTCCCTGCTCAGGCTGCTGCCCCCGCGACCCGGCCCCGGATAAGCGGAAGAAGATGGATGGATGGATGAAGTTAGAATCACTTGGGCTTTCTTGGAGATCTTTGAGCAGGTGGGCATGGACCGGTGCAACTGCTGATAGTGTTGGGAGTTTTCTCCTCTTCCATAGCAACAGTTGCTGTCTTCATTGGCTTCATAACTGTCACGATTTCTTCAGCAGCTGTGATATCTGCTTCGGTGAGGGTACAAACATCTTTCTCACACTTTCTCACCTCACTTGAGAGCACGGTAGCAGCGATGGCCAGTTGTTGCTCGAGAAAGCGCTCGAGCATGTCGTGAGCACTGTTCAATCTGGTCACAGTGTCAGTCTTTAGTTTGTGTTTGTCCAGATTTTGTTTTTTGTTTTTCCTTCAGAACATGGCTAGCTGTAGTGCTGCGTCTGAAGAAGCTGATTATGCGCCTCACTTTTGCCAACAAGCGGGCGACTGCTGGTAACTTCAGTGTGCGCTGGGCAGCCAAATTGAGGATGTGCGCGAAGCATCCAAAATGCAACATACCAGCTAACCCTGCCGCGAGGGTCATGTTCGCCGCATTATCCGTCACTATAGCTGGATCCTTGTCTTGTAGCCCCCATTCCTCCACTGCACTTCTCAGTAAAGCCGCAATGTTGCTGCCAGTGTGGCTCTCGTACATGGCCCTCGTCTGCAAAACCTGTGTTACCAGCTCCCATTCGTCATCAATGCGGTGCGATGTTATGGTAACATACGACTCGGTGGCTCATGATGTCCAACTGTCACAGGACAGTGCAACTCTCTGAGCAGAGCTAAGATACGTTTTTATGGTCTCCTTCACCTCTTCATACATTTTTGGCACAACTACATTCGACATGTACTTACGTTATAGCATCACAGCGCGGCTCTAAAGTATGCATCATCCACCTGAAGCCAACATTTTCCACAACGTTGTAGGGGCGCAAAACTTTACAAATGAAATGCACCATCGACTCTGTGATCTTCTGGGCTCGAGCTGAAGTAGGTGGGAACACTTTGGTGTTATCCAGTGTAGTTCGCTTCGGATCAACAGGTTTCGGCAGCTGCGGCTGTGCTAATGTGCCGGAATGGTGTCTTGCTAGATGAGTTCACAGGTTGGTTGTGTTACCCGAATATCTGACAGCAGAGAAACAGCGTTTGCAAACCGCGTACTCTTTGTCCAGCTCATTTTTGTTAGTTTCTCCTTTCATTTGGAATCCAAAATATCTCCAAACATCTGCCTTAAAGTTTATCGGCGTCTCAAGTTTACCTGCCATGCTTGTTTTTTTCTACGGCTCCACTTCCTCACTGCCAACTGCCGAAAAAAAGAGAAGAAGAAGAGACTGCTGCAAATGCCTTGCAGCGAGGTAGCGGTACAGCGACACCTCGCGGAGCAGAGGTGCGGAAGTCGTACTGAATTTACATTCCGTCTAAAACATGATTTATTATTTGAAAAAGATATCGATATTCAAATGTTGAATATCGATATTGAATCGGGAAGCAACGTATTGCGATATTTTGCCATATCGATATTTTTGCCCACCCCTATTTGGCACATCGTGTGAAGGTGCACAGTTCTCCTATAGGACAGGCAGCATACTGTCATCCAAGCATTTCTTAGTTTGACACCATATTTATTGATGTATGTCCTGTGCAGTGGATGTTTAAACATAAATTAGGCAGCTACGTTCCCCTCTAATACGCAAAAACAATGTCGGACTCCGTAGTTTTCTCTGGCCCGCTGTCCAATTTGTCTAGTGACGACATGTTTAGCCGCATGTGCTCGTTCCATCGCTGGATGTCTAGGTGGTGCTTAGCAAACAACGTGGCCTATATAGATAATTGGAAGGGTTTCTGGGGAAACCCTGGTCTGATTAGGAAAGATGGCGTCCATCCTACTTTGGATGGTGCATCTCTCTTATCGAGAAACATAGCACGTTCTGTCATTCTAACCCCTGACAATCACCCAGAGTTCAGACCAGCATGCAGAGCCGCAGTCTTACATGCCCCTCTGCAGGTTCCTATGTGCTGCCACCCACCCAACCCTACTTATATCCCATAAAAACTGTGTCTGCCTTGAGGCTGTATAAGCCTAAACCCAAAGCTGGAGGAGCCAATTATAGCAACTTAGTTAAAATCAAAACCGCTACTTCAGCAAACCAAACAAATAAAACTATTAAATGTGGTTTGCTAAATATTCGATCTCTCTCATCCAAATCTCTGCTAGTAAATGATTTGATCACTAATCACCAAATCGACTTACTAACTCTTACTGAAACTTGGTTGCAACAGGATGAATATGTCAGTTTAAATGAATCTACCCCTCCCAGTTACATTAACTACCATGTGCCTCGTAACACTGGTAGAGGAGGAGGAGTGGCTGCAGTTTATCAGTCAGATCTGCTTATTAACCCTCGACCTAATGCTTCATATAACTCATTTGAAAGCCTCAGCTTCTCCCACCCAGACTGGAAAGCAGAGAAACCACTCTTGCTGTGGTGTATCGTCCTCCTGCTCCTTACTCTGAGTTCTTAGAAGAATTCCCTGACTTTCTGTCAAATTTAGCAATGAACTCAGACAAAGTCATTATAGTGGGTGACTTCAGTGTTCACGTGGACGTCGATGATGACTGTCAAGTTGCTTTTAGATTCAATTGGCTTCTCCCAGAGGGTACATGAGCCCAATCACTCTTTTAATCATATCCTTGATCTGGTACTTACTTATGGAATAGAAGTGGATCACATCACAGTTTTCCCTCAAAACCCGGTCTTGTCTGACCATTCTCTAATAACCTTTGGATTTACTTAACAACAAATTACACCTTGCTTGGGGAAAAAATACCACTACAGTAGGTGTTTATCTGACACTGCTGTTTCTAGATTTAAAGAGCTCATTCCAGCAGAGCTTGCTGCCACACCTTCTGGTAATACGATGGGCAGCTATGCTGATCTTACTCCCTCGCAGGTAGATTATCTTGTAGACAGCACTGCAGCAACACTCCTTGGAGCACTTGATACTGTAGCCCCTCTGAGAAAGAAAGTCATCAACCAGAAGAGAATAGCTCCCTGGTACAATTCAAATCTGCGCATCTTGAAGCAGAAGACCAGACAGCTGGAAAGGAAAACACACTCCAGCCAACGTGAGGAAGACTGTCGAGCCTGGAAAGATAGTTTATTAATATATAAAAAAGAGCTTCGCAGCGCCAGGAGTACATACTTTTCATCTTTAATCGAAGAGAATAAAAGCAATCCCAGGTTCCTTTTTAACACTGTGGCCAGGCTGACTAAGAACCACAGTGCTGTTGAGCCATGCATCCCTCCGACTCTCAGCAGCAACGATTTCCTAACTTTCTTTACTGAAAAGATCGTAAATATCAGAACAAGGATCGGCAGTAGTGGACCACAGATTACAGCCCCTATGAAAGCACCTCCCAGACTTGGTGCATACTTGAACAGCTTCGCCCCCATCGACCTGTCAGACTTAACTTCTGTAATCACCTCCTCCAAATCAGCTACATGTCTGCTCGACCCAATCCCAACAAGACTGCTCAAGGATGTCTTCCCCTTAGTTAACGCTGCCATACTGAACCAGATCAACCTTGCCTTAGTTACAGGCTACGTGCCACAGGCCTTTAAGGTGGCTGTCATTAATCCTCTGCTTAAAAAACCCTCTCTTGATCCAGATGCATTAGCCAACTATAGGCCTATATCCAATCTTCCCTACATCTCCAAGATCCTTGAGAAGGTTGTCCTAGTGCAGCTTCATGAACATCTGCACAGTAACAAGCTCTTTGAAGCTTTCCAATCTGGACTTAGGGAACACCATAGCACTGAAACAGCACTGGTCAAAGTTTCCAACGATCTTCTTATAGCTTCTGACAGAGGTCTTGTCTCTGTACTTGTACTTCTGGACCTCAGTGCTGCATTTGATACCGTCGATCACAGCATCCTGCTGCATAGACTAGAACATGAAATTGGGATTAAAGGATCTGCTCTAAAATGGTTTGCTTCATACTTATCTGACCGATTTCAATTTGTTAATGTTAATAATGACCATTCGAAGTACAGCAGAGTTATGGTGTCCCGCAGGGCTCAGTTTTAGGGCCAGTTCTCTTCTCTCTTTACATGCTTCCATTAGGGGATATAATCCGTAAGCACTCCATCAATTTCCACTGTTACGCTGATGATACTCAGCTCTACCTATCAATAGAGCCAGATGATAGAAGCCGCCTCATCAATCTGCAAGATTGCTTGAAAGGCATCAAATCCTGGAAGTCTTCTAACTTCCTACTACTGAACTCTGACAAAACAGAGGTTATTGTGATTAGACCTAAGCATCTCAGGGACACATTCTCCAATCAGATTGCTACTCTGGATGGCATCACCCTTAACTCCAGTCCAACAGCGAGGAAACTTGGAGTCATTTTTGACCAGGATCTTTCCTTCAATTCTCACATAAAGCATGTGACTAGGACTGCCTTCTTTCACCTGCGCAATATGTCTAAGATCAGAAATATCCTCTCTGAGTGATGCTGAGAAACTGGTCCACACATTTATTACTTCTAGGCTAGACTACTGTAACTCTCTCTTTTCAGGATGTCCAAAAACCTCTCTAAAGAGGCTCCAGCTGGTCCAGAATGCTGCAGCGAGGGTATTGACAAGAGTTAATAAGAGAGAGCACATCTCTCCCATTCTAGCTTCTCTCCATTGGCTTCCTGTATGATATAGAATAGACTTCAAGATCCTTCTACTTACTTACAAGGCTCTTAATAACAAAGCTCCAACTTATCTGAAAGACCTCATTATCCCATACTGTCCTACCAGAGCACTTCGCTCCCAGAATGCAGGTCTGTTAGTGACCCCAGTATCTCTAAAAACAGACTGGGAGGCAGAGCCTTCAGTTACCGGGCTCCTCTATTATTACCAGCTCTCTCCATGGGTCAGAGAGGCAGACACTCTTTCTACATTTAAGTCTAGGCTTAAGACCTTCCTCTACGACAGAGCTTTTAGTTAGGGCTGGCTCAGGTAGCCCTGATCCATTTTATAGCTATGCTGCTATAGGCTTAAACTGCTGGGGGACACATCAGGTTACATGGAGCCCTATCCTTCCTCTCCTCTCCCCTCACATTTTGAACTGCCATTATTTGTTGCACTTTGTAGTCTGGCCTTGGTGTCTCGCACTCTCTCTGCATTTCCACAGATCTCTTCAGAGCTCCATCCCCCTGCACCAACCAACCAACCGCCGCCTCCATCACCTCCTTTCTCCTGCCGTTAAACCGGCCTGCACTCCCTGCTCATGACCCAGTCTGCCGTCCAGTAGTCCCATTAAGCTGGCCTTCTCTCCCTGCCCACCAGGAGCTGCCTTCATCATTTTTCATTTTTTGTTAACTGACTGATTCCATTTCCATGATTTCCGTATTTCATGTTGTAAATTGTTTTCTTTGTCTGTATACAACATCTATTGCACGTCTGCCCGTCCTGGGTGAGGGATCCCTCCTCTGTTGCTCACCCTGAGGTTTCTCCATTTTTTTTCCCTGTTAAAAGGTTTTCTTGGGAGTTTTTCCTCAGTCGATGTGAGGGTCTAAGGGCAGAGGATGTTGTCATAATGCTGTGTAAAGCCCTTTGAAACAAACTGTTTGTAAAAACGGGCTATACAAATAAAATTGCCTTGCCTTGCCTTACCTAATATATGTTACCTCTTGATCTGGGGTTGTGCTGCACTGAGCTCCTCTGCTGACTCTGGCCAATGTTTGAAGCAGCGCAACTTTGTAGCCTGCAGTACTCCTGTGCTTATATCCATGAACCTGCCCAATGCTGTCAACAAGCCTGTCAATCAGCCTATCTTTAGATGAGATGACCTGATCTTTGGTTTTCCTAGCAATCAGAGTGATTCCGTTGAACGTATCGCCTTCAGTTGCCCTCATCATCGGACCCCCTCTATTTAATTAGAGGGGGTCCGATCACTATTCTGATCCGTAAAACATTTATTTCTTTCAAATTAACTCATTGAGTGCCAAAAACGTAAT
Source organism: Caranx ignobilis (assembly GCA_021432705.1). Lineage (NCBI taxonomy): Eukaryota > Metazoa > Chordata > Actinopteri > Carangiformes > Carangidae > Caranx > Caranx ignobilis. The sequence goes on from MU269980.1 coordinate 2,406,725, forward strand.
TTTGTTTTTTGTTCCCATGCGTTCAGTGCCAAAAGTTTTCTTTTTTTTTTTTTTAGGGCCTGAGCGACGACAAGCGTCGGCGAGGACCCTGTTTTAATTGTAGTGTTTATTTATTTATTTATTTTTTAACACACCTGATGTGTGAATTTGGGAACTCTATGATGAATCGAACTGAAATTGTACTGTTCCCACTACATGTTAGATACATCCAGTATGTTAACGTAGATAAACGAGTCAGCCAAACTCGTTTTTTTCACGAGCCAGGAAGCGAGCACCTTGCCCCTTTATTTACAGTGTCCAAGCATGGCAGGTGAAAGACTTTGAGTAAAACTGTAACATACAGGAAAAGAGAGACCACATATCTTATTAGCATAAACTGTTACTGAGTAACCAACACAAGCAATGAAAGGTACTAATGTTAGTCGTTATGATAACAATAGACACTAATGTAATATGCAAATATAAAAGGGAAAAACATCATTGACTTGCTAATGCAATAACACAAGCTTGACATGCTATTAGCATACGAACACAGTCAAATGGTAGCCTAGAATGCTTCTAAATTAGCATAAGTGCTGACAAAGTCAGTATGAATCAATGAAGATATGCAAAAAACGAACCCACAAAAAACACAGGAAACACATCCAAGACACTTAACTTGCACCTCTAGGTGCTCAACAACCAAAAACTTACAGCCATTGCTTTCAAGGGTGTCTGGAAGATGTTTTTAAGATACAAAGAGCCATCGGTTATGCTCGTCAGCTGAGTTTGTTTACAACGGCTTTCGCTTTCTATCCCATAATGCATCGCGTAACTCTTAGGAGCCTTCAAAATAAGAGCATATCATGAAATAATAATATTAACACCTTTTTTAAGCTGTAAATAACGCATATATATATATATATATATATATATATATATATATATATATATATATATATATATATATTTTATCACTACATTAATTATGAACTATAATTTATTAAAAGGGCAGATGATCACAACCTTTACAGAAGGCAGAACAGAAATAGATGACGATGGAAAACTCATGAAATCTCACGATCTGAACGTTTTATTATAACTCGGCTTTTGATTGTTGCCGCATTGTTTGCCGCATGGTTGTCGAAACAGCGGCACATGCATTACATGGCAACATTAGCCGTGTATGTTTCGGGACAACTGAAATGAACGGTTTGTCCCCATTGAAAGCATACATTTTCACCTTTCAAATGCACCATAGTATGTGTCCATAGCTATATTATAGAATTAGCTGTGGCTCTACAAAAATCGTCAACAATGGTCTAGATCGCTGGCATTCAGGGCTAAAGCTTCGGAAAACAGCGCGGCACTCAATGAGTTAATAATACCTTGCACTGGGAACTGTGTGCCTTGGCAATGGTGATGTTGGATCTCTGGAGTGACTATGACAGTGTTGTGCGCTGATAGGGGCAATTTGGATATTGGTAATTAATATCAATAATTATTGGAAATTATTATTAATATCAAAGAATGTCTACTATGAGTAGTGAATTTCGGGGCACCACCCTGTTACCAGGGACCAATGTCCAAATTAGCGAAATCCAGATACAGTCTCGGGGTTAATAAGAAGGAGGAACTTCGAGCACTGACTGTTATAAATCCAGCAATTGTCACAATTACAACCACAATAATCACAAACAATGACGGATTGAAGTATAACAGGATTTATTTGTAGCAATAGTTATGCACAATAACATTACTCAAGATAAACGACTGTTACATGTGTGTGGGAAGAGAGAGAGAGAGTGTGTGAGTGTGTGTGTGTGAGCAGTCAAGATGGCCGCGGCGTTACGTGGGTGACGTCGTTGATAGCCAAGATGGCGACGGAGTGACGCTGACTACGTACCCATCAGAGCCAAGATGGCAACAGAGTGACGTCGACTACGCACACGTCAGAGCCAAGATGGCAACTGGTCGCAATGTGTGAGTGGCATGAACAAAGAGAGAGGGAGAGAGAGTGAGGCCCTCGGGTTGGTTGCTGAGGTTCAGTAACCAGAGTAACAAATCCGGGGCCACGCAATCAAAATCAGGGCAATGTGTAGGGTGTGTTTGAGAGGGGGAAAGAGAGGAAGGAAGAGATCATAGGAAGGCGTCACCACAGTTGATAATTACAATATCACTACACAATAGCAGAGCCGGCGAACGGAGTTCTCTGGTCTGGTATTGGTCCTTTAACTAGTAATATTGCTTTATCACTGATCATGGTGACGGCCGACACAAAACTCTACAGCACCAATCAAGTTTCACAACTTATCAGGTGTAGGAAATAGAACAAAATAAACAAAGCAAAGCAAACAAACATAAAATAAAGTACGCTATCCTAATTGTCTCTGCCCAGACTTCAGCCTCTTACTTTGGTTGCTCCGCTCCTCCGGAGTGAGGGAGAACGAAGGAGAGAGAGAGATCCGCTCCTTAGACCATGGTGACGTGATGGGCTCCTCGGCGGCAGCGGGGAGATCCCGGGAGAAGACGGGGTACTTTGTCAGGTTCTGGGGACAAAGTTGGCGTGCTGGTCTTCACAGCACGTGAGGTCAGCTGATTACGCGGCGATCAGCGTTGGGTTGAATGGAAGAAAAAGAAAAAAACAAACAAAATAAACAGCAGTCTATGTACTCGTCCCGCTAGTTGAAGACTGTGACCTAGGTTTCTGATGGTGAGGTTCAAACGTTTGATGATGCTCCCTTTGGCGGTCCGGTCGGGCAAAAAGCTGGACTAGCTCTCTATAACAACTGGTGCACTGGGAAAAAGCGCCGGCGGAGGGTTGTGGTGCGTTTTTATTACCTGCGTGACGTCACCGGGGACCCCCGCTGAGTGCGCTGGCATTCAGCCAATGTCCGTGCTCAGTTTCCGTTCAAATTTAGATTCACACCTAGGTGTAAATCATGGGGGTTGTGGGGTGCTTTTTCAAGCAGGCCGACAACTATAGCTCAGGCTTTTGGAGGGACATGTAGGCCTCTCCATTGTTCTTTCAGAGCACATGTGAGTCGATCCCAACAACAGGCTACTCAGATGAGAGACAAGGTCGCATAAGAATCTGCAAAACCTCAGAATCCCAGAGTCCTTGGCCATCTGAGCAAACTTCTTTGCCTTGCAATGCTGTACAGACATTGCCCCAGCATCACTGGTTCTCAAGTAGAATAAGACAAGATTGCAATGGCAAATCACAAAACCATTCACACTGACATATTTAAACATGACTTTATATCAATGTTAATATTTGATATTTTTATTTAATGCAGGCTAAAATGGCATTTTAAATCACATTTCAATTACAAGAGCTATGAGATCAGCTCTAAACATATAAGCTAACAGATAGCATCAAAATAACATATGTATGTGTGATTTTGTCAAAATATTTTTTCAAATGAGGGGCTAACCTGGTCTAGATATTGAACAAAGGCTGCTCTGGAGAGGTGGGCTAGACATCTGGTGCCTCCAAATCTTGTTGGCATGAGAGCGGCCATTCCTAAATCTTTGTAGCTCTTGACTAGGTTAGCAAGGTTTAGAGGATTGACATGATAGAATGTGTACAGCCATGACAGCAGTTCCTCAACTTGTTGAAAAAGGCTTATGGTCTTGATTGCATCTTTGAAACTGAGCTCAAGTCTGTGTGCCATACAGTGGACCCCAGAAACTTAGGGTGTCATCTGTGGCGCTGGTGACCACCTTGTCCTCGCAGTCATAGCACACTCCCACTCCATTATCCCCTTGATTGCAGTGGTGATGTTCTCGGCATCAGTATTCTCTACTGTGGTTATGCCTACAAAGGCTGTTTCCACTGTGCCTGCCACACATGTTCTGACGAGTGGTGCAATGGATCACAGTTGATCCATGATCTGATAAGATCGCTCTCCACGGATTGGTACACAATTGGTCCACAGATCGATTGATGAAAAAAAAAAAAGTTGTGTGTGTAGTGTGGGAACATGTAGGCACATCGCCCATTGCACCCCTCTGACATACACCATCTCCTCCTCTTTAACTGAGCTGTTGGTCGATTGATCTGTCATTATGCCAATGTGGCTGGCTGCTTTCTCGTATTTTCTCTCTTTCCATTTGTGCGATGTAATGAAGAAACACCCTTGCCTATGCAGGATTCCTATATGACCCCCTCCCCCCAAATACCCTTTTGGTTATCCAATCTGGGAAATAGAGATAACAAGGGCATGAGCTATAATTACATCTACTGAAATTGAGTAAAACATAGACTATAACTTGTGCAGACCTACTGCTAAGAGCTTAGCTATAGCCCATTTTTTACAAAGAGTTTGTCTAAAAGGGCTTCACATGGCATCATAACAACATCCTCTCCACTCCATTGCACAAACGTTGGCTGTGCAACCAGGGTTGTCAAAGTACGAAAATTCATCCCATGGGCCGGATTAGACTGTCCGGCAGGCCCACAGGTCATACGTTTGACACCCCTATCTTATACACTCACATCAACTGAGGACAAACTCCCAAGAAAATCCCTATCAAAAAACAATGGGCAGATGTTAACACAAACCATGAGTAAATTTGCGTACTTACTGACAAATCTGTCTGACAGCAGCCTTGACCGTTTCACTAAGCCATGAACGTTGTGAAAGAGATTCCTCATCTTTGTGACGGTGGAGTCTGTCATTGTCGTGAGTCCCTGCACCATTGCTGTAGTTGCGATGGATTCTGCTGCTGCCATGGACATCTTTACTGCATTTATGCTAGCGTTTGATTTCTCATGGTGTTTAACAGATTCCAGTTTCACTGTTCTAGCTCTGATGACAATTGAGCAGGAACGGTTGGCTGAATGCCTCTTACAGATGTCCCATCTCATGGTGTTAGCACTGTTGTTATGTACCAACCAGTCTCTCCTCAGCCCTGTATCATTGAACCGCCACTTCAGTAGATCTGCTGTAGCTGTAAACTGTGTCTGTTTTACTGTTTGGCATTTATGTTGAAAGTCATATAGTAAAGTTGGCATATTCCAGCAGCCTGCCATTCTACATTCCTACTCTCACCTATGGTCATGAACTGACCGACGGACCATCATCTTGGATACAAGCAGCTGAAATGAATTTCCTCCACAGCGTGGTGGGGCGCCCTCTTAGAGAGGGGTTAGGAGCTCTGTCACAGCTGGGTTCTTTACACACCAGTTAAACAGACCTGCTCTAAACGGCTGGTTTGAATGCATTTTCCTCCAAATGTTAATGAGCTACTGTGTGTACCGTCTTTGCACCACCCACCTCTTCCTGCTGGGTGGAAGACGTGAGGACGGCATCACATGACCATGGCAGCGGTTGACTTTGGGAGAGAAATGGCTGTCGGACAACAAACTGCGGTGCAACCGGACATGTTGGAGCTGGAGTCCGATCCAGAACAAGAAGAGCCTCCAGAAGAAAGTCAGCAGCCAAGAATGAACATGAACAATGTTTCTGAGTGGTTAGTAGTTAAGATTGTTACTTTGACATAACTTTTATGGAGAAAAGCATAACCCCCTATTTATTTATTTAAATTTACCTTTATCTAGCCAGGTCCGTCAATTCAGAACACATTCTAATTTGCAATGACGACCTGTAATTAGTTACAGCTAGCAATTTTCAACAACTGTAGTTTTCAATAAGCCACAGTTGCCTCCCATCACCTCTCTACCAGCAGTATTGTTGGTACGGTTTAGAAATTTGAAATAAATATTACAAAAGAAACAACATGACGTGATTGCGTAGCTATCATAGTTTCCAATGAATAATAAAAATTCTGCTGAAAAACAGGTGTTCCTGTGGCAATTGTGAACAAATGCCGACAGGACCCAAGAACATCTGCTGTATGGAAATACCACAAGTAAGTGTGAACCCTGGGCAAACATGGTTGTCATTTTGCAGTCCATCTTTTCCGTATTCCATTGTCGCTCAAGTAACCTTTCATAATGTCTAGGTTACACAAAAACTGCAGCAGCTTCCTGACCCACCATCATGCATGGTGGATCATCCTAGTGCAGAACTTGTCTGCCTGAATGTATTTTCACCGCAGAATGCACTGAACACTTATCGGACAGACTATGGATCTCTACGGCTGAGAGAAATAGTGCAGTAAGCTTAGACACTATCAATTTATCACAAAAGTGTTACAATGAAAAGTATATAACTGCTTCTTATATCTTACTTTGCTTAAAATTTATCTTTACTATTTTTTACTTGTTAACATGTAAATTACATATAAAACAATGAAAACACAGTGTTGTTGGTACAGATTTTTTATTGTAAGAAACATTTGTAAACATGTGTTGACGTGTGGAAAAAATAATAAATAAAAATCTGAAGTGGAATAGTAAATATACTTGATCATATTATTTAGTGCTGACTTTATATCTGTGAAGGTTCTCAGTCATCCAGGTCATCTTTATCCTGTGGGTTGTAGAAAATAAGGCAACTGGACTTCTTATCTTAGATCTATCTTCTAAGATAAGAAGTCCAGTTGCCTTATTTTCTACAACCCACAGGATGCTGACTTTATATTGAATTCTGTCCAGCCTATATAGATACCTAGCCTACAGAAGCTTTGTAAGCTGGTGCTGGGGCTTTCTGGGGTGGAGAGTGAGAGTTGTGCTGTCTGCCTGCGTGGTGCTGAGGATTTGTGCAGAGTTCCCTGATGCAGGAGGACAGTATGTTGGGTTCAGACCTGTCCTTGGTTGAACCGTGACACATTACTGGTTATAACATCCAGCTCGTTGGGTCTATCATACTGAGCTGAGAGGTTTTACAGGATTTGAGTTTCAGCACCTTGTTCATATATGGGGCAGGATCCTGGAAAACGTTCTCGAAGATCAGGTCCATCAGTGCATGTACGTAGTCTGCAGTGCAATACACAAAAATTAAGGGGCTGTGTACATCAAATGCGCTTTTTGCTCAAACTTACTTGCAGAGCGATCTCTCTCTCATCAGAATGACACTGTTGCTAGGTTAGAAAACAAGTCCTCTGACACTTCCCTGTTCCTGCCTTGTTTAATGTAAACACTACGCAGTGTAATATACAATAGCATTAACGTTAGCATTAGGGTTAGTCTGTGTTGACATGCTGTCTATCATCTATGTGAATAATACATTTGTGGCAACTGTACAAATATATTACTTAACATTTGTTTTGCATATAGGAAGTGCGGCTGACTAGCTTCATGTACAAATAATAAATAAAATGCTAATTTTGCATGAAGCTTGGAAAAAATTATGCTTCTGTAGCAAACCTCCACCTCTTATTAACTTTATCATACAATTTGTGCCACATGACAAGTCTAACAGCCAATTATGAATAATTGTGATGCTCGTCAAATAAAAACAACAAAAAACAAACAAGCCATGGTTTCAAGTGACACTAACAGATCAGTATCAGTCATTTTGAAATTAAACAACACTTCTCCACTTTGTTTTATGCAAGAGCGTACAATATTAACTGTTTAAAATGTTGAAACCACATAGGACCAAGCTATTCTGACAGTTTACATTTAGTGTGGTCTGAGCTGCCCTGTGGACCACGAATGGTTACAGAAACTCCAAGTTCTTCACTATTCATCCCTGCCTGAGTGTAAGGTCACCACTTCAGCTTGCTTTTGGATGGACCAGCTTTCCATACTGCGTTTTGAGAGCTAGCTTAACAAAATGCAACAACACAGAAAGCAGCTTCTCAAGTGTTAATAATGGTATAAAAATGAAATAAAATAAGCCCTCTGGAATGAAATAAAAAAGAAACACTATTGTACTAGAAAGTCAAACTATAAGAGAGCAGGCTGGACTCGAACCCTGCCGATCCAGGTAAAATTGCATATTTGTTGTGTGCCATCTACCAGGTGAGCTACTGAGGTGACTTCTACTTGTACAGTTTGTAAAGAGAGGCCATGCTGCCCCGATGTTTGCTCACACAACAAAGTACCCTTTTAACTTCGAAAAGCACCGTCACTTTAAAGTGACTACGAGGAGTTTTCTCTGCGAGCACGGTCGCAAACTGGTCGCAAATGAGCGAGCTAGCTAGAGCCAGCAGTGGGAGTTTCGAAGACCGAACCAGAGAGCTTTGACCAAATGATGGCCACCGATGAGGTGATTACACAGACAGGTTTTACTATTAGTAATGTTTTATACCCTGACATGAATAGTTAATCAAAACACATACAACATTTAAATCTGTTGCCTTTTATTCAGCAATATTTGTGCTCTATTTCCCATCCATATCATGCCAAGTACCCTCGTCGGTCAGAAATACATGTTTTCAATATTACATATATGTCTTCAGAGAAATAAACAGCTCCAGGATGACTTCTCTCTCCATCATCAAGCTCAGAACTTCTGCAGCCCACAGTCTGGCATTCATGCAGCCTCCACCAGTTCCTCATCCCCGACTGGACTGAGCGACAGCAAAACATTAAATCCTAATTTTATCTTCATTTAGACAACAAATAACCTGAGCATCAACTGCTAACCACCGTTAGCCTAACTAATTTAAAAATGAAACAGTACAGAAGCAACCCCACACTGGAGGTCTGCAGCCAGACCCTCTTGAACTTAAGGGATCTCTAAGAACATATGAATCAATATGATTGTTATTATATCAATGGTGATATTTGCATTGAAAATTGAACCACTGACACTGTGACTTTTCAAAGCAGCAATAATTTGACCTACTAATCCTATCATGTAGAAAACAGTGGTATTTAAATTGAGATGTCACTAAATGTTTTACAAAAAATAATCAAACCGGGGGATAATGTGTGATCTGAAAAACGGGACAATCACAAGAATACGGAATAAAGAGGCAATGCTACTCATATGACTCTTTATTATGAAGACAAAACTTTCTTCGACTGAAACAAGTTGGACAAAAATTTCCATATCTCCTTTGACTGCATGCCATAAATTATGGGATTGAAGCTGCCAGGGATGAGAAAAAACAAAATCGCAACAAACTTTCTGCTGTCTGAGTACTGTGGGAAACGATGGAGAATAATGACACAAAATCCACTGAGCATCATAATCAGATACACGACCAGATGAGTGCTGCAGGTCTTCAAAGCTTTACTGTTCAGAGACTTATTCTTACTGGTCAGACAGACTACTGTAATCTTGGAGTAGGTGAGGACCATGCTGCCTATAGACCCTGTGAACAGGACTACTGTGAAAGCAAAGCCATAGATGTTATTGATCAACACACTCTCACAGGAGAGTTTAAAGAGTGCAGCATTGTCACAGTAGGGGCTTCTGATCAGAGTCCTGCATCGGTTCAGTCTTATGGTCAGACCAAGCAGAATCCCCACCAGAACAAAGGCCACCCCCCAGGCAGAAACCGTCAGCTTCACTAACATCCTGTTGGTCATTATGGCAGAATAACGCAGTGGATTACAGATGGCTACATATCTGTCAAAGGCCATGATCATGAGCACAGTGTGAGCAGTGGTACTGAACATGTGTGTTGTGAAAGCTTGAACCACACACTCATAGTAACTGATGAGACGCTCAGATGGAGGACGCAGCATGTCTACAAGTAAACGGGGCACCATGATAGAGTTTCCAAGTACATCATTGAATGACAGGTTCCAAAAGAGTAGATACATGGGCTGGTGAAGGTTTTTGTCCATGAAAACAAGAGCAGCGATGCCAGTATTTGCAACAATTACAAACAAGTAGGAGAAAAAGATAAAAAGAAACACAGGATAGACAGAGTCCTTGGACACATTTAAACCTTCCAGCTGGAATGTGAAGCTGTTGTAGGTGTAGTTTTCCATCAACCTTTAAAACAGATAGAAGTGCAGGTGGTGTACATTACATTTGACTGTGATCACAGGTTATGTCTTCCTTTGTGTGTCCTATTAAGTTTTCCATCAACCTGTAAAAAGGCAATATGCTTCACTGCAAGAATATACAGAAAAAAACCAAGACAATGTGTTTTACATCTCCTTACCATACAGCTTGATTGTGACCAGAAGCTCTAACTACTAATAGTATCTCTACCTTGAATCTCTCGTCTTTCTTTTTTGTGTCTCCCTGCTCATTGTTGACAATATCAACCAGCTCCTGTGAAGAGCTCCTTTGTTGGAAGGTTTTATAAACATGAGCCCATCTTTTGAGAAGTCAATGATCCTTACGTCAGATGATGTGTGATGCAACACTCATAAATGATTACACTGAAACACAAGTCAAATTGTCGCATATTGTTCTTCCTTCTTCCTTCCACCAAAACTGTTTACCACTTTAGGGGTTATAGTCTTGATGTCTAGTATTTACACGACTAGTCATTCAGTGGATATTGACAAGTTACTCCAATTTGGAGGACACCATTCTTGTATACAGTAGTATTTTTCATTTATTTATTATTTTTTTAATCATTTTATGAGCAGAAATTATTAATGTTAACAAATGTAATGAGTAGACATAGCCTGCATGGAACATCTGATGTTACCATACACTGTATGTCACCATTACATTTAAAAAGAAACAGTTTTTATGTATGAAATACCTGTAGCAAAATTTTTATATTGTAACAAACTGGGTGAAATATTAATTAAGCTTTTATTACTGTCTTACTGTGTTAAGATTGTTCAGTTCAATTAAGATGGAAATGGGTGATTATTGGACATACTGAGCTTTCCTGTTGGTAAGCCTGTCCATCATCACATTTTTCTGTGATAGAATTAAAAGATGGTGGTGCATGCAGATGCAGTGGCTTGGCACTCCACACTATCTCTCCACAACAAGATGGATGAGCTGGAATACTGCACAATACATGACAGAGTCCTGGCAGAATCAACACATACCGGATGCTGCTATAGAGCCAGCAGGCCACACCGTCATCAGAACTGACAGGACTGTTGATGTCGGTAAGAGCAGAGGTGGTGGACTTTGTGTACACATAAATAACAACTGGTGTACTAATGCCACAGTTTTTTTTCAAACCATTATTTATTCTCGAAATGGACATTGAGGTTTTGCTCTCATTTGCGATGTAGTCGAGATCACAAACAGTATTCAAATCAAAAGCACACAAACAGCATATGAATAATTAGGACAAACACAATTGCAAAAGGTCAAATGAAATTATGTTTAGTCTGTACCCGGGAGACTTTAAAATTAAGCCAGTCATTTGAGCGAGTCGGACATGGACCATGGTTCCAATCTAGCAGCGTTGTGTTGCATGGTGGCAGTTTCTCAGTAATGGCTTTGAAGATGAAGAGATACCAATGCTTGTTGCTTCTGTTTGATAGAGAAGACCAGCCTACTTTCTTGTACAGATCACAGTGATGAGTGCCATAACTGTCATCAGTAATAAATCTAAGAGCAGAGTGATAGACCACATCTAGAGGTGAAAGTAGCTGGCCTGCTCCCAACCAGGCTAACAGCCAGGCTTAACTCATTCTGTTGTATTGGTTCAGTCAGCTGTCAGTCTGATCAGAGATCAATGTGTTTTACAGTTATTCCAGGATCTCATTTTTATTAGTGGGCACTAAAATATCACAGATCCACCCTCATTCAGCATAGAAGCCTCTTTTATTACTTGAATTGAAACATCATCATTTATATAAAACCAATTTCATAATATTTTTACCAACTGTTGTATGAATCCTGATGTTCACATCGCTGTCAGAAGTTTGATGAATACTTGACATACCGTATATAATTAGAAATTGTTGATGATGTAGGCTGCAGGTGGTTTGAACTGTTCCTCTTTTGTCCAGTCATGTCTATTCTGTATATCAGTTTACTGTGACAGTTATTATCAGACCACGTTTCTTTGACATTATTTAACTCTGTGCACAACCACTTACAAATGTTGATTTGGAAGAAATGTTCAGTGACTCACTCAATTAATTATTACCAACCATTGTTAGAAAGTGTATGTTTCTTAACTTATACATTGAGTTGATTGGCTCTTGACTGTCAGGCTTTTTCTCCGCCTGTATTTCCAAAATTAAACGATCACCCCCTAGTGAGCTTCTGGAAGGAGCAGCTGCTCGCTGAAAGGTTTGCTGCAACGTGTGTGTTTACCTCTTCTCCACCAGTAAATCAGTGATCAATATCGTGGTCTGGTCAGAAAGCTGTGGACGTGCTCTTATTTGAATCACTTCAACCTGTTTTGACAAATCTGCACCCAGTCATCCTGGCTCAGCAAATGTGTAGCGGACTGAGCCAGGATTCACCAATGAGGTTTTGTCAAACCTGGCTTTTTCAATTCTCCTGGATATCTTAATTCCACTTTTGTGCAATAGCCCCCAGAGAGCTTCTAAACTGCAGACAATGACAATAAACTTCTGTTCTATTCTATACTATGATAATTTGTAGGAGACAGTGTACCTATGATTGGATAAGAGTCAGAGCCACAGGTTGTTGTTTTTCCTGCTAGTTAAGCAGTGGGAGCTTCCTTACTGTTTAAGGATGTTTTCATATTAGGTCCTTTTTTTTTGTAACATCCCTGATTGCTCCCAATCCCCTCTCCCCCACTGGTCAGCTTTCACACTGCAAACGTCATTCTGTGCCCAAGTACACTTGGGTATGAAAACAAGGTGGTGGTCGGCACCTAGTTGGGTTGAAGTCCACCATTACCAATGAAGAAGAAGCATACTGCATTCAGTCAGGCAGATGGCAAACCAGATGTCATTGTAGTGGATGAGAGAAGGACAGTAAACTTGCCTTATTCCATGTGAATGCAGCAGCAGCTCCATGTTTGGGCATGGTTGCTTTCATATCTCATTCGTACCATGCCCGAGTACACCTGATCTGTGCCTGAGACCACCTCTTCAAGCGGACTCAGGCACAGTGTCAGAGCATGGTATGCTTGTGTTCACACTTATCAAATGAACTGGACTTCGGGGTGTACTCGGGTCCATGCCCGGGCTCCTGGTGTGAAACCACCTGAATATTTTGCCGTCAGAGTAGTTATTTCTGTTGTTTGATGTTGGCACACAGCAGGATATGAAGTGAACAAATGAAAGCTGTGGTGAAACAAACTCACAACTCATAGCTACAGTATTACAGTGTTACAATGTGTGTTACAACATATTAAAAAGTATCCATAAGATGAACTTTGAAAATGTTGTGACCATATATGTTAAAATATATATTTCAGCTATAAAAATCTACATACATATATTGTTATTATTCATTTCTCATTACTTTTAAACATGTCCATCTTCCCATTCTGGGACAGTGGTTTCGAGGACCTTCCTGTATTAAATATTAACATACATACACAGTTGCTACATACACAGTTGCTTTCACATCTCATTCGTACCGTGCCAGAGTACACCTGATCTGTGCACGAGACCACCTCTTCAAGCGGTAGAGGTGGTCTACCGCTTGAAGGCTTTGGGCTTTGGGATCATTATATATTTACATATGTCTACAAGATAAGCATACATACACTAACATACATATTTGTACAGTCTTGACATACACATCATTTTGTGAAAATTCCATTAAAGTATTTATCCCCCCACAATAATATGTATGTAGTGTTTAAATTGTTTGGCCTCAGAAAAAGAGAGAAAGTGTGTTAAGGCAAGTGAGTTAGTTGAAAGTTAGCTTCATAGCTTTCAAAGTGTTTACAGGCATTGACTGATTATAATCAGTATGGTATAGTATAGTCTTGACTGAGTAACTGTGATATAAATAGTTTTAAAATTAAAGTAATACTGGGCTTGAGAGGGAAATACTCCAGTGAGTCTTTATTATGATGGAGAAACCTTCTAAGACTCAGACAAGTTAAACGTACAAATCTTCTCAGATAGCATGTCAAAAATAAAGGGATTATCTTCTCTGCAATGAGGCGCAATATGGATACACATTTCACTGGGTAACATCATCAGATGAGTGCTACACATCCTCAGGGCTGAACATATGCAGGACTCCTGTTATCTCCTTGTGCTACACAAAAATCTATACTTATGCAAGACAGGATACTGAGGCATTCTTAGTCAAATGTAAGCCATCTGAAATAATGGAAATATTACTTTGAAACATTAAAGCTGGAAAAAAATTTCTTAGACTCAAAAAACTTTGATAAGAATTTTCGTATCTCTTTGGACTGCACACCATAAACAATTGGGTTTAAGCTGCTAGGGATGATTTGAAACAAAATGCTAGTAATTTTCCTATACTCTGCATACTGTGGGAAGCGATGTAAAACAATCATCAACATTCCACTGAGCAACATTATCATATACACAAGCAGATGAGTGCTGCAGGTCTGTAAGGCCTTTCTGTTCAGAGACTTGTTCTTACTGGTCAGACAGACTACTGTAATCTTGGTGTAGGTGAGGACCATGCTGCCTATAGACCCTGTGAACAGGACCACAGTGAAAGTGAGGCCATAGATATTATTGATAAACACACTCTCACAGGAGAGTTTGAAGAGCCCAGCATTGCTACAATAAATGCTCTTGATCAGAGTTCTGCATCGGTTCAGCGATGCCAGCATTTGCAACTATTATAAACAAATAGGAGAAAAAGATAAAAAGAAACACAGGGTAGACGGAGTCCTTGGACACATTTAAACCTTCTAACTGGAGTGTGAAGCTGTTGTAGGTGTAGTTTTCCATCAACCTGGAAGAAGCAGTATAAAAAGACCAAAAATGAACACTCAGTCAACTGCTTGATTGCAATTACTGTTTTGAAAATAGAGGTTATTTCACAGGTAGATTAAAAAGAAAGAAAGCAAATACAAGTGAAGTACAAGTGTTATACGTTGTGCTCCATTAACAGTTTGACTGTGATCAAAGGTTCCACCTACTTTGAGTGACTCTGCCTTCAATCTCTTGTCTCCCCTTTCTTGTACCTCCTTGCTCATTGTTGATACTCACCAACTCCAATCCAGAGCTTTTTTGCTGGAAGGTTTTATAAACATGATTTTATCTTCAGGGGAATCAGTGTTCTTTATGTCCAATAATGTGTGATGTAACACATGCAACAAAACTGAACTTTTGAACTTTCTGTGAATTTATCAAAAAAAGGTAAACTGATTGAAGAGAGTATTCAGTGAGTTCACACTGATCTGGAATTTTGCCCTTTCCACCCAGAAGTTTGTCCTCAAGTCCAAGTTATTGTTTGTACCAAATTTGGAGGGATTTCCAAAGGTATTTTGGAGATATTACATTCACTGGAGCCAAATCTAAAGAATCCCTGCATGTCATCAATGAGGTATCCTGTCCATGAAAATAGGGTGTGTGTGTACTTACATGTACATGTTGACAAGTAGAGTAAGGTGCTCAGCACATTTAACATGCCAATGAATTTTATTTATTTATTTATTTTTTCCCCATTTATTAGGTGATACAGGTGGGAGAAGACATAAACAGAAGGGGACATTTAAAAACAACAAAAAATAAAAACAAGACAATTTATTGCAAGGTTTGACAAGACAGATTAAACAAATTAACAAGGACAAGTGCTGTGGTGATAGTGGTGCTGTACATAAGTTGTGGTGGGAAGGGCATATGTGTGTGTAATGGATCCAGTGGAAATTGGGGGTAAGAGCCTACTTGCTGTGTGATCCCATTTCAGTGACCGGCTTATAGACGCTCTTTGCCCAGCAGGATGTTGTCTGGTAAAGTAACAGCTCTCAGACAAATGAAGCTAAGCAAAGGTTCAGTCAGGGAGACTATCTCTTCGAGCCCTTCTCTCTTTCACCAATCAGTCTTCAGCTATCAAATTTGTGGTGTCCTCTCTCTCTGCTCTCATATAGCTGTCATTTCAGCTGAATATTCTCACAGCCCACCTCCACCCCTTCACATCCTCAATCGAGATACAGATCATCTGCATCTGAACCAGTTATCCAGAAGCTTCCATGACAGAAGGTACCATCTTGATACCACCACCAGCGTCTAGGCACAGGGGGCAGTCGGCTTTGGATGCAAGCTTCACATTCACTGATGTGTTTACAAAGCTGATCTAACCCCTGGGGTCTAAGCGCCGAAGTTGTCTTGGGCACAATAAATGTCACGTCATTTAACAGCCTGTCTTTGTGTTCTTATTAGTCTGTCCTGATTGAAACAGCCACATAAAGCACCAAAAATACAGCTGCGTCTACGCTCGCCACCACGTTGCCTGATCTGAGTACCAGTGTTCCAACGCAGTAACCAAACAACAACTTCCAAGACCTGAGTCATTTATATTGGGATTGTATGAACATGTGTACTCTCGGAGAAATGTCTCTGTGCCGGCAACAGTCATTAAGGTTGAGAATAAGAGACACACAGGAAAAGGTTTGACTGCTTAGTCTCTGAACAAAGTGAAAAGGAAGAAAAAAGAAAAAACAAGGGCGTAGAACCTGTCAGGACTGCCTCTGGTCTTACTCCATCACTCCTTTTCCTGTGAAACACTGTGGAACAGGCCTACCCACACCCCTCTGCCCATTGAAGCACACATCATTACAGGCCACTCATCATGGCACTTTTTTGCATTTGCATTTTTTTTTGTCTCTATTTTGATATCTATTGCTGTGATGCTGTCAATGTCCAGTCCATCCTACTGGTTATAGTATCTACAAATTTTTCAACAACCACAAGTGACCTGGAGAGAAGTGGCACATGCAATGAAAGATACTCATTTCAACTCATATACATGTAAATGATGTTAATGTCAAGATTTCTGAGAGCGTGACAGTAGTATTGCTTTGCCTGTCATTAAAGGCATTTTTGTAATGTTCTTGCTTTAGTGGTACTTCCACAAGGCAATCATTCAATGTGTGTGGATCCAATTATCCGAATATGTGTGCAGCAGAAACCATATAGTCTGGAGCACCTTTTTTTCTCAACAATCCCATTAGGACAGAGTGGCTTAAGTACGAGTTCAGATCTCTTCTCTATTGCAGTTATAGATTTAATCTTAAATTAAGAAAACTGCTGTTTTTGGCCATCTACACTCAATAACCCCTGATCATTTGAAATAAGACATCTTTAAATCTTTTACATTGAGTTGCAGGTATATAATGACACAGATGGCAACAGATTGCACATCACAGATGAGCAGTGAGCCACATAATCAGATACCCAACCAGATGAGTGCTGCAGGTCTTCAGGTCTTCCGTTAACTGTTTGTGCCAAATGCTACATAATGACGCAGTCTTAAGACATATATTTGTTTCAGTCCTTCAAGAAAACAAATGTAATGAAAGGTTCTCTTTTTTTTATAACTTTGGAAAAACTTTCTTGGCCTCAAACCACTTTGACAAGAATTTTCTCATCTCTTTGGACTGCACACCGTAAATAATCGGATTGAGGCTGCTCGGTATGATGTGAAACAAAATGCTAGAAAGTTTCCTGTACTCTGAGTACTGTGGGAAACGGTGCAGAATAATGACACAAAATCCACTGAGCAACATTATCATATACACAAGCAGATGAGTGCTGCAGGTTTGTAAGGCCTTTCTGTTCAGAGACTTGTTCTTACTGGTCAGACAGACTACTGTAATCTTAGAGTAGGTGAGGACCATGCTGCCTATAGAGCCTGTGAACAGGACCACAGTGAAAGTGAGGCCATAGACGTTATTAATAAATACACTCTCACAGGAGAGTTTGAACAGTCCAGCATTGCTACAATAAACACCTCTCACAAGAGTCCTGCATCTGTTCAGTCTTATGGTCAGTCCGAGCAGAATCCCCACCAGAACAAAGGCCACCCCCCAGGCCGAAACCGTCAGCTTCACTAACATCCTGTTGGTCATTATGGCAGAATAACGCAGTGGATTACAGATGGCTACATATCTGTCAAAAGCCATGATCATGAGCACAGTGTGAGCAGTGGTACTGAACATGTGTGTGCAAAAAGCTTGGACCACACACTCATAATAATTGATCAGTCTTTCAGACAGAGGATGCAATATGTCTATGAGCAAACGAGGCAAAATGATAGAGTTTCCAAGGATGTCATTGAATGACAGGTTCCAAAAGAGTAGATACATGGGCTGGTGAAGGTTTTTGTCCATGAAAACAAGAGCAGCGATGCCAGCATTTGCGACAATTATAAACAAATAGGAGAAAAAGATAAAAAGAAACACAGGATAGACAGAGTCCTTGGACACATTTAAACCTTCCAGTTGGAGTGTGAAGCTGTTGTAGGTGTAGTTTTCCATTAACCTGTAAAACAGTTAGAAGTGAATGACTTCCACATCACATTTAACCATGGTCAGAGGTTCTGTTTTTTTCATTCTTGTGTCTCCCTGCTCATTGCTGATAATTTCTGCCAGCTCCTCTGTTGCAGGGCGTTATAAACCTGATTTTATCTTCAAGGGAATCAGCGACATGTGATGCAACATGAAGAAGTTATTATTTGACAATATCAACCTTGTGTCTTATCCTGTTCATCCTTCCTCCTGCCAACGTCTTCCCTGTCATCCTAAATGTTAAAGGTTTCACAAGTGCACCTATAGAGTGCACAGGTTGTTGAATTTCAATCACAAGGTAAAGAAATAAGAAAGGTATGTAGTGCCCACTGATGCTGCCCAGCTGTGGTTGGGATTGCACTTACAAGGCAACATGAACTTTCTGTCGTGATCAGTTTTCAATTTTGAAACTGTGCAGTGGCAACAATCTGCAGTTTGGCTTGCCCACAGAAGACCCATACACACTGCTCTGCTCATTTGCCAGTTTGTTCACCTCATTGTTTTCATCTGCACTGTGGTGTTTTTCTGGAGGTTCCAATATCATGAGTCTTTTCCAAAGCTAACACAGTCACACTTGCTTCATTCGAGGCCTTTTTTGCGTATATGTCTGTTCCCTGCTTTTGCATAATGTTGTCATTTTGTTTGCATGAGCAGTTGTGAACAAACAGTGCACTAACAATTGCACTGGTTGCAAGGGAGAACAGTAACAGAGGACATTTACTTGAATATTGTGCTACAGTATATCTTTGACTATCTGGAGTATTTTTTATTACCACTCCACCTCACTTAAAGGTCAAATATGGTAGTTTTTACTCCACTATCAACGCTACTTCTATGCAGTCCTTATTACTTCAAGAAATAACTTGAGCTCCTTTTCTTTCAATTTAATTTTAGAAAGGAAGATTCGTTTGACCTTAAATGTGAGGTGTGTTTACATATAAAAAGAAATCTTTTGGAGCCACACATTTTGCTGTAAATTTTATTTATTTACAAATCATATAACATATAACAGAAAACCAATGTTTGTCTGTAAAGCATTCATTCAAGCATTCACAGTTCATGATTTCATGAAATCTATTCAAATCATTTGCCAACAACCAAACATTTATCATTTACTTGGTGACAAATTGTTCTTTTTAGACCTCTGCTGCCTCTATAGGGAATGTTTTGCCAGCGTCTCACTATTAAATACATCTGACTTGATGCTACTTACTTCAGTCACATCTCTGTGACTGTAACTTTCCGCCAGGAGAAGATGTCGTCCGGTGGCGTCCAACCTTCACAGGGCGTTTCAACCCTGAACCACAACGCCCTCTGGTTGGCGGGTCAGCAGTGATGGCCAGTCACTCCCCATCTCCAGAGCCAACAAGATGCTCTTTCTGCTGCCTCCCCTAACCTACGGACAGCTGCCTTCCTCTCCCTTCCTGCTAATCCCACGGCTGTGAGCGTCTTCCACACAGACTGTGCTGGGAAACCTCTGCAACCAACCTCAACTGGGATAGCCAGGTCTGCCATCCTTTGTCTCTGCACTGCTCAATGAGGTCCTGATACTTGGAGGCTTTCCTCTCATAGGCCTCGCAACCGTCTTCCCAACCCAACCCAACCGTCCGTTCAATCAGGATGATCTTCTTTGCCTCCTCTGACCAAATGACCAAGTCGGGCCTCAGCGATGTTTGCGCAACCTGGGGGAAGAGTAGTCTCCTTCCACCCTCATCTCCCACGACTGTGCTGCTTGAAGGAGGCTGTTCTTGGTCTTCTTGGTGGCTGGTGGTTTCTCCCCTTCTCTGATGAACTGTATAGACGGTGCTGGACTCACATTGGTCTGATGCTTTTTCTGTCTCTCCCGCTCCAAGGTGTCAGCCAGTGCACAGAGAACTTTGTCATGGCACCATCTGTATCTTCTCTGGCTGAGAGCTGTCTTGCATCCCGCCAGTATGTGCGCCATTGTCCTTCTCCCTCCACATAGCCTGCACAGTGGGTCCTCCCTCATTCCCCATCTGTGGAGGTTTGTTGTTGATGGAAGGGTATCATACACCGATCGGAGCAGGAAAGAGATGCGAAAGGGCTCCAGCCTCCAGAGTTCAGGCCATGTGATCTTCCGCTTTGGCAGGTCCCACTTTGTCCAGGCCCCTTGTGATGTGATCATATGCCTGGAGCAAGGTTTTATGATGGGTGTGAAACCCATCCTCCCTCTGCGGCTCCTATGGGTGCTGGATTTGCTCCAATCATCACATCCACTGGTAGACAAGCATGCCTGCTTAACATGACAACAATACAGTGTATGTCCATGCTGTCCTATATAAGTATTCCTCAGCTACTACCTCTAGGGGGTATGAGGTGACAACAGGGTGCATTCAGACTACTGTGTTTGACAGTAGCTACTGTACATTCAGTGAACCACCTTTGTTCAGTGGCACCAAGGTTTGGGGTGTCTAGGTGGACTAATGAACTGTTATTGGTGAAAACTATCCTTAAACTTCTCTGTCACAGCTCACTTCAATGCAAGGAGTTCCAGTTTGAATGAGCTATAGTTTTTTATTGTTACACTCATTTGGGTGAAGGGCTCAACTTGCAAATGCTATGACCCTTTCCTGGCCTTATTGTAGCTCAGACAGCACAATACCCAGGCCCTCCAAACTGGCATCTGTGTATAGCTGAAAGGGCAGTTGCTGATAATTTCCACCAGCTCCTCTGTTGCAGGGCTTTATAAACCTGATTTTATCTTCTGGGAAATCAGTGCCGTTTACATCAAACAACATCTGATGCAACATTAAGAACTTATTATGTAACAATATCCAACTTGCAGCATCAGGAAAAAGACAAGTGTAATGGTCATTTCAATGTTTCTGTGATTCAATCACTTGAGATGTCTCCACACCCTGCTTGTCCACCAAGATAGCAGATCTTTGCAAATTGTGATGTCTAGACCTCTTAACTTTCCACCTAGATACAAAAGCCTGCAGGATACCCCAGGTGTGAAACACACCCTAGGGAGGCAGCACCTTACCTTCAAACAGACAAAAGGGTGTGAAACACATCTTAGGGGGCGTTCCTCAGGTATAAATGTTTATGTCTCCCCAGGCTCAAAGTCTTTCCTTTACCATCACTATTTAGGTGAGGAATGACCATTCTTTGCAAGGAAATAAAAACTTGTTGGCCAGCAAAAGTCTCTATTTCATTATTTACCAACAGCAAACGGCAAAGAAATTCCATAACACAAGGGAGTTAATTTGTATCTTATCTTGTTCATCCTTCCTCCTACCAAATCCTCCCTGTCATCTTAAATGTTAAAGGTTGTGCAAGTGCACCTATAGACTGCACAGGTTCTGCAATTTCAATAACAAGCAAAAGAAATATGAAAAGTGTAGGTCCCACTGATGCTGCCCAGCTGTGGTTGGGATTGCACTTACAGGGAAACATGAATTTTCCCTCGTAGCCATTTTTTTCCAAAGTTAACACAGTCGCACTGGCTTGCTTCTAAGCCTGTTTGCTCACCATTACTTTTTCCTGCTTCTGCATAATGTTCTATTAAATGTTTTAATTAATATCGTATTAAAGGAGACATATTCTGCCCCTTTTCCACAAATTTAAATAGTTAATGTCTGTGACATGCTTCAGTCAAAACACCCCAAGGATCAAACATCACATCTTTTCATCCGCTCAAAACAGCCCTGTTTAAAAGGGCTGGTTTCAGTGCCTGTCCCTTTAAATGCAAATGAACCACTGCCAGCCCCACCCCACCCCTTCTACCAGTACCAGTACTCACAGGTAGAGGGGCTGGTATTATGCAAATTTTAAAAAATTATGACATCATTGTCAGACAACTGAGGGAACAGCTCATAAAACCACATGGATTTCAATCTAGGGAGCAAATTACAGATTTGTTGATCAATTCTCACATTTTGGGGGTTAGAAGGCAAGGCAAACACACAGATATATGATGAAGAGCCTTCAAAAAGTGATATTCCCATAATATGTCCCCTTTAACATTTGCACTGCTTACAGGTGAGGACAGTAACAAAATACATTTACTCAAGTAGTTTGCTTGTACTTGTACTTTTCATTACTACAAACATTGAAGTTTTACTCTATACTGCTCTTTCTATGCAGTCCTTATTTCTTTAAGAAATGCCTTGAAACTCTTCTTCAATCAGTTATCTTTTAATCTAATTTTAGGAATAAAGGAAGATTCCTTTGACCTTAAATGTGAGGTGTGTTTAATATAAAAAGAAATCTTTTGGAGCCACACATTTTGCTGTAAATTTTTATTTATTTACAAATCATATAACATATAACAGAAAACCGATGTTTGTCTGTAAAGCGTTCATTCAAGCATTCGCAGTTCATGATTTCATGAAATCTATTCAAATCATTTTCCAACAACCAAACATTTATCATTTACTTGGTGGCAAATTGTTCTTTTTAGACTGAAACATTTCAGATAAGAATTTCTGTATCTCTTTGGACTGAATGCCATAAATAATGGTGTTAAGGCTTCCAGGCACAATAACAAACAGGATGGAAGAAAGTTTTCTGTAGTCTGAGTACTGAGGGAAACGATGCAAAGCTATGGTAATACATCCACTAAACAACATGATCAGATACACAACCAGATGAGTGCTGCAGGTCTTTAAAGCTTTACTGTTCAGAGACTTGTTCTTACTGGTCAGACAGACCATAGTGATCTTAGCATATGTGAGGACCATGCTGCCTATAGAGGAGGTTATCAAGACCACAGTGAAAGTGAGGCCATAGATGTTATTGATCAACACACTCTCACAGGAGAGTTTGAACAGAGAGGGATTATCACAGAAGGGATTTTTGATAAGAGTCCTGCATCGGTTCAGTCTTATGGTCAGGCCAAGCAGAATCCCCACCAGAACAAAGGCCACCCCCCAGGCAGAAACCAGCAGCTTAATCAGCATCTTCTTGGACATTATGGAGGCATAACGCAGTGGATTACAGATGGCCACATATCTGTCAAAGGCCATAACCATGAGCAATGTATGAGAGGTAGTGGCAAAGAACTGTGTGGTGAAAGCCTGGACCACACACTCATAGTAACTGATGAATCGTTCAGAAGGAGGACGTAAAATATCCGACAGCAGCCGGGGCAGAATGTTAGTGCTTCCAATGATGTCACTGAGAGACAGATTACAAAAGAGCAGATACATGGGCTGGTGAAGGTTCTTGTCAATAAATATTAAAACTGTAATGCCAACATTCATAACCATTATGAGAATGTAGGAAATTAAGAACATGAAAAAGACAGGATACATAGAATCCTTTGAGACTTTGAATCCCTCCATCTGGAGAGTGAAGCTGTTGTAGGTGTAGTTTTCCATCCAGCTGAAACAACAGAGATGACAATATTCTGTTAACGTCAGGATACAGGGTCAGTCACAGCAATACTGGAATACCTGATGTAAAATGTAAATATAAAATGACTGGCCATCCAACAAAACACAAACCCATTCTCTGAGAAATTACAAAGTGTTTTCATAGATTTTGACACCAAGAAATTGTGCAAATTCTAAACAGTCATACTTGTAATAGAGTATTACCTGATGTGTGTCAGTCTCCAGTTGTCACTGCAAGCTAATGGTTATCACCAACAGCAAGGAGGATCCTTTTATATAGATGCATTTTACATCGAGGGAATCACAACATGATGCAACATGAATGAATCAGTGTGATAACTGAAACTGCCAACAGGGAGCAACATTCAACTTTCAGAATGTTCCATCCTTTCACTCAGATTAATATATTTCCAGGAATTTGTTTTTTTAATATGATTTTATTTAAACTTTTCCACATCCACAAAACAAAAGACCTGTACTCTTGAGTACAAACAAGCAAGAAAAATGACTCAAAAACAAACAAAGAAAGGAAGACAAACACACTCAGACCAAAACTAAACAATCCACAAAACACATATTTACCTTCACCGCACAAACAAACATGCTAAAAAGTATCAAATATAAACAAACATATACATTCATCATATGACTCTAATTTCTCTCTATCGAGTAGCCCCATGTATTATACTAAAACATGTGCTTGTATTTGTTTGTAAATGTGTATTTACAAAGCCTGTTTGGTTCATATGTATTTAATCAGGAAAAAAACTTTGCTAATCTATTACTTATTAGGAATAGGAATAGGAATAGGAATTACTTTATTAATCTTTTTACTTTATTATTACTTTATTAGTTTGGTTAATATTTTATTGTTGCAATTAATCAAACATATGGGTCTAAAATCAGAAGGGGATTCTCCGGATTTACCTGGTTTCAATATAACCAAGATTACGGTTTAATACATAGACCTAGGAAGGACCAAATTATGTGACATATCTTGTCATTTGAATAAATAAGGGAGCCAATTTTCTCCAAAATGTTGAATAAAATATAGATATATATAAGTCCAGGAATTTGATCACTTATTCTATTTTATGAGAGTACAAGAAGCTTTGTGAGACTGTATACAGTGGTAGTTTTGACCTGATATGTCCACAATTCCAGCCATTTGACTGCAAAGACCACCTGTTGTAGGCATAAAAAATGTTGACAAGTTATATGCACAGTAGTATTTTATTGGTGCGCAAACTGTAGTTTCATAGGAAAGGGCTATTTAATAATCTATTCCTCCATATATTGTCTATGCTGATTATCTGTGTAGAATTGCAATGGGTTATGGCCAATCCCAGCTGACATAGTGGGAGGGTACAGTACACCCTGGACAGGTCACCAGTCTGTCTCCAATCCATCTATTGTTAAACAAGCAAACTCCACCCAGAAAGGCAGCAGGTCTGGGAATTGAACCCAGGACATTCTCTAAAGTCACTAAAATATCTTTTTGAGGATGGCCTTATCCACAGCAGCATCTCACTCAGCTCAAACATGATTCCACTCTCTGACAAATTGGGGACAACTTGTAGCAGTTGGCCACCAGTGTAGCACAGCTAAGAGGACGCCACTGCCAGCCAACTCTCTACCCCTGCCAATCCTCCACCCACGACAGCACCAGAACCAGCTGTGGTGCCAACTCCAATGCCCCGGTAACCCTACCTCCCCACACTAGTATTCCAGTAATCTTGGAACATGTTCTTTTTTATCAGTTTACCATTTAACCAACAGCCAGCCACCTATGCTTCACCAGAACCAGCACAGATTTCAATAACTTCACTCAAGAAATGAGAAAATTTTTTGACCATCCTGTTAAAGAGAAGGAGGCTGCTGTCAGCCATCCCTGAACACTGCCCTGTTCACCAGAACCACCCAAGGACATGGATTTGACTAACATTCCCAATGAATATCGTAAATTAAAAGATGCATTCAGGAAAGACCGAGCTCTCTCTCCCTCTCTCTTTCTGCTCCAGCAGTGTTTTTGGTGGCTGACCGTTTCTGGTGGCAGCCGATATCAGGGAATTTGTCACTGCCTGCTCCGTCGGTGCCAGAAATAAGCCCTCCCACCATGCATCCGCTGGCCTCCTCCAACCCTTACCCATTCCACATCATCCCTGGTTGCATGTAGCTGTGAGTTTCATCACTGGTCTCCCTCCCATCACACTAGTATTTAAAGGGTTAAATCTGGAAAGTAATTGAATATTTGGTAGTTACATTACATAAATATTACAAAAATGTCCCTTTATCAGAAATTAAGGATTTAAAAAAAAAAAAAAAAGAAATCTGACACATCAAATCAATTGCAAATCTCTAAAGATCAACGTTGTTACTAATCATTGACATATCCTAGATTGTAATTATTTCCCCTCAACAATTTCACTTTGCATTCCCCGTATTGAAAATATTGCCACCTAAAACATTAAAATTTGTACTTAAGGGGTTCATATTGGCATCTAAAGGGTTACATTTTTGAAAATAATTAAACACTTGATAGTTATGATCAGAACTGAAGTGGAGTAAAAGATTTATGAAAAAAAGTGGAATAAGATGTTAACATATGATATTTTAAGGTCATTTAACAAAAATGTCTCTTCAGAAATTAAGGCGTTTCTGGTATTAGGTATGAATGAATGAATGAATGAATTTATTTATTCTGAACATGAAAAAAACAAAATTTAAATACAAAAAAACTGATTACAAACAAAAAAAAAGAATTCTATAAATATATACACATTCATCAAATTATGTATAATCCTAATATCCACCGAGTGGATATTAGTAATAATTAATAATAATTATATAATTAACAATTGAACAAACAAACCAAATCATCCCTTAACACAACTCCTCCTCAACCATATAACACCCCAAGTATTGTTTTGTATTTTGTATTGTTTTTTAAATTGATTTACATGCTTTGCTTCAACCCATCACACAACCCATCCCACAGATCTACTCCAACAACTGAAATACAATTACTTTTCCTTTTTGATTGAACACAATGTTTTCTGAAATTAGAGTTTCCTCTTGGGTTGCAACCGCCGTCCCTGTCACAAAACATTTTCTGAATATTGCCCAGAAGTGAATTAGTTCTTGCTTTGAACATGATTTGTGCAGTTTTAAATTTGAATAGATCCCAGAATTTTTCCAGTTTTGTTCTTATATGATTTATTTGGGGTTTCCAGCAGATTTTGTGGACCAGTATCACACCCAGAAATTTATTTTCATTTACTCTTTCGATATGTACATTATCGATCATTATTTGCACTTGTGTGTCAACAGGGATTGTACAATTTCCAAATAACATGAATTTAGTTTTTTTCAGATTTAATGATAATTTGTTTATGTCAAACCACTGTTTTAATTTTTTCATTTCTGTCATGAAAGCTGCTGCAGATTTTCCCCAGAACAAAAGATGTTAATATCGTCTGCGAATAAAACAAACTTAAATGTCTCTGATACCCCACATATGTCATTATTGTATAAAACAAAGAGTTTTGGCCCTAACACTGGCCCCTGTGGGACCCCACAGATAATGTTTAACAGTGTTGATTTGCGGTCACCCATCTGCACAAACTGCTGTCTGTTCTCGATATAGCTTTTCAACCATTTCAGCACCACAAACCAAACTTTTCCAATTTATTAATTAATATGTCGTGACTAATGGTATCGAATGTTTTTTTTTTCCCTTAATCTATGAATATTCCTACTGCATACTTCCTGTTATCTAAATTTTTGGTAATTTCTTCTGTTAATTCCATTGTTGCCATTGATTTTGATCTGTTTTCTCTGAATCTGTTTATGCTTTTCAATGAAGTTGTCTAAGCTTTGGATAAGTAGTTTTTCCAATGCTTTAGAGAACTGACAAAGTAGAGATACAGGCCTATAATGTGTGAACTGATGTTTATCCCCAGCTTTGGCAGTTTTCATTCTATGTGGAAATGTACCCGATGTGAATGATAGATTACTTATGTAAATTAAAGCTGGAGTTGGTAATCCTGTTCAGAAACATGTTTTGTTATACTGGGTGAAATGGTCCTTCTACCTTCTGAGTAATCAATACATTATGTATTCAGAAAAAGGAACGAAAATAATCAAGTCCTCTGTGGCAGCTGCAGGACTGACAAAACTTCGACCAATCCGAGCTCCTCAGTGCAAGGAGCAAAAACCAATCAGATGCCTTCATGTCTAGTTCTGTATCCGCCCCCCTCGATCCCTGTCTCCGACGCGTGTGCACAATCTTCACGTGTCGCTGTTGCCGGAAGAAATCAGCATACAGAGTTACAGCAGAACGGATTTCATGCTCATTTATGAGCAATGGCTGAGAAAATGCAGCCCCAGTTACTATTTCCACCGTTACTTAACGCTTGCCCCGAGAAAAAGGCGAGGAAGAGAAAGCCAGAGGCTGAAAAGGCTGCTAACAAAAAGGCTCTGGATAAAGCCAGAGGTCAAACCAGAGTAAACATCGGTGTTGCTTTTGTGGAGACAACTGAGGGATTTGAAGTGATGCTGAGGTTGCTCTCTTTCTGTTGGACAGGTAATTATATGCTTTGCTTCGGGGAGGATTTGTTATTTTTATGAAATGTGTAACTTTTGCTAACGTAGCTACTTTTGTAGCTTGTATTAGCATAATGCTAATATTAGCTTCTCTATGGGTTTAAAACGGGTCGGTGACGCTAGTATTGAATAGATTATAGTATATATATATATATATATATATATATATATATATAGTACTCCTGCCTCTTCTCATTTTCGTGTGGGGCGTTCCAGTTTGTGGGGGCGTGGCTTGGACGTACACACTGACAGGAGGGGTGGGGGGTGGAACTCAGAGGAGGTGCAATTTTCAAATCTTGCTAGCTCTCCAGGATTACTAACCCCAACTTTAATGGGTTTACAATACCATCAATGACTTGCCCAGTGTCATATTGATTCCATTCCAGTCAGTGAATGTTTTATATTTGCAACTATTAACTATATCTATGATTTAATTAGTTTCTACTGGTTTCAGATAGACTGAGCTTTGATTTCTTGCAGTGTGACTTTCAACAACCTCCCCCACCTTTGAATGTGTGTCTTTAATTTTTTTCTGCCAACTGTGGTCGCACGTTTACAAAAAAAGTCATTAAACCCATTAACTACTTCATTCATATCATTTACAGTTCTGCCTTTGTCAGTAAAATATCCAGGATAATTTGTGTTTGTTGAACTATTTCTAATAATACTGTTTAATGTGTTCCATATCCCTTTAATATTGTTTTTATTATTCTCTTTTGTGTCCATGGTTTGTCTGTGTGATTTTTTCTGGTGTTGTACTGTATAATTGGACAGTTTTTATCATATCGTGACTTTAATATCTCATAGGCTGTGTCAATATTTTCTTTTTCATAAATGGTGTTCCAGTTTTGTGATAATAATTCAGTTCTGAATGCATTTAATGATTCTTCTGTTATTTTCTTCTATATTTAGTTTTGTGGTCCTCCTTCTTCCTTCCACAGTCACAGTCATGGATCACAAAAAGAGGCAAATGGTCACTTACTCACATTCATCAGCAGCCCACTCACTAAGCTGCTTTCCATATAATTTGTATTTGTATAAGTTGTATTATTTATTCTACTTGGTTTGGTGATTAGTGGATATAAACTCATACTATACATTGTATTGATACATTCTTCTGTCATTTTGTGTTTGTTAAGATTGAGTAAGTCTATATGTAAATCTCCACAGATGAACATAGTCTTCTGATATGTTTTGGCAAATATTCCCTCCATACAGTCTTTAAAGTTTTCAATGTTGGAAGCTGGGGCTCTGTATACACAACTGACAATCACATTTTTTGTTTTTCCACGCAAAACTCTACAGTAATACATTCCATCACATCATCAATAGTAGTTAACATGTTCTCCACAACCTTATAGTTGAGACTATTACTTATATACAGAGCAACACCTCCTCCTTTTTTGTTCATCCTGTTCATGTAATTGAATTCATATCCTTTCAACTCAAAATCCGCTCCCCTCTCAGAGTTGAGCCAGGTTTCAGAATGGTTTTTTGAATTGACTTAAATATTCTTTTATGTCTCGGTAATCAGCATACAAGCTTCTACTGTTGAAATGAATAATTGACATTTCCTGTTCTGAATTAGCACTGCTCATCAGTGTAGTAGCAACATTTATTAAGTGGTCGAAGAAATTACTGTCCGGATCAATGTCTATGTCCATGTTCATGTTTGGGTGTTATGAGATTTCAAATTAGTCCGTCGCCTGTGATTATCTTAGGCTTGTTAGTGTCACCAGTATTTATCCAGTTCTTCCATTTCTCGGATGGCCAGCACTTTTTCTTCCTCCAGTCACCCGTGCAGTCTGATGAACACCCTACAGTTTTTGGTCCATGTTGACTGGACTTTCCTTTGCTTTCTGAGAAAGTGTGCCATTTTTCCTAGTAAGCTGTTTGTTCACATAGATGTCAGATCTCTTCAGCTTCCTTCCTTGTCTGAGCAGTGCGTTTTTGTGTTTTCTGTTGATGAATCTGATCATTATGGCCAGTTTGTTGTTCTTGTTTCTCCGAGGAAGAGGATGGCATACCTCAATGTCGGTTGAG
This sequence comes from Caranx ignobilis, assembly GCA_021432705.1. Classification (NCBI taxonomy): domain Eukaryota; kingdom Metazoa; phylum Chordata; class Actinopteri; order Carangiformes; family Carangidae; genus Caranx; species Caranx ignobilis. The sequence continues at coordinate 2,436,880 of MU269980.1, forward strand.
GGTTTAATGAGGGTTAAATACCAGTTTAGAAATAAGATATCATTCTGTTATATCTTACACAGGGAGAACATGCAAACTGCACCTGCCCCTGTAGTCTGCGGTGGTGTTGAAATGGATTAGTAGTGAGATTTCTGTATCCATAATTTTGAATGTCATTTGCATTTAAATAGAATTGTTTGAAATCATATATTTTTGTTTTAAACACTTGTTGAGGCCACATATTTACGAAGTATAGTATAAAACTTAAAGCTAAGACAGTATACAATTGACTGTGGAATGTGGATTTGATTCATTTAATTAATTCACTCTTTCATTTTTACATGATTTAGTCGAATCATTTACCAATAAGAAAACAGTTATCTCTCATTTGATGGCAAACAGCCGTTTAGACTGAAACATTTCAGAAAAGAATGTCCGTATCTCTTTGGACTGCATACCATAGATTATGGGGTTGAGACTTCCGGGCACAATAACAAACAGGATGGAAGAAAGTTTCCTGTAGTCTGAGTACTGAGGGAAACGATGTAAAGCTATGATTATCAACCCACTAAAAAACATAATGAGATACAAAATCAGATGAGTGCTGCAGGTCTTTAAGGCTTTACTGTTCAGAGACTTGTTCTTACTGGTCAGACAGACTATTGTAATCTTGGTGTAGGTGAGGACCATGCTGCCTATAGAAGCTGTTAACAAGACCACAGTGAAAGTGAGGCCATAGACGTTATTAATAAACACGCTCTCACAGGAAAGTTTGAACAGAGAGGCATTATCACAGTAAGGATTCTTAATCAAAGTCCTGCATCGGTTCAGTCTTATGGTCAGACCAAGCAGAATCCCCACCAGAACAAAGGCCACCCCCCAGGCAGAAACCGTCAGCTTGATCACCATCTTGTAGGTCATTATGGAGGCATAACGCAGTGGATTACAGATGGCCACATATCTGTCAAAAGCCATGATCATGAGTATAGTGTGAGCAGTGGTACCAATCAAATGTGAGGTAAAAGCCTGGACCACACATTCATAGTAAGTGATGAGACGTTCAGAGGGAGGACGCAGCATATCTGTGAGCACCCGAGGCAGAATACGAGTACTGCCAGCGATGTCACTGACAGACAGGTTGCAGAAAAGCAGATACATGGGCTGGTGAAGGTTCTTGTCAATGAAAATTACCACTAAAATGCTCACATTTGCAACCATTATAAACAAGTAGGAGAAAAGGAGGAAGAAAAAGGCTGTGTAGACTGACTCCTCTGAGACCTTCAACCCCTCCAGCTGGAGGATCGGGCTGTTGAAGGTGTAGTTTTCCATCAACCTGAAAGAGCAGAACAATGAATATAACTGATAATGTCCTTGTAATCTCATTTGAACTCTTTGATTTGAACTCAGGAACAATTAAAGCTGCAGAAGTGTGTTATTTAGACAGGCATAGGATAATTACGTAATTCTAATCAAAACTGTTGCCTACAAATCAGTTACACTTCATCTAAGTCGAAGTGTCTCTTCTTTCTTTTCTTCACTTACTTGTGTCTCCCCTGTCACTTCAGTCACTATCCACCTGCATCTGTCATGGTGTCATCTGTAGGAGGCTTTTATAGACATGATTCTATCATGGGGAAATCAGTTGTCATTGCCTCAGACAAATATGTGATGCAACATGAAATCATTGTGTTGTTCCATTTCAAATACAGAGTCTGAAGTGTTTCCCTTGCTTTCCAAACTCCAGCATTCTTTTTGAAAATATTTTAAAGCTAGATTTCTGTCCATTTTGCCATTATTGACTGTCACAGTGGACAGACAGGTGGGAAGGTGGGGCTTGGTAATGGCCAAGAAGGAGGAGGCTGAACAACAGGTCACAAGTCACGACAGGGAAAGATCACTACCGTTGCTCCAGCACCAGGCACTGAGGTTAAAGGAACAAAACATCAGTGACTGGATGAGCTGACCAGGTCAATTAATGTGTTCACAAGAAAAAAAGCAGAGGAGAAACCTCAGGGTGAGCAACAGAAGAGGGATCCCTCACCCAGGGCAGGCAGAGATGCAGTAGAAAATGGAATATGGAAAATGTGGAAATGGAATCAGTCAGTTAAAGAAAAATGATGAAGGAGGCTCCTGGTGGGCAGGGAGGGAAGGCCAGCTTAATGGGACTACTGGACGGCAGACAGGGTCGTGAGCAGGGAGTGCAGACCGGTTTAACAGCAGGAGAAAGGAGGTGATGGAGGTGATGGAGGCAGCGGTTGGTTGGTGCAGCAGACACCAAGGCCAGACTACAAGGTGCAACAAATAATGACAGTTCAAAATGTGTGAGAGGAGAGGAGAGGAGAGGGCTCCATGTAACCTGATGTGTCCCCCAGCAGTCTAAACCTACAGCAGTGTAGCTATAAAATGGATCAGGGCTACCTGAGCCAGCCCTGACTAAAAGCTCTGTCGTAGAGGAAGGTCTTAAGCCTAGACTTAAATGTAGAAAGAGTGTCTGCCTCTCTGACCCATGGAGAGAGCTGGTTCCATAATAGAGGAGCCTGGTAACTGAAGGCTCTACCTCCCAGTCTGTTTTTAGATATACTGGGAGTCACTAACAGACCTGTTTTCTGGGAGCAAAGTGCTCTGGTAGGACAGTATGGAATAATAAGTAGAAGGATCTTGAAGTCTATTCTACATTCTACAGGAAGCCAATGGAGAGAAGCTAGAATGGGAGAGATGTGCTCTCTCTTACTAACTCTTGTCAATACCCTCGCTGCAGCGTTCTGGACCAGCTGGAGACTCTTAAGAGAGTTTTTTGGACATCATGACAGGAGAGAGTTACAGTAGTCTAGCCTAGAAGTGCTAAATGCATGGACCAGTTTATCAGCGTCACTCAGAGAGGATATTCCTGATCTTAGCTATACTGCGCAGGTGAAAGAAGGCAGTCTTAGTCATGCTTTATGTGGGAGCTGAAGGAAAGACCCTGGTCAAAATTATGCAGTACGCACTTGTACTTCAGTTCAGGGTGATGCCATTCAGAGTAGCAATCTAATTGGAGATTGTGTCCCTGATATTCTTAGGTCTAAACACAATAACCTCTGTTTTGTCAGAGTTCAGTAGTAGGAAGTTAGAAGACATCCAGGATTTGATGTTTTTCAAGCAATCTTGCAGATTGATGAGGCGGCCTCTACCATTTGGCTCTATTGATAAGTAGAGCTGAGTATCATCAGCGTAACAATGGAAATTGATGTGCTTCCAGATTATATCCCCTAATGGAAGCATGTAAAGAGTGAAGAGAACTGGCCCTAAAACTGAACCCTGTGGCACACCATACATAACTCTGCTGTACTTAGAATGGTCATTGTTAACATTAACAAATTGAAACCTGTCAGATAGGTATGAGTCAGACCATTTTACAGCAGATCCTCTAATCCCAATTTCATGTTTCTTGTCTCTGTAGCAAAATGCTGTGATCGATGGTATCAAATGCAGCACTGAGGTCCAGAAAGTACAAGTACAGAGACAAGACCTCTGTCAGAAGCTATAAGAAGATTGTTGGAGACTTTGACCAGTGCTGTTTCAGTGCCATGGTGTTCTCTAAATCCAGATTGGAAAGCTTCAAAAAGCTTGTTACTGTGCAGATGTTCATGAAGCTGCACTAGGACAACCTTCTCAAGGATCTTGGAGACGTAGGGAAGGTTGGATATAGGCTTATAGTTGGCTAGTACATCTGGATCAAGAGAGGGTTTTTTAAGTAGAGAATTAATGACAGCCACCTTAAAGGCCTGTGGCACATAGCCTGTGACTAAGGAAAGATTGATCTGGGTCAGTATAGTAGCGATAACTAAGGGGAAGACATCCTTTAGCAGTCTTGTTGGAATTGGGTCAAGCAGACATGTAGCTGATTTGGAGGAGGTGATTGCAGAAGTTAAGTCTGACAGGTCGATGGGGGAGAAGCTGTTCAAGTATGCACCAAGTCTGGGAGGTACTTCCGTAGGGGCTGTAATCTGTGATCCACTGCTGATCCTTGTTCTGATATTTGCAATCTTTTCAGTAAAGAAAATTAGGAAATGGCTGCTGAGAGTCGGAGGGATCCTCCGGCACCGCAAGCAGCGGCTAGGCTAGATGGCTCCGCACTGACTAAGGCGGCCCGAGAAGCTACCTGAGCCAAAGGACTAGCCTCCATGGTGCAGAGCTGGGACTCTAGCTCACTAAGCCTTGCCTCCAGGACTGCGAACAGGCTACACTTATTACATGTACCATTATCATTAAAGGAGGCAGAGGAGTAACTAAACATCAGGCACATGGAGCAGGAGAAAGAAGGAAAAGTGGAGGGAGAAGCAGAGGGAGAGAGAGAAGCCATAGCTATGCTAGGTAAGTTTGCATTTCTAGGACAGGTACTTTGAATGGAGGAGTACAGATAGGGTCCTGTGATAGACCTGAGTGACAGAGACTTGTGTAATGTACTAAGCATAGTTTGCAGTAGTGCTTAAAGTGATGAAGTTAGCAGCAAGCTAGACGGAGGATTGAGAGAGTCTAACACAACAGGCACAACATGAAATGACGTAATGACGCAATACACTCACCGTTAGCAGAAAGGCAGGCTGTTCACTGTCAACAGATGTGGACTACAGTGTTATCCATAGACACAGAGTCAGGAGACTGCTGATTGGAGACCTGGAACAGGACCAAGAGGGAGGCGGATTGCCAACTTGAGACCATGAGTAGGATGGAGGTGGACCACTGACCGGAGATAAGGGACTGTGATGGGTTGACGTTGGCAGTAGACACTGACTGGGGATCAGAGAATAAGTTGGATGATGTTTGAGGTGGACTTCCTAGTGGAGATTAGGGAATGAGATAGTCTGGCATTGGAAGTGGATGTGGACTGCTGACTGGGGATCAGAAAAAGGAGGGAGATGGACCACCAACTGGGGTCAGGGGCTTAGTTGGACCAGACTGCCCAGTGATAGTCAGGGACTGATTTGGACCGGACTGATGAATGAAGATGGGTGGTTTAAGTTGGACCAGACTGCTGACTGGAGAGTAGGGACTGAGCTCAACCGGACCATCAACTGGAGATCATGGGGTGAGGTGGAGGTGGACCCATATTGCTGGTTTTAGATAAGGAACTGAGTTGGTCTGGTGTCAGAGATGCACTGCCACCTAGAGATCAGAGAATGAGATAGTCTGGCAGGTTATGAAACTAAAAAAATATTTGGGGGGCAATTCTGGCCCCTGGAACATGGTTTTTGGGGGAATTCTTGGCTAAACTGGGGGCCAAATGGCCCATGGCCCTTGCTATTTTCCAATGCTGTAGTTTGGCATTGGAGGTTGACCACTGACTGGAGATTAGGGACTGAGGTGGACTGCCGGAAGAGTGTCTGCAAGGGACTGGTTAACCAGGACTCCAACCTGGGACATGGACTCACAAGGAGCAGCTAGACATCCTGTCAACTGGACACAGGATACTGTACCCAGGCTGGCCCCCAACCAGACCCTGAGGAAAGGAGACAAGTGCACTACCCTCTGGACACTGGAGATGGGAGTCAGAGCAGACCTGACTCCAGATAGGACGCTGGGATTTTGGGGCTACTGGGCATCAGGCTGGAGACAGGAGACCATGGGCTGAGGCACATCTGAGCTGGGGAGTGCAGAAGATGGGTGTGTTCATCCCCTCGTCCTCCTCTGCTGCTCTGACCTCCACCTCTGCTGGGTGCCCTCGTAGTGCAACCAGGGACGGAGCTGGTAGACTGGGGGCTAGCCTGCTGGTGGAGGTTTGCAGCCTTGCAGGAACATGCAGGGTTCTCCAAGATTCTCATTGCTGAGACAGGGATAAATCTGCTGGGACCCTTGATGCTGAAACAGCATGTCCATAGGGAGCTGGGCCACAGGCAGCTGCAGCTGAGCAGGGGTAGGAACTGGAGGCTGGGGCCCAGCTGGGTCCAGCTGCACTGGAATTTGCCTGGTCACCTACAGTGAAATAAATAATCTAGTTAAATTGGATCTTCTGCAAAGGTTATCATTAGTGGTATCATAGACACTGAGTGAGATTAGAAAGGACATTGAGTGTTTGACCCCACAATCCTCAAAAAGTACCTAGGAGTGTCTTTACATGACTGCTGCTACATCATTTAACATAGGGAACAACACACAGACAAAATAAAGGAGCTATCTGCTTTTAGGGCTCTTCCGTAGGCCATAGTCTCTCACTACAACTCATTACTGAAATGCAGGTAGTGAACCAGACCTCAGCCACTTCAGTGTTAGGCCCTGAACCTGCCTCAAGCTCTTTGTCAGCAATGGATGCACCTACCTCATGCTTCCCTTGTCACGAGTGCAGTACCATGACAGTTTTTGTTGTGTGTTTGTCACCATGTGGAAGAAACAGTCACCGCCACCTTTACCACTGAGATGAGGAGGGTTTTTGACCATCCTGTTTGTGGGCAGGATGCCTCCAAAAGGTTACTCTCATTATGCCAAGGTATGGGTAGTGTTGCTGATTATTCCATTTTGTACTCTGTCCCTGGAGAGTGCCTGGAATAATTAATTCCTTCAAGCTGTTTTTTGTCAAGGATTAAATGATTTGATTAAGGATGAACTTGATTCTTACCCAGAGTCTTCTGATTTTGAAGGTCTAGCCTCCTTAGCTATCCACATAGATTATTGGCTGTAAGAGCGGAGGAGATGAAAGCAGTGGCACCCACCCACTGCTTGTCCAGGACAATCTCCATCAGCCTCAGGTTCCTGTGTTCGCCAAAGTGAAGGAAGCACAGTCCCAGATCTGTTGAGGAGGGAGCCCTCACCTGAGCCAATGTAACTTGGACATTTCCATCTGGAGCTAGAGAAGTGTCAGAGTTGTATTAAGAGTAACAGCTGCTTGTATTACAGGAAACCAGGGCATTTTCTAGCCTCATGTCCTCATCAATGTCAAATGCCTGTCAAATGACCTGGCTCGCCAGTAAGGGGGAGAATCTTGTCGAGCCACACCTCCCTTGCCCACCCTCCCCAACCCTGAGCACAACTGCGAGCAACATTGTCATGGAAAGGTCAGTCCATTGATTTTTCTGCTCTTATAGATTTGGGTGCACATGAGAGTTTTCTAGATGCAACTGTTTTCAAGCAGTTAAACCTGCCTTCAATCTGTCTTGATAAGCCGCTACAAGTGCACTAGATGGTAGACTCTCTAACAGAGAGGAACTACAATGTGGGCAACCTTGAGCTGTTGGCTGTGAAGCTGGCTCTTGAAGAATGGCGGCACTGCCTAGAGGGATCTGAGCAGCCTTTAGTAGTGTGGACGGACCACAAGAACCTGGAATACATCCAGTCTGCAAAGAGGCTCAATGCTCGTCAAGCCAGGCGGGCTCTCTTTTTGGGTTGCTTTAACTTTACTCTGACCTACAGGCCCAGTTATAAGAACACCAAACCCGATACCCTGTCCTGGATGTATGGGAGGGAGGATGGTCCCATCACGTCCCCGGAACCCATCATGCCAGAGTCCTGTATTGTCGTGGTGCTGTCCCTCAAGATTGAAGAGGAGGTTACAGTGGCCCAGCAGACACAACTTGACTCAGGTAATGGCCCTCCAGGTCGTCTGTACGTCCCAGACTCTGTTAAATCCTCAGTACTGCAATGGGCCCATTCCTCCAAATTAACTTGCCAGATTTTAAGCAAACTCCTGCCTTTCTTAGACAACATTTTTGGTGGCCATCTATGGATATGGAGTTCAGGTCTTTTGCGTCAGCTTTATTAACTATTAAGAGTTATCTGAGTGAAAGATGGCAAATGGTTTATTTTAATGGAAATGAGTCAGATTTAAAACAGGTTAAGAACAGAACAGAACAGAAAATACTTTGTTGATCACCAAGGGGAAATCCATTTTTCTACTAGCTCATCTACCATTTGAAGAAGAATTAAAGAGTCTGATGGCCGTGGGTATAAAAGATCTTCTGTATCTCTCTATCCTGCAACGAAGAGAGAGGAGCCGTCCACCACCGCAGCTTCTTTGATCCATCCATCAAGGTGTTATGAAGTGGATGATCCATGTTGTTCAGGATGGCCTCCAACATCCTCATTGTGTATCTCTCCACCACTTCCCCCAGAAAGTCCATTTTTACTCCAATGACAGAGCCAGCCTTCTTGACAAGCTTATCCAGCCTCTTGGCCTGCTTTTTCCCTAAACTTCCTCCCCAGCAGACTGGAGCATAAAATAAAACACTTGCCACCACAGACTGATAGAACATCTGCAGCAGGTTAAACATGGAGTGCCTCAAGGAAGTTGCCTTGGACCTCTTTTGTATTCTATTTTCACCAATGATTTCCCTTGGTATTAAAAACCGCTCAAATGACAATGTATGCTGATGATACAAAAAAAAATTTAGCTGGGAGAACTATTTATGAATTAAATAGAAATTTAAGTGAAGAAATGAAGTTGGTTTCAGAATGGGTTAGTTGTAAGACTTATTTTAAGACTTACTTTGAATGTGTCAAAGACTACTAGTATGGTCATTGGATCAAATTATTCATTGCTTTCATATCCAAAGCTGAATGTTTTGATCAATAATCAATCCAGGTCAATGGAGTAAAATTATTAGGAATTATCATAGTTGATACATTATTATGGGACATGGATATTAGTAGGATAATAACTAAAATTGGAAGCATTCTTTCTATGATTAGGAGATGCTCTAAATATTTAACAACACAAACTACTAAACAAGTCATCCAAACTCTGGTTTTGTCACATATGGATAACTGTACAGTTGTTTGGTCCAATACCTCACTAGCCAACATCAGAAAATTGCAACTTGTACAAAATAAAGCAGCACGTGTGGCACTTTCTGGTCGAATGAGGTCAAATGCATGTAAAATGTTTGTATGTTTGTAAAATGCATGTGAGTCTCTGCTAGCTGAGTGTCAAGAATAGATTATTGTATCTGTTAATGGTATGTATCAGAAATATTATTACAATAAAGACGCCAAATATTTTTTATAGAAAATTATCTTTTAGTCCAGAGTCACATAATTACTCAACTCGACATGCTGTTGGTGGTTTTTTCTTTTTTTTTTACCCAGGACACTTTCTCAACATACAGTATTATATAGAGCTATGAAGGAGTGGAATGCCCTTCGTAATTACATTACACAACAGAGTAACTTTGTAAGTTTTTAAAATTAAACTAAAAGAGTATTTTTTAATTTATTTAACTTTAATTTTTACCATTGGTGCAAATTTGTAAATTGATCTTTTGTTAATATTCACTCTCAGTGTTGGGTCATAGCATATTTGTGTGACAGTATACACAGTAAGTGTTTTGTGATGATTCATTGTAGGAGCCTGTCATTTTTATGTTTGGTGCCAATTTCAGGTGTTTTGTGTGAATGTGCATGACCCCAGGAAGAATAGCTGCTGCTTTGCAAAAGCTAATGGAGATCTTAATAAACAAACAAACCTGTTCGTATGTCTGTGTGATCTACCCCTCCCCTATGCACCCTGACACCTCTGCTGGATCTGCCTGCCTGCCACTCCACACCCACCCTGCTGTTGCAGTCAAGCCATCTGGTTTCCATCAGCTCAGAACCCAGTGTCCACCTAGTTCCTGCCCCTACCTTCAGTCTCTGCCGGATCATCATCCACACAGTTTGTGTGGAGAAAGTCTTGCCAGCCTCAACCAAAGAACCAGCACTACCTTTTGCTGACACTTAACCTGTTTAACCTGTTCTGCAATCACTGATGCTATCCATTTTCTATTTATCAAATTATCAAATTCTGAATAATCTGATTCACTCTGTATGTGCTCAGTTTAGCCCTTCTTCCATATGTGAAGAAGTAGCACCCTGTGGCAGACACAGACAGTTTTAGAAGGAAAAAATGTTTTCTTTGAATTTCAGTATGTCTGGGTCTTGAAAGACAAAGACAAAACAGTTAGGGTTAGGATCAGACTATGGCTTACACACCTACACACCTTCACACACACACACACACACACATACACACACACCAATTATGTTTAAAATAATTTAAGTGTTGAATAAAAAGCTTTGAAAATCAAGTTTTTGTCATAATACTATAATTCTTATTCAATAATATTACAATGTTACATTTCACCGCAGGGTGTGTTACAACCAACCCAGACTATGGTGTGAATTGTAACATTTCCCTCCTTGTGTTGGAGACTAAACCATACATTTTCTGTTTGTGTTGCACAGATAACAGCTACACCATTTAACAGCAGACACATGTAAAGGCCTAAAAGAGCGCCAAGATACAGACAGAAGTGTCAAAAATGTTACAGCCCCCCAGTCTCCCCTGTTTGATTAACAGTGGAATGTAGATTCATTCACAGTTTTGTATGATTTTGTTGAATCATTTACCAGTAAGCATATATCTTTCACTTGATGGCAATCAGCCGTTTAGACTGAAACATTTCTAAAAAGAATTTCCGTATCTCTTTGGACTGCATGCCGTAAATTATGGGGTTGAGACTTCCAGGCACAATAACAAACAGGATGGAAGAAAGTTTCCTGTAGTCTGAGTACTGAGGGAAACGATGTAAAGTTATGATTATGCATCCACTAAACAACATGATCAGATACACAACCAGATGAGTGCTGCAGGTCTTTAAGGCTTTACTGTTCAGAGACTTGTTCTTACTGGTCAGACAGACCACAGTGATCTTAGCATATGTGAGGACCATGCTGCCTATAGACCCTGTGAACAGGACCACAGTGAAAGTGAGGCCATAGACATTATTAATAAACACGCTCTCACAGGAAAGTTTGAACAGAGAGGCATTATCACAGTGAGTATTCATAATCAGAGTCCTGCATCGGCTCAGTCTTATGGTCAGACCGAGCAGAATCCCCACCAGAACAAAGGCCACCCCCCAGGCAGAAACCGTCAGCTTGATCACCATCTTCTTGGTCATTATGGCAGAATAACGCAGGGGATTACAGATGGCTACATATCTGTCAAAAGCCATGATCATGAGCACAGTGTGAGCAGTGGTACCAACCAGGTTTGAACAAAAAGCTTGGACCACACATTCATAGTAAGTGATGAGACGTTCAGAGGGAGGACGCAGCATGTCTGTGAACACACGAGGCAGAACACGAGTGCTGCTAATGATGTCACTGACAGACAGGTTGCAGAAAAGCAGATACATGGGCTGGTGAAGATTCTTGTCCATGAAAATTACCACTAAAATGCTCACATTTGCAACCATTATAAACAAGTAGGAGAAAAGGAAGAAGAAAAAGACTGGGTAGACTGACTCCTCTGTGACCTCCAACCCCTCCAGCTGGAGGATTGGGCTGTTGAAGGTGTAGTTTTCCATCAACCTGAAAGAACAGAACAATGACATTTAATATTATTGATGATGTCCCTCTCATCTCACTATCAGAGATTTTATTTGATCTCAGAAACAATTAAAGTTGCAGTAGTGTGCTCTTTACACAGGTAATAACTGATGTAATGAAAACAAATGCCTACAGATCAGTTACACTTCATCTAAGTCGAAGTGTTTCGTCTTTCTTTTCTTCACTTATTTGTTTCTCACCTGTGACTTCAGTCAGTATCCACCTGCATCTGTCATGGTGTCGTCTGTTGGAAGCTTTTATAGACATGATTCTATCATGGGGGAAATCAGGTCTCTTTCCTCAGACAAATATGTGATGCAACATGAAATCATCATGTTGTTCTATTTAAAATGCAAAGTCTGTAGTGTTTCCCTTACTCTTCAAATGTGAGTATACTTTTGAAAAATATTTTTAAAACTGGATTTCTTTCTATTTCAGCATCATTGACTGCCTCAGTGGACAGACAGGTCTGATGGTGGGGCTTAGTAATGGCCAAGGAGGAGGAGGGGAGGAGGCCCAACAGCAACAGGTCACAACAGGGAAAGATCACTGCCATTGCTCTACCACCAGGTGATGCACTGTTGTATAAGGCACCTTTAGGTGCTGCTTGGACATGTCATCAGTGCGTGAGCCCTGGGTCATTGGGTGTTTCAGGTCTGTTAGTGGTTCAGCTATAGCCAATTACTTTAGTGTGGTTCTGCTCACTCCCACCTGGTCCAGGTGCCTTGTTGTGCCCTGCACAATTGCATCCTACACCAGCCTGTGCACCTCTTTACCCTGGACTCTCCCATAGCATGGTTAAGGGAAACTGCCCAGTCCTGCCCACCCCACTGCCACGGAGCTGACCCAGGTGTTGTGCCTCAGCCTTGCCTCTGCTCTTTTTACTTCCTTCTGTACATTTTTTACTTGGATCCCTGCTGATGTTGCAGGAGGAATCTCGATACAACATCACCTCTGTGGCTCCAGTGATTCTACATTCCTCTGCCACTACTGCTGATGGCGAGTTGCAGCTTGGTTGAACATCTCGAACAAAGAGCATCTTGCAGCAAACCTCGCGCATGCGCACAAACATCAGCAGTGTCACTGGGAGCTTCTGCTACAACAAGGCTAAAAACTGAGATTCAGTTAATTTTTTCCAAACAACTTTTTCATGTCAGGGTTTCAGGACACTTGGGTCAGTACGGACGAGCAGTATGGAGGTACTTGGATGTTTCATAGTGTGTGTTTTTGGACGATTCAAAAGTGAGCACTATCTGCCGCCATTATATGAAAATCTGTTCGGCCAGCCCCCTCCCCTGGAACTTCAAAAGCATTTTGATAACTCCAAAAGTTCTCCAAACCCTTTGTTGGCATGACGGGGAGTATAAAATTGGTGAATTTTCAATTTTGGATGAAGTATTCCTTTAATGAGCATCTGTCTTATCATACTGTATATCTTTCTCTCTATGCATGGATTTTAATTCACCTCAGTTGCTCGAAATAAAAGTGGAGTTTCTCATCCTTGCATCAGATTTGGCGTAACCCCATTTATTTGGCATATTATGCTTTTTAGATAAATGAGGGCCAGTGTGCATGTGTGTGAGCTGGTGTAAACAGGAAGTAGTTGGCCTACGCTTTAGCTTATTAGCTGCAAAAAGTACAATAAAGAACAGCAAATAGCAACGTTAGAATGGTCAAGGCTGATGAGAGCCAATCAGGGACCAAGAGTAAGTGTGTATGTTGTTGGACCAGAGGGCATTTTTTTCTTTTTCTTAATTCATTATAACTCTGTGGGCCATGCAGGAAGTCTTGGTGGCGCACAGGCTGTCAGTGGTGTTGTGGCAATACCTGTGCTATTACTGGGCTGTAATGAATGTCCTGGAGGCCTCAGAGCTCCCAGGTGTCTCAGTGACCAGCAGGTTAATAGAATTAAAAGCAGCAGTGAGGTGGCAGCAGATGGAGGGTCTCTGGAGAGACTCCAGCCTGCACACCAACCTGCTGTCTTTACCTTCACACTTCTCTCTCTGATTCCCCTGTCCATCTGATTATCTCTACATTCTCTGAACCTGCATATGTTTACTCCATAAAGATTTTCAACCAGATTTTGCAACCTGAATAGCTAGCCCTGCCTCTCAGTTCATCAAAGATGTGTTTATGGGGTTGTGGTGAAACCAGTCAAAATCTACCACACCGGACTGGGGAGACTGGTTCTTTATTTGAAATGTTTTGTGAAGTCAAAACAGGTAGCAGCACTCTATAAGATTTCTCTGACCCCAGACTAGGTATATTTGGTCTTGGCACACCAGAGGGTTTGCGGTCAAATGGGTCCATGGCTTCATCCCTGTACCTGTTTGTCTCACTGTTTATCTCCACCAGAGATAAACAGTTGTTTGATAGAAAATAGGTGCAGGGCAGGTTAAGTTTAATATTTACGTATATTATCTTTCAGATGTCACACTGCGAATTGATAACATTAGATCAATCTATTGTCTACATTGCTTATCTATGCAGGGTTCATAAGGGGCTGGAGCTAATCCCAGGTGACATGGGGTGAGAGCAGTGCTTTAAGTGGGCCGGTGCGCAATGGTACGGAGTACTGGCACTTCTAGATTTTAGCCCCTGCCGTACCGGGACTTCTCATGAGCTCATAGTACCCTGTCCTGTTCTCTTTCTCTCTCAGTGATTCGTGATAGTTATACTCCTATGGCTATACTACATTACCCAGTGTGCACTAGTACGCCTGTCCTTTTACTTGCAAGACATTCACTTGCAAGAAGGTCTCTCAGAGTCAAGTCTGCTGAAAAGGATGTGAAGAAGAAGAACATCACATCAACGCGAGTCGCAACCGAAAGTTCTGTTTGATTCAGTACCAGTTGGACTTGCCTTGTTCATAAACTCCTGTCCAGTAGATCCCTCCAGTGATGTGAGCTGTGGTGCTCTGCAGTCCAACCCTGACATTTCTGTTTAACCCCAGAATACACTGTTTGCATTTCTCAAAGTATATGAACATCTTCTTCATCAATTATATAAATGTTGTTGGTCCTCCTAAATATGTGTATTGCCCAGTTAAGATGTACTAAAATCAAATATATATTCAAGCCTAAAGTAACATATTGTCTACTGTTATGTTATGATAGAAACAAACACAGGGTGATTGTGGCCTGTGTTCAAATTATTGCATTTTGTGAAGTGTTCCTGGTCAAATAGGCGGTGCACAGCAGATTGTGACTGGAATGCCCACTAATGTTATTGTTTGTTTCAAACAGAAGAAGAGACCTGTGGACAGGGCCTGAAGGATGGGCCTGCACTGAGTAGAGTATTGGGAGCAGCTGGGGTGGTTGGATAATTGAAGGGCAGGGCCTCTACAGCCTATATAGGAAGGCCCAGTTCAGAAGGGGTTTTTTGGGGGGCCTGTGGGGAGGAAGACCAGCCAGCTCACCCCCTTTAAATTGTTTTCATTATTCTTTTCAGCCATTTTCCTCAGTTTGTATTTTTTTTTTGCCCAGGCCTGGAACAATTAAAACTACTTTGTTCTACCCGACTGTCTCCTGCCCGTGTTTGACATCTGAAAGAGGGTTTTTTCCTGACATTCACTTGAGCTACACTCCCACATGGTAACAACAGGACTGTGTCATTTGATTGATTTACTTCAAGTGCATAGCTTAGTTCTCCAATTTTCTCCATGTCTCCACTTTTTATCCATGTGCTGATGTGTGTGTGTGTGTGTGTGTGTGTGTCCACAGGGAATATAGTGGTAGTTCAAGTTCCCTTGTTCATCAGCCTCCTCCAGTGCAAGCTACTTGAGGACCCCCTCTGAAGACCTCCCTTGGGCCAGAATTCAAGTGCACAAACACTGAGAAAGGACTTTTCAGTAGGATAGAGACACCTTCTATGAAGTGGGTTCAAATTCAAATGACAAACATAGATTCATTTGTCTTCATAGATTATTCATAGATGGATTTTAACAAGAAAATACTTGTTAAAACTCTTTGGAAAATTCAATAAACTATTTAAAAAGAAAAAATCTGCATCATATTTGAATGTATCACTTAATGATCTGCTGTATACCAACTGCCCACCGCCTAATTTACCTGCCCACAATTGAATAAAGGGAGTACTGGCACTTATTTAAAGAACTGGTATACAATATCCAACTTGCAGCAACAAGAAAAGACAAGGGAGTTAATTTGTGTCTTATCTGTTCATCCTACCTCCTGCCAAATCCTCCCTGTCATCCTAAATGTTAAAGGTTGTGCAAGTGCACGTATAGACTGCACAGGATCTGCAATTTCAATAACAAGCAAAAGAAATATGAAAAGTGTAGTTTCAATCACAAGGTAAAGAAATAAGAAAGGTATGTAGTGCCCACTGATGCTGCCCAGCTGTGGTTGGGATTGCACTTGCAGGGAAACATGAATTTTCCCTCGTGGTCAGTTTTCAATTTTGAAACTGTGACAACAATGTGCAGTTTGGCTTGCCCACAGAAGACCCATACACACTGCTCTGCTCATGTGCTCATGTTTGTTCACCTCATTGTTTTCATCTGTACTGTGGTGTTTTTCTGGAGGTTCAAAGTCTTAAGTCTTTTCCAAAGCTAACACAGTCACTCTTGCTTGCTTCGAGGCCTTTTTTACGCACATGTCTGTTCCCTGCTTCTGCATAATGTTTTATTAAATATTTTAATTGATGTCCTATTAAAGGAGACATATTCTGCCCCTTTTCCACAAATTTAAATACTTCCCATGTGTCTTAAAGACATGTCTGTGACATGCTTCAGTCAAAACACCCCACGGATCAAACATCACAGCTCTTTTCATCTGCTCAAAACAGTCCTGTTCAAAAGGGCTGGTTTCAGTGCCTGTCCCTTTAAATGCAAATGAACCACTACCAGCCCCGCCCCACCCCTTCTACCAGTACCAGTACTCACAGGTAGAGGGGCTGGTATTGTGCAAATTTTAAAAAATTATGACATCATTGTCAGACAACTGAGGGAACAGCTCATAAAACCACATGGATTTCAATCTAGGGAGCAAATTACAGATTTGTTGATCAATTCTCACATTTTGGGGGTTAGAAGGCAAGGCAAACACACAGATATATGATAAAGAGCCTTCAAAAAGTGATATTTCCATAATATGTCCCCTTTAACATTTGCACTGCTTACAGGGGAGGACAGTAACAAAATACATTTACTCAAGTAGTGTGCTTGTACTTGTACTTTTCATTACTACAAACATTGAAGTTTTACTCTATACTGCTCTTTCTATGCAGTCCTTATTTCTTTAAGAAATGTCTTGAAACTCTTCTTCAATCAGTTGTCTTTTAATCTAATTTTAGGAATAAAGGAAGATTCCTTTGACCTTAAATGTGAGGTGTGTTTACAAATAAAAAGAAATCTTTTGGAGCCACACATTTTGCTGTAAATTTTTATTTATTTACAAATCATATAACATATAACAGAAAACCGATGTTTGTCTGTAAAGCATTCATTCAAGCATTCGCAGTTCATGATCTCATGAAATCTATTCAAATCATTTGCCAACAACCAAACATTTATCATTTACTTGGTGGCAAATTGTTCTTTTTAGACTGAAACATTTCAGATAAGAATTTCCGTATCTCTTTGGACTGAATGCCATAAATAATGGTGTTAAGGCTTCCAGGCACAATAACAAACAGGATGGAAGAAAGTTTTCTGTAGTCTGAGTACTGAGGGAAACGATGCAAAGCTATGGTTATACATCCACTAAACAACATGATCAGATACACAACCAGATGAGTGCTGCAGGTCTTTAAGGCTTTACTGTTCAGAGACTTGTTCTTACTGGTCAGACAGACTATAGTGATCTTAGCATATGTGAGGACCATGCTGCCTATAGAGGAGGTTATCAAGACCACAGTGAAAGTGAGGCCATAGATGTTATTGATCAACACACTCTCACAGGAGAGTTTGAACAGAGAGGCATTATCACAGAAGGGATGTTTGATCAGAGTCCTGCATCGGTTCAGTCTTATGGTCAGACCGAGCAGAATCCCCACCAGAACAAAGGCCACCCCCAGGCAGAAACCAGCAGCTTAATCAGCATCTTCTTGGACATTATGGAGGCATAACGCAGGGGATTACAGATGGCCACATATCTGTCAAAGGCCATAACCATGAGCAATGTATGAGAGGTAGTGGAAAAGAACTGTGTGGTGAAAGCCTGGACCACACACTCATAGTAACTGATGAATCGTTCAGAAGGAGGACGTAAAATATCCGACAGCAGCCGGGGCAGAATATTAGTGCTTCCAATGATGTCACTGAGAGATAGATTACAAAAGAGCAGATACATGGGCTGGTGAAGGTTCTTGTCAATAAATATTAATACTGTAATGCCAACATTCATAACCATTATGAGAATGTAGGAAATTAAGAACATGAAAAAGACAGGATACATAGAATCCTTTGAGACTTTGAATCCCTCCATCTGGAGAGTGAAGCTGTTGTAGTTGTAGTTTTCCATCCAGCTGAGACAACAGAGATGACAGTATTCTGTTAACGTCAGGATACAGGAACAGTCACAGCGATCTTGATATCCGAAATATCTGATGTAAAATGACTACACTGTCATTCCAACAAAATACAAACTATTCTGAGAAATTACAAAGAGTCGTTACATGAATTTTGACATTAAGAAATTGTGCAAATTCTATATTCTAAACATATTCATGTCATACCTTACCTCTGACTTAAGTTCATCAGTCTTCAGTCGTCATTGCAAGCCAATGGTTATCACCAACACCAGTGAGGATCCTTTTTTATAGATGCATTTTACATCGAGGGAATCACTCATTACATGGTATCTGATGAAATGTCATGGGTTCTCCATTAAAGAGCAACTATGCAGGATTTTAAGCCTAACTGTGCTACATTTTTACCTTAGTTAAACAGCTTTGGAATAACTGTGATGGTTATACGTGACTTGGAACTTGTTACGGGGGAGAATGGAGGCTCTCTGCCCTCCACCTAGTGTCTCTTGCCTCAAAACCAACCTTGCACGGTCAGTGCCGCCACCCTGGTGGCTCAGCTATCATCTGAATGGCACTGCAACACAAACACGCCCCATAACCCGTAATAATAACCTCTCGTTTATGACAGATAAGACCACACAAATATAGACGTTGTGACATTGCATATGATAAATAATATTATCCACCACTCTTTTGATTGCTTTCTCAACGGTTTCAGGATGAGGGTTAGCAAAACAGCAGACAAGTGCATAGATCCCCTTCAAAGGTAGAGTCTGTAAGTTTGTTCACTGTAAAAACAGCATTCAATTTGGCCCCTTACAAGAGAAGGGGCCCAAATTGATTGCTCACATGGAACCCTTCTCCAGTTCAGCCTTGCCACAGGGCTCCACCCGGGCTGAGCCGGTGTGGGGCTATCCAAGCTGCCAAGCCACAGATCTGCCACAGGGTTTAGCTGAGCCACCAAGCCACCCGGGTCGAGCCGCAGGTGCCATGGGGTTAGCCAGGCGGCCTAACCTCCCACTTGCTTCCCTTTCACACACACTCTGTGTCGCTCCTTCTCCTTCGTCATTTGAAATGAGAAGCAGCGAGGAGCGGTACTGCCAGTTGGTTGTTTGAAATCCCCGAAATCCGTCATTTAGAAATAAAATCGCGGACCGTACCTGACTCTAGTACCGCTTCTCTGCAGTCTGCACGCGCAGACTTTGCACTACTTTCACTTGTTTTTTATTTGACAGTTTCACACAGAACTTTCTGATTGTTGTAGGAGTTCTTACATGTTTCTCCTTCTGTGACAGTAAAAAGGAACATTTACATTCTTTCAGACATGATGATAGTCTCATAAACTATTCGCTGTTTTTTTAACTGACAACGATTCGAATATTCAAAAATCATTGCCCATCCCTAGTTTTATCCAACCCCACAGCGCCACACTCATTGGCTGGGGAAAACACACCAACTCCCTGCCCAGAAATGTCCCGTCTAAACCAAAACATCACAATACAGGCGGAGGCAGGGGAGCTCTGCAGACACAGTCACCACCACACCTGAGTAGAAGCCCATAAGTAGATTTATCTTGTATAAGTCTATATTTTGTTTTTGGTGTTTTTTTTAGGAAAATCCTACAGACTCTACCATTAACTCTAAAAATGAAGCAATGAAGGCAAAAATACTGAGAACAGTGGTAAAACAGTTTTAAATCTTGGCATGCAGAAGGGCCTTTTATGTCAATGTGGTGGTATGAGGCACCACTGCCGTGCTCACACTCAAGGTTCCGCTGCACCACGCCCTCTCTGGCCTATTAGCCAATCATTGTTTATGCCAAGGGGATAAAAGCAAAGAACTGTGTTTGATAAAAGTAGGCGGTGTAGGTAGGCATTCATGTAGGTAGGTGGTGTAGATAGGCATTCATTAATTGATCATTCGTATTTTGTTTGCTTATGTTATGGGATATTATGTTTTTTTCTTTGCTAACGATGAGCCCTCTTAATTAGGTTTCTCCTCTTGCCCTAGAGCTGAAGGCCAGTGGTGGTGGTCCCTTGTGTGTCGTGTGATCCCCATTCAAGATTCTTTGTTGGCACGTCACTTTTTTGCTGTGTAAGTGGGGTGCTCTGAGTAGTTTCACCAGGTCACCAGTCTCACCAGACAGGTCACCAGTCTCACAGGTCCACATGTAGAGATGAACAAACCACACTCACATTCACACCTACAGGCAATCTCCAATTAACACAGTGTGTCTTTGGACTGTGGGAGAAAGCTGGAGAACCCAGAGAGACCCCACACAGACACAGGAAGAAGATGCAAACTCCATTCAGAAAAGCCCTAGGCCTGAGGCAATCCCAGAACCTTCTTGGTTCAGAAAAAAAAATTACTACCATACCACTGTGCCACCCCACAGTTTGCAGTTGCATTGAAATGGTTCAGTGACCTAAATGATGGCTTGTTAAATTTGCCTTTGATCTTGTTTATGCAGATCACAAATATACATTTTATCATGTGTACTACCTGTATGACCTGAGACTTGTGTATCTATAAATGTGAATGTCATCTCAATGTGAATTGAATCTATTGCTCTCACATATTTAGCCTTGAACTTTTATTGAGGCCACATGTTTACAAGGTTCAGTATAAAACTTTAAGCTAAGACAGTAAGGGAGGCCGGCGGTGGTTGTAACATGGATCAGTTGTAACATTTCCAGTTTCTACAATCAAGTTCTGATCATCTAATTCACTCTGTATGTGCTCAGTTTAGCCCTTCTTCCATATGTGAAGAAGTAGCACCCTGTGGCAGACACAGACAGTTTTAGAAGGAAAAAAAATAATTTGAGGCATTTAAGTGTTTTTTCCCTTCTATTTATTTTTGTCATAGCTCTGCCTGCTTTGTGGTTGAACTCATCAAACTTATGTCACGGTTAAGTTGTTAGTGCTAATGGTTTAGTTGTTAGCTGTAAGGTAAGCTCGTTCATTGCTACAATGGTCTGGGTTAGTTGTGACAGCATTTTGTTTGTTAACCTACTCCAACCCAAATTTTAACTGCATTTATGTTTTCTATGAATTTCAGTATGTCTAGGTCTTGAAAGACAAAGACAAAAGGGTTAGGGTTAGGATCAGACTATGGCTTACACACCTACACACCTACACACACACACACACCAATTATGTTAAAAATAATTTAAGTGTTGAATAAAAAGCTTTCAATATCAAGTTTTTGTCATAATACTATAATTCTTATTCAGTGATATTACAATGTTACATTTCACCGCAGGGTGTGTTACAACTAACCCAGACTATAGTGTGAATTGTAACATTTCCCTCCTTGTGTTGGAGACTAAACCATACATTTTCTGTTTGTGTTGCAGAGACAACAGCTACACCATTTAACAGCAGACACATGTAACTAGTTTGTCTCACATTTTGAACACACCGGCCTAAAAGAGCTCCAAGATACAGACGGAAGTGTCAAAAATGTTACAGCCCCCCAGTCTCCCCTGTTTGATTAACAGTGGAATGTAGATTCATTCACAGTTTTGTATGATTTTGTTGAATCATTTACCAGTAAGCATATATCTTTCACTTGATGGCAATCAGCCGTTTAGACT
Source organism: Caranx ignobilis (assembly GCA_021432705.1). NCBI lineage: Eukaryota > Metazoa > Chordata > Actinopteri > Carangiformes > Carangidae > Caranx > Caranx ignobilis. Next base: position 2,458,284 of record MU269980.1, read on the forward strand.
GAAACATTTCTGAAAAGAGTTTCCGTATCTCTTTGGACTGCATGCCGTAAATTATGGGGTTGAGACTTCCAGGCACAGTAACAAACAGGATGGAAGAAAGTTTCCTGTAGTCTGAATACTGAGGGAAACGATGTAAAGTTATGATAATACATGCACTGAACAACATGGTCAGATACACAACCAGATGAGTGCTGCAGGTCTTTAAGGCTTTACTGTTCAGAGACTTGTTCTTACTGGTCAGACAGACTACTGTGATCTTGGTGTAAGTGAGGACCATGCTGCCTATAGACCCTGTGAACAGGACCACAGTGAAAGTGAGGCCATAGATGTTATTAATAAAAACACTCTCACAGGACAGTTTGAACAGAGAGGCATTATCACAGTGAGTATTCATGATCAGAGTTCTGCATCTGTTCAGTCTTATGGTCAGACCGAGCAGAATCCCCACCAGAACAAAGGCCACCCCCCAGGCAGAAACTGTCAGCTTGATCACCATCTTGTTGGTCATTATGGAGGCATAACGCAGTGGATTACAGATGGCTACATATCTGTCAAAGGCCATGATCATGAGCACAGTGTGAGCAGTGGTACCAACCAGGTTTGAACAAAAAGCTTGGACCACACATTCATAGTAAGTGATGAGACGTTCAGAGGGAGGACGCAGCATGTCTGTGAACACACGAGGCAGAACACGAGTGCTGCTAATGATGTCACTGACAGACAGGTTGCAGAAAAGCAGATACATGGGCTGGTGAAGATTCTTGTCCATGAAAATTACCACTAAAATGCTCACATTTGCAACCATTATAAACAAGTAGGAGAAAAGGAAGAAGAAAAAGACTGGGTAGACTGACTCCTCTGTGACCTTCAACCCCTCCAGCTGGAGGATTGGGCTGTTGAAGGTGTAGTTTTCCATCAACCTGAAAGAACAGAACAATGACATTTAATATTATTGATGATGTCCCTCTCATCTCACTATCAGAGATTTTATTTGATCTCAGAAACAATTAAAGTTGCAGCAGTGTGCTCTTTACACGGGTGATAACTGAAATAGGGGGTAATGAAAACAAATGCCTACAGATCAGTTACACTTCATCTAAGTCGAAGTGTTTTGTCTTTCTTTTCTTCACTTATTTGTTTCTCACCTGTGACTTCAGTCAATATCCACCTGCATCTGTCATGGTGTCGTCTGTTGGAAGCTTTTATTGACATGATTCTATCATGGGGGAAATCAGTTCTCATTTGCTCAGACAAATATGTGATGCAACATGAAATCATTATGGTGTTCTATTTAAAATGCAAAGTCTGTAGTGTTTCCCTTACTCTTCAAATGTGAGTATACTTTTGAAAAATATTTTTAAAACTGGATTTCTTTCTATTTCAGCATCATTGACTGCCTCAGTGGACAGACAGGTCTGATGGTGGGGCTTAGTAATGGCCAAGGAGGAGGAGGGTAAGAGGCCCAACAGCAACAGGTCACAACAGGGAAAGATCTGACATTGCTCTACCACCAGGTGATGCACTGTTGTATAAGGCACCTTTAGGTGCTGCTTGGACATGTCATCAGTGCGTGAGCCCTGGGTCATTGGGTGTTTCAGGTCTGTTAGTGGTTCAGCTATAGCCAATTGCTTTAGTGTGGTTCTGCTCACTCCCACCTGGTCCAGGTGCCTTGTTGTGCCCTGCACATATCACATTCTACACCAGCCTGTGCACCTCTTTACCATGGACTCTCCCATAGCATGGTTTAGGGAAACTGCCCAGTCCTGCCCACCCCACTGCCACGGAGCTGACCCAGGTGTTGTGCCTCAGCCTTGCCTCTGCTCTTTTTACTTCCTTCTGTACATTTTTTACTTGGATCCCTGCTGATGCTGCGGGAGGAATCTCGATACAACATCACCTCTGTGGCTCCAGTGATTCTACATTCCTCTGCCACTACTGCTGATGGAGAGTTGCAGCTTGGTTGAACATCTCGCAGCAAACCTCACGCATGCACACAAACATCAACAGTGCCACTGGGATAAGGCTAAAAACCAAGATTCAATTAATTTTTTTTCCGAACAACTTTTTCGTCAGGGTTTCAGGACACTTGGGTCAGTACGGACGAGCAGTATGGAGGTACTTGGATGTTTCATAATGCGTGTTTTTGGACAATTCAAAAGTGAGCACTATCTGCCGCCATTATATGAAAATCCGTTCAGCCAGCCCCCTCCCCTGGAACTCCAAAAGCATTTTGATAACTCCAAATGTTCTCCAAACCCTTTGTTGCGATGACCCATTTATTTGGCATATTATGCTCGTTAGATAAATGAGGGCCAGTGTGTGTGTGTGTGTGTGTGTGTGTGTGTGTGTGTGTGTGTGTGTGTGTGTGTGAGCTGGTGTAAACAGGAAGTAGTTGGCCTACGCTCCAGCTTATTAGCTGCAAAAAGTACCATAAAGAACAGCAGAGAGCAATATTAGAATGGTCAAGGCTGATGAGAGCCAATCAGGGACCAAGAGTAAGTGTGTATGTTGTTGTTGTATGTTGTTGTTTTTTTCTTTCTTACATTTTCTTCATTCATTACAACTCTGTGGGCCATGCAGGAAGTCTTGGTGGCGCACAGGCTGTCAGTGGTGTTGTGGCAATACCTGTGCTATTACTGGGCTGTAATGAATGTCCTGGAGGCCTCAGAGCTCCCAGGTGTCTCAGTGACCAGCAGGTTAATAGAATTAAAAGCAGCAGTGAGGTGGCAGCAGATGGAGGGTCTCTGGAGAGACTCCAGCCTGCACACCAACCTGCTGTCTTTACCTTCACACTTCTCTCTCTGATTCCCCTGTCCATCTGATTATCTCTACATTCTCTGAACCTGCATATGTTTGTTCCATAAAGATTTTCAACCAGATTTTACAACCTGACCAGCTAGCCCTGCATCTCAGTTCATCAAAGGTGTGTTTATGGGGTTGTGGTGAAACCAGTCAAAATCTACCACACGGGACGGGGGAGACTGGTTCTTCAATTGAAATGTTTTGTGAAGTCAAAACAGGTAGCAGCACTCTATATTACATTTAGTCTTGGCACACCAGAGGATTTGTGGTCAAATGGGTCCATGGCCTCATCCCTGTGCCTGATGTCTCACTGTTTATCTCCACCAGAGATAAACAGTGACAGTTGTTTGATAGAAAATAGGTGCAGGGCAGGTTAAGTTTAATATTTATGTATATTACCTTTCAGATGTCACACTGCGAATTGATAACATTAGATCAATCTATTGTCTACATTGCTTATCTATGCAGGGTTCATAAGGGGCTGGAGCTAATCCCAGGTGACATGGGGTGAGAGCAGTGCTTTAAGTGGGCTGGTGCGCAATGGTACGGAGTACTGGCACTTCTAGATTTTAGCCCCTGCCGTACCGGGACTTTTACAGCATACCGGGACTTCTCATGAGCTCATAGTACCCTGTCCTGTTCTCTTTCTCTCTCAGTGATTCGTGATAGTTATACTCCTATGGTTATACTACATTACCCAGTGTGCACTAGTACGCCTGTCCTTTTACTTGCAAGACATTCACTCGCAAGAAGGTCTCTCGGAGTCGAGTCTGCTGAAAAGGACGTGAAGAAGAAGAACGTCACATCAACGCGAGTCGCAACCGAAAGTTACATTTGATTCAGTACCATGGATCTATTATAAGAACATACAATACATCCATGTTCAGTACCTTATGGAGTTGCCTTGTTCATCAACCTCCTGTCCAGTAGATCCCTCCAGTGATGTGAGCTGTGGTGCTCTGCAGTCCAACCCTGACATTTCTGTTTAACCCCAGAATACACTGTTTGCATTGCTCTAAGTATATGAACATCTTCTTCATCAATTATATAAATGTTGTTGGTCCTCCTGAATATGTGTATTGCCCAGTTAAGATGTACTAAAATCAAATATATATTCAAGCCTAAAGTAACATATTGTCTACTGTTATGTTATGATAGAAACAAACACAGGGTGATTGTGGCCTGTGTTCAAGTTATTGCATTTTTGTGAAGTGTTCCTGGTCAAATATTCCAAACATTCCAGAACATGCACTTCAACTGGGAGCAGCAAAGTCTGGTAGCTCTGAGTTTTTACTCAACCTTTGCTTTATTTTTGTTGTTTTTTGTATGTTTTTGTCATATTTTGTCAACTACTGATGGATACTTCTGTGGGGAGAGGAGATTCTTCAGGAGAGGAGCTTCTGTCATGTCAAAATGGAGCAAGTCTGGAGGATGCCACCCTGTTCCAGCTGGGATGAGGAGGTGCTTTCATGGTTGCTGTGCTGGTGGTGCAGAGGTTAAAGGCTTGGAGGTGGAGATGTACTCGGCTACTGTTGAAGTTCCATGTGAAGTTCTCCATGAAGTCGTTGCTAGGATACAGACTAAACATCCTGAGGCACTTGACTTCAGAGAGATCAGAGATACACGCTGGTGGAGGCCATTCTGAACAACTCAGATCATCCTCTTCATAACACCTTGATGGACCAAGAAAAGAGCAGTGGTGGACGGCTCCTCTCTCTTCACTGCAGGATGGAGAAATATAGAAGATCCTTTGTACCTTCAGCCATCAGGCTTCTTCATTCTTCTGCAAATGGTTGATGAGCTGACAGACAAATGAATTTCCCTTTGGGGATCAATAAAGTAATTCGTATTCGTATTCGTAAATAGGCGGTGCACAGCAGATTGTGACTGGAATGCCCACTAATGTTATTGTTTGTCTCAAAAGGAGAAGAGACCTGTGGACAGGGCCTGAAGGATGGGCCTGCACTGAGTAGAGTATTGGGAGCAGCTGGGGTGGTTGGTTAATTGAAGGGCGGCCCAGGGGCCTGGCCCAGTTCAGAAGGGGTTTTTTTGGGCCTGTGGGGAGGAAGACCAGCCAGCTCACCCCCTTTAAATTGTTTTCATTATTCTTTTCAGCCATTTTCCTCAGTTTGTATTTTTTTTTTGCCCAGGCCTGGAACAATTAAAGACTACTTTGTTCTACCCGACTGTCTCCTGCCCGTGTTTGACATCTGAAAGAGGGTTTTTTCCTGACATTCACTTGAGCTACACTCCCACATGGTAACAACAGGACTGTGTCATTTGATTGATTTACTTCAAGTGCATAGCTTAGTTCTCCAATTTTCTCCATGTCTCCACCTTTTATCCATGTGCTGATGTGTGTGTGTCCACAGGGAATATAGTGGTAGTTCAAGTTCCCTTGTTCATCAGCCTCCTCCAGTGCAAACTACTTGAGGACCCCCTCTGAAGACCTCCCTTGGGCCAGAATTCAAGTGCACAAACACTGCGAAAGGACTTTTCAGTAGGATAGAGACACCTTCTATGAAGTGGGTTAACTTCAAATAACAAACATAGATTCATTTGTCTTCATAGATTATTCATAGATGGATTTTAACAAGAAAATACTTGTTAAAACTCTTTGGAAAATTCAATAAACTATTTAAAAAAAAAAAAAAAACGGCATCATATTTGAATGTATCACTTAATGATCTGCTGTATACCGACTGCCCACCGCTTAATTTACCTGCCCACAATTAAATAAAGGGAGTACTGGCACTTATTTAAAGCACTGGTAACAATATCCAACTTGCAGCAACAAGAAAAGACAAGAGAGTTAATTTGTCTTATCTTGTTCATCCTACCTCCTACCAAATCTTCCCTGTCATCCTAAATGTTAAAGGTTGTGCAAGTGCACGTATAGACTGCACAGGATCTGCAATTTCAATAACAAGCAAAAGAAATATGAAAAGTGTAGTTTCAATCACAAGGTAAAGAAATAAGAAAGGTATGTAGTGCCCACTGATGCTGCCCAGCTGTGGTTGGGATTGCACTTACAGGGAAACATGAATTTTCCCTCGTGGTCAGTTTTCAATTTTGAAACTGTGACAACAATGTGCAGTTTGGCTTGCCCACAGAAGACCCATACACACTGCTCTGCTCATGTGCCAGTTTGTTCACCTCTTTGTTTTCATCTGCACTGTGGTGTTTTTCTGGAGGTTCCAAAGTCTTAAGTCTTTTCCAAAGCTAACACAGTCACTCTTGCTTGCTTCGAGGCCTTTTTTACACATGTCTGTTCCCTGCTTCTGCATAATGTTTTATTAAATATTTTAATTAATGTCCTATTAAAGGAGACATATTCTACCCCTTTTCCACACATTTAAATACTTCCCATGTGTTTTAAAAACATGTCTGTGACATGCTTCGGTCAAAACACCCCAAGGATCAAACATCACAGCTCTTTTCATCTGCTCAAAACAGCCCTGTTCAAAAGGGCTGGTTTCAGTGCCTGTCCCTTTAAATGCAAATGAACCACTGCCAGCCCCGCCCCACCCCTTCTACCAGTACCAGTACTTACAGGTAGTGGGGCTGGTATTATCCAAATTTTTACAAAATTATGACATTATTGTCAGACAACTGAGGGAACAGCTCATAAAACCACATGGATTTCAATCTAGGGAGCAAATTACAGATTTGTTGGTCAATTCTCACATTTGGGGGTTAGAAGGCAAGGCAAACACACAGATATATGATAAAGAGCCTTCAAAAAGTGATATTTCCATAATAGGTCCCCTTTAACATTTGCACTGCTTACAGGTGAGGACAGTAACAAAATACATTTACTCAAGTAGTGTGCTTGTACTTGTACTTTTCATTACCACAAACATTGAGGTTTTACTTTGCTATACTAACGATCTTTCTATGTAGTCCTTATTTCTTTAAGAAATGTCTTGAAACTCTTCTTCAATCAATTATCTTTTAATCTAATTTTAGGAATAAAGGAAGATTCCTTTGCCCTTAAATATGAGGTGTGTTTACAAATAAAAAGAAATCTTTTGGAGCCACACATTTTACTGTAAATTTTTATTTATTTACAAATCATATAACATATAACAGAAAACCGATGTTTGTCTGCAAAGCATTCATTCAAGCATTCACAGTTCATGAACAACCAAACATTTATCATTTACTTGGTGGCAAATTGTTCTTTTTAGACTGAAACATTTCAGATAAGAATTTCCGTATCTCTTTGGACTGAATGCCATAAATAATGGTGTTAAGGCTTCCAGGCACAATAACAAACAGGATGGAAGAAAGTTTTCTGTAGTCTGAGTACTGAGGGAAACGATGCAAAGCTATGGTAATGCATCCACTAAACAACATGATCAGATACACAACCAGATGAGTGCTGCAGGTCTTTAAGGCTTTACTGTTCAGAGACTTGTTCTTACTGGTCAAACAGACTACAGTGACCTTAGTGTAGGTGAGGACCATGCTGCCTATAGAGGAGGTTATCAAGACCACAGTGAAAGTGAGGCCATAGATGTTATTGATCAACACACTCTCACAGGAGAGTTTGAACAGAGAGGCATTATCACAGAAGGGATTTTTGATCAGAGTCCTGCATCGGTTCAGTCTTGTGGTCAGACCGAGCAGAATCCCCACCAGAACAAAGGCCACCCCCCAGGCAGAAACCAACAGCTTAATCAGCATCTTCTTGGACATTATGGAGGCATAACGCAGGGGATTACAGATGGCCACATATCTGTCAAAGGCCATAACCATGAGCAATGTATGAGAGGTAGTGGAAAAGAACTGTGTGGTGAAAGCCTGGACCACACACTCATAGTAACTGATGAATCGTTCAGAAGGAGGACGTAAAATATCCGACAGCAGCCGGGGCAGAATATTAGTGCTTCCAATGATGTCACTGAGAGACAGATTACAAAAGAGCAGATACATGGGCTGGTGAAGGTTCTTGTCAATAAATATTAAAACTGTAATGCCAACATTCATAACCATTATGAGAATGTAGGAAATTAAGAACATGAAAAAGACAGGATACATAGAATCCTTTGAGACTTTGAATCCCTCCATCTGGAGAGTGAAGCTGTTGTAGGTGTAGTTTTCCATCCAGCTGAGACAACAGAGATGACAGTATTCTGTTAACGTCAGGATAAAGGGTCAGTCACAACAATCTTGATATCTGAAATATCTGATGTAAAATGACTACACTGTCATTCCAATAAAATACAAACTATTCTCTGAGAAATTACAAAGAGTCGTTACATAAATTTTGACATTAAGAAATTGTGCAAATTTTATATTCTAAACATATTCATGTCATACCTTACCTCTGACTTAAGTTCATCAGTCTTCAGTTGTCATTGCAAGCCAATGGTTATCACCAACACCAGTGAGGATCCTTTTTTATAGATGCATTTTACATCGAGGGAATCACTCATTACATGGTGTCTGATGAAATGTCACGGGTTCTCCATTAAAGAGCAACTATGCAGGATTTTAAGCTTAACTGTGCTACATTTTTACCTTAGTTAAACAGCTTTGGAATAACTGTGATGGTTATACATGACTTGTAACTTGTTATGGGGGAGAATGGAGGCTTTCAGCCCTCCACCTAGTGTCTCTTGCCTGAAAACCAACATTGCAAGATCATAATAATAACCTCTTGTTTATGACAGATAAGACCACACAAATATAGACGTTGTGACATTGCATATGATAAATAATATTATCCACCACTCTTTTGATTGCTTTCTCAACGGTTTCATTGAAAACAAATGCACATAGTTAGGATGAGGGTTAGCAAAACAGCAGACAAGTGCATAGATCCCCTTCAAAGGTAGAGTCTGTAAGTTTGTTCACCTTAAAAACAGCATTCAATTTGGGCCCGTACAAGAGGAGGGGCCCAAATTGACTGCTCACATGGAACCCTTCTCCAGTTCAGCCTTCAAAGTCCTTGTTTGAATAGTGGATTTTACCAATGGCAGCTACAAAAGGCGGATACACAGCAGTAAAGGAAAGGAAATACAGTCCCGGCCACCAAGCCACCTAGGCCAAGCCACTGAGCTGCAGGTGCCACAGGGCTCCACCCGGGCTGAGCCGGTGTGGGGTATCCAAGCTGCCGAGCCACAGATCTGCCACGGGGTTTAGCTGAGCCACCAAGCCACCCGGGTCGAGCCGCAGGTGCCATGGGGTTAGCCAGGCGGCCTAACCTCCCACTTGCTTCCCTTTCACACACATTCTGTGTCGCTCCTTCTCCTTCGTCATTTTTTTTTTCTTTTATTTGTATAGCCCGTTTTTACAAACAGTTTGTCTCAAAGGGCTTTACACAGCATTATGACAACATCCTCTGCCCTTAGACCCTTACATCGACTGAGGAAAAACTCCCAAGAAAACCCTTTAACAGGGAAAAAATGGAGAAACCTCAGGGTGAGCAACAGAGGAGGGATCCCTCACCCAGGACGGGCAGACGTGCAATAGATGTTGTATACAGACAAAGAAAACAGTTTACAACATGAAATACGGAAATCATGGAAATGGAATCAGTCAGTTAACGAGAAAGAAAAATGATGAAGGCAGGTCCTGGTGGGCAGGGAGGGAAGGCCAGCTTAATGGGACTACTGGACGGCAGACTGGGTCATGAGCAGGGAGTGCAGGCCGGTTTAACAGCAGGAGAAAGGAGGTGATGGAGGCGGCGGTTGGCTGGTTGGTGCAGGGGGATGGAGCTCTGAAGAGATCTGTGGAAATACAGAGAGAGTGCGAGACACCAAGGCCAGACTACAACATGCAACAAATAATGGCAGTTCAAAATGTGAGGGGAGAGGAGAGGAGAGGAGAGGAGAGGAGAGGAGAGGAGAGGAGAGGAGAGGAGAGGAGAGGAGAGGAGAGGAGAGGAGAGGAGAGGAGAGGAAGGATAGGGCTCCATGTAACCTGATGTGTCCCCCAGCAGTTTAAGCCTATAGCAGCGTAGCTATAAAATGGATCAGGGCTACCTGAGCCAGCCCTAACTAAAAGCTCTCTCATAGAGGAAGGTCTTAAGCCTAGACTTAAATGTAGAAAGAGTGTCTGCCTCTCTGACCCATGGAGAGAGCTGGTTCCATAATAGAGGAGCCCGGTAACTGAAGGCTCTACCTCCCAGTCTGTTTTTAGAAATACTGGGGGTCACTAACAGACCTGCATTCTGGGAGCGAAGTGCTCTGGTAGGACAGTATGGAATAACGAGGTCTTTCAAATAAGTTGGAGCTTTGTTATTAAGAGCCTTGTAAGTAAGTAGAAGGATCTTGAAGTCTATTCATTTGAAATGAGAAGTGGCGAGGAGCAGTACTCCCAGTTGGTTGTTTGAAATCCCCGAAATCCGTCATTTAGAAATAAAATCGCGGACCGTACCTGACTCTAGTACCGCTTCTCTGCAGTCTGCACGCGCAGACTTTGCACTACTTTCACTTGTTTTTTATTTGACAGTTTCACACAGAACTTTCTGATTGTTGTAGGAGTTCTTACATGTTTCTCCTTCTGTGACAGTAAAAAGGAACATTTACATTCTTTCAGACATGATGATAGTCTCATAAACTATTCGCTGTTTTTTTAACTGACAACTATTCGAATATTCAAAAATCATTGCCCATCCCTAGTTTTATCCAACCCCACAGCGCCACACTCATTGGCTGGGGAAAACACACCAACTCCCTGCCCAGAAATGTCCCGTCTAAACCAAAACATCACAATACAGGCGGAGGCAGGGGAGCTCTGCAGACACAGTCACCACCACACCTGAGTAGAAGCCCATAAGTAGATTTCTCTTGTATAAGTCTATATTTTGTTTTTGGTGTTTTTTTTAGGAAAATCCTACAGACTCTACCATTAACTCTAAAAATGAAGCAATGAAGGCAAAAATACTGAGAACAGTGGTAAAACAGTTTTAAATCTTGGCATGCAGAAGGGCCTTTTATGTCAGTGTGGTGGTATGAGGCACCACTGCCGTGCTCACACTCAAGGTTCCGCTGCACCACGCCCTCTCTGGCCTATTAGCCAATCATTGTTTATGCCAAGGGGATAAAAGCAAAGAACTGTGTTTGATAAAAGTAGGCAGTGTAGGTAGGCATTCATGTAGGTAGGTGGTGTAGATAGGCATTCATTAATTGATCATTTGTATTTTGTTTGCTTATGTTATGGGATATTATGGTTTTTTCTTTGCTAACGATGAGCCCTCTTAATTAGGTTTCTCCTCTCACCCTAGAGCTGAAGGCCAGTGGTGGTGGTCCCTTGTGTGTCGTGTGATCCCCATTCAAGATTCTTTGTTGGCACGTCACTTTTTTGCTGTGTAAGTGGGGTGCTCTGAGTAGTTTCACCCTGGACAGGTCACCAGTCTCACAGGTCCACATGTAGAGATGAACAAACCACACTCACATTCACACCTACAGGCAATCTCCAATTAACACAGTGTGTCTTTGGACTGTGGGAGAAAGCTGGAGAACCCAGAGAGACCCCACACAGACACAGGAAGAAGATGCAAACTCCATTCAGAAAAGCCCTAGGCCTGAGGCAATCCCAGAACCTTCTTGGTTCAGAAAAAAAATTACTACCATACCACTGTGCCACCCCACAGTTTGCAGTTGCATTGAAATGGTTCAGTGACCTAAATGATGGCTTGTTAAATTTGCCTTTGATCTTGTTTATGCAGATCACAAATATACATTTTATCATGTGTACTACCTGTATGACCTGAGACTTGTGTATCTATAAATGTGAATGTCATCTCAATGTGAATTGAATCTATTGCTCTCACATATTTAGCCTTGAACTTTTATTGAGGCCACATGTTTACAAGGTTCAGTATAAAACTTTAAGCTAAGACAGTAGGGGAGGCCGGCGGTGGTTGTAACATGGATCAGTTGTAACATTTCCAGTTTCTACAATCAAGTTCTGATCATCTAATTCACTCTGTGCTCAGTTTAGCCCTTCTTCCATATGTGAAGAAGTAGCACCCTGTGGCAGACACAGACAGTTTTAGAAGGAAAAAAAATAATTTGAGGCAAGTTAAGTGTTTTTTCCCCTCCATTTATTTTTGTCATAGCTCTGCCTGCTTTGTGGTTGAACTCATCAAACTTATGTCACGGTTAAGTTGTTAGTGCTAATGGTTTAGTTGTTAGCTGTAAGGTAAGCTCGTTCATTGCTACAATGGTCTGGGTTAGTTGTGACAGCATTTTGTTTGTTAACCTACTCCAACCCAACTTTTAACTGCATTTATGTTTTCTTTGTCTTTCAAGACCTAGACATACTAAAATTCAAAGACAAAACAGTTAGGGTTAGGATCAGACTATGGCTTACACACCTACACACCTACACACACACACACACACACACACACACACACTAATTATGTTTAAAATAATTTAAGTGTTGAATAAAAAGCTTTCAATATCAAGTTTTTGTCATAATACTATAATTCTTATTCAGTGATATTACAATGTTACATTTCACCGCAGGGTGTGTTACAACTAACCCAGACTATAGTGTGAATTGTAACATTTCCCTCCTTGTGTTGGAGACTAAACCATACAGTTACAGAGACAACAGCTACACCATTTAACAGCAGACACATGTAACTAGTTTGTCTCACATTTTGAACACACCAGCCTAAAAGAGCTCCAAGATACAGACGGAATTTCCGTATCTCTTTGGACTGAATGCCATAAATAATGGTGTTAAGGCTTCCAGGCACAATAACAAACAGGATGGAAGAAAGTTTTCTGTAGTCTGAGTACTGAGGGAAACGATGCAAAGCTATGGTAATGCATCCACTAAACAACATGATCAGATACACAACCAGATGAGTGCTGCAGGTCTTTAAGGCTTTACTGTTCAGAGACTTGTTCTTACTGGTCAAACAGACTACAGTGACCTTAGTGTAGGTGAGGACCATGCTGCCTATAGAGGAGGTTATCAAGACCACAGTGAAAGTGAGGCCATAGATGTTATTGATCAACACACTCTCACAGGAGAGTTTGAATCACAGAAGGAATTTTTGATCAGAGTCCTGCACCTTTAGGTGCTGCTTGGACATGTCATCAGTGCATGAGCCCTGGGTCATTGGGTGTTTCAGGTCTGTTAGTGGTTCAGCTATAGCCAATTGCTTTAGTGTGGTTCTGCTCACTCCCACCTGGTCCAGGTGCCTTGTTGTGCCCTGCACATATCACATTCTACACCAGCCTGTGCACCTCTTTACCCTGGACTCTCACATAGCATGGTTTAGGGAAACTGCCCAGTCCTGCCCACCCCACTGCCACGGAGCCGACCCAGGTGTTGTGCCTCAGCCTTGTCTCTGCTCTTTTTCCTTCCCTCAGTGCCTGCCACTTTACATTTTTTACTTGGATCCCTGCTGATGCTGTGGGAGGAATCTCAATACAACATCACCTCTGTGGCTCCAGTGATTCTACATTCCTCTGCCACTACTGCTGATGGGGAGTTGCAGCTTGGTTGAATGGCTGCACGGGGCTATGCTGCTTATGACAGGGGGAGTCCCAGCCACTTCCTGAAGTACTGGGAGTAGACCTTCTCTAATGCCTCCATGGTTGACATTGGTACCTCATATGCAAGAAAGGGCCAAAATATCCTCAGCAACACCCCCATGTAGATCCAAGTTTTGAATTTGCCAAGGAGTCTGCACCATGAGTCAAGATGTCAGGTCATTTCTGTTTGCTGGATTTCAAATGTATCTTTCGTGGAGCTGGTGAACATTTTGCCCAAGCCCTTAATTGGGTTTTCTGTAACTGTTGGCATCTGGGACCCTTCCAGTTTGAAACAGAACTGCTCACACACTCTCCCTCCTCAGGAAAAGAGACATGGATTTTGCTGCCTTGAAAGTCATTCCTGCCCATGAGGTGAGTCATTCCAGCCCTTGGACAAGCCACTGCCATTCAGGGACAGATGCAGGTGCCACTGATAAAATGCCTTTACAGGGGGCAGCTGAGTTCCAGATTTAAATATGGGACCTCTAGAATCCAGTAGCCAGCAAGCTGAGTGACATTGAGATTGTAGAGCCAGTAATGCCATCCTCCACATTGTGACATTGTGGACCTAAGGAGAATTGTTGTAGTAGGTGAAGATGATTTTTATATTCTCTGCACTTGGTAATGAGTGAGTGTTTTTACAACCAGCTTGTGTGGAATGGATCCATAAGCATTTGTCAGGACATGCCAGACAACAGCCAGATCTGCTTTGTTTTCCTTTGCCTCCCGGATCAGCATAGTCACCATCCCTGTGTGTTCGAAGCAGCTGGGTAGCCCACTTCTGGCAGTCCTTCTTTCTGGATGAAAGTATCTCAGTGGGCACTCTTCAAGAGGAAGTCACAAAGTGAAACACGAGCTCAAAATAATGTGAACCATGCAGTTTATTGCATGATATTGCATTAATGCCAGGACATACCTCATTGTTGGCAACTTCAGCCTGAGGATGTTCCCACTTGGCTTTCGAACAAGCAAAGTCCAGACTATCACACCTTAAAATACATTCATACTGTGCACCATGGAGGGTACCATTCACTTACACTGAACGGCACAAGTATTGCCCTGGAGCGGTTTGTCTTCCTCCTCTAATAGACTCTCGTAGAGCAAGCAGTCGAGCAGTTTGATCACTCTCCTGCAGGAGATTTTCTCACTGGAGGAAGTTTCTTTCTGATCTGTACTGCTCTACCAATAATAGGTCAATAGGTCATTGACTGTGTCTGTTTTAACAGCTGATTAATGAGCATCTGTCTTATCACACTGTATATCTTTCTCTCTACGCATGGATTTTAATTCACCTCAGTTGCTCGAAATAAAAGTGGAGTTTCTCATCCTTGCATCAGATTTGGCATAAACCCATTTATTTGGCATATTATGCTCGTTAGATAAATGAGGGCCAGTGTGTGTGTGTGTGTGTGTGAGCTGGTGTAAACAGGAAGTAGTTGGCCCACACTTCAGCTGGTTAGCTGCAAAAAGTACAATAAAGAACAGCAAAGAGCAATATTAGAATGGTCAAGGCTGATGAGAGCCAATCAGGGACCAAGAGTAAGTGTGTATGTTGTTGGACCAGAGGGCATTTTTTTCTTTCTTGCATTTTCTTAAAGATACCCCATGAAGTTTGCTTTTGGTTATAAACGAGTCTCATATTAATGGGGATGAATCCACATTACCCACACTTGTTTATGTGTCCATTTTCAATAAATATATCGTTTTATCTTTGTAGTTATTTTGATATTATTTAGTGGTCGACTCGCCCAGCATTTCCTTGGAAAGACAGAGCGATTTACGGCAACCGACTACGCGCATTATAGATTAAACGTTACTAATAGTAAAACCTGTCTGTGTGATGACCTCGTCGGTGGCCATCGTTTGGTCAAAGCTCTCTGGTTCGGTCTTCGAACCTCCCACAGCTCGCTCTGGCTGGCTCGCTCATTTGGGACCGTCCACGCTAATGCTCATGGGAATTGTAGTGTGAAAACACTTCCGCTTTACAAAACTCCTCGTAGTCACTTTAATTCATTACAGCTCTGTGGGCCATGCAGGAAGTCTTGGTGGCGCACAGGCTGTCAGTGGTGTTGTGGCAATACTTGTGCTATTACTGGGCTGTAATGAATGTCCTGGAGGCCTCAGAGCTCCCAGGTGTCTCAGTGACCAGCAGGTTAATAGAATTAAAAGCAGCAGTGAGGTGGCAGCAGATGGAGGGTCTCTGGAGAGACTCCAGCCTGCACACCAACCTGCTGTCTTTACCTTCACACTTCTCTCTCTGATTCCCCTGTCCATCTGATTATCTCTACATTCTCTGAACCTGCATATGTTTGTTCCATAAAGATTTTCAACCAGATTTTGCAACCTGAATAGCTAGCCCTGCCTCTCAGTTCATCAAAGATGTGTTTATGGGGTTGTGGTGAAACCAGTCAAAATCTACCACACCGGACTGGTGAGACTGGTTCTTTATTTGAAATATGTTGTGAAGTCAAAACAGGTAGCAGCACTCTATAAGATTTCTTTCCTCTGGACCCCAGACCAGGTACATTTGGTCTTGGCACACCAGAGGGTTTGTGGTCACATGGATGGATAGATGGATGGATGACAGATGGATGAATAACAGAAAAAAGTGCATGCTCAGTTAGGATTCATTTGAGTGTCTATATCACAATAATAAGTCACCTCAAATATTTAGTGATCAGCAGATTCAACCAAAACCTTACAACTAGTGGTGGAGTTTTCTTGTTGCTGGCAAATATCCCCTAGTCATGTTGCATTTAGTCACAGAACATGGACACATGTCAGGTTTCTGTTCCAAAGCCCAAATGGTTCCTACATAAAAACAACAACAGGCCCACAACATCTCTTGAAAACAAACTCTGCAAACAAAATATCTGGTATCACATACATAGAACAAAAATAGAGAATACATTATGGGCTACTCTTGCTCACATTTTGTTAATATATCTACAAATATAATAGAATTTGTACTCATTTTGAAGATATGGCTTTCTTGGAGTCAGACAAGCTGAACAAAAATTTCCGTATCTCTTTAGACTGCATGCCATAAATAATGGGGTTGCAGCTCCCAGGGATGATAAGATATAAAATAGCAACAAATTTTCTGGTCTCGGCATACTGTGGGAATCGATGGAGGATAATAATACACATTCCACTGAAAAAAGAAATCAGATACACAAGCAGATGAGTGCTGCAGGTCTTTAAAGCCTTTCTGTTCAGAGACTTGTTCTTACTGGTCAGACAGACTACTGTGATCTTGGTGTAGGTGAGGACCATGCTGCCTATAGACCCTGTGAACAGGACCACAGTGAAAGTGAGGCCATAGACATTATTAATAAACACACTCTCACAGGAAAGTTTGAACAGAGAGGCATTATCACAGTGAGTATTCATAATCAGAGTCCTGCATCGGCTCAGTCTTATGGTCAGACCAAGCAGAATCCCCACCAGAACAAAGGCCACCCCCCAGGCAGAAACCGTCAGCTTGATCACCATCTTCTTGGTCATTATGGCAGAATAACGCAGTGGATTACAGATGGCTACATATCTGTCAAAAGCCATGATCATGAGCACAGTGTGAGCGGTGGTACCAACCAGGTTTGAACAAAAAGCTTGGACCACACATTCATAGTAAGTGATGAGACGTTCAGAGGGAGGACGCAGCATGTCTGTGAACACACGAGGCAGAACACGAGTGCTGCTAATGATGTCACTGACAGACAGGTTGCAGAAAAGCAGATACATGGGCTGGTGAAGATTCTTGTCCATGAAAATTACCACTAAAATGCTCACATTTGCAACCATTATAAACAAGTAGGAGAAAAGGAAGAAGAAAAAGACTGGGTAGACTGACTCCTCTGTGACCTTCAACCCCTCCAGCTGGAGGATTGGGCTGTTGAAGGTGTAGTTTTCCATCAACCTGAAAGAACAGAACAATGACATTTAATATTATTGATGATGTCCCTCTCATCTCACTATCAGAGATTTTATTTGATCTCAGGAACAATTAAAGTTGTAGTAGTGTGCTCTTTACACAGGTGATAACTGAAATAATGTAATGAAAACAAATGCCTACAGATCAGTTACACTTCAAGTCGAAGTGTTTTGTCTTTCTTTTCTTCACTTATTTGTTTCTCACCTGTGACTTCAGTCAATATCCACCTGCATCTGTCATGGTGTCGTCTGTTGGAAGCTTTTATTGACATGATTCTATCATGGGGGAAATCAGTTCTCATTTGCTCAGACAAATATGTGATGCAACATGAAATCATCATGTTGTTGTATTTAAAATGCAAAGTCTGTAGTGTTTTCCTCAATTTTCAAATGTGAGTATTCTTGAGGCCCAACAACAACAGGTCACAACAGGGAAAGATCACTGACATTGCTCTACCACCAGGTGATGCACTGTTGTATAAGGCACCTTTAGGTGCTGCTTGGACATGTCATCAGTGCATGAACCCTGGGTCATTGGGTGTTTCAGGTCTTTTAGTGGTTCAGCTATGGCCCGTTGGTTATATGCCGAAGGTCACATGACCAAACCAGAAAACGGGTCATCTAATTTCGGCATTTCTTGAGCCACTCAACTGCCTAGTAAAAACTGGTAAAACCCACACAGAATACTCCAACGAAAACATCGCTGCTGTTACATCGTGTACATATACATATACATTTTTGGCTATGGCGCTTTTTTACACCAGATGCCTCCAGGAGCTACCAAAAATCAGCATGGCCGATGTCCATTGCATATGCAGGATTTCGTCTCAAACTCCTTCCACCAAAATGGACAAGGGGTTCAAACTATATGCTTCCTTCCCCCGACTATGAGGGTATGTATGAGTTGGAGTAGCGTATGTATTTCTTGCTGAACAATCGCAATTAATCATTTGTGTTGTTGTGTTGTCACTATAGTGATATAGCCTAGCCAGTAGCTAACACTAATTTCACACAACAGGTGTACCTTTACTTACCACATGTCAAGTTATCTAGTGCTATGTATGTTTGCCAGTTTTAATATTTAATGTTAGTGTCACTTCCCTTCCCTCAGTATCTAACAAAGACAGGCTTACTGGTGGTGTTGGCATCGGTCAGTGAAGAAAAACGAGAAGCCACACAGCCTGTTTGAAATTTCAATCTGTTCCAGTTCAGGGATAGTTTTCCAAGTCTCTCAGGGTAAAAGACTTATCAGTGAACATGACCCCTTGGGTATAAAAAAGCAGATGTCATATACTGAGAGCCTAGGAAATGCATGCACGTTCAAAGTTCATAAAATTGATAGTAAGGTCACTGGGTTATTGTGAATTCTGAATGCCTCATTCTTGGGAGCCACCAAACATCCCATGGATCAGGTCTCTGTGTTTAACCTGTTATTATATTTATTGCATTCACGTCAGACTTGCCCCAGCAACCCAACTAAACTGTTGCATGACATCAGTGACATCTCATCTGTTCGGACCAGTGCTCAAGTGGGATAAGTTAGAACACATTCAAATCAGTGTCAAGTTTGTAAACAATTTCCCCACATGCAGATAGTACTTCAGGATTCAGAGCCTGTCATCCTTGTGTCAAACCACTGCTTGTGTATTGCTGGCACTGCTGTGTGTAACCACACTCTCATTGTTGATATTGGATGTTTGTCTTATCAGGGATTTAAACTTGGGCCATTAAACCAAATGGTTGTCACCAAACCTCGACTCAACCGGCAAATTGGAGGTGGAATCAGGTATGGCAGTGAGATGCCTACTGGGCCAGACTCTTGTTTGTATAAATAGGAAAATGAACAGCCAACATCCTTCTCTATGCATACCCCTAGCTGAAAGGCTTAAAATGAAAGTCAATGCTATGTTAATTTTCTTGTTGGTCAAGTACACTCTACAAGGGCTTGGTTGGGGACCCACTTGACATGTCCTTGCTTCAGATTGGAGAAATGTACAAAGATTTTGACATTACAGATAAACCGCTAGCAGCAACTATGGACATCAGTGATGAGAAGACCCTAGTTAAAACAACATTTGGGTTAGCACAAAAGGGCAGTGTGCTCTCATACCAGCAGCCCATATTAAATTCTTTATTTATTAAAAAAGAAGTGATCCGTATGCCTACAGCAACCAATAATGTGTATAAAAAATTTTCCCAAGTCTTGATTGTCCTGCTGACGGTGGATTGATGAATGTTAAACCTATCACCCAGATCTTTTTCCTTCAGGCCCAGTGACAGATACACCAAGAACAGGAATAGTTCATCAGTGGAAGGCATCGGCTCTGTTGGTGGTGAGTAAGAGACAAGTCTTAGAGTTAACAATTTTCATTGCCTGATCATCACAAATTACCAGAAAGTAATATTATCTTATGCAGATGTTGCTTTTAAAAACAAACCTTCTAGTATGAACTATGCCTACCCGTCAGCAAGGTGGATCAGAATTAGCCTGGTCCAGAGCTACTGAGTTGGAAGTGGATGCCTGTGTTGTAGCACGAACCATTCTTTCTGTGGCAGGTTCAATCTGTTTCCTCCAGATGGTGGTAGCTGGCAAATCTTGAGGAGTGACAGAAATATAGCAGAGTTTAAAAATCTAATGTAATCACCCCAGACTCCACAATCCAATACATCTAGACATGGTCAGTCACTGAAAAAGAAAGCCATAGCCAGCGTTATGCAGCATGTACACTCAATATAACATACCTGGTATAGAATCTGATGTCAGTCCTTCTGTTGTACCTGGATGATATAATTGTATTTTCTTCCTCTGTAAAGGAGCACCTAAGCCATTTGGATGTTGTGATGAGCCATCTGGAGCAGGAGGGGCTCAAAGTGAAACAAAGGAGGGGCTCAAAGTGAAACAATGGAGGGGCTCAAAGTTTCTTCAAGATGGAGGTACAGTACCTGGGCCACCTCATCTCTCAGGAAGGTGTGTCCACAGATCCCAGTAAGATCTCTGCTGTGGCTGACTGGCCGTGTCCCATCACTGTCACTGAGCTGTGGTTGTTCATTGGATTTGCCAGTTACTACAGACGATTTGTTGAAGGTTTCGCCAAGCTGGCTGCCCCGCTGCACAGACTGGTTGCTGAGCTGGCCTGGAGTAATACACGTAGAGGACGGAGCCCGCTATGTGGAGAAGCATGGTTGGCAGACTGTGAGAGGAGCTTCACTGAATTAATGGCCCGCCTAGTAAGTGCACCCACCTTGGCAATTATTAATTTCTTCCTGCCTTTCATGTTAGAAGTCAGCGCTAGCCACAGTGGGTTGGGAGCTGTTTTGTCACAGGAGCAGGAGGGAAAAGTGAGGCCAGTTGCCTATGCCAGCCACAGCTTGCACCCAGCTGAGAAGAACTATAGCTCCATGAAACTGGAGTTCCTCGTCATGAAATGGGCGATGGCAGAGAAGTTCAAGGAGTATCTGTGGGGGCACAGATGTGTTGTGTGGACTGACAATAACCCCCTGAGCTGCCTGGAGATGGCTAAGCTGGGTGCTACGGAGCAGTGTTGGGTGGCCGAGCTATCAGCCTTTGACTACAGCGTCCACTATTGACTAGGCCGCACCAGTAAGAATGCCGATGCCCTCTCCAGGGAGCCAGCCACGGGGGATCAGATCCTGGAACAGATGCTGCCTGGCACCACTGTACCACCAGTTATCCAGGGGGGCACTGGAGAGCATCAGCACACGGGTGTACAGGAAGCTGTCTTTGCTTTCCCATCATGATCTCCAGGCACTCGAAGAGGGCAATGCAGCTATTGGGGCCTTTCACCAATTCTGGTATGACAAGCGGGTGCCAAGTCGGGTGGAGAAGGAGCATTTAAGCCCTGAGGCGCGTGGTCTAATACAGCAGTGGGACCATATTGTGCAGAGAGATGGCCTGCTGTACCGCCGGCTCTTCCACCCTGATGGTGGGGGGGGGTCCTCCAGCTTCTCCTGCCTGAGTGCCTCAAGGAGGAGATTCTCCACCAGCTTCATCATGGCACTAAGCACCACGGCACTAAGTGGACCACAGAGCTAGTAAGGCAGCGGGTGTTACTGGCCGAGGATGGATCGAGACATCAGGGACTGGTGTCAACAGTGTGAGCACTGTATCCTAGCTAAGTGCACACAGCCCCAGGCCCGTGCCCCCATGGGTCACCTATTAGCTACAGAGCCCAACCAATTCCTCGCTAATGAATTCACTCTGCTGGAGGCCAGGATGGGCGGGAACTCATCATGGTGATGACAGATGTTTTTTCCACCAGACCAGAAGGCTTCTACTATGGCTGAGGTATTGGTGAAAGAGTGGTTTTATTGCTATGGTGTCCCAGCACGCCTCCACTCTGACCACATTTTCTCATGTTTGGGCAAGAACCTCACTTACCTGTTGATTTCCTGCTGGGTCATCTCCCTGAGCTCACAGGGGTGACAGCTCACAGCTCACAGAGCTTGGGGGGGGGGGGTTAGCCAGATGATTGTTTATTTACATGTTTATGTGTCCCTCAGTGTCCACAGGCACGCCCTCACCAGCACCTGTAGTGCAGCCGTGTCATTGGCCGCTAATGCGGACATGCTCATATACCCCGCTGTGGTTTAGTCGCTCTGGTGTGGGTTCAGTGGGTTCGTTTTCCAGGTATATAACAGTCTCATGATGTTTTATAGATGTTTATAAGGTGCTGTGTTAACATTATATTGTTGTAGGTTGACGTGTTGGGCCAGTATGGTATGTTGTTTCTTTTATTGTCACTAACAACTGGCTTTGTGTTTTTTTTTAAACTTGCCTCGTGGGCTGCTGTTCACCCTGCCTTGCCTCTTTTTGCCTCTTTCTTGTCCCTTTCTCTGCCTCTTTCTCTTATCTATTTGCCTCATTTATGCCTGCTATTAGTAGTCGTATCGCCACTCTGCATTAGTCATTTAATGTAGTGTTTACAGTTACAGTTCAAGTGTGTTCAGCCCCAGACCTTGACTCATTAGGTGGGGGTGGGGGGTTTACTTGCGCAGTTGAGGACCTGCCAAATTTATGCATGGTTGCATGTTTTCTTTTGTTTTTCTTTCTTTTCATTTGATTTTTCAGTTTTGTATATAGATACATATACGTATCAGTTTGGTTTCTGTTTTCTTTCAGTGGTCACTGACCTCTGCACTAGCTAGTGTTGTAGTTTGCTTCTCTTCCCAACTGAACCACTGTGATTTTGTGTGACTGTTGGGTATTACATTCTTTGTAAATAAAAGAACTATATAATTGTTTTTACATAAATGAATAAAGAAATTATTTTATTGTGAGTTATAAGAAAAAAATAAATTTGTTACCTTTGCCATGGTGCCTGTATTCATTTTGTGCACTTACCTGTGCATGGGTTGTTATGGAAAACTCTCTGAGAGAAAATAATGGTTTAAAAGAATTGATTCTTTAGGTGCAAGTCCTGAAGTGGCATTGTTGGTGTTATGTTATGTAAATTCTCTAGATCTGCCACTCACAGTCCACATATGCATGGATTTTAATTCCCCTCAGTTGCTCAAAATAAAAGTGGAGTTTCTCATCCTTGCATCAGATTTGGCATAAACCCATTTACTTGGCATTCATTTGTTTGATAAATGAGGGCCAGTGTGTGTGTGTGAGCTGGTGTAAACAGGAAGTAGTTGGCCTACGCTTCAGTTGGTTAGTTGCAAAAAGTACAATGAAGAACAGCAAAGAGCAATATTAGAATGGTCAAGGCTGATGAGAGCCAATCAGGGACCAAGATTAGGCATGTATGTTGTTGTACCAACATGTGTTTCATTTCTTAACTCATTACAGCTCTGTGGGCCATGCAGCAAGTCTTGGTGGACCATGTGGCGCACAGGCTGTCAGTGGTGTTGTGGCAATACCTGTGCTATTACTGGGCTGTAATGAATGTCCTGGAGGCCTCGGAGCTCCCAGGTGTCTCAGTGACCAGCAGGTTAATAAAATTAAAAGCAGCAGTGAGGTGGCAGCAGATGGAGGGTCTCTGGAGAGACTCCAGCCTGCACACCAACCTGCTGTCTTTACCTTCACACTTCTCTCTCTGATTCCCCTGTCCATCTGATTATCTCTACATTCTCTGAACCTGCATATGTTTGTTCCATAAAGATTTTCAACCAGATTTTACAACCTGACTAGCTAGCCCTGCCTCTCAGTTCATCAAAGGTGTGTTTATGGGGTTGTGGTGAAACCAGTCAAAATCTACCACACCAGACTGGTGAGACTGGTTCTTTATTTGAAATGTGTTGTGAAGTCAAAACAGGTAGCAGCACTCTATAAGATTTCTCTCCTCTGGACCCCAGACCAGGTACATTTGGTCTTGGCACACCAGAGGGTTTGTGGTCACATGGATGGATAGATGGATGGATGACAGACGGATGAATAACAGAAAAAAGTGCATGCTCAGTTAGGATTCATTTGAGTGTCTATATCACAATAATAAGTCACCTCAAATATTTAGTGATCAGCAGATTCAACCAAAACCTTACAACTAGTGGTGGAGTTTTCTTGTTGCTGGCAAATATCCCCTAGTCATGTTGCATTTAGTCACAGAACATGGACACATGTCAGGTTTCTGTTCCAAAGCCCAAATGGTTCCTACATAAAAACAACAACAGGCCCACAACATCTCTTGAAAACAAACTCTGCAAACAAAATATCTGGTATCACATACATAGAACAAAAATAGAGAATACATTATGGGCTACTCTTGGTCACATTTTGTTAATATATCTACAAATATAATAAAATTTGTACTCATTTTGAAGATATGGCTTTCTTGGAGTCAGACAAGCTGAACAAAAATTTCCGTATCTCTTTAGACTGCATGCCATAAATAATGGGGTTGCAGCTCCCAGGGATGATAAGATATAAAATAGCAACAAATTTTCTGGTCTCGGCATACTGTGGGAATCGATGGAGGATAATAATACACATTCCACTGAAAAAAGAAATCAGATACACAAGCAGATGAGTGCTGCAGGTCTTTAACGCCTTTCTGTTCAGAGACTTGTTCTTACTGGTCAGACAGATTACTGTAATCTTGGAGTAGGTGAGGACCATGCTGCCTATAGACCCTGTGAACAGGACCACAGTGAAAGTGAGGCCATAGACATTATTAATAAATACACTCTCACAGGAGAGTTTGAAGAGCCCAGCATTGTCACAGTAGGGGCTTCTGATCAGAGTCCTGCATCTGTTCAGTCTTATGGTCAGACCAAGCAGAATCCCCACCAGAACAAAGGCCACCCCCCAGGCAGAAACCGTCAGCTTCACTAGCATCCTGTTGGTCATTATGGCAGAATAACGCAGTGGATTACAGATGGCTACATATCTGTCAAAGGCCATGATCATGAGCACAGTGCGAGTGGTGGTACTGAACATGTGTGTGCAAAAAGCTTGAACCACACACTTATAGTAACTGATGAGACGCTCAGAGGAAGGACTCAGCATGTCTACAAGTAAATGTGGCAATATGGTAGAATTTCCAAGTATGTCATTGACTGCAAGGTTCAGAAAAAGCAGATACATGGGCTGGTGAAGGTTTTTGTCCCGGAAAACAAGAACAACAATGCCAGCATTTGCAACAATTATAAACAAGTAGGAGAAAAAGATAAAAAGAAACACAGGGTAGACAGAGTCCTTGGACACATTTAAACCTTCCAGCTGGAGTGTGAAGCTGTTGTAGGTGTAGTTTTCCATCAACCTGGAAGAAGAGAAATGACAGTTTTCTGTTAGGCTGTGGTAGTTTACATACACATGATACCTGATGTTAATTAACAATACTGTCTGTCCAACAAAACTCCATCTTTTCAGTTCAATAAGCTATACAAAGCATTGAAGCAGCACCACATGCAATGTTAAACATCTTTACATTTTACATTTAACATCTGACAGTTGATAGATTTTTATGACAATGACATTAAACTCTCGAGGTCTGTAAATTCCTCCTTTGTGACTTAGGTCGATCAGTCTTGAGTTATCACCATGAGATGATGGTACTTACGATGAGCAATGAGGATCTCCTGCTCTTTATAGATGCATTCTTAAATTATGAGTCACTTGGCATTACATAATGTGTGATGTAACAAGGAGCCAGAGAATCTGTGGGCAGATGCCATCCATGTTATCTTATCCAGGTCCTAACTTACCAGATAGGCCTGACTTGTCCACTGCAGAAGGCCAGGCCTCCAGCTCTTGGCTGGTCACTCAGATGAATGAATGTGAAGGCTGCCATGTTGCATCGCCATCTTTGAATACAGTAGCCGAAGGGGAAAAACTTGGTTCACCTTTTGCTGCCACATGTAAATCCCTGTGTGTTGTCGAGGGCATGGAGGAGAAGCAAGTAAAGATGACTGTGTTGGTGAAAGCGCCCTGCAGTTCATTCTACTTGCCATTTCCCCTTGAAATGGAGGACCATGCGTACTCTTTGCCCCATGAGAGGGAAGGCAAACCACCCAAGAAAAGAAAAAGAAAACATGACCAGGATAAAACAAGAGTCTACATCGGCATAGATTTTCCCAGCTGGAGACAACTCATGAGTGAGAAGGACTTGAAAATGGACGTGGAGGTTGCAAGCTTTCTGCTAAACAGGTTTATTTTGGCATAATGTTAGAACCAGGGCAGTGTAGTCCAGTAACTACTGTATCCTGCCATTTACATCCTATTGCGTAACGACACTGCCCCTGCTTTGCTGAGCTGTCCCTCTCCCTCTCACATCATCATATGATCTCTGAGTCTACAGGCCGAGAAAAAAGACTTTGATCTATTTTGTTGTTACATTGATCATTTAGAACTAGCACTAACAATTTACTATATCCCCAAAGCACGGTGCCCCGGATCCATACCATGTGGCATCTCTCCCCCTTAGGAAGACATCCCATTGCTGCACCTCACACACACACCCCCCACCTCCCAACCCCAACCTAATATTCCTCCTTCTTCTCCTATTTTATTTAGTTATTTATTTATTTGTTTGTTTATTTATTTTATTATTAGTAGTATTTCTCTCTCTCTCTCTCTCTCTCTCTCTCTCTCCCTTATTTGTTCAACTATTATTATCTCTCACCACACTCTGTCACTCCTGTTAATGTCTATTGCTAACATTTCCATTATTATGATCACAATAACTATACCACATTTGGCAAAAATTACTGTAGCTATTAGCGATTAGCAGTAGCATTGTACCAAATACATGTTAATTACGGAGGACATGCTTATAACTTTATCAGCATTAATAACGAAACAGAATATGTATCGTTCTGCACCTCATCACTTGACAGAACACTCAAAGTCGTGCAGAGGGGGTGCCAGGGAGTACTACTGAGTTGGTTGCATTCTATTAGTGCACCACTAGATGGGAGTAATTCTCATACACTGCGGCTTTAAGATTCCTCTTAATTGGAATTAAGGAGTTAAACCCAAAACAGGCCCAAACAAAAGTACCTGGACAGAAGGCCCATAGAATAAGTTTACTGAGGTAAAGTTAGGCAGTCATTCAACTCAGTCATTCAATGAAGTTTTATGGTTTGTGTATTGTATTATCATACAATAAACCTAATTTATACACGCCACACACGTCTTATGAAAATACATTGTGTGTCACATTCAAACAGAAAAAGATGACTAGAGTAAAGGTCAGGTATTACAATATATGGATGAGTATGCAATTAGTGGCAACTTATTCATCATGTATTTTCAGTGAGGTGAGTTTTTACACAGAAAATATCACGTGGCTCTTCAGGTGAGAGACTTCCTCATTTTAAGTGAGATATCTATACAGCTACACATTTAAAGTTGTTTTTGTTGGTCCAGTATATGTACAAGAAGATATAGAAAATTCTTCTTCATTTTGATGACAAAAGTTTTTTTGACTGAAACAAGTTAGATAAAAAATGTCTTATTTCCTTTGACTGCATGCCATAAATAATGGGATTCAGGCTGCCAGGGATGATAAATAACAAAATAGCGGCAAATTTTCTGGTCTCAGCATACTGTGGGAAGCGATGGAGAGTAATGACAGACATGCCACTGAACAATGAAATCATATACACAAGCAGATGAGTGCTGCAGGTCTTCAAAGCTTTACTGTTCAGAGACTTGTTCTTACTGGTCAGACAGACTACTGTGATCTTGGAGTAGGTGAGGACCATGCTGCCTATAGACCCTGTGTATAGGATGGCAGTGAAAGTGAGGCCATAGATGTTATTGATCAACACACTCTCACAGGAGAGTTTGAAGAGCCCAGCATTGTCACAGAAGGGGCTTCTGATCTGTTTTCTACATCGGTTCAGTCTTATGGTCAGACCAAGCAGAATCCCCACCAAACAAAGGCCACCCCCCAGGCAGAAACCGTCAGCTTCACTAACATCCTGTTGGTCATTATGGCAGAATAACGTAGTGGATTACAGATGGCTACATATCTGTCAAAGGCCATGATCATGAGCACAGTGCGTCCAGTGGTCATGAACATATGTGCAGTGAAAGCTTGAACCACACACTCATAGTAACTGATGAGACGCTCAGAGGAAGGACGCAGCATGTCTACGAGCAAACGGGGCAGAATGACAGAGCTTCCAAGAATATCATTGATTGCTAGATTAGAAAAAAGCAGATACATGGGCTGGTGAAGGTTTTTGTCCATGAAAACATAACCTACAATACCAAAATTTGCTACTATTATAAACAGATAGGAGAAAAAGATAAAAAGGAACACAGGGTAGATGGAGCCCTTGGACACATTTAAACCTTCCAGCTGGAGTGTGAAGCTGTTGTAGGTGTAGTTTTCCATCAAACTGGGAGAAGAGAAATGACAGTATTCTGTTTATAAACATGTAGGTAAGGATCTTAAGTTAGGATAATGGATTCTAGATATAAATGATACCTGATGTCAAACGACAATACTGACTGTACAACAAAACACATCATCTCTGGCTGATAAATGATGAAGAGTTACAGCAGCAACAATGAGACATCTTTACATACATTTCGATGACATTTGGAAATTATGAAAATCCTTTTTTATCAACAGTCATGCTTGCAATACAGTAATACCTCCTTTGTGATATAGGCTCCTCGGTTATGACCATAAGTTGGTGGCATTCCCCATCAGCAGCAAGGATCCACTACTTTTTATAGATGATTTTTTACATCATGGGACTTACTTGGCATTACACAATTTGTGATGTAACATAGGGAATTTACGTTTTCACCATTGCAACCATTCATTGGCATGGGACTAGCCCAATAAATCTAGAGTCTTATAATTTGCTTTGAGATTGTTTTTGTTTTTTTCTTTGAGGTCTGAAGCTGGCATTGGCCTGTCCTCTCTGAGTTCCCATCCATAGTGAAGAGTTGGAGGTAGAAGATCATGACTACCTTCACTCAACAGGGACCAGTGTTTTACCTATGTTGTTTTGTTGTGTCTTGATAGCAACTAGCTTGCAACTCGTAGCTACATTCAGGAATCAAAACAAACAAATAAACATTCCACCTTGTCTTCAGACTCTAGAACTCCAGACGGACTGGGCTGCATGATGTGATGGTTCACAAAGTGTGATTATCATTGTTATGTTGCAGTTTGAAGGTGCAGAATCTCTATAATGTGAGAATTATGATGTAGGTAGTGAAGAAATTGTGTTTTCCTAGTATTTATTCCTATGTCATTAAGATGAACGTTAGTGCTTTAGACTTTAGAAGACTGTAATGACCAGAGAATATTGACTTTTTGTTTCTTGTTGTTACAGTATCTATGTTCATTAGTGGTCGAAAGAGCCAGAGGACAGGAATCCTGCAGGGACCATCCTCTGCTGAGATTACTCACAGTCTTATCAAGTCACACAACAAAGTTTATCTTGCAAAAGCTGCGAAGTTGCAAAGTTTCCACACTATATGTACGACTAGAAGGGTTAGGGTTTGGATTAGGCCTAGGGAGAAGGCCTATGACTTGGGATTCCAGGGTATCTTGGGGAACTGCAGTGATTTGGCAGTCTGTGGTCTTACTGGTCTCTGTATGACCTCCACTTGGGCCATAAAGAGTTCTCTCTTGCCACCAGTCCTGTTAATGATCATTCAGTACAGTAGTGGGTTGAGGACACAGCCCTGGAAGAGCTAGTGTTAAGGGTGATGGATGAGATAGGACAAGACAAGTTTAATCATATAGCCCATTTTTACAAACGTTTGTCTCAAAGGGCTTTACACATACGCATCATAACATCCTCTGCCCTTAGACCCTCACATCGACTGAGGAAAAACTGAGGATGTGGGTTTTTTCAGTTCTAACAGTCTGTGGCCTGTTAGTCAAGAAGTACCCTCTTCATGCCTGCCGATAGGTTCCCTCAGCCCTGATTGCAGAGTCCATAGCTTCACACTACCCCTTCTGTTGCTGCATTTCTGAACATTAGGCAGTCTGTGGTCTCAAAGATGTGGTAGCATCAGAAGGCCACACAGTGAAGGCTCTGCATACTCCACCTTCTCTTGACTCCAAACCAGTTCAGCCTGCTCCTCCATGCTGTCACGTCTGTCAAGTGCTGCTCTTGTTTTGTAGCTTCAAAAGCTCAACTGAGCTATATTTTAATACAGCACTACCTGCACTTACACCAGAACTACAGGTGAGAGCTAGTGAAGCTGCTGCACTACTGTGTGCTCCAGTGGAACTTGTCCAGGCTCATCCAGTTGGTAGGACATCCTGTACTCATCCTGAGGAGCTGAAACTGGAACATCTCAACTACCTACCCTGAATGTTGTTCAGTGAGGTTTCATTGCAGAAGATTATGATGCTCTTTATTTATGTGGTGGTTTTAAAAACAACTTTACAATTTGGTTCACAGACATAGAGGCAGGCTGATGGAATAGTGTTATGTAGCCTACTATGGTCAAATAGAAAATAATGGTTCATTATGAACCTAAATTGTCTTGGAACCAGTAAATTTAATCAAACCTGGTCAGTAGATGATGGGTTTTCTTTCTATGGACTAAATTTCATGTTGTAAAGTGTGTAATGAGCAGACACAGGTTGAGTCTGCATTGTCAGTGAAGCAAGTCCCTGGAGCTTTGCATATGCATCAGTGTAATCCTCTCAGCTCTGATCAACATCTATTACTGGGCCTCGCTCTGCTCCCTCAGGGTTAATTACCATCAGAAACTGTTGTAAGTGTTTTGTTAGGAGGCAGCTCACAGTGGGCCTCATTAATGATTGCGTTTGTTTCAGAATCGTTACCACTGGTTACGGACTGCCGTGGTAACTGGAACACAGTGATGAAACCTTTACAACAGTTGTGGCTCATTGTTCACAAAGTCAAAAGTCAAAGTTTAATAATCCAAAACTCAAGAGGTACTTTCTTGCTCCTTCACATCCACATCAGACTAGTTGAAATAACAGTTGTGTTGTTAGACAATTACAATTAAAAAGGCTGTTTGTTGAAGTTGTGTCCTTGTACAGTTGTTGTACGTAAGTTATGTCCAGGATCCGACGTTTGAAGATTTTCCAAGTCCATTAACTTAATGTTATGTTCACTTTAAGTGCAGAATTCACAATATGGTTCCTTCATTATGTACCCAGAGACCCAATACCTGGCCCATAATATACCTGTGTCCAGGGCTGGACTGGGACAAAAAAATCAGCCCTGGCATTTTTTTCCCAGACTGGACCACCACAATCAGTCAGACACCACCCACCAATACACCATCCTTGCCATCCCCTTAAATATGTATACCTCTTACAAAGCTGAGTAAAGTGCCATTGACAAGTCTATGAGTGCAAATAGACCTGTGTACTCACTCACCATAGTCAATATGTAACAGGTTAGGGTGTTATAAAAACCCCCCCCCCCCCCCCCAGTACCAACGGGCCAGATTACCAGTCCAGTTTTGCCTGTGTCTGAACAGGAATTGCTGTGTATCAATTGATTTGTGGTCATTTGCTCAAGCTTATCAAATGTTTTAATAAAATGCACCACATAAGCAAATCATATTCGTAAGTGTCTCAAAAATTAGACCATGAAAGAGGGTTGGTGATAAGGACTCGTATGTCGTTCTGTATTTTGTGTCACATATTTATCAAACAAACTGACTGATTACTGGCACTGATCTGATTAACTACTGGGCCAGTACAGTTCCTCTGCTGCCGTTGTTCATCACTGACTTTGGATATAAAACGAAGGCAGGCTCTACTAAGCACTTCTTTTGTCAACTATACTTTTATTTACCGTCCATTTACAAAAATGAACAAACAGGATATATAGCAAGGATTAAATGAGAAACGTATCTGTCCTGAGTTTGACTGTAGAGGTCGACTGTGTTCAAAGTAAATTTCAGTTGTTTAGCTCCATCTGCTGGTCACTGTTTGCCATTACAATATAGGGCACAGCAAAAAAGAAATGAAGTGAAATGAAGTGAAGGCCACAAGCTGTCACCTAGTCCTGTGTTTTCAACCTTGCAGACACCTGACCTGATGGAACCACCATGGCAGGTATCCTGCTTGAATTCATCCAATGGTCTTATATGATACATATATTCTATAATATATGTTTTCTAAAAATAAAGATCCTGTTGATGTTGATGTTTTATCGTTTAAATATTCAATAAATTTTCATTTTAATCCACATTATTTCTGGAAATATTTCACTTTGGCAAAGTTTGTTATGTTGATAGAGCTGTAAAGCAGTTCTGTTCTGTGTGCTGTTATACTACTCATCCAGATTATACAGAGTGAAAACATTATATATAATTTCTGTTGAGTTCCACATAACTAGAATTAGTTAATGAACTGCACTAGTGATAACTGTTTGTCTGACTTGTAAGGGAACCAAGTCACACAATCATCTTAGATAAGATATTTTATTATATATTTGGAGGGAGTTCTATGACTGATCCTGAGACACTCCCTCCAGATTCTGCTTGGCCTGAGGGCCATGGACTGTAGTGACATCTGCACCCTGTGATACTCTGTATTGTGAGGGAGATGATCCTGGCAGCAGTATGGATCTGTGTGTGAATTTGGTCCGGTGCATTCTGGGTCTCATGTTCTGGTAAAAGTTCTGTGTTTCTGTTCTGTAATATTACATAATATTCATGTCTTAGTAATCAGTTAAAGTTTACTTTATGTCAGTCTTTATAACCAAATCCTCCAGCTAAATGGGTGGAGTCTGTGATGCATATCCCAATATTTCTCTGTCCTTGATGCATTCTTATTCAGCACTCTCTGATGTTTGACATTCCTCGTTTCCATCCTTTGGACATGATCACAAGTTTTCTGATGTTTAACACAAGAAGAGAAACAGCTGAGCAAAAATTGTGTTTCATTTATGAATCAAATCAACTTCCTTCCACTCTTCTTTGATACAGGAGATAAATTAGCTGCTTTGTGTGACAGATCCACTTCATCTACCAACAACCACATATATATATATAAAAAAATCCATAAAAGTCAAGTTGTTTTTCATATAAAAACACTTTAATGTATTTTGTGACATTCCCAGTGAGTCATGTGTAAATCTATCACACAAACAGGACACAGTATAGAACAACTGGTTACAGTGATTTGACATTTCTTTCTTTAACAGTGTAATGATTATAAACTCTACACTGTGGGATTCAGGTCGAAAAAGTTTCATTTCCCTTAACTTATTCCACTCCTTTCATGGGCTGTACATTTGTTTTAGAATTATTGTTGCATTGTTAAAGAGACCTGGTCTTGTGAAGGCAACAATGAGGAGAGATTTAATAAAATCAATCAAGACAAAATAAGCCTGATAATACTGAAGATTATTTCTTTCAGTTTCTGTGTCTTTTTTTTTATCTTATCCTCCTTTTTCTTTTCCTTCATCTTTATCTTCTACAAACTTTATCGCTGACTCAGTTGTACAGAGGAGGATTAGGGCCACTGTAAAAATAAAAAAGTCAGAATTCTGAATTTAAACTCAGAACTCATTTTTTATTTTTACAGTGGCCCCAATTCTCTTCTGTACAATTGTTCTGGAGGAAGAGTAAAAAACAAAACAAAATTCACTCATGGACTGTGTGGTTGTCAGTCAGAAGCTGTGTCAGAGTCATATATATATATGTGTGTGTGTGTGTGTGTGTGTGTGTATTTCTTTTTCTTTTTTTCTTTTTTTTACAATAACTTGTAATAACTTTTAAAATTGTGTATTTTTGTGAATTTGTGGTGGTGGTGAAGAGAACAACAACTCCCATGATCCCTCACAACAGCAAACTTTTGTTTGGCTTGAGAGACCCCTAGTGGCAGAAGAGCATTCAAAGACTAACTGATGACAAAACTCAGCAGTTGTAGAGTCAATGTGATGAATACTTCAAAAAATCCTGCATGCATTTCAAAATTATTTTTAGAAAAGCTCATGAAATACAGTGTGGCAAACGTGTGGTTTTTGAAACAGTGACAGCGAAACATGTTTGTGTTTGTGTTCACATTGCACGATCTTTGAACCTTCTGATCTGATCTTATCAAGTCATTTTCACCACTGAAATACATTTCATGAGAAATTCATTCATCTTCAAACAAGTGAAAAAAGTGATTCTAAAGTCATAAAATGTCCTCTTTTGTAAGAATGGTTTCACTATGGCAGCACAGAACATAAATCCTTCTTCTCGATATCAAACAATGGAATTTATTGAATGTTTCTGCTTTTATGCAGCTGAGCAACACAGTCATGTTTGACAGATGTCATCCAACGGGATGAGCAAAGGTGACAAATCACTGCTTTTCTAAAGAGTTGATTTTGAGTTGGTGATACGGTCGGACGTGAGTGATCTGTGTCAAATTGTTGCGAACAAATCCTTTGTGCACCAGCTCACTGTTAGCCCTCTCACTCTCATCCTTCTTATGGTTCAGACAGCTTTTCCCAGGATGAGAATGCTCATGAGGAAGACCATGATGAAGAAGAGCCACATGAAGAAACGATCCATGACCTTGGCGACCTTCCTCCACTCCCCGATGCGCAACTGCGCCGCTCGCTGGTCCTGGTACGAGCTGGCGATGAACTCGACGCTCTTGCGCAGTCCGTGGTGCTGACACACACACTGGGTTCTCACTAAGATCTCTCTCCTGTTCTCTCTGGTGCCGCCTCCTCCTTTGCCTCCCACACCCTTCTTCTCTTCCACGTGCTGTTCTTCTCCTCCACCGATGCCGTTGGACTCCTCGCGTCCGCCAGCGGCTCCCCCCTCCTCTGAGTGGTCGATGGTCACAAACAGATCCTCCTTCCAGTCCGTCTGGCTCTCCTGCAACTTCAGAGACTCCCTCACTCTGTCCTCCTCCTTCCTCCCTCCCCATGCCTGTCCATTCACATCCCAGTTTGGTCCTCTGGTGTTGCCTCCGTTGGCTGATGTGGCTTCCATCTCCTCCTGAGACAGAGGTTGTTTCCTGGATGAAGTCCCTACGAGACAGTTCTCTCCCACCTCGTACACAAAACAGATGCGGGCCAGGTAGTTGAGGATGAAGCGTTCAGCCCACTCTGGGACAGGACGAGCCTCCGGGCCACAGTGGTGTATGTTCATGATGAAAATGGTGAGGGCTGTTGAAGCCGTGACCATCGTCATGGTGGCAATGTAATATTTTCCTGTTGAAAAAGGAGGATCAGTTGAGGGTCGGATTCATGTTTAAATGAAGACAAATGTTAGGTCTTCCTCTCAGACACCAGTTTGCTGACTTGGGCAGATTTGATGGAGAGTACAAGAATTAGCTGGTGAATTCATTCACAACAACAAGCTGCTATGGTTAAAAGATTCAAAGTGAAGGACCTCTGTGATCATAAGTCTTATCCTGCTCACTGTACAACACAGCCTACAGTAACTTTGAGCTCTGTGCCTCTGAAGATGGAGAGAATCTAAATGATGAGAGGATTTAACAAACTGCTGCTTGTTGATGTCTGAGCTGTGATTATTGTGTTTTAGATAACTGCTGACAGACATGATCAACCTGCTGGCCTCCTGCTCATTACAGTGATGCTGGCCAACAAACACACACACACACACACACACACACACACACACACAGACTACAAATCCGCTTGCTTGGCAACTCTATGCTCACTGAACTAGATCACAACACTCACTTAAAATTCATTGTTCTTCCAATGATGATCTGATTAGAGGCTCTTACACTGAAGGGATGGAGAACACAAACATCCTGTAGGTTTTACATTTTTATGTGCAGCTTGGATCTTATAGCCTTGAATTAAGAAACTAACATTAACAGCCTGTTCACCACCAAGACAATCCTTCTGGGTTAATTTCTGAGGAACATGGATCTACTGTTGTATCCTATTGATCAATTTCATCTATGTTTATGTATGTTAAATATTTCTGATCAAGATAAACAGAGAAGTAAAGTTCCTCTGAAAAATGACCTTTATCATGTAGATGTTTGTGCAGATGTGGACTGTGCAGGGCTGGTTTCAAATGTATCTGCTGCAGGACTGAAGGACGTCTGTGATCATATTAACACACATTTTGGCACAAGTCTTATCCTGGTCACTGTACAACACAAATGTAACTTTATGTGCTGTGTTGTGATGTTTCCTTTGCTCATACACACAAAGGTCTCACAAAAGTGCTTGTACCACCATGACCACCACTGATTGAACAAATGTGCAACTTAAACCAAACATAAAAGTCAGGACTCCTGGGTCTGCTCACCTATCAGGGGGACGCTCTCTGAGGGTGGCATGCTCTCGGCCACCAGTAGCTGGAACACAGTAAGGGCCAGCAGCACCGTGACACCCAGAGAAACCTTTTCACCGGAGTCTGCCGGCAGGTAGAAGCCCAGCGGAGCAAGAAAGGAGATCATCATGCAGGGGATGAGGAGGTTAAAGATGTAGAAGGAGGCACGTCGCTTAAGGTGGAGGGTGAATGTGATGTCTGGGTATGGATCTGAGCAGCAGCCATACAGGATCACGTTTTTCTTGGCTGGCATACCCAGAACCTGGTTAGAGACAACAGATTTCACATTCTTTTCAAAGAGCTGACGACTGCCTTGTTGTGAAAACATGGCCATTGGTAACATCTCACCTCCCACTCCACATTGGGGACAAAGTCGGACAGGTCAGCACTGTCCAAGGCGTTGTTTAAGTCCATTTGGTTTCCGTTGTGAGTCCATGAGCCGAACGTCAGGTGACACTGCTGCACATCGAAGGGGAAGAAGGCCACGTCCACGGAGCAGGAGCTTTTGGTGATGGCCGGCTGGTCCCACATGACTTGACCATCGTTACGGAGAACAACGTTGGTCTCCATGGAGCTGGAGAACTCATCGTCTGCACTGCAATGGGGAAAGTGGAAGAAGTCATGTGAAAGCAGAGAAACCCAGAAGTCATAAGATCTCAGTGTCCTGCAGCCAGGACATTAAGACCACACCCACCTGTTATAGAGAACAATATCAGGCCTCCAGACGTAGCTGCTGGGTATGCGGATGGTGTCGAGGCCATCGTAGTCCTCCTTCTTCCAGGTAAGGTAGGCATCCATCCACACCTGGCGTATCCACAGGTAAGTGGTCAGGATCTGGTTTCGCTCATCCTGGTGAAGAGAAACTGTCAGTGTCACACAATATGAACATCTGGATCGGCACCATCTGGATCAGTTACCATGTCGATGATCTGGGAGAGCGTGATCTGCAGCGTGACATTGATGATGTGGTCAGTGTCCTCCACCGGCCGCAGGGCGTTGGTGTAGTTG
The DNA here is from genome assembly GCA_021432705.1 of Caranx ignobilis. Lineage (NCBI taxonomy): Eukaryota > Metazoa > Chordata > Actinopteri > Carangiformes > Carangidae > Caranx > Caranx ignobilis. Next base: position 2,495,223 of record MU269980.1, read on the forward strand.
GAGAACAGGTCATTGAGCAGCTTCTGAGCGAAGCGACCATGAGCGGCCGAGCAAACTGAACGAGTAGACAGAAAGAGAGAGAGATACTTTAATGAACCCAGGTAGGTGACAATGATGCACCGGAGCTCATTCCTGCTCCCCAGAGGATTGATTTAATGACCCCATGACCTTTTCTCCGGCAACACCTTCAGGAGAAACTTGACATTTTGAGCTCTACTTAAATCATTCAAATATTATTTGATCTATTGAGCAGCTTCATTCTGTGACTGTGATAAACACTTCAACCTCGACCTTCAACCTTTTTCTCTGCTGCTTTCTTCTCTGCAGTGATTTTCTCTTTATCCTGAAATGTTTCATGATGCAAGCAGTAAATCATGCAGCTCTGAACACACACATGCACACACACACACAAACCATTTCCCATTTTAATTAACCTGGTCATCCCCTCTGGTTTTACACATTAATCAGACAAACGTCTGCAGAACAGCAGCGGACTGATAAATCCTCTAAATCCTGTCACAACTAATGACAATGATGGTGGTAGAGCTGACCTGAAAAGATGCATGTACTCATCTGTGCAATATGTTTTGCATAATTTTTCTTCCATATAGGTTTTTATGGAGTGAAGACATTGAATGGATAAAACAGCTGAACCATACTCCAGGATCCAGAATCACAGGATGTTACTGAATGAATTCAAATGAATGCACCCACAGTAACAGTAAAGGGACCAGAATCCAATGCAGCTACAAGACATGATAATGAACGGTGATGTAACTTCAACCCAACAGTCAAACACTAGCACCATTTAAGTCTTTATGAGAGTATTATTTGGCAAATAGTCAAGTGATGAGGTTCAGCCTCAGAGGATCGCTGACATGAGATCTCAAGGACAGATGAAGACACATCTGAACCATCGAGCTACAGTCCAGTCTTCAGTCCAGTCGCCATATAAGTAAATGAGGAGAGGAGCCAACAGTTCAGTTGTGTAAATTAGTGACAGAGACTTCACTATCAGCTGCAGTCAGTTGTCTTCAGGCGGCCAAGGAATGAAGTTCAGTTGCCAGAGACACTTCCTGTGAGGTTGCAGTGAAACATCTTGCTGGCTATCGCTGTGACGCCGCAGCACCTCAGAGATTCACAGAGATTTACAGTCCATATAAGAGAAACACACTGGTGATAAAAAAGGAAATAAAGACAAAGAGTGATGAGATAAATCCAACAGTGGTGTAGAAAAACAAAAAGAACATATGAATAATCAAGCCTTTAAAGACGACCATTTAGTGTCTCCATCCCTTTGAACATGTTCATCTGTATTCTGTCAACTGCTGGACAGAATATTTCAGTGTTTTTGCAGCTCCTGTCTTTTGTAGATTCCTGCTGGCAGGATTGGAAATCATCTTGTGTAAAAGCCAGGTGAAAGATTTACAAACTTGACATTATCTTATTGATTTAATGTTTGATATCTTTACACTTTGATTATAAATTGCTTTTGGCTCTTATTCATTTTTTCTCCAACAAAAAAAAAAAAAACCCAAAACATTAATATAGAAAATATAAAGGAAGAAACTTGACCTTCAAAGCCTGTGAGATGTTAATGAAAGTGTCTACGCATGTCCTCTCATTACAGATTATAGACCAAGGTTGGGGATGAGGGATTTGACTGAAGTAAAAAATAAAATAATAATAATAATAATAATAATAATAATAATAGAGAAACATAGATCATATAATTTTGTGTGATAAATGTGTTTTTCTGTCTTGTCCCATCATGAGACCCAGAGTGAGGGTCAAATGTTCAGGCTGCAAACCACTGACCAATGTTACTAACATTAGACAGAATTACTCTTTTTGTCTTGTTCAGAGTTTACAGGTCTGAACAATGGCTAAGGGATTCATAACAGCAGGAGGAAACATCAAACACAAAAATAAATAGTCCCAATCTCTCTCACACACACATTCAGAGAGACAAGGTCTTAACGACATGCCTTGCACAAAAAAGGAAGTGCACAAATCCACAGAGCATTCAGTGACCTTCAGATAAGAAAATAATATATTAAAAACCTCTGAGATGACAGAGGAGACACAAACGGAGCCCTCCCTCCCCTCACTGTGGACATCCTTTGTCCAAAGATGGAAGCAGACAGACATGGAAATAGGATACAGAGACAATCTGACTCTCAACAGGTCTGTTTGTCTCTGTAAAGCTTTTTATCATGTGGCTGTCTGAAAATATACATGTCTGAAAATTATAAAAGATATATCCATAAATAAAATCTCACATGTTCATTTTCCTTCATATTCTAATAAAGAGTCTCTGTGCTTTCTGGTGCCCACGCCATGTGCAAAAATAGGTATTACATATATCAATAGTTATAATATATTAAAAAGGCTCAGTGAGCCCCTGAAACAGGAAATTTTGGGGCTATTTTTGGTGGCAGAATAATCCAGTAACACAATATGTTTGAAGTTTTTCAGTTGTATCTGCTTGGCCAGCAGAGGAACATGTAGGCAATATTGACAAGAGTCTGTCTGTCCCAATGTCCAACACCTTCAGGACTTCCTGACAACTGCGAGCCAGCTCTCCATTACATCTGACACTGTGTATAAAGACAAATTAAAGTTAAATCCAACAAAAAGCATATAGGTGTTGAGAAGCCTTCAGTCACCCCTGTCATCGGAGGAATCAACACTAACAGAACATTTCACGTGGTTGGTGTTTTGATGTGTTCTGTAAGCTCAGGAACCACTACAGTCTCTTTAACACACAATAGAGAGCCTACCAGACAACATGAACCTCCGCAATGACCAGCAGAACCTCCCCTGATAACTAAAAGGATAGTGTTATCTTAATCTAAGCCAACAGATATCTTTAAAAGACCCTCAGAAGATCCTCAGTGGCTACACTAACTGACTAAAGGACCCACACAACCTTGTTAGAGACCACTAGAACCTCTTCAGTGATTATTGAGATCTCTTCAGTGGTGGCAGTTACCACCTCTAAGGCCGCTCGAATGAAATGATGACTAACACCCCTTACGCTGCTACAAGAGCCCCTTTAAGCTTGAAGGGCTTTCTAAAGGACTCCTGGAACATCCTAAATGGATCTTAATGACCATTAGAACCTTTTTGATGGTCACAAGAACAACCTAATAATTCATAATAACCTCAGTGACATAGGGCCGTAGGTTGCCAGTCTGTGGCAGGGCTGACACAGGGCACACAGGGCTGTGGCTCAGGAGGTAGAGTAGGCCATTCACAGAGCTGTTTGAATGTGTGTGTGAAAGGGTGAATGTGACGAAACAGTGTAAAGTGCTTTGAGTGGTCCGGTGACTAGAGAAGCGCTATATAAGTGCAAGTCTATCTACCATTACCATTTACATAGAGATGATGCTTTTGGACTGTGGGAGGAAGCCAGAGAACCTGGACAGACCCCATACAAACACAAGGAGAAAATGTTAACTCCACCCAGACAAGGGGTGGAGAGTGCTGGGAGGTGAGAGTGAGTGCTAACCACTGAACCACCATGCCACCCTTGATGATAACTAGAAGGTTTTGAACAATAACTGTTACCAACTATAGAGCAACTCTAAAACCTATCACTGACAACTAAACTATATGACAATGAGTTTACCTGTAGAACCCTTTGAACCTCCGTAGTGTCCACTACAACTTCCTCAGTGGCTGTAAGAACATCTAAATTCCTCTCTTCAGAAACCATACACCTGATAGGATTACCTAAAGGACTTCTAGAAATAACTCAGTGACCACATAAACCTGCTTAAAGGTGATGAGAGCCTCCTTATTGATAGTTGGAAATTTAATTGAAATTCAAATTAAATGTTCCAAATTTGAGGCCAAAAGAAGTCAAAAATTCAAACCAATGCTAACACCTGACCAATCAACATGCTGCATTTGGCTCATGAGACTGAACCTGCAGGAATTTCAGGTGAGATCACTTAAATCTGGAAGTCTTACAGTAAAATGACTGGTGGCTCCACCTTATATTGTCTCTTTTCATTGTTCAAATGTCTTCATGGTTTATTGAGCAGATGCATCAGCACTTTATCTGATAGTATCAACTGGCTGAGAAGTGTTAGCGCTAACAGCTCTGGCAGAACACCAGCTGGCGCTCATACAGTCGTGTTTCCAACCCTCTGGAAATCAACTTAGGTTCATTTTAAACATAACCACATCCAAAACACACCTACATCTAAACCCAGCCTCACTCTGGCATTAAAACAAGTCCCCATCATACAATGTAAAGATGGATGTTATTTCCAAATCAACTCTAGTCCCCATAATGTGTTTTTTTTGTTAAGACACATATAGGTCTCTACAACATCAGTAACACAGGAACACACACATACGGCTTAGGTCATACTGACTTAACATGCCTTCATCTGTTCTTTACACGTAACTGTGATGCACATAAGTCTGACCATCTGTGCTCTACAGCATGCATGGCCTCACCCGTTACAGTGATGATGATGATGGTGGAGGTGATGATGGCAAGGTTCAGGCTGCTGACAAATATGGGCTGCGGGTGGTACAGTTCCTCCAGGGCAAGGGAATTAAAATAAACAAGGAGAGACCAGAAAGACCACAGCAAACCAGTAACCATCATCATGGGTTTTGCAAACAGAAAATTCTAAATCAATCTACTGCAACAAATGAACCTACCTTAATGAACATCTAACCAAGAACAATGCGGACAATGCAAAGAGAAAAAAATTCAAGCAACATGGACCTCCAGCTGCAAAATTTACATAAAACTTAATAGCACTCCAGAGCAAGCAAGAGTACTACTGTCAGGAGTATGAAGGATTTGGACTTGAATAGGAACGCAACTCTGCTTTAATTCATGGTAGCTTGTGGTTTGCCAGTTTATATGTTTCAGTGGCTCATGTTTTGTTTTTGTTTTTTTAATCTAGTGTGTGATATAAATCTAATATCTCATCGGCACATTTTCTCAACTGACTTTATACTAAATGTCTAGTCATCTCCCAAAAAGGAGCTCAGGACTTACAGTTCCCTAATTGAACATTTGTACTCTGGAAAGTAAGAGCCAGAGTCATATTCTGAACTGGCGACCTCATCCCTCTCTGCAACAGGTTGGTAAGTTTTTCAAAAGGCTATGATGCAGTGGAGCAGCGGGGGGTGGAGACTGCAGGAGTGAGATGGTCAGTTTGGCTTCGGTCTTGAGCCTGTTGAGGGTTAGTGTTTTAAACACACTGATGAGAAATGCAGAGGAGGCCTTTGGTGGTGAGCTTCACTTTCATTCCATCATGATATTGTACAGAAGCAAACCGCTTCTGTTCTCATCATCTCTCTTAAATTTGAATGACAACACAACACTGTTCATACTGTCACTTCCAGAGAAGACACACTTTGAGAGAGAAGGCAGAGCTGATTTGACAATCTGACTAACAGTGAGTTGAGAACAAGCAGGAAAACCACTGATGCTGGTGCTTTATAGGATGCTAAGTATGTCACTCACAAATTCCACTGCAACTTAGAAATGATGACTCTGAACCACATAGTTGTGTAATATATATGATGTTTTTGTAATCTGTGCTAAAACCATCCATCCTACTGCTTATCCGTGCAGAGTGGCAGGGGGCTGGAGCCAATCCCAGCTGACATAGGGTGAGACCAGGGTATACCCTGGACAGGTCACTAGTTTATCACAGGGCCACATATATACAAACAACAATGCACACACATTCACATCCACACCTGTGGGCAATTGAGAGTTGCCAATCAACCTTGTGTGAATGTTTTTGGCCATTGAAAGGAAGTGATGCTGCCCGTGATAAAAAACAACTGCTGGTGATATGCACAGTTTGAGCAGATGAAACTGTGGGGAGGTTACAGCCAGAGAAGATGTGTGTGTGTGTGTGTGTGTGTGTGTGTGTGTGTGTGTGTGTGTCAGTTTCCAACCTCAATATGTGTGGATTATCTCTGTTGTTTAACCCCTGGAGGTCACTCCCACCTCTTATCTCAGTGGATGTTGTGATTGACAGCTTTAATCCTGACAACCATCAGGGCTTATCACTGCTCAGTCCGCCCCCTCCATTGTCCCAGTACCAACCCAACACGCACATGCAGCCAGGTTTTCATCACTTATGATGACTTATCTCTGCTTCTATTTATTTCCTGGAGACTTGACCAAAACATTTACATTAACCTTAACCTACACTTAACCTGGCTTTAACCTTAAACAATATGTAAATTTGACTTGTCCCCGTAAGGACTTCACATGGTCTATTTAACCAGATTGTCCCCACATGCCCTGTGGGGACAATCGCTGATGCGCTGGAGGAAAAGTTAGAGGGTCACCAAAGTCAGTAAGATACATCCTCTGCAGACTGTGAATGTCTATGAGACAATTTTGATCATTTCAATCTAGAATCTTGCCCTTCAGACAATCTGTTCAATTAATATAGATTTTAACATAAATGAAACAGCCTTATTTTTTTTGTTAAATTCAGCTCCCCCGGATTTTACACAGCTTCAATATAAATAATGGCTGTTTTTTTTTTTAGTTTAGTTTAGTTTAATTTCTTTTTGTAAAGCACCACATCAGCCTCACATCTGTTCCTTACCCTTCACCTCCTCCTCACTACTGTAAAGTCCTCCTGTCCTTATCACACTGAGGCACAATGAATCCTGAACGCCCCCTCGGTCACTTCAGGGTCCAGGCAAAGAATGAAGGCGCTGAAGACCGTTGCTGATAAAGGCTGTGAGCTGTTGTCTACAAGGTCTGGAGTTTGACAGTGATGCGTCAGTTATTTCTCTGATGGACAGAGATACAGATTTTTTTTTTTTTTTTTTTTTTGATTGATGCGTCATTGCAAAGATTTTTCTCTTTCTCCTTCTCTTTTTCTTAACCATTTACAACAAGTCACTCCTTATCTTGCTTTGGACTCTCGGCCAAATAAAATGAACAATAGATCAAACGAATGAGAGGTGGTTCAAAAATATCAAAAACAGTCATTAGTTGAAAATGACAGACGTGAGGTCACATGAGGTCATAGTCAGTTAGTTAAGGCGGAATGGATATGTTTTGGTTCAATGATGCAGATGAGTTCAGGTGTTTAAAACCAACACACATTTCATCACTTTGAGGAGTCCTGGTGCTGAGAACATCTGGACCAATCAGGTCAGCTTGTTTGTTAAAAGTAACAGAATAACAAAAAACACATTAAAATAAAAATAAAATCAGAGTGAGGTTTACCACTGTGTTGGAGAAATGAAGCTGAAAATCCTCTCACCTGGAAGAAAGAAGTGGAGCAGGAGAGACGCAATCAATCCGCTGCAGAGGAACCTCATTCTGCTCCGATCACTGTTATTGATCCAGCAAAGGAACAGATTACACTGTGATCGCACTTCTGCCTCCAGCCAGTGTCCACCCGGCCAAGCAGAGAGGATAACACTCACTGAGACAGAGAGCGAGAAAGAGAGAGATGGAGAGAGAGCGAGGGAGAGAGAGGGCGGGAGAGGGAGGGAGAGAACAGCTGCTGATGCAGGTCTGTGTGTTTGCTGTAGTGCAGTGGTCTCTGATGTATGAGGGGTCATTAGTGCCACACAGGCTGGACAACATGAAGAACACTGTTCATCACCGTTCATCATCACTGTAGTCAGAACCTTGAAGTACAGAAGCTGAGAAAGGCCATGTCACAAATAAAGTTTTATCCCGTTGTCTCAGGATAACAAAACTCCTGACCCTGAGATAGCATTGTAATTACAGATAGATGATTGTGCTGATGAATTCATTATTTGAGTCATTTCTGAAGGTTTTTCTGGTCACAGCTTCTGCACTGTGAGGATTTGCTGCGACAAATCAAACTGAGCTACATTTGATCAGTTCAAATGTTTTCAAGGACAGAGTCTATGATACCAAACCAGAAACCGAAAGAAAAACAAAATCATTTTAATCCATCATGAGATATGAGAAATCATGAGATTGAGATAATTACAGCAGCTGATGAATGAGAATATTAAAACCTCCTTACAGTACACAGTGTTTATGAGAGTGAAGAAGAGCCCCCCCCCCCGTACGTCCAGACCAACAAGCTCTGTAATTGAGCATCAGTGAGCGTGTTCTGTGGGTTAATTATTAACAGCCAAGATCAAACAGTTCATCTGATTCCTTTGTAACAGGAACCAAAATCTGCTTGTACCTTGAACACACCAGGTGTCGACTACTTAACCCCCCCCCCATCAACCGGACACACCCGTTCACACGCCTTGCCCTATTTGTACCTTCCTCCTGGTGTTGTCTCCAGGTTCAGCTTATGTTTCCATTAATTATAGATTCGGTCCATCGTCACAGCTGTCACACTGACCTTAATGTAGATTACATTGTGGAAAATAATGTCACAGGCAAAGTAACGGTAAAGCTTCAGTGACGATGTCAGACAAACGGGAACTGGGCCTGAAATGGGTTTGAGTCCTCACTTCCCTTAACTGCATCAAAACTAGGTTCCTATTGTATGTTCTGGTTTTCTTTATGAGAACAGGGGTAAATGGGCTGCGTTGACATTCCCTGTACACCTGATATGGCTTACCTCACGAGTACTCACGAGTGCCCCTGGAGTCTTTTTCTTTCGGAACTGCCTAAATTCTTCATAGTATAGATTCCACAAAGGGCTGCAAATGTTCCCCAGAGCTGCTGCTATATATATGATGTCAATCTCCTGGTCCACAAAACACATTCCAAAGCTCTATTGGGCTGAGAACTGGTGACTGTGGTGTCTGTTTGAGAACAGTCAGCTCATCACTATTTCGACTTTATTTTGAATGCCTGACCCTGCTGGAAGAAGCCATTAGAAGATTGTGTTCATAAAGTGATTTACATGGTCACCAGCATTATCAGGTCACCTGTGGCCTTTTAACGATGCTCAGTTGGTATTAAAAGGCCCCAAAAACATGCCCCACACTGTTATATTGCCAGCAGCCAGGACAGCTAACGCAAGAGAGGATGGATCCATACTTTTATGTTGTTTACACCAAATTCTGACCTGACCATCCCAATTGAGGTTCATCAGACCAGGCATCATTTTATCTTCTGCTGTTGTCCGGCATTGGTGCCTGTGTGAACTGTAGCCTGCAGTTTACTGTTGTTAGCCGACTGGAGTGGTCCCTGCTGCTGTATCTGCTCCAATGTTCAAGATGTTGTGGTTTGGAGATGCCCTTCTGCTGACCTCAGTTGTATCGAGTGGCTGTTTGTGTTACTGTTGCTTTTTTCATCACCTCCAAACAGTCTGGCCATTCTCCTCTGACCTCCCAGAGAACTGCTGCTCACTGGATATTTTCTCTTTTCTCTATTAACCCTAGAGAAGGTTGTATGAAAATCCCAGTAGCTCAGCAGTTTCCAACATACTCATCATCTGGCATCTGGCACCAACAAACATTCAAAGTGACTTACATCACATTTCTTCTCCATTCTTATTCTCGGTTAAAACTTCAGCAAATCATCTTCACCATGTCTGTATGTCTAAATGCCTTGAGTTGCTGCCATATGATTGGCCTGTTAGATATTTGTGTGTGCAGTTGAACAGACACCCATTCACACACAATCATCCAGGGCTTTTCTTATAGAGTGGAGCAATGGATCAAACTACCAACTGCATGATGAGGTGACCCCAAGGTCATGGTAAGGTGAAGCTGGGGTGTACCTGCGTGAACCTCCTCTGAATACACGACTGGTCCTTCAGTGTCATAGCTGAGTGGAGTTGAACATGATGAGGAATATTTGATCTTTGACCTCTGTTGTTTGAATCAGACTTGCTCATCGGGAACGTCTTGTGATCAGAGTTGTGTGAATAAATGATGAATGATAAAGTTTGAGGAGTGAAACAAGGACATGAAGAGGAGATTAACGGATTAGCAGGAAGTAATTGGGCGACAGTTGCCGTGGTGATGAAGTCAAAGGAGTCAGAACCTCAACACCTCCATTTTCTCTTTTTAATGCAGCTTCATCTCACTGTTTTATCTTATCGCTCTGTTTTATCAACTCACAAATTGTAAAAGATTGTAGGGAAGAATCAAACAATTATTAAAGGATAACCATCAGGTTGTCTTGATAATGATAATGATTAACACACAAACAAATCTTCCTTCAAAAAATCTCAATAAAGACCCAATGTAACTGATCTTCACGTACATACAAATCCTATGTTTTTTTTGTTATTTTTTCAAAATTTTCTCAATCTCAAATTTAAACATGTCTGTCTACTGTCTACACCAGGGGATGTATGTGTATAATATGAATAAATACATGTAAACACCCATGTTTTTATGACAGACATAGTTATATGTGGATTAGATAGACAGAATGTAATGAATGAATAAACTGAACAGTGAAAAGAATCAAATAGTAAGTTAGACTAATATCACTAGAATTAAAGAAGAACACGTCAAAATGAATTGGTGTATTTAACTAAATCTGCAGATAGTTTGTTGGCCCAGTGTCATGTGGAGCTGCATCCATGTTTAGTGTTTTGAGTTTTGACCCTGATCCAGTCAGAGCTTTATAAACTGGCTCTTTTCCATAGCCAGTGATCCTCCTCCTCCTCCTCTCCTCCTCCTCCTCCTCCTCCTCGTACTCCTCATTTGTCTTCTCTCTTCAAAAAGCTTTTTGTGGACTGGACCTGAGGGTGACTGAAGGTTAATTGAGCTGCGTCGTTGCCGTCAGCCAACTTCATGTCCTCCTGGAAATAACAGTAAGGAGCTTCCAGGTGGGCCAGGGGCCAGAGCTGCACTGAACCGGCCGACAGAAACCACACCACAACAATACACCCCCACCCTGAGAAAGATGTGTCTCACCTCTCCTGCCCACTGCAGGCTCAGTGAGCTCAAGTGTATTTAGCTGGTCTGGTAATTATATTACATTAAATTATATTATATTATATTATATTACTCCCGTGTTCTCTTTTTTTTGGGGGGGGGGGGGTTGTTCTGTTCTATATTTTGCAATATATTACATCAAGATAATGTTATATGAAATAAAAATTCAATTGATAGGGGTCCTGTTTCAGAAAGCAGGATTAACAGACTCCGGGCTGACTAACCCTGAGCTCTCAAACTCAGAGTTTTTGGTTTCAGAGTGATAACAGTCAGTTGAATCAACTCTGAGTTAATCTGACCCTGAGTTAAGCTCACACAAGATGAGATAAAAAGTCCATCAACAGAACACAGATAACATGATTCACCATGGCAACAAGAAAAAAAAAAAAGGGTTTGATCCCCGTACTTCAGTGGAGTCGTTCAAAATGAAACAAACAAACAAACAAACAAACAAAAAACAATACAGTAGCAGCTGCAAAAGAAAAAAAATAGGCCTGCATGGCAGAAAATTGCTGACCGAGTCAATACGTGACTAATCAGAGAAAAAACAACAACAACAAAAAAAAAAACCACTTATTTTACATTTATATTCTCTGGGGGTTTTCTGCATGAAGGTGTAGCCCAACAGCCACAGAACACACTTGGTTCAATCAACTCATGATTCATATGTTAATCGCTGCTTCAGTATACATTCAGATTTTGGCATCTGGGCTCTGAGCTCATCACTTCCTGAATAGGATTTCATTAAATATACATGGGAGTGATAAGGACATCAAATATTTTAAAATATATTAAAAAAAACAAACAAAAAAACAAGCAAACAAAAAAAAAAAAAGGGTCCAGGGCTCCTCTGACCTCATGGCCCCTGGGATGTTACCATGTCAACTGTGTTTGATTGGAAGAACAGAAACAAGAGAAAGTTGCTTGATCAGTAGATAAAGGAAACATATGGCAGTGTAGTGTCACCGGAGCTCCACTAGAGGGAGATACAGGGGTTCAGACGAGAAGTGTTAAGTGTTAGACTACACAGTGAAAGGTGGTTCAGATCGTCTCCCTTTAGTCAACACGACTTTATCTGTGTTGGACCTTGAAACAAAATACAGTTCAAAGTGAATGTGTAGATACATCCTGTGTTATCAGCGACGTGTTAACATGTCAGCAGCAATGGTAGTGTTCAAGCTTTTATGTGTAACATAAAGTGCGGTTGGTAACATCAAACTACAGGTTGCACTAAGAGCAGCAGTAGTTTGAGTTTCTGATTTGAGCTTGCTGGCTGCGACAGAATGAGACAAACATAAATGACACAGTATTCACAGGAAGAACAGATCCAGCAGTCCACCTTATCTGATGATTTCAGTTTTTTATATTTTCATGTGCAGCACACTGAGTTTATGTGTATGAAAATAAAACTAATTCAACAACAGCAGTGTTGAAAATATAAAGACGTCAATCCTACTGTGGTTTCCTGTCAGACCTTTTTATTTTATAATTGAAACATAAACTCATGTTAAATACTGTGACAAATTACATATTTTATTATATTTTGAGCAAAAAGACACTCAAATGTCACAGTGGAGATGAATATTTATATCTATCTATTTAAATAATACACTTTGAAACGTTTGGAGAGAATCTATTTTTCACTTGTGCTTTGTGCTTTATTAATTATATTTCTGCTGGTGCCTCTCTACCTGTCCTTTGTGCTCCTGGCCTTCTCATGGCTCATGTATGTGTCATCGGGGTCAGCAGGACATTGGCCTGTCACAATTACATAATGATCGCAATTATTTGAGCTGATTGCATTAATTTTGGATAAAAGTTAAAATGGTTTCCATTCATCTGTAATAACAGAGATGTAATATGAGGTTTGACTGGTCCTCTTTTAATGACATCATCACATTGTGCCCCTTTCATAATAATAATAATAATAATAAATTTCATTTGTTGGCGCCTTTCAAAGCACCCAATGTCGTTACAGATAAAAGAACAACAGCAATTCAGCTACAGCACAGCACACAAAAAGAACAACAAGAACAACAGCACAGATAACAGTCAACAATAGAACAGTACAGTAGCAAAAAATACAAATGACTAAATGAATGGAAGGAACAAAATGTTTAATGACACATGAGTGGAGCCACAAACTGCACGAGGAGCCTAATTTCTAATTTTCAACAACAGATGAACATCTCTTGACATCAGCATGGCAAGGCAAGGCAATTTTATTTGTATAGCCCGTTTTTACAAACAGTTTGTCTCAAAGGATTTTACACAGCATCATGACAACATCCTCTGCCCTTAGACAGACTGAGGAAAAACTCCCAAGAAAACCCTTTTAACAGGGAAAAAATGGATGGATAGTTACAAAACTGGTAAATGTCTCTTCTTCATCATCAGTGTATTATTAAACTGTGTTCAGGCTGATACAACAATAGTAGCATAAAATGATCAGAAAAAGACAATTAAATCATTAATCTTGTTATTTGTTTGACAATTAATCATCAACTATAATTTCACAATTGAGACAGTCCTACTTGTTGGGATATAAAAGCATTTGATAAAGATGTTTTACTGTTTTATTTTTCACTGAGCACCTGCCCCTCAAAAATGTCTGTGCACGCCACTGCTTCTGTTTCAGTAGCAGCTGAAAGTTCAAAATTAAGTGTATTGATTTGAACTTAAGTCTTACGTGTGTTTAGGTTATTGCAAGTGTTTGTCTACATGTTGGGACTCAGCCCAGGCAGCCACCATTTTGTGTATTTAGGTTTAGGAATAAAAAATAATAAAATGTGCAGGAGAATAAATTAGCAGTTCGCGAAGAAACGGTTTGATCTCGTGCTCTTTTATTTATCTGTACTTCTTCCACTTCGCTGCCAAACATTAGGTAATGACACGACTCGACTCTATGATTGGCTAAGCCTCCTGTCAATCATGGATGTGCTAGCCAATGGCAGCTTACGGCAGGCGATACAAACTAACAGCCGCCATGTTGTGTCTCCGGGGTCCTGGAGGGACGTCCGGTAGTAGACGGTGGATGTGACCGCCCGCTCGGCAGCGCATAGGGAAGGGACCGCAGCCTGAAGCCATGAGCCGTCCGTCCTCAGCCGGAGCTGGAGGTGGAGGACTCGGGACCGGTAAAGCAGGCGGAGGGAAGCACGGGGGCTCGGGAGGCGCAGCTGCCGCCGCCGCTGCCGCGGTAGCAGCTGCAGCGGCTGCGGCGGCGGCAGCTACCGCCGGTGTGAGCTCCGTGTCCGTGTCGGGTTCTGCTGCCCCCTCCTCCGCAGTGTCCCTGGCCGTGACCGGGCTGCCCGGGCAGTCCACGGAGCTCACGGCGCTGTTCGAGTGCCCAGTGTGCTTCGACTACGTCCTGCCGCCCATCCTCCAGTGTCAGGCGGGTCACCTGGTCTGTAACCAGTGCCGTCAGAAGCTGAGCTGTTGTCCGACCTGCCGTGGACCGCTCACCCCGAGCATCCGGAACCTGGCCATGGAGAAGGTGGCTTCCACGCTGCCGTTCCCCTGCAAGGTGAGACTCTCCCGTTCACTACCAACACCAACACCGGCAACCGTTCATTTCTCATCATAACTTCCGCATCACCATGCTAACCGACAGGTGTGTGTGTGTGCGCGCGCGCGCGCGCGTGTCACGTCATGACATCACGGGGCACTGAGAGGATCAAAACAAACACTGAGTGTGGGAACCGAGGTATGGTTGTGACGGTGACGAACCTGTCAGGGTCCTCCTGAGCAGGGTGGTGGGGAGGTGGGGGGGCAATGTACTGATCAGGATCATTAAGATGTTCAGATGATGAGTAATGGTGGCCTGAGTTTGCCTTCACATGGGGGCTGAGGTGATCAGGTTCTCTCCCAGAACCCCACTCAAACTTGTGATAAACTCTGAGACTCTCAGTGGTGTGTCGTCGGTTTGAATAAGGTTGGCATTTTTATTGTTATTACTCTAACTGCTGACTCTTCAATTTTTAAACAGCGTATCTCATGAACTGTAGAGGTTTGCATGCTAAATGTCAGAGGAGGTGAGCCGACCGCGTCAAGTGTCTGAACCTGAACCTGGCTCAGGTTAAATCACTCTACAACACAGTCCACTGTTCCATGAGTGTTAGTATAGTTATTTGAAACAAGCTTAATATTTTGAGTTGAGATGGAGATAGACGTAACAAGAATATGTACATATAGGGGAGAGTGGGGTAAGATGAGCCATTTTTCATATTCAGGATCACTACATCAAAGGAAGTGTAATTGTTGGTAACATATCTTCATATATTTCAGGATGTTGTGCATCCAAACAGAGTGAGTGTAAACACAACTGTGTTGATAATATAGCATGTCCAAAAAAAGGTGGTCTTGTAGCACAACATACCCCATGTATGGGGTAAGTTCAGCCACTCCCCTCCTTCTATTCCAGCCCCCCCCCCTTTACTCAGCATTCCACCTGGTTGCAGGTGAATACAAACAGCTGGGACCTTCTCACTGAGCCACCACCTCAGGGAGCTTTGGGAAGTTTTGCGATTACATCACATCTTGGGAAGAATCTCTCATCTTTCTCTTTGAAAGTAAAGCTTGGCTTAGTGTAATCAGCTTTACCTCTTCTCAGGAACTTACTTACTGTAATCATAAACATCCAGAATCTCTTGATTTAGATTAGGACACATGGAGACAAAATGAACTCATATGGGACAGGTGGCTCAACTCACCCCAGGGACGCCTTAATGACTTTATTACTCCCCACAGCTAAAAGCGTGCACTTTCATGCTAGGTTTACTACCTCATGTTGTAGCTCATAGGTAACACAACTCATGTGTAAAACAAAGGTGGAATGATCTCTTTTGGTCTAAACACAATTCTCATGAAACAGACTGGATCCACTTTCAAGAGTGAAAAAAGTTTTTGGACATGAATGTCAGACCACTTTACCCATGTGGCTCTTACCTCCACAGACTCATGAAATAATTCCTTCCTCCTAAATATTTGGTCACATGTTCAATTTTTCTCATGGTTTCCTAGCAACAAAGCGTGGCTCAACTTGACCCTATGCTCAACTTACCCCAGTCTCGCCTACTATGGACAATTATGGACAGAAGACAAGCAGTATGATGGAGGTATTACACACTGGTGTATTTGTAATTCCACATGGTATTATAAATGTGAGATTGTATTAGTTAATGCCCCCAAAAAGTAAAGAGAAGATTTTTATTTAAGTTTTTTCCTCATACATTTACCCCCTCCAGTAGTGAGACACGTGTCTGCTGTAGCCTCCTGATGTTCACGTGATGTTTCTCCTCCAGACACAGAAGTGAGAGGTGTTACAGAGTGAGTTCAAGGAGTCGAGTTAAACTGCTCATGATGCTGACTGTGCATCTGCTGCTGCCTGACACCGTGTTAGACATCACTGCAGCTCAGCGCAGTCGGCTGGGTGAGTTATTCAGACCTCTGATTGGTCCTCACTGTCAGCATCTGCCGTCACGACAGGGAAATGAACCAGCTGCTTCAGCCCCTGTGTGTCATAGAGAGTGATGCTCGGGTCAGGTGTCCACTTACTTTTGGCCGTGTGGGCTCAGAGTCGACTCTGTGGCTCCATTACAGAGTCGGAGACATTAAAATTGAATTGTGCCTCTGAGGTCTGAAAGGTGAGGAGCTGCTGGTGGAGCTCTCCTCTGATGCTGGAGGTCACGACTGTGGTTAGATCATTGGATTGTTAGATCATTCCAACGTGCAGGTGAGTCCTCACAGGTGTCATGGTTATAGAGAGAAACAAAATTTCTATGCTATGGTGAACACACACACACAAACACACACACAGTAGCAGTGTCCCCATTATTTAAGTTTGACTGGAGACCTGTCCCACCAATTCAATGTCTTGTAATTTGTATACTGTCAGCCATAATACTACTGTCAATCAGTCAACTGTATTTCTAGAGCACTTTTCATGCACAGAGAAGCAGCCCAGAGTGCTTTACATAAAAACATAGATACAAAGAAAATACCCCCCTTCTAACACACATACTCACATGAATACATGTATAACTTTGAGGAATTAAAAACACTGAGGAAACATCATCTTACACTCAACAGTTTGCAGTGCGGAAAAACCAGAGAGTGGAGAAAAAGAAGATAAGAAACATAGAAAAATAAAAAGAAAGGAGTAAATCACTGAACAGGTCATAAAAGGATGGAAAACTAGCATAAAATAATAAAAAAAAGAAACAATAAATAAAAACCTACTACTAATAATAAAAATGATAATAAAAACAAAACCCAACAGAATAAAATATATAAGAATTAAATAACATTCAGATTTTACAAAGACACATGATCTGAAGAATAATTGTCCAGTGTTTTAAGCTTGACAGAGTCATGTCGTCATTTGCTGGTTTGTTTTACCCCACTTCAGTGACACAACAATGCAAATCGGACAAAGGGCAATGGGGCTGATGCTTCAAGAGTTTGCACGTGCTTGCATCAGAGAGCTCAGTTAGGACTGAGTGATCTGAAGAAAAGATTGTGCAGCATACATGCATGAGCAAATAGATGACACTTCACCATGTCTTAATATTATTAAGTGCTTCATATTGCAAAACATGCACACAGTAGTGCAGGGTTTCTGAGAGCAAGGTGTCACATCCTGACGGCTGATGATATTACTGTCAGGTAGCCTGTGGTCCCTCCTCTGTTAATTATGAAATGTGGCTGAAAATCACAGGACATCTCTGTTCTGCCCTGAAATGTGGGTTTCTCTTCTATAACACATTTTCTACATCTCGGAGGTGATGTCTTTCCTTCACCTTTGAAACGGGGCAGAGGTCCGCGGGAAACAGTGGGAGAGACACAGCCCAAGGGGGAGCGGGAGAAGCAGGTCCATGCAGCTGTGTGCCGCAGACATGCACTTTGCGTTGTGAGCACGCATGACACGCGTCTACATTGAAAGTATTGGCTCATAGATCCAGTTAATTGTCCAGACTGGGCCAGCTCTTGAGTCTTCACCCTGTTCCAGCCACATGACTGGTTCAAGCGATTTTCTCTTTCTTATTGGCTGTTCATATTGTTCTGTCGACGCTGTACCTACTGTATATTGTATATTGATATACTGTATATTTCTATTGAGGAAAAGTTATTTAGCATCATCTTACTGCTCAGTCCTATAAGCTTAGTCAACGCTTTCATTCCCATCATGTCTGCTGACTCTGTGTGTGTGTGAGTGTGTGTGTGTGGTCCTTAATGTGATGAAGCTCATCCTCCTGAGTGCTCGGTGAACTCTCCATCAGTGTGTAATTGAATTGGTGTGTATTTTTTTGGCAGCTGCTGCTCCTCCTCTTTCTACTGCTTCAGTTTTATCGATTTTCTTTCTCTCTGTGTCCAACTGACTAAAAACCAGTGGTGTGACATCACAGCTGGGGGCGGGGCATGTGAAGTCATCCACCTTCTTCTGTCAGTTACTATGTGAATCCCACTTTTAAAGTTTCCACATAATGTTTGGTTCTTTGTTTTTCTTCTGGCCCTCATCATCTTGTAGCTGTTGCCACAGTTACGAGATGTTATCAGTACACTGGAACTGATGTTGTAGGACAACTGTAGAGGTCACAGACATGGTCGTCATGGTTACAATGACAAACACATGGTTAAGTTTATGAAACTACCTGGTTTGATATAGGAAAAGATTGTTGCTTGGGTTAAAATACTAACCATGTTATGTTCAGAGGACTGTTGTTGTCATGGTTACGATAGACTCTTGGTTACAGATGGTTGGCCAGGGAAACAACCAGTTGTGTGTTTTGTCGCCTTCCTTGTTGGTTTATGAAAATTTGGCCCTTCATGGCCACCATGCACTGAAATGAGATGGACTCAAGGATTTTTGCTGTTTCCATTAGTGTTGTTGTGTCGCAAAAGGTGTCGACTGTTGCCTAGCAACCTTGACAACGCCTGACATTTTCTGCATAGAAACTTGGAAGTTTTAAGGCCCCTGGTGAACTGTTGAACTGAAACACAGTACTGACCTTTAACAGTGTGGCCCTTAGGCCCTGTCTGTGGTGTTTATCTTCCCGACCTGTGTACAAGGAATCTTGAGATCCGTCCGCGTTGAAGGATCCTGTGGTGGCCCTGACAGGACAACTCTCTGCAGCTTAGGGAAACAAAACACAAACGTGCTAAAAAATTCAGAAACCAACTGAGTCTGTCACTTTTTTGTGTCCTTGGAAGCATTTCTGCACAGACACACACACACACACACACACACACACACACATTAATATATTGTTTGACCTGAAGGAAAAAGTCAGGATCAGGATCAGAAACAGTATCGTCTCACTCGAAGAAGCTGAATCCAGATTTTACTGTGTCGCCTAAGAAAATGGCTGAAATTAATCAATCAGTTAATCAATCAATCAATTAGTTTGTCTAAGAATCATTTCATCTTATTTGCAAACAAGTATAAGAGGAAGGAGAAGAGAGCGACCTGTACGTGTATGTATGTGTGTGTGTGTGTGTGTGTGTGTGTGTGTTGGGGGGTGTCGACAGATGCTGTGAGGAGGAGGGAGGGGGCTGCACTCAGCAGAGCGATACTCCCCTTTCATTCTCTCTCTCTCTCTCAGCTTTCTTTCTCCCCGCCCCCACTGTGTGTATGTGTGTGTCCGTGTGTGTGTGGTGCAGCGTCTCAGTGCGGTCGGTTGGAGGACGAATGTTTTTCTGCCGCTCAGCCAGAGATCGGTGGAGAGACATTAACTCAAAGCCAGGGAGAGAGGAAGAGAGAGAGAGAGAGAGAGACAGAATTTCACAGTGTGTGTGTGTGTGTGTGTGAGCTGCTGTTATTCACTGCCAGTCAGTCGGACACCACACAGCCTAGAGAGTGTGTGTGTTTTGTCTCTGAATGTGCGTTTTATATTCTCGGTTTCTTGATTTTTTTTTTCCACCACAGAAGAAGAAAGCAGTTTTTTTTCTCTTCTGCTGCAGTAGGAGAGAGAGAGTGGGCAAGCGAGGTTGAGCTGCATTACTGCTGCGTCTTCAACCAACAGGAGCTGGTATGTGTGTGTGTGTGTGTTAGAGGTGGACACATTCCTGTACTGATTGATTATCTATCGGGTATAGGAGTGGGTTAGATGTCATGTCAGAGCGATAATGTCAGACGTGTTTGATGCCGATTGATGTTTGATATGGTGACAATCAGCTGATCGTGTGTTTAGCTTCCTCACATGCTGACGCTTCGGCACTTCATGTCTTAAATGTTTTAGAAACAGGAAGTAGAAGTGAGCGTCATGTGACAAGCAGAACTTTGGACGTCTCAAGAGTCAGGACTCAGTGCCCCCCCCCTTGCTCCTCACCTGGCCTCTCTTGGGAGGCAGGGGGTTCATTGAGTCCTGACACTGGTGGTTCTGGTTCACTTGATTAAAGCAAGTCCTGTTCCTGGTCCTGGTTTGGACTCAGTGTTGTTCCTCGGATGTGAATCCAAAGACCAAATAGAGACCCGACACGGAGCCGCTGCCAGGCGGCGTTTTAATCTCCCTGCTACATGATCTCCACGTGGCCCCATGGTCTGTCCAAACAGCTGCTGACCAGCTGCTGTCTGTTTTTGTCCCGCTGTCTCTCTGTGGATCTACAGAGAGCAGAGAGGGACAAACAACAGACACAGAGTTCAGAGCTGCTGAACGTCAGGTCGCTGATTATTGACTGTTAATCAAGTATTGATTAAAGCCTGGAGAGGAGCAGCAGCTGCTACAGCTCATGCTCTAATGTGCTCTAACGACTCTGCCTGGGGTTTAAACCAGAGCTGAAACTATTTGTCCAACAGCAAATGAAGTGGCAACAGTGTACTAATTGACTTAAAATGGATGGCACCAACAAGGTTTCATTTAATCTCAGATTAGTTCTAATCAGAGTTCAGTAAAACTAGATTTGAAACGAGTTAATCCAAATTTAGAATCAAGTTTTGTTGCACCATTTTATCTTCAACAATGTTGAGGCCTTGTCCACACGGAAATGTGACTCATAAGTGAAATAAGTGTGTACACACGGATCCACTCAAAACGACTCAAAACGCTGCAGGCCAGGCCTGGCGCTGTTGACTGAAAGTTGACTGGGAGTCGGTTTAATGGGCGTGTTTCAGCCGCTGTGTCGAGGGA
This sequence comes from Caranx ignobilis, assembly GCA_021432705.1. Taxonomy (NCBI): domain Eukaryota; kingdom Metazoa; phylum Chordata; class Actinopteri; order Carangiformes; family Carangidae; genus Caranx; species Caranx ignobilis. The sequence goes on from MU269980.1 coordinate 2,516,201, forward strand.
CCCAACAGTAGTCGGCCATTGTTGTTGTTACGTTACATTACGTCCATGCGCTGAATGTCTCGCAGTGTGGCACAGGTTACAGTGGTGGGGGGTATGACATCCTCAGGGGATTAATAAAATTATTCATATTGGTATTCATATCATCGTTTCACAAAAGATCCATTTTGGGTGTCTACACAAAAATGCTGGGGTGGTGTTTTGAGATTTTCCAACTCTGGAACCCTTTCAACCCCCAACCAAATGCCCTTTCCACCTGGACAAAAAACACCAAAACAATAAAAAACTTATGCAGATTCACTAAAACCCACATCCTGGTGGACGAGCTCTTAATTTACGGTCAAGTTTAGTGATTTAAACTAAGTTTAATCATAAGAATAGGTGTCAATATCAAAATTAAAGTTGAATGAATTAATATGCAAATAAACAATCGGCTGCTGTCAGGACCTAGTGAATATTAAAGAGTGGTGAAGGCGGCCATTATCTGTTGATGGCTGCTTTTCAGAAACAGAGCGTCACATGGCTAGCTAGCTAAACAATCGCTATCTTAACAGTGATGGTGATCATCAGTGGTTCAGGTGCATTTCTGTCTCTGCCATGGCTCAGTCTCCTGTTCGGTTCCCAAAACAGTCTCATTCAAATTCATCTTCATCATAAACCTCAATGGGTTAAAGCTCCTCAAACAGTGGTTTAAAGCTAAGCAAAGATTTGGTGCAACAGAATTGAGAATGGTGTGTGGGGTTTTCAGTGTCCCATCTGGATCAAACCACTGTCCCCATAAGTCTGTGTAGGCTAATAGTAGCTCCCTGACTCATTTATTCAACATTAAACAGAGGCAGCAGCTGAGTAGGAGGGGCCTATGGCACTGCTACTACTGCTGGAGACAGATACTGCTAACAAGCAGCTAAAATAGCACAATCATTTTCCCACAGCATCTTGTTTGAGAAGAAGGGTCGCGGTGGAAAGACGGTACCGATAAAAAAGAGATACTATTTTTAGGCCGTGTCAGCCAGCTGTCAAATAACCAGAACCACCAGGAGAGTCTTGAGTCTATGGTGAGGAACTTCTAGGAGGATATTTGGAAGTAATGTGTGTGTGTGTGTGTGTGTGTGTGTGTGTGTGTGGTAGCTGAGTGTGTGTGATGCTGTGTCCGGCCTCCTGCCTGCCTCTCCTCAGGGAGTTGGCTCAGTGGCGCTGCCTGCTGGGCTGGCATCGCCACCATGGAGTCGGTTCGTCTAGCGCTGCAGGGCTAACCGCTAACCCCGGACATCAACAACAGCAGCAGCTACAGCAGGGGTCAGAGGTCAGGGACAGGACTGTTCGACCTGTCGGCCGTACCAAACCACTGACAAGCAGCCAGGTGAGTCCTGGATAATACCGGACAATTACTTTGTGGTTCTGGTTGAACAGAGTCCTGGTGCTGATTGGGCCGATACCAAAACCTGATACCTGTACTACCTGATACCTGTACTATTGTTTATATCAATCAATCTTATCTTCAGCATTGGTTAACTGGGAAAATGAACACCCGTCTGAAAGGTGAAGGTAGCCAGCCTTCATTCTTCAGATGGGTGTTCATTTAGATAATAAGATTTTATGATTTTAATTATCTGATGTCTAACGTTGTTCACACTGACTAGTTGATTGCATTGTGTGCTGCACGTAATAACCAACTGTCAATAAAAATGGTGGTCGCCTCTCTAACATTTCTAAAGTGTAAGAGTGGGCTGCTTCGCCGCTGCCATCTTGGCAGTATCTGAGTCCACCCCCTAACTTCCTGAAAATCTAAAAACGTCCAAAGACTTTGAGACTTTGGTTCATACACTCACCCACCTGTCACTCAAAGAGGCCATGCCCCCCAGTCCTCCATAACTTTAGTAGTAATTAGGTGTAAACAGTTAAGTTCCATAAACATGAAGGGAAAAATTACCTGTAGAGACCAAAACTGGACAGTAAAGGAACTGCAGTATCTGCACGCTGAATATGACAGTGAGTAAAAGATAGAAGCAGCAGAAAGGTGATGGTGAGGCCAAGAGAGGAGAGGAGGATTGCAGATTGGACTATAGCTGCTGTTCCCAACATGGCTAGAAATCTCATACCCGTTTTCCACCAAAAAGAACCTGGTGCTAGTTCGGTGCTGGTGCTAGTGCTGGTGCTTAACTGGTTCAACTCTCATGCCTCCAAAGAACAAGTTTGCTTTTCCACTGGTCAGGAGCTAAGTCAGAGCCACGCTCCCCATACAGGAGCTGCTCCTGTCTTTGACGCCTACTACACTTATAGACGGACCTGAAAATTAACACCTGGTCTGACCCGTGGGTGTTGAAGCCCGGACCCAACATGGTCCGTCAAACTTGCGATAATTCTCAGCCTGAACCCGACCCAAGAAAAAAGAAAAAGGGAAGCCGTCTTCGTCGTAATCACCGCAACCAGCAACTATGTTTTGATATGAACATTAGCCACTCCCTGGAGCATGGCTACTGAGCTTCAACTGTATTTACATGGATTACATAGCAGATAAACAAACCTAATACAGTATCAATAATGTCTCTGTATATCTTAGTGCTGGTCCTGTTGGTCAGGTAACCCCACCCCCAGCTTTGGAGAAACGGGTTCTTAGCACTAGACCAGCAAGGAGTTGGTGCTTGCTTGGAACCAGTTTTGAGAGCTAGGAGCCGGTGCTTAGGCAGTGGAAAAGCAAAGAACCAGTGCTAAGTCAGGTACTGGCTCAGGTACTGGAACCAGCTGGGAACCAGTGAGAAAGGGGTATCAGTGCCACAGACACTACATGTTGCACTATTAGCATCATTTTGTGAAACTGAGCCACTTCCTCAACTCAACACACACACTTGGTCTTTGCCGTCTGTCTCTTGTGAGAGCATAACATTGTTTTACATGACACGTGAAGCAAAATAGAAGGAACCAATAGGTGTGGATGCGGATGGATTGAAATAGATGGAACTGGTTCTCGATTCCCATCCTTAACTGGGATTGTCTGATTTTCTGTGACCCAGACTGGTCAAAAAACTTGAACATCTGTTTTGTAATGGACCTCTGTGGTTGTATTGACATTTAGCCTCTCTCACCAAAGCTTTTTGTTTGTGGAATGAACAAGCCAAGTGATGGTTACAGCACATGAAGCCATTTATTATTCTATTATTGTAGAAAGATGGTCTTAAAGGTCCTAAAAGCTGAATGACCACAACGTGTTCTCTGTCCAGTGTCATTGAGAAGAGGCTGTAGTGAGGACTGCAGTCTGTAGGGGGCACTACAAGGACCTCTCACTGTCAGTCCTGTTTTATATCTGATAAAGTCCTCATTTCATCTGGTTTAATGCTCTCATTAATCTCATTAGATCATTGATTTCAACTGACTCCACTAATGAAGTCACACACACACACACACACACACACACAGGGAGGATTTTACTCCTGATGGTTATTGATTGAGGTGAAGCAGGCTCTGCAGTGCATTTCTTCTGCCTGCGGATCTGATGCTCTGGCTATGAAGAACCTGGTCCGGTTCTGGTTCTGTTGAGGGATCTGCTCATCTTTGTTTCCCTTCAGACAGATGTTCAGCATCATGTTAAAGATGCTTCATGTGCACCTGAATGTTGCTGATGATAAGGGGTCAGTGACATTGTTTTCTTAGGACAGACTCCCAAACAGATAGTGATCAGTCAAAGATATTCAGAACCTAAGGAGCTCAGATGGTTTCTCTGCATCCTGATGGTTTTCATGGTGGTGGCTTGTTTTCACTGACAGGAAATGTCTTTGTGACACCTCAGTACAACTTCTTAATATTTAGCACAAACATTCACTTGGACTCATGGACGAGAACACACTTCCACTGTGCTGTAAACTCAGGTTGTTGGCTGTTTTTCCAGGCTGTCGACCTTTCCAGGAAGCAGCTGCTGCGCTCTAACCTGCAGCACATGAATTTTTAATCAGACAAATGGCGAGACTGACTACTGAGACACACACACACTCTGTCTCCCTCTCTCTCTCTTTCTCTGCCTGTGGTAATCTGAACACTATTCCACAGTTTGACCATTAATCAATAATGATTTATTTTTATTTTTGGCCCTGTGTCTCATGATGATGTCATGATACCAAAGGTTTTAGTTTTTGTTACCAACACCATTTGAATTCCTTGATTCTCAATTGAAATGTTGCTGCTGCAAGGAACTGTGGGATGGCATGTTCTCTTTTATTTTATTTTCACAATGGAAGGTTTAAAGATGAAAATGAAATGCCACATGTTAGAATCACACTCTCCAACATGGGTTTGTTTTGCCATAGTGAAAATATGTCAAGGAAAAATGGTCAGCCCTCTAATTCCCCCTTTTTCACCAGAATTAGTTTTTAGTATTTGCAGGTTTTTTAAACGTGGATAAAGCTGTTTAAGAAGGCGTTTGACTCCTGAGCTGCCAGCCTCTGTGCACACAGCTACAGATCCATGACATCTCCTCAGGCTGTTCTCCTGTCAGCGGCACAGTCTCCTTGGATTCTCTGTCTCAGGTGATCTCTCAGTGAAAGGTGTGAGAAGACCCCACATGCATTCAGGGCATCTTTGAGATATGATCACTCAGACACCTTCAGTGGTGGTTTAGACCACATTTGTCCAAGTTGAAGGCCTCTCATCTGTTGACTGGCTAAAAAGAGCAACAACACACACCTGTTTGTTTACAAATGAAACGGGAAGCGAGGTCTGATCTCAGGGGATCAATAGAGACGCGTTTTAAATCAGGTGTGATCGGAACGATCACTGAATTGTGTTTGTGGTTAAAACAAATGTTGTTGCTGAGATACTTCCTGGTCAGTTCAGGAGATGAGCAGCCAACAGATGTGATGACCTCTGAGCTGACCAATCAGCAGGCATCTCCTGGACTGCAGCAGATTTAATGCAGAAACCAAAGTGGATGTGGTTTCCGTGTCTCGCTCCGTCTCTCTGTCGTCTTCAATACTCTCTTGGTGTTGAGTCTCTTCTGTCTCCCCTCATGATTATGGATGCTCTCCCTCTCTCTCTCTCTCTCTCTCTCTCTCTCATTCAAACGGCATCACAAGGCCCATCCTCCTGGCATGGTACCTCCTCATCGCCTGCCTGTTTTCATACCTCATTACTCTCCTCATCACCTCATCTCCTCTCTCCCTTTCCTCCCCCCCCCACCACCACCACACTATAGGCTCCTCATCTCTCTATAGGAGCTATTGTTTAAGATGAAAGGGGGGGAGGAGGAGGAGGAGGAGGAGGAGAGACAATCCCATCACTGTGACCTTCAACTCTGAAAAATTGTGGAGAGAGCTGCAGCTATTACATTACAATCACACACACATGTTTATGTCCTGTTCTTGTGAGGACTTGCAATCCCAAACCCATTATCCACACCTCAGAGCAGTCCTTTAAAGACATCCTCTGAAGACCAGCAACCTGAAGCTGGTCGTCATAAAGACAGCAAGAACAAAAACCAAAAGCAAAAACCCCTCTCACACACACACACACACACACACACACACACACACACACACACACACACACACACACACACACACACACATTCTCTCTCTGAGGCTATATTTACATCCCAGCATGCCTCACTTGATTTGGATTAGTTAAATCAGGAGATAATTAATATGCATGCTGTTCTCTCAGCCTCAGCAGTGACAGTTTAGTGTGAGGAGCAGGAACAGAAATACACAGAGCACAATAGACTCAGTACATCAGTCTTGATGTAATTAGACTGTAGCCTCTGACATTGTGTTTTGTGATTGGCTGTGAGGTGTGAATTCTCAGTAGCCTGACACCTGTGAGCGACACAAGTGTTTTTTTAAGTTAAAGCCAGTGATTCTTTATAAAGACGGACGACGTGTCTCTGCTTCCTTTTGCATGTCACTTCCTGCCGCTGTGCGAAAATGAAGCCAAAACATCCAGGGAATGAGCACCGCCATCTTAGCACTGATGCAACTGTCAATCACTCATCACGTTACACGTTTGATGAGCCTTGATTTGCCTTGTTTGGTCCTCGCCAGGGTTTATGAGCAGTACAGTGATGTTGGCTGCATGTCCTGTGTCTCTGATGTAAGAAAATCTGAAAGGATGTGGGGTGAGGGTTAGGGTTAGGGGATTGTCTAGCAATCCATCAGTCCCAGAGAGCCACCTCATGTTTTATCAGTTCTACTATGTTTTTTATGTAAGGACAGAATCACAAGTGACCTGTGAACACATCCGATGAAGGTTCAGTTACAGTTTAGCTCATCAGTACTTGTTTCAGTTGTGTTTGTTTGCAGCAGCCTGGAGCCACATACAGTGAGTCAATATGTTTACATGACAATTGTTGTATACAGACAAAAAACAGTATTAACATGGAAAAAATTGGATATTCTGTTATTTTTCTCTTATAAAACAAAAAGTAGGTAAGTACCAGAATGATAAAAACAGTAGTAAAACCTTTTTCCTATTCCTGTGCTAAACTGTACTTGCTGTAATGATTTCCATGTTATCCCAGACCTCCATCAAGCTGTTGTTCTGCTGCTTCTGCTCCACCTTCCTTCTGTATTCCTCCTCCTCCTCTCTCAGCTTGACTTTCCCCCTGCACATGTTTCAGGTCTTCATGGTCACCTTGAATCCTTGAATGCCCTTTTCTTCCAGTTAAGGACGTCCTTGACAGTAATGGTAATCCAGGACTTGTTGTCAGGGAAGCAGCACACACTTTTGATGGGAACCACAACATCCAGAAGTCAGTAACAGTGTGTGACCCCCTTTGTGCTTCCTCCAGGACACCCCACATGATAGGCAGTCTCTCAGAGCCTCCTCTGCCTCAGGAGACCGTTTCCTGAAGGATCCTGTGGTTAGAGTTTGTTTCTGGTCCTGAACAGGAACCAGGGGAGTGGCAGTGTGAGCTTCCTTCGCAGGAGAGCTAATGTCTTGTTCTTTCGTGTAGGGCAGCTTACAAACTGATGAAGGTCTGGCAGTGTGGAGTCCAGTGTTGGGTGGACTCCAAGTCTCCAAATGGTGATGATTGCATCTCTGTACTGTGTTTGTCTGGAAACGATGCAGTGGAAGACATGACACAGTCAATGGGAGGACTCTGGCCACGTGGAATGGTCTGGTGTTAATAAATACCATGAGTCCCACTCCTTTCGGTTTTAGCATTTTAGCATCTCATATTCATTCTCACAAATCCCAGCAGGTCTACATCAGCATCTGAAATGTTTTTGGATAGCCAAGTTTCAGAGGAGCAATGTACTAAGATTTCCCACACTCAGTAAGATCATGGCAGCACACTGGTGCAGTGGTTAGCACAGCAGGAGGGCCTAGAGCCTTTCAGGGTGGAGTTTGCATGTTCTCCCTGTGCCTGTGTGGGGTCTTTTTTAGGTTCTGTGGTTTCCTCCCTCAGTCCAAAGACATGCACTTGAAGGTAATTGGCAACTTTAATTTGCCCACAGTGGTGAATGGATGTGTGCAGCGTTGTGTGTGCAACCTGACAACCTGTTCAGGTGTGCCCCACCCTCGCCCTCTGTCAGGTAGGAGTGACCCCTGGGATTGACCCTGCACTGCCAGCGTATGGATGGTTAGATATCAAGGGGCCACTAATGACGTGAGTGCGATACCACCTGACCTTACCTGATGAGTGCATCATGACCTGCTGGATGCTTTCAGTCTTCTGAGCTGCTTTGGTGAACAGTGCATAAAGAAGAGAAAGGTGGGAGTGATTGCAGTTGGGGGGCGAGGGGGCTGCCATTGTAATCATCTTAGAAAGCAAAAGAGTACGCTCTCTGCAAGCATCGAGTGATTGAAGGAACATGAAAAATGTACAGAATACAGTAAGTGTCATACACTGTTCACCCCCCAGGAAACACATTTATATGAAGGTTTTAATATCAGTGAAAGTACTGTGACTTATATACCACTACTGTCTCTGCTTCGAATCATATGTGAAGCAGAGACAAGGTAAAAGTTTGACTCAGTGATAACACATGACTCAGTTTTGTGTCAGGTGGTACTCAGCCCTGTTTCAACTATTATGATAATGGAGTGCAGCTTATGTAAGTGTGCCAGAGCTTAGAGCTGAAGCCCATTTGGTATTTATAGAACGATTAATAACTGTGTTCTCATTGGACAGTTTGGTCTTCAACACATCACTAGTTTAATGACTCTCCGGTTTATTTGGATTGGGGGTCACTGACAGAGTGATCGGTCATGTCCTTTATTCCACTTCTTTCCTCTGCTGTGACACGCTAGATGTTTACTGTGGAAATCAGATTCTGAAGACAATCGAGATTTAGGATCAATAGACATTTCTTCAGAAGTTCCCAAACTTTTCCAAGTCATGACTCTAGAAATTCTCACATGTAATCCTGTAATGACACCAGACCATATAATACATCCTCAATGCTTGAAACAGAGGAACATCTTTTTTGTTTTAAAGGGGACAGATCACTTGTCGTTTCACTCTCTGTCTCTTGTTTCCTTTCAGCTCTTCCTGTTGCTAATCAGTGATCATTGATGGATGCAATGTCTTGATTTAATAGTCCCTGTCTCTGTCTTCCCACTCCAGTACTCGTCGGCTGGATGTCTGCTGACCCTCCACCACAGCGAGAAGCCCGACCATGAGGAAGTGTGCGAGTTCAGGCCGTACACTTGTCCATGTCCCGGGGCCACCTGCAAATGGCACGGCTCTCTGGAGGCTGTCATGCCCCACCTGATGCACGCACACAAATCTATCACCACGCTGCAGGTCAGCACCAAGTGGACCCCAGTCAGACCAGAAGGCCTGCCACCACACCACATAATCAGGTCAGAGCAGGAAGAACCTTAACCAAGATGTCTTATAATGTCTCCTCTGTCTTGTCTGCAGGGTGAGGATATTGTCTTCCTGGCAACAGACATCAATCTGCCTGGCGCTGTGGACTGGGTGATGATGCAGTCATGCTTCAGCCACCACTTCATGCTGGTCCTGGAGAAGCAGGAGAAGTATGAGGGCCATCAGCAGTTCTTTGCCGTCGTGTTGCTCATTGGCACCCGCAAGCAGGCAGAGAACTTTGCCTACCGCCTGGAGCTCAACGGCAACCGCCGCCGGCTCACCTGGGAGGCGACGCCGCGCTCCATCCATGACGGGGTGGCAGCCGCCATAATGAACAGTGACTGCCTGGTGTTTGACACCTCCATCGCCCATCTGTTCGCAGACAACGGCAACCTGGGGATCAACGTCACCATCTCCATGTGCTGAGGGAGTAGAGTGCCATCCCTGGCAGAGTCAAACAGACAGATACCACAGCGGAGACACAACATGGAGTGGAGAGGTGACCTGTACTCTCTGCTCACAGGAAGTCATAGAAGACCTCTAGTGACGGAGATACAGCTGCTGTGCAGCTGGACTCATTTGTAAGACAGGACATTTGAAGCAGAATGCTGGCTCTGACCTGTTTGATGTCCAAACAGGAAGTGGACGGCATCATGTGATCGTCCTTCTTGAACTGATGAAGAAGAAGTCAGACCTGCAAACGCCACCTGGTCAGATTCCACTCCCTCAAGCAGACAATGCTGGCCTCACTGGAGAAACACACGACTTCCTGTCAGGGTCATCTGACTTCCTGTCAACGTGTTCACAGTATTCTGGTCTTCACTGCTGTGATTGGTCAACTTGACACACATCTTTGATTGACAGTTGTCTCAGCATGTCACTGCAGGTCATTCCGTTGCTTTGAGCAGTAAGGCCAGCAGGCGTGGCCCTGTCTCCATAGTAACATTTATTGTAATGATAAATTCTCTAAGAAAATCAGCTCTTAAATGTTTATATAGTATGTTTGTACAATAAGGTGAATACCGGATTTATAAAGGTCCAACTGTGTCTTACAGATGTTGAACAGCTGGCTGGGTTATAGTCACACCACAGCAAATGATTATTGTCTATAGATTAATAAATCATTTATCATTCGGTCTTTAAAATATCGACCTAAGTTCACTAAGATATAAAACAGAAAATCAGAAATGACTGAACTGTTGAATGGTGCAGTTTATGTCTCTGATGATTGATTGACTATTGCAGCTTCGCTGGTCATGTGATATCACAGGAAATACACACCAATACACAACCTGCTGTCCATCACCAGAAGAACTGCACAAAACGGATCAGATCAATAAACATCCCTCTGCCATACTCTACAGCCTCAGCTGGATGTGAGCTTAAGCAATGAATTAATGAATTGATCCAGAGAAAATTAATCATTTTGCTCATTTTCCCACCAAAAACTCGTTGGTTTCAGACTCGAATGTGAAAAGTTTCTGCTTTTCTTTGTCATTTGTGATGGTACATTCAGTACCATCACTTCAGTGCAGAACATTGTTGTTTTTCAGTTTATTACCAGACGGAATGATGAACTTTATATCAATCAGCATATTAAAAAGGCTCTGACTGTCTACCACTAGTCACACTGTCACTTGTATCAATATGAATTATATCAATAATGACCAGCAAACTGAAATACTTCTGTAGCAGAATAATGTGAACACATCTCCTCAGCTGAGGCCTGTGTCTGAGGTGGCTGAGCCAGCAGTGGACTGTGACTGACGTCCAGCAGCCTGGTGGTGTTCTGACTCGTCTCTTGCAGTTTGGAGGGGGGTGTTGGACCTCAGCAGGATTCAGTTAATCCTCAGACTTTCTTTAATCTCAGATAAAAGCAGTGATATGGAGGTATAATCCTCCGTCCCTCTTCCTGCAGCCTGCCGAGCCGCTAACGCCTTACTTTTCTACCACCGTCCTCCCCCTCGTGTCCAGCTCTTCGTGAGGGAGTCCTGGTGCTGATGAGCTCCTGTTTAACATCACTTTGTTTTCTCACTGAGAACATGCCCAGGGAAACGTCGGAGACTCTGAACTGACAGAAGAGAATTGTAGAAAAACTGTGCTGCTTGTTCAAACCACATAGACACGATAGACTGACGTTATTGTTGTTGTTCTTGTTGTTGTTATAGGTAAAGAAATCAATTGTTGTCTCTAAACCTTTGTAGCAACCAGGAAGAAGTTGACGTCAGAAGATACCTCTGATCACGACTCTTGTGACTAAACCGCAGACTCCTCTGACCTCAGCAGTGTTTTCTCCATGTTCGCTCAGATAGAAATCAATTGTCCGTTCACACTGCTCCATAGCAGCAGAACATCTCAGCTCCTTATAATGGAAAGGTACATGTTTAAAGCTTCATACAGTATAAAGGTAGATGTTTATATTAAGGGGACATATTATGGAAATATCACTTTTTGAAGGCTCTTTAACATATATTTGGGTTTTTGTCTTGTCTTCTGGCCCCAAAATGTGAAAACTGACAAAAAAATCTGCCCTAGGTTGAAATCCTTGTGGTTTTATGAGCTGTTCACTCAGTCGTCTGACAATGATGTCATTAGTTAGTACCTGTGAGTACTGGTACTGGTAGAGGGGGCGGGGCAGGGCTAGCATGGTTCATTTGCATTTAAAGGGAAAGGCAGGATGAAAAGAGCTGTGATGTTTGATCCTTGGGGTATTTGGACCGAAGCATGTCACAGACATGTCTTTAAGACACGTGGGAACTATTTTAATTTATGGAAAAGGGGCAGAATATGTTTCCTTTAAAGGTCCATATAGGTTCTATATTATATACCCAATTCTTAAAATTCTTTAAAAAAAAAAAAAAAAAAAAGTCCACAAGGAAATTCACCCAGCCTGTCTGTGCTTTAAAACCAGCCGACAGTAATTCTGTGACTTTGTGATGTCAGAAAAAAAGCAAACACCAAGCTCCTCCCACCTGGACCCAGGGTTAATCCATAAGATGTATTTGTACAACCATCTCATTGTAGTCTTACAACTCTTTTCTTGGGCCTCTTTCTGGAGATAAGTACCAACAGGTCAGTGTCGGCTGACTGTTTTGTGAGTCATCCAATATAAGTTGGAAAAGATTTTTGGGTAAAACACTCAGAGAAACCAAACCCTGCATATGCTGGATGGTGGGTCCGGGGGTGGGGCTTAATGGCTGACAAAGATGCAGGAAGACCTGGCGGCTGGTTTTATATGATAGGGAGCTTTGATTTAAACATCTGCCTTTATACTGAACAGCTGCTGATTTTTAATGTTTATCTTGCAGTTTGTTTTGTAAACGGTGAGATGTCACTAACCAGACAATCATTAATATCCCGTTGCTTTAAAAGTGTAATGTTATTAATATTGATTGATTTGTTATTATTAGGAGCTGATTCTTGTATTGACATCAGTTCAGAAACACAGAGGAAATGCCGCTGTCTCTCTCACCCTCTCTCTCCTTTCTGATGATAACTTCCACTTCTCACCTCAACAACTTTCTACCAAATATTGTTACTGTAAGTGCGTCTCCAGCAGCAGCAGTATATTTTCTCTAACAGAAGGCTGCTGGGTTTATCTGTGACATGTTTTATTTGTGTTGGTGTTTGCAGCTGGACAGAGATTTTCAAGGTCATGTTTTAAACCCTGTTGGTCAAGTCTGGCTTTGTTCTAGGTGAAGTCTGACTTGTAGATATCAGAAAAGTCACACAGCAGCTGAAGCTGCCTGAGAATCATGGGGGTATTCCATGAAGCAGGATTAAGGAAAAGCCACGCTTATTCCAAAAAGTCTGACTCAGAGTTCTGCTCCATCAGTGTGGATTATATGAATCCCTGCTGAGTAACCATGGTAACTCATGCTGGTGAACAAGTCTGCTTAGGACCAGGGTAACTGTCAAGATTAGTTTAGCTGTGTGTCAAAGAATGTCCCAATGCTAAGAGACAGACTTGTAACAGAGAGTTCCATCAGGTGAATTTCTGCGCTCACATCACTCATGTCATGTCAAGAAAATAAAAAAGCCTGCGAAACTCATGTGTCACTGTTTGAATTGTCTCCAAAATCAATTAAAAAATGATTACATTGAGCATTCCCACTCACAGAGACCCTCTCTGCCCTGTCTGTGAGTGGCTGTGAAACAATGGTCAACTGGAGCAGAGCCATCACGTGAAGCTGTGGAGAGGAAACTGAAAATGAAACAGTTCAAAGCAGAACTTTTTGCTCTGTTAGAGTCTAGACTTCCATCCCTCTCTTCAGTCTTTACTTGAAACCTTTTATATTCAACGGGGGGCTTCTCTCGAGTGCTGGCAAGGAGCTTCCTTCCATTTACAGTCCAGACCTGTGACCTGTGACAGAGATCATGTGTCACAAAGGAGCCAAGTAGTTGATAATAACAGTAGTGAGTAGTTCCTGACTTGACTCCCTGCTGATGGGGATCAGGGCAGTTGCTAGGAATTCTGGGCCCCCTGAAAGAATATCGGTTTGGGCCCCTCTACCCCATTCATTGCCACCTTTAATTTTCTTGTTTTTCAGTGTTCTTGACGGTCCCTGGTGTAATACACTCAATTTGTTTCCTTTTTTACGACGAACGACTTCACAAGTCAGAGTATCATTATGTAAATTATGTATTATTAGTTGTCTTATTCTCATTTCACTGATTAGCAACACGTTATTACACCTCTGATTGCAAATACGTTTTCTTTTTATGACTTGCTTTTTTTTTTTTTTTTTTTTAATAATTTTCAGATCAATATCATCATAAAGACAGAATGCATTCTATTCCTGCAAATACATTTTCAATTAACCACTCAACAAATAGGTAGTGGGTATTTTATTGTATTTAACAATCAAGCACTGATATGCAAAAAAACAAAGTGTCCTGGCTCAAGATAGTCCACAGGTAAATATGGAGCATTTAACTTAAATGTGCAAGTAAAACAAAGAGCACATGGAATATGTTGTTGTAAAACAAATATCAAAAACAACAACAAGACTCATCTAATCTCAGTTTAAGTTTAAATTGGCTTGTTTGTTCAATGTAAGTCTCATCAGAAAGCCCAACGCCGGGCCTTTTTGTAAGCAAATTCACTGATGAGGTCTTTGAAGTCCAACTGTCGGCTTAGCTGACTTTCAACTGAAAGTCTAGCAAGGCTATTTAGCCTCTCCTGGCTTGTTGTGGATCTGAGATAGTTCTTAACTAGTTTCAGTTTGCTAAACGCCCTTTCTCCACCTGCAACAGTCACAGGTAACGTACAGAAGATTCGGATGGCAACACATACTTCACCAAAAATGCTCTGAAGCTGAAGTTTACAAATGGAATTCAGCAGTTCAAGGGAGAGTGGCAGTCTGAAAATGTGGCACTATAAACAGACCTCAAATGTTGCACTTCACTTTCAAAATTAGCGCTAAGATCCTGTTTGTATTTGCTTGTTAATGAATGGCAAACTGAGTGAATCTGATCATCTTTTAAATCCTTGATTTTCAGTATTGCAGCAAATTCCTCACAGATATTTGCAATGGATTGAAAGCGGGTGTCCAAGGCACAGATGATATTATCTAAAGCCACATAGAAAACACTGTTGCGAAACAGATTTGATTCCGTCTGCTGTTGGTTCCCCTCTTCTTCTGACCTCTGACTCTCATCTGCAAAACGTTTTCTCTTTCGCTTGTGGCTGACTGGAAATCCAATGGGAACATCCATAGCTTCTGCGATGAGGGAAGCTGTTGGGTAAAATAAACGTCTGAAAATGGGCCAGTTGTGATCAAAGACCGTTTATTTTCTCCAACATTTTAATGATACAAAAATCAAGTCTTGAAGGGAGTCCACCAAGGTCACAAAAAATCAACAAAGTGTGGAGGTGCTCCCTTTGAAAATTTTCTAAGTCCGACAGAGCTTGGTGCAGTAGAGTTTAACCCACGCGACGGCGAGGTTAGAACACGAGTCAGATCTGGATCAGACTGACCCGGAGGGCTTTGCACTCATTTTTTATACCCCCCAAAATGCACAACCTTTTTATTTAAATTTAGGGAGGTTTCCACCTTTATTTTCCTTAAACCTAATTTTATTTGTCAAACAATCATGGTGTCACTTTTTACACCTTCGCCCCTGCCCTAAACAGGTGCGGCTATCTCTTATTATCACGTTTTCTTTGCTCGTGCCGGGTTTTTTCCCAAGTTTGTGTTGTCATAGTTGGCACACTTCACCTCTGCACCTGGTGTCCGCACCTGTGGTCTTAGGCTTTCTGGAACTTTCCCCATAGTGGACCTCACCCTCCCCCTTATTCTCTCTCTCTTACTGCACAGGGTTAAGTTTTGGTCCTTCCCACATACACTAGCTCCTCCCTCTCTTTCTCTCTTTTACAAAGGTTAAGTTTTTAAGTCCTTCCCCCCTACTTTCACTCCTCCCCCACTCTCTCTCACTAGTTTGCCTAGAGCTAAGCCCTGGTTCCTCCTACCTCCACTCCCCCCCCCCCCCCCCCCCCCCCCTCGCTCCCTCTACTTCTCGGAGCTCGGTGCATTTTCCTTTTTTTTACACAACAAAGCCTCTGCAAGGAAGTCATCCCATGAGTCGCGAAAGACCTGCATTTCTTCCTTCAGTGCCTCTATATTGGCTGCTTCTACATCTAGTGTAATTTTTCCTGACTGCAGAATTATGTTTCTGTTTTCAGTGGACTGCAGTATTTTTTTCCAAACAGTCAGGAGAACAATGGCTTTAAAAGATGTAAAATAACTCCTGAGACCAGTGACCTCTGATTTGACTTCATTAGTCAAGCTGCATCTAGCAAGGATGCTATCCAGGGCCTCAAGGAGTGATGGTAAGTGATTTGCCACTGGTTTAACAGCCGCTATGCGGGCACTCCAACGGGTATCAGACATGCGGTGAAGGGAGCAGCCAGTCTTTTCTTTGAGAATGGCCCATCTCTCTGGGCTGGCACTGAAGATATTGTACAAGCGATTCAAACACCCGAAAAATGTTGAAACATCGGTACATGTCTCTGCAGCATGTACTCCAACAACATTCAGAGTATGTGAGGCACATGGTGAATATGTAGCAAGTGGATTTATTTTCCTTATTTCAGCCTGGACCCCTTTAACTTTTCCTGACATGTTCGAGCCATTGTCAAAGCCCTGGCCTCTGCAATCTGCAATGTCAATGTGGTGCTCCTCTAATGTCTTCAGTATCATCTCTGATATTTCATGGCCAGTCTTGCCACTGAATTCTTCAAACTGCAAGAAACGTTCAGTTACATCCCACTGATCATTCTCCTTCTGAACGACATATCTCAACAGAATTACATTCTGTTCCTTGTGGGAGACATCAGGAGTTGCATCACATATTAATGAGTAATAAATTGCACACTCCCTTTCCTTCAGTATTTCTTTCAAAACTCTATCTCCACAGAGTTCTATGAACTCATTTTGAGACTCTGGGCTAAGGTAATGGGTCACTCTGGTGCTTGGTCTTTTCTCCTTCACTTTTCTCAGATGATCATTCAACAGAGGATCATACTTGGCTACAAGCTCTACAGTGCCAAGGAAGTTACCATTCCGTACATCACCAAGCGTTTCTGTGCTCCCTCTGAATGGCAAATTTCTTGAGGCCAGAAAAAGAGTAACATCTAATATTCTCTCAAGAATAGCTTTGTTTCTGTCAACTTCAAGTTGGATTTCTTGTTGCAGATGACTGTCTATCCCTTTTGCTTCCATCAAAGAATATCTCAGATTTTTCCACTTGAGGTAGCAGGTTTTGTGCGCCTTGCAACCTTCATGGTCAGGGAATTTGTTGTACATTTTCCGCCATTTGAGATCTGATATTTTGTACCCTTCTTTGGTGTTAAGTGCACTGGCTGATGGTTTTTTTAGGCCATCACAGGAAAATAACATGCATGGCACACAGTATATTGCCCTTGCACTTTCACTGTACATTAACCAGTCTCTCTTCTGTTTTTCCCCATTTGTTGACTTTGTATACTCTAAATACTCTGGAAATTTCCTTCCATCTGAATCCTTTGGCATTATCAAGGTCAGATCTCTCTAAGTGGCTGTGGCTAGCTTTTTGACAATTATCTCACGATCATGGTCTGTGAGCTTCTCTGGCCATCATCCTGGGTCACATTGTAAATATTATTTCTCCTTGTTCTCTCTTTCCTGTCTTTCTGCACTTCCTGTGCTCTGACTTTCTTCAGCAGTTTCATGACTGCAACAGCTTTGATCTGCTTCACAATTCCCTTCACTATCTGAAGTAGCCTTGCTTTGGGAACTTGGGCCTGGCTCTGTCAACAGCAACAGTGACATAAATTGAGTTATAAAAAAAATGTAGCCTATATTTTGCTATTGTTGATTAATGTCTTAGTCACTGCCAGTGGTACAGCTGTTCACTAATAACCAAAACAGCCAACCAGTGTCTACATCACTCACTCACCATCAAAGGCATCATTGGACTGCTGGGGGTGAGCATCTGCTGTGGGGTCAAACTCAGATGAAGCAGCCACTGCTGATTCTGGAGCAGCAGAGCATAAAGGTTTATTGTTCCATTATATATATTGTAAACATTAAATGTTATGTTTCATGGAAAAACTAATGCAGAACTAACCTATTCTTGGACAAAATCTAAATGGGCTTCTTAGTACCATAGCTCTAGGTGGACAGCTTCACTTTCTCAGGCAAAAAATATTTTTAAACCATTCAAAAGTCAGTGTAAACTGTCCAAAATTCTTAATAGTCTTTTTTACTTTGTTGTTGTCAGCTATTATGGTGTCTTTTATTTATATTGCTATGAAAACAAACAACAACAACAAATCTTTGAACATTTAACTTCTTGGTATTTAGGCAATTCAAATGTCCCACTAATAACACATTTTACAAGACCACATTGAACACATCATGATAACGTACTGACCTTCGTCAGATGCTCATAATTACTGAGTAGAACTTGAATGCGTCATAATACAATTCAATGCCGCTTCTGAGTAGGCGCATACTGGAGCACTGCCCGACAGTGATATGTGTGAAACACACAGTCACTGACTGTAGCCCCTAAATTAGTAACGTTCAGTTATAGCTACTCTAGGAACCGTTACTCTACAATGAACTGGCGACTTTTTTATTTTTTTAAATGAACTGGTGACTTGTCCAGAGTGTAGCGCGGCCAGATGACAGTTAACGCAGGCTCCAGCCTGCGCCCCGTCAAACGTAATGTTACAGACAGAAATGAATGAACAAGTAGCCTAATTGTTTCAGCCGCCCTCGGTAGTTTTACTCTCACCATTCACAGAAAAAAGTTTGTAATGTCCTGGGCCCCTGCTCTGCTGCTCCTACTCCTGACCTCCCTCTCAAGTCTTTTTTGGTGTCCGGACTTGTGTTTTTTGGGGACATCCTAACCCTGCTGGAGTTCGCTCGCGCTCCGCTCACTTGAGGAAGAACGAACAGCGGTGTGGACCAAACCATGTTTTAAAAAGGGCCAAGGGGGTTATTGAAATTATTAAAATTAAGATATTCTATGACTTGTGGCTTTGTTTTAATTCGGAGTCATTCGTATGAATATATATTAGTTCAGTGTATGCATAATCATTTTGTCATAGAGGCTACTGGGGGCTGTGTGTGGGCCCTAGCGGCTGTGGGCCCTTATAATTGTCATCACCTTCCCCCCTATACGACGGCGCTGATGGGGATCCTGCTCTGGTCACATCCTGCAGTGTGGTGGATGTATGGTGTATAGTACGTGTCTGCAGACACTGTCCTCATCAGTGGCTCTCGATGTACTGGGACCAGCTCACTGCAAAAACAGGGACACTGAACACTTGAAGCAACAGAAGCAAAGTTTATATGACATGTACAGAGATTTTTGGTGTTTTTCTTTTAAACCAAGAAAAGTCCATTAGTTATTATAACTGAGAGACTGACACCTGGGGGGAAAGCAGTGGACAATACCTTCTACATATTTCTCCCTGCATTTGTGAAGCCCTCTAAAAATCTGCGCTGTGACTTTCTCCTCTCTGTGATTCATTACATCGTCTTTTCGATCATCCATTCATTTGGACTGGATCAGTCTGGTCTGAGGCTCCATTTGGAGATGGGCTAGTTTAAACCTGAGTTTGTCTGGTAAGCTTGGCTTTCTTTAGCTCCACAGGACTCTTTGAGAAAGTGAGCACGTGAAAACCTTTCTTGTTGTTTCACCGTTAGTTTTTCCTCCACAAACTGACCTTCATGTATCAGGTTTCATCACTGATCTGCGCTCCGTCACACAGAGTCCTGCTCACCTGGCCACGCCCACAGTAACGACTCACCTGACACTTCCGTGAGGCGCGCGCCAGGAGCAGCAGAGAAACTTCCAGGTAATAAGTGTAACTTTCTGTTGGGTTAAAGCTTGTTGTGGATGTGTGGGAGTTCAGATAAACAAAGAAGCTCATCTCAAAGTAGTTTGATATCAGCTGTCGTCACTTTCTACTTGTGACGTAGTTGAGTTTGATTGATGTCGGGCGATGCGTCACAACGGAAGTCGGTGACGGTGATTTGGTCTCAGACAAACTCTGCAGGTCACGCTGCTGTAACTAAATGCGGACTTTGTGAGTTGGCTACACTCAGTTTAACTGTCAGAGACTTTCCTGAAGGAGAGCTCCACACATGTTGAGACACACACTCGCTTCCTGCGCAGTGAAAACAACAAGCTTGTCCACATATTTCCTGTTGAACGAGTTGTTGAGCAACCTCCAACACGTCAGGCTGTAAAGTGTCAGTGAAACAGTAGAGGGCGCTGCAGAGCTTCTTTTAGCCCTGAGCTTAATGTGGCTGATTCAAGTCCACAGAGGTTCAGTGACGTGAGACTGCTGAGCTCCTGTTGTGTTTAAAATAGTCTGATGTGATGTTGCAGTTGTTTAGTACAATCAGGTGATGTGTTGAGGGTCACAGAGAAATGTTCCTGTCATGGTTGGACTCAGTTACAGGACAAAGACTGAGGTCAATGTGCATGTTGGTGGGAAAAGCTTGGAGGAAGAGGAGGAGGCTGGGAGGAGGATTTTTACTGACTACTACTTCTGATCAAATGTACAGAGAGCTCTTCTTCTTCTGTCTGCTACATTATATCTCACAAGTATAAATGTGTGCTCTGACAGTATCTTTCTGTTTGTTGGTGACAGTGGGACAGCCCTGACCTCCAAGAGACAGGAAGCACCAGCACCATCCTGGAGACTGACCCTGAGGAAGATCTGACTAAACTGGTGATGTTCAACTTTGACTTGATATTTTCTGTCACTTCAAATGGTTTATGTATGAAACGGCTTTACATTTGTAAAGATTGAGAATGACACATTAGTTTGACTGGTACTAGAGATGACAACAACCCAAACACTTGTAAATACATGAAGACAGACAGACAGACACACAGACTTGATGCTGTCACTCCACATGTTGCTGTTGTGTTTTACTGTGTCTTCTTCTTGTCTTTAATAAGACTGGAGCATGTGTAGGACTGTTATACTGCCCTTGTCAGAAGGAAAAGTATTACATGTCAGTGGGGTTTTCACTGTGCTGTAGAAGAACAAGCACTGCCACAGTTTCAATCCTCTGCCACTGACTTAGTATCAAAGTTTTGGTTCTTGTGGTCTGGAATAGATCAATGTGTCCAGCTCATTAGTGACAGTGATCAGAACTAATGTGAGTCCTGTTGTGATGAAGCCTGTTGTTGTGTTTGTGTGAAGGTGGGGGCTCTGCTATGAATCAGTGTGAGGACAGAGAGGAGGGAGCCCCTCCCTCTGAAACCAGTCTGCAGGTGGAACATGAGAGCCAGAGCAAAGCTAAGAGGTGAGATGAGGTTTTCTAACTGTCCATGACTCTTCTCCATGTCAGAGCTCAGCACTCACATCACTGCACCATCACTATTCACACTCACTGTCACATCAGCTACTCACCAACAACTTAGAAATGATAATACTAAAGTATGAACTGTCTAAGTGAAGGAACAACCAACCACTGATTCATCAACTCATCAACTAAGATGATGTCAGATCTGCTCAAAATGAATCTTTATTCAGGTAAAACTCCAACATTTCATTCATCACTGTTTCTTATCAGGATGCAGCAGCAGAGATCAGACTCTCCTGGACCCAGCTGTGTGTCCATGAAGAGTGACGGGTCAATGCCTCAGCCTCTTAACTTTAAAGAAGGACAACCTGCTGATGGAAGGTAGAAACTGCAAATTTAACATCATGATAGAATCCTGTCTTGGTCCAGACCTGCATAGTCTGTTGCTAGACTGAACTAACTGCTCAGGTAGCTGCTGATGTTCTGCTCCATTGAGTCCACAGTTGTTGGCTGAAGCCACATTAGAGACATTCAGACTATAGACTTGACTGGTAAACCTGACTTGTTGACACCAGTGAGGTGAGCAATGAATTCCTGAATGGCTGGCTGAACAACAGCTGTATCTCAAATCCTCTAGGTCAGTGGTTGGCAATTAAGTTTGGCCTGGGGTCAAATATTTTAGAAACCATTACACGGCGGGCCAGAATTAAAAAACAAAGACTTATTTAAGAAAGTTGAAGTGAATAAAATGTCAGCTCTGCCACAAACCACATGCATTTCATGTGTGGAAGATGCAGAGAGATTTAATGAACAAAATAAATGACCTGCATAGGTACATGAGCTGTTTTTCCCTGCTCAATATTATGACAATTAAAGATACCCCATGAAGTTTGCTTTTGGTTATAAAAGAGTCTCATATTAATGTGGATGAATCCACATTACCCACACTTGTTTGTGTGTCCATTTTCAATAAATATATCGTTTTATCCTTGTAGTTATTTTGATGTTATTATTTAGTGGTCGACTCGCCCAGCATTTCCTCGGAAAGACAGAGCGATTTACGGCAACCGACTACGCGCATTATAGATTAAACGTTACTAATAGTAAAACCTGTCTGTGTAATGACCTCTTCGGTGGCCATCGTTTGGTCAAAGCTCCCTGGTTCGGTCTTAAACCTCCCATGGCTCGCTCTGGCTGGCTCGCTCATTTGCAACCAGTTTGCGACCGTGCGCACAGAGGCTCACGGAAAATGTAGTGTGAAAACACTTCCACTTTCCGAAACTCCTTGAAGTCACTTGAAGCCTTTTTCCACTCCTCCAGGATACATATCCAAACAGAGAAGGCTTGACGGTGAAAACAGGACGTTTAAAGAGGAATGGACGGCACTATGCGTTCATTTGACCTGGATTCAATAAACTGTTGTGTTTTGTCTGCAACCAAGTTATGTCAGACTGCAAAGAGTAAGGCACACATCCACAGATATCCACTGAACAGTGGATATCTGTAATAAATAAAACAGTGTACATCGTAACAAAGAACAAACTAGTTTGTTTTCATTGCATGTTCGCTTGCAATAAGACCGAAACTGTGTCAGAAACTGAATCTGTGTCTCCCGATTCACCTGGCACAATGCCACTGACGGCAGTTTGAATCAGGACAGACGCCATGCGCACATCAAGCGGAGAGAGCGCTGGGTTCTCTGTCCTCCTCCAGTAGCTCACACACAAACATTGTGCGCAGTAATGCACTTCTTGGCCTCATGTTTTTTAGTCACACCAGTAAAAAAATCCTCCAGGGTCCGTGGCTCAAAACTCATCGAATTTACTGCACCCTGCCATTCACCTTGCTTGGTTGTATTTGTCATGCCAGAGCTTAAACTTTCAATATTCATTCATTTCTTTTATCAGTTTGTTCAACCATTACTTCTGTTTCACAATCTGTGAAATGGCGTTTCTTCTTCAACTGTTTCTTTCTTGCTTCCACGGTTTCTCCTCAAATTAAATCCCAGGCTTTTATATGCAAAACCAGCCACTATGGGTGTGTCAGAAGCCATGTATGGTGAATCATGGGCATGGTCAGAAGACTCGTGCACGTGCGCACAATTTCAGGATGATTGAGATGTATGTGGAAAAAACATGTGGGAATATACGTACATGGGGTTTTATACATCTAAAAGAAAGACTGCGTATGCCTGTTTCCTGTTTTGCATGTACAATATATACACATCTCAATATACACAGAGTTTTATACATTTGACCCCAGTGCTGTCCACCAACTTTTAATTCAGGGTGTTGAGTGGCATAGTCGCTGCCTAATTACGCCTGTCATTCACTCTCAGCATGGATAAAAGTACAGTATTCTTCTGGTGGGGATAGATTGTCTATTTTTGACCCTATAGCTGTAATATGGCTACGGGACTATGTCGGTGTGATGAGGTACAAAAAATAATAATAGTTACAAAAAATGTATATTCTCAAAATAATCTAGCGAGCCAAATATTATTGGCTACGGGCCAAGTCTGGCTCGTGGCCTTTTCCAACTCAGGGCCCATTTGAAAATCTCATCTCCAACCCCATAAACAGTACAGAGGCCGAATAATGAGTTACATTTTTATTTTACGCACAAAAATCATACTATTTTGAAAATGATTTGACAGCCCACTTGCAGTACCAGGGGACCGTGGCCCACAGGTTGGGAATCACTGCTCTAGGTGGAGCTTTGACCATGGTGCTGCAGCTTCGTCTCACAACTTTAAAACTGACAAGATTGTGGACTTAAAATCAGACGTCATCTTTAGTGTATATAAAAAGGCAAACATGTAGCTCATGCAGAGCGAGGAGTTCACAGTATGGCTGCTAAGAACATCACATGTTCACCTCTGCTCCTAGAGCATTATGGGTAGCGAAATCCCTTTTTAATACAACATGAGGTATGTTAATTGGAAATTACACTCTATATATACCACTTCAAATGAATGCACAGCCTTTTTTTAACTAGATATTTAACACGGTAACTGTCTTTATATTAATGTTTGTGTATATATTAACTCAATAACAACCCCTACAAATAAATGTTTCATCCAAATCAATTCTCAACTCAAGGCTCCTCACTGGTCTGAGATAAATGGGACTGAACGTGGGCATCCAGAGAGACATGGGCTTTATCCACATCACTGTCCCTAAACAGCAGCAAGTACCTGGACTTACCTAGTCTGAAAGTCATTGTTGCCTAAGGGTGCACTCACACAAGGGCCAGTTGTGTCCATGCTGAAGCACGAATTTTCTCCACAGTGTTGAGCAGAAGATCTCAGAGGTCCACAGTGATGAGTCTGGACAGCAGCATCAACCAGACCTGAACTCCATATTTATGGTCTGTACATGTACAATTACACTGTTACTGTTAACTCCATCAACAACAGCCACAGAGCTTCAGACTGACACATGAACCAGATGTTGTCTTCAGATGAAATGAAATGTCTAGTTTATCTTCTGTTCCAGCTGCTGGAGGAGAACATTGTCACTTTTGTGAAGAACGAGCTGAAGAGAGTCCAGAGGATCCTGACACCAGATTACCCAGAATGCTTAGAGACTCAGAGGAAGGATGAGGAGATGGTGGATGTTGAAGATGAAGATCAGAGGAGGAGCAGAGAGGCATTTCTGGAGATCACAGTGAACTTCCTGAGGAGAATGAAACAGGAAGAGCTGGCTGACTGTCTGCAGAGCAGTAAGAGGATTTCTCTAAAGATTCAAGAAGAATGGAACATTTTCTATTATCTGAAGAGTTAGAGTGAAAGGTGTTATAATGGTCATTCTTAAGTGGTATTAAATCTTAAAATGAT
Organism: Caranx ignobilis; assembly: GCA_021432705.1. Lineage (NCBI taxonomy): Eukaryota > Metazoa > Chordata > Actinopteri > Carangiformes > Carangidae > Caranx > Caranx ignobilis. The sequence continues at coordinate 2,540,652 of MU269980.1, forward strand.
GACCTCATTATTCATTCTTTGATCTTATTTTTTCTATATATAGAAAGTCCTGCTGCAATTTGTGGACGTAAACTTAAATCTAAGCTGAAGAAGAAGTTCCAGTGTGTGTCTGAGGGGATCTCTAAAGCAGGAAAACCAACTCTTCTGAAGCAGATCTACACAGAGCTCTACATCACAGAGGGAGGGACTGGAGAGGTCAATGATGAACATGAGGTCAGACAGATTGAAACAGCATCCAGGAGACCAGACAGACCAGAAACAACCATCACACATGTAGACATCTTTAAAGCCCCACCTGGAAGAGAAGAACCAATCAGAACAGTGATGACAAAGGGAGTGGCTGGCATTGGGAAAACAGTCTTAACACAGAAATTCACTCTGGACTGGGCTGAAGACAAAGCCAACCAGGACATACACTTCACATTTCCCTTCACCTTCAGAGAGCTGAATGTGCTGAAAGAGAGAAAGTTCAGCTTGGTGGAACTTGTTCATCACTTCTTCACTGAAACCAAAGAAGCAGGAATCTGCAGGTTTGATCAGTTCCAGGTCGTCTTCATCTTTGACGGTCTGGACGAGTGTCGACTTCCTCTGGACTTCCACAACACTGAGATCCTGACTGATGTGACAGAGTCCACCTCAGTCAACGTGCTGCTGACCAACCTCATCAGGGGGAAACTGCTTCCCTCTGCTCGCCTCTGGATAACCACACGACCTGCAGCAGCCAATCAGATCCCTCCTAAGTGTGTTGACATGGTGACAGAGGTCAGAGGGTTCACTGACCCACAGAAGGAGGAGTACTTCAGGAAGAGGTTCAGAAAGAAGAAGCGGGCCAGAAAAATCTTCTCCCACATCAAGAAATCACGAAGCCTCCACATCATGTGCCACATCCCAGTCTTCTGCTGGATCACTGCTACAGTTCTGGAGGAGGTGTTGAAGACCAGAGAGGGAGGAGAGCTGCCCAAGACCCTGACTGAGATGTACATCCTCTTCCTGGTGGTTCAGTCCAAAGTGAAGAAGGTCAAGTATGATGGAGGAACTGAGACAGATCCACACTGGAGTCCAGAGAGCAGGAAGATGATTAAGTCTCTGGGAAAACTGGCTTTTGAGCAGCTGCAGAAAGGAAACATAATCTTCTATGAATCAGACCTGACAGAGTGTGGCATCGATATCAGAGCAGCCTCAGTGTACTCAGGAGTGTTCACACAGATCTTTAAAGAGGAGAGAGGCCTGTACCAGGACAAGGTCTTCTGCTTCGTCCATCTGAGTGTTCAGGAGTTTCTGGCTGCTCTTCATGTTCATCTGACCTTCATCAACTCTGGAGCCAATCTCCTGTCAGTAGAGCAATCAAGCTCGCGGTGGTCAAGACTGTTTAGAAACAAACCTGAACCAACACTCTTCTACCAGAGAGCTGTGGACAAGACCTTACAGAGTCCAAATGGACACCTGGACTTGGTCCTCCGCTTCCTCCTGGGTCTTTCAATGGAGACCAATCAGACTCTTCTTCAAGGTCTAATGACAAAGACAGGAATTAGCTCACAGACCAATCAGAAAACTGTGCAGTACATCAAAAGGAAGATCAGTCAGAATCGGTCTCCAGAGAAAAGCATCAACCTGTTCCACTGTCTGAATGAACTGAATGATCGTTCTCTAGTGGAGGAAATCCAGCGGTCCCTGAAATCAAGACGTTTCTCCACAGATAAACTGTCTCCTGCTCAGTGGTCAGGTCTGGTCTTCATCTTACTGTCATCAGAAAAAGATCTGGATGTGTTTGATCTGAAGAAATACTCTGCTTCAGAGGAGGCTCTTCTGAGGCTGCTGCCAGTGGTCAAAGCCTCCAACAAATCTCTGTATGTGACATATATCCATCTGGATTAACTGTGTTGTTTTCTTTTGTCAAAACAAAAAACACATTTTGTAACTGGTGCCTTTTGTTGTTTACTTTTCAGACTGAGTGACTGTAACCTCTCAGAAAGAAGCTGTGGAGCTCTGTCCTCAGTCCTCAGCTCCCAGTCGTCTATTCTGAGAGAACTGGATCTTAGTAACAACAACCTGCAGGATTCAGGAGTGAAGCTGCTGTCTGTTGGACTGGAGAGTCTTCACTGTAAACTGGAAACTCTCAGGTAGTGTGATTTTTGTCAAGGCTTTGATTTACGTAGCTCATTGATACTTGAATTAATTGGACTAATTGTAATACAGTTTCAGTAACAGCACTTTTGCTTTAGTAAAATATTCTGGTGGTGGAAAAAAGTCAGTTTCAGCTACACTTAGAGACATAGATTCAACCTTCTCACTGGACCCGCATGATATTGCCGGACACAGAGCTGTGAATAAACCAATGACTGTGAAGAATAACTAGAAATGGGTGATAAATCAACCAGTACAGTACACACCTTCAGAGCTCTATTAGTGTCCATGAACAGACTTGTTACTGTGTGTGTATTCAGTCTGTCAGGTTGTCTGGTCTCAGAGGAAGGATGTTCTTCTCTGGCCTCCTCTCTGAGCTCCAACCCCTCCCATCTGAGAGAGCTGGACCTGAGCTACAACGACCTGCAGGATTCAGGAGTGAAGCAGCTGTCTGTTGGACTGGAGAGTCTTCACTGTAAACTGGAAACTCTCAGGTAAGTGTGATTTTTGTCAAGGCTTTGATTCATGTAGCTTATCAATACTTGTACCTGCTGAAATATTGATACTTCTTTGTATGTTGTTGATAACTTTTGATCATTTGTCTGGGTTTTGGCCTCTTTGCTGTGTAACTGGATTAATTGTAACTGAGTTTCAGTAACAGCACTTTTAATATTCTGATGGCGAAAAAAGTCAGTTTCAGTTTCAACAACAGTTAGAGACATAGATTCAACCTTCTCACGGTACCTGCATGATATGACTGGACACAGAGCTTTGAACCGGTTCAACCAGTACCATACACACCTTCAGAGCTCTATTAGTGTCCATGTTCAAACGTACTAGTTAGTTACTGTGTGTGTGTGTGTGTGTGTGTGTGTGTGTGTGTGTGTGTGTGTGTGTTCAGTTTGTCAGGTTGTCTGGTCTCAGAGGAAGGCTGTTCTTCTCTGGCCTTAGCTCTGATCCCCAACCCCTCCCATCTGAGACAGCTGGACCTGAGCTACAATCATCCAGGAGACTCAGGAGTGATGCTGCTGTCTGCTCAGCTGAGGGATCCATACTTTAGACTGGACACTCTCAGGTATGGATGGACAGACAAAAGCAGCTCTCACAGTGTGGCCCTGTCCCATTATGTATACTTGATCACACACCCTCGGGTACTTGACGTGCGCATTCATGTGCATATTGTAAGTGCCCAAGTTTGTCTCATTTCTCCAACAACTACAGAGAACTTGATTTGCACTTTACCCACAGTTACAGTAAGACTGCACCAGAGCGGTATTTGGCCAAGTATACTGTAAATCCCATAATGCACCAGCTGGTGAAGTTTGCAGTCATTCGGAGCCACAAGCCATGTTTGGGAAATGCCACAGAAGAATTTCAAATAAAGTAAATTTGACTTGTCATTTGAATATTTTAATCCTGTGTTGTTTTTACTTGCAGTGTTGGGCTTCTACATTTATGACTTGAATCTTGCACATAGCGACACTTATAGAGTAGATGAGACTGTGATTCAGCAACAGACTGTTTATTCAAGCTGTTGCTGTGCACTGTTACTTCTGTCATGATGGTGTTCCTTCTGTGAACAGATGAAAATATCTAAGCAGAGACTCCTGATAGACTCTGCTCAACACTTGGACATGTCATGTTCTGAATTACAAACCTGGCTGGCTGAGGTTGGTGCCAGCTCCCAATGTAACAGTTGTTCATGCAGAGCATTTCAGCTCTGTTGACACGAAGATGGCAACCTTCACACACCATATAATTTAACAAATCCTCACTCTAATATTCTAACATTCAATAGATTTTGCAAACTATGAACATTATATTATCTCATTTGGAGAAAAGGTGTCAGAGTTGTGCTCCAGTGTAGACAATGACACTCAGACACAAGGCTGCACTTGTCAAGTATGTCCCAACAGCTTTTAAATATCCCCACATGCTTGGCCACTTAATACGTGCTTGCACACTAGAAACAAAAGTATGTTCCACGTAGCAAAACGTCACAGTATGTGTGTGTGTGTGTGTGTGACCAAGCGCACTCAGCCAAGTGTGTAGAAATGGGACAGACCCTGAGTCTCTGTCTCTCTGACTAACTGAGGAATTCTGCTTCACGTTTCATGGTGGATGAGTCAAGGTGGATGAAGTTGATCCTGACTTTGTTTGCTCCTCCAGGGTGGACCATTGTGGACCTCAGAGACTGAGACGTGGTGTGAGGAAGTGTGAGTGTGTTTGAAGTTTCATTCATGAGACTACAGCTGCACATGCTAAACTAGATTTTGACATTTTTCAGATGCACAGAGTCTAATTTCTCCAGAGTTTCATTCAGGATTCAGTTTTTGTTTTTGTCAGCGTGGCTGGAAAGATGTTCAATTTCAATCCATTTAAAATCCACGAACAACAAACTGAACATATTGATCCAATCAAACTAATCAATACATGCTATTAACAGAAACAGAAACCCTAAACACTACAGACTATAATTAATGTCACAAAGATGATGAAAAGATGATTCAAGTGATCTGAGCTGGATTTACCTTCTGCTTCCTCCCTGAGTGACAGACCTGGGGCCAGATGTGTGACACATCTGTACAAATACCAGACACACTCAGTGTTTAACACATAAACTGGTGTTTGTATAAACAGAGTGTGTGGATGTTTTGTAGATCCAGCTGCAGATGATATGGTGGAAAAGACTGACAGTCAGCTGAGATGTTCGTGTTTTCAGTCTCAGTGTTGATCTTTAAATCACCAATCAAAGGCATATCGATGAGCTTAATGACCTTGGTATTGATCATTTTATTATTTTTAATTCCATTGAAGGTGTTGTTTCCATAACAACATAAACTAAATCAGTCCTCACCTTTCAGAGCATTAAACTTTCCAGCTGATGGATTCATTAAAGTCACTATAAACAGCCACATGCTGAGTTGTTGGGATGCAGCTGCTCTGATGTTAGTAGAAACTTTGTGGATGTGGCTCAATGGTAAAACTGCTCTTGTTTTTTGCTGCTTTTCACTGACAGGTGGACAGATGCTTAAGCACACATAAGTATAGATATGCAGAGGGTGAACACATCATTTCTCTGTGCACACAGAGGTTTGTGCATCTGAGCCCTGGGGCCTGTACTAAGAAGCAGGATTTGAGCTTAGCGAGGTAACTTCAGGGTTAACTCGGTAACTCATGTTGAACGGCTAACCTGGTCCAGAGCAGGTTATGTTCCAGATCGAGATCGCCAGGTAAAAAAACCTCCACCTCCTGACCAGTCAGTTCTCTTGGAAAACGGCATCACTGCTGTTAGGGGTGTGAATATTAGAAGCCCCCCCCCCCCCCCCCCGCCAAAAGAAAAAAAAATCAGAGAGAGTATCCTCTGAGGCGAGTGTTCAGGGACCATCAGAGACCCCGGGTATTTTTAGTTTTTTTTTTTTAGTAGTTTTTCTCTCTCTCTCTCTCTCTCTCTCTCTATGTGTCCAGTGACACTGGAGTCATGCTCTCTGCTTCACACAAAGTTACATGTGAGCAACAGGCCAGTTTAGAGGAATACACACATGTGATTCCTGTCATTCCTGTCAGAGCCATCCCATAATGATGGAGCAGTGATTTTATTTCATCTTAATCTTCTGAACTTCTGTAATTTCCAGTCAGTAACTCTCTGCAGCACTTTCTGCTCTTTGCTGCAGCGACTGTGTTTCTTTCTGTCTGGATTTGATCTTTCAGCTCTTCATATCACTGCAGAATTATTGTCTGCTCCTCGTTAGTGAAATACTCCGCTCTGCTGCTGCTGCTGTCAGACGTGTCCATGTCTGTGATTGGTCAGATGCTGCAAACTCCGCCCCTTTCATGTCAACGCGCTCATACCCAGACTGGGAAACCCAGAGTTGACTTACCAAGTTGATAACCACCATCTTGTGACCATTTAGCGTGATCGCGATTGTTGGGTTAAGTGAAGCCGGATAACGTGAAGATACCCTGGGTGTGTTTAACCTGCTTCATAGTACAGGGCCCTGGCCAGTGAAGAGCAGCGTCAAAGCAGTCAGTGGAGCCTCAGTCCTCGGACTGGATATTCATCAACACTGAGTTGAGCTTTTTGGAGCTTTTGGACCAAACCATCCAGACTGTTGTGAAACTTGTTTGTAGCAGACCACACTTTGACATTTGATGTCAGAGGTGTGAACTTTCTGCTGAGTGTGAGCTCTTTGATGGAGCCGATGACAGTTTTAGAAAGCATCATCCTCAGGTCCACAGCAGAAGAAAAGCACAACATTGCTGACGCCTTGACTCTCATGTTCAGTAACTGTTGATGTTGTTACAACTGGATTGTTGGATTTTTTATTTAAATGTAGTGAAACTTTATTCACAGTATATTCACAGTTTGAATGTTTGACTTTGATGAATTGTCAGTGAAGTTGTTGATAAATGAACAGATGATAAACTGCAGCTGTGTTGTGTCTTGTTCTCTCCATCAGACGGCTGTGAACTGGAACTGGACATGAACACAGTGAACAAATGCCTCAGACTGTCTAACAACAACAGGAAGGTGACAAATGTGACAGAGGATCAGTCATATCCTGATCATCCAGACAGATTTGATGTCTGGCCTCAGCTGCTGTGTAGAACTGGTCTGACTGGTCGCTGTTACTGGGAGGTCGAGTGGAGAGGAGTGGTTTATATTTCAGTGAGTTACAGAGGAATCAGAAGGAAAGGAAACAGTATAGACTGTGTGTTTGGAAGAAATTATCAGTCCTGGAGTCTGTTCTGCTCTGATGATGTTGGTTGTTATTCTGTGTGGCACAACGACAGACAAACATCCACGTCCTCCTCCTGTGTCTCCAACAGAGCAGCAGTGTATGTGGACTGTCCTGCTGGCACTCTGTCCTTCTACAGTGTCTCCTCTGACTCACTGATCCACCTCCACACCTTCAACACCACATTCACTGAACCTCTGTATCCTGGGTTCTGTTTCTGGTCTGATTCCTCAGTGTCTCTGTGTCCTCTGTAGGTCTGACCATTGATGTGAATCTGGACTTCATGTAAAAGTAACAAGTGCAATGTTTTTGTACAGTGTATATAAGATAAATAAAGGTTTGTCTGAAATTGGAATGTCTCTCTCAAATTATTAACAGATGATTACAAATATACAGTGACAGGTAAATATTGAGCATCTGGTCAAATACAACATAATACAGACATAAAATAATGATATCCAACTGAGCTCATGACCACATGGAGGAAAGAAGCTGTGCATCATGTTTGGAAGGATGAGTCTGGTAGATGAACTCATCAGCTGAGATACTTTTACAGATGAAATCACTCACAGCTGTTTGTCACCATGTGGGACAGTTAATGCTGCACACTGACTCTTCTCCACTGTCAGAGCAGTCTCTGGGGATCACTGAGATGGAAATGTGTGTGTACATGTGAATCCAACACTGCACATCCTCGAGTCCTCTGCAATCCACCCACCAAGTGTCATGTACATCAGATGAATGGTTGTGTAGACAACAGATAGACAAGTTGGTTCAAATATTGGCAGGGACAAATCTGCTTTTTCAAAATACTGGTATGGTCCATACTGGCCATACACAAACCTACAGCCACTGATGGAATACCTCCAGGTTTTTAACTTTCTTAACAGTGATTGACTGACAGTCTACAGCCTAAAGTCTACAACGCAGTCTTCATTCTACACATACAGTCTACAGTCTTATCACTGAAATGGTTTCTGGTGAAAACATATCAAAATGTGTTTGTCTATGGAAAGGTCAAACTATTTGCTTCATTGGAGTGCAGTAACACAGACTGTGATGTGTTATTCATCACTGACATGGTGTATGACTAAAATGTGTATGTGTGTGTGTTTTTGAGTACAGATCAGGTCACAGTTTACTGTTCTGTTCATCTGAGTTTTATATTTCATCTGAGATAAGCTGAGAGTTTATGTGAGAGCAGAGACACAGACTCTGATTGTTCTTCATCGCTGACTCTCTGACGCTGCTCTGACCATACACAGTGGACAATTTCAAACAAGCTGCTTTTCACAGGATGGAAAAAGACACCACGTGTTTGTATTAACTTGATAAGTCATATTTTAATTGAAGCACTTTGGGAACAAAAAACAGGGTTTATCATATTCAGCACAAGACTGCAGCAGATTGAAAACCTGATAAAAGTTACCAAACTTAACAGGGACCTGTAACCAACAGAACGTTACAACTGAAAAGTCCTGTGCTCTGTGAGAGGCTGGCTGTGACTGTGAGTTTCAATTTGATATGAATGTCTGGTGTCAGCTAGGTTAAGAGTTCCTGATACAGGTTATATCACAGGATAAACACAGGCTGGCTCCACTACAGCAGCCTGAGAAAGCATGTTATGAGCCAACAGAACCACAGGGTGGCAGCAGCTGCTAAACTCAAACTTGGACCTCAGATATCAGGGTCAGAGGTAAAATCCAACCTCTGCCTTCACTCTATATTTTCAGTCAGTTCTGATATGTTTGTAAGTCATTTTAGCTCAGATTTAGAAAGATTCTAGTGGCTCACATTAACCCTGTCATGTTTGGGACTGTCTCAGGTGATTTAACAGCTGCTTATCCACTCATAACCTGGATCATCAAGTCTTAACCTACTTCACATTAAACTTGCTCAAATCAAATTAAAGATCACAGTCAGAACCCAACAATTTCATTGAAGATGTTCTGGCCGCTCTTGTTACATTTGGCCATGTTTATTTTTATTTTAACTCATGACCTGTGTTTTTTTATTCCCAAACTGATTCCTATAACAGATGACACATCAAAATAAAACTTCTTTTCTGTCGGTCCAGTGGTGTCTTTTCATCCTAGCACAAGCAGCTTGTTTGAAATCTCACATTTGTTCAGTGTATGACTGTATTCAGAGCAGGGTCAAAGGTCTGGTCTGATTTGTTGAGTGATTTAATTAAAACTTCAATTCAGACCTTCTCACTGAGCCCAAATTATTCATTTGAAATCAGTAGGAATAATAACAGCCCACCCCTGACCAAGTGCATATGATTGGACTGTGGAGAGCCCACACAGGCAGAACATGAAAGCTCCTCTGGCCCTAGAATCAAACCCAGAACCCTCTTGCTGAGAGACCACAATGTTAACCAGTCCCAGTCCACCCACCCATCCATCCATCCATCCATACTGCCTATCTGGACAGGTCACCAGTCTATCAGAGGGGCACATATAGAGATGAACAAGCTCACACACTCACATTCACACACTACAGGAAATTTAGAGTCACCAATCAACTGAGCGTGTCATAGGAGGAAGCAAGAGAACCCGGTGAAAACCCACACATGTAAACTCCACCCAGAAATGCCCCAGGTGACAGTGCTAACACCACCTCACCATGTCAGCCACGCCCCCAATCAAATACCTACTCAAAGTGATCGTCATAGAGATACAGCCTATTGGCGGGCACATTTTAAATATGACTCCATGGCAAACAAAGTGTGAATACGTTGACTCAGACATTGATAAGATCTATTGTCATGGCATCCCATAATATTAGTTGGGACATATCTTTACTGTCCATTTGTAAATCACAGACGACTGAAAAGGGTCAGAGAAAAGAAAAAAGGGCTAAGAGAGCTTTAGGAATATGGCCGGATGCTGTTCTTGTGGTCAGTCAGTAGCCTACACACCAGTGTCACTGTGAGCACTGTGACAGAGCTTCTGCTGGCATATGAGCCTACACACTGAGATGTTTGGGCTGGAACCTGTCCAGTGTGGTGGAGCAGGTCTGTGAAGTGAACTGTTTCAAGTTTTACTTAACCCCTTTTCCACCATGGTTCCAAGCAAGCACCGACTCCTTGCTGGTCAGTTATAGGTCACATACCTATACACAGCAGCAACACTCAGGTGACTGTATAGCTATAGATGTCCTTTGATCACTCACATCATCTGATTGTGTCAGCCCACTGAGTGATACACATGATGGCTGCCGGTCATGACACATGAATTATAATGTGCCAATAATTAAAAAACAACAACAACAAAAAAACATTCCCTGCACAAAAGTTTTTTACAACAAAACTGAAATGTTGGCAAACTGCTGACACTGCCCACAGCTGGTGTTACAAGTTAGGTCCAATCTGTCTGTCAAAACACCTGCCCTCAGAGGTTGCCATGGTAATTTCATTAGCTGTTATATTAGTTATATTACAATGGCATAAACATCCTCCGCATATATTAAGATAGCTAAATACCTACAGTAAAGTATGATTCTTTATTTCCTTATTTTTTTAATGAAGTTATTTCTGTGTTTACACAGTAATCACGTGTCCCGCATCTCTCTCTGACACATTAAACGCAGCTCATTTTCAAATTTCATCCTCCGCCAAAAGCCACTTGATATTCTTGGTTTTCCTCTGAGTACCAGGGAGATATGAATGATAATCATCGTCTGCTCGTGATTAAACTGGGAGTGGTGCTTAGAAAGAACTGCGCTATAGGTACAAGACTGAGGCCACAGAGTAGTGAATATGAATGAATGCTATAAATTTTGAAATACGCGCGATAATAAACATACTAATAACGACAATTACATAATGAGTAGGCAGTGTTGCTCTTCGGCAGAGTCCCTGTGTTCCTGGACTTTGAGAGCCTGCCTCTCCCTGGTGCGTAGGGAGGAGGGCTCTGCTGTGATGACTACAAACCCGTTAGTGGCCGTTACGACCTCCTCTTCCATCATGGCTCCCTCGATAGAAAGGCAGGGATACTGGGGGCGGCCGACCTCCACGCTGGACTGGTGCGAAGACAATTATGTCGTCTCTTTTTATATCGCGGAATTCTGTGAGTACATAATAAACAGACAGGTTACGTTAAAACACGGTAGAATGCGGTCTTGGTCTGAAGGACGGTCATACACTGTGGACTTGCAGTCGTCCCTAACGTAAACAGAGCGCGCAAGCAGCGGCGGTAGTGAGTGTAGTGGTTTCATGTTGACGAGCTGAGGTGAACCATCGATTCACTGAGTCAGAGTCAAACGTTACCAGGTCCGGTGTTTACCGACAGGGCGGCTGCGAGGAGAAACACTCGTTACAAAGTCTAATTGACTGTGTCGAGCTAGTTTGCATGTAGCTTTCACGCGGCGCTGTATGCGTTAGCTAACGTTGTCATAGAGCTGTAATGAATTAACATCACTCCACATTAATATAGCTCGCGACCCTGAACCCGTAGAGACCGGGTCGTCAGGGCGCCATCAGTCTGTCACAGTCTCCGCCTGAAACTTCATAAAACATTTCCTTCATACTTGAACTCTGTCTCCTCTTAAGAAACTGGTTTCTCGGGAACGTTTATCTGAGATTTGAACACAGATAGTCACAAACTGCTGTTTGGCCTGACAGACATTGTGTGGCTTCAACTGACACTGACGTACAAACACATTGCTGCTGTAAACCAGCTACCAGTCTCTGTGTTAAGATCAGTGCTCCAGTCTTTCTCACTGCTCATGTATTAATGGCTGTTCTAATGTATACACATGGTGCACTCCACAAAGTCACTGAATGAATCCACCTTGTGTGCATGACTGTTATCGTGTCGGCCTTGGTTATCATTGTGTTCAATGATGCAACAGTTTATCAAAGGTGACGCCAAGTGGGACAGAGTTTAGTTAGATTACTGCGCTATAATCTCCTGTGTATTTTACCATTTGCAGCTTTGTGCACTTTTTTTCTCTCGCTCTTGATAGGCGGCTGTTTTCAGCCACTGTATTGTTTGGTATTTAAACTGAGATTCAGGTTACAATGGTGAGAATGTGGCTATGTTCATGTGGAAAACAGACACCGCCGTGACTTTAATCCTTGTGCATCAGCACATGGTGACAGTGAAGCAGACAAAGACACGGGGTTAGATGGGGTCTCCTCCCATTGTTTACAGCTGTGAAATTGAAAATGAAACATTCAAATTCAGGGCAAGGGCAGAGAAAGGGGGATATCATGTTGGTCATGAAAATGTCAGTTTTCCAACCACTTAAAGTCAGTCTGACTGTTTACCATACCTGAGCTCACACATCACCACACCCAGAGTGAGCAAAGTCAGGATCAGTGTTCAGCACCAGTGAGGACACACAAGCAGCAGTGCCCTGAGGGAAGGAGGTTTACAAACACAAACACTGCAGATAAGGCTCCGGTGTTTCAAGGCTGACTTCAAGACAGCTGTTAAATCTTTACTGTGATGACATGACAACAGTACAGACAGTACAATTCAGAACAGCATGAATGATAAACCGACAAACCTTCTATGCCCCGCCCCCATGGTTACTGTTGCTATGTCTGCTCTCTCCTAGCATAAGAAAATCGTTTTTTTGTTGTTTTAGTTTTTCAGCAAAATTCTGGGAAACAATTGTTAAGATATATTAGAGAGACCACATAAGATACAACAACCTAGGAATATGTTGTCAAAGCAAAGGTAAATTAATAAAGTAATTAGCTAACACTATCTACCTCCCTGCCTGATGTTCATAGATAGCCTGGGTTGCTACTGAGAAGGAGAGATTGGTGTGGTTTGGCCACTATATGCAGGAATGTCTAATGACAGATCTTCAGGTCTTGGGCTTGGGGAAGGGGAAAAATTCAACACCACCCTCCAAACTTTTGGGATATCGGGTGTCGGACTTGCTTCAGCATATTGTTCTCTGCTGAAAGCTTGACAGAGCTCTTGTGCATAGTTGCGGTTGCTAAGGATAGGTAGGATCAGACAGTGACCGTTTGAGGGAGTGGCTTAGAGAAGGGTCAAAGCAGCTAGTTTTCATATCTGCGAATCTGAAACTAAATGTGTTCAAATGACACAATTTGTCAATCAAAAGGGAGCTTCTGATTGATGTTAAACAATTATTCAACCAGTCACTGAAGCTCAAGAACAGTGTAACAGCACACTTACCTGCAGCTACCAACCAAAGCACTGCTATGCTAGTGTTGCAGTAATTCAAGTAGTTCAATGCTGTGATTTCAGTCACAGAAATACAACAGTAGACATGTGTGAATGACTCCTAGCGCAGCGATCAAGTGTCTGTAATAAGATGCCGTGTCTTTTGGAACAGGGAACACTGTCAGCAACCTGATTATGATTCTCCCTCCCATCTGCGGGGCCATACAGACGTTTCAGAACGGCCTAGAGTTTCGCTACGTCTGCTCTTTCCTGGGACTGGCAGGTCAGTGTGTGAATCACCTGCATCCACATCTGTGATAGTGCTGAAGAATGTTAGTCAGCATATAACAGCCTAGAGATAATACCTGGAAAGATGTCTAAGCTCTGAGTTTGAACATGTTGTGTGTCGCCCAGCTGTCGGTGTCGGTTCCTGGTTCTTCCACATGACTCTGCTGTATGAGATGCAGGTGAGCAGAGCAGCCCTGTGCCATCTGAATGTAAAGCCTTGAAATGATCTTTTATCTTTGCTACAACATCCTGCAGTGACATACTCACGTGTGCTTTCTCTCTGTCTGCAGCTACTGGACGAGTTGCCAATGATTTACAGCACATGCGTCTTTGTCTACTGTCTGTAAGTGGATCAGCCTTTTGTTGAACCAAGTCTCATGGTCAGTGAGAACAGATGTGGTCTGATTGTGTCTGAAGCAGTGAATCCCTGTCCACTGCATTTAATGGATCTGCTGCTTTGTGTCTCTTTCCTCTTCCTCTGATAAAATCGTTTGTCTCATTCCGCAGATATGAGTGCTTCAAGCAAGAGAACAGCAGTAGCTTATTTCCTATTATAATATTATTCATCTTCAGTGCCTCAGTTACTGCAGTGAGTCTTCACTCCCACTACATTGTGGTTGTTTACTTTGAGTCATTTTGTAGATGACATGTAACCCCCTAACCATGTGTTCATATTCTGCAGGTGTACTTGCAGTGGAAGGAGCCAGTTTTTCACCAGGTAAGGGTGTGTGTGTGTGTGTGTGTGTGTGTTTTTGACAACTTGCCCATTATTTGCCATTAGAAAGTGGACCACTGTGACACTAAATACTGAACAGTAGTGATGAAGCTGTTGTCTAGATGAAGATGAAGTTTACTAATCAGCAGAGATTCATACCCACACTGACACTGTTCCTGTTGGAAAGTGAAGTGGGTGTGGCTTTATTTATAGAGTTAGAATCACTGATATTAAAACCAAAATGATGAAGTGCAAATGAAGGGACATTGATTTCAGTTTGATCATCATTCACAGGAAAAACAACTGTAGAAGAGTCCAAAAAAGAAAGAAGCAATCTTAATCTTAGGTCTAATTAAAGCTGGGGTTGGTAATCCTGGAGAGCTAGCAAGAGAGCTAGCAAGATTTGAAAATAGCACCTCCTCTGAGTTCCACCCCCCTCCTCCCCCTCCCGTCAGTGTGTACGTCCAAGCCACGCCCCCACAAACTGGAACGCACCGCACGAAAATGAGAAGCGGCAGGAGGAAAACTATATATATATATATATATATATATACTATAATATATTCAACACTAGCGTCACCGACCCGTTTTAAACCCACAGAGAAGCTAATATTAGCATTAGGCTAATACAAGCTACAAAAGTAGCTACGTTAGCAAAAGTTACACATTTCATAAAAATAACAAATCCTCCCCGAAGCAAAGCATATAATTACCTGTCCAACAGAAAGAGAGCAACCTCAGCATCACTTCAAATCCCTCAGTTGTCTCCACAAAAGCAACACCGATGTTTACTCTGGTTTGACATCTGGCTTTATCCAGAGCCTTTTTGTTAGCAGCCTTTTCAGCCTCCTTTCTCTTCCTTGCCTTTTTCTCGGGGCGAGCCGTTACAAGTAACGCTGGAAGTAGTAACTGGGGCTGCATTTTCTCAGCCATTGAAATCCGTTCTGCTGTAACTCTGTACGCTGATTTCTTCTGGCAACAGCGACACGTGAAGATTGTGCACACGCGTAGGAGACAGGGATCGAGGGGGGCGGATACAGAACTAGACATGAAGGCATCTGATTGGTTTTTGCTCTTCGCACCGAGGAGCTTGGATTGGTCGGAGTTGTGTCAGTCCTGCAGCTGCCACAGAGGACTGATTATTTTCGTTCCTTTTTCTGATACATAATGTATTGATTACTCAGAAGGTAGAAGGACCATTTCACCCAGTATAACAGAAAGTGTTTCTGAACAGGATTACCAACCCCAGCTTTAATGATGTACTTCAAATCTGTCATCCTGTAAAAGGCTCAATAACACGCTTTCAATCTTTGAACTCAGTTACATTCAAGGAAACTAACTTGTAAGATGGAAGGCAATGTGGTAAAATCTGTTAATAATAATGAAATGTGTCTGTGCCTCTTTCAGGTAATGTATGGTGCTTTAGTGGCATGCCTGGTGATGAGGTCCATCTTCATCGTTACCTGGTAAGCTTTTGAAATCGTTGCCATAGCAAATTGTTTTTTTGGTTGATATTTCTTGGAGTAACATCCAGCTGAATTATTTTCTCTGTTTGTGATGTCTCACCTTCAGGGTGTACCCCTGGCTCAGGCCACTGTGTTACACCTCCTTAGGAATCTTTCTGTTTGGCTTCCTGCTTTGGAACATTGACAACATCTTCTGTGACTCACTGAGGTGAGGATCTGTGTCTGCATCAAAGTCCAGACACAAATGAGGAGAGACCAGGTGCCTGAGTCACTGAA
This sequence comes from Caranx ignobilis, assembly GCA_021432705.1. Classification (NCBI taxonomy): domain Eukaryota; kingdom Metazoa; phylum Chordata; class Actinopteri; order Carangiformes; family Carangidae; genus Caranx; species Caranx ignobilis. The sequence goes on from MU269980.1 coordinate 2,556,409, forward strand.
CCAACACATTTAATGTGCAATAAGAACTGTTTCTATTAGTGATCGACCAATATGTTTTTTCAGGGCCGATACCGATTATTACTGGCTATTTAGAACTGATACTGGTTTGCAGTAAAGATTTGGTGTCCTGGGATTAGACTGAATGTAGTTTTTTGCACTGTGAAAATCTGTGATGAAAAGACCTTACATTTTTGTAGAATAACACAAACCTTGGTTAAAATGCCTTCAAGCAAAACAGTGCAGGGATCTTCCAGCAGAATTTCTTAAAGTTCACTGAAATAAATAAATAAAATAGCTCCTTGATTTTTTTTTTATAAAATCAATACATAGAAAAACTGAAAAACGAACCAATCGGTGAGGGCTGTGGGCAGGACATTGTTACACAGCCAAGAGCGGTGTGTTCAGGCAGAGAGACGGCCACATCAAAGCCATCGGTTATCTGTTTAAAAAAAAAAAAAAACGGCTGATGCTGATAATCAGTTGACCCCTAGGAAATTAACTTATGCAGAGGGCATGATGCAGGTGTAGGACCTGCTTCATATTTATTTATAGTTTTTTTTTTTTACAAATATTACCCACCTTTTCTCACCTAGGTCAGATTTTTTTCTTCAAAACTATACACAAATCTAAACATTGTGCACATAAATGCGAAGTGTCACATATCTGCTGTGATCACTCTCCAGATTAAACACATATTTGCATCAAATGCCAGTCACTTTTTTCACTGTAGTTATTTTTTGGATACACCATGTACACCATGTCTTCCAGACCCCACTGAAACGCTGCATATCATATTTTTCCCCCAAAATGTAACGTACAGTATTGTACAGCAGGAAACAATATATATTGGAAACAAATATATATATATATCCCAATCCTGTTCCTCTCTGACGATGTGACTTTGTCCTCCATACCTTTGCCTTTACTCTGTAGAAGATAACAGTGACAAATGGTGTGGGGGCGTGTACAGTATGCAGGAGAAGAATATGTTTTAGCAGTTGGCTTTATCATAGTACAGCATGATAACCATCCCTTTCTACAGTGCAGTGCTATAAATCTGTGGCGAATAAGTACAGTAAAACCTATGTAATACAATGTAGTAGGTACTTTACACTAACAGTACTGCTGAGGTGATGACCCATACTGTGATCTATGGATACTGTACAACAGGCATGTCCAAACTATTCCACAAAGGGCTGTGTGGCTGCAGGTTTTTGTTCCAGCCTATCAAGAGCACACAGTTTGACCAATCAGCTGTCTGAAGACTGAGGTCAGTTGATTAAATGAGTCAAGTCTGGTGTGCTGCTGCTTTGTGGGATAGTTTGGACATGCCTGCTGTACAACAACTCACATCAGGTTGGATTTTCAGGCCTAACAGTTCTAACGCACTAATCAGCTAAACAATTAGTGTTTGCACAAGTAGGGTGTGACACGTGCAAATATGTGCAGCATTCTGATTGGTTGTCTTTGGAAAAAGGCAAGCAGGTTACTCTGTTAGATTTGTGATACAGAAAACAAAGTTAAACACTGGGAACTGGTTTATGCTGTTCCACAGCTGGTGTGTGGTTGTGCTCTTTGAGAGACAGGCCTCAGAAATAGTTTGATATAGAAAATGTTTACGTATAAGGGGTCTAAAAAATGCAATTTGTGTTTCAGAGCCATCAGACAGACACTGCCCCCTGGTGTTGGAGTTGTGACACAGTGTCATGCCTGGTGGCACATCTTCACAGGCCTGGGATCTTACCTGCACATCCTCCTCAGGTAAACTAATACAGGAGCAGAAGCAGGCGGTCTTGTTGTCAGATATGTTCATGTGCTGAGATCAAATGTTTGTTTCCTCTCAGCCTGCAGATCAGGTCAACCTACCTCAAGTTCAGACCAAAAGTAAAGGTATGTTCACCTCTTTTGCTCATGTTGTAGCTTTAATTTATTGTTTCATTCATTAGTAATAGTTTTGTTGTGTCCTGTGTTTAGTTTGTGTGTGGAGTGTGGCCCACGCTCCACATTGAACCACAGAAGACGACCTGAATCGATGTGGCTGGGACCAACTGAAGGATGGTGACTGCCACATCCAAACACCATCAGCAGCACAGGGACCCACTGCTGGGCCTTCAGCCCACAGGCAGGGTAAAGACGGACCGCAGGACCACACTGCAGGGGAGCCTTTGGCTCTGCAGTGTGGGGATTTATTAAGTACTGTATAGCACTGATTCCATTTTTTTTTTTTTTTTTAACGGGATTTTTTTTTCATCAATCATAATTTATTAGACTTTAGATTTTTGTAACTTCATTTAACTGTGATAATTTTGTTGTTTCCTTCATTTTCAGTGCAGGTAAGATGTGTGGTGCACTGTTGAAGGGGTTCTGGATGACAGCTTGATTAGGGTTTGGGGGAAGGGAGAAAAACAGTGCCATTAACTCAGAAATCACATTAGTACATTTAACCTTGTATGTTCAATTCTGTGAAAGTATGAAACTCTTTAACCTGGAGGTATTTAAATAGATCCGCAAACTAGAACTAAGACAATTACTTCTGTATATTTAAACATGTAGCTGAGGGAGCTGTACGTACACCTCAGTGCTGTCATATTCATATTCATATCATTTTTATGGGATAGTGTCCAGCAGCTAGAAAGTTCAGAGTGGTACTGAGTTAAATATTGTTTCATCTTTCTTTTTTTTTTTTTCAAAATATGGAGAAACTGGAAATATTAATTTCTCTTTTTGTTGCCAAAGTTGCTCTGAGATTTTAAACAGTCCTGTAATGTGTGAAACATGTTCATGTTTTACTTCACTACAAGCAAACAAGAAAAAAGCACTAACAGATCCTGGTAGGACATGACTACACTGGTTTAATTTGTTCCAGGACTGAATTAAACTCTGCCCAGCTCGAGTCTGCGGACTAAGACTTTAGAGCCACCTTTCAAGCTCACACATGCTTTGTGTCAGAATGACAATGAGCCTCCTCCAGGGAGCAACATCTTCAGGGTCATCAGGCATAAACAATACAAAATTACTGGAAAAGCATCAGGTTAACGCCACTCAAGCCATTACCAGAGAGCACAGAGGGCAGTGGAGTTGAAGCCCAGCTAACAAAGCCAGCTATGAGAGACTACCTGTATGACATACATTTCCTAATATGAACTGATAGTGTTCAGTCAAGGGACCATGTGAATGAGTGGAACATCTCTGAATAACGTCAGGGACACACAGGGGCAGGTTTTAATATGGTTTATGTCCACAAAATACTGACTTCCTTTATCAACAGGTACTTCAACGTCTCCCCACAACACTGCTGCATTTTATTTATTATTCTTATTTATTAGTCCTCTTCCTTTTCATACCATGGGGTTAAGCTGAAAAGTCAAATGGCACACCACAGTTTTTGTTAATATCTCTATGAAGTTTATGATAAAACCACTAAGTGGCAGAAATTCCCAGCTTATTTCAAATATTGCCACTCATTCCACAGAAAACTACCTAGCCACCATAAGCGCTTCAAATCATTGCCTCAGTTTTGTTGTCCTGGATCTGTGGTATTAAATGAAGGGCTTTTTTATTTACAATATTTATTTTGCTACTGTGAATTTGTGGACATGTGATGGAGTAACTGGAAAACTGGAAGAACACTACTGATATATGGAGATCAGCCATAATATAATGACCATTTGTATCATCTCACTAGAATGGCATCTGTAAGAGGGTGGGATGTAAGCAGCAGGTGAACATTAAGTCCTTGAAGTTGATGGTGAGGCATGAGGAACAAGCAAATACATCTAAGTAGCTTTGATACTGGCCAAATGGTGATGGTTAGATGACCAGAGTGTCTCCAGCACTGCAGATCTTGTTGGGTGGTCTAAGGAAGGACAACCGGTCAACTGGCAACAGGGTCAGAGGCACCCAAGATTCATTGAGGTGCATGCAGAGGGTAGGGTAGCCCATGTTGTCTGATCCCACTGAGGAGCTACTGTAGGACAAATGGCTGGAAATATTAGTGCTGGTTCTAATAGAGAAGATGTGACAACCCATAGTGCATCATATCTTACTCGGGATGGAGTTTTGTGAGCAGACCTACCTAAACATTATTGTAGACGGGGTACAGCTTTTCATGGACGGCAGTGGTCTCTTTCAGCAGGATAATGCATTGGTGGTTCAGGAATGGTTTGAGGAACACACCAACAAGTTCAAGGTGTTGACTGAATCAGCCAGTGCAACGAATACATCCAGTATGTGGGATCTGATCAGATCTATGGAGGCCCCATCTTGCAACTTACAGGGTTTAAAAGGATCTGCTGCTAATTTCTTGGTGTCAGATGCAAGACACCTGGAGTCCAAGTCTCAACAGGTCAGATCTGCTTCAGCTGCAAATCTGGAACCCATACAGTATTAGGCAGATGGTCATGATATGATGGCTGAGTCAGAGTCTATTTGTGTAGCCTGCTCTGTGTACCATCTCCTGAGACAACATGTTTTCATTATGCACAGATAACTTTGATACGCTTGGGTTCAATCACCTGTTCAACCACAGTGTCAGAAACCTTTATAAGCACATATATTATAAGTATGAAAGATGTGTATTAATGTGTATTTATGTTCAGATGTCAGTGTGGAGCTATTGCTGCTCCTCAACACATGTGAGCGACCGTCAAAGAGGGTGCCTTATTGTTGTCCTTACAGTGTAAATGAAGTTGCCTTGATGTCTGTGATGAACCATTGAAAGTCTCTGCTTGATTCTTTCTCCTGTCAGTGGATTTGATGCACCTCTCACATAGGAACATCATGGTGACAAGTCGTAATGCAGTTCTCAGAACAGTTTATCTTTTCCACACACAGATCAGAATTTCTCATAGTGTTTGTACAGATTTACATCGTCTTCATGTTGTAGCACTCAAGATGTTTGCTCATTGTGTTGATGCATTCCTCACCTGACTCAGCACATGAAAACAGTTTGTACCTTCACAAGACAGAAATGGCAGACGTGTTGTCTATATACATAAGTTTATGTGGTGTTAAATTTACTCTGGTTTTCTCTCACTCTCAGTTATTGATCCCATCTTCTCGCTGTTTTTCTTTCTTTTTTTTTTTTTTTTTTACAACTGCATTCATACATTTTCTAAATCAAGTCTCATTATAAAACACTGTCAATCAAGTATTTGCACCAAATGCCAAACACTCTCTCCACTATAGTGATGTTGGCAAACTAAATGTTAAAGTCTGGATGAACCCAGTTCTGAATCTAAAGCTCTTGGTCTGTGTCCTACATGTCCATTGAGCATTCTGTTACTGACAGTATGGTGATCTGCTCAGGGGACATAGCAAACACTGATACAGTGTTGTTTTGGAAGCTTTTACACAGGTGATTTAGTGTGATGAGAAATGTTGGTTCTGATGTGAGAGTTGCATTAAAAAAAAACTGTAACATTAAATAATGTGATCTGTGGCTCAAAGTGGCAATACTTGATGTTGAGACCAGAACAGCCAGTGTGCCAGTCTCTAATAAAGCCCTGTATTGTCCAATAAAAGAAGATTTCAGTTTCAGTTTGGTTTTGCTTGTTTGGTTGTTTTTTCTGGCTTTATTTTATGTTGCTTTGTCATATTGTTTAGACCTATGTATTAATATCACCAACCTGCTGTCATCATGTGGACCTCACACTGTATATTAATATGGGACAAAGTGAACATGATCAAACTAGTTTAAAAAGATGGTACATAAGATGATATCTCACTGGTTATATTTTTTATTACTCATGGATCCTTGGGAAGTGGGAGACACAAAGGAAGTGCCCATGTCCAGATACATATACACACACTAACTTTGAGTAGAAGTATATTTGAATTTACAGAAATAATTTAAGAAAACACAAAAATGCCCCACGAACATTTAAAAATTGGACTAAATGTTTCATCATCATCATATATCATATGCTCAAATTTTATGGATTCTAAAGAAAGGTTTGAAAAAAAGTTAATTGACAACAACAATTCTTCCCCACAATCGCTGCTACATGATGGATGTTAGTCAGAGCAGAGCTCTGGTTCCTGTGGCATCACTGTGTTGAATAAAGTTCCCTGTGAGGCTTCATCTGAACTAAAGAGGGAATAGAAAAGTTGGGATGGCCACTAGAGGCAGACAACGAGCTGACTAGGAGCACTGAGAAACATTCTGCTGCTCTACAGTCAAGCCAGTGCTGCTGTCACCGTCACTGCATCATGATGATGATCACAGTGTCTGGAACACACTGAACTGACTGAGGTGCAGAGTCTGTAGCTGTGACTAAAGTCTTGCTGTGGGCTTGTTTCCACATTTCAATGGATTTCTTCACTTTTCCTCACAGACACATCTCAGTTCTGTCTGTGAGAGAAGTGCAGAACTGTCACTGACACTGTGGAGGATTAGAGGGATCTGATGTAATTCCCCAGAGCCAAGGGTTAATCTGTGACTGCTGGGCCTGGAATAGATCTCTGAGAAGACCTTACTCATCTGCTCTACCTGTTTGCCAGGTGTTGGCAGCGCAGGGTCTGCTGGATCTCCAGCAGTGACACATGTTACATAACCATGTTTATTATATAACTGTTACAACGATGAGTTTAGAAGCCCTGAAGAGAAGAGAAGAGTAGAGTAGATGACAACAGAGCTTGCGTGCTGATGAAACTGCTCCACAGCATGCATGACTGTCATCTTCTGTTTTTGACTTTGAGAGGAGACAACGGTGCAAAAAAAAAAATGAAGTGAAATAAATCCTTTTAAAGAGCTGAATTAGTACATCAGACAGTAGGTGACAATACTCATACTCATTTCTCCACCTCCTTCTACATCAGTGACCAGGGACGTCCTGCACTGTGTGCTGAAGGACACGCCACAGACAAACAATACTACTGACAGCGGAGTACTTCATAACCCCTCCTCCTCCTCCTCCTCCTCCTGTCTTCTGTCCCTTTAGTTGTACAATTACAATTGCTGTCCCCTTAATAATGAGTTTAGGAGCTCCAATTACATGTTTATAAATGATTTATAATGTTTGCTAAAGCTTCACAGGTCAGTTCTACGGCAGTGATATTTCAGATTCATTAATGGTGCCAGTTGGGCTACAATGTAATCATCTCCACAACAATAACAGTCATCACTCCCTCCTTGTCCTCAGCAGTAGTAAACCTGCTCAGGTGCATTTACCCAAGATAGAGTCACACACTGTATAAAAGAGCACTTTTAAACCCAGAGGTTTGTACAGCACGAGGACTAAAAACAGAGCAGTGTCGACACTTTGTGCAGTGTGCGTCTCAGCTCCTCCCACGCCGTACAGGACAGATTACAGTAAACTCTCCTGTATGAGAGCTGATGGTTTTCCTCACTCTCCTCTGACTATAGTGACACTGGGTTTTATTAGTGAACACTGAGTCATATCTACTCCTCCTGTAGCTGGTGGTACCTTCACTGACCTGATCAATGGCCTGGTGAACTGCAGCAGAGAAGAAACAACATCATGGAAACATCCATGGGGATAAGTGATCAGGCTTAAGACGGTTTCTTCAGCAGGAGAGAGCGGACTGAGGTAGGTGTCTCATCGGATTAGCTTCACAGAACGCTCATCCAACTGGACACTGTTTTCACTTTTTTCACATATATATTCACAATTCAGATCTGAGGCTCCTTCATTTATATCAGTGTTTGGCTCATTAGAGCAGGAAAAGGATTGAGCCGATTGATTTCCTCTACATACATTGCAGTAGCTGTGACAGTTTGTCTGTGTTCTTGTGTGAAATAAGAGAAATTACACAACACTGCACAGTGTCACTACACATGACTGGGACAGACAAAAACACTGGCTCAGTGTGTGTGTGTGTGTGTGTGTGTGTGTGTGTGTGTACATACAAATTACAGATGGTTACATAAACACCCACTGCCCAGCAGACAGTCAACATTTGGCTAATGGAGACTTTGGCCAAGGCTGATTCATTCACCTGTTGTTGTTTCTTTGATTGAAGGAAAAAGGTAAAGCATCGCATCCCAGTGCTGACATTGTCATCTTTACAGGTGAATTAAGCTATAATCAGTCTGCTCTGTCCTTCAGAAGATAACATTCAGGTTTCTTCGACCTGTACTTGCAGCAGCTCTTTCACCAGCCATCTGACTTGAATCATCTTTAACTGACATGTTGCTGATGATGTGCAGGACCAACACTTGAACTAGCGCAGGTCCAGGTCCTCTGGCTGAAAACCAGAGCTGAACATTATTACAGCAGCTGTGACAGCAGCTGTGACAGCAGCTTTGTCTCTCCTCTGTGCTCTCTCTCTCTCTCTCTCTCTCTCACACACACACACACACACACTGTGGATATTAGAAGCTCTATTTTTGGCTGAATCCACTAAATGATTCAGGATGATATTAACGCACATATATTTCATGAAGGGGTAAAAATGGAAGCAGGTGACAGTGACCGAGATAAAAGGCTAAGAATAGACCATGACTCTGTGGTAGCTGGTTAAATGAGACTTAGTGGATTATTGTCGTATTGTTCAACCAATACGTTCTGTGACAGTGAGACACCTGCAGCTTCCAATCAGGTTACCCATGGAGGCGTTCAAAGAAGTACACTGCAAGCTTATGAGACAAAGCTGTCACACAGGTGAACCTGGGTGGATGAGGGGGTCACCTGGGGGAGCGGAGGAGCTCTCAGCTGTATTAGGCTGTCTGATGTTAAAACATGTTAAAAGAGCTTCCTGCACAGAAACGGTGGAAAAGGCAGCAGTAACAGCAGGATTTACACTCAAACATCAGAGCTGGACAGCACGGGTCCTGCTGCAGTAGGTACATTACATTACTGACCAAATACAAACCAAGTGTAGGAGGAGCAGGTTGATGTTCTTGATGTTCTTCATAAAGACCTTCAGTCATCTGGTGTTTAGATGATAACGAGGAGCACTATAGCAACATCTCCCATTGTTCATGAAGTGGTTTTGAAGGTCGTAGAAGACCCTGCAACATGTGGACAGGAGCCAGACAGTTCAGGGCTTGTATCTTTTGGAGGAAGTTGTCTACAACAGTTACCAAAGGACTCACCTTCAAAGTTGAGCCAGTCTAACACAGTCTGGTCTGTGGAGAACTGGAGACATTTTATGAGGTCATCCATTTGTGTCAACTCATCTTTGTGTGTTTGGCTTAATGGGTGTCGCTATCTTGTTGCCAATTTCCTTTTGAGGATTAATAAAGTAATTCGTATCTTGGTATTTTGGAGCCAGAAGACACGGTACACCCACCTACAGCAACCTGACCACTAACACCATTAGCAATATCAGGCTATGGTAAACTTTCTAGCCAGCTGTTTATAGTCTGAGAAGGTAATCGTGTATAAGTTGTCAAAAATCACATATATGAGCAGTACCTTGTGAGGTTCAAATATGTCCAATGTATTCTGAGATTGTCAGTCAAATCAGTATCACAGAAAATGAACAGACTTCAGATCAGCTGCTGCCTCAGGATGTGAGTCTGTTACAACCTCTGTCTCTCTCAGCTGTTTTATTTGACATTTCTCTTTTGATATGTGATACTGTACTGAAGGTTCTTGTCTTGTGACAGTGAACTTCATCCTGGCCTCCATCCACAGCTCTGCTTTATTTTAAATTTGTTAGTGTCATGGTTCGGGAGCCTCTCTGTTAAGAATAAGAACTCCTTGAATCAAATTGTGAAGCGGTCAGGTAAGCTGAACCCCTCTTCCCTGTGTACCCAACAGTTACAGCAGATAGCCACGACCATTTTAAATGACAGTTCACATCCCCTGCACAGTGAGTTCCAGCCTCTCCCCTCTGGACGGAGGATTTTAGTCCCAAGATGTAGAACAAAATGGTAGAACAAAAACAGTTTTTTTCCCGCCGCAGTCACACTGGTAAACACGCTGTAAACACACGTTGTTTTGATTGTCTCGACTCTCGACTGCAGAACTAGTTTACCCTTGAGTATTAATAACGTAACCTGAACCTGAACCCGTATTGTATTCAATACAATATGAGATAGAAATTAAGTAATGGGATGACTGTAAATGTTTTGCTGCATGTGGGCAATCCTGTCAGCAACAGATTGTTTCTAAAATGGCACTTGTTAGTCTAACTGTGATTAATCTTTGTCCTGTAAATGTTTACATGCTTGGGACCAGGGAGAGTTAGCCCAGCAAACACTCAACTAGCCAAGGCAACTGTAATTCACATTAGGCCGACCTTTAATATTGATTTTAAATGCTCCTGATGATGTGACGATGATGTGCAAACAGCTCAAGGTTACTTCCAGTGACTGATCCTGTCACTGTCTGACTGACCAGCCTCTAATCTCCTGTTGCCCTCTCTGCTTCACCTGCCTCGTCTCAGTTCTCAGTCCCTGACTATTAGCTGTGCCTCTGGGGCTTCTGTCTGGGTTCTGTCAAGGTGTGCACCTCAACAACTGTTGTGAACGATTGTGTGGAGTGTTGGACTTTCCTGTTGGTTTCTGGAACCCTTGTCTGTCGATGACCTACGTGTATGCACAGAGCATGGTACCACTGAATCTTGAATTGTCAACACAGCGTGTCTGCATTTCCCACACCCCAACCCACCTGCTTCCTGGATCCATTTCCCCTGGACTTTTCACCTGTGAGCAGAACTGTGTTCTCCTAAATCCAACATCTGGGCACATAACACACCAGTTACAGTCACTTAAAGTCACCTCTGCACTGGCTTCACATTTCAGCCCAGCAGTCTACTGTTTCTATATCCAGTCTATGGGCCACCTGACGACAGAAATCTGAGGTTTAAAGGCCTTGGTTTAAAAGTGGTATTGTTAGTTGTTGACCTGAGCTGAGATACCTACTACAGTGCATTTAAGAGTGTAATCATCAGGCTCTCTCTGTTGTATTATTTTTTTTATTTCCAGCACATGGTAAATCTAGGCTGGGCCATGAAGGATCCAACTGGGGCCTTTGAATTAGAACAGTCTAGTTGTCCCACTGACACTGACGGTCCTCAGATGCAGGCTCTGAAGGACACAGCCCCTCTGGGATACAGCTCATGGCTTCCAGTTTCAGTTCTCAGGTTTAGCTGTGACTCTTGAGAATCAGGCTCATTTTCTTTAGTCTATTCATACCGGATACTTTCACAGTCATCTGGCAGAAGATGAGTCAGGTGTCTGAGGCGGTCTTACCATATGATGACCTCAGTGTAATGACAGCACCATGGTAGGCACAGTCACAGAGACAATAGGCCAACAGAGCTGGACCCTGTCATTCCAGCTCCAGGATGGGGTCAGGTCAGCTCCTCTAAATACAGGAGAGAGTTGTTTATCCTCAGCAACAACCAGTAAACAGAGAGAGGATGCACACACAGCATCTGCCTCCTGTTGTAGGCCGGTGTGGAAGCTGCTGAGATCGGTACTGAATCCTGAACAAACACCCTCTGATCCCCTGAGAAAACCTGAGGACACGCTGCATAACACCAATCATGATACAAGTACTATAAGACATTGGGGCTCAATACTCAGAGAGTATTTTGATGATTGTTTAGCTGGACAGAGGAGCAGTTTATTTAGACCCAACCTGTATCTATAGTGTGTGGATAATCACCTTGCAGCATGTTTCATTTACATCAGGTTTTATTTTCATCTGAAATGTGGAACAGTTTATTGAACGATGTAAGATGGCTAGAATGCAGCTGAGGTTTTTAGTGATGGTCTCAACATGCTGTTTAGTTGATAGTATAGCCTAATAGTAGTAATCAAAGCCCTCTAATAAAAATCAGACATCAATCACACAGAAAAGTCACATTGTGACATTGTGTTGTAGGCTATGTTTGATAATGAAACTCATGACACCACCAGAGTCATGTGAATGTGTCTTGATGGTGTGGAGGAGGAGCAGTGGACAAACCCACTGACAGAAAGTCAAAGGTAGAGTCTGGAGGTGTGTTGGTTGCAGTTTGTAAACAAATCATTCAAACTGGGCCCCTCCTCTCAGGCTCAACTGTGCAGCCACCTGCCCCTGACAGCAGCAGCAGCAGCAGTAGTTGTTGTCAGGACTGGAAAGAAAAGGAAATACAGTCCTAGTGAAACGCTGAAGCTGCGGGCCTGTACCCGGCCGTCACGGGTAACGGGAGCCTTGAGGACTATGCTGAGACGAGTAGGAGGGACGTTGTAATGAGCTGGGAAGCGGGCGGATGCTAACCGCTACCGTTAGCGGAAGTTAGCATCGATTGGCGGGTGTTAGCCGTGGGGATATTTTTTTTTCGTTAGATACGGCTATTTTAAAAGGGTTCGGTTTTAACGGGCCAATCGGCCTCCAGTCAAGCCAACGTCACCGGCTAACGGGCCAATTAGATGCCCGCTCATTGTGAATATTTATAAGATTCCGTACGGAAAAAAATCACATCCGGGACAGCTAGTGGGGTGTGGCCTGACCCAGCGCCCGCTAGCTGTCGCCTACTTGTGCTGCACGCAACTTCACCTGCTCTGTCATTGGCTGGAGAGAAAACACCGACCCTCCACCCAGAAACGTCCCCGTGCTCAACAAAACAAAGCAAAAGACCAGAATACAGGTGGAGGGAGGGGGCTCTGCAGACAAAAAAAACCTTTAAAAAACTTAAACAAACCAAACAAACTTAAACTCTGAGGAACTGTCAATAAAGCTGGACACTAGAACACCAGCTCTGTTGACGTCCTCTTGCAGGAGTTTTGACTCCAAACATGGCCCAGCGCCGTGAATCTATCTTAGTGTTGGCCGTGTGGTGTGTAAGTGTGTGTATGATGTGTGTATCCTGCAGGACTCCAGTCCTGCGTGCTGGCCCTCTGTATCCTGAAGGATTCCTGGTCCTGTGTGGGATGTTCATGGACTGGTGGTGCGTTGAGGCTGAAGGAGCATGGTAAAACACCAACCCTTACAGGTCTATGAGAAGCAGGTCTTTGTGTCCTTTGTCACTGGGATCTATGGTTGCCGCTGGAAACGCTACCAGCGTTCCCAAGACGACAGCTCCAGGGTAAGTGTCTTCTATTATTTTTCTGAATCGCTAAAACACTAATTGCTGCTGTGTGAATCAGTTGCTCAGTTGCCCAAACTCATTCACTGAATTGAAAATCCTTTTGACAAAACCATAAACTATTTTCACATAGTAAAACTAAACACAGTTTTCATGCAATAAAACACAGTTGTCACTGTGATGCTTAAAGGTAACAACAAGAGGCAAAACATTAGCACACAAAAAACACTTGTTTCTCATGATGTGAACACCAGTACGGACCACCTTAGAATGCAAGAAGACAAAGAGTGGCCATTTCTGATGACATTCAGACTGTCACAGACCATGTCCTTGTGCATGACATGACAATGAGGGAGGCAGGACAAAGGGTCCAACCAGCCAAACATCAGTAGATTCCCTGTGTCCATATTCAGAGATTTAGACCAGACAACAGCTACAGTCTACGTTACTGTACTGTTGTATCGAGTTGCTCTCACACTCTCTCCATATATATTTCAGAACATTACATGACAGATATTTTGCACATTCACTTTTTGAAAGACATCCATACTGGGGTGGGAGGACACCTCTGTTCGCACCCCAGCAGGAGAACACTGTACTTGAGATGGTCCATCAAAATGATGCCATTGCACAGTGTGAAGTGTAAATATGTTGATGCACAGCTGTGGCCTGAGCCAGCCCAGAGACCATGAAGCTCAGTGACTGCCTCATCAGTTGTGTACAGTCTTTCGATTTTTCTACCCTTTACATTGCATTAGGCTGTAGACTTTTGACTGAAGAACAGCCGTCCGTCGTTTAGAAATACAATCGCGGACCGCTTCTCATCACAGTCCGCACCGCGCAGAGGTTGCACCAGTTTGACTTGTTTTTTATTTGACAGAGTTTCACAGAAGTTTCTGATTGTTGTAGGAGTCTTTACATGTTTCTCCTTCTGCGACAGTAAATAGGGGACATTTACATTTTTACTGAATGACTATTGGAATAGTCGAAAATCATTGTCCATCCCCACTCCATGACAACATTGTTTGGCTTTGAGCACATGTAAAACTATTTTGAGGCGATGGTATGGTTTTGCAGGAAGAAGATTCCAAAATGTGTTTTAACAATTGTGAAAAACTAGCTTAGTTGACTAGTCAGAATACAGCCATGCCTGACTTGCATTGTTTCTGCGTCGTTTTTATGGTCACTTCAGTTTTTGATGATCAAACCATCAACTTTGAACTTTGATCCATGGTACATAGACTGTTCTGTATTGAATTATTGGGTTCTGTATCCTGTTGGGTCAATCCCCCAGTACAACGGTAGGTGATGTACTCTAGTAACCTCTTCCTCATTAAAACTTTTCACGTTTAAAGTTTATTCATTGGGGGGGTAGGAGGGGGAGAGAGACAGACAAACAGAGAGGGGGGAGGAGAGGGAGAGAGAGACGGGGGAGAGAAAGGGAGAAGGGGGGGCGAGAGGGAGAGAGACGGAGTGAGAGAGAGGGAGCGAGGGGGGGCAGAGAGGGAGGGAGAGGGAGAGACTGACTGGGGGAGCAGAGAGACAAACAGACAGGGGGAAGGGAGACAGACAGACAGATGGGGGGGGGGGGCAGACAGACAAACAAGGGGGGAGAGGGAGAGAGACAGAAAGATAGGGGGGGGGGGGCAGACAGACAAACAGAGAGGAGGGGGGGAGAGACAGCCAGACAAACAGGGGGGGGGGCAGGCAGACAGACAAACAGAGAGGAGGGGAGACCTCCAGACTTTACCTTTAACTATAAACAAATGATGAATTTCTAGTTTTATTCATTTGAGATTTTCCTTCAGTGTCTTTAAGACTCTCTTCAGCCGACTCTCTGCCTGGCTGCAGTGACTGAAAAGAGCAAAGTGAGGAACAGATTCAGAATGTGCATGTGTTCAGCAGGTGAACACTGTTACATGTGAGAGCTCAAGTGTCAGAAGATCCTCCTCCTCATATTGTACTGTGTATCACACTTCAGGTAGAAATCAGTGAGCAGAGCTGATGTCTGTAGAGAGGCCTGATGGTCACCGTGATTGTGTCAGCAGATTGATCTCAGTCAGGATTTTTTCCTCCAAGACAAGTGCTTTAGAGCTGGAATAGATAGACTGACAGAACGCCAACATTTCTGTGAGGATCTGTGGAGGCCATGATAGTGTCTGTGACAAGATTCCCACTGTTGTTTGGACAACGTGACACTGACTCAGTGCCAGTCACCTGACTTTCATAGAGCTGCTAAGCCAGTTAAAAACAGCCCCTGGTCCTTGTCACAGGTCATCCTGGCTGCCATGTTATTTCTACAGGCTGCAGATATCCCCTGATGCATTGCTCCTCCTCGGACTAACAGTGAGACCCTCCACAGCTTCCCCTGCAGCCAATAGCACCTGCACACAGCCTCTTATATAAGCTGCTGGACATGGACAGTCCAGGCATGGGTGGGTGCACTGATCAGCTCTGAACAGGATCTGTTGACTGGCCTATCATGCTCTACATCTCCCCTCACATGGCATTAGCTGCTAATCCTGTTAACTACTGAAGGAAGAGTCCTTGAGAGCTGCACGGATTCTCCTTGACACCTTTGTCCCACATGTGAAGTCAGAACCCTGAGGGGGAGTGACTTCAGCCCTGTGGGGTTGTTTGTGCACCATCATTGACCAAACTAAGTGTTAATGAAAACTATTATTTGGGTTAGGGTCAGGCAGAGGGTTAGGGTTAGGGTTGTTAGTCAGGAGGCTGAGGAGCTGTGGTGTCAGGTAACAGACACCAGAGATGTCATGCAGGAGCCTAGCTTTACACATTACAGTATTTGATTGAACTACTTGGTGCAGCACCTTGAGTGTGAAGGGCGAAAACAAAGCTTTTCAAATGTGTGAACACTGCAGGAAAGGTTAGACTGGGGCTGTGTTAGACACTGGGATTAAATGGACAGCTGCTGTGGCATATGATTTAAGTTGAAATGATCATTTCATTTTTGCAGTTTTTATTTTCACTTAAAAATATATAAAACTGTGACGTTTGTTTGGTTGTGTACCAAACACACATGTTTCTTTACTTCTTGAGAACATAATTTGTTGTCTGGGGCGTTTCCATAGCAACATGACACCTGCACAACAATCATATTTTACCTTTACCAAAGAAAGTGCAGCTCCTGAGATGTTGCACTTGACACTTGCAGTTCTGATTACATTGTGATTAATAGTGCAGTCCTAATTTGAATAGAATTCATTTATATAATTTCTAATCAAGTTAAAGTTGTAATTCACTTTCTATGAATTAATGAAACTGCACTGCATCAGTAGGCTAATTGTTTCTTTGGACACTTTTTGACCAAGTTGTGTCACTTGTGGCCCTGAGAATAACATAACATCCATTGTCTATCAACTTTTACTTTGAGATGGGGAATATCTTTTATTTATGTCAGGCAGAGACACGGTCATTCTGAGTCACATCTTTGTCCACCTGCTGAACATTATTAGGAATATTCCTAGTGTTTATAGTCTGGGTTGAAACAAACAGGTTCATATCTGACTGAAGCTGTTAAATGTTCCACTGTGGTTGGTTCAGCTCAGTATCTGAGTGGTTACAGAGGAGAGAACAGCTGTGGTGATAAACAGCTGTATGGGAGCTGAGGGGAACATCTGTCGGGTGGTGGTGTCATTATTAGAGTGGATGACTGGATCTTAAATGTGATAGAAACACATTGATTATATCGCAGCCTGTAGAGCTCTGTATTAAAGGAAGGAACTGACCGGTGAACTGTTTCCTCACAGTGGGAGTGTACCTGGTTCCTCCTCCTCTGCAGCTCCTTCCTTCTGCTTCTCTTCTGGACCTACTTCTGGTTGGTGGCTCAAAATGACTTCAATGACTTTAACTGGTGAGTCACTAACAGCTCTGTTGTTGATGAGCAGCAGGATCGTCATGTTTGATGAGGATCGATCACTTACCCTGCTCACCTCTCCACACCACAGGTCAGTGTACAACCGCTCTGGAGAATGGAGGGATGAGACCATCCCCATCTTCACATCCACCACCGTGGCTTTCAGCTACATCACCTTCTTACTGGTATGTGAATGACATAAGTATAAATAAGTTAATATCCAATACACAAAAGTAAAAATAACATAAATAGATAGTAAAATGCTAGATTTCTATGCTCATACATATATTTATTGTTTGATTTTTCTGTATTTCTGTGTCCGAACATAAGTAAGGTAGGAGGTCTAATCATCACTCTGAAGCAGGATCATTTAGCTGGGCAAACCAGACAGAAGGAAATGATTCTAATACAATCTCCATGCCACAGGTTGGATAGCAAATCTCAAACTAACCCCACACAGTGACTGGTGGAGCAGCAGCTTCTCCTGTTCCTCTAACTGTTCACTCACTGTCTCACTGGTGATTCCCAGTGGCACGATACACAGACCATCTCCTAATGGCAGTAGATCGACAGCATGAAGACACCATGCACTGTCTGACTGTCACCTGCTAATGGAAAAAGGCGTGGGCCAGTGGGACATGTGCATCCTGTCACTGGGGGTCAACGTGCTGCTGAAGTCTGCACGATGCTGCACGTCCTGCAGCAGCACGTCTGCCAGCAGCCTCCCACTGGAGACCATGGTGTGGGGTTAGGTTCACCCTGCTGACCAATCACACTTTAGACTGATGTTCACACTGTTTACCTACTTAACATACAGACACAGAAATGCAGACATAAAAGAAGGCACAATTAACAAATGTAGCGTTATTAATTTCAAATATAATAATAATAAGAATACATTTCACTTCGAGGTGCATTTCAAAGCTCAAAACCGTGGAAACAGATTTTCAGGATCTACTGCTGCTAAAAACAGTGAACTATCATTGCTGTGTGGAGTTGGAGTGTGGAGGAAGGGTGTTCACATCTGACTGAGGCCTCTTTATATTATGTTGAGAGATGATGATGAAAACTGTCCCAGATAGTAAAAACACTCACTCTGTCTATTCCACCAAGAATAACCTGAATCTAGTGCTGGAAGATACTGCAAACCACAAACTAGCCTGATCTACAGTGTGTGTATCATTCCCTCGTATTATATTACCAGTCTTTATTGGCTGGTGTTGGTCAGTCAGGTCTGTATCTCATTGAACCCTGGTCCTGTTCCAGGTCCTGGCTCTGTTCCACATCTCCCTGGGCCAGCAGCTGAACCTCTTCTGGGTCCACAAGGTTCTGTACCTCACACCTAACACTGTCTCCATTAATGTCCTCCTCACACTCATCTGATCTTGCACCTGACTCCATGATTGTGTCCTGTCCACAGATTGGAGTGCTGGCCACACTCCTCACCACCATCTCAGGTGTTGTGACTGTGGATGACCTGTGGGGGGACGAGTGGGACATCCTGCTGGTGTCTCTGCAGGTCAGTCAAAACTACACATCACATTTAAATCCTGTTCAACCTGAAATCTCATTATCAGTGAAAGCTGGATGTTGACATTTTCAGTGTTAGAGGAAAAAAACACATCACATGGTTTATATGACACACTTCAAAGAGCCTGTTTGCCTGATACAAATCTGTCAGTCTCTGCTGCTTTCTAATAAATAAGTACATTAACACGGCTCTTCTCTGTCTCCAGTCCACAGCTCCGTTCCTGCACATCGGAGCTCTGGCCACAGTCACAGCCATCAGCTGGTTGGTAGCAGGATATGTGGTCCGCAGAGAGAGATCCAGTAAGACCCAGTGATCCACCAGGATCAAAGTCTTTGCTTTATGAAAAGGAGTTCATTTCTCTGTCAAACCTCACATATTCTACATTTGAGATATACTGTGGCTTTAAAAACCTAAAACCATCTCAGTGTAGTTTGGATCAACTTTAGACAGACTGCACTTTCAACCATGTGGAAGCTAAATGTCAACTTGACCAAGTCCATATGGCTACACTGTGTCCTTGTCTGACCATGAGTGGAGCTGCTGCAGTTGTAGTGTTCTGTTTCATACAGCAGCAGGCCCAGGCTGTTGTGTTGAGTGTGTGTTAGTGGTCACATCACCAGGAGGAGGATTTTCAGGGAAAGAGAAGATCGTCTCCCACTGGAGGAAAACAACAGTCTCTTTGTTCCTCAGTGAAACCGAATGGTTTTTATTTGGACCTCTTTGTTCTTCAGCAATATTTATGATAGTTCTTGTTTAAAGGTGATGTCAGAACATGTGGAATATTTCATCACAATCTTAGTAAAGATGCAGTAAAGATATGTGTGTGTGTGTGTGTGTGTGTAAAACCTCTCTCCTCCCTGCTGTTCAGATTTCCAGGTGATGGTGTTGGTGATCTACATCATCATCCTCCTGGCTGTCTACGCAGCACCACTCACCTTCACCTGCCCCTGCATCATGGACCGCCACAGCCTCGGACCCCGACCTGACATCATCGGACGACGGGGAGCTCCGATGGTGAGCTGCTCTGTCCTGAGACTTCACCATGTGATCCAGTTGACTGTTCAAATGATACCTGTCTGTTGCTCAGTTACCAGTGTTGATATCAAACCATGGTGATGGATCAGAGTATGACCTGGGCTGTGTGGAAAATTAAATCTGAGATAAACTGATCATGGATATGTGTTTTGGCTGCCTCTGTGTCTTGTGTCTGCTCCAGCTGGCCCCAGAAAACACCATCGTGTCCTTCAACAGAGCCCTGCAGCAAGGAGCCGGCTCCCTGGAGGCCGACGTCACCATCAGGTGATTAATCACATGTTAATGACATTTTAATGCTGAGTTATTCATATTTAATTGACTCTGCCCTGAAGCTCCACGTACATGTCGATTAATAGAAACCACTAAATTCACTGTGTGTCTCTCGCAACAGTGTGGATGGAGTTCCTTTTCTCATGCGAGACCACACACTGAGGCGAACCACAGATGTGAGCAAGGTGTTTCCACACAGGCAGTTCGATGACGCCTCCTTCTTCAACTGGACTGAGATCCGCTCTCTGAACGCAGGCCAGTGGTTCTTGCAGGTAATGAAATCCATCTCATCTGTTGACTGCTGATGGAAACGCTGCTACTGCTCTAAAAGGGAATTTCTATTAGAATCTATCATTCACATATTCTGAGGTACATTTAACAATATGATGCAATAACAAAGATGATGTTCCATTTATTCTATTCTCAGCTAACATTGGAATTAGCATCTATTTACTGATCAGTCTCAAAGGAGCATGATTTCAACATCAGACTTAAACTATATTCCCCTGATTTATTTCTGGAGTCTGTGTGCCAACATGTGCAAATGACAGGAGTGCAGGCCCCCTTTGTCTGCTGATAGAAGCCACCGCTCCTGTGGTGTGGTCCATTCTGACCAGAACACCATGTCCAGTCAGAAATGGCAAAACTGTGCCTCAGTGCCAGCCTGGAGGTCAGGACAGTTTATGTGAACACGTGGTTTATCTCTGTGCGTGGCTCCTCGGCCTGCTAGAGAGGAATCTGTTATGATAACTTTCCAAACTAGTATTGTCCCCATGGAAACACTGTCTCCAAGAAGCTAGCTGGAAGAGTAGCCGTGGCGTCCATCCTAGCTGTGCAGAACAGAGCCACTGAGACTGGCACGGTTCACCACAACACACCTATGACACACACACTTTCCAACCTTCCCTCCAACAGCTGTGCTGTGAATGGTACTGAATCTAGAGACAGGCCTATGATCACACATGGTCACCGCGGTGATGGGAGGGGCAGCCTGGCCTCCTGGTGTCACACTGGGAGCAAAGGGGTTTCATGGCCCACACACTCTTGAGCTCAAGCAGCCTGGTGAGGCCGATGGCAATTGCTGGAGGCTGATGTTTGGGAACGAGTTGAGCCCCAGCTTGGTAAAGGTCTGCTTCTGATGGGTGCTGTGAGGGGAGGGGGGTGACACCTCCCAACTGTACTGCTCCTCTTGTCCCCCCTCTTTTTCTCACAGCATTTCTGCATGGTACCTACCTCTGGCCAATTACTGCAACTGGCTAGAGAGACTTAGCTACCTAGATCTTGTGAGACCATCCGGCCCATGGCCCCTGCAGTGTTCCTGTGCAGAAACACAAACAGAGGTCTGTCACCAGGCACAATGTGTCCTACAGGGCTGGCAGAGGCCGGCATCTGGCATTATGTGTCAGTTGGACCTCTGAATTGGGTGGAGGTGAGATGGAAGCAGGAGTTAAACTGGAGGTCAGTGGGAGAAGCCTTTGCCCTCTTTATGGGCCCAGTCCAATCCCAACCATGGAGCAGGTTCTTGGGAGGGATAAAGCTTTTCCAAACCAAGTCACCTCCTCCAGACACTGAGGAAAAAAAATACCAGAAGCATCTGACAGAGGACTATGGGAAGCCTTTTCCCCCTGTAGCAACATGTGGTGGGCACAATGAGGACTACAGGCTAGGCAGGGTTTCCTTTGCAGCCACTCTCTTACAGGCTTCATGCAGGTCAGGTTTGGAGGCAGCAGGCAGGTAAATGTCCTCCTCAGCTTCTTCAGAACCAGCTAATGCACACAGACATCCAGCACCACCTTTACTGGCAGATCACCCTTGTCCAGCTCCTGTGCTCAGCTACCTATGTTATGTAGTGATGTGTAATGTTCAGTGACCTTCTCAGAGGTTGCTTCTTGGAGTACAAAGAGGTTTGACACCGAGGTAATAGCTAACACAACGTCAGGCTTTTAGGAACAAGTCCCTCCTCTAGGGACATGATGTCACCTCTCTGCCTGTCAGGACTGCTGGAGTGTAAAAGAGACCACTGGGGACAGTGCTGGCGACGTGTCCAATAGACACAATAAATATTTAAAGAGAACTGAGCCGCACAAAAACTATAAGATGTGTTGTTGCTCATACACAGTTTCAGTTGCCCTGTCATGAGAAAAATAGATTTACATTCTTCAGTGTTCTGAAAAAGAAAATCTCCTATTGAACTTCTTATTTAGAAATCAGTGTAGAACTCTCAGAGCTCATTCACGCTCCCACCTCCCTCATCTGAATCTCTCTCGTGCCCTCAGAGTGACCCCTACTGGACAGTGAAGAGCCTGACAGCGAGGGAGCGCAGCAGGATAGGGAACCAGACGGTGTGCAGCCTGGTGGAGATGCTGCGTCTGGCAGCCAGGGCCAACTGCTCCGCACTGCTCAACATCCGCAAGCCTCCGCCAGAGCATCCACGTCACCGAAGCTGGTTCATGGACACGCTGTGGGCCGTGCAGAAAGCTGGGATCTCACATAAGAGGGTGAGGACTGTTAGGTTTCAGACTGCTGCAATGATCCTTGCAGCAGCACTCCTTCAAGATCATCATCTGAACATGATGCAAATGCTGCACTCTGTCTCATCGGGGTCCGTCTGTCTCATGTGTCTCTCTGTCTCTGCTCAGGTGACGTGGACCCCTGACACTGACAGGGGGAAGGTGCGAGGGTTTCAGCAGACCAGCACTGAGAAGCTGTCAGTGGAGGAGATAAGGCAGAGGGGAATAACAAGTCTGACCCTCCACTACAGCAAGGCCAGCTACAGAGACATCCAGTAAGAGCAGGCCTCTTTAGGCAACCAGGAAGTTCTTGACAACTGTAGAGCTTTTTGTCTTTCCTCATTCATAGATGATATCACATGTTCTCTGTTCTTCAGTTTCGTGTTTTGATTTTGTGTTCACCTGCTGAGGGTCAGGTCAAATCTGCGCTACATTAAAAGAGAGTTGATGTTACAAGTTGCAGGTGTCCAGGCTCACATGAACTGCTTTCTGTTCTAACACACCCAAATTTCATTCTGAGCTGCTGGTGACTGAGCTGCTGGTTGTGGGTGTTGTAGTTGAAGGGCTCCTACAAAACTGTCACCTTCAGTCTGATGAGGTTCCTGTGAAGACAGGCAGAGGGACACAAGGACACGGAGCCACACAGGGAGCAAGCTTGGTCTCAGTCTGTTTATTCAAAGCAAAGTTTCAAAGCGAGCAGGATATCAGATCAGACAGACACGGTTCTGGTTCTGCTCTGGAGTCTCAGAACCTTGGTGCTTTCTGGTGAACCAGCCGGCGTTCACACCAGTTTAAGTGGAACCAAAGTGGGAGGATGTTAGACTGCGTTACTCAGGTGGAAATAAACACAACAGCAACAAAATGTCTTTCTTGCTGTCCCAGTAATCCTCCTTCAGGTTTTGAAGTTTATGAATAATTTGGTCTTGTGTTGGGGTGGAGCCAGCCTCAGCCATCTCTTCTGGAAGGTCACCATACAGCTTGCTCTTTCTGCTTTCTAGCTTTTCTTGAAATTCTGTAGAAGCTGAAGTCGCCACCAAATATTCCGTTTCTTCAGCAGACCACTGCAAAGTGTTTTTCTCCATGTTGTCACTCTCTGCCTTCTTCTGCTCCTTCCTGCTCATCTTCTCAGCCTAGAATATGACACGCCCACTGATGATGTCATGGTTCGGAGAGGAAAAACCAACGATTTTTTGGTCTTTTCTGGCAAAACTCAGAAGGGTGGAACAGAATCCGGTCAATAAGACAAGGAGCTCACTAGAAACAGAAAGACGACAAGACGGTCTGGCACAGAAGGGAGGGGGGGCACAGCACCAGGGAGAGGGAGACAATGAGACACAGGTGGAACAGGAACACACAGGCTGGAAACAAGGACTTCAAAATAAAACAGGAAATGACAAGACAGCACAAAAACGTCAGCTAAAACAGACGACAGTCCGAGCTGATCCTGACAGTTAGAGGCCTGCAGCCCTGAGAACTGGACACGCTGCAGCTCAAGCAAACACATGCAAATAAACAGAACACAAGAACTTCAGTGAAACACCATTTTATCAGCTGAACAAACACATGTGCTGCAAAAACCCACCTAACCCCCCCGTAAATTATGCCCATAGGGCGCTGTATAGCTCGCTGGCTTGAGCAGGTGCTACCGTCCTCGCTGCAGCCGGCCTTGGTTCGATCCCCCGGTGGCCCTTTGCTGCATGTCACCCCCCCTCTCTCTCTATCTCAACTGTGCTGTCAATGAAAGGCAAAAGACCCCAAAATTGCTGTGTTTCCCACAGAATTAGATTCTACAAATGTTTCACACAGAGCGTTTCCTGTGAAGCATCATGTGAGCTGAGCACTGACCCCTCTGTTCTCCTCCGTCAGGGAGTATCTGGCCCACAATGTGAGTGTGACCATCTACCCAGTGAACGAGCCCTGGCTCTACTCCATCCTGTGGTGCAGCGGGCTGCCTTCTGTGTCCTCTGATGCCCCTCAAGTCCTCCGAAAGGTGCCTTACCCAATCTGGCTCATGGTAAACAGCTCTCCTCTCTCACCCCGCATCATACACACACACGGACACACAGAAAAGAGACTTACGATGGCCCGGCAACACCCAAGGGCAAGGGCACAGAGAGGGAGGGGGCTGGGTGTGGAGGATGTTGAAGTGAGACTGAGACTAGGACACAGAGCAGCAGGCTGCAGCCTCTCTTACTGCCACGTGTTAGCCACAGCACACATGCATGTTCACGCTTCCTCCTCAGAAAGATCTTCTGTTGTGTTGCAGAGCCAGAACTCTTACAGCTTCATCTGGATCTCCTCAGATCTGCTCTCCCTCGCCATAGTCGCAGGGATCTTCTGTTTCCAGAAGTAAGTACAGTCACAGACACACCCACACCCACACGACAATCATGTCTTCATCCTACAGTTTCCACATTCATCCATAGGTTTGTCCAGAAAGTGTCCCCTTACTCAGCTGTTTTTTTAGCATTAATATCATTTCCATGTTGTCCTCATGTGAGCATGGTTATAAGTGGCCTTCAGAAATGCAGTGGATGTTGTGTGTAATCATGCTGTATATTGTGTAAATGTTGACTGCTACATGAACTGAGTATGTGCAGAGTCTGACACCTGACCACATTCTGCTCTCTGTCTCTTTGTCTCTGTCTTTGTCTCATTTCCTCTCCCTTCTTTTGTCATCTGGATGTCTCCCTCTTCTCCATCTTTGTTTTTGTCTTGTTTCCGTCCTGTCACATGTCCTCTGGATGTCTCTCTGTATCTTCTTCTCTCCTGTGACCTCTGACTGTCCCCCTGCCCTCTCTCCTCTGACATTCTTGCTCTTGCTCTGCGTGATCTGCATGCGACCTCCCCCCGCTGCCCCCGGGCACCTGTCAGCTATCATATGATCAGGTAACTGCTGCCACCGCCGCGGCCTTTGTTTCTGCCTCCCTGTGCTTTTTCTGCCCGACCTCCCAAGGCTGACTCTTCCTCTCTGTCACTGCTCTTGTTTACCTCTTCTTTTCTTTTCCACTGTGCCACTATTAGATGTAGCCATAATATCATGTGAATTAATATTAGTGCTGTATTACTGGGTGTAATGTCACAGATGGAGTCACTGCCCTTGTGTGTTTGCCGTGGTGTGTCTGTGTGTGTGTGTGTATGTGCTGTAACAGGTGGAGAATGAGTGGGATGCAGAACTACAACCCAGAGCAGATCATGCTGAGCTCTGTGGTGAGACGCTCGAGTCGAGACGTCAACATCATGAAGGAGAGGCTCATCTTCTCTGGTACGTAGATCTCTGACACATCTGGAAGAGACACAGAGTACAGATACAGCTGTGTGGTTACAGCTGCCAATCATTGCCACTGAGTTTGTAAAGAGAAACACAACATCACAACACTTAACTAAGATTTGGTATGAAGCTGAGGAGTGGGAGACGTGCTGTACCTGAGGCCACCACAGGGTGGTGGTAGAGTATCTTCAGGTTACAACCAGGAAAATGAAATGAAGTTCATACTGGCCTTCCAATTTAAGCTTTTAGGTTCAACTTTTACAACATTTTCCTCCTTAAAGACTCAGAGGTTAAACACAGACTACCTGAGGTTTAACAAGGAGAGGGTACAGATGATTACTGCTGTGCAGCAGGCAGCTCCAGCTACAGTCATGACTCCTTGTCAAGAAGACTGTTGTGTTATTACCTCTCACTCATCACTCATCTACTCATTATAGATATACACAGATCCTCTTTGTTTGTGTTCCACACTGATAATCAAGGACACACACACAGCTACATATACATTAAAATGAGACCATCAAAGTAATTCATAAAAGAATCTTTTATACAGTAATAATAATGATGTTTATGTTGTCTTACTTGTTAAAGTAAATCATTGTTATTTTAGCTGTTGCTACTGGAGACGACGAGATGCTTATTGTGTCTGTTTTCAACTAGGATGTTTGGTCACACTGTCGCTCTGTGTCGATCTGGAAGTGTTTGGATTAATAAAAAGAAAAGTTCAGGGAATAGACTCATGAAATGATTCACACCTAGAAAACAACTTTGTTTCAATGAGTGCAGCAGCAGCACGTGTCATTACTCTACCAGGTCACTGCACAGTCTCAGTGACAGACACACCACAGACACTTACAGATTGTCTTCTTCTGCTTCTTCAGAGCTGAACAATGGTCTGGGCAGCACAGAGGATCTCTCTCTGTACCCTGACAACGATTATGTCAGATACTCTCATGGAGGCCTGAGCCGCTGAACAACACACTGACGTGAGTCTGAAGAGGAAGCCAGTGGATCCATTCACAACATACCAGGAGCTGATGACTCTTAATAAACGTTTGTCTATTTTTTCCCAAGCTGTGGTGAGAAATGACTTGGTCACTTTTAACACCAACAAATCAACATATGAATTCCAATCACATTGAGTGTGATGGAGTCAGAGACAGTGAACTGGGGTTTTTCTTTGTAGGTCACATTTAACATAGATCGTAGTTTTGTTGGAAAATCTGCTCTGTCTCAGTGTTAGAGGCTCCAGTTAACCCCTTAACACCCACCAGCATTTATTAGAAGCCACACAACCCGCAGGCGGTGGGTGTTAAGGGGGTAATGGTGTGTGAGTTTGGAGATCCTATGTTTTTCTGCCTTTTCTGTCATGCCACGACTGATGTACTCTGTAGCAGTATGAGCTGTTCACACGTTCACATGGCTGCCTTCTTGTTCATGAACAGACTGGTAGGATGTTGATGAATATTCTGTTACAGTGTCATTACAGAGCTAGATGTCAGACTACAGATACACCTTTAGCTGCAAACATGTCAACTGTTAATAAACATGATCTTTCCTCTGTGTTTCTCCTACGACAGTTTTACATTAAATATATTCATGCAGTCATTTGACTGTTCCGCCAACGTGACTAAACATCCATCAGACTTCCACTGTTGTTGTTCAGGACTGAATGTCTGAGCTGCTGAGTGGGTCACTGGGATGTTCTGTCCGTCATTCATGCTCATGTGAGTCTGGTTTCTTACTCAGCACTTAAATCATATGAATGCAACACAATCCAAATGGTTCATATTGGATATTATTTAACAATCATCACACTATGACTGGTGTCAGAGTGGTGGTGTCTCTAGGTCAAGGTCAAGGTTACAGTTATTTATATAGCACTTTTTTTATTGGTGAAATAGTGTGGCAAAAATAGTGACACAGGAAAAACATCAATAAACGTGACAGCGAGACAAAGGTATCAACAGACAACATCATGGAAGGGTTACAACGGCAAGGGTTAATATAATACAATACAATACAATACAATAACAGGTCTCTCAAGTCTCACGTAGTGAGAGTGAGACACGCATTTCAATCAATTCACACGCTCACACGCCACACGAGACATTTGTGAGAAGCGATAAAACTCGCATTAATCAGTAATCTATGAATGGATGATGCTGAAGGCAGACCGCTCCTTTTAGTCCATCATTACTGCTGTCTTGAATCAGCTCCCTATCAGGGTAGGGACAGGAGAGTTACAGACAGCAGAGGTAGGGACAGAAGAGTTACAGACAGGAGAGTTACAGACAGCAGAGTTACAGACAGGAGAGTTACAGACAGCAGAGTTACAGACAGAAGAGTTACAGACAGCAGAGGTAGGGACAGCAGAGTTACAGACAGGAGAGTTACAGACAGCAGAGTTACAGAGAGGAGAGTTACAGACAGCAGAGTTACAGAGAGGAGAGTTACAGACAGAAGAGTTACAGACAGCAGAGGTAGGGACAGCAGAGTTACAGACAGGAGAGTTACAGACAGAAGAGTTACAGACAGCAGAGTTACAGACAGCAGAGGTACAGACAGCAGAGGTACAGACAGCAGAGTTACAGACAGGAGAGGTAGGGACAGCAGAGTTACAGACAGGAGAGTTACAGACAGAAGAGTTACAGACAGCAGAGGTAGAGACAGGAGAGTTACAGACAGCAGAGTTACAGACAGGAGAGTTACAGACAGAAGAGTTACAGACAGCAGAGGTAGGGACAGCAGAGTTACAGACAGGAGAGTTACAGACAGAAGAGTTACAGACAGCAGAGGTAGGGACAGCAAAGTTACAGACAGGAGAGTTACAGACAGAAGAGTTACAGACAGAAGAGTTACAGAGAGGAGTGTTACAGACAGAAGAGTTACAGACAGGAGAGTTACAGACAGAAGAGTTACAGACAGCAGAGGTAGGGACAGCAGAGTTACAGACAGGAGAGTTACAGACAGAAGAGTTACAGACAGCAGAGGTAGGGACAGCAAAGTTACAGACAGGAGAGTTACAGACAGAAGAGTTACAGACAGAGGAGTTACAGAGAGGAGTGTTACAGACAGAAGAGTTACAGACAGGAGAGTTACAGACAGCAGAGTTACAGAGAGTTACAGACAGAAGAGCTACAGACAGAAGAGTTACAGAGAGGAGTGTTACAGACAGAAGAGTTACAGACAGGAGAGTTACAGACAGAAGAGCTACAGACAGAAGAGTTACAGACAGAAGAGTTAGAGTCGACTATCAATTATTTGTCGATAAGAATTTACTCGATCAGGCTAAGCTCTGATAAACACACCGGATCCACGCCGGTACAGCGGGTCCTCTGGTATTTTTGGTATTTACCGGAGCTTTACTTCAAAAAGAAAACACCGCTCGTGGTGGTGGAGCTGAGAACAGCGACGTTTCCCTGGACTACTACTGACATGAGGTCAGGACGTCCAGCAGAGACCTGTCACAGTCTCACGGTTCATTTCATTAATACAAACTTCAGCCTCAAAGCTCTCTGTCCTCAGACTGTCCTGACCTGTCCCTGAACGTCACACAGGGACATGGAGCTGCCCTGTGTGATTGCTGAGCTTCATTCATATTTGTATAAAACAAATATGAAGCAGTATGCTGCTGTGATTGAAGAAGCTGAATAATAAGATGTAAGTTAATATCATAATAGTGCAGTAGTGTAGGTTGGTCATAATGTACCTACAATACAACCTGCAATCACAACAGAAGTCAACACATAAGGTCAACAGTGTGTGTGTGTGTGTGTGTGTGTGTGTGTGTGTCTCCTGGTTCTCCAGCTTCCTCCCAGACAATGGACAATGGATGGATGGATTAGGAAAACAAACTGAATTACTCTGAACTCAAGAGTTAGTTTTATATACAGATATTTTGTAAGATTCGAAAAAAAAAGTTTTCACACTGAAAGAAAACACAATAATTCATCAGAAACTGAAAAATACTTGTCATTGGAGCTGAATAATCATTCAGCAGTTTATTGCACATTGTGAATGTCAGCAGCAGGATGAGGACTGAAACAGTTGAGACATCATGGTGCTGTTGTCTCAGTCGGTCTGGGCCATCCAGACAGGAAGTGAGGGTCTGTTCCCTCACTGCTGCTGCTACTGCTGCTGCTGTCAGGAGAGGCAGAGTCTCTGCTGCAGTTGTTTACAGCTGCCTTCGTGTTCTTAGCGGGGGTCCTGGCCTCCTGATTGGCCTTGTTCTCCTGCTGTAAATCAGAGGACAGGCTGCTGGGATGTGCTGCCACAGAGTGAAATAGTTGAGCTGTAAGTAATCCTTTACAGCTGTGCAGTAAGGCCGAACCACCTATCCATCTGCAACTGCTGTCCTCGTCTCCTTCTCTGTTCTTAGGGGTCATACTGTTCACCTGTTCACCAGTGTAGCTCACCTCCTACCCTGAATACCCTCAGGTCAGAATCAACAAATCAGAGACAACAAATATCATCGACAACTTCCTGTTTAACTGTGCCGATGACAGCAGGAATAAATGACATTTGGCTCGAATCAGTCAAGATTGATTGTGCCTGACCCCACACGGGTCATGGAGGTCATTTCAGGGTGAACCTGCAGTTTTGCTGCACACCTTCATGATGCCCTGCATGTGATTTTTCTGTCTAATAGAAGGTGACCTGTGCCAGCAGGATTCAATAAAAGAGGAATAAAACATTTTCATGAAACTACAAAACTTGACGTAAAAGTGCAACACTGTTGTGGTTCGTGTCTCGTCCTATGTTTAGTTCCTGTTTCATTTTGAAGTTCCTGTCTTGTCTTCTTGTACTGTCCCTCCCATGATTACCTCATGTCTTACCTGTGTTTGCGCTACCTGCGTCTTGTTTCTCACTCGTGTGTTTCACCATTGTCCTTTGTCAGATCGTCCAGTTATTGAAAACCCTGACACACTGTCTGTCACAGCAGGAGAGGTAGCAGCGGGATCAGTGCACCTCTCTTTTGTTTACTTGAGCTGTCATGTCACTCATCCCTCTCTGGATCCAAAGGTCTAACATATCTTTATCCATGTCATTGTGCCACAGAATGTGCGTGATGACCTTCTCTGTGGTTCCCATTACTCACAGCACAGCAGCTGCAGAGTCAGAGCAGCAGCAAGCAGGCGATGGTGCTCTGGATCAGTCACGTTCAGCTGCTCCCTCAGTCACCCACTGTTTGGTAACAGCTCAGCTGCACATGAGTACAACGCATTATGAGGCAGAAGCTGATGGAAGATGATGTTACTGTATCAGATCAGCACAAACAGCTGATCAGTGTCTCACTCTGTGGCTGTGTTCCTTCCATCACTGTGTGTGTGTGTGTGTGGGGGGGGGTCATAGCTATGATATCCTGCTTTCTTCTGTTCCATACGGATGATTGACAGCTTCCATGTCTCTTTCAGCCTACTGAGGCAAAGTATGCGACTGCTAAGACTCCAGGAGAACCAGCTACCAAAATGCTATCAGCAGGGATTTGGGCTAAATGCTAACATGTGTGTGCCGACACAAGAACAACCTTAAATTGCAAGCTTTGATTTGTGTATGTTGTTTAGTGTGTTGCCAAACACAAAGTGAAGCTGAGGCTGTTTTTTTTTTTTTTTTTTTCTAAAATACCCATAATGCTTGAGAACAAAATGAAGGATACTATCTCATACTGTTCAAATCAAAGTAGCATATCTTGCATTGAATCATGAAATTATGTGTTAATTATGAATAATTTAGATGATAGGTGTTACAATTGTTGCCATAACAACACATCTTACTGATAATAACCTGTTGTTGTTACAGCTATGTTCTGTATCATTTTCTATGTCAGTGATGTGAAGCTGAGGTGTGGTGAGACAACAGGTTTTTTTTGTTTTTTTTTTGTTTTTTTTAAGTATATTTTTTGGACATTTTTGCCTTTATTGGATAGCACAGTGCAGAGTGACAGGAAATAGGGAGGCAGAGAGAGGGGGGATGACATGCAGCAAACGGCGCCCGATGCGGGATTCGAACCAGGGCTGACTGCAGCGAGGACTATGCATATGGAGCGTCCGCTTAACCCACTGTGCCATGTGGCGCACCGAGACAACAGGTTTGAAGCTACAACTATCCTGTTGTTGGTTTACCAGTCTGTGTTGGGTGTGTACAGGTAGGTCCCTGCTGTGCTCTCAGTGCAGTGTGACACCCTCCCTGGAACATGGCAAATGATGGTTTGATCGATAGGCTGCAGCCCAGCAGAGCAGGTGTGGGTCTGACAGCTACATCTGGCTGCTAACAGATGTTGCCTCATTCAGTGTGAACCACAGAGGAAGCAGGGGGCCATGAACTTCAGACTGGGAGCTCTGCAGGGTTCATGACGTAGCTGTCAGAGCTGAGCCTGCTGAGGCCTCCCTGTCAGCCTGTGATGAGGCTGGAATACATACATGAGAACTCCTCACTGACAGTCTGTTCCTCCTCCAGGCTCAGCTCCTCCACCAGAGACCTGGGAGCGTGAAGGTCTGCTCCTACAGGACTGCTCTCTTCTGGACAGAGATGTCAGATGTCGTTCCTGGAGCCTGCTGAAGCCTCTCTCCACAGCCCAGAGTGTTCCAGTTACCATGGGGACCGCTGCTGCCTCCACTTTCCACAT
This sequence comes from Caranx ignobilis, assembly GCA_021432705.1. Lineage (NCBI taxonomy): Eukaryota > Metazoa > Chordata > Actinopteri > Carangiformes > Carangidae > Caranx > Caranx ignobilis. Next base: position 2,588,518 of record MU269980.1, read on the forward strand.
CCTTACTAGTTCTTCTTTCAGTCCTCTGTATTTCCTCAGCTTCTCAGGCTCCTTCTTCCTGATGTGACTGTCACTTTGGATTGCTTCATCTATCACTACAGCCTCCCCCTGCTGTTTGTCCATCACTACTATGTCCACTTGGTTCCCCATCACCAGTTTGTCAGCCTCTATGTGGAGGTCCCACAGGATCTTGGCTCGGTTTCAACCACCTTCAGAGGTGTGACCCATTTTGACCTTGGGACTTGTATCATACAAACTGCTTGTCCTCAACAAATGAGCCCACAGCAGCCATGTTTCATCTGAACCAGAGTGGACTGAGAATCCTCAGCTGATCTCAACCTGAACACTGTGACATGTAGCTTAAACTGACTGAACTTTCACCTGGGAAACATCAAATAGATAAAACGTAGCTTTGAGAGTAAAACCTCAGATCTGTCAGTGACAACTAAACCAACTAGTTTAACACCTGCAGCTTTGACCAACGATCCAGCCCAGTGAGAGGGAGCTGTGTTACAACTGGAGGTATAAACAAATACATTTCAGACATTATGACAGAGTTTGCATTTATCACCTTCACTAAACTTTGGTCACATAGTTACTTCTCTCATAATAGTCTGATGGTCACCAGTGCTTTTTGATTTGATGAGACAAAGAAGATTCACATTCATCCATATGTTCAAACATAAGGGTGACATTATAGGAAATGCTTACACTCACAGCTGGGAACCAAATGACTCCAGAAGGGAGACAAGTTGTTTGTGGTTCATTCTCATTTCCTGCAGCCTCAGAACATCAGACTCTCTGATGTTCTGAGGCTGCAGGGATCAGGCCACAGCTCCTGGTCCACAACATACTGAGTCTGAGCAGAACAGGTTCATGTTGGAAGGTCTGCCTCTAGGTCACACAACTACACTTTCAAACAACTGCCTTCCCCTTTAACACACACACACACACACACACACACACACACACACAAAATGCACCCTAACAAACCCACATGCGGTCAGCTCCACAACCCAGGGGCTTAATCCTAGTTTCAAATCCCTCACGTAATCCAATAGATGCAGTGAGGCATCACCATCCAACAGTGGCCTCAGAGACACAGAGACACAGAGAGACAGAGAGACAGAGAGACAGGCCACCAGAACAACAGTAAACAACAGGCTGCCTTTGTCTGGGGTCTGAGGTGATTATGATAATGACCTGATAGACACAGAGTCATAAACCTCCAGAGATGAAGGCTCGTTTGTTAATGAATTATTACTAAATAATTTTTCATGTGGGGTATACAGATCCCACTGGATTGTCACATGTTGTCAGATGCATGTGTCTCTGACTGGACACAAGCTGATGTTGAGTGATGATGATTTCAGCTGCCTTCATTATCTCTGTGAGCTGTTGCATCTCCATGTTGTGGCTGCTTGTTGGATATGTGATGTGTGATAGAGGTGCTGAATGACATGATGAAACCATTTCAAGCTTTTGGGCCTATAGTATGTACCTCAGCGTGACTGAGTGCACTGTGCCCTCTGGGCTTTTCAGAATGGAGTTCATATGAGTATTAGTAATCCTTTCATTCTATCTATTCATGTCTCATGCTCCTGTGTGTACATCGTCACATTACATCAGATTTTGTGTTTTTCCTAGTGTTGTGTATTATTTCCTGTTTTATTTTGAAAGTGTGTTTTCAAGTTTTGTTAGGTGTCTTTACTCTTTCTTTACCTTTCCATGCCCTAATGTGTCTCACTTATGTCCAGTGGTGTCTCCCTCCTGTGTCTCAGTCTCTGTTTGTTGCCACATGGTCTCTGTGCTCTGACCAGAGTTCCAGTGTCCTTCTCATGAGATTTTTTCTCTGCATGTGCTTCAACCATCGTCTTGTTTTCTGACCATGTCTTCTGCCTGTCGGTTTTGGACACCTTTGCTCTGCTTTGTTATTGACTGCCTGGCTTTGGACTATTTAGATTATTGGAATTTGGAGACCCCTGTTGGCTTCTGCACTTATTGTGTATATCGAAATATTGAGAACTTCAAGGGAGTTGTGCATAAGTTCACTTCTATTGTTCAGTCATGGCCAAAGATTTTAGCACCCTTTTTTTCCCCATTTCTCCCTGAAAATTGTTGCAGCTACAAATGTTTTGGTACTCAGAAGTGCATTTCTGTGGCTTGCAATGGAGCAACACAAAAACTGAGGGAAAAAAAGTCAAATCCGGAGAGCTGTGTGTAAAATGTCAGATTTGACTTTTTTCCTCATTTTTTTCCCCATGTCGTTCCATTGCAAACCAGACAAATACACTTATACCAAAACATGTGTTGTTGCAATGATTTTTGGAGAAATTGGGCATTATCTGAAAAAAAAGTGGTAGATGAATGTTGATGTGAATGTAAATCATTTTTATTAGTAAAAGTCTCACCTTTAAAAGGCCTTTAATATCTTATTAAATTGACTGTAAATGAACACTTTAAACACAAAGACGTGTTAAAAACATTTGTCCAGTCCACTCTGAGACTCACTACAAGGGGAGCTCCACTGTGCCTGTGTTGTTGTGATAAGTGTCAGCGTTCTGCCCTCTGCTGGAGACTGTCAGGAACAACAGCAGACCTGGGCTCAACCTTTGAGTGGACCTCCTTAATGATGTTAAAGTGTTGTATTTATTCATTATGGTTAATTTCATGATTAAGAATCAGTCGTGGGGAGAGTTTCAGCTGGTGTAACATCATATGAATGAGCCTCAAACATCATGAGTAACTGTGTCAACTTCAGAGAGAGAGACAACAGCTGAGTCTGTGACCTCAATCAGAGCGACGTCCTGTGTTGTCACTGATCACACACTCACTCACACACACACACACACACACACACACACACACACATTCCTCCTCTCTCACTCTCTCCATAATGCTTCACATTAAATCGCCTCCTCTCTGGAGCCGTGGTCTTCACAGGTTAGTGTGGGTGATACATAACAATGCTGACGTTCCTCTGGTTGTTTCCACTCGCTCCTGCAGGTGGCAGTGTCACTCCTGCTGATTTCACAGTGGCTCTGAGCTCATTTGATCTGCTGGATCCCCTGCTGTTCAGTAAAGGAGAGCCTGAGAGATGTATGGAAACACTGTGGCTTAAATCATCCACACGTGTTTAATAGATTTTGAAAGATCCTCCAGTCTTACAGGATGGGAGCTTATATTACCTGCATAAATTGTAAATCCAGTACAGTTATTGTCCAGTTTAATTAAGGCTGTATGAATGAAGTATGAATATGATCTGATCCACTGTGTAACTACAACTCCCACGTCACCGTCACACCTTCAGTTGAGCACAAACCTGCTGCTGAAGCTGAAATGTGACCTCCTGTCTCAGGCGTCCACCACACATCCATTCAGACGGGTTCGTCCAAACGGGATGGAGGCTACACCTTTGACCCTTCTCCCAACCTCCCATTTACCCAGCATTCCTTGGCTGACCTCTGAACCCAGGATGCAGAGAATCCCAGCCCAGAGGCTGTGACCTGATGCCCTTTGCTGCAACCTTTTGAACCTTTGACACTCCCCAGTCAAAAAGTGAAACAGTTTGTCCCCTTGGAATAAATGACCTCTCGTCCCCTTGTCTGCCAAAGGTATGTGAGCACGCTGACCCCGCGCGACCTTTCATTAGCGCTTCTTTTTATTACACCACTTCCTCACCGCTGCCTTGTCAGCACGTCGTGTGGGGGATGGTGGAGGGTGGAGGGGAGGGGGGGGTTGGGGGTGAGCTGTAGTGGTAGAGGTAAAATGAAAAAAGAGGAGGAAAGCAGAAGTAGAGAGCCAAAAGCCAGAGTGAGATAGAGGCAGGGAGAGAAGAGAAAGGCATGTAAAGGAGGACAGGAGATAGAGCGGAGGAGAGATAGATTGGCAGCATCTGCTGCGTTGACTGAAATGTCACCTTTAAATGGTTTCCCTGTCCTTGATGGCAGACCTCCCTATCTGATCTCCTGCCTCCTTGGGAGTTGTAGTTCTGATGACTTATATAGGAGACAAAACAGATCTCTTATAAAATACAGCCCAGCTCACGATAAGCTCTCAGGAGAAGGAGAAAGCCTTTCTCATTCCTCCCGTGGCTCTGTGAGCTCAAATTGACCATTTGAATTTTGAGTCAAAGGTCATTTTGTCATGTATGAATAGGATAATTGGATTTTGTGGCTTACTGATACTGACAGTTTACTGCTGCTACATGCCCCAACAACTGTAATTCTTTTTTTTTTCCCTGGTTAGTTCTTATATGATATGAAATATATTTCCTGAGCACTGCTGCTACACTGAGACACCTCTGTTCATCCTAACACATGTAGCTCTGACACAGCTCAGGACCTCAGTGGGATGAACAGGATTTTTATTTTTATGCTCCCTGTGTTAAAACAACAGGATATCCCCAAAAGGCCCAGAACAGGGAACATTTACTGTATTGTTTTAAGTCTCATGCAGCTAAACCTGCCTCAAGGTGAGAGCTGCACATCCACATCTGGAAGGCCTCAGATCATGTTAACATTTACTTGACATGAGATGCAGCTGACATGTGTAGGGGATATGTGTGCGTGTGTGGTGTCAGAGGGGAAGGGGATTTGCTGCATTTTGGGGTGAAGTCAGATCACACTGACATTGTCTCCATGTGGTGGTTTGCCATAGGGCAGAGCAGTGCCACACTTGATGTCATCTCTATCTTAACATCACTCTCAGTAAGCCCATCACCATCCACTGGCCCCCTGTCCCTGGGGCCACATTCACCCTTCAACCTTACAGTAATCCACCAAGGGAAGAGGGGCGGGCAGACCTCAGCTCTGGACTGTTTATATATTACTTTACATAATCTACTAGATCACTGTCAGTCCTTAAACGCCCCAATACACCGAGAATTATAATGAGCCTCAGCTGACCTGCATTATGGGAGTTTACATGCACAATTGATGTGTGTTCACCGGTCTCACTGTTGGCTCCGTAGTGACCTACCATGGCCCATGAGGTCACAGGGGCCATCAGTGTGGTGACGGTGTGATGATCAGGCTAATTACCAACACTGTGTCTTTGTTAGAGCCATGAAAGGAGCTAGTGCTACAGGATGACAGAGCTGTAATTCTGTTGTCCTCAACATCCACTAGTGAGTGAGATATTGGAAACAAAGGGGGCTGACCAACACATGTTAATGGAGGAGGCTGATTGGTCATTTAAAAATGAAAAAGAAAAAAGTGAATAAACTCTGTAAAATTCAAATACAGATTTTATGATGAGTATCTGTATGATGAACTAGAGAGGAAAACTTTGTGCCAAATTTTGCCAACCCCAGTGGCTAGCAACAAATCAGCTGGCTACCTAGCTGGCAAATCACTAAACCAACAGCCACCAAATAAGTAACTAAACAAGCAGCTTGCAAAACATGCAAACTCAACTGTGAAATATACAAGACTATAAACACAACTTATAAGAACCAGAGAAAAGATTGAACAAGAACCAAAGGCTGAGGGCAGCTAGCTACAAACCATGTCTGTACCCATGTGTGAAAACACACCTTCAAAATGGCCAGTAGGAAAACAGTGCAGCAGTTTTTGATGACCAATGACAGAATTAAAGAAAACTATAAATGTCAGGCAGAAACAAACAGACAAACAACAAAACAAACGAACAAACAAAAAAACATGACCATGATTTTTCCAGTTTTCATTGGATGGGCAGATGATTCCTCTGGGTGGGCAGTGCCCACCCCAGCCCATCCCTAGACACACCCCTGTTAGTCTCACTAGTTAAATACAAACATCCTGCAGAAGAAACAGGTCTGAACTAGTGTGAACCAGTAGCAGCTGTTCTCCTCACTGGTTAAGTAGCCTGGGTAACATCTAACATCAGTGGACTGCACATCAGGAGGACCAGGACACTCCTCGTGTCCTCGTCATTCTGGCTTTGAACAGCCAACTTTGCCTGTAAAAATGTAGCAAGAAAAAATTAGTTGAGCAATCCAATCAATTAATCTGTGAGTCAGCGTGATCACACCCCACACCACCACAGTGATCAAGGTTGAAGCTACATTTTGATAAGTGACATGTTCTCCAGGAGTGCAGGTCGGTCCAGAGAGCTGCAGCCTCCCCGTGAAACACCGGGCTGTACCAACACTCAGTCATCATGCAGAGCCCAGGGAAAGTGTGTAGCCTGACAGTATCACAGTCTACAGTGATGTAACTAACACAGTGTGTGTGTGACACAGTGATAAAGATCAGATGAATAGAGTCAATTTTATTAGAGTTTTTACCATTAACAAGCCACCAGACATAGTTCATGTTATAAATACAGTCTGATTTATGTTTGTTTTGGAGAACTTTCCTCCCCAGTAACACTGAGGCCAAATTCATAACAAGCATTTTAACCAGTACACCAACAAACAGGGTTCGCCTACAGAAGTAAAGGTCAGTTGGTTTGTGTGGAAGGGGGAGGAGGGGGCTGAAATGGTGTCAAATTCCCCACTCCCCCTCTGACTAGTGACCTACAATTATCTGCACTGATGATTTAGCGAGAGCCACAGTCCTCACTAGTGTAACTAGTGGATGCTTTGGACCTTAGATAAACCTATTTTGATTCTCAAAATATTTATTAGTTCACTAAGGTTTAAAATATCCATTTGTCAGACTGGAGAGAGGCATTTCACTCAAAAAGTGAGGTTTATAATGTTAGTGAAAGGTAAAATGTGCACAGCTCAGTGTCTGTGTGTGAAACTGTAACATACAACTTTGTTGTTACAGAACAAAATGAAAAATCCTGTCCTGAAACGTCCTCAGGTTAACAGTAGAAGTGACTGTGATGAGTTCACTGTGAACCAGGGTTTATTGAGTGAATGCATTAGCTTGTAAGCTTGTAAGCAGTTAGCACTTGGTCCTGTTATTGTTTGAGCCTTCTATCTATCTATCTATCTGCACCCAGCTTTGTTTATTCATTTATGTATGTATTTATTTATGTGCCAGTAGAAATGTCAGTTCTGGACAAGTTATTCATTGTTTTTAGTTCTGGTATAATAAAGTTATGTTTATAAATAATACATATATTTGCTCAAAGTGAACATATTTGTCCATTATTAAACACATTTCTGCAGTTAGTATGATGGACTTGGCTTCAGTTCCTCGTACTTCCCTGAAATGAGCTGTTTCATAAGAATCAATTTTACTTGTATGAATATTTTATAGAAAAGATGAACAGGAGCCATCCAATGAAATGATCTTTGATTGTTTTTGTTATTATTTTGGATTCACATGTAGAACATGATCACACATGATGAGCTGTCAAACTCCCCATCACAGAACCTGATGCAGCTTACAGACAGCATCTTATCTACTGATCACCATGAACACTGCAGCTGCAGCAGCATCCTACCACTTCCTGTCAAAAACAATCAGTGCAAGATTTTCAAAGATCATTTCCACACAGGTGTGTTTCCAATCTCCATTTAGGATTACAAGTAAAAACTGTTTGTTCTGTTGTTGTTGTTGTTGTTTTACATTTTATTATATATATTTTTTTATATATTAATTCATAAATGTGATTTAACTGTACAAAATGTGTTTCAACCTGTTCACTCAACATCCTCTTCACTATAGCAGCTGCTTATGATGACTGACTGGATGTTTTTTCATCATCAACATCAGACACACATGTTGTTTCCTGCAGCAGCTGCACCACTCTATGAAAGACACAATAATTCATTCATTCATCTTCTGTACCGCTTATCCTCACTAGGGTCACAGGGGAAGCTGGAGCCTATCTCAGCTGGCTTAGAGCGAGGGTACACCTTAGACAGTCTCCAGTCAATAGATACAATAATTAAAACAATAAATCAATATCAAAGTGAAGAAATTTCGTCAAAATAAGAAAAACAGAGAGACCTCCTGAGCTGGAGGCTTGTTCGAAAACCAGCACCCACCCTACAGAGAAAAGAGAGTGTGATGTGCTGCTCAGCCTCCATGTTTGTTCTCCATGCTTTATGTTTCCATGTTGTGGCGTGTTAACAAATGTGTTTGCTGGTTTTCTAAAGTGCCCGTGCTGCAGGCGTGGTGGAAATCAAACACCTCTCTCATGGCAGAGCCACAGAGCCCAGGAAACACAGACAGGAGCAGAGCTCAGGTGAAACTACAGTGGAGTGGATGATGATGAGTTCACTGCTCAGCTCTCTCGGTGGGATTTCAAAGGGACTCCATCTTTAGGGCTGCGATGCTGCAGTTAACAAAGGGAGAAGGTTACATGCCAAATGAGGACGTTGCACAGAGGATGGCGTTGGCTGTGCGCACAGAGCGGATGTTGATCTGTCATGTGTACAGTGTTTGGATGTAGGCTGTTCATAAAAGTGAGGGCAGATTGTGTGTGGGGGGGCCTCGGGGACTGGTGCTGTGCTGTTGTGATGCCACCTGACATCTTCCTCAGAGGTGTTTCAGGCAACAAATAGCAGGTCTGTCTGCTGTCAGCCTGCAGGCCACCTGGGGGGTCAGACCTGACACTCTGCAACCATGACAGCACCAGCCCCCCACCACCCTGCCCCATCCCTGTCAGAATGCACCAGAGAGGCATCACAGCCGATGAGGAGTGACGCCAGTGACGACTGAGAAAAATCCCCCCTTCTCCTTAAGGTGCAATGAAAGGTCAGGAGCCGGTATCACTGGGAGAATTACTCACCGCGCTGCCTACCTTGACATCAACAAGCCAGACGACCTGCGGGGAGCGAGCGAGCAGGAGAGAATGAGACGAGAGGGGGAGAACAGGTGGAGGGCTGGAAAGTGGCAGCAAATAGGTGGTGAGGGAGCAATGAGTTGGAGCGGGGGGGAGGACGGGTTGACAGGGTCAGGGGGAGGTGGAGAGCCAGGTTGAGGTAATGGGCTATATGGAGCGTATATGTGTGTCCTGCCATTTTTTTGAAATTCTGTGTGTTTGCTGTGGTTTAAAGGAAGGTGAGGTGAGGCAGTGTGTGTGTGTGTGTGTGTGTGTGGAAGGGGGTGGGAGTGGGAGGGGGGTCAGTGAATACATCTTGCCCTTGCAGCACTTGATCACGTTCACTTTCTTATCCATGCCTCCTGAATTTCCACCGCCTTTTCCGCTCCAGTTGGCTCTCTATGGACGAGGCAATCAGAGTGTCCCTGTGTGTGCACTGTGCAGGCGTGTCCTGCTCTTTAGCAAAGATGTCAGTGGTGTGTGAACCTCTCCAAGGACACATCCTAAAGAGAAATCTCTTGTGACAACAGTAATTATCAAACCACTAAATTCAAAGTGCCAAAGCCATGGTGCAGCAGTTATTCTGCTGGTAGAAGGTTCGACTGCTCCTTCAGTTTGGATTCTGACTGATCAGTGGCTGTGAGCCTGTCGGTCGCACAGTAGCTCGCCACAATTGAATTCTGGGAACATATTGCTATTCCATACGCCCTCTCCAATAGCATTCCTTCTCCATCAGGGCTGCCATACAATCTGACATAACACAGTTATGCACAATGTTTGCTCCAAATTAAACAGAGCACACTCTCTGACTTCATGGCTATGTGGCTTTCTCTGAATGTGCCCATACGCAGCACACAAACACTTTGGAACATGACTGAGTGTGAGCAGCTGAGCAGAGGATGAGATTAATCAGTGGCCGTGCCTCTCACTGAGCGTTGTTGATTTTTAAGGTCACCCTCACTACAGCTAAAAGGGCACATCAATTTTAGAGCTCTCATGAGGAGGCACTGTCTCCTCCTTGATCACTCTGCCCCCTGTGGAGGAACGACACATGAAGGTACACTTGTGTGGAAACTGGTGGCGTGCATGAGACACACAACCTGGGTAAACAGATAGACTGCACCTAAAAAGGCAGAGCTCAGAGAACATGGAACTCCTACTGACCCGTAACTTAACAGATGTCAATAACAACATGCTAATATTATGGTATAACAGATGATCCTGAGTGGCAGCAGTGTCACAGTAACCAGTACATGAGATCAACCACCCCCTTGGTTTATACTCATGGTCAGGACAGTTTTCACTGTTTCATAATGTTGTGTTTGGGATCATTTTAAAGGGACCTTCTGGGCTTTCAATCAGGCGACACTGTGAGTTGTGACAAATATTGAGGTAAGTTGACACACAGCCCTATATATATATATATATATATATATATATATATATATATATACAGTATATATATATGTATATATACAGTGTATATATATATATATATATATATGTAGCTGACGCTGTGATTATAAGCCTATGTTTCAGTTGGTAAAGAAGTGAGTGAGGCAGCAACTTAGCTAGCTAGCAAGAGCTGCGTGATTGACAGCAGCAGCCACTGAGCTATCTTTTGGAGGGAAAGACTGACTTTACCTTTAATATATTGCATTAATTTAATATTTGTCAGAGAAGTCAACGTTTGGTCTGGAAGCCTGGAAGGTCCCATTTAAAGTGATGCCAAACACATTATTACACAATACTATGGAAAAAAAAACAGACCATGAGCCTAAACCAGACTCCAAGCTGCAGGGGTGGGTCATAAGCTGGTTACTGGAACATCTATCAGATCCAAATATTATCCACAGACAAAGACACTGTCAAACACTATTACTGTGTTTTGCCACCGTTAGTAGTAGTGACACATGAAATGTTGGGCTCTGGCCCATGTGCGGCGTTATGGGTGGGCCTAACGGGCCTGGGCCCACCCACTTGTACAACTGGCCCATCCTAAATGACAGGGTGAACATCTTTTCTTAACTTTTATTTTTAATTATTAAAGAAGACCTATTATGCTCATTTCAGGGGCTTTTAATATGATATTGTATCCCAGGGGGGCACTGTTGAAAGTTCTGATTGATAAAACCTCCATACTTATCACAAACATGCTGTCTGTGTACTCCTCCATTCTGGCTCTCTCCTGCTTCGCTCTGAAACACTCAGATTCAGCGCCCCCACTGTGTTGAGTCTGCTGAGATTGGTCAACATATCAAAGGGCTGCTGCATAGTGACACAGCTCCTCTCACATTACCACTGGGCAGTGGGCACTGAGGCCAGAACCCGGCGAGTTGCCATATAGGGTCTTCCGATGAAGTTGTGACAGACTTAAAAAAAAACTCTCCAAACTCGAGTGTTTGCAGCGGCTCAGAGCTCCTGAAACTGCCCCAACGCCACGCCTACCTCGTGGTGTGGCACTTCCACGTCTTCTAAAGCAAGTGTCCAACATTTAGCCTTGAAAAAGAAAGATAATATTTATTAGGTTACTAACGTGTGAAGTCTGGACCAATCACAACAGGCCATTTCACATCTTCTCAGTACAGTTGATGTTTGGCCAGCATTTTACGTTATTTAGCTTACCAGAAGATGATTTGATGTGACTTTTGCCCAGCATACAGTGGGGGTTAAACCCATGTAGGAGAGAGAGAGAGAGAGAGAGAGAGAGAGAGAGAAAGAGAGAGAGAGAGAGGTCCGCTGGGTGAGCTTGATTAACTTTTGACAGGAGAGAGAGAGCGGCGCGCGTGCGCTGTCAAAGCTCGTCTCAACAGAAATGTTGTGTGCTTTCAAGATAATATAGAGACAAGCGAGTTGGGCAGAAGTCATTTCCAACTCTATGCATGTTAGTATTCATTTTTGTAAGTGGCCCGTCCAAAATGGCGCTGCGCCTGCCCTGGCCCATGGACCACATGACAACAAGATCTTCAGCTGCCACATCAACATTCTCTCTTTATTTGTCCAAGAGAAACATGCACAAATGTTTATGAGCTGACAACTGTCTCTATACTGTAAACTGTACTGTGAAACCTCAAACGTGAAACTAGAATTTGGATGTTTTCCAAGGTGAACTATATAAAATGTGTAATTGGCCCAGACTTGACCTGCCCTCCATTGAAATCACAAAGGTCAAACAGAGTGTGAAGCTATTCAACATCCACGTTTGGTAACGCACTTTTGGAAAACAGTGCAAGGACAAAAACAATGAGGCGTTCATCCCAAAGAGCTTCAGGGTACTGCAGGGAGTGGGAGGAGAGTGAAAAGATAACATCACAAAAAATAGACAAGGAGAACAGGAGAGAATGAGGGAGAGACCAGCAGGAAGAGGAGGAGGAGGAGAGTTATCAGAGATCAGGGTGACCCTGCCTGTGCTGCGCAGGAACATGTTATGCCTATAAGCTAAAGGAGAGGCCTGAAGTTTGTCACTGAGAAATCTCTGAGCGGTCAAACTCACAGGGACTCGGCCTTGACAGAGATCATGTTGCAAAAGCACAGGATCCGCTCTGACATGGCAAAATGTTTAGACATGTCTCAGTGAGCTGACAACAGATAATAAATGTGCACTCATACAGTCAGAGCTTATAGACACAACACACACAGAATTCAAAACTAACTTTATGGAGGGGAGAGTATTTACATGTGGGTGCCAAAGTGAGCGGGGGCGTACCTGCTCCAAAACTCATCACAGTAGATGGTGTCTCAGTTTGATATATGTAAGCTTTAAGGAAGTCTAGCATCATAGCTAAACAATGTCCCTGTTTACTTTTCAGTCATTCACACTGAATAATGAATAATGCCAGTTTAGAGGGTATTACCGTATTTCATTATCCTACATGTACTAGTGCAAATGTATGTTGACATTTGTGAAATTGTTTATTATTAGCTGATAAGATAGATTAGCTAAAAGCTGCTAACGCTAAGTGTGTTATTGTTGCATTGCATGAAGATGTGGAATTCAGTTCTGCACACCATAGCCCATACTTGTTCTGTTATCCAACTTGCACAATAAGATAGGACAAGAACTGGAACAACAGACAGCTTGCCTTCAAAATAAAAGTTGCACATTTTTAAAGAACACACTGGCTGCCACTGTCAATTTAAGGAGAAAGAGAAGAGTCAAATATTCATTTTAATCATTTTGTTCATTTTTTTTAATTGACATTAGTTAATCTTATTTAACATAAGTGTTTTTACAGTAATATGTGAAACTCTGAGTGAGTGGTGTTAGATTACAATATGTTATATCCAAGGCTTTGCAGTGTTTAAACTGTCAAATTTAAAATGTCTAGAATGGAATTAATAATCTATAGTGATACATTTGCTGTATTTACACTAACTTTTAATGTTGAGGTGGGAAAAAGTAGGCTTTTCTCAATGATACATATGTAATTCAGCAATCCAGTGGCAAACAAAGTCTCTGGACAACCAAAAGGCTGGATGTCATGTTACCAGAGCATCTTGGCTGTTGCTGCTACAGCAGTCTGATCTTTTGTTGGACCTGCTCATGTGACTGGGGTCCTTTCACCCATCCAGGTAATCCATCCATTGCACCCTCATCCATTCTCGCAGTCATCATGCTGGGATGTGGCTCCTGAGGCCTCTGCAACAGACCATCTGTATTGTTGTTCCCTTCCTGGGTGATATTGTACCATAAAATCACAGTTAGACAACTGTGCCACCCACCTCTACTCGGTCAGCCTTTCTTCTTCTTCTTAGAACAAAGGGACTGTTGTCAGTAAAGTGTATGCGGCCTTACCAGAATCCGCAGACACCTGGGTCCACAGCAGCATCTCAGTCTCTTGGTTGCATGTGAGTGAGGACATCTATACTGGCCTGTACTCTATCTGGGTGTAGGTGTGTAGGGACAGTATGTGACCTATAACTGAGTGAAACTTGGAACAGACCTGCTCAGGTCGGTGGAGTTTCACTTAGTCATAGGTCACATACCTACGTGAGACTTGGAACCTGCTCTTTTCTAGGTCTGGCTGCCACAGCAGAGCCTGCCACATAATCAAGGACAGCTCACACCCTCTTCATGACCTGTTTGCACTATTACCATCTGCAAGACGCTGCAGAGCCCTAAAGACTTGCACAACCAGATTCAGAAACAGCTTTTACCCAACAGCCATCTATGAACTGAACTTCCACCCCCTGCCCTCCATCCCACTACAGCCACTTAGAAAATCCTAAATGCAGTAACATGCACAATGTCTCTACATTTATGTATTTACTGTTATTATATATTGTTTTTTTTGTTTGTTTTGTTTTGTTTTGTGTGTGTGTGTGTGTGTGTGTGTGTGTGTGTGAGAGAGAGAGAGAGAAAGAGAGAGGATGTATACAGTTCTTGTTTGATTACACCAAACAAAAGACACCAAATTTCATTGCATGATACATGCATTGACAATGAAGGTATCCAGTTTTACCATCCTGAGCAGGTCTGTTCAAATTTTCACATACCACTGTTACTCAGGTATGGCACATACCATCTATACTAATATACAGTACAGTACACATGTCCTCACTCACCTGATCATCTGTCTATATCTATCTAGCCACATGTCTGTGAGGAGATTTACATAGACTGTCTGGATATATGAAGATATTTATGTCAAACCCACAGTTAATTATGTTCATTTATTTCTTCATTTTAATATTTTTACCTTAGTTATTTCTGTATTACCACATTTCTGCCTCTGGATGTGGATATGAAGCAGTATCCTGCATCTATGATACATTAAAGAGGAACTATGCAGGATTTTTAGCTTAACTATGCTACATTTTTACCTTAATTAAACAGCTTTGGAGTGATTGTGTTAAATAAATGACTTGTAACTTGTTACAGGGGGAATGGAGGCTCTCTATCTTCCACCTAGCATCTCTTGGCCGAAAACCAACCTTGCAAGATCAGAGCCTCCTCCCCGGTGTCTCAGCTCTCTTCTCTGTTCACCACGACACCAACACACCTGTAACCTGTAATCTCTTGTTTGTGACAAATACATCCATCGTAATGCATATATGCTAAATAACATTATCCAGCGCTCCATGGATTGTTTTCTGGCCAGCTTTGCTGAAAACAAATGGACATGGTCAGGAGGAGGGTTGACAAAACAGCAGAAAAGTGACCAGACTTGCATAGTTCTTCTATAAAATCTGAAAACCAACGTTGCAACATCAGTGCAGCACTTGGCCTCCGCCCTGGTGGAGCACCGTGACACGCTCAAATGCGCTCCGTAGCCCATAATCTTTTGTTTATGATGGTTAAGACTATACAAATATAAACGTCCTAACATTGTATATGTTATATAATGCTATCCAATGCCATGGATTGCTTTTTTCACGGGCTGCATTAAAAACAAATGCACATGGCCCGGAGGAGGGTTTGGAAAACAGAGGAAAAGCGACCAGAGTTGCATAGTTCCTCTTTAAAACGGCATTTAAAACAACGATGATTATAAATGCCCTTTCGATCTCTCTTGTTGAGAAACTATCATGTTGATTCTTTTCCTCCGAGCCATTCTGAGAAGTGTATTAAAAAAGCTCCCTGCACTATGCTCCAATGCAAATGAATAAAGCTACTAAAGCTGAATGAGGGTGGTCAAGACAAATAAACCCACCACAAACGACTGGTCTGCATTGACCCCACACATAAACAACATGGGCTCTGAGACCTGGGGACATGCTGGAATCTGTGGTCAGGATAATGTGGTGATTTGACCCCCGTGAAACTCTGCTGACCTTTCCCTCAGGTTTTTTTGTTGTTAGCACAGCAGCCCCTCACAGTAAACTGCCATTTGCATTTTAGAATTGTTAAACAAATATCCACCTGTGGCTCCTTCTCCCCACCACCCGCTGTGACCCTCCACCCACTCTCCTCACACACAAGTAGAAGGGGTCAGAGGGTCAATCATTCTTATGAGCAATTGTAACTGTCTTAACATCAGCAACAACTTAATAGCTCAATAGCTTCATTCAAACTGAGCCATGTGTTTTCATTTATGGAAGGGCTGATTGTACCGTATTGCAGCTGTACACAAAGTGAGTGCTTCACTGACCAGATGCTCGACATGGCGCTGCCACTGTGCACATTAGCCAATGATGTCAGAGGCATCAGAGCATGAGAGGGAGGCATATTTTTTTGCCACTTGGCTTTTTGGAAATGTGGTATGGCTAGCGCTGTCAGAGCCTGATTGTGTAGGTCTGTAGATCAATAGCCAGCTCTGGGGTAGATAGCGGCGGTGTGCTGCAGTGCAATCTAGGAGTTTCCTCTGGAGGAATAGGTCACAGGGGGTTCGCTTTGCCAGACATCTCGTGTTGTTTAAGATGGGAGTGCAGGCGCGCCGTGTGTGTTTGTGTTGTAGCTGCTGATGCGTGAAATGGAACTCAGGTAGCCGGGTGGGCCTTGGGCCTCACTGTATCTTCCGCCAAGTGATTACTTTACTCCATTGATTTTTCTCCCTCCTCCACTGATCTGAGAAGATCACTGGAAAGAGAGAGAGAGAGAGAGAGAGAGAGAGAGGCAGAGAGGGGAGAGGAACCATTGATTGACCTAGTACCCAGATTCAACGATTGACAGCAGAACCTTGAGTGGCAGTGCTCCCTCTTAGCCAGCTAATCTATGACTGAGATCCTAGGTCCATTCAGGGTGTAGCGTTTATAAATCCTCTCAGCCAGGGTCGAAATCTTTTCCTATCCACACATGTTGAGACATTCAGAGGAAAAAAAGGAGCCACCCATGGCATATTGAATATGCCATTGAGAAGATCTTCTATGTGTCTAATAAATAGCCTGATTAGGAATATCTACCTGTCACTGCACTTTGGGCTTGGCTTGCATACTGTATGTTTGTTTCTGTCATGGTCTTATCAGGGTTTGTTGACCTGCAAGGCTGAGGAAATATATTCATGAGTTTTTGAGTGGTTTATTTTTACTTCCATACAGCAGTGCATCTTTCAGATAGCACCTCCCAGACATGTCTCAGGATCAAGAGCACACATGTCTACCTGCTGGGCAGATGCAAAATGTGCACACCATGGTTTAAAGTGTAATGTGTTTCAAGTGTCTACCCTCTGTCACCCTTTCTCTTTTATCTTTTGGATTTGTGTGTTTTTCTTAATAAACGTGACAGTTAAATGCTGCACACAGAATCTGAACAACCTCAATACAATACAAGACTGTGGCCAGTCAGTAAGGCTCTGTAGCCTACAGTATAACATGTACCTGCATGTACCAACTACTTGTTTTAAACTTGGACACAGCATGTATCTGTTTGGGTTGTTCTGAAAGTGATTTGAAGTTTCTATCTTTATCTGTTTAGCTCATAGCAGGCAGACTGAAGAACAGTCATTAAGTGCTTAAATCAAAGACACCTGGACTGTCTTCAATGTCTTCACTGTCTTAAGTGTCTTAAGTGTACTCCCTTGCCATCTTTTCTTCTGTTGAAGTTAGCATGCTAATCAGCTAGCTCTAGTGTGGCAAGACTGCCCTGTCACTGGGTTTCAATTAAAATGTATCGCAGAATTTTACCAAAGTTTTAGAAATTCAGTGAGAGAAAATGTGAATTTCTGTGTTAGGAGTAAGTTCACTGGAATAAGCAGTACGTGGGGCAAATTTTCTAGTCAGGCATCATTTACCATAGCAGAAGACGAAGAACAATGTGAGAACATGATGGCGTGCTCTGCCAGCGAAGGACACTGACTTACCGAGACATGTTGATGAAGTAGCCACCTGGAAGATCACACTTGTGTTGTTACCTTTCCAGTGCAGAGGACCACTGTCACTGGAGTGACAAGTCATGTGATTTCTAACTCTCATCATTTGTTGGCTAAATCTGTTTCCATTGTACTTTTTTTGCTTTTACCCTTTGTCAAGCTTTAGTGCAGTATTTTGGGACTTTTTGGAATTTTCTCTTTCCATACAGGTATTTCTATGCACATAAAAATAGGATGATGTAACCTCAGCTACTGTGTCCTCTCTGTACTGAAGAGGCAGCACTGACAAAAAGACATGTTAGAACCTCTTTAAAAACAATGAGGGTTGAAGTTACATCCACCTGGGTCACAAAATAATGATAAGTGTTGTAATAAACCAGAATTAGCTTCTAACCATGATGAGAAAGTGAGTCATGACACTTCATCTGTCATAGTATCTGTGTAGGAAATAAAAAACAGATTAAATCACCAGAAGAAAGTTACACAGCAGTCAGGTGAATATATACAGTTAGCAGAGATCCAAATGTTCTCCTGTGTAGGAGAGACAGCACCTCTGTCCACCCGGCTGATGGAAGGTCAAATGCAAGCGGTGTTATGAAGCATCATTAGGAGAGGAGCAGCCACGAAGGCCACCATCGTAATTAAGACCTGAGACCTGCGCTTAACATTGACACTCTCTGAGCCTGGAGAGTGATAAGTGCTTGATCCGAATCAATAAGATGCACAGGCCCTTGCCACTTGCAAAATCAATATTGTTTTATTTGCTGTTACAATAGGCTTGTCTGGTTGCAAATGAGGTCTGAGCTGCAGAGTTACTTTGGAAGTAGAGACTTTACTCCAGACTTCTCCGCTGGTCGGCTTTAATGAATGGGCCATGATTGGCTCCACCAGTGACCTCACACGCCTGGGGGAGCCGGGCAGCAGAAATCCCTAAAGGTGGGTGTCTATACCTTTACATACATTAGGCACAATCCAATCTGATACACGGGGGAAATCGTTGAGTTCAAGGAGGCTGCACCCAGATGATTAGTGAAGCATTTCTGCAGAGAGCAGCTCTGCAGAAATGCAGTGATACATGTGTCAGGGTGGAAAACAGTGTCATCTCCCAGCATTAGGACCAACTGCAGTGATTAATGTCTTTTGTGTTAATTCCTTTTGACACCAGACCGCCTCAAACAAAAGGCAGCACACTATCAATTAATCCTACTCATATGTCCTATAGATACAGAGGTGGGATGAGTTAATCTGGATTTAGCAAACGCCAATCCAGCATCAAGCCTAATTGTCACAATGATGGGGATCAGAGCAATGATTTATGAGATAGGAGTCAGCTGAGTTATGGATGGCAGTGGGCAGTTAGTCAAGTCACATAAATCCATCTTGGTGTCGAGCTAATTGTTTATTTTGTGGAATATTGTTTGTGCTTCAGACGCATGCTAGGGATGTGGGAAATGGGGCTATATGTCCAAAATAGAGGCATATCCCTTTAAAGTATTTGTATGCTTGTTTGTGTAACAGATAATGAGTACATTTTGATTCTGCTCTATCAATGTAGCTTGATTATTATTTATATTTACATGTGGGTTTTCTAATCTTATGAAAATGAAATGTTTAAGCAAGATGGGCAGAGCAGAGGTGCTGTGGTGTCAGATGGTGTCTGTTGGATATGCACTTATTTAAGTGCCAAAGAATACAACTACACACACACTACACAAGTATTTTGTGTAATTTGTGGTTTACTTTGCAGTCTGTATGAGCTCTAGAATATAGACGGTGTATATGTCTTTTTGCATGGTGCATAGACAGGCTGGTGAGCTATTCCACCGAGGAGTGACAGGGGCCCCCCGTCATACAGGGGCCCCCAAAATTTTCCCTGATCCGTCCCTTAGCCCCTGTTCTGCCCAGCCCATGTTCTTGAATCCTAAAATCGCCCCTGACAAGAAACCACCAGAGCTTAGATCAGGCCCAGAAAATCCAGCCTGACTCCTCCTGAGCCCCTGCAGGCTCTGTCTGACCTGGCCTGACCCATGACCTGTATTTATGGGCCTTATGCAATTGTTTCAAGGTTGTGTTGATAATACATATAACACTTCTGATTATCACACAAATAGCTCATTGCTCATTCCCCATGTGAAATTTGCTCTGACCTCAATCTGAACCTGAGGCAAAGTGGGAAAGTCCTGGTGTGTTTTTGAGCTAAAAAGGAATCTTAGTGAATCATATTTTCCTGCTGAAGTAGCGGCACCAACATCTAATTATGATTCATAAATAAGTCTGAAAAGAGTGAAAAATAGTTGAACTTTTCACCTGTTACCCAGGTTAGTCATAAATAAAAGTACCTAGTGCATTCCCACAGTACTACAACCTCTCTTAGTTAATTACACACTATGGCTACAAACATACAGGTTGTTAACCTGCTGAGTGACAGACACTCAGAGCTGTTATTTTTGTTGATGTTTGTATGTTACTCTGTGACTAAACCTGGATTCCTGTTACATCACAGGACTGCAATTAAAGAGGTCAAAGTCCAGTCATCGGCCTGTACCACATGTAGCAGAGCCAGACACACTGCAGGTGTTGAAATAACATGACCCACGAGGAATATCTAGCTATCATCAGAGATGGCATTAGCAGGCTAAGCTAAGCTAAGCTAACACAGAGGTTTAGATGGGACAAATGTCTTCTATCACAGATAAAGACCATCTTGTACTAATGCTCATATAGTCTACATAGGGCTAAACCACAGACTAAAAGCAGGTTATGACATGCTCTAGTTGTTATTACACCATGACAACACATCTCCCAGCAACACTGACCCTCATGTGTCAGTCAAACACAGTATGAAGGCCAAAGCACTTCAGGACTGAACTAAAGGGTTCACATTTCAAACATACACTATGTGAAGGACTTTAATAAGTATATTATTCACATAATATTTATTACAGCCAGTTTTACAGTGATTTTGTTGCTTTGTCCAGCCTCTTTATGCTAATGTATTTGACACATATATGTAGTAGCTGGCTGCCATCAGCTTCTCTGTCTCTGTCTCACAGGTGTCAGCTTCACCTGTGTGTCATACTCACCTTGCAGTGACCTCTCAATGCAAACTGTTCCAGGAAGAGGACAGGACACAGCCTGCAGCTCTGACTGCAGCTCCTCTTCCTCCACCATCACCATCATCATCTGCCCTGTCACTGTGGGGGCCTCCTTTGTTTTCCATTATCACCAGTACTCATACAGTCAAATCAATAATGTTGTACTTGCAACACATTCACCAGCCTTCTGCTCTGTGTCCTCAGAGGCCGCCATAACCTACTGGTCGCCATTTTGTCTCAGCCAAGCTGCAGTGCTAATAGGGCTCCATAGCTCTCTGTGGTTATTATCAGTGGCAGGCGTGGTCAGGGACCAGAGGCTCTCTACTGCCCCCCATGTACTTCAGATGCTATAACCCACTTGCCCCCATGGCTCTGGCTGATTCACCCTCTTGCCCTTCTGACATACCAGTGTGCTGCATGAACTTGTGCAGGGATGTGGGAGGGGGGGTAGCAGAGGTTGGCTGTTGCCAGTACCCACAGCAGTGCCTGCTGCAGCCAGGCAGCCAGGCCCTCCATGGTCCTGAGGCTGTTCTGTCTGTTCAGCATCTCCCTTTAACCTTCATCTAGGAAACAATAAAACAAGAACAGAGAGAAGGAGGAGGAGGGAGAGGCAGGGTGTGAATATGTGTGTGTGTTTGTGTGTGTGTGTGCGTGCGTGCGTGTGTGCTGTTCACATTATCTTTGTGGGGGGAGATAGAGAGAGGAGAGAGATGCTGTGGACATTTGACACATCTCCTTAAGCCAATGTCTACTTTATTATCTTTGGCAGTCCTATTAGTAGCACTAATCAAGTGGAAGACAGTAGCACTGTGTCGGGGCTAACACACTGCGTGTGACAAATATATTATTAACTGAAGGGAGACGGGCGACCTTGGCCGTGTCACCTGAGGACCCTGCCGGCGCTCACTTTGGCAGCAGGAAACAACCTTCATATTAAATCCCTGCAGAGGTCAATAAACTAAATAATTCACAAAGGTTATAAGCTTTGCAATGAAGTCTGCTAAAACAGAGAGAGGAGGAGAGGGAGGAGAGAGATCACAAATCTTTTAACTTGTAAGCAGCTAAACGAGGACTGGTGTCCTTGTCAGTGTGTAGTCTCTTTATCATTGGGAGGCATTTATATGAGCGTGTCAGAGGACAATGTAAATCCTGAATCTCTCTATTTCCTCACCGCTGTCACTCTTCAATCGATCCGTCACTCTGGCAGTAGGGGGGGTGGGTCACTGTTCTCTAATAACACGATAGCCTTCTTTAACATAACAGCACACACGGCTCTATTTATAGGCACAATGACAACCTGTAGTTGATCAACACAATACTGTGACAATGCTTAAAGAATCCGTAGAGACACTGCTACTGCTTTGGTTCTCTGCTTACTGTTTCCTCTTCATAAACATGTCGTGCAGTCACACACACCTGCGTCTGTGTCAGTTTTCGTCAGATCCGCTTCAGAATTATGGATGTCTCCTGTTTGTGATGCTCCACACACAGGGCTATTCTTGTGGGCTGGAGACAGACCAGCACAGCAAAAGGTCATGGTTAGAAGAAGAAATATCTGTCTCTAGAGCAGAGCCAGGCTGGGACGACAGGGAGCGTCATCGCTGTCAGTTTCCAATTCCAATCTTCATACTTTGTTTTTCACCTTCTTACTACTCTTTGATTTTTTTGGCCTCTAGGTCCTTCATACTTTGTGCTATTTAAACAATTCATATATCAAAATGTGCAGCTTTTTCGGAGCATGTGTGCTATTAATTTTCTCTTTCATACTATCTTAAAATATTTAACTTTTTCTGTTTTTTTTGTCCTACAGGAAATGAATTGAAACGGTCTTCAAACTCTTCAGATTTTCTTCTTCTTTGAACTTTAACTACTTAAGCATGCTTTCAGCTTCAGACTTCATTCAACCTTCAAAACGTTCACAAAACCTTCAACTGTTCATCTATTATTCATCTTATTGACATCTTCATCAGTTTCTGATTTATGACAGTTTAAAAATCATTCAAATTTTGGACAAAATCCAACTTTATAATGGGTGTGTATTGTGTCTAACAAGCAGAGGCTAGAGTGGGTGACATCATCGCCAGAGTGGGAGAAGGTCTAAAAACATTGTGGAATTTGTCTCTCCAACCTCTCGCTACAGCCACACGTTCATGTGTGACTGTACACACATGAGTTTCTCCACAGTTGTTGACAAACTTGTCCTCTCTCACAGAATGTCCTCAAAAAAGCAGAGACACTTACAGAATTTGAACTGTGAGCCTCTGAGTGCAGCCAGACTCCTCTTTGTGACTCCCATACCAAAGTAGGAGCTGATCTTCTGAGAAAATCAAAGATGCCCCCTGTTTCTAACTTGCGAGTGTAAGAAAAGTTTTTGCCCTACAAACATTTAATTTACATGTGGATGTGCTATTCTTGTTTTATTTTGCAAGTCCTTTTAGGTTTCATCTATAAATCCAGCCTTTTCACCATTGCTTAAGCAATGTCTGCCCTAATTCAGCATCGCTTTACCCTCTTTAACGTTTCTATTGCTTTTAACCCTTTTAAAGCCATTCATCCCTCTGACTGCAAGTTATACTTTTCAGCTACAGTGCCAGCCTTTTCAACGTTGCTTCAGAAACTTCTCCAACTAATTTAACATTGCTCCAGCAATTTCTTCAACTAATTCAGCATTGCTTCAGCAATGGTGTTCAGCTGCTTTTTGTTTTTTCTAGTTAGAAATATTTTTTAACACGTTACTGTATCTGCTGTTTGTACAGCAAAGAACAGATCTCCACTTTATCACTGAGTCTTACTTACTGTTTTTAATGTTCTGAACAAATGCAAATGGACTTGTTTTGCAACATTCCTGTACCAATTAAAACAAGTTTAAACCTGAACCAACTGGTCAAACCAAACTCTTATAGACATAAGTTGATACTTAGAATTATACTTCTGTGTAGGCCTACTGACTATAAGCTCCTGTTTTCACCTCATGTATCTCCTCAGAAATGTAACCACATATCAGACATAACGTCAGGGCAGCAGCAGTTGATAGAACATTAAATAAGTTAATATAAGAGATATTTCTACTTCAGACTATTTCTGTGTCAGAGCTTGTCGGAGCCCATGGAGTAGGTCTGGACTGTCAACTAATTGCAGACATAGGCCTGCTGGGGTCAGGATGAACCCAGTGCAGTGTGCAGAGTATCTGCTGTACTCAAGGAAACTGAGATGTTGGGCACACATGATGTTCAGTGGCCCAATGATAAAACAAAGAGGGTGTCTATTATAAAAACTAATGTTTTTAGACTGTACCACCCACCACATGATATATGGATGTCAAAACCAAAAGAACCACCAATGATCCATGGTCTCATTGGTCAGTAAGACATTACATTCGAAAGGAAATGACAAGCTAATGTTGAAATGAAAGGGTGCTCTGTCAGCAAGCTAACATTGATTAGCTACAAGGCTATCATGAAAAGTGAAACCGTAACTCAAGGTTAAAGTGAAAAGTTAGATTATATGAGCTAAACTGTAACTAAAAGGTAAAGTCAAAGAGCTAGCAAGCATCAAGGCTAATGTGAAACTAGCTAACATTACCCCTTATCTAACATTACTAACTCTCTGTACAGACCAGAGTGGTGCCTTGAGCTAAATATTAATACCAGGCAAGGCAAGTTTATTTTGTATAGCCCCAGTTTGTCTCAAAGGGCTTTAGACAGCATCATAACAACATCCTCTGACCTTAGACCCTCACATCGACTGAGGAAAAACTCCCAAGAAAAAACAGGAGAAACCTCAGGGTGAGCAACAGAGGA
Source organism: Caranx ignobilis (assembly GCA_021432705.1). Lineage (NCBI taxonomy): Eukaryota > Metazoa > Chordata > Actinopteri > Carangiformes > Carangidae > Caranx > Caranx ignobilis. The sequence goes on from MU269980.1 coordinate 2,612,869, forward strand.
GGGATCCCTCACCCAGGACGGGCAGACGTGCAATAGATGTTGTGTACAAACAAGAAAACAGTTTACAACATGGAATATGGAATAAAATGGAAAACGGGATTGTTCAGTCAAGGAAGAGCTGATGAAGGCAGCTTCTGGTGGACAGGCTGGGTCATATACTGTACAGGGGAAGCAGGGAGAGCACTTAATGGGAGTACTGGTGAGCAGGGGAAAGGAGGGGGGTGGAGGTGGAGGGATGGAGCTCTGGAGAAATCTGTGGAAAACGCACAGAGCTAGTTAGCATGGTAACATGTTAACAAAAATGCCAACACACTGATGCTTAGAAACTATTGCACACCATGTCGATCTCATGCCAGGAGCAGATGATGTGAATTCAGGCCGATTTTCACAGGGTTAGGGTTGTAGCCGACAATTTTCAGATTCTGAACATCAGGGATGACAAATGGACGTGTGCAGTGTAACATAACTGGAGAACAGTGACTTGGTGTCTGAAGAGCATGTCTGAATGTCCTACAACGTGAACCTTGACGTTGACCAATAGGATGACAGAGCGCAATGTTTACACACATGTACGAAGTGTAAATTTATGATTATGAGGTGTACACATTCGTTCACATACCTCATGTTCTCTCTCTCTCTCTCTCTCCCCTCTCCAATGACCTATGAAATTGCGCAGGGTCGTGGTTGATGATTGGTCGGGGTCATGCCTGTAGTGTTGCCAGTCTCCTGACTAAGACACGGCAAAAACTTATACCACTGTGAGTGTAATCTGACATGGTGACCATTGTGAGTGTAAACAACCAAGGTGGACCGTATATTTCTATCAAGTCATAAGTTCAGCAGTATCACAATGCTCAACAGAGAAGCTCAATCATCAGATGAGCTAAACAGAAACAAAACCCTGCCAGAGCAGGCCTGTGATCAGGTAACAAACACACAAGCCTATTGTAAAGAAAGCTCCCCTGGATCAAAGGCAACATTCTTAATTGTGCAGATCGCCAGGTGAGACAGTGATGGATGGTTGTTTTGGATCAGGCATTCTTCTTTCTTTTCAGTGTTGTCACATGTCTAGGTGTTTTAAACACTGACTGTCAACCTGTGCAGAGCTGCTCTGAAGTGTTGCTCTGTAGACTCTGTTGTCCTCTCCCAGTCCTGTAGTTTAACAGGCCACTGCATGCATGGTTTACCTTCCAGCAGCTCTCTGTCTATTTAAACTACAGTGCAACACTTAAGTACAGTCACAGAAACACAGGCTTGGCTGGAGCACAAACAGTAGGCAGAGTCCAACCTGTGGCGCATGTTCTGAGTTCAAGTTCAGAGTCAGGTGTCAGGTGTTGAAATCATATTTGTTCCCTGTTCCCTGTTTTATTTTGAAGTTCCTGTCCCGTCTTCCTGTGCTCTCCCTCCTGTGATTACCTTATGTGTCTCACCTATGTCTGGTTGCACCACCTATGTCTCATTTTTTCCTTGTGTATTTAACCTCAGTGTTTTCCCATGGACCTGTCTATGTCAGTTTGTCTGTGTTGATACTGTGTTCCTGTTTCTTCCTGGTACCTCTGTGAGTTCTAATAAATCTTTTGTGGCATCTACTGTGTCTGCATTTTTGGGTCCAGTTGCTCACAAACCATCACTGACACTGTTTTGAGTATAAAGCTGTCTGTTCACCCTGATGGTCAGTCAGTGTTTGTCTATGGTTCAGTTTGGAGAGAAGCAGCAGTCTGCAGTGCTGTCGTACTTCCTGAGTCTTTGCCATCAGAGCAGCACAGGGTGGCCGGTCAGGTTGGTTTGGCATGGTTGTGATTCACCATATTTAGAGGTGGCAGTGAGAAAAGCTTGTAGAATTGATTTCATGTCTGAAATCAGTCAATGTCCTGAGTCTTTTGTGTCAGACCAGTAGGGCGGTTTCCACTGCAGGAACTTTTACAGGAGCTATGGCCATTGGTCTACATAGCAGGAACTGCCCCCAAAGGATGATCTCCTGGAACTCTTAGAGAGGTTAAACGAATCCCTGCTTCAGGGGAGGTACGTGAGGTGTAATTTGTGCTGATTTGGTATACTCAGAGTGGGATGTGACACCAACGGAAAGAGCAAAAATAAGTGGCACTTTTAAAACCCAGCAGAAGAGGAGCATTAGTAGAAAGCATCTACACTGCCTAGACAGCAGAGTGAGAGGGCGTACCTGTAAATTTCCCGCCTTCTGAATTTTTCCAGGAGTGGAACTGGGACTAATGTTATAAACTATGAATGTGAGGGGGATGGCAATGTGTTCCAGTGGTTAAGAAGGAGGTTCTGGTTTTGATTCCCAGACATGGGGCCTTTCTGTGTGGAGTTTGAATGTCCTCCCTCCTGCCTTCAGTGTGAGGTTGTTCATCTCACACAGAACCCACACAGACTGGTGACCTGTCCAGGGTGTACCCCTCCCTCATCCTATGTCAGCTGGGATTGGCTCCAGCTCCTAAGCATGGATAAGCAGTATAGATGGATATAGGATGGATGGATAGATGGATGGATGGACGGACGGATAGATGATTTGACTCATGTCTTACTCAAACACAGCAGAGCCAGAAGTCCACCGATAGCTGTTCAGATATTCTAAAACAAACCCAACACCTCATATTCACATAAAATCAAATTCTATGGGAACCAGATCAGACTTGATCTGCATGGGACCACCAGAATTCACCAGACCATCACACTCAGGATGATGTATCCACATGGCACCATGAATGAGAGTAAAAAGATGAAGCCAGTTTGTAGTAGTAGAGATATGAAGCTGTCAAATGAACGTGGCACTTACTGCACATTCGTTGCTCGTCTGCCTTTGAAGCACGGGCGGCAGATCAGACACATCAGTACAATCGCTGCTTGTCATGAGGAACAATCACATCTTGAAATAACACAAACAGTGGTGTTCAAAGAGCAGACATGAAAAGATGACATGACAAGAGTTCTGAACAGTGTGTGCGAGTGTGTGAGAGAGAAAGACAGTTTTGCGGTGACAGAGAATAAAGGAGAAGAAGTTTTACCTGAGGAGTAGGGAAGGGGAGGGGTTTAATATGAATACGACTGCTGTAGAAGAAAGGCAAAGAGAGAGAGGGAGAGAGGAGGCACAGTGAGACAGGCAGGGGGAGGGAGGGAGGGAGTGAGAAGGACAGACTTTAACTGTCTGAAGGACAAAGCTACTGACCCGCGGATCATTCAGAGGATTGCCTTTCAGTTTTAGAGCAAGGTCAGGCTGCTTATTTTACCTTACTGTTTTCACTAATCTGTTTTTTGTGTGACACAAACAAACACTGAAGCCATGTACACACACACACACACACACACACACACACGCTCACACACACACACACACACACACACACACACACACATTCACACACACACACACACTCACACACACACAGGCAGCACATATGCACACTCATGCAGACACTGAAACTAAGCCTTCCCATACTGCCTTGAAATAATAATCTAACAGCCGATGTAGGCTTTGCTATCAATAAACATTAGACGTGCAGGCTGGGTGCCTACATGGGTATCACGCTACGCTGCACCTGTCATGAATTATAATTATAGGAGGCTACACGTCTGGGCTGAATCCTGATGTTACTGAGATGTTTTCCTGGCCTTCAAATGAATAAAACAGTCGTAACTTTATGCTTTGATCTATTGTTAGACATAGTGTAACAACCTAAAATCAGCCTCTGTCTTATATTCTTATATTGACAGGCCTTAATGAGCTGACAGCAGCAGTTGTTTGGCAGCTCATTAGTAGCCACACTACATTTATGTCAGCGTGTTAAGTGACAATGCTGGGAAGCTATGGACATCCCCCGGGACCCAGCAGCACGTATGGAGGGGACATGGTGGTGGTGGTGGTGGAGCTCCTGATGGAGCAGTGCGCTGAAGTACTGGAACACTGAGGAGTGATGGTTATGACTCAGTGGGGTCCCACTGACTCATAACCACTGTGGTGTGAGGGTAGGGCTGCTATGAAACACTGGGCTAAAATACTGCTCTAAATGGAGAGTAATCTGCCGCCAGTGTGTGTGTCGAGTGTGGAGTGTGAGGGAGTGTATGTTCCATGCTGATCTGATAATGAGTGAGCAGGGTCAATAGGATGTTAACAGCCCCATGGGAATGGCTGGTGGTGGATGGGTGGAGGAAGGACAAGGGCCCAGGGACACCGCACTGTGTTTTCACTGTCCTCGCCCACCACACTGTGTGTGTGTGTGTGTGTAGCAGGGACAGTGAGGTGCCTCTGTCCCTGATATTTGACTCTTCAGCTCAGCACCTGCTTTGTCCTCCCAGTGAAGCCTCAGTCAAATAAAGCAGCTCGTCCAGTCTAAAACCAACATCAACACAGCAGCTTCGACTGCCGCCTTTGTCACACACACACACACACACACACACATCACACAAATCACATGTCCACTATTATATGAAAACACACAAGAGAAACCTTGTGCTGCCTTCACTGTCAGGCTTGTTTTTACACTTTCGCTCACAGTATTAGCAGCAGTCTGGATGTGACATGTGACTGATTATTCATGCAAATGGACCACAGTGAGAGAATGGGAGCGTCAGCTGAGCCATGAACCACAAGGTGAATGAGTAATTGGATCATCCAAACATAAAGCTCCATAGGCTGCTATGAGACACATCAGCTGTGTGTGTGTGTGAGTGGGAAAACTCCTGTTACATGTGTTAGCTGACAGTGTGGATGGCTGTATGATCAGGACTACAATCAGACCTCGAATCACACACACACACACACACACACACACACAGTATTAGTGTTGTTTTGAACCAGTGGGTCAATATTGGTAAAAAAAAAAAAAAAAATACGGATGCCTTTTATCTCTGACAAGTGGATGAAAGAAGAAGAATATAGAGGATGTGGGGAGGTGCATGGAGCTCTAAAAAAACATTGCGTGTTGTGTTGGCAGCCGCTCCAGTCAAATCCCTTGGCAGTTCAGAGATGCTTTTTTTCCCCTCCACAAGACCCCGCCTTTGCCATCTGATATTCAAATGCAGAGGAAACTGGAGGAGAGCTCCTCCCAGACCACCCGCAGAACCGTCAGGGATTAGTCAAAGAGCACCAACTAGGTCAACAAGATGCAGGGCCAGTGCATGTACAGGGGGGACATGAGGCAACTCACCCACAGAGGAGCCGGCCTAGTCTTGCCTGCGTTCCTATTCACACGCGCAAACTGTCTCTCTCTCTTTCTCTTTGTCTCTCTCTCTGACTCTCTTACACACACACACACACGAACGCCGCGCTCTCACACAGAGGCAGCCACGCTTACGCAGTGACCTGTTTTCTCATACTTTAGACAGTTATCCAAAAAAACAACTCCAAAATTCCTCTTGATTTCTCTCCTTCAGAGCGAGTGTATGGGTTAATCAGCAGATATGAGGACAGGCGTAGGGAGATGTAAACATTCCCACTGGTGTCAGCAGCCTCACAATTCACTCCCTGGCAGAACATTTGCTTTGCAGAGTGAAAGCAAAATGAGGAAACAGGCAGAAATTTTAATAACTGAAGATGTCCTTTTTTTGGGTTTTTTTTTTTTAAACGTGTTGTTTCCTGTCTAAACTTTACATGCCGTGTAAGTTCAGGTCATGTGGACTGTTGAATAACAGTCACACCTTCACCAACAGCTCCAGGCCAGATGGCGGTTTTTCCTTTCTTTTTGCCTTTCTTCTTCTTTTTTTTTTTAATCGGACAACATAGGTGCTCATGAGGCCTATTTTTCTCTGCAGACTTTAGACACTGCTGAATGAGAAAGCAGACACCACCCCTATTGTGAAGCCACCATCATGATATCCCTTTGGAAAGCGCTGCGTTGCGTGTTGATCCTTGATCAGTCAGCTCATTGGCTGAGAAACTCAACACGGAGGTGCTGCTCTAAATAACACTGACATACCTGGACAGTGACTGTAGTATCAGCTGTCTGGGCATCAATACCCCTGAAGACATTTGTCAACATCCCATGATGACCTCAGTCAGATATAGGGTTGCTCACCCAGAGCACGTTTGGTTAAATTACTCACAATGTGTTTGTTGTGAGTCTGATGGGAAAGTAAACTGAGCAGGGAGGGGCAGGGTCAAGGTGTCCAGTGGCTCGTCACACCTGTGACCACAGGTGTTGTGCTGTTTGTTCGTGTGCCACAGAGCGGCCATGACACACGCAGTTAAGCTGTAGCTTGATGATTAGTAACCACTGTTCTTTCAGTGGTTACACTGATCATCTGACTATGATCACATGATCAGAACAGTTTCATGATGTTGAAATGATGCAGCTCAGTAATAATAGACTATACATGGATGTGGCAGGTTGTAATTTGTGAATCATTAAGCAGCAGGTGAAATGAAGCAAGTGAAGCTATATTGGAAACATCCATTTAGGTGAAGTTGTAGTTCAGGTAGAGATAAATGGAAGCCAACAGGCTAGGCTATGAGAAGGTAGCTAAGTTAGCTTATTGTGGGAGCAGCACAAACTATCTAGTAGTATAGTATAATATAGTATAGTATGGTGTGGTGTGGTGTGGCGTAGTATAGTGTTGCATTGTATTCTATAAAGTTAGTATAGTAAAACACACTGATGTTGTCATGTGTGTGTGTGTGTGTGTGTGTGTGTGTCTGTCTGTCTGTCTGTGAAAACTCCGACAAAATAAAGAACCCATCACACGAGTTAATGAAGAATAGGAGGATGCTGTTTTTCTGTCTCTCTACTTCATAGGTGGAATGGTTTCTTTTGTGTGACTGACATTTGGAAATCAATCATACACCTTAAAAACTTTGGCCATTACATTTGTTTTGTATCCGCTCTCTGCACCACACACACTTCAGTGGTGATGGTATCTTCTGTTGCCTAAAAGTGCAGGCCTACATTTGTCTCATGCAGATAATGCAAAGTGCTGATGTCTTATTTCACCACTCGGATAATAAAAGTAGCAGAGCGTCATTGAGGTGTGCTCTACAGCACTACACCTGTGCCTGTGACAGTGGCAGCTGTGACTTTCATGTATCTCCTCTCTCAGTGCTGCACTGTACTCACTTATCTATCTCATCTGTCAGACACAGTTTCATCTTCCTGACACACTCCAAGGACAGAAGTAGAATATTTACCGAGACGACTGTTTAGCATGTCTGCCGTAATCCACTCATAATCATTGGTGTCTGTTTGTTTTGAACAGAGGTCACAGATTTTCTTCTGAAGCTGCAGTGTGTTTGCACCAATAAAGACAGTTTCTGTGGTTAATCAGTGATCTGCTCCTCATGAGGCTACAGTGAGGATGACTCTGTTCAAAGTTTAGCAGGCTCAGGCACTGACCTTGTCAAAGTGACTTTAACAAGTGAAATAGAACTTTGCACTTGATAATAAAGTCCAGTGAATGAATCAGGTTGCCTGAACACTTGCAGGTGATATTTAAATAAAGCTACAGCGACAGTAAACAAAACAGAAACAACTGATTCCACTTATTCATTTATTCACTTCTGGATTCAAACAAACGAAGCAGAATAAACAGGCCTGGGGTTTTGCTGCGTCATGTGGTTTTCAGCAGAAGCTTCCTGCAGCTGTAAATGTGGGGAATGTCACAACCGCCCCTCACTCATTCCAGTTCAAAGGTTACAGTATGGTGTGACTTCAAGTGAGCCCTCCCACTGCTGCAGCTCGCACCTGCCTCCTCCCCAGAAGGGCCCTCCTCCCCGCTCGCAAACCTTGGGAGGCAATGTGGCTGAAACATTGGAGCAGGGGTCAAAGGTCAAAGGTTAATGTCTCTTGACACTGTGGCTCCCTCCCCCTGAGAAAATCAGGCGTCTGAATCTAAACTCGCTATGTTTGCACTGCAGAGCCCAGAGAGCGCTGCTGTAGAGAGACAACCTTTGGGCATATGTTTATATGTTGGCCTTTACATTAGAATACTGAGTCCGGTTGTGATTTAAAGAGGGCAGGGGTCAGATTAGACTTTATTCCTGGGTGGAGGAACAAATCAAATCTGCATTTGCCATCCAAAGGTCTGAATGATTATCTGCCCCAGTGACCACTCAGTGAACCCACGCTGAGGCAAAGGTGAATCACACATGAACTGCTTATATTACAGTATTATACTGGTGGAATCTGTGGGTGTGTGTCAGTCGCTGCAGTCGATTATGATAAAGATATAAAGAAACACAACCCAGTGTGATCTGTTGTGTTAAATCTTAAATTTTGCCTTCACATACAATTTGTTTATATTTGCAAAAATCCCATCCCTGAAAGCCACTTCAGTCCAGGCCAGCACTTAATATGACACTGTGTTAACAGGATTGTGAAAAGCCAGTCATGTAAAACATCAAAGTCCATTTACTGATGATAGTTTAACGCTCGTTGACCTCCTTGTTTATAAAGACCAACACTACATTTCCTTCACCTCTTGTGTCCCAGGCCACAGCTGGATCAACCAGCCCGTTAACATCTGGATGTAGCCTTCTTTGTCCACAGCGTGTTCATTCACTCACATAAGTAAGACCAAGATCGTGACAAAATGTTTTTTGTCAGCCGCAATCTGCTCCCTCAGGTCAACCACATTTCAGTGAAAAGCTGAGAGGGCAAAGTTCAACGCACTCTGGTCGGTGGGAGGAATGACAGGAGGGGTATTGTATCTCCACTTATGTGGCATTCAAGGTCAAAGATGAAAGGTCACTGCTGTTCAGAGGTTACAAGGTAAGATACCATCCAAATGAGTGGAGCCAGTCTGCTCATGTGACTCAATCACTGAGCCCAGGAATAAAGACAACAACAATAAATACAGCAACATCAACTTTTATGAACAGCACTTTGCTGAGGACTTTGATCACACTCAAACCGCTGTTGTAAACAAAATGCAAATTGCAGGTAACACCTATTGCAGGTAACAACAGTCTTGTAAAGAGAAACTATCCAGTTTACCTGAATGACACCGGCTCTGAACTAAAGGCTGTTTAAACACCTCCACAAGGATACAGCAGGTGAGGAGGCACTGTGTCCAAGTGGCTGAAAAGAGTGACCAACAACACAGCAGGATGTGAAACACAGAGCACAGGGAGGAGGGGCCCTCTCCCACCTCACACACAGACACAGACACACACACACAGACACACACACACACACACACACCACATTCCACTCTGCATTTGAAAAGGCAGCCACAGACAGGGATGGTAGCAGGTTATGTTGTCTTTGTTTCCTCAGAGACATTTGTTCAAGGCTGTTTTGAGATGACAGGCTGCAGACCAGTGGACCTGATAACAAAGATTAGCACAAGATGTTAGAGAGGGGAAAAATGAAGAGCGTTCAGAGCTGCACTCATAATTGCACACGGTGTGAACTGTTTCTTCGCAAAGCATGAAGCTGCATTTTAGGCCATTGAAGAAATTTCCATGAGTATGTCTGCTGTTTATGAATGACCCACTGCTTCACACTTCAGTCACAGACACACACACCTGGGCACTGCCTCGGTACCTTGCTCAAGATGCAATGTGTCATTTATGTTGCTCTCTGATTGGATCTCACCTGCCTCAGTGAGATCAAACAACATGGATAATGAAATACAACTGTTTGTTTTAAATCGCTGGTTTAAAATGAAAAAATGCACAAGTGTGGATGTAGACAAAGGACATTCTATTAACTAGCTTTTGTTAAAATGGAGGTGAGGTGAGGGGATTACTGTGTATTTTTTCCCCTGATTAATTTGTGTTTCACTGTTCATTATAACACACTACACATAGAGGTGGTGTACTGTAGGCTGATAAACAATGTCATTTCTATTTGTCAGTATGAGTCTATAGTGAGCAAACAACAGGAAGAATCTTTATTCCAAGGATGGAAATAACAGATTATTTATATATTCATATGAACAGACTCTGAGCCACCTCCATATGTTTTGGTTTTAAAATCTATGGAGCATTTTACCTCCATATCAGAAACTATCTTTGTCATAGTGACAGACCAGAAAACATATCACATGGCCATTCACACATTGGGCATGTGTGAGCCTGTGTAAACAGGATGTAATTCATTTTTTCTGCAGTTGATTAGTTGCAGAAAACAGTGTGAATGAGGAACAACAAAGACAGTTGTGGCGTTCTAATGCAGTGAGCAACACAACCCCAGAGTTTCCAAAGTAAAATGGGTCCAACAGAGCTTCCAAAAGTCTCAGAGCAGTGTAGGCACCAGGAGTAAATGTCCTGGTGAGAAGGCAGAATAAAAAAACAAGCAAACAAACACAAAGTACAGTCAAGAACAACACACCGAACACTGTCAAAAACAGTTACATTCAGAAGCAGAGTGATTATTAATCATACCTTAATGATAATGAAGCCACTGACACCTCCAGTGGAGTGTGAGTGGAAGCAATAGCATGTCTATAGGTCACCATAATCCAGACCTGATGAAACAGCCTCAGTGATCTGTTCCCCACAGAGTGAAGGGAAATGTGTTTTGTTTCCTAATTTTAGGCTTAATTTATTTGAAGTATATCAATGTGAAAATTAAAGGTGAGTTTTAACCCAATCAGTGTGTCCTCTTAGAGTGGTGATATGTAAACCATCACGTCTAATATTTCTGGGACTTGAAAACATCATGTACTTGGTCTCATCTCCACTAAGAACTAATTTCAGGTTAAAAAGTGAATGTTGAAATTAAAGCCTATCAATGTGAACGGTGCTTTAAAGGGACACTCCAGTGAATCTTGTGAAAACACTGCATCTTAGATTTCCCATGATGCATCATAACAGCTTCTTTTCCTGTTAAAAAGCTCAAAGTGAGAAAATCCTGACGGCATCATCAGGATTTTATGTGACAGAGCCTCACTAGAGTTATTAGCTGTTGTCACTGGCTGAGTGGTGGGTGGTAACTAACAACTACTTAACTAAACAGTGTGTGTAAAAGCAGTGAACTGGCCCTTTAAGTCATTGTTAAAGAATATCAGCTGCTATTTACTGCAGCTACAAACTAACACAGCCTCCATTAGCTGCTGCTACTCAACCTACTGACCTAATGTTAACGTTCATGTTAATGAAACGGTATCTCTGTCATTAGTAACTACCCTGGATGTACCTGATGGTGATTGATAATCACATTAATAATATGAAGAAATTACAATTAAAATGTACTTTAAAATATGTCATAATAATAACTAGTCACAACAAAATCAACATAAAGCAAGACATGGTTGTTATGATATCTATTTAATATTATCATGGCAGCTAGTTTGATGCAGGGCGGGGGGAGGGGGAGCAGACTGAGCCGTGTTCCTTTAAGGGTGGTGTCGGCGGCAGCAGAGGAGGAGCAGTGTGGCTGTCTCCACTCACTTCTCCACAGCGAGGAGACTCCGAGAATAAACAATTCACATCGACGCTCCGCCGCTCTCCGCCGCACCGACTACACACAGACGAGGCGGGTTTTTTTTTCCCGGACTAACGTTTTGACTTTGAAAGCCTCCGTGTTTTTTTTTTTTTTTTTTAATTTTTTATCTGTATCCTGTCCCTAAGTGTCGAGACAGATGCGACCGTTTTCATTGGATTTGCCTCCTCCTGTCGAATAACAACGATGCGCCTCCTCGGCTGACTGTGGGGTGGATCACGCAGGTAGGGATCTGTGTGCTGCCCAGAACCGCGCTGTCATATGTGGACAACTGTTATTACTGCTGGGGGGTGCAAATAGGCGGTGTGTTTGTGTGTGTGTGTGTTGTGTATGTATGTGTGTGTGTGTGTGTGTGTGTTGTGTCCGGGCCGCGGTGTGGACGGTTGACGGCTAATGTGCTGTTTTGTCGAGCAAAGGTTGTGTATGTGTGTGTGCGCGCGCACGTCGTCAGGGAGAACAGGCTCGTATGGATTCAGCGCTGAAAACGCTGCATAAAGAACAAGTGGGGAATAACCGTGTGTGTGTGTGTGTGTGTGTGTGTGTTAGAGAGACAGAGGCTGTAGGCTTCACAGTGAGCCTACAGTGATAACAAGCCTGAATTCGTGTGTGTGTGTGTGTGTGTGTGTGTGTTAGAGAGAGAGGCTGTAGGCTTCACAGTGAACCTACAGTGATAACAAGCCTGAATGTGTGTGTGTGTGTGTGTGTGTGTGTGTGTGGACAAGCAGCTTCGGCCTCCAGCACATTTCTCCGTGGAAATGTAGCTAATTTAGCAACGTCCGTGATACTAGCGGAGCGACGCAGTTTAAGCTAATGAAATCAAAGTGTTTTTACTATTACTGTCACTGACACACACACACACACACAGACATATATATATGTACACACACACGCCTCCATACATGCACGCACAGTGCGCGGCTGCCCTGGTCATAGGAGTTGTAATGTAACGTTAGCGCCGTTAATACAATTAATCTCATCGAGTCACAACAGCGGCAGGCTTTTATTGTGAAGTATTGTTAGCACCACCAACGGGAAACACTTCACAGTTGCACTGTTGTGTTAACGGCTACTGGCAGCTCGCGCTCCTTTAAAACACCTACAAGGTTTGTGAGTGGGGGTTAAAGGGCCTGAGTACAGCTCGGTGTGTTTGGGGTGTAAATAGGCGTTAGGATACAGCTGTGCCCTGGGTAAGTGAGGTGGTCATGGGTGTCCCCCTCCTCCTCCTGTGTTCCTGAACGCAACATCTGAGCCAGGCCTTCAAGGGATTTCTTCAGACTTGGCACAAACCTTCACTCAGACGCCAGGATGAAGTGATTAGATTGTGGTGGTCAACAGTTGCTTTGACCTTCTGTCTGTCCCACACTGGTGTGAGGGCAGCATCTCAGGAGGGCCTTCAGGGGGAGTTCTTCAAATGTGGCCCAAACCGTTTGCTCGGACCCCAGGATGAATTGATTAGATTCTGGTGGTTAAAGGTTGAGGTTGCGTGACCTCACATGTTTCCCAGTCTTGTGAAAGTGATATATCAGGGAGAGCCTGGAGGGAATTTCATCAGGTCTACATCTGGCACAGATGTTCATGCAGACTCAAGGATGAACTGATTAGAATTCTATAGTCAAAGGTCAAAGGTGAAGGTGTGAGCTCTCAAAGCAAGTTTTTGAACCTCAGAATTCATATGCTAATTAACTAGACAGTGGAGAAGCTGATTCTAGTTCTGGTTGAATCTGATTCTCAACTGGATTCATGTCTGAATGCATTGGATTTCTATACTAGAGTCTTCATTTACAGTATTTTACATGACATAACCACCTGCTGCATGTACAGTGTATGTGGACTCATGGCTCAGGCAGTGAGCCACGTATTAGTCTGTCCCAGCCCACATCCTAAAACACCAGCCTGTTCCTTCAGGTTTGGATCTGGTTCAGAGTGCAGACCAGAGGACAGCCTGTTGGAGCTGGTTAGCTGCAGCCTGTCACGTCACAGTGTCATCGTGTCAGATGTGTTTTGATGAGTTCAAAGACTCAGAGATGTTTTCCAGTCAGTGCCAGGGAAGCTTTGTGAATGGCCTTTGCGTAGGTGTTCCATTTCCTCAAATGTCCCGTTGCTTCACTGGACTTCGGACCCAGCATGGAGGCCAAAGGTCAGGGGCTGAAGTTTGCTGTGAGTTCCAGCAGGAGGGCAGAGTGTGTGTCTTTAGTTCAGGCTGACACAGCTCCCGGTAACAGCCTGTTTTAGGGTCATTGTTCTCAGAGACCCACCGAAAGTCATGTGGAGAGAGAGTTAAAGTTTTTTAAAGTCTTCTGAATACTGTCTGTGTCTAGGGCTCTTGTCTTTTAGCCTTTCTTTTGTTCATTGTTTAAGTTCCCTAATTATTTTCCCTGAACTTCCACAGTATATTTGGGCTAGTGGAGCGTGGGCTCTGTTGCCACAGATGACTACGGCCTGCACGCTTCCAACCTGACGTGGAGGTGGCACTTATTATTTTGGGGTCTGGCTCGGTGCTGGATGCAGCTGGATTTGACTGAGCCGTCTGCTGATGTACAGGGAGCTGCAGCTGCTGCTGCTGACTGAGTGACTGATGTGCATGAGTCTGTGACATTCAGGACATTCAAATGTCCACATGCAAATAATATTGAGGCTGCTGATGAGCAGTCACAAGATTGAACTCTGCACCCTGCACTCTTGTGCACTGGCTGCCTCCCAGGGCACAGAGGCTTATCTGCCATCATAACACCTCTGCTGCTGTATTCAAGTGGCATGTTTTGACGTGAGTGTGTGTGTACATTCATGCAGGTGTGCCCTCGTGCTATGCATGTTTTATTTCATTTTATTTATAGATGAGGCTTTTTGTCACATGGAAACTGAATACCCCTTACCCTGTGGTCACAGTGGTTGTATATTACTGTAATTGTATCTTCCCTCTTCTTCGTCTTGTTTTTGTCTTTCTATTTACTAGACTTGCTGACTAATTTACATACCACACCTCAGATACTGATACTGACTTCTGTTGGGTGTTTCTTCTGTGAATCAAACTTGATCTTGTATCTTATCCCATCATGCAGCTTGTTATTTTGCTTCTAGCTTGACTAGTTTGATGTAGTTTTGTATTCGTGTTCAGATGATGTCTCAGATACAGAAGCACGTGCCCGGCCACTAACAGCCTCTCTAACGATCACCCCTGTGCCAGCTCAGCTGTTTGTGAGTCTGTCAGTCGGCCACACTGTCAGGAGGCTCTGAGGCCGTCGTCCTCCTGCTTTTTGATCACTGAGATTCTTCACAAATAAACAAACTAATGTGCAGTCTACACAAACAAGATTTGTGCGTTTACTGCAGTTTCTGATTCATAATAGATCTGGGAGCTGCCCAGCTCTTGTGTTCTTGGCCAGTGAACATTGTTCAAGGGCACCATGACAGTAGTTTGTTGAGGAGGAGCTTGGACTGTGGCGGCCTGGTGGTGGAACTAAACCAGAGACCTGCAGATCACCAGCTCCTTCATGATCTGAGCTCTGTGGTGTCTCTGTGCAACATGAATTAGGTCGTTTTATTTGACAGTGTGTTTATCAGTGCACACTCTGTTCTAATAACAGAGCTGCAGAGATCTGATATGTCTACACACATGTATCACACACACCTCAGCATCATGTCTTCATACCACAACAGTGCTTTTAGTTGTCCTGAGAGCTGGCCACCCCTGAGGCAGACTGTAGAGCCAGTACTGGAGCTGGACTGCTCTAAGATCAATCAGTTTATCTGTTGTAGATTGTTTTCACTGAGGGGCAACAGAGATGTTTATTGGTCACACTAACTGACAAACTTCAAGACCATCATATATGTGTTAGTAGTAGACCTGCATGATGAGCAAGAAGTCTGATGACACTGATATTGCCATGACGATATGACTTGTGATAAATGAGCAAATAATGTGTACGATGTGCAGCTCCTGCATTAACTGAGGACAATCATAGAGACAAATATCTGGAGCCTACTTTTATTGGACAACTTGAACAAGAGTAATCAATCACTTCAACGCAATGTTAATAATTTAACCCTCTCCTGTCGCATCATATTTTAGGCAACCTTTTACAGTGTGTTTATTGCACATGATCATATCATGATGAAAATACGAGTAATCAGTCAGCCCTAATGTTTAGCCCACTTTGTTTTCTAGCCTCACTGTATTCTCTGATGCTGCAGTATACAACAGGACTGAGGTGGTGGTGAAGTAAGTGCTCTCCTCACTGTGGCCAGTCAGTATCAGTCATTGGTCCAATCAACAAAGTGTTAAGTATTTAATCTCAGTGAGTTTGGGGGTGAGGCTGGCAGAGTCCTGCTCTCTGCTGTGTGATCCCTGCGAGGACTGTTGAGATCACTCCCACTGTGCCTGCTCACAGGATGGCTTTTTTAGCGAGGCCTCTGTTACAGCAGCTCTGTCTCATTCAAAGGCAACCAGATTCAATGGGACTCATTCTGATGACGAGGCAGGAACTGCTGCCTGCGTCTCAGCAGCCTCTCGCTCCTGGATGCAGGACATGGATGACAAAAGGCGAGGAAGAAAGATGGACGCCTCCGCCGCAACCCCCGAGAGCTGCGCTAGCCAAAGCTCATCTGTTGAATGGCTCCCCCTACTCCTCCTCCCCCTCCCTCTCCTTCACCCTTACCTCCAACTCTCACCCCTCCTCCTTCACGCTTTCACCTTGGCCTTGGCGCAATGACAGGCCCCTCAATTATCGCTACTGATTGATCGCTGCTGATTGCAATAGCTGTGAATTATTTAGACTTTGCTGAAAACTGCTTGGGGAATATGAAGTAGCCTGAGAGAGGGAGAGATGTTGTGGGTCAGATAAATGACATGTCGTCCGTGTGAAGCATGTGAACAGCTGTGGAAGCCTCACTCAGTGTGTTCACGTGCACAGCTAAGTCGAGCCCTGTTCTGTCCACGCCCCAGTTTACATGCAACGGGTAAAAACAAAGCTTTGACGGAAACATGTCCTCCTCCTCAACACTGGGTGGCGTCTAGGGCTGGGTATCGCTGCTGGTTTACTGAGTCGGTTCGATTCCCATTCACAAGGTAAATATGGATTCATTTAGAGTCATTTCAGTTTTAATACCAATTTAACTTGGTTATGAAAGAGAACACAGAACTTTTGCTGCAAATTGTACAAACATGGAGCTCTGTTACCTGGTGCATCACTGAAAATATTAATGTTTACAGTAAAAGTTGTCCCAAAAACAGTCACATCATGCACATTAACACGACCCCCTCCACAAGTGACCAGTGCAGCTCTTCAGTACAGCTGTGGGTGATAGTTGCAGTATTGCAGTCAGTGTGCACATTTAAGCAGTGAATGGACACAACTAACAGGGTTTTCCCTGGGTTTTTGGACAGCTGTACTTTCAGATACTGCCCCCCCCCCTCCATTAAATATAAAAATAAAAAGGAGGCTCCCACGTGCTTGAGCTTTACGCTGCTGACTTGAATAATCGGAACAGACATGTCCTGTGATTTCCAGTCTTCTATGATGACATATGTTCTGATGATACAAGTCAACGGCCCTGAAATGTGTGTTTCTCTTCTATAAAACACATTCTCCATCTCGGAGCCGACGTCTTCCACATGCGCAGAGCTCTGTGGGAAGCAGGTCCGTGGAGCTGTGTGCCGCGGCCGTGCACGAAAAACAAGCACGTCGTGCCGCTACAGCATCGCTGTGGGTAGTGAGCATGACGCGCATCTGTTTGTGCGCGCAAGGCCGCCACACACGCTGTAACCAAGGCGACAGGTGGCCTGCTGAATAAACAGCAGCCCGCTGCTCTGTGATCTCAACCGGTTAGTCTCCCGCGATCGCGCAGATCTCGCACGAGACTAACAAACAGGAAATGGCATGCATAAATAAATCGATCTACGGATTTTATGAATCGATATCGGATCTTTAAAATCAAGATCGATGTAAATAGGAAAATCGGTTTTTTAAACCAAGCCCTAGTGGCGACGTGTTGTTTCAGCGGGCTATCATGGAGCCGTTTCCACCTAGTAAACCACTGGACAAATGAGTCAGGCAGCAAACCGGTATTTCAAACAGCGAGATCAAGGAGAATGTGATGGCTTTGTTCATTTCCTACATGCTGTACTTGTTACTTATAGCACAGATGAGACGCACGCTATCCCTTGTAGTTATAATAGTAATAGTCTTTCTTCTGTGCTGCACTTTGTGCCGTCACCACTGACCCGGACCTGGAGCATGTGCACATTTATTCACATTCACATCCAGTTTCAGTCAGATTCAGGCGAATATATGAAGAAAACCAGTTTCCAATGGCAACATCTGGGAGTTTTAGTGGGATCTGGAGAAGTCCAGTCTTAGTCGGACTGACACGTTTACATGCACTTTACTTACAGACGGATTAAGGCCATAATTAGTTTTTTTTTTTCCATGTGTCATGTAAACATACTGTCTGTGAGCAGGGAGCTTTGTGTTGTCTCACTGTGGCTAACACTTCTGCACTGACTCCTGGTACGTTAAGGAGCAGCTGAGGAGGTGCAGTGTGGAGCAGCACACCTCCTGGGTAATGTGAGAGGAGCTGACTCCACCGTGCCCCCACCCCGCGGCCCGGCTGGTGTGGTCACAGCAGAGGAGTGGAGTGGAAGTGACTCTCTCTCCTGCTCCTGTAGCAGAGCTGCTGCCCCGGGCTGTGGAGGTGCAGCAGGAAGGTTTCTCTACCCACCGTGGTGAGCGTGCTGCCAGGATGCTGCAGTTAGATGAGGGGAAGGTCTCTGCTTTACCACAAGCAGGGCCAATGTCACATGCCTGACAGAGTGTGTGTGTGCGTGTCGGGGGGCGTTGCAAGGGGAACATGAGGATGGGCAGACAGCATAGACAACCTGTGATGGAGAGTCTGAGTAAAAGATAAAAATGTCGGCTCCGTCTCTGCATGTTTGTAGCTGTTGTTTTGTTCAGCTGTGATAGTACAGTGCTTGATCCCAGGGATCATGGCAAACATGGATTTACTTGAGCCTGCCTCAGACAGACCAGTCTGTGACGAGGCCTCTGCACCTACCGCACCAAACGCTATTTCTGTAGCTTCCCGTATCATTGCATATGTCCCTGACATGGTCTGAAAGGCCTAAGGGTTGAGGGCTAGAACAATAGGTCACAAAGTCCACAGACAGGTCAGCTGTTATTCAACTGTGTCTTATTTTAAGCAGGTTATGTGGCAGCAGTGCAGGAAGGAGCCGGGGCTAAGTGAAAATGCCACTCATTCCTGAAGAGTCTCTGGCCTCGTCAAGGTTAGTGGCTTGTCTTTGTAAGTTGAGGGATTGATGCATGAGCTCGTCTGGCGTTGAATTCAAAGTCCAAGGCTGTCACAGGCAGCAGCTCTCCCCCTCCCTCCCTCCCTCCCTCCCTCTATCACAGGGCCCCGTCCTTCCCAACTTCTTAGCAGCCTGTCCTTTTGGGAACCTTGAGCAGCCCAGGCAAGGACACAGCGTCTGGTGCAGTAAGCCTGTGCAGAGGGGGGAGGCTTTATGTAACGCTCTGCTTTAAACATGGGTGTATGACTTCGCCTGACACGGAGCAGTGCAGTGCAGAGCTGCACACCTCACAGCACATGTCCCCTCTGCCCCCACCACCCCACCTCCCACCCCACCCCCTGGACGAGGATGGGGCACAGAGAGATCCCTGCAACTTAATTATATCTTTCTCTTTTAAAAGCTTTCATTTGAAATTAAATTTTCCCAGTCAATTAACTAAAAAGGAGTTTTCAGAATTTATGAATGAATGATGGGTATATTGCACAGGACGACAGGGGGAGGGAGGAGGAGAGTGAGCAGGGCGATGTATATTAAGTGTAGGCTGTGAGGTCGTGTCCCTCAGATGGATTTCCATTGCAAAAAAGGGTGAAGTTTTTCAAGCATGATTTAACTTTGTACCTGAGAGCTGCTGTGGACAACACTGACTGCTGCGGTGTCAGTATTTGGGTTAAGTTGTATTGTAACCCTGTGAGCGCCCGCAGGCTCTCGCACTGCTGCAGGATGTGTGGGAAACGTTGGAGTCGGGGGTTTCCCCACTTCCTCATTCTCTCAGACCCGTGTCTTAAAGACGCTAGATGGAAGTTGTTGATGGATGATTTGTGCTGCACACCCCAAATCCTCTTTTAGCTTGAACTGTAATTGTATAACTTTTTTTGGCTTCTAGTTATAAGCCGAAGTGTTGCCAGGCAACAGGGGACCTGTGCGGTAGCCGTGGAGAGTAGAGTCAAACAGATTACCCAGGTTTCCAATAAAGGCATGTTCCTGAATCCCTCATGTCATCACAGCGTAGACAGGTGTCCAAAGGTCGGTCCTCAGTAGGGGTGTAAGAAAACATGGATGCACTGGAATATCACAATGTTTCTTCTCGCAATATTGTATCTAGATTCAAAAGCACTGTATCCATTTTATATGAACAACTTACATGCAAACATTCACGGCGGTGGTTCATTTAAAACTCTGACTGCTGATTGGCAGCAGTCATTCAGCCACTGACTCCTCCACTCCAACAGACCTGTGAGATCTCAGAGAGTACAGGTCTGTGGCTCATCACATGCTCAAGAGTCAAAAAAGGAAAAAAACCGTAATATATCTTCTTGCTTATAGCATCGCAATATATGTATCGCGATACGTGCGTATGCAATGCATGCCCCTAGTCATCAGTGTGTCTCCTCAGATGCTTGAAGACAGGTCTTGTCATGGCTCTGACATCACATTCTGATCGCTCCATTTTAAATTTGTCAATGAATGCAAAAAATGACTCATTGTGCTCTTCATAAATATCAGTTAACACAAGGCGACTGAAGAAGTGCCATGTCTCTAATGCAAAGAAATGAGCGCACTCCCACACGCTGCAAAGGAAGGACTGAGGACGTCTGGCAGAAACCCAGTGGTCTCTTGAATCTCTGCAACACGCCGCGTCCTTTCATGACCCTCGGCTCACTTGTAAATCCATTAGTGAGGTGGCGTTATTCAGTCCATCCTTACTAGAGCAGACTAAACGCACTGAAATGCTGCGGTTCAGAAGTGCAGCTTTCTCATAACTGTGTTAGAAGGCTCCCAGTAGCACAGAGGCCATTTGAGAGAAGATGGAGAGCACTGGGCTGATGACTGGAGGCAGCCATATGACCTATTACTTAGGCAGAATGGACTGGTGACCAGGAGATTGCTGGCTCATACTCTGCTCACCCTCTGCCCTTGAGCAAAGGCAATTAACCTGGATTTCTTCAGTAAATAAGCAGCTGCAGAGATGGAAAGAGATGTGCACGAGTGATAATCGTGTAAGTGACTTTGAATAAAAGTGTCCACTAAGCAGGAAGATTAATACAGCTAATAGAATCATAGCTTGTGTTTTCAAGTTATCAAGGAGCCAGGACTGCTGAACATTTAGAGGAGAGCGTTGTCACTCCTGCTGCCTGTCATGTCTTTGTGCACTCTCACACTCTCACACACGCGTCTCTCTTTTCTTTTGGCATCAAGGCTAGAGCACGACCTTGACCTGATTGCTGAGGAGGCTTTTTAAGTAACTCTCCAGAAGGAGATCCAATCATGTGACACCCTTCACCCAGCCCCCCCCCCCCCCCACACACACACACACACTCACTCCCGACCTTGTATGTCTACGAGGATGAGGGGGCGGAGACTCTCGCCACAGGGCCTGCCTGCAGCTGCACAGGGTTGTCATTCAGTTCGGTAATCGCTCCAAGGTCATAAAGGGTGGAGGTTGTGTCAGACAGCGATGTGCTGATCCCTGCCCTCATCTGAATGTAGGGAACATTTCCACCCTGTGTGACCGTGGTGACAAACTGAGCAGGTTTAGTCATCTTCTCAATTCTCGATCACTGATACCAGCGCGTGTCATGGAAAGGTCGTCTCATATCCAGAGTGATTCATGTCCAGAGTGAGCTGGCTGTGAAGATTCCTGTTGTTGCAGTTGCCTTCACTGTCCTCCTACAGCTGTCTCACTGTCCCTGCTGTACAGCCTCTCTGTGCTAGGACATGTTTATCAGATGACCGGGTAAAGCAGGACCCCAGCAGACAAACCGCATGAGGAGCCAAACACTGGTCAGGCTGATCACTCTTCACTCACAGAATATTTAGCTGTGCTCTCAGTAGATTTATATTGTAAGTAGACAATCACAGGGAGGCACTGTTTCCCTCAGGCTCTTTATCATACATCTCTCTTAGGTGTGTGTTGTCACATAAAATGTGGCTGGTTTTGTCTCTTCCAGAAATTCCGCGGTCGTCTTGTAATATCAGCAACTGTTTTCAGAGATGTAATACATTACAATACATGTACATTTGAAGTGCTGTACCATAAAAGAAGATACACAGTAACCCCCAAGAAGTGAGCACAACTCAACAAACTGTGTTAATAAGTTGTGATGAGGAAGTATGAAAAGTCAGTGTGTGATGTTCAAATGTTACGTTTGTTTTCAGATGTTTTTCATTAACCATGACTCAATAAAACTCAAATCACTGACCTCCACAAACCCTAAAATGTTTGTGACCACTGTGCTGTAAAGTACTCTTTACTCAAATAACACACATCAAAAGTACCCGTGTTTTTTTTCTTTTTATATTGAACGTGGAGTAGATTTTTTTGCCTGTTGTCTTTTAGCTCAAACTGGACAGAACCTTTTATCAGAGTGAAGAATGTTCTCTTCTCAGGCAGACTTCTTCCTTCAACTTACATAGTTCATCTATAAAAAACATCTGACTGCCATACATGGCTTGTAGAATGTTACTATATCCTTGAAGTAATATTAAAACCTAAAATTATGAAATCAGCATGTACAGAGACAGCGTGTCCTTTGTGCCACTTGGCTGCAAACCACTTGAGTAGAGCAGCAACCTGAGCACCAACAGTTGAACAGTGGTAAACATGGACAATGATATTTCTGTGTGTGTGTGTGTGTGTGTGTGTGTGTTGTGTGAGCACGTTGGTCAGTCATTCATGACAGCTGAGATGTAGAGCACAGAGCAGGCCAAACCTCACCTCCGCCTCTTCACTCTGGGGCTGCAGATGTTTTCTCTGGGTGGTAGTGACTCGTAGCAGTGTCGCTGATGGTTGTAAGGAGAGCCACTGATGCATCCCTCAGATCTATTCAAACACCATGGGCTGTGGGCCCTGTGATTACAGGTGACTGTCATATCAAAAATACACTGAATAAACAGGTCTGATAGGTCCTTGTTCATTCTGCTGCTTTGTGCAGCTGGTCTCTGAGAAGGCCAGGTGGCTTAAGTGTGCCATGGCTGGGCTAATGGAGCCTTTTTGATTTTCTTTATTGTACTGGGTAAAAGACGAAACTCCAGGGTTTAAAACGAACAGCCTGAGGTTTGCAGTGGAACTGAAATGTTACAGGAGTGTTGGTGTGTGCTGTCCTGATACCTAGATAGATGGAAATGAAAACATGAATGGGTTAATATACAGTGTGCCTGATGTGTCTGATGGGTCCACTATCACTAGTTTTTGCAGTTACATTTGCCTATTAGCTTGCTAAGCTAACATTAGCTCTGTTCCATGTCTAACTGATGAGCGTGACTCGTACTGTCTGTTTAAAACCACATCTAACCCTCGAACTACAGACAGGTCTTCTGTTGATTACTTCATCTGTAGTTACTTCATCCAGTGGCTCTGAGCTGAGGAAACTCTGCTCACTGCCTCGACACCAGGTGAATGCTAATACTACAAAATCAAACTCTTCTGACACTTCAGGTGCAAGTGACTTTTGTTGTTGCTTTGATTTGATTTATTTTTTTCAGATAATCAACTGGTCAACTTTGTATCATGACAGTTATTAATCCCTGAAGTGTGTGTGTGTGTGTGTGTGTGTGTGTGTGTGTGTGCGTGCTACATGTTATTGATTTATTCTTTCAAAATAAGACACACATGCATGTCTGATCTGTAGAATTTTTAGTAACTGAATGAACAGTTTTCAGTGGTGGTCATATAATCAGCCAATAATTATTAATTATTCAAAAATGATTGTTTCAATAATCACAAAAGACAGAAGATGCTGCTGGGACTCTACAGTTGAGTAGAGTGGATGGTTGTGCTTTAAAGAACCAAGCCCTTCTCCTGCCTCCTTCTCTCTGGAGCTGTAGTAACAGATGGGTGAGCCAGTCACCAGAGCTCTGAGCCTCTTTTCTGCACGAGGCAATAAAAAATCTAGCACATCTCATGTAAACACTTGGAGAAACCAAATCCTGGGTCCAGGTGTGTGGGGCTTGGCGTGGCTGAGAGAGATGCCAGAGCTGTTGTGATGTCACAGCCTCAGTGGTCCTGATGGTTGGAGCACAGGCTGTGTGCATGAAGTATTTCTGATTCTGACTGAGCACTCTCATACTTTTACAGTAACTTTGACTTGCTTATAAAACACTACTTTATGTATCCTTAACGTTACCTTTAAGTAAAGTGTACAACATTTGTATTGTCTTTTAACATCTGGTCATTAAATGTATCATTATGATTACACATGTTCTAAAAACACAATCACTGACAGAAGTGTGTACGTCTCCAAGTGTCTCACATGGAGACGTACTGTAGCCGCTGCAGCCCACTCTGTCTGTGCTGCGTCTGTGTGTGAGTGCTGTGGTCTCGTGACACGGCTCAGAACAGAAAGGCGAACCGCTCTGACAGCGTTCAGTAGGTTTATTTGGAGATATAGAGAAAACTTGCTGGTGTAAAAAGGTTTTAGAAGGGTTAAAAAGCTCTGAAGGAGCGCTGTCACTGCCCTCTGCCACGTTTTCACTGACACCAGAGACAGTGGAGAGAGGAGATGGTTCCCTCAAGGGTCACATGGTTCCTCCACCTCCCTCCGCTCCTTCAGAGGAGACGGCAGCAGCTCGGAGTGGGAGAGATGAACATGATCAAAGCTCAACAATTCTCTTTCCCCCACAGAGCAGGAGAACTCTGACTTTGTGTGACCTGTTGCTTTCTCTGCAAAAAACTGGCATCTCTCCTGTCTCTGCTGGCGCTGGCCTGGCTTCATCACCGTGGTGCTGAACATCAGGCGCTCATGTGTGAATCTTTGAAAAACTGGAATAATATTCTTACTGTTATTATCATTCAACAGATTCAGGAAGGAAAAGGCAGAGTATCATGAGACTGGTAAGATCTGAAGTGTTTTGGTTAGATACTTAGAAGGAGTGAAGAACATACATTAAACAAGTGTATATCATCTATATAGAGGAGGCCTATATTTGCGGACACATGACAAATGTTGGTTGATGCTGTGTGCTAACATGAGTCACAGCAGTTAACCATGGTAACTGCTCATGGTTTTAGTGATAATACTAACATCTCTGCTGTTATATGGTGTAAAACCAGTCACTGTTTCATCTCTAGAGAGCAGGACAGTCCAGGTTTAGCGTGTCTTCAGAACAGTCATCCAAATCAAACTCAGCAAAAGGATTGTGTCAACTGATGACAAATTACCCATAATGCCATCTACTGTAAATCAGAGTCTGGAGATAAGAGGGAAGTTAAGCTGATGGTTTGTTGAGCTGGAGAAACTTGGTCCTCAGTAGTGATGTCACAGACATGTACAGATCTGAGGGCTGTGTAGTAGAACACACACTTATTCAACCACCTTCACCTTTAAATACAGTGATGATCATGTGCTGGAGGGAGAGAGGAGGAACCACATCAGACTGCACACACACCAGAGCAGCCTGTTCTACATGTGTACCAACAGTAAGGCTTGTATAACATGAATGATCTTATTTTCTTAACACCCACTCACCCACACACACACACACACATGCACACACACACACACACACCTAGGGACAGCACAGAGGAGCTGTGTTCTTGTGTAACTGTGTGTACACGTCAGGGGCCTGTGCTGGCACTAGAGCCAGACCAATGTGTTTTATCCGGGGCCTCTCTCTCTCTCCCTCCCTCCCTCCCTCTCTAAGCCACCTTCCCTTCCATTCAGCGTTGACCTTGGTGCTTATGAGGAGGCGAGGCTTGACCTACATCCACCCCCGTCACAGGAACTAGAATCTCTAGCAGCCCCAGCACAATAAATAGACCTGACACCCAATTCTGCTTTTTCCAACGGCCATTTTCTCTCCGGCTCTGTCTGTGAACGGGTTTACCGCACTCTCGCACGTACGTGTGCTGCGGCCGAGCCTCCACCATTTTTTTGTTGCAGGTCGCGTGGCGGCGGGGGGGAAAGTGGAGCAGTGGGCTTCGTGACTTGTGTCTCCGCGTCGCCGATGTGTCTGTGTGAGAACGCAGGGGCTTAGCAACGGTGCTGTGGAGAGTTCAGCATCAGGTAAAGCCTCCTGCCAAACTGCAGCTGATGCATACACACACATGTAGTAGGGCTGGGTGTCGCCACTGATTCACTGAATCGATTCTGATCCACAAGGTCCAGGTTCAGTTCAGTCATTCATTCATTTAGAGATATTTCAGTTTTCATAGAACTAATGCTGCAAAATGTACAAAGATGGAGCTCCAGAAACTCATTCAGTGCAGTTCAGTGTCAGCAGTGAGTGGACACAACGAGCGTGAGATCTGTGATCACGCTGCTGTGTGATCTCATCTGATTAGATCTCGCAGATCTCACGAGACTAACAGAGGAAACAGGCAGTGGCGTACTTCAAAAGATTGATCGATGGATTTTATGAATCAATATGGGATCTTTCAATCAGAAAATCACTTTTTTAAACCCAGCCCTAACGTAGTGACCAGCATCTGTGTTGCAGTGACAGACACACTGACAGAGCCCACACATAGACGTTTGACTGCGAGAGGTTTGGGTAACCCGTGTAAAAATGGACGTCTGCTCCGGCTGTGGCTGGGGAGACTGTGAAATCATAATAACGCACAGTGAGTGAGCTGTAACTGCTGTGAAAACGTATCAGTCAGAAAGTCTCTTTAAAGGTCCCACAAAAATAGCTCTACAACAGGAGCTAAACAAAGGTTGCTAGGCGACACAGAGGCACCGGTGAGTAATGAGTGGTGACTTTTGGGCTGGCGCATGAATATTTAAACTAGCGGCCAAAGGTGTGCACTGATGAGGTATCACACACACACACACACAGCTCAAGCACTGAACAAACGGTCGGCTTTTGAAATGAATGAAGGAGGGACGGCTTCATGTGAGGAGGGATTAGAGAGGGAACGCACGAGAGCACGTATTAATGGGAGGAGGGCTCGCATGAGAGCGGCATGCGTGATCCGAGATGCATCATGTGAAGTTCTGACCAACACAGAGGCAGTCAGGGCAGCGGGGGGGTGGGGGGTGGGGGTCACGCAAGCAGCAGGCATCAGGGCCGCTCCAGAATCAGCTCAACCCCCCCAGTCCTAACTTCTCTGGATAGACATGTCATACCTCCACAGGTGTCAGATGACCGCTGAGGGCAGCGTGCACAAATGTGTTCAAACAGGACGAAGGGTCCTACTGAGCATCTGAGGAGGACATGAGATGATGTCTGCTCAGAGGAGGGGCCGTCGCTACGACACTTTAGTTGACGACTGATTAACGATTAATAGTCTTTTTCTGATCCTTTTCTGCCACTGTTATAGTATCAGCATGAACATAGTTTAATAACACACACACCTCATGAAGAAGAAGAAGAGACATTCATCAGCTTTGTAACTAAATCCATGATGCTGATGTCAACAGATGTTCATTGAAATGTGGTCGTCGAATATTAGAAATGAAGCTCCTCAACATAATTCTCCACTTGTGTCATTAAACCATAGAAGAAGAAGGAGAGAAGATGAGGAGAGAGATGAGACATGATGATGTCAAATGTTAAAAGAGGACCAGTCAAACCTCAAATATGACCTTTGTCTTACTTTCATCCAGCTGTTTTTATACAGATGAAGGAGAAGCCTTTTAATGATTATGCAGAATAATTGTGATCAGGTGATTATGTAATAATTGTGACAGGCCTACTCAGAAGAGGGGATGGAGAGAAGACTGGGAGGCCTGTGGGTGGTGTGTCAGGTCAGGAGCAGTTGTTGTATCAAGGCGTGGGAGGTTTTACTAAACACACAGGTGGCTGGCTGATAAGGGCCGCCTCGATCCAAAGGCCACGGGATCACATGGGTCGAAGGCAGGGACTCATCACAGAGGAGCCTCTGTGTTTTTTAACTTCCGCTCATCCGTTATTTCTCTCTCTCTCTCTCTCCCTCTCTCTCTCTCGCTCTCTCTCTCTCTCATTTTCACTGTCTCCCTCGATCATGCTCTGCAGAACTTGCACAATCTTAGGGAGGGGAGGAAAAAAAAAAAGAAAAAGAACAAAAGTGGGTCAGGGCGACCTATTTTTTTTTCCCACAGTTCATGGAGGCAGAGGGTGGCGGTGTTATCGTCAGTTAGATGAGGAGCAGGGCCTGATGGGGAGGCAGGGCCTTGTCGCAAGACGCAGCCACTCAGAACTGGGTCAGCGGCAGAGGCTACATCTTGTAAACGGCTTGTCATACTGGGGAGAAAAGCTGTAAATGAACCATAGATTATACGCCCCAAGCTGAGCGCCGAGGTCTCCTCTCACTCCCCGGCCCCCGCACTTCAAATAAAAAAACAACATCCCCACACATGAGCCGTACAGTTGTGCAGGAGCCTCTGAAGCCCTGCCACCTCCTATAAGTCCCCTCCCTCCCCTCTCAGCCTGCTGTAATAGTGTTTGATTAGTGCAGTTGGAGCCGACGGAGCCACACATGCTTTTAAGTACAGGATCTTTTCACATTTCCCTCTCTGACACACGCCGCTGTTTTCTAAATATAGAGCGCTTTCTGCCAGATTTGCTCCACTTTATTCAGGTCAGGTTATTTACTGTACCAACTTCTGCTGCGGTTTACACATGATCAATACCACCGCTTATTCACATGAAATGACCTATTTGCATACGATCTGTGCCACAGCCAGTGTTGTGTGTGTGTGTGTGTGTGTGTGTGTGTGTGGATCATTAACTGACATTAGTTGTCATTATTTATCTCCCTCTCATGAATCCCTCTATCAGTGCTATCGCCGTTCATTTCTGATATTGATTACGTGGTGGCCTACTTTCAGACAAAGCGGGGACAAACGCTGGGTTTGATCATCTCCGAGCTCAGACCTTCAGAGTGAAGAGCCGCAGCTTATTCTTGCATCGGGGGGCTCTGTGTATGGAGCGGTGCAATTTTCAGGCAGTGGAGCTCACTCATATTTCACTATGTGGAACAAATCTGCCTGTAATGAATCTCCCAGGACACTGTGGTGCCTCTACAACCAAGGCTGCTTTTTGGCTCTTATGTTGGTGGAGGTGGGGGTGGGGTGGATGAGGGAGGGGTGGTCTATAGTGTGTCTTTTTAATATTTTAAGGCACACGTCTCCCTGATATGAAAACGAGATTTCAGTTGTTGTGCTGTTTTGGTGGCAGAGCTGCTCTCCTGTGTTTCCCTGGATCGGCCCCGCCTCCTGCAGCGTTCACTGTGTGTAAAAACAGCCTTATTAGCCAAGGTGTCATGCTAACAGACAGAACATAATATCCTGAGGTTGGGCTAAACATGGCGGGGGATTGGATTAGCAGTGACCCTGGTTGGTGCTGGGTGAGACAGAGGGCTCCTCCGCTCTGCTCTCATGTTATTGTTAGCCCCAGAACTTCATGTCTCTGTGAGAAAGCCCCTTAGGACTGATTGAGGAGGCTGCTCATGGCTAATGTCGCTCAACAACAGCCTCTGAGTGGGCGTTACACTCTGTGTGTGTGTACTTGTGTGACTACTACTAGTGAACCGGTCAGAACCAGTACCTGCCCACTCCAGCCCTGTGTTTTTTTTTTTTTGTTTGTCTTTTTTAGGTGACAGGGAGCAACCTTAGCAGATGGTTTCCAGCAGGCCTGTGTGTGACATGTGATAACATTACAGTTGTGAAAGGTCAGGCATGAAGAGAAGCAGTAGGAGGTGAGGACGGGCTCCTGCGCTCAGTCCTCTCACTCTGTCTGTGTTGCCTTCAAAAGAAAAAGGCCTGATGAGTTTAAACGCCTCGTATCCATCACATCACATCCCAGCGAGGCGATGCAAATATTTGCTGTAGTGCTTGAACCTGGGCGGGCCGCGCCGCTGCAGCGTGTCGCTAAAACCTTCCATGTGCTTTTGTAGTTGAGTCCACTGTGAGTGCGACGGTGCAGAGCTCCGCCGTAGACTATGGACCGCCATGTTTACTTTAGAAATCGCAGTTCTTCACTGGCACCCAGTCAGTCACCATCAACCTGTCAAAACACAGGCTCCGAGGCACCGCCCCCCCCCCTCAGTCGGAGAGCTGTGATTGGCTGGTGGAGTGACATGCTGGAGGCAGGAGGGTTTGTGTTGAAGCTACAGGTCAGTGTGCGCCATGCAGCACAAACTCTCTGGAAGTTCCTCCTCCTCGTACAGGTGCCTTCCACCTCCTGGGCTCCTGCAAGGAGGAGGAGGTCGTTTCAAACCAGAACTCCACACAGACCCGTCAGACATTTTGAAATTGTGTTTCTATCTGAGGCTGATAGAGAGGTTAAAAGATGCAGCATCCTGATAAATCTCTTCCCACCACAGGGACCAGATAAGGAGTGGCGTAGATTGAATAAAAGAGCGGAGGAGTATGGTTGAGGGGGTTTGGTGGTGGTGGTGGTGGGGGGGTGGCTGAGATGTCTATCAGGCTGCAGGAAGGTTTTTCTTTTTTTTTTTTTTTTTTTTTGTCTTGCAGATCCAGTTCAAGGGCGCCCGCAGGCGAAGCAGCTCTCGCTCTTGCCGTGCCAACGCTGCTGCTCAAGGTCATATGAGCCAGCCCAGTGACATTAAAGAGGAACAGGAAAGGGGGACAGGGAGGGGGGGGGGCAGAAAGCCATCAACCACAGACATGCACACACAGACACACAGAGCTGAGCTGTGAGGGGAAAGAGGGAGCCTTCAACTCCCCCAAATCTTCCCTGTGCCTGTGTGAGCCGGTGTGTGGGGCTACAGTGGGTTCTGTGAGGCCAGGAGCTTTTAAAGGGCAGTAATGAGAGTGTCTTATTCTCTCTGCACAGAGCCAAGAGATGCTTGGCTAACTGCTCTGTCGTTGCCAGCCACACACACACACAGGCAGTATTTTTGTGTGTGTGTGTTAGAGGGAGAGAGAGATGGAAGAGAGAAGAGTCATAGTGATAAACCTCGGGGGAGGGAGGTAGAGCGAGGAAAAAAGTCTTAAAGTTATTTAAAGAGACAGGAAACCAGCGGCTGAACTGTGTTTTAGCTTGAATCAATCCCACCTTTTTAAGACCAATCAGCTGACAGTGTGTGTGTGTGTGTGTGTGTGTGTTGCAGACCAGCTACAGTGCATCTGCAGGTGGTCACAAAAGCCCCTTTTCCACTGGTTAAACCCAACAGGACACATGAACCCTGGGCTTTTGTCTGCAGTGGAAAAGCATCAGATGAGGATTCAGGATCAGCAGGACGCTGCTGACTGTCACCCCCTGTGCTGCAGCTTCTTCAACACTGTGTCATGAGAACCGATACGAACCGATATGAACCGATATGAACTGATACCAAGTCGATGGCAAAACTCAAAAAATACACCAGTGCCTTTTATTGTCTGTACTATGAGTCCCAGATATACAGCTGTGTTGGTCCCTGTCAGGGCTGACGGGCAGATCCGCTCCACTTGCCCAGTGTACGACACAAGCCGGACTGAGTCATGTAAACATGTTGCGTCTTTTTCCGGTCAGTTGTCATGGAAACATGAGCAGTGTGCCCCCTTGGTCCACAGCAGTATGTGTGAAAACAGCATGAAAGTGACTTGATGAGAACAACAGTTGTGTTGTTGGACTACTTGAAGGATAATGACTACATGACTTTCCATATTTACCATTTTAACACTGTCCTTAACTTCATGTTGCTGCCGGGTCTTTAAATTCTGTGCAGTTTGACAAGTTGACAAGGTTCATGAAACAGTTTTTCAATAAAGTAGTGAATTTAGAAGTCCATGGGTTATGATGTTTGATTTGGACCATGGTGTCCAGTGAGTGTCTAGAATCATGGACATTCACTGGTGTTGGTGTCGACTCCTGAAATACTGGTGTGGTGATGAGTCTTCCTGTCACCTGTCCAGAGGCGGGCCAGTCTGAGCACACACCTGCTCAAAGATCTGTTGGTTTGCACAGAGGCAGCTGTTGTGTGTGTGTGTGTGTGTTGTGTAAAGAGCGTGTGGTGATGTCGCTCCTTGCAGGTGTGAGTCCTCAGTCCACACAGGAAGGCTGCTGACTCACCTGGCAGTGTGTAAAGGGCCAGCCTGCCTCTGATTTGTGAGCAGCTTACCCACATTAAAAATAAAAATAAACCCACCTGTTTCCACTGACTCCACTGACCCGTCCCAGTGAGACCACAGCTTACAGGGACAGGCCCTCTCCACTGGCAGGTAGAGGCCGAGAGCTACAGCTACAGGTTTCCTAAAGTTCTTTGCCATGATGACTTGTGGTGTGTGGGGTTGTGATGAGCAGAGCTGATTATCAGCAGTTAATGAAAACAGGTGTTAGAATACGTGACAGCAGGCTACACAGGAAGTAGGTGCTTGAATGTCATCGGGATGCACCAGTGGTGTCGTGACAGGGACATTCACCTTGTTATTGTTCTGTTTTACCGGTGTTCAAATCCCACCGTGAGCTTTTATATAAGCTCATGTACTTATTCTGTGTATCTGTTGTGATTGTCTGCAGGCTGTATATACATTTTACATGAAGTGGAGATGTTTAGTTACATTTCACTGTTGCCTTCAATATCGTAACAGGACACACAGGTGATGAAATGAAATGTCAAATCTGCACATTCAAACATTTAGAGCACAGGAAGTGTGACAGATATCATGAGATCACATGATCAGCAGTTAAAGTGGAACACCACTGACGGTGTGTGTTTACATTGTGGTGATATGTTCACAGGTCAGCTGGGTGTTCCACTTACTGTACAGTGTTCTCTAACAGCTACACAGAGTGGAGAGCCCCCCCCACCCCCCCCCCACCCCCTGTCCCTGTGCTCCACTGACCTGGGTCACTGTGACCTCAATTCCAGGGGCTCTGACCTCTGACCTCTGACCTCTTTGTTACAGGGAATCAAATAGAATTTGTTAATGACGCACTAGTCCAGAGAGGAGAAACCCCTCATCTACTGTTGTGCATGCTGATGTTTTCTGGATCAGACCTGATACCTCCACCATCATCTAAACTTCCTTGTGGAGGTAAAAGTAGAGGCAGATGGTGTGTGAGTCCAACCGGGCTAATGGAAGCGCTTCAGGCTATGCATCAATGTGACATCACAGATTACAATCTGCAGATTTCAGAGCACTTTAGGAACTTTCAGTCCTGCAAGAACTGGCCAACAAAACACTGAGTCATTATAATAACAGTGGGAGAGAGGGGTGGAGCCGGACTCATGTGTTCACTGATAAGTAGAGTGTCAGTCAAAAGTTGATAGTGTAATGTTTGAGGACGTGGTGGTCTGTGAACAGGGAGGAGGTTTCAGCCCAGACACCTGTGGTCCAGGCTGTAGACACATGTGTAACCATCCTGTGTGACATCCAGCCTAAGTCCCTCTGAACTGTACTTTCTACTCAGACAGGATTTATGGGATAAGTGTCCCTTGCACTTGTGACGCAATCCTTTTGAGCGCTCACCACTCAAAGCTGGATTTGAAGCTCCACTGAACCCTGATGAACTTTGACATTTAAGGCAGAACCAAAGGAGAGCTTCTCCTCTAACCACCCCCCACCCTCTCTCATCTGCTCCATCCCCCCAACCCCACCCCACCCCCCAGGATGTTCGGTCACACACCTGTTCCATCACACAGCTGGCACACACGCCCACTTTGACTCTGCTCTGACTGAAGGAGAAAGCATTTGGACTGAATGATCCCAGGTACAGGCTCCAGGCCTGCGCCACTCAGGCATAAATCTCCCTGGTGCCGGCCCACAGTCGGCCCACAGTCGGCCCACAGTCGGCCCTGTATCATTTCTGCTGATTAGTTTTCCCATTACTCAAAACAGATGTGTTTGCAAGTGATATACGACCTAATTATGGGATATTTGTCACCCATTCATATCTGCTGCTAGTCTGGGGCAGTACAGAGTTTTAGTGCCCCCCTCCCACCACCCACCCCACTTCACAGTTTAACCAGTCATCAGGTTTGCAGCTATAATCACCTGTCACAGATCTTCTCTTAACTACTGTTAAGTTTACCCCCCCCCCCCCAGACCTGCCTCACATGTCTTACATGTCCACAGTGTTAGTCCTACTTGTCCACAGTATTAGTGCTACATGTCCACACTGTGTGAGTCCTACATGTCCACAGTGTAAACAGTCCAACACAGACTCTCACAGCTGAAAGGATTCATGTACACCCCTCTGTCTCTGTCTGTGGACAGTAGGCTGATTCTGCAGCCCTCCCTCCCTCCCTTCCTCTCTTGCTCTCTCCTGCTCTGTTCTACTGTGCTGAGCTGTGTGTGTGTGTGTGTGTGTGTGTGTGACAGCTGCCTAATTGGGCATTCTCCCCTCGTCGGAGCGCCTGCCTCTCCTCTCTCTCCTCCAGCCTGGGCTGGGGCTGCTGACGAATGGCAGCGGATTACAGATGAGGACACGGTGACCCGCCTGACCTTGCTGCACAGCCGTGGGGGGAGGGAGAGTGGGGGGGGGGCAGAGAGTGGTAGGGGAGGGGAGGGTGCTGGGGACTGCAGAGGGGCGGGGCGTGGCACGGCGGGGGTGGGGGGTGCGGGCGGCCATAGGTGGAGGGGAGGGGGGGAGCGGCGTCAGGTCAGTGGAGGATGAGGTCGGATGAAGGTGGGCGAGATATGGTGATGTGTGTGTGTGTGTGGGTGGGGGGGCAGGGGGGGTGTTGCCAGGTGGCTGCTCAGACAGGCGGGTGTTCAGGCAAAATGACAAGAGTGACATTGCTTCCCTGTCTGTTCCACCCGTGTCAGTATGTCAAGGGTATGAGCTCCCGCCAGTAACCGCCACTGCGGCACCCCACCCCCCACCCCCCACCCCTCCTTATTTATATATTTCTGTCCTCACCTCCTCCTCTCTCTTTATTTGACTGTGTGTTTTGATCAGATGAGTCTCCACACCCCCCCCCTCTGCCCCGCGGGACCACAACCTGCTCGGCCACAAGGAGGGGGCCAATCCTTTTGCTGTGCCCACTACACTATAGATATTTACATGCCCGCCACCCCCCTGCACCCAACCCCACCTCCCCCTCCCCCCACCTCACTGCTGTGCATGTGAGACTGCCAAGGTGAGGTTATGTCCTCTTGTTAAGAGCGATTAATGGCACTCGTTATGTACATAATGAAATATCCCTGCTGATGCATAGGGTGTGTTGTCTCTGTCTCTGTCTCTCTCTCCCTCTCCCTCTCTCTCTCTCCCCTTCTGTCACACGCACACACACACACACACACACACACACACACACACACTCCTACTGCCTGCTTGTGCGTGTATGTATGTGTGTACACAGTGTAACATTGAGGACACTTTGTTACAGCCTCCAGGCAACTCCGGCTTGTGTTTGATACGGTGTAGAGACCCCCCCCCCCCTCCTCCTGTAAGCCATCTCTCCAAATGAAAAATGAATGGGAATTAAGGGCCTGTCAATTCTCAGTCGAGTCTGTAGCACACAACACTGCGGCTCCCTGCGTGACGTGTTCTCAGAGAGAAACATGGGTGGCTCATCACCAAGTCCCATTTTGACTGGTGGAGTAAATTTAGATTTAATCTTCTGTGTGTGTGTGTGTGTGTGTGTGTGTGTGTGTGTGTGTGTTTATAGGTCCTGAATGTTCACCTAACACATCAGCTTTTAACTTGACCTTGTTGTTTTGTTCGCTCATCTCAGTCCTGTGGATCTGTGTGTTTCTAGGACGAGACACTGTTGGCTTCCTTATAGGTTTTTGACCTGTGTGTGTGTGTGTGTGTGTGTGTGTGTGTGTGTGTGCGCTAACACCATTCAGTGCTTGAGTCAAGCTGTGCAAGCTCTTTTAATCCCACACCCGGGTGCACGTAGGCTTGATTAGTGGCAGCAGTTATCTGTGCAGAAGACAGCCCGCCCTTCTTCAGCATTTGGTCAGGTCTGGGGCAATGGGAAGGAAAGAGGAGGAGGAGGGGGGGGGGGGTCAAGTCATGAGAAAGGTGAACGAGGAAGGAGAAAGGCAGAGCGGGGGCGGCAGTGGAGGGATGGAGAATGGAGGGAGCGAGGGATGAGGGGAGGGAGGAGGAAGCCTGATTAGTATTCTACAGGAGCTCTCCTGCCAGTAGAGCAAATTGATTACTGCACTTTACCTGTATCAGCCTCCACAGCTAAAGATGACAAGGTACAGAGCATGATGTGTGTGAGAGCTCATCTGCCCACACCAGCACCGCACATGTGTTAGTGTTTGGCTCCGTGTACATTCCTCCTCAACACTTTCTTTACTACAGAGGATATTTCCTCCGTCCTTCATTACAGAGGAGTGATAGGCCGGGTGCAGTCGGGTGCAGCTGGGTCCAGCTGGGTGCTGGCCTTGTCTCTGTCCCTCTCCCTGACTTCATAATCAATGACTGACTGAGGGGAGACCACAGTGATTTCCTGCAGGCCACGGCCCCGTGCTCCTCTACAGACACACCGACAGTTAGGGATGAGTGCCGAATACGGTTCTTTTGTTGGTACCGAGCGACGGCCCACAGTAATCCTGCCTGAAGTCAGACTGTTCCTGAACACACCCTTGTGTCTGTGAGACAGTGGTGGAGTGTCTGCCTGTCAGAAATTCAGAAGTTTAGACGAATGTTTGATAGACAGAATAACTAACATGAACACAAAAAAGTAAAGACAGACACCGGCGCTGGCTCCCAGGAGCTGGCTCCCAGGAGCTGGCTCCCAGGAGCTGGCTACTGGTACCGTATGGGTTCAAATGTGAAAGGAAGCCATCAACAACAAACCATCATCATTGTGTGTCTGGGCTTATCCCTGGTTTTCACTCACCTGTGCACCTTTGCTAATGAGGCAATTAACTGCAACTAAAATGTATCTGGAAAAATGAACAAATACCAAGTCAATGCTGATGTTTGCAAAAGGAAAAGCCAGAAACACACACACAAAAAAACAGATAAACACACTGATAGTATGAGTGTTATGATGCCCCAGCGCCTGTGCTAATTTGTATTTCTCTTTTTGTGCTTTCCCTTTTGACCTGGACACATGTATGCATGTGTGCGCAGGGGACAAATTTGAGTGTGACGACTCAGAAGAAGTGCCTACGTGTTAGCCCGGGTCCACAGGGGATGAAATGAAGTGAAGATAAACCTTGTGTTTATTTAGACCAACAACTGCAGAGTGTTGCAGAAAGTTAGCAGATGTGCTATGTTGTGCTGCATGAGCTGATTCATTCAAGCCTCCTTCATCAACACGTTGTTTCACAGATCTCACATACATACATGTGGAACACTTACAATATGGTGCAGAGTGTTTGTTTTCTGTATCTAATGTATTAATACAGACAACAAAGTTTATTCTTGGGATAAAGGTAGCAGTAAATTTAGCAGAGCATCACTGCATCCTCTTGTCGCATGGTGGTTAATTTATTAAGAATTACTTTATTATTAATCCCCAAAGGGAAACTCAATGCATGCTTTTGAAAATAAGTTAGACATCTGAGGCAGGACGCGGGGCGAGCAGCATCACTGGATCTGAAGCAAATCAAAGAAAGAAGCTTCAGAGCCCACTGTACTTTCCCATCCACCACTGTGAAATTCAAACTCCCAGCCAATTACACTTGTCAGATCCATGCACCGTGTTGTTAATGGTCAGTGTCAGCGGCGGTCACAGGCCTGGCCCAGATCAGCCATCCAAAACAGAATGTGACCACTGAGCGCTGATTGAGCTCAGCCTGATCTAATCCACCTGTTTTAACTGGATCCCATCTAAATGGAGAAGCAGGGTTGTTATTTCACCACCATCATGTGGCTCCCACCGCTGATCCAAACACACCTGCTAATGTACAGCTGAAGCAGCACACACCTGTTACCAAAGCCCATTAATAGCCTCCTAGCGTCCTTTGAGGAGTTTTTCCTTCAGTTGGGCTCGTTAGCATGTTTTTAAAATA
The DNA here is from genome assembly GCA_021432705.1 of Caranx ignobilis. Classification (NCBI taxonomy): domain Eukaryota; kingdom Metazoa; phylum Chordata; class Actinopteri; order Carangiformes; family Carangidae; genus Caranx; species Caranx ignobilis. Next base: position 2,650,353 of record MU269980.1, read on the forward strand.
AAGCTTAGGGAGCAGGGAGCAGCTCTGCACAGACAGTGGACTCAGACTGGGCTTCGCTCTGCTGCTCTGTGTGGAAGGAGCCTGCAGCAGCGTGCAGGTACACTGTGTGACCACTGTGTGTTACACTGGTGGAGGGAGAATGAATTATCAGCTGAAGAGAGGGTGTTCAGCAGCAGGATCTTCCTGTGGGTCAGGGGTCACAGAGATGATGGTGCACAACAAGATAAAGACCTGTAGTTCCTGTTGTTGTCACCTTCAGGCTGATAAACAAGAGTCTGACTTTAAAGATGTGGATTATATCATCTGCATGTCCATACCACACACATGTTCACTGTCATTGTCATTATTATTATGATTATACAGTTTTTAAATGTCTTATTTTTGGAATGCTAGTCCCAGTCCTCCATCACACTCCACACTGACTGACTGTTTATGTTCCAGTTAATGACTTGAATGCAGGGTCCTCAGTGGTCAAGTGGTTAGAGAGCACGTCCCATGTTGACATATGCCTGAGGCGCTGCCAGTTCAACTCCTGACCGAGAAGACCCTTTGTGCATGTCATTACCCCAGTCTCTCTCCCTTCTTTCCTGTCTCTCTACACTGTCCTATCAAAATAAAGGTGAAAAATGCCCCAAAAATATCTTTGAAAAAATAAAATAATAATAATAATAATAATAATAATAATAATGGGGTGTTGTATAGCTCACTGGGTAGAGCAGTCCTCCCCAGGTTTGATTCCACCCGGCGGCCCTTTGCTGTATGTCATTCCCCTGTTTCCAGCTGTCCTTTCAAAATAAAGGCATAAAAAGCCAAAAAAAATACCAATTACTTGAATACAAAACACAGACTGTGTTGAGTTGTGTGTACTCTTGGACAGGACTCATCAGAGGCCTGTAACATGAACGTGAACAGCTGTGTGTGCTGTCCTCAGTGTGATGGGACGGCTGCTGGAGGTTTCCATGTGGAGCTGTTGTGAGCAGCAGCTCTCCATGTTTTCCTCCCACAGATCCAGTTCACTCTTTAATTCTCTGTAGTCGGTGCCACCTGCAGGTCGTTTCAGCAGGACGTGTCTCGGTGCGTTGAAGTATTTGGATAATAAAGTAGATATGTTCCTGACTGCCAGTCTTGCGCTGAGGTGTTTAAAGGTGGTGGAGATGATTGACCTCGGTGTATGAGTGTGTCAGGACCACTTAGAGCCGAGCTGTTTGTGTCGCCCGTAGCCGTCTCTCTGCTCTGCGACTACTGGGTCAGACTCCAGAGCCAGGTGTAGGACTAATCTTATTGAAGTCTCCTGTTCATTGGCATGTACTCGGCTGCACACTGCCAGCTGGACCGCTGCTGCCCGAGAGATTTTCTCTGAAAAAGGTTGCACATAATTGTTTTATACTTTATTGGGTTAAATGTATCTAACTGATTTAAGCGATTCCTTTAATTGTGTAACTTTGAACTTTGACTTTGAGCTTCTCTCTGATGTGAAAGGAGAAAACATCCACGCTGCGACAGGGTCGGCCCAGCGTCGTGTCTGACACGGCTCTGCAGCCCAAGCATGAGGACGGTTTAAAAAAGCAGGAAGTGGGTCGGAGTGTTATGAAAGAGAGCTGTCTTCTTTTTCTATCAGTTAAACCTCTGTCACTCATTACACTGCTCCAAACCTTCACAGACTGCTCCGAGTAAGGGGGGGGGAGCAGTACTCTTTTAACCCAATAAAGGCAGAGGTCCTGCTGACTCATGGCAATAGCCTTCTCAGGGCCGATGCCAAGGATATTATGGGAATGATTCATTAAAGGCCGGAGCTTTTTTAGCTGGTTTTAAGCGGCTCTCAGGGCAGCCTGACTGTGGGACATTCGATGTCAATTGCAAAGTGGCCCTTTTCCCTCAGACGTCTCCGCTGCAGAGCCCTGCTCTGCCTTGTGGCGTGCCAGCTGTGGGGGCAATCACTTGTTCCTATTCCCAGCCTCAGTGTTTACAAATGGAAAATGTGTGTTGTTTCTGGAGGGAAATGAGCTGCATTCAGGACAGACGATGATTATCTCCAAGCCTGATAGAAATGAATCAGGTATAGATTGATGGCAGGAGTGTGTGTGTGTGTGTGTGTGCGCGCGTGCTCTCTAATTGATGCACTAATTTTCAGCTACTCAGGAAATGGCTCTTGGGTGGGTCGTCCAAACGGTACACAAATATTTAGTGTGCACATAAACATATTTGTCAGCACTGTCTTCACAACCACGCAGGCCCAGGGTGTATGTGCGCAGGTCTGTGGAGCGCTGGAGTGATATCATCAGCAGCACTGTGGCTGGTCTGGCTCCTCTTCCAGTCAGCTGGGCTCTGGAGCGCTCAGATGACTCATCAGTGTGTGCATGAGTTCCTCTCTGCTCTCTCTTAACCCCAAGAACTCTTTGTACTGATGAGCACAGATGAAGTTAAAGCCCGCCCCCGCGCTCCTTGTCCAAGGCCAAACACGGGCCAAGAACTTAAGCGGCCCCGGTCCCATTCAGTTGCGAAACGTTAGTGTTCGCTCCCACTCACATTCAATGGCCACCCTGTGCTACTTAACACAAGAGCTCTGACTTTTCAGCAGTCATCATGTATCAGGGCTCCTTTATGGACATCCATGCCTCTGTCTGTGTGCACATATGGGAGCCTGTGTGTGTGTGTGTGTGTTTGCGTGCATGACTTGCATGACTTGTTTGGTCAGTGCATCCTAAGAAGTGGGTCAGAGTGCCCTAGTTCTCATTGTGTGGGTGTGTGTATTGCATTTCAGTGTTATTCTGTCCTGATTGACTTATCTGCAGAAACACAGCTCTCCTGCCGTTTGATACCATGTTCTTCTCGTGTTTGCTCCCCTCAAGGTGAGCGAGAGCTTTTACCTCTCGCAGCTCGTTGGCTGGGAGAAGGCCCGCCGGAACCGCTGCATTCGGTCAGGTAGCTTATGTTTTGTCTTATTTAATCATGTCAGGGCAATATTGAATTTACAAATAGCGGTCACACGGGCGGCGTGTGTAAGTGAGCCGCCCTGTCGAGTGTGTGTAGCAGGGGCTGGGCTGCAGATTACATGATATAATGGTGTTTAGGCATCGCCTCTCCTTTTTAAATTCCTTTAACCTTGACTCCCCTTAAATGCAGGGAGAACACATCTGCCAGGCTGGTGTCAGACATTAGTAATACACACCACTCGGGCAGCATTGTCACTTTTTATTAACACCCAGAGCTTTGCATGGACACCAGCTGTTGCATCTAGTGGCAAAGCTTCAGCAGTATGAATGACCTTGACTTTAACTGCCGCTCCTTTGGCTCCTTTTTAATTGTGTTGTTTGATCTCATACATTTTAAATGGATTACCATTCTTGACAATGAAGGTCAGCGAGGGAAGTGACTTTTTTAAGATGCATGTGCGTGACAGAGGCCTGTAATGTGGAGGTCAGCGGAGCAGATGAAGGTCACACTCTGAGATCTAATCTGTGACGGTGTGTGTCGAGAGCAGCTGAGGGAGCGGCGACCTCCTGCTCCTGGTGTCTCCAAGTACAAGAGAGGAGACACACAAGAGATGGACAAAGAGTCCACCAGAGAGGGAGAGAGAGAGAGAGAGAGGGAGATAAAGCTCTCACCTCTCCACACGCTATAGGGGCCGCTCTGTCATTGGCTGACATTGTCAACCATAATGGATAATCACCACAGGAACCAGAGAGCGGCTCGTAGATGCTGCCTTGTCCCACCATGGGGGAAGGAGCGGGCGGAGGTCAGACCTTTTGGATGCCACCACCTATAAGATGAATGTGAACAGATGTATGAAGTCATTTTCCACATGGAGATAATGCTCTACTACTCCTTAGATTACTGGGTGGGTGGAAAAACTGGATACAAGGCAATACTGCATCGATATACAGACACCAAGTATGGATCTGAACAGACTAAGAAGTTAGACTGCAATATTTTTAATATTGCAATAACATCGTATTGAGACACAAGTATCGTCATAATATTGTATCTCAGGGCCTCTGGTGATTCCCACCCCTATTAAGGTCATGTATGTGTCACAGAGGAGGACAGATCTCTTCTGCCTTCGCTCTAGCAGGACTTGATTGTCTCTTCACAGCCTGATGATTCCCTTTGTTTTGTTTTTTTCATTCACACTCAATGTGAGACAGTGAATGCAGCAGCTCTGTGCTACATGAACTCATACAGCGCTGCCCTGTCTGCTCTGCACTCAGGCTTCTTTGAGCTGAAACACAGACACAGGTTCAGAGCCAGCAGCACAGAGATAAACTCAGCTCCCCGTGTTGAAACCGTGTTGCTGCTATTTTAACACCCCCCCCCACCCCCGACTAACTGGATCCACTTCTTCAAGGCCTTACAGTTACTTGACCAAGGTAAACATGTTTACTGTGCTTATCAATGCTGTTACGGGCCGTTCTATTATAATTGTGTTAAGCACACTGGCAGGAAAATAGCCCTAATCCCGGGCATCTAAGATTAGCATGACAGCAGACGTCAGATGGCCCAGTGTGACCAGGTTGGCTTTTGTTTGTTGTCAGATTTAGGTCAGCAGCTTAAAGATGGCCTTGAACTGTAATTGACGCTGATGGCCCCGTCTCACTTGAGGGTTCTTAAGAGCCTGGTCGGTGTGGGCCGACCTGTGTGCTGCTCATTTGACTGGCTCAGTGATGAATTTAACTCCACCGTCTAATTCCAGCTCATTTTCAAGGTGGCATTAAAAATGCCACTCTGCTGCACTCATTGTCATGACAACCTGTGGACCTTGGCCACGGGGGGTGGATTTCAGGCCGATTAGAAGCCTGCTGCCTTGTTGTTTTTGGCCCTTGCTCCTGCTCCCTGTGAAATATTTAGACTGTGGCCTTTTATCATAATCAAGGGCTGCTGTCCTGTGATGTGACCTCCATGTCGGTCCTCACAGAGGACACTAAAGGTGAGGACGGCGTCAGCAAAGGACACGGGCGGCAGCCAAGGCGAGGTGGAAGCTCTGTATTAATTAACCTTTATGGGATGTGGCCAGGACTGTTGGAGGTGTCCTGTATCCAGGGAAACCACGCTGACAGGGTTCACAGCAGAGGGCTCTCGGGGCACAACCACTGACACCGTCACTGCACAACGCTCACCCTGATGTCAGTGGTGCTGCCCCCCCTGACAGCGCTGTGGTGTGACAGGTGCACCTGATCCTTAGGCAGCCCCACCCCTCAACACACACATACACACCAAATAATACACACATGGCTGTGAAGTGGAGCTCATCTATTAGCTGTTACCCTCCTCTGCCTTTGTACTGTTATTGTTGAAATCTTATTTAAATACTTAAAGATCCTGCAGACCCACCGTGTGTGTGTGTGTGTGTGTGAGTGGGCGGCCCGTGCTCTGTGTAGACTAAGGGTTTGCATGGTGTAAGATGCTGTTCAACTGCATAAGGAGGGGCGGGTGGGGAGGGGGCACTGAACTGACAAGCGGCATAAGAAATTATTCACAGCTCTCATGAGGCCCTTCACTTTGGAAAGGCGTCGCTGTGAAGGGCTTACTGCTCAAGACCTGAATGTTTTCAAGGTAGTGGTCTTGAATTTTCAATTTGGATCCAATCAAACCTAATCTACATTTGTCGTGGCTGTGAAGGGAGAGTGCAGAGAGGAGAAGGAGCCGTGTGCAGTCAATCTGAAATGTTGCTAAGTAACAGAGATGGCAGACAAGGTGGCGAAATGAATGTGATATATTGCTTTGCAAATCACTGCCTCTCACACAGTCTGTCCTTTTTCTCCTCTTTTTTCCACCCAACTGTCTCTTCTCTCCCTTCTCTCTCATGCTCTCAGGTCCCTGATGTGAGATCTGCGAAGCTGAGAGGCACCACAGACAGGGCCGCAGACAGGGGGCCGCGGCCGGGCCGTCGGACAGACATCCCAAACATCCACAGCCACAGAATGTGTCAACATCTTTGTGGTGAAATCCCACTGACTCCCTGAGCCTGGAGCTGGGCCCACTGGGATCCTACGGTATTTAAAGGCACACAACAATGCCTGGGAGGCCCACCTGCCCCAGATTGCCTCCAAATAGGGCTGCTGTTGTATCACAGTGCTAACTGTGCCCACCACACACAGGGATCACATCCGATCAGCGCAGCACCAGTCTCCAGCCACCCCTCCCTGCCCTCTTTTTGTTATTTAGGAAGTTACATGCCACTGTCAACCAGATGACCTAGTGGACATTAGTTTCCCAGTAGCTGTGCTGAACCATAAGAGGGGATCCTAGTATTGAACATGACTCATGGGGAGGAGCCTGGCCCTGAGACACACAAGGATTCAGCTGTTCTAACTTATCTGGAAGGTTTACTGATGCATCCAGTGGTGGGCGGGTCTGGGGCCACGGCAAGTGGAAGGTCTGAGGCTGCCCATAGCAACCAGGAGCAGGGCGACAAGGTGGGCGGGCCCTACCAACTGCCCAACCATGGCCCCACAGCCCCCAAGGCTGGACCCAATGGGCCCACACTGGGTTCTTCACAGCACCTAAAGAAGGCCCGCCTGCTGCGCTCTGGAACCTGGAACGACCCAGGGAACCAGCGGCTCAGTTCACCCCCAATGGAATTGGATGGCCAGGGGGGAGGCCTGCAGAACGGAGCTCTGGAGGGATCTCCTCATGCTGGGGAGAGCACCCTGTTGGCTTCGCTGCTTCAGTCATTCAGCTCACGGCTGCAGAGCGTGGCCATGTCGCAGCACTCTAACAAGCCCTCCAGTGAGTGCTCCTCTCCGTCCAAGGCGCCGCCTGCAGACAAAGACCCTCTTCCTGTGTACGGGACGGCCTCAAGCCGCTTGAAGGGCTTAATGCGGAAGAGCAAACTTCAGAACCACAGCAACACACCTTACAGTCGCAGGGGACACAATCAGGAAAGACCGCCGGAGTCCCCTCGATCAGCACACAGCGCCACGCCCCCGTCTGCTCCCACGGCGGAGTCCGTGTCGTGCGCGGAGCGTCTGAAGGCGGTGGCCAACATGGTGAAAATCCGTTCGAGTCCAGCTCCTTCGCCCAAGCCCAGCGTGGCCTGCAGTCAGCTGGCCCTGCTGCTGTCCAGTGAAGCCCATCTCCAGCAGTACTCCAGAGAGCATGCGCTCAAAGCCCAGCTCTCAGGACGCTCTGCCAGTGAGAGACTGGCTGCTATGGCAAACCAGCAGCACGGCCAGGACAAAAGGCCACCCAGTGTGGGGGGGGCCGGGCCTGGGCCTGGGCCTGGAACCCCAGACACCCTAAGCTCCTTAACAACCCAAAACGGAATGACAGTGACAAACACAATAACAACGACTCTCTCGCGGACTGCCCTGTCCAGTCCACAGAGCCCCTCCCTGCTGCGCAGCCACAGCTCCCCAGCCACCCCCCCACATGCCCCCAGCCACGCTCACAGCCAACCGCCGAGGGAGAAGCGAGGTTTCGACTCGCGTCCGACCCGCCCCCCTCAGACCTGCAGCAGCCTGCTGCTCCTGCTCCTCAACAACCACAACAATCAGAAGCAGTTGACCAAGAACGGACACCTGGAGGACAGCTGTGGCGTCCTGCCCCCCAGCGGCTCCTCCTCCGTCACGTCGGACAGCGAGTGCTCCATCCAGGAGAGGAGCCTGACCAAGGACAGCAGTGATGCAGAGAGCTACTCCAGCTGCTCTCCCATCGACCTCTCCATGAGGAGCCGGGCCAACACACAAGACACAGGGCCCAAGTCTACTACCCCTTCCTCCTCCTTCTGCTCCCTCTCCTCCTCCTCCACCTCCATCCTGTCTTCTTCTTCGACCACAGTCTTTTCCTCCACGCCTGCTGCTTTTTCTCCTCAAGCTTCGGCTCAACCCTCCACCACTTCCTTTTCTCCGCCCTCGACCGCTGTGTCCTCCATTTCCAGTGCTATCTCTTCATCCTCCTCTACCTCTCTCTCTACCTCCTCCCTGGACAAACTAACAGAATCTTTAATAAATAAGTGGAAGCCAGAGCCATCAGGATCAAAGTTGTCCAAGAACAAGGAGTCTGAACTGAGCCCAGAGCTTAAGTCCAACCCTAAGGTCACGCTAATGCAGCTTCTTCTTGACCGCAGAAACAATGAGTTGGTTAATAAGAGCGCAGGTGACCAGGATTTACCACTTGATATCACCATGGCCACCATGTCTCGGAGCCAACTAAAGGGTCTGGCGCCCTGGGACGAGACCAGGACAAAAAGCCCCGCAGACAGGCCTGTAGCCCCAGCCCAGCCCCTCTTCCCCCTCCCTCGTGACCGTAGTGGTGCCCTGTCCCCTTACTCCTACCCGTCCCCCCATGTTCAGTCCAGCCCATTGGATTTGTGCAAATCCAAAACCTTCCCCGCTGAGAAGGCCTCAGAGCCGGCCTTCAGTGCCAGCAAACTGTTGCAGAATCTGGCTCAGTGCGGCACAGCCTCCTCCTCCCCGCCCATCCCCCCCAGCAAAGGGCTGGCCCAGGAGCTCGAAGCAAGCAGGCCCATCACCCTGCTGGAGAGACTGAATGCTCCTATCCACAGGACCACTACTACTCCGCTCATCGACAGACCCTCAGGCAGCGGCACACCTTTCAGTCAGAAGGAGGCCTCTCCTCCGGCGACTCAGATCGAGAACCTTCTGGAGAGGCGCACTGTGCTGCAGCTCCTCCTGGGAACAGGCTCTGCTGCTGCCACGGGCGGCCGCAAGGACAGGCCCAGCGGGAGGAGGAGCGTGGAGGTGATGGGGCCCAGCTATGAAAAAAGCACCGGCACCTCCATCATCTGTGACACTTCCAACGGCCCCCCTTTGGATGTAAAAGTCAAAACCGAGATCACGGAGGGGATGGGCCCGTGCTCCACCATGTCTGAGGACGTGAATGGCAGAAAGAGACCGAGTGGCCATGAGAGGAGCAGCCACCTCTCAGAACCACAGCATGACTTCAAAACAGAACCGCGGCCTTCAGAGGTCATAGCGAAATATGGCCTCCTCAGCCAGCTGCTCAAACAACAGACTGCTACCTACTACACCAGCGCTGCCATGCAGACTGAGGCGCAGCCCAGACAGGTGAAGGAAGAGCAGAGGGAGTATCCCGGTCCCAGTCCTAAGAGGAGACGCCTCTGCTCTGAACAGACCGACAGTCTGAATAACACCAGCTCTCCAAGAGCGCTGGACGCTGGTGACACACACCTGTTTGGCTCTTCTGCTGTTCAGGAGGAGCCTGAGCAGCAGAGGAGTCTGAAGGAGGAGGAGGCTCTGTCCAGGAGCCCAGCAGGGGAGACCCTCACCAGAGAGAGCCGCGGCTTCAATGTGCTCAAGCAGCTGCTGCTCTCTGACAACTGCCTGAAGGAGCTGTCTCAGCAGCCCCGGGGGGCGCCCAGCCCCTCCGTCCTGCAGGCCAATGGCAAGGCCAACGGCAGCATCCTCGGTCAGCCTGCCCATAATCACAGCTTCCTCCACATGCCCAGCTGGCACCCCCACACTTCGCTCAACTCAGGGCTGGAGAGTAACATCAGACCTCTGCCCACCCCCCCTGCAAGCGACAGCCCTGTCCGCACTCCTTGGGCCCGCCACCCGTCCCCGTGGCCTGTAGCTCAGAAACGGGACCCCACCGCTCTGGTCAAACAGGAGCCGGAGAGCCCGGTGCGGTGGAGTAGTCAGGAGAACGAGGAGGAGGAGGAGGGCTGTGACTCGAACCCAGACTCCCCCAGGCTCTCACGCTCCAACCCCATCCTGTACTACATGCTGCAGAAGGGCAGCATTCAGATGAGGAAGGAGGTGAGGGAGCAGGCAGAGGGGACACAGTCTGTAGCCAGAGTGAAGGAAGAGCCAATCAGTGACATGCATGCCTATGAACACAGTCTGAGCTCCACCCAATCACCAAGCCATCACGACAAGCACAGCCACAAGAGCCAGGGGCTGAGCCAATCATTGGAGTAGAAGTTGTATCAACTACACACAACAACAACAGATGGAAATCAAATTCATTGACTTTGTTGTTTATTTTTTTTCCCTTTTTTTTAATGATTTGCCAAATTGGTTTGATGAGACAGAAAACAAAGATGCAAAAATGATGGTTTATTTCTAGTGGACTAGAGCAGAGTTAGAATCTAAACACATCCCCACGTTATTTCTCTATTTTTACCCAGTGAGGTCATGGATGGTGCAGCAGGTCTTAAAGCAAACTGTTCAATTCATACAAGTAAATGAACCTCCCCCATCAGCGCTCATCATGCACTACACACTTCAGCCCTCCTTTCCCATCTTGACACTTCTTATTTATAAATGAATCGCACACATATCACTATTCCATGTCCTCTTCTGTTGCTGCCCTAAAACACCCAGAGAGAACCTTTCGAGCAACATCTATTATTGATGACTCCAAAAATGTTAGTGCTCAGTTCAGTGGACAGTTCAGTGGAAAATCTATTTATTTATTTTTTTTCTCCATGAGAACATTTTCAGACAGAGTCCCATCAATTTTAGATAAGAGCCCAAATAAAGCCACCGTAAGAGCAGGTTCATCACGACGCACGTGACGAGGTCGTGGAGAGCAAAGCTCACACTGCAGCAGCTTCAGTCACGAATGCGCAGTCTGGCTTCTCCCAGCGGTGTAAGCACCAGCGGAGCGGAGATGTATATCGGCCGAGGTTTGAATGGTCACAACTCATTGTGTTTTTTTGTTTGTTTTGTTTTTTTGCTTTTATTTGAATTAAACTTTCAAAGCTGACATTTGATGGTGCAGACTCAGGGTGATGTGTTTGCAGATTTTGCAGTTTGTGAGCGTGAGCAGATGGGTCAACAGAGCGTTTGTGGTGCTTACAGTTGAGCAACTGTGTGTAAACAGGTTTCTAGAGCAACAGTTAAAAGGCTGCAGTGTCTGTGGATGTTATCTCACCACCTTGGGTAAACCCACTCCACCTTTTTTTTTTTTTTTTTTCCACGCAAACAAAACATTTCCTATAAGTGGAGCACCCGGAGTTTGCACTATTGAAAGCCGAGTTCTTAATTTAATGGCATGTAATTAAAAAAAAAAACAAGTCAGTATTGTTATCTGTTAAAAATTTGATAGTTTGTGATTTTTATTTCCATCATTTCTTAACTGTTGTGGTTTATGGACATATTTTCTTTCTGTGGCAGTCTCTTAACTCATAGAAGTCAAAAAAAAAAAAACGCATGATAATAAAGAGAAGACCACTGGTATATGTTTGTTTTCAGAGCAGCTGGATATGTCTACCTGGCCCCTGAACAACCACCACCACATACTGGTGTGTGTGCGTGTGTGTGTGTGTGCGCGTGTGTGTGTGTATGTGGAGGGATATCTGGTGTCTAGCTCCTTCTTTTTTGATTGTACTGTGTTGTCTTCAGTTCTTTTCACACACTGCTTTATCCATTTAGTCTTGTGATGTTTTTAATACATATACCTATGATGAAGTACGTCTCTTCGATTATTGATACATTTTCACAACGGTTAAATATATTTGTGTAAATAGTACTTTCAGTATGAAAGATGACTATTTTGTAATGTTTAAGAAAAAGATATTACCCTAGTTTTTAATGCCCTGATATGTAAATATGAATTATATGCGTACAAGTGTACATAAAAAGGCAGAGGATGCTATGCCCATCTTTTTTTTTTCTTTTTTTTCTTTTTTTTTGGGTTTGTTCTTTGCATGTGTCTCTATGTGGTAAATGATAATCTATCCTGCCCTGTGTTGTGTAATAATGTCTGACTCTCCTCACTGCTGCCTGTTGCATGCAGACGCATGGGAACTACCTGTGTATCCCTACTGGTGATGGGGAAAAATGTCAAGTCTTAAAATAGGTCTTTTTCTATCACAGAGAGAGGTTCGTTTAGAATATGAACAGTCTCTAAATAACCACCGACTGTTGAGCAAGTTGATAAAAATGTGTGAAAAATAAACGTGCATTGAATATTTTTTGTGATTTAATTTTATTTTATTTTTTTGTTCTCATTCTGTTACTGGTTAACAAAGCTCCGCGGAGCTCGGGCTATAGTGGGGGATTGACGTACAATCATAGATAAGCATTGTGCATCTAAGAAATACAGTTGTAGCAGCATATATTAAAAAAAAAAATTAAAAAAAGATGTTTCATTTTCTCATGTGAAGACCTGAAACATTATTTCATTTTTTTATGTTTTCATTTTTTGGTGTTCATTTGCACTGATATCTCAAAAATAAAGTACTAAAATGCATGACCTAGTATGAATGTTTTCCTCTTTGTCAGGAGCGTTTTATGTTGGAGGACATTGTCGCCAGACATATTTGTATTTCTTTAAATCAGGCGGTGTCAAACGTGCGGTCTGCGGGCCAAAACTGGTCCGCCAGAGGGCCAGTTTTGGATTAATTTGCCAAGTGTGAAAACTACATAGAAGACAGAAGAGCCATAATATTGTTGAAATGTCACATATTTTTCTCATAAAAATTGCCAGTTGTTCATGATTTGTGGGGCCGAAACGATTGCTCGAGTAACAACTCAAATAATTTGAATAAAAAACTGATGGAGACAGTTTTTCCTGAACCGAAGCTTCATTTCATTAATTACACTCGTAATATACGAATTGTGTTTCACTTGGACTTTTATCACTGATACACAGTGTTGTCAGGGGTGGGTGGGCCAATCTGAGAAAAGACGGAAAATAAGGAAAAAGCTATATCAAAGTCTTCACTGTAAAATTGAAGTTTCACACTGTAACAGCGTGTCCTCGATGATGCAGCAGTTAAACCAAAGGCACCTGGTCTACTCAGATCCACTGAGCGGATCTGACACAATGTAAGGCAACATTACATGTGAACACATTCATTTCGCTAATCGAGATGAACGCTAGTGAGAACGTACAGTGATTGGTTATTTTTAACGACTAGTTAAGAATGTGAGTTGATATTGATGGCTAGTTATGATGTCGCTAACATTAGCTCAAGGAAATGAAACAAAATGCTGCTGCATTCATTTAATTTGTCTTTCATTGTGAGTGAACACACACACTCTCACTCTCTCTCAGTCACTTAGACATACACACACTTGCTTCCTGTACTATTACTTTTGCTTACTATACTGTAGCTTTTTAATGAGGCAAAAGACCTTATTCAGTTCATCATTTGATGTAATAATAGCTGCAGCCCTCATGTTTTGTAAAAGGAAAGTTCATTTACTGTAAACATCTTAAAGCTGCCGATGGTACTTCGACGAATTTCCAGGACTTAGTCGGAAATTTCAAACCGATACAACGTTCAGGTCCCACCCCCCAACCTCTGGCAAGCCCCCCCACCCCTCACACATACACACACACACACAGATGTACCATATCCATAGCAACCAGAGATTCCAAAACCAATCATACCAGCCTTTCCAGTGTTTCTCAGCACGGAACACACAGGTGAAGTTAGCTAAATGTATCAACTACAACGGTCTCATTTTAACTGTGTAGGTAGTCATTGTCCACGGTGGCATCTGCAGTTTTATATTTTTCAGCTGCTCTGCCATTGCGTTTGCCGAGCTAATAGTGACGCTCGATGCAGCTGCTGGGGTACTTGTCTGCAGCATGTACAAGCTGTGATTGGCTGCTCCTGCCCCTCTACCTGACTGGTGGAACAGCATTGGGAGCATTAGATTTCTGGAAATATGATTACAAGCTGTAGGTGGAGCCGGAGGAGTTGGATTTGGTCCTAATATTACCCATTACATGTACTGCTGTCAGAGTATAGTGACAGATCCAGCAAATATGACTAACACCCCTTTTCCACCAAACTGGTTCCAGTGCTGGTTTGGAGCCAGTGCCTGACTTAGCACTGGTTCTTTGCTTTTCCACCGCACTAAACACTGGTTCTTGGTTCTTAAAACTGGTTCCAAGCTGGCTCCAAGCAAGCACCAACTCCAAGCTGGTCCAGAGCTAAGAACCTATAACGCGAGGGGCTGGGGGCGTGGTTGCTTGATCAAACAGGAACAGCAAAAACTGCACCAGTGGCACGAGCGTGGATGTCCTCTGGCAACAGGCGACCTCCACCTCACAATCAGCCATAGGACCGTCTATAAAGACATACAGAGTATAAATCTCTGATTACGTTCGTCTGACAATGTAATCAATACAAGCATAGTTGAAGTAGGTCGTGGGGTAGAAATGATTGTTGCCAACTATAGCTTTAATAATGTAAAGGGAAAATTTTAGAGTTGTTATTTATGCTAGTATTTCACTGGTTTAGCCCAGTGGAGATCAAATTTCACTGTATGTGGCCCCTGAACTAAAATGAGTTTGACACCCCTGCTGTAAATGAATAGTATAGCCTCCTCTGTGCAGCGTAGTTTTAAGTCATATGTGTGGTCAGGTTTACAGAACACATTAAGGAGGTCACCACACATGCCCCCATGTCAGACTGACAGTTAAGACATGTGCAACTAAAGGTCATGGAGGTCATATTTACTTGTGTAAATCAAAGAGTGGAGCAGAGTGAGAGGACGTCCTGTATTTGCCCCAAAACCTGCGCTGCTGCTCACTACAGAGCTGCGTCTTGACAAAGGCAGGAAAGACAGAGCAGAGGGAGCACACTGAGAGGTCACCAGATGTACGCTCAATATCCAAGGCTGTGCCACACACGTCATCTGTCGTGAGCCTGAAATAGACCTCATTGTACGGCCCGTGCTAAACCTTCATTCTGACACACGTCCCTTTTACTGATCATTTTCTCTACTGGCTGCAACGTGAGGCATCCTGGAGGTGAAGACGAGTTCAGGCCGGAGCTCCTCTGCTCAGGGTTAAACACCAAGTTCAGCGAACGAACAGACGGCTTTTTGTTTGCGGTGTACTTTTGAAAGGCCCGAGCGCAGTTCCTCAACACTGACTTCCCCTTTTATTTAATCCTCCCCATGACTGACTGCGCTCTTTAAACTCGCTGTGACCTTTCCCCTCAGTGAACTTCTCCATTTCAGAGATTCTTATCAAGGCTGAACCACCAGTAACCTCCTGATTTCCTCTGGCTGCTGCAGCGGCTGCAAACATAAAGGCGGACGCTGCGAGTTTAAGCTGAGGTCAAGGTGTAAAACTTGACAATTGGCTGTTTGTCTGTGGCTTCTCCCTTTAATTTCCTGACCTCAGCATGAGGCCAAAAGGATGTGAACACTGCACACCAGGCCACCAGTGACTCAACCACAGGCCAAGGACTTGGAAATCCCACAGCAGGCTTTTCATAGTTATGAGGCCTCCAAAAACTATTTCCTGGCATTACAGACGCTCATTCCCCAACAAACAACTTAATGAGTGCACATCATGAGCAGGTCCAGGGTTTATTTACATGGGAACACAAACTTTAACGGGCTTAAACCACCAACTCCTGTGCTTAGTCGCCAGTGTTAATGAGTTAGCTCCTCATTATGCGCTGTGTTTGTTCGCATGTAGGCCACCACACGCTCACACTAGTCACAGGATTTCCTGCTGATCGGTGTGATACATATGTTCACAGATGTTTGATCACCTACTACTCATACGAGGCCATGAACTCTGAGCACAGGGTTTGACCTCCTGTGTTATGTGAATACACAGAGAGAAAGTCATTAGCATTCATGGGTCACATGTCCCCATTCAGAGCGTAATAAAGAATGAATGGATGAGACGGTGAAGCAGCAGACTCTTCCTCACAGTCACAGTCTGGATTCAGCCTGAAGGTAGGAAAACACGTGAGAGCAGAGCCTCCAGTCTGAGAAAGAGGTTAAAGCAAACACCTTGGGAGACTCCTGCTCTGAGGAACTATGTCAGACTGGTTTATTTTCCCAACCTCAGCCTGGTTCCCCCAGTGGGACCTGGGCTTTTTGAAGATGTACCTCTCTGTGAAGTCTGCTCCTTAACCTCCGGGTTCATGACCTTTTGACCCCCCCCTCCTTGCTCTGACCTGGTTGATCCTGTTTCCCGGGACAGGATCAACTGTTGGCCCTGCAGCTGTGGCCAACCCCTACCCTCCCCCTTCTACCACCTTTCTCCACATACACACACACAGACAGCACCCTCCCCCTCCCCCCTCCACTGCTTTTCTCCTGTCTTTTCCTCTCATGCCTGATGACTCTTTAGCTTTGCTCCTTCCCATATCCTCCTACTCCACAGTAATTAGTCATAAATGAGTAATAAGCCTGATATGCTGTCCACAAAAAAAGGAAATAGATTTTGTGTGTGTGTGTGTGTAAGTGTGTGTGTGTGTGCGTGTGTGTGTAGGTGTGTGTCAATAATAGGTGTTTTGTGACACCTTCTCACTGGCCATGTGCAAGCATGTTAACAGTCCCACTGTAATATTAATGATAAGTGAGAGTCCCTGCTGTCCACAGAGCAGCCTGTCAGCTTGAGGGATCTTGGCTGACAGTAAAAGAACATGGATGATGATAGTTGCCATGTCCCATAAACACCAGAATAAATGTTTTACAAAGTGGCCGGGGAGAACCACCTGTCTGTCTGTTTGTCCTATTCTCTGTCTGTCTGTCTGACTGACTGTCTGACTGACTGTCTGTCTGCCATCTGTCTGCTCTTTTCTTTCTCTGTCTGTCTGTCTGTCTGTTGGTTTGGATTCACTGAGGACAACAGTAAATCCCCTCTGTGGTCTGTATTTCCAGAGGTGATGACCTGACCTGAACCTCTCCTCAGTTTAAACCCAGCAAGAGTGAAACAATCAACAGTGGTCTAACTGATTTTTAACTCTTTCATATGAAAACTCTCATCCTCAGGAGGAAATGTATTTACCGCTAATTTCCTGTGTGTTTCATCACAAGTGATAGCGCTGTGGTTGATATGCAGGGTCATGAACTTCTCAAGTAAACATCTCTCAGAATACCCGGTTGAATGAAAGGACAGTTCATAACCAGTCTGCATATGAACTTTGTGCTGCAGGGGTTAAGGCCCACTCCAGATGAATCACAGTAAATGAGCCTGTGCTCTGATGTTTCTCCCACAGAGAAGTCACACAGGAACAGAGCGGTTCGGTCACAGCTGTCTGGAGGGTTCTGACTACACTTAAACAACAGAGTTAGTTAGTCAGCGTCAAGTGGAGTAATCCGACTGTGGAGGAAGTAAGTAAGACATAGAAATACTTGAAGAGCAGCTATCTGGTGGACTGCAGGGGCGTCCATGGTCCACATGAGATGAATAAACCTGAACAGGACCCTCTGTCTCAGCACCACCAGCAGGATGAAGTTTTAACTTCAGAGTGTTTCCTCTGGTGACTCTGACTTTAAATTAGCTTAATCCCCTTATATTTATCAACAATTATCCATTTAAAAAATCCATTAATAATATGTGATCTCCTGCTTTTCTCTATCCCATGGGAATTAACTAACCTTAACTGTCCTTTGTCTTTGACAAAATATAAAATACATCACTTTAATGACGATCATCCCCGGTCAAATGTTATGCAAGTAAAAACATAACATAATACACAGAATTGAAATAGTTTTATGGATGAATACAAGCAATGTAATGCCCTGAGGAGAACAGACTAATATCCAGTGCAGTAATATTGGACTATACCATGGATCTAGCAGAGAGTCATGCAGAGGCAGGTCAAGTCAAACATGTGAAGCCACTTTGGAAACATCAGATCAGACAAGTTGCAGTTCAATCAGAGATTCACCGAAGCTAACTGGCTATGCTATGAAAACATAGCTGGGCTGGGCTTTCATGTCCAGCAGCACTGTGGAAGCCTCGCAGTGCTGAGATCAAAAAGTGGTTCCTGCTATGCTACTGGTTGTGAAGCAGTTTGGATGAAAGTGTTCTTCCTCACACCGTCTCCCTCTGACAGGTGCTGCTGGACTGTGGTCAACAATGGCATCATACATGTGATGCCCAAGGACCACTTTTACAATGAGTCCTGTAGCACAGGTTAGTGATGGTAGTCCTGTAGTACAAACGTGCTCTGCTGTTGACTGATGACTAAATTTGAGCCAAAAAAAAAGTGTTGTTAGCCTAACCATTATAGCCAGTCTAAGTGAAGCTAACCTGAACTTATAGCAATACCAGCCGGCTGATAAGAAGACATGGCTCTATGTGTGAATGTAGGCTATGGATTCCTACAGAAGCCCAGAACGACCATGTGTTTATTTTTCTTTTATTGCCTTTTTCTCATTCTGTTGATTCCACCTAATCTAGATTTACTTAAACCGCCAACACTTAAGTGGATCTACACAGTGTCCTATGTGTGCATGAATTTTCTATAGCCTGATGTGTTTTTTTCAAGAAACAGTTGGAATAATGTATTTTGCAATAACCATTGCATTTATGTTTCACAGGGCCCCTTCACGCTGGTTCCTCGTACATGCAACAATAGATTCAGCAATAGAAGCTGTTACAGCGACATCGTATGGGAAAAAATCTGCATATGCAAGAGGAGCTAGTGGCAGCCTGGCAGTGGCTAACCATTGCATTGTGTGTGTGTGTGTGTGTGGGGGGGGACAGACCACACCACCATTAGTGACATAACACTCACCATCTTTTGATCTCATGGAAGCAGCACAAATAGTCCATGTGTCTCCGAACACACTGACCTGTCATGTTTCTGTGTCAGTGCATCACAAACAATGAGCCTGAAGAGTGAGAAGGGTGAGCGATGATGAAGGGATGTTTTTTCTGTGTTTCATCTGCATTTCTACTACTTACTGCACTACTGTTCACTGCCAGCATGTTCTCTTGCGTGTGACTCAACGCATGATTGACATTTGGAAACCGATCAATAGTAGGCCTCCACCTTAAATGTTCATAACAGGAATGCACGATAACTATCAGTACTGATAATTATCCACCAAAACACACAGGTATGTCTGATAATGACGTTTTTTGTTGATTACTAACCTCAGGTGTCCATATAACCTATAAAAATGAGAAGCAGGAAGTTATCTGTTATCAGTAAGGAAAAAAAAGTTCATGCGACCCTATGCTTTGACCATTTCATTTGTTTTGAGCTACACTTTAGTGATGATCAGATCTTCACATACAGCAGAATGGAGCCCTACATTCATTTCATCCATATCATGACCTGCTGAGAACAGTCTGGAGCGTGGTTCCAGTGAGCTCCAGCAGCACCACACCTACATCCAGCTACAACAGGGTCGAACTACTTCATCTGTTACACTGTCGTGAAATCAATGGTCATACTGCACTCAGGAGAAAACAGCAAGAAGAAAAGGACACAATCACTGCTGTTTACAAGAGCGCCATGCATTATTACCGCCATAAGTGTGTTTTCCAGCAGAACACACTGATGTGTGTTGACTGACTGCAGGTCTGATCCTGCGCTGTGACATGGCTCAGGTAAGAGAGGTTCACCTTCTCACATTACCAGCAGTGACAGATGTTTGTGTCTGCATATGATATTAAACACAAGGATCAGTAACTACTATCTCTGTGACGCTGTAATTTCCGCTGGCTGGGGAAAAAACCACAGGCTTATCTTTGATATGAAAACAAAGGCCTCATACAGCGTATAGACAAGATGCTCTCAGATGATCACTGCTCATGCTTATGACAGATCAATATAAAACCACAGTCCAAATAACACTTCACCTGGACAGAGACTGGATATGATTGATACTGAATGACTGACCACTGTCTCCTGAAATTCAATGCTTACAATCCACATTTTTAAATTCTGCTTTATATTGGAGAGTATGTTAAATAGTGTGCAACTGCAAACCAGGATTAAGAAAGAAAAGCTTGCACAACAATAGCAGAGTTTTAGCGTGTGGAGGAAGTTACAGTGAGGATGTCAGATCATTTAGACTTCATACAGGTGGTCTGTTCTACATGTGGATGATACTGAATGGTATATTTTCAACAGACCAACAGATAGGTTTGTACCTGTGCCTGTTCCAAGTTAGAGTAAATTTCTTTTGTCTTTCTTTTGTGCTGCTGATATTCTGTTGTTTATGGATTGTATAAAGTTATAGGGTTAATAAACTTCAGCCTAGCCCCTTTTCAGTCACTGTGTGAATTTTGTTGTGTGTAATGAATGGGTGTGATGTATGATGATGTGTTGTTGGTCGTCTATCCACACAAATGGTCAACTTTTGTTATTTATATTGTCTGACTGAAATGAACTATTCATTCATTCATTCATTCATTCATTCATTCATTCAGTTATTCATATGATAACCACTGAAAGTCATTTCAAAAACAACATCTCCAGCCATGAAGCCTGGTCCTTCAATAAAACATGGACTGTGCTCCAGCAGACTGCAGAGGGCAGCACAGAGCCAATGACCATGGAGGAAACACTTTGTTTCCAAAACACTGTTGCAGTATAATGCGTATGCAGTGAGTCTGCCAACTCAGTCTGGTCTGTTTGCGCTGGGTCTTATTTTAGCGTCAGACTATAAACCCTGGGTGGTGACCTCTGATAGAAAACAAGAACCCTGGGGAAAATAAAAAAATATTATCATCCATTCACTTTGTAAACAGGCTTGTTGTCTTTCAGGATGCGGATACCAATGCAAGCAATAATCAAAGTAGAAATTGACTCCTGTAATATAGAAAGAAGCACAATACGTTTCACTGTTTCACTCAGTGTGCAGCCTAAAAGCTAAAGACATGGCAGGATTGCTCATAAAGATAAGGATCAAAGATCCCAGGAAGGACAACTGAATCACAGTGTACAGTATGACCCCTAAAGGAGACAGGACGTAAAGTGTTAAGTATCAGTTGTTTCTCTTTACTTCCTTGTTCATGCATTTGTTGAACAGACCATTGTTTCCCCTTACTTTGTAAATCCATACTAAAGAGCAGCTGTGACATACAGCAGGTGTTGTTTGTGGTGTGTTGGTGAATCAGACAGAGAGTAGGGGGATTTTAAATATCCTTGTGAGGAGACCAGAGCTATTATAACCCAGCCCTCAGGCTCACATTGAGGATCTGTTTTGACCTTCAACAACAACAACAACAAAAAGTCGGAGCTCTTCATATATCAGCCTGTCAGTCATGGATCTATTCAGATTGCAGTGGCTACTGTTTGACTTTGCCAATTGATTCATCAACTTATTTTCTGATTAGTTTCCTGACAGCTTCCCAGATCCCCTCACTGATAGCTCCAGCTCTTGCCTCCAGATCAGACTGTGTGACGTGTCTGACAGAGGGCTCTGGTGTTAAAGGTACCCTTCACACAGTCTGCGGGTCACTCACTATATACAATACTGAGAGACCGGCAGGGACCAGCGCTTTCAGCAGCATATAGAAGCTGCTGTAAACTGGGAAACGATTCAATTTGGTGAATGAAATCCATTTACAGTTTACAGCAGTTCCTATGCAGCAGATACAGTAGTGATTAGGAAGGAGAATGTTGCCCCCTGCTGGACAACACCAGGATGATACTCAATAAACAGCTAATGTTATTGAATGAAGCACTGAACCTATGGCAAAATAATATATTAATATGTGCTGTATACATATTTGTTCATGAAAAGTCTAACATGACTCAGCAAGATTTTTAAGTGTAATGCAATGACATTGTAAAGTGTTTTCTGATGAAATCATTTTTGTAATTCCTGTTGTTGCTCAGTTCTTCCACATAATAACTCCACAAAGATGACTATCCCTGTTAATATTTGCATGTACTCTCAAGATGACTCACTTCATGTTCACAGTGCATGGATCTGCATACAATTCCACATTTACATGTGAAACCACTATTTAAATAGTGACTCTGCTCAAAAAACATTAGCACAGGTTCTACAAGTCAGTGCAGCTGTTACAGCACCTCCTGCAGGCCAGAGGACCACAGGACAACGAGCAGGAGGGGACAGTAGTTTTATTGAGGACACACACAGTGGACCTTTATATGATTGTGGCAAAGTTACAGTGGAAAAATAACACAGTAAAGAAGATGGTAACTTACTTAGTTGCCTGTGTGCTCACTAGGTCATTAAAGGGATTGATTTAAAGAGGAAAATAACATGCTCTGCAATCCCTTCATACAGCAACAGTTCATTTCATCTTAACTCCTCACTCATACAGTATAGCACACACTAGTATATATAATGTTCAAAGATATTCAGAATTACACAGGGCTCTGACATAGTCTGAATAGCACCTGCTACTGAGAGCATATCAGACCCCGACTGACATTTATGTTGAATCAAATGATTCTTGTGAATACAAAAAAAACAAACAAACAAACAAACAAAAAAACATGTGGTTGTCTATAATAATATCTCAGTTAATCAAATCTCATAGTTTTTCATTTATAGCTATTAGGACTAAGATTAAGTTTTATTGATCCCAGGCATGGTGCATGGGACATTATTAGACTGTATAACAGTGCAGGCATTAACATGCATATAGCATGTACATAAGTCTAAAAACAGACAATGTAACTATTTTCAATATATTTTGGCATAACTTGACTGGTCAAGACACTGATGATTTTTAAATCTAATAAAATGTTCACTTACAGCGATTAGAGTGCAAATACGACAGACAAGACATAAAGCATGTTTTGGGGTTTGGTGCATAAGAACAACAAGTGTAGGGTACATGGAGGTCACATGTTCACAACAAAATTTAAACAAGATAATGGTTCAACAAAACTTCAATTGTGTGCATATATTTTCTGTTTTTTTCTGTTTCAAGTCTTTTAAATTGTCAATAAATGTGAGCTTTTGCAAAGATGATTATACAAGGAAGCACATAATGTTGACCCTGGCAGCATGAGGTCAGCCATAAAAGCACACATATTATTTTCTTGCATTGTTGTTAGAAATGGAAGTCTTTTGGGGTGAAAGGGAGATAACAGGTGCTGTTAATGGGAAATATTATTATACATTATAATTATAATATTATTATATATGTTTCTATTTTTTGTTTTTATTCATTGATTGATTTATTGATTTTTATTTATTTATTTTTTTTATATTATTATTTCCTTAACCCTAGTTTCCAAAAATCTAATGTGTGACGTAAGTGCCTGCCTTAAAGGCGTAAGTAATCGAGCCCAGATCTCAGTCAGGGAAGAGCAATGTTTTCATGCCTGCTGACGACCTGCGGTGGTCAATCTGCCATGGCGTCCGTTATGTCGTTGATTGGGGAGGGGACATCATAGCATCGTGTGTAAACTCGCCCAAGTGAAAAGTATCCTGTGCGCTTTGCTACTCCGGCTTGAATTTGATTAAATTTATCTCTGAACCGGCCATGACAGTGGAGCAGAATGTCCTCCAGCAGCATTCTCAGAAGGTAAGCTTTCAGAGGCTAACTTGGTGGCTAGCTAACTTTAGCCAAACTGTATGTGGCCTGCATAGTTTAAGGTCTACAAGTATTTGCAGAGTTGGCTAACCAGCATCACGAGTCGTTGTGTTATCTTCACCATTGTTGTTTTATTGTGGTTACAGGACACATGTTGGTAACGGTTAGGAACCGTTTGTAGGTTTCAAGTAAATGTGTTTAAGCTAGGCCTAACGTTTTCTAGCTCAAAGCGTTATCCAATATTTTGCTAGCTGTTAGCATGTCTTAGCTAACGACGCTGTTTAAAGTTGAGTTTAACCATTGCGTTATCCGCTCAACGAGACATGCTAAGTAATACGTATTAATAACGTTAGCTTGCTTGGTAGCTTTAGCATACTGGACGGACTGTGTCGTCAACTGAAATAAACAAGGCCAAGTGACAGTGACAGATTTAACGGTAGTGTCGCCACCTTCGTAGCGTTGACTTAAGTTTTAATTCCCCATGACATGCTATTGAACATGTATGTTGCCACTAACTGAAGCGTTTAGCTCCAAGGAGTGGATATCCGTGTTTGTGTGTTGAAATGCTTCCTAGGTTACTCATCCCACTTCTGATAGCTTTGTTTACAAAGTGTGGCCAGCGGCGATGCTACATAACTGAGTCATGACGCTTGATGGGGATTGAGTAGCCTGACACTAGCCAAGCGTGTAGTGGTGCATAAGAGAAGGCAGGTTGTTGGGTTACATTCGATCGTAACTCTGTTTACGAACATGCATTAGTGGTATATCTCGTTTCTTTAGCTCCTGGTTATGAGATTTACTTTGTGAACATCATGTCCTCACTCAGCCCTGGCTGGTTGTATGAAAACACCATTAACCACTTCACTGTGCTTCTCCCATTGAGAAGAGCGCTGCAGTGTATGTTTTACTACACTGTATACAGTTCAGTGTGTTAAACAAAATTCGACTTGCTAACCAATGATAAGTCAGCAGTGAGGGGACGATGTGATGAACTGAAGGCCACTAAGACTGGAGCACAGACAAAAATGAATTCCTAGCCTTCCAGTGATGACTCAAACTTAAAAGTAGCAGTGTAACACAAACCCTATTATGCAGCCTGACCTTTTCCAGAGAAATGAAACCACTGTGAATAACACTGAGTGTAAAGATGGGCAAAACATGGTTTAGTTAAGTTTCGTTTTAGCGATTTGCTTCATTAATGACTTGATATTTAAATAATAATATCCTGTGTTTCCTTAGGTTTAATGCTGTTGTAAGTGTCAGCAAACAAAGCCGTCCAGGTCTGATTTGTTTGGACTTAAATGTGGGTGTTGTGGGTTTAAGTTTAAGTCAGTGCAGTTGTGCTCCATCATCAGTGTTTCATGAGTGCAGGGTGTGGTGCAGGTTCTCATGTAATGACCTGTTGATAAATCAGTGAGGTCATACTGAAGGTCCTCAGGTCCTGCCCATGCAATGTGTTTTAGCCTGCAGCTCCTTCACTTGCACATTGAAAACAGCCATGAGACCCTGGTAGTAGACAGAGTGGGAATGCCCCTGTCTGTGACCTGCTGTGCAGCCCGACCATGCAGAGAATTCAGACCGATGACCAGTGTGTCAAACAGCCGTGTCCGACATGTCACGTGGAGATGAGAAGTGTGTGTGTCAGAGTTGTTTAGGCTCCACGTTGCAAACAACAGCAGGTTAAAAAAAAATCTCGGGCGCTGAAGTCTTCGTTTCAGGAGACATCGGTGCCCGTGCTCTGAGCGAGCATCTTCCAATCATTCTTAATGTCTGCTGTCTGTGACTAATGCATTTTTAGTGTAGTAATGTGTGTTACATTGTAATCATAATGAAATATGTCTCCAAGACACAAGAAAACACTTGGATGGTACCATGTTCAGGTTTACAGGTGCATCAATGAGGATGTCATGGAAAAGGTCATTTATTGCAGTGGTTCAATTCAAACAGTGACACTCACATAGATTCATCACCCAGACTGATATTTTTCATGTCTTTATTTCTTTTAATTGTAATCATTATGGTTTACATTTAATGAAAACCTAAAATTCAGTGAATCAAGAAATGAGACTATAGTGAAAAAGTTCACTATTGTAACCTGATGATGTCACACTCTGATCAGCTGATTCACTTCAAACACCTGCAGAGGTTTCCTGACCTGAGACTGCTGACCTCCATCATGTTCTACTTTACTGAGATGCACCTGCATGTCAGTGGTATAGAGTGTGTTGTTTGGGATGTGTTGGACACAAACCAGCATTCAACAGCGGATCAGTCTGAAGTCAGTTTTCTGCCGGCTTTATGTCGTCCACTTTACTTCCCTCAGCCCACATGGAGTAACTGTGCAGTGGGTTGTGCACTGCTGCTGTTTCTCATGCTGCTCTTAAACCAAAGTTGTGTTGGTATCATAATGCATGTGCACCAGCTGCGACTGCTCTCTGCTCAGCCAGCAGCCAGCTGGCATTTCACTGCTTTACTTAGCAGAATGTTGATGGAGCTAATGAAGGGGATTGATTTAGTTTTTCATGAGCTCCGACTGTCGGCCTGACGGTTGGACATTTAAATGTTTCCGGCCTTATTATTATTATTAGCCACAGTATTTTCTTAATGTTTCAAATGCCATCATGTTGTTATTACTTTATTTAGAATTTTATGTTTTACAACGATAAAACAAACAAGAGAAAACATCAAATGGGACAACAACAACAACAACAACAACAACAAAATCAAACAAGACAAAACAAGAGAGCTATAAGTTTAAGGGCAGTACCAGAAGTCTTTGACAAATATTTAAAACATATTTCAGACATGAGTAAGCACAGCATCAGGCATTGGACCATGAGTTTCTTTGGTTATTATGGTAACGGCAAAGCTAGCATGTTGAAATAGGGCTTACCTGGTCTGCTTTGCTGGGCACTGTGATTTCACTGTGATGTTAATGTGTTGCTCTTCATGGGAAGAATCCCTGGGAGTAAGGTTAATGCATCAGGGACACAGGATGCATCATGGACATGTCATGGAGCCAAAATCAAAAAAAAAAAAAAAAGGCAGATTGGAGTGGTGGAACGCTCCATGGAACAGCGCCTCCCAGTGGCTAGTATTACCATTTCAAATATTAATAGTTGTTGAATAGTGTTTGATTACGATTATGTAAAACTCAAGGTAAACCATGGTCCAGACTCCAGCGTAGCTCAATGCATAATGTGGGGACTTTGGAACGTGCAAACAGTCAGTGAATAATGTCAACTGATACCTGTTGTGTTCCTCTTATGAAAACACTGCATCCTGCTGCTATATGCACTGTGTGTGTTGTGTAATGCACACAACAAAACATCAGTCAACACATTCTCCTCATTTAAAAGTTTCAAAAATAGTCATTGCACATTTTCTGTATTGCATGAGTATATGCAGAGAGTGAGTAGGTGATAGTCACAGGAAGAATACACTTGCTTTGTGCTACTTGCTTGTTTCCAGAGCGTGTGGGCAGTGGGTTAACCCAGTGATGCTGCTGCTCCAGTGACAGACCCCACTGCAGCTCTTACATATCACATTGCAAAGGACATGATGCCATTTGGAATATTTGAGAGGCTTCCAGAGGCTGATAAAGGTTGCCATGCCTCATGACAAAGTGCCATCACAAACATTGTTTTCAAACTAAAAGTGCATAGTGCCGCTAATGTTCCTTGTGGATCTCCAAATAAAACGTGTGAAATGATTTCACATTATTTCACTCATCAGTGCTTCTCAACATTTTAAGCACACCATGATAAAACCATTAACCGTCATCCTGTTGGGGGCTCCGATTGTGATAGGACATTTTAATGAGGTTTCATCTTTAGGAGATAGAGCTCAGTGTTGTTGTCAGAGCAGTGCAGTCTTTGTCTTTTTGTAGTGGATTCACCCGTGGGAATGAATAGAACAACAAACCAAGGACATTGCCTCCACTGAGATCTCTGATTTCAAGCCTCCAGCCCAGGCCTCCCTGATGGAAACTGATGAAACTGAAATAGTAAAACCATTCACACATTTTGATATTAATGGCTTGGAGTCTGGAGGGAGCGAGAGATTTTCAGGAAAGTGATGGGTGGTGGGGAAAGAGACAAAGTGTGGGTTGTTTTTCTTTACAAGACATCTGACCTGAAGACCCCGACACAAAGATACAAATTATTCATTAATGAACAGGTCTGTGCTAATACCCCTTTCCCTTGAGACTGTTACCACCTCATCCAACTAGGCTTGAACTAATGGTATTGGCAAATAGAAACACAAGGTGCTTGGCTTTGTCAAAAGGAGCTTTGTGTGTCATGTGTGATTTGTAAGCCAATATAAAGGACATGTAAACCTTCTTAAAAAAGGATGTATACAGGAAAAGTTTTGTTTTGAAGATATCCAAACCTAGGTAGACTCAGCCTCACCTACCTGATCCTGGATTAAAGCAGTATCCTCCAGGTTCAGTATTTGTCCTGAGTTAGTCCACTGATTGAGTGAAGTTCAATGTGAACAGATGGCTTTGGATTCCAGGTCAGCTTGAGACCCAGATCCTTCACCACCCTGAAAGGCACAGTTTTCAGGAAATCATCATTAAATCGATCCAACTAGGGCATGAATTCATGCTCCCCCCAGTTTCTGACACAAGCAGAAATGGCCAAGGGCTCCAGTGGAGTGTTAAATATCATTTGGGACAGTGGAGCAGAGCGGCCTCGGTCAGTGTGCATTTTGAGCCATTCTGTCAAAGTATTGCAGAATCCAAACTCCTTGAGTTTCACAATTAGATAGGGCAGTTCTGTCATATCAAAGGCCTGGTGGGGGTCTATAACATACTGCATGTATCATCATATCATACTTATCATCCTTGTCTTTTATTTTTAGCGAAGCCTGCATATTTGTTTCACTGAGAGAGGGTGGGAACCTTTTGGTTTTATTAGGGGTGTGTATTGGCAAGAATCTGGTGATATGATACCTATCACGATACGAGGGCCACGATACGTTATTGCGATACTATGAGCAGGACGATATATTGGGTTTTTTTCCCTTTTTTAACTGTGCTAAGTTAGCTAACGCTTGAGCATGTGATGAGCCACAGAGCTTTACTCTCTGAGATCTCTGTACTCCCTGTTGGAGCGAGGAGTCAGTGGCTGAATGACTGCAGCCAACCAGCTGTCAGAGTTTTAAGTACAACACATAAATGAACCACTGCTGTGAATGTTTGCATGTAAATTGTACATAAAAATGCATACAGTGCTTGCTTGTGCTTTGTCAATACAGTATTGCAAAATGCAATATCACGACAGTTTAGTGTGTTGATATTTTCTTACACCCCTAGTTTTATCTCAAGTCAATGTAGGTGCAAGGGCAACTTCATAGACAGGGTTTTTCCTGTGTAGAGAATTTGAAGGTGGCTGCCACCGCTAAATTTCTCACTGCCACCAGCCCACGAGTCAGAACCCAGAGGGCGTGCTCTACCAGCTGAGATATATGACACTCTGAGCTCAGAGTATTTCATTGGAGATTCAATGGAGTGTTTCAGTGACGGTGCTTCATTAATGCCACCGCTGCTTCAGAGTTGGGGCAGACACACAGTAACAGTCACCTGTTACCGTTACCGTAGCGACGAGCTAACGTGTGTTTTTGGTTTATAATCTCTGCTCCTTCAGTGCTCAAGTTCTCACTACATGATGTTGTGTTGGCAATAAACACACATGGAGATGACGCTGCTGCAGCCGAAATACACAGCTGTTGTCTCAATGTCCCACATCCTTCAGTTTTACACTGCTGACTTGTATCATCAGAACAGGCATGTACTGCCACCCCCAGCGTGTGTGTGTGGGGGGTGTTCCAGGTACCACCACCACCTCATTTTAATCCAGCAAAAACCCTGATAGATCTGTATTGATTTCTAATTCCTTCCTGTAGCTCACTGTGAGAAAAATCCAATCCTCCCTTGATGCAGCGTCCTGTTGACGCTATGAAGGGAATGTCCTGTGTGTAGCTGTTGTTGTCTAATAAAATCTTGTGTGTGTGTGTGTGTGTGTTGTGTGTGAAATGAAACTCCAGGGATGAGTTGTTGTGCAGTGAGGACCCATGTGAACCTCTGTTGCCTGCTGCACCTGTGAAAACTGCTGTGCTCTTTCCTCTCTCTGTAGACTTGAGACTGGCCAGACTCTGACACTAAGTGCACTTCCCCTCTCATTTGTGTATGTGTGTGTGCTGAAAGCTGCACAGCCCAGCTGAGTTTGACATCATGAGGTCATCACACCTCAGTGAACCCATTAATAGGGACTGGCTCTGACAGGAGCTTCTGATTAGATACTGTATGATCCCCTCAATCACAGCTTTGATATGTCTGTGACATTAGCATTGTTAAGTGATTAATGGTCTATTTTAATGCAGTTGATCCTGACCAGAGTCTCTGTGGAGGTCAAAACATCTAGTTTTTCCTCGGACCTGTGACCTTCTTGTAGCGTTGAGCACAATTTTGGTCACAGAGCCTGTCTTTGCCATGACTGTGGATATTGATGGTCAATCAGTGGTCACACTGTTGAGGCTTTTAAGAATATATAAATTGACATTGTGCAAAGTTGGTGCAACACTATTAGTGCATCCCATCATTAATATTTTTCTGTTTTCTAGCAGTGGAAGATCTACTGACCATTGATGTATTGGCATTAAGCAACGTGATCCTGGCTGAGTGAGGAGCACAAGTGGGATAACTTTCCAGAGAGCAAGTGGGAAAGAGAAAAAAGAGGGAAAACATGTTTTGATTTTACCACCGTTGGTGCCCAAAGGCTTTTGATTTTGTACCAAATTTCATTTTTCAATCTTGTGTTGCCTCTGATAGTTACACAGTTGATGAAAGGGGGAAGGTCAGCTGGGGGTGACATGGGGGCATGCAGTAAGAACAAAATGTATTTCCATTTAGAAATCCTACTGTATCCTGACAGGAAGAACCCCAACACTCTGGTTGATGTTGATTTGTTAAATCACATGACTATCACTATAGGTGTGTGAGACTGTCATTCATTTACTTCAAAGACTGGCATTTTGAAGATTCCTCCTAATATGTCTGTGAAGGTTCTCAGCCATCCAGGTCATCTTTATCCTGTGGGTTGTAGAAAATAAGGCAACTGGACTTCTTATCTTGTTTGAAGACGTTTCGCCTCTCATCCAAGAGGCTTCCAGAACTGAAGAAGCCTCTTGGATGAGAGGCGAAACGTCTTCAAACAGAAGTCCAGTTGCCTTATTTTCTACAACCCACAGGATTCCTCCTAATAGTTTTTTATGTTTATTAAACTTCACGTGTTGTGAACTACGTCCTCGTCCTCCCCCACCCTGCTCTGCTCTGAACAGCCTGTGTTTCTTTTCTTTTGCTTCATAGCATCAGCAGACGTTACTTAACCAGTTGAGGGAGATCACGGGCACCACAGATGTTCAGCTGCTTCAGCAGGCTCTGCAGGTACATCATAAAACACACACCCCAACAGCAGAGTTGACACTGTGTAAACACAAACCAAACACTCACTCTCCAAACACACCTGGGATTCATTTATACCCAGTTAGCATCAGCCCTGTCAAACACACTGTCATTGCAGGTGAGCAATGGAGACCTGGCCGAGGCTGTAGCTTTTCTGACGGAGAAGAATGCTAAAGTTCCTCAGCAGGATGAGACGACCTACTACCAAACATCTCAGGTGGTCAGTGACAGATACATCAGTGTGGGCAGCCAGGCCGATACAAGTGAGCAGCTCACCTCAGCTTCTCTAGACAAGTTCAATCCAAACTCTCTGTACAAAGTGTCTGGATGTAAACTTGAACACACATGTCGTTGTGCACTTTCTTGATTCAGATGTCATCGACCTGACTGGGGATGATAAAGATGACTTACAGAGGGCCATCGCCCTCAGTCTAGAGGAGTCCAGTCGGGCGTTTAGGGAAACAGGCATTACTGATGAGGAGCAGGCCATCAGCAGGTGAGTTCTCTGGACAAAACACCTCAGCTAACAGTTCAAAGAACAGCAGTGGGCCTTGGATGGGTGTTCCAGTGGCTCTGCAGCTCTCTAAGGTTCTGTTGGCTGCGTGTCAACCCTCTCATAATAATGGCAAAAAACAACAAATACGTTTCTAAACTTTCCACCCACATCATCTTTATCTTTGGCTTTGATGATTTATTTTTACTTACGCTTGAACTGTGAGATGCTGAATTGACCTTTCAGTCAAAATGAAATCAGTCAGCCATATGATTCCAACATCAAATCTTACCACACTGTGAAGTAAACTGAGTTTCAGTGACATGATGATTCAACTGAAGCATAATTATCTGGTGGTTTAAATAAACTCCAGTCTGACTGTACTGTTGCAGCAGGTGATCCTGACTGGTGCTGTGCGATTTGATAAAAACCTGTGATTATAGTGGACAATGTTGAAATTTGCGATTGTGATTACGATATTGTAAATAATGGTGTCATGAGTCCACTTGCTTCATTATCAAAGTCAACACAGAGAATAACGATAGGTTTGAAGAGTGTATTTCTCAACTCAAAACATACACATTTTAAGTAACATAAGAAATACAAAACCAGTATTTACAGTACTGCTCTCCAAATAAATTAATATTCACAATTAGTAAATAAAAGTGCTTTCTGTACAGTGTGGGCATCATTTTCTTGAACCCCCTCCATGTTAACTCACATGGTTTATTTTGGGTGTTCTCTAAATGAAGTAACAAAGTTAACTTTTTTGTGCAGTTTCATAGTCTGATGAGTTGCTATCATTTTATTACCTACATATATTACAATGCATTTGTCTCCTCTGCGACAGGAGGGGCTCTCCCCTCCCTCCTCTCTCACAGCACACACAGGTGCTGCACTCACACCGGTAACACACACCCTCACACAGACAACGGAGGAGAAGAGGGGAGGCGACAGATTAGTGTTGTTGTTACAGTGTTAAAAAAGAAAGAAAGAAAACAAAACATAAACATGTGAATGGAACGGAGCTTCCCTGGTCATCGTCCCAACAGGCAAAAATATCATCAATCATACGTGTGGCGGAGGAGAGCACGGCTAGCTCCGTGTAGCGCTCTTATTCAGGTCCAAATGCTCTGTAACCATGGTAATGTGGGAAGGATACAGACTGCTGTCTGCTGTATGTCAGGTTGTTACACGACCATACCTGCTGCACATAGCATGTGTGTAACCAGACTCCACACTCGACAGTCCCGTTCACAGAAACACACACGTATACTCGCTTAATTACATTAAATTGCAAATCGCAGACTTGTGCAGCACTAATTCTGACATGGGTCTGACCATGTTAGACTGCTCTGATTTTGATATAAAATGTGTGTGTCTTCCAGGGTTTTGGAGGCCAGCATAGCCGAGAACAAGGCGAGTCTGAAGCGTACCCACACAGAGGTGTGGAGCGATTCACCCAACCCACATGAGAGGAAGAGGATAGACAACTGCCCTGTGGGTCTGAAAAATGTCGGCAATACCTGCTGGTTCAGTGCTGTCATACAGGTGGGCACACACACACACACATATACACACATACACAGACAATCCAAGACCAAGTGAAAGACTTTAGAAAACTCATTTTCTGATTCATCTGTAAAACCTCCCACCATCTTTGCTCAGTGATACTAAACTATGGAAGGAGCTTACTTTTGTAATCCTTGGTGCAGTCCTGGTTAGTGGCATGTAATTGTTTATAATTCAGAAATCATACTTCTTTCCTGCTGCAGACATCCTCAGTCGTAGCAGACAAATGTTTATATGCAGGAGAATACTGGAGCCTGTGGTAGAATGTGAGCTGAGCTGAAATATGCCAGACGAACACTGGATACATCACATGGTGCTCAGCTCCTGTTTGTAACGTAAGCCTCAACACTTAGAGGAAGGCACTGCTTGAACCTGCTGCACTCACAACAACACAAGTAAACAAGATCCAGATCCTGACACTCAAACACAGGTTCCACATCCTGTTGTTGCCCTCACTCAACATTTGGTCCAGTTTTGTTATGTGTAACAAAGTCATACCACACCAAGTTTGTGCCTGAACATGAGATTGCTTGTGATGGAAAAAAAAAAACATTATATACATGACACGGTCGTAGCTGAATTCTGTGCTCTCCTAACTTCATGGGAAAAATAGTTTGTTAACACATAACCATTTAGGAACAAGGGCGGGCACTTTTAAAAAAATATGTGGCATTTATCGCATGTGACGTTGCAGGAGAGTTGAGCTGAAAAGTCACTTCTGTAGCTCCTTGTAGCTCCTCAGGACAATTTATCAGATTTTTCTTTAATCATCAGATTTCTCAGTGCACATGTTCTCCAACACAAAGCAGTCTCTTCTATCTATTCATTGCATGTTCTCTTAATGCTCTAGTCTCTCTTCAACCTGCTGGAGTTCCAGAGGCTCGTGCTCAACTACTCTCCTCCAGCCAGAGTCCATGACCTGCCTCGCAACCAGAAGGTGAGACCACCACCTCACCACCAATCTTCGGTGGATTTGTTTGACATGGATGTGGGTGGAGTGGTCATGTGTATTGGTACATGACCTACATTGGATCCTGAGCAGGCCACTGCCAGTAGTAGATCTGAATGGAGCATCAGCACTCTGCAGAGGGATGTCTTTCTGTGCACAGAGCCGGAGAAACACGTTCTAGACCCTTTTACTCATTCAGACAATCCGATAACATTTTAAATGTGGGCTTCATGTAGGAACTTTTATTACACTGCAGCTCAAAGTCATCTGAGTGAATTAGAAAGTGTGCTGATGTAATACAGTGCACTCACTTGTGTGTGGGTGTGGATATATGGTCATTCAGTGGGACTGCCTAACATTTCAATCATGAAGCAGACTAGAGATACTGTTTTATAGTTGTTAATATATCAGTGCAACTTTCTGACTCAGATATTGAGTAAAACATCATATATCTGCTTCCTGGCTTTCATTGCATACCTGTTGTGTCCCTCTGAAACAAGGAGCGCTCATCACCAAAGTCTGACCCAACTAAACACTTTATTGTGTTGCTGTGACCAGGAGCACAGGAACCTGCCCTTCATGCAGGAGCTGAGGAACCTGTTCTCCCTCATGGTGGGGTCCAAGAGGAAATATGTGGATCCATCTCGAGCCGTGGAAATACTCAAAGACGCCTTCAAGTCCAGTGAGTCGCAGCAGGTAAGCCTGTGTCTGTCCCAATCTTTTTGTACGTGCCAGAATATTAATGCTGTTGCAGTGTTTCCCCTGGAATTGTTTGTAGCAGCAGAGGCAGGCCAGTCCACACCTTCCATCCCTGTTGGGATAGCTTTGATAAGATAAGGGTATTGTCTCACACACACACACACACACAGCTGGTAAATAAAATCATTGGCAGCCTGGAAGAGTTTGTGAAAGTTTAGTGGTAGCACTCTAGCAGCGGCAGTGCACTGCTACCGAATGAATGTAGGGGGAACACTGTCTGATGTTCTGACTGCTCAGGGTCATCATCAGTTCTGCTGAATCCCAGACACTCAGCCTGTTGTGTCCAAGTATTAATCCAGACCCACAGCATCTCCTCTGACCTGAAATGAGCTCATCTGTGCATATATCTGTATGCTGTTCCTCTCCTTCAGCTGATAGACATGGCATAGATGTGACGTTCTTGCTCACAGGTGCAGTTAAATCCTGCAGTTTGACTCTGTGGCCTCGATGTTCCAGTGGCAGTCCTATAATTGATCACGTTTGTGTATCTGTGCTTTGCCTAACAGCAGGATGTGAGCGAGTTCACCCACAAGCTCCTGGACTGGCTGGAGGACGCCTTCCAGATGAAGGCTGAAGAAGACAGGTAACATCAGCTCACAGCTTTCCAGAGGAAAGACGGGACATTTTACGCTGGACTGATTCATTCATTCTTCATGTAAAACCTCTCGCCACTTTTTTTTTTGTTTTTGCTTTCAGGGAGGGTGAGAAGCCAAAGAATCCTATGGTGGAGCTGTTCTATGGTCGCTTCCTTGCTGTGGGCGTCCTGGAAGGTGAGAAGCGGTGTTAAATTAAACCACATCAAGTGAAAAGTGCGGGGCAGCCAGAGAATCAGAGAGAGATTAAACATTAGGATGGCCTGATTAGAGCAGCCAGAAAGCCAGCAAGTTCTTGCCCCCAGTAATGAAAGGTGACCTTGTCTTAATGAGATGTGGTCCGTGTAAAAGTGGAGAGTGGCTGCATTGATTGTGGAAGACCTTGACGGCTGATTGACATTGCACTTATTATGCATGACAATACTGGCCCAGAGCCACCAGAAGCTGAGCCAGTGGACTCTGCTGCTCACACAATGACCTTAATGCCTCATGTGCGTGTCCGCTAGCAGCTCCTCTCCTCCTGCTTCTTGTCTTTATTCTAGTGAAAGGGGTCTCCTCAGCAGTAATTGGTGCAGGCAGATCTGTGCAGCCATTTAAGCAGTTGTGATTGTGGAACTGATTACAGGTGAAAATCACCTTGAATGTAAATGACTGTGAAGTGGCTCTTTTATTGCCTTTTTTCCACACTCATCCTGCTCTCAAAAGCTCTTTCAGTCAGCTCTCAGTGTTCATTTGTGCCTTTGTCTCCGCCGTCCACCAGGTAAAAAGTTTGAAAACACAGAGATGTTTGGGCAGTACCCCCTGCAGGTGAACGGCTTCAAGGATCTGCACGAGTGTTTGGAGGCGGCAATGATTGAGGGAGAGATCGAGTCCCTGCACTCTGCAGAGAACTCTGCCCGCTCTGGACAAGAGGTCAGTGACACTTTTAGAAGTTACACAAACCCTCAGATGAAATCTAAGACGTACACAAGCAATAACTACTAGTCATGTGACCTGGATGAAGAGCCAAGTATTTTGAGGCTGTGGCGGAGAGGGAGGGGTGATCAGACACATGGATTTCCTTCATTAACATTCAGTTTATGTTTTTTATGATATTGACATTAAAATGTGTCTTGAGTGATCAAATCAAGTGGATAGCCAGGCACACCTCTGTTCACACCTGTCTCTAAATGTGTCTCCAAATATGTCCTGCTGACCACAAACTTACATTACCGTGGAAAAACCGGAGTCAAATTCCTTGTATGTCTGCACATACTTGGCAAATAAATGTGATTCTGATTCTGAGTAATTACTGCCCGCGTCACTCCGCTACAAAGGACCGCACGCACAGTTACGTGCACGCACATGTATTTGTTTACAACTTTGGACCGTTAGAAACCGTTGCCTTGTTAACACCAACTGTGTACACTGTCATCATCCATTTACTCTTCTTCAACCGTCGGTGTGACATCATCATCGTCCTGCAGTAATGACATATTTTCTTGTCTGAGATGTTTACATTATGTTTACATTAGGAAAGGAATGTGAATGTCTCAGACAGATCACCTCGACAAGAGGTTTGACAAAACATATTGGTGCCTGTTTACACTTGTATGTGTATTAGGGCCAATCACTTTTGTCCACTTGTGATCTGATCACTCAAGACTCAATTTAATGACAGGTGGAAACAGGCTCTTTCATGAACTACTTGATCATTTCAGCGGTCAGAGGTTCTATATCTAGGTTTGTGAAGAATTTACATGTAGAAATGACTTTGTTTTGTTGCTGATGTTTAAGATAAGTTTAAGATTAGACCTTCCCTGACTCATCTGGCTGGCATGTACAACACAATGCTGACTGCAGGTCACTTACCAGCCACTGGGGTCATTAATAACAATCATTATCTGAATGTTGTATATGGAACCTTTACTTTTCAAACAGCATTGTGGCAAGTCAAATGGATTTAACTCAGGTGTGAATCAGTACCTGTAAAACACAATGAAGACAACCAACACAACCATGTTAAATAATATAGGATCATGTGCTGGAGCCTGGGGTGACCTCCTTGCCCTCATGTGACACCTGTGCTATTCTGGGTTTGACCTCTGGTTCAGTGTAGTCATGCCAGTGATGTCCCACAGCAGCTGTGAGTAGCTAATTACCAGGTAAGTACTCAGATGGGCACCCAGCCCTGTGGAACGGCACCAGCCAGAGGGAGGAGGGGAGGAGGGGAGGGAGCAGCACTGATGCTCCATTCACATCATGTGACATACAGGGTTTCCCAGGGGAACCTTCTCCATACCAATCAACCGGACAATCACCTAACATTCAGATACCATTCATATCTGTGGAGGTTGGGACGAGAGGTGTTGGCTTTCAGTTTTTCTTTTTGTTATGACAGTGGAGATGTAGTACTTTGATCATTAATTTTAATATCTCATCCTCAGCACTGGTTCACAGAGCTCCCTCCTGTGTTGACCTTTGAACTGTCAAGATTTGAGTTCAACCAAGCACTTGGGCGTCCAGAGAAGATCCACAACAAGCTGGAGTTCCCCTCTATGCTCTACATGGACAGGTGATTGAAATACAAACACTGTTCTTTAGCGACTGCTTGTTTGGCTCTGCTGTGAGTGATTGTTGATCTCTGTATAACTGACGCCTCCGCTGTGATCTCTGTGTCGACAGATACATGGACAGGAACAGGGAAATAACAAGGATCAAGAGGGAAGAGATCAGGAGGCTGAAGGAGCATCTGACACTGCTCCAGCAGAGACTGGAGAGGTACATGTCCTCTCTTTGTCTCTCTTGCCCTCCTCTCTTCTTCCTGCTCTCTCATTCTCTGATCTCTGATCCTTCTCAGGTATCTGAGTTACGGCTCAGGCCCCAAGAGGTTTCCTCTGGCAGATGTCCTTCAGTATGCCATGGAGTTTGCCTCCAGTAAGCCAGTGTGCACCTCCCCAGTGGAGGACATTGACTCGTCAGCTCCCCCTGGTGGCACAACAGGACAACAGCTGCCCCCACCAAGGTAAGTGTCTTGACAAGACGGCAGGAGATTTGGTTTCAGGAGCAGGGACAGAGAAACGGGTGACAGCCAGTAAAAACAGACCTCAGTCAGCAACACATTCATCTTCTTATCATAAATCTACTTCACTGTTTCACCTGATCATACCTACTGATTTACTGAATCGATTCAATTCTGATTGACAAGGTCCCGATTTGATTTGTGATTTCCAATTCAATTCAATATGGATTCATTTAGAGATATTTCAGTTTGAATTCCAATTTTACTTGTTTATGAAAGAGACTTTCACAGAATTAATGCTGCAAATTGTACGAAGATGGAACTCTCTAACCTGGTGCAACTCTTCAGTACAGACGTGAGCGATAACTCAAGTATTGCAATCAATGTGTACGTTTCAGCAGTTAACGGACACAACACAATGTAAACAGCAGTGTGATCAGAGATCTTGTGCGGTTGCACACGAGATCAGGAAGTGGCATACATTAAAAGAACGATCAAAGAATTTTATGAATCAGTGTTAGCCCTTTCAAATGAAGATCGATATGGATGGGAAAATCGATTTTCTAAGCCCAGCCCTAATCACACCAGTGTTCCAGCAAACCCTTTGAAATGCACAAACTAAAGTGTCACATTGAATGAATATGTGCAATCCATAGTTTGACCATTACCATAAGACTACCTCTTTGTTTTGTTTGTGAACAAGTGTCATTCCTGAGATGTTGCCCATGAGTTGTTGAATTCAGGAATGAAACAAAAAAACAGGCCATATGTGAAACTGAAACTAAAAGGTTAAACAGAACCTAACAGCAGGAATTTCATCAGCCTGTATGTTTTAACTCTGTCTTCTCTGCTCTTTTTCTCTCACCCCACAGCACAGCTGAGCAGGATTCCTTGCCTCCCCTGGAGAGCTCAGGCCCTGCCTCAGGTCCCACTCCAGCTCCCAGTGCAGCCCAGCAACAGAGAGTACCCATTCATAAACCATTTACCCAGTCCCGTCTCCCCCCCGACCTCCCCATGCACCCTGCTCCACGCCATATCACTGAGGAGGAGCTAAGGGTGCTGGAGGGCTGCCTGCATCGCTGGAGGAGTGAGGTGGAAAACGACACCCGTGGTAGGTGTTTTCACATCAGCATTCTTTAGTTAAAAAAAATGAGTTGTGCACTCACTAATAGATCGTGCACGGCGTTCTTCCATCAGATCTCCAGGGCAGTATAACCAGAATCCACAGAACCATTGAGCTGATGTACTCTGACAAATCTATGCTGCAGGTGAGAAGCACTTTGAATTGTGATGCCAAAGCCACATTTTTTCCATTTCCATTTGTCATTCAGCATTTTAAATCTCGTTTGTGTTGTTCAGGTGCCGTACCGGCTCCATGCAGTACTGGTCCACGAGGGCCAAGCCAACGCAGGCCACTACTGGGCCTACATCTATGACCCTTATCAGCGCTGCTGGATGAAGTACAATGACATCTCTGTCACCAAGTCGTCCTGGGAGGAGCTGGTCAGAGACTCCTTTGGAGGCTACCGTAATGCCAGTGCCTACTGTCTGATGTACATCAACGACAAGAAGCCCTTCCTCATAGAAGGTAATGGTGACTAAGACAAGTAGCGGCGTTACACATCTGTGGGTGTGTGCTGGCTTCACTCACACACCTGCACAGCTTAGATTTTCTCCAAGTGTTGACATTTTGTGTGTGTGTTAATTATTCTCAGGCACTCTGATTGATTCTGTCTAAAATGGGAGATTTGAAAGAGAATGTCAACATGAATGGCAAAATCCATGAATATCAATCAATCAGTGTTTATTTATATGAGTCTTGACAACATCTGGAGATATGATCGAAGTGCTTGACATGGATAAAAGATACAAAATAGAAAATTAAGATAACAGCAAGAATGAAACAGACACATAAAAAAACATATTCAGGGATATATAAAACATGAAGATGTTGCAATATCACTGCATGTTAAAAGCCATTCTAAGTAAATGAGTCTTGAGTTTGGACTTGTAGAGTGCCCAGACATAAATCAGGGGATAAGGCATTCCAATATCTGAGAGCAGCCAAAGACCGCCCAAGTGTTTACGACTGGAAATGGGGACATCGAGGAGGAGCTGATCCGATGACTGGAGAGCTCTGCAGTGGTGTCGAAACTTCAAGCACTCTGTCAGAAATGACAGCAAGACTGTGAACAGCTATAAAAACAATCATGAACTGAACTGGGAGCCAGTGCAGGGAGTAGAGGACAGGGAAACATGACTGTACCATGGAGGGTCAGTTAAAAGGCATGCCGCATATGACTCACATGCTGACTGGGGTCTCAGTGATCCATAAAGACGATTTAAATGAACTAGTTTTTCTGGTTCTGTTACCTCTGGGTCACTCTTTCCTTTTATTCCAACAAAACAAAAGTCTAGAGGCTATATTTTGGTTCGGTGTAGTTTCTGGTGATACATGACTCTCCTCTGACTGTTGATAGTTACAATACAGAGACACGTTTTATCTTAACATCTTCATTGTCCCTCTGTTGTCTCTGCAGAGGAGTTTGACAAGGAGACGGGACAGATCCTCAGCGGCATGGACAAACTACCTCCAGACCTGAAGCAGTACGTGAAGGAGGACAATGAGCTGTTTGACAAAGAAATCGTTGAGTGGGACACCCTGCAGGCCCGCAAGGCCCAGCAGGAGAAGCTGGCGCTGGCCACAGCGGCTGCTGCGGCTACCTCTGCAGCATACAGCACCTCCACGTCCTCCTCTTCTCCTCAGCCCATGAGTATTGAATCCAGCCCTCCAGATAACGCAGGTCAGGGTCCTGACACTCTGGGCACTGTGTGGAATATAGAAAGAATTAGTATTGGGTGGGAAGATAAAAACAAAAACTCAGAGAGTCCCATAAAGACTCTTAACTGTTGTGCTCATAAATACATAGAATATTTCACATGCAGCCATCAGCCCAGAGAACTCACATGTATTTCTGTTGGATACATATTTGATTATTTGCTTAATTACATGGTGAGAAGTCTGATTCTGGTTTGTATCTCACTAAACATGACAGGGAACTCAGTTGATACTTTATTGTACACACGCTGGTATTACCTAAAGTGCTTTTTAGTCAGAATACTTGAATCATAATCCTGATTGTTGAAATAACAGCCTTGAACACTGATAAATGCTTTGGATGGTTTGACCAGTCAGCTCACACTGATGTGGATAGACCTCTTGCACACAGCTGTTTTGACACAAACTCAAAAATCACTTAAAAATTCTTTGAAACAAAGTGGTGGAATGTAGCGTACTGAGTATGTCTGTATCTGTCTCTGCTGGTGCTGTCTCACCCCTGCAGTCCCCCAGCAGGACCCAGAGTACATGGAGCAGCCATCGCCTACTAATAACTCCAAGTACCTGCAGGAGGACACAGAGAGAGCCATCTCCAGGGCTGCAGCTGAGCAGGAGGAGAGGAGCCCTGAGGCTCTGTTAAATGCTGTATGTACAATAAGTGACACACACACAGCTACTCTCACACCACAGCATCACCACCATCGTTCCATCAGTCTTCTGAAGTTTTTATTTCCTCTATTTAATTTCATCCACATTCATCTTTTCCTTCTTCAGTAAACCAATGAGAATTATACAAATAAATGGGCCTGATGTGGTCCTCGTTGTCACTCAGTGCAGAAGACAGTTTCCAAATGGGAATAACTTGTTGGTTTCAAAGGCGTTCGAACTGATTGAACCATTTGACCACATTTAAACCTGATCCCAGCTGTAGTTACACTGTCCTGCAATACAGAAAACTAAGAGGGCTGTTTTGGTCATTGTGACACTGTCACTGTCACAATGGCTCCACTCACATGGACAGATACTCAAACAAGCAGCAGAGTAGGGGTTTCACAATGGGGACAACTTCACCAACTTACAAGGTGTGCGTAGAAACAGGAAACTTTGAGAAGAACAAAAAGCTTCAGCAACACTTGTATCTCAGAGATCAACTTTATTTGACAACGCGTTTTCAGCTTTTATCAGGGTCAGGCTACAAGCCAAAACACAAGTGTTGCTGGAGCTTTTTGTTCTTTTCAAATACGTAAACCGCTCGGAAGCTGCTTTAGCAGCTATCATCATTGACCTCAAAGGAAAAACATGGACCATAACTGCACAGGAGTCCTCTCTCAAGGCTTCTTGCTGTGTCTCCCTTCAGCTTGCTAAAGCACAGAAGACCTTGTCCAATGGTGGAATTGTGTAGCAGAGATGGTTTTAGCCTGCCAGAGATGATAGCACAGTTAAGAAGTTTGAATTGGTCTCTGTCCCCTCACACAATTGTGAAGAGTTGTTGACTTTGAAAATCACATCAAGGGAAAGCTGAAACTAGTTTTGCATGAATGCAAGTACTTCACCTCGGCACTGGATGAGAGTACAGATATGATGGATGTTAGCCAACCTCTTACCCACACACCAGTCATTGACAGTTCATTTGAAGTGCACAAGGAGTTATTGAAACCGGTGTCTTTTTTCGTGACACTGCAAAGTGTGAATAAGGAGGATCTGACAAGCTCTCAGTTGCTGTTACAGACGATCTTCAGTGTGGAAAATGCACTGGATTTGTTAAGCCCCACCAACAGAGAGCCACTGACTGTCCACTCCTGTACTGTAGCACTCATCAAGTGGGTTCAGTTTTGACTTTTTATGTATTATTATTATTATCATTATTCATAGTAGCAGCAGTAGTTTGTTTTTCCTAATCATAATGAGAGGGAAACAGTCCTCTCAATCATCAGAAGGTTGTAGCACAGCTTGGAGAGAAGTTCTTTACATACTGTGTTTCTGAAGGAAAGCATTTAGAGTTTTTTGTTGTTTGATCTGGTGGGAAGCCAGTTTGCCCCCGATGGCACTGGCCCTGCTGCTGCTCTAATTTTGAAGGATGAGAGGGTCAGGGAGGATTTAATAGACTCGTCAGTGACAATTCTAGGAGTCGACATTCACACACTGCATGAGTAAATTAATTAGAGTTCATTTATATTAATGAGCGTGGGAAATTTTATCAGCAGTGCTCATAAGCTAGCAGCAGCACCGGCATTATATAAAAAATCTGTAGTTAGTCTGGTGCCTCCCAGGCCTGTACAGAGGAAGGGGAAACACTAGATGTGATAAAAAAAAGCCGATGTGAGTGGATTTCCTCTGTGACAAGGCCTTTGCAGATCTTAGCTCCAGTTGCAGGAGAGAGGCCACACTGCGTCAGAGCTTTTTGCACACATCAACATGGCCCAGTGTAAACTAGAACCAGCTCAAAGACTCATCACCTGACAATACATAGTGGTCACACTGTGATGAGACAAATAGAAATGTCTCCTAATGTGAGAAAACATTTCACAAGTACAGAGCCGACATAGAAACTCTGCAGCAGCAGTTCAAGGTCACCAGAACAACACGTATGCT
Source organism: Caranx ignobilis (assembly GCA_021432705.1). Taxonomy (NCBI): domain Eukaryota; kingdom Metazoa; phylum Chordata; class Actinopteri; order Carangiformes; family Carangidae; genus Caranx; species Caranx ignobilis. The sequence continues at coordinate 2,693,794 of MU269980.1, forward strand.
GGGTGAGAAACCCAATGAATTAAAGTCACTGAGGCAAATCATTTGCATCAAAGTGTTTTAATCCACGTCACAACTCAGTACTTAATGTTTCACTACAGTGATTATTACTGTTCCACAACAAGCTTACATGAGCTGCCTACACCATACTTATTTACACTGAGCCCAATGGAAACAGGAACAGCCTTCAACAACAGTGGAACATACATGCTTGAGCAACTCTCTGTAGAGCAAAGCAAAGCAAATGAGCTGAGGTTTTCTTCATAGAATTTAGATAGATAGATAGATAGATAGATAGATAGATAGATAGATAGATAGATAGATAGATAGATAGATAGATAGAGAAAAGCCCGACCAAAAAGACAGGTTTTCAGTTTATGTTTAAAAGGTCCATGTTTCCACCTCCACTCAGATCCTCGGCCAGGTGGTTCCAGAGTTTAATACAGTACCATCTTTAAAGCCCAGTAATCAGTATCTTTTCTCCTGTGAAGCTGTTTGTTCAACTGAACGTGGTGCTGCTGAGTTCTCAGACAGCATTCTGAAGGTGACTGTTCAAGTCATGGACACACTGTCTGTGATGGAGGGTGAGGGGTTTCCTCTTCCAGTCCCCAGTGTACTTCTACCTATTAGCTCTTCACTGAAGAGACCTGTGTTCTTGTTCCTTTTTTTACAGTGCTGTTTATGTCATCACTCTAGCAGTAAGTCACTCACACACCTCCCTGTGTGGTCCAGATTTATGAATGTTCCCCTTTCCCTAGATGAAGAAGATGAGGAAGATAAAAACGTGCAGTTTCTCTGTCTCTGTCAGCAGCGTCTACAGTGTCAGCATGTTATTATGCAGTGACCGTAAGCTCACCATGGAGCAAAATAACTGAACTGAGTGTTAAACTGTGCTGTTAATGCTGTCAGAGGCCATGTCCTGCTCATTAGGTTTACTGGGGGGGGGGTTAAGAAATACTAGTGTCATATGATGTTATGGTAACGAGGGAGAAGCTGGCTTCACTGAACCTCTGGCTCTGTTGTCAGCACAGTTGAATCTGATGAGCAGTTAATCCTCCCCCTGGAAAGAAGAGGGGACTTGCATACACTGTCCCTCCCTGTCCATCATTTGTCTCCTTTCTGTCTCATCTGTACCATTGTCCCTCTAGTCCGTCCCCCCTCCCACCTCACCTCCGCCTGAGGTCTTGGTGAAAAGCCCCTCCACCCCTCCACCTCACCCGGTCATGGAGGACGAGCCTCCTAGCCAGTGCACAGTAGAAGTGGCCATTCCTAATGTGGGGACCTTTGTCATTGAGACAGAAGAGGGGGGGTATGATGATGAGGTAGCTCCCTGTCTGTGGTTATCTGACTCATGGAGTGACTCGTGGCTCTGCAGAAGATTTTTCACACCTGTCACAATTATTGCATTATCACCTGATCACAAGTATTTGAGCTGACCACATTATTCTGCATAATGGTTAAAATGGTTCTGCTGTGGTTTAATGACACGTGAGTGGAGCCACAACCTGTTTATCTGGAGGAGCTTCATTTCTAATATTCAACGACCACGTTTCAATGAACATCTGTTTACATCATCTTGGATTTAGTTACAAAGCTGATGAATGTCTCTTCTTCATGAGGGGTGTGTGTGTGTTATTAAACTATGTTCAGGCTGATACTATAACAGTGGCAGAAAAGGATCAGAAAAAGACAAATCGTTCATCGCAGTTATTTGTGTGGCAATTAATCATCAACTGAAATGATTGTGACAGTCTGACCTTTAATGTGGCCCGAGGATGAAAGCGACCTGCTTGTTGGTCCTTCCTGTGAAAAGTCTCTTCTTGAGCCAGTCTGCATCTTGACGCTCAGGCAGAAATCTGTTAGCAGAAACATAAAAACACCTGCACTGCATCGTTTCTCCATTATGTTCAGGTTTGATACAGTTACCATCAGGTTCCTGTTGTTGTGGCTTCACATCAGTAGCTGTATCAGCATGTTGTGTGTGGACAGTTGTTAGTGACTCCTCCAGGCTGCTCCCTCACTCTGTCACAAACAGCTGTCATGTGGCTGCTCTGGTTTTCTTGCATTGTCCTTGTGAGGGTAGCGTCATTGCCATTGACCTGACTGACTCTGTCTCTCACGGTTGTGTCACTTTAACTGATGCATGGGTTGCTGAGTGATGCCTGGCACGCCCTGACTCTGGCATGCTGTAATACTGAGCCTCAGAGCACGTAACACACAGGCTGACCTTGCTTGGTTCGTCCCAAGGACCTGTTGTTTTTGTTTAACGTGGTTCCTGCTTCCTGGGCAGGCGATGGTGACCCCCAACATGCAGGGTATAATAATGGCCATTGGCAAATCCAGCAGCGTCTATGAAAAGAGCGGGCCTGAGGCAGCCTTTTTTAAGGTACATATTACCTCTCCTTCACTTCTCCATCTCCACCTTTTCCCACCTTCACCTCATGTCATTCCAGGTGTACGGCATTTACAGTATACAGCAGTTACTCCACAGTTACTTTTCTGATCACTCGCAAGTTATTGTTTAATCCAGAGCAAACAAACAAGCCGCTGCCTTTTAAAGGAGAACTATGCAGGACTTTGACCTTCTCAGTAATTGTGATGGTTAAATGACTTGTTAGAGGGAGAATGGAGGCTCTCTGCCTTCCACCTAGCGTTTCCTGGCTGAAAACCAACCTTGAAAGATCAGAGCCTCCTCCAATGTCCCAGAATTTTTCTCAGCAGCACCACGACACAATACAGGAATATGCACTCTGCTGCAAACTGTAGGGGGAGCGCCGCAGAGAAAAAAGCGACCAGACTTGCATAGTTCCCCTTTAAATCTCAACAAAGTGCAAAGATATAGGAAGTGCAAACTGACAACTGGATGATCTACATGACTCATTTCTACAGGGGCTGTAATGTTTGAGCAAAAAACAATTTCAAAATAAAAGTGAAGATATGAATTCTGTGAATCAGATCAGATTTTGTTGAGAATATTTGAGTTCCTGAAGTACAGATACGAGTCTGAAATGACAGCTGTGCTGTAGCTTGATAAAGTAGCTCAGAGTGAAGTAATACCCTGCAGGTGAGTAAGTAAACATCAGAGCCTGCTCAGCCCCAGAGTTTTAACCAGGACTTGTCTGGACATTGTCTCTGCTCAGGCAATAAAGCTGGAGTATGCACGTCTGCTGAGGTTCGCCCAAGAGGACACGTCGCCCGAGAACGACTATCGGCTCCAGCACATCATCGTCTACTTCATCCAGAACCAGGCTCCAAAGAAGATCCTGGAGAGGACTCTGCTCACACAGTTCGCTGACAGGAACCTGGCCTTTGACGAGAGGTAGCCCAGACGTTACACTGCCACAGTCGTTCACCCCTCTCTGTGTGTTTGCTTCTTTTCCTGAGTCATAGATCATTTGCAAAAATGTAACTTCTGCAAATGAGCAGCAGAGGGCAGCAGAGCTTAGAGCTCTGACAGTGCAACTCCTGCTGAGTTCAGCCAGCTTAAACATGGACAACACTTTCACACAGACCTTTAGAGACACACATCCAGTAATGATCTCTATACCACTGTCTGCACACGTCACTGCTGAGCCTGTGATGCTGCTCTCATCAGGTTGCGTAACACTCCTTTACTACCTCCTTAAACTTTTCAACTACGCTTGTTGGCCTCGATCCATATTCATGAGTTCTCCCTTCCCCTCTATTTTCAGCCAGATAATTAGATTTATGTTTGCATGTGGCCTCAATAGGAGCCTCCAGAGGAGCGTTTCACTTCTCCTCTCAGCACTAAAGAGTGATTCATTAGGCCGTGTTAGGGCCTAGGGGCAAGGTGGACCATTTCATCTCCTGGTGTTACTCACAATGACTCAACATCTCACTGCTAATGCTTCCTCTTCTTCCTGCCCCTCCCCCTAGATGTAAGAGCATAATGAATGTGGCACGTGCCAAACTGGACCTTATTAAGCCTGAGGAGGTCAACATGGATGAATACGAGGTCAGCTGGGAAGTCTTCTGGGTTTTTTTTTTTTTTAATCTAAAACAGTAGACTGCCCACAGTCTTGTTACACAGAACCAGTCAAATGTTTGGACACACCTCCTCATTCAATAGTTTTTCTTTATTTTTTTATTTTTTTATTTCTACATTGCTGATTCATACTGAAGACATCAAAACTATGAACACATAAGAAAATTATATAAGAAGAATTATTATTATAAGAAATTATGTAGTAAAAACAAAAGTGCTAATGAAAACAAGTGTTATCTGTCCCCTGACCTGAACCCAGCTGAGATGGCTTGGGATGAGTTGGGCCACAGAGTGAAGGTAAAGCAGCCAAGTGCTCAGCTCCTCTGAGAACTCCTTCAACACTGTTGGAGAACCGTTCCAGGTGACGACCTCATCAAGCTGATGACAGAATGTCAAGAGTGTGCAAAGCTGTCAGCAAAGCCAGAGGTGGCTACTTTGAAACATCTAAAATCTAAAACACATTCTGCTTTGTTTAACACTGTTTGTTTACTACATAATTCCATGTGTTCCTTCACAGTGTTGATGTCTTCAGTTTGAATCTACCATGTAGAAAGTAATGAAAATAAAGACAAACCACCGTGTCCAAACTTTTGACTGGTACAGTTCATTGTCAACAGCTGCTGCTGAGACACAGCAGATACTTTTATAATGTTTATATTCATGTTGGTGAGTTTCCCTTGGTAACTGCTGTTTGTCTTGATAAGATGTGGCATCAGGACTACAGGAACTTCCGGGAGACCACCATCTTCATGATGACCGGCCTGGAGCTCTTTCAGAAGATGAGGTGATACCGTCATTCAGTCTCCATCCTTCATCTTAAGCAGGGGTCTTCAACAAGGGGGTCTTCGACCCCCATGGGGTTTGCAGATGTAGTGCAGGGAGCAATTTTTGGTTGATCAGACAAATTTTAAATATTTTTTCGTTTCCACATTGATGTTCAAAGTAAAAACATCAAGTTGAATAGCTTGTATACATGATCATCATGCTTTAGACAGACACTGTTGATATTGGCCTTGGTATCAGTTAACAAGGTGTGTTAATAAATGGCAGTGGCACGACCCCCCCTGCTCACTGTACCTGTACATGTTTAACATATGGAGCTGTGTGTTATTTGAAAAGCTTCGTAATAACAAGGTCTGTTTATACATAGTACTGGGCCCAGTTTAATATAAAACACAACTTTATATAATATATGTAGCAGGAGGTCCCTGCTCCATCTCCTCATCAGTTTGGGGTCCTTGGCCTAAAAAAAGACCCCTGTCTCAGAGCTTGAACCTGTGCAGCTTCATGTGGTCCAGCCAGTAGATGTTGAATCGAGTCCTGCAGAGGGCAGTGATTTACTGTGTGTAGCTGGTACAGTGGGTTCATCAGGTTCATTTCCTCTGTTAACTGCTTTACTCTCTTTGTTCTCAGTGCATATTTCACATTGGTGCTTTATCTGAAGGTGACAAGTGTTGATGGACATCTCTTTCAGTTACGTGGAGGCTCTCATGTATCTGATCTACTCGTATCAGTACAACAAGGAGCTTCTGTCCAAAGGGCAGTGCAGAGGTCACGACGAGGATCTTCTCGGTTATTATCGTCGAGAGTGTTTGCTGGTGAGTCGGGATTTATTTCCAACAACCTGTTAGATCTCTGGACTGAAGAGATATAGGAACAAACACCTCCAACATGATTACAAAGGGAGAGTGTTTCAGTCCAGCAGTCTTTCCCTCTGAAGTCTCTGCTGTGCCACTTCCTTTCCTCTGCTCAAGTGACTCGGCAAAGCTAGCATGACACACTCTCCCGCTGCACTCTTAACTGTGCTGCTATAATGAAACTGCCCCAGCTGAGATATTATTTTGGCTCACTTGCAGCCCACAGAATATTCCGCTTAAGATTTTTCATCTGACACTGACAGATGAAAATCCTCTTGCCATTGTGATGCGAGCCTCTCTTCATTTCACTCTGGGCTGCACTCTGGTGTTATTGGTCCGGGGCCGAGGGTATTTTGTTTTGATCAGCTGCATGCTGATCTTCAGCAGCCCTCTCTTGCCGCTGCACTCAGTAACCTTACACCAGCATTGTGCTCATAATATAATCACTGGAGTGGGAATAGGAAGCAGGAGGGCCCACGAGTGTAAACACATTACCATGAGACATAAGCATGTCCTCAGCTAACCTCAAACCTCAGGTCTACACTGCCTGATCAGTCATCTCACATCTCTGGCCAGAACCTCTGGCTCCTTCCGCTCAGCTGTTTACCTTTTAGCTCTTGTTTTAATTGAAAACACTGCTAACATTGACACAGTTAATGTACTTGGATGTTTTGCAAATCCACTCTCACAGTTCCCATTTCCAAACTGGCCCGAAAAAAAAACAGGTGGCGTCCTTAGAGAGAGGAGGTCAGAGAGTTTGTCTGTTACAGCAAGGTGGTTTTGGCCAAGAGCAGGAAGAAAAAGCCTGTATCCACATATACGGGAGAGCATCAGGACCCACTTAAGTCCCAGTGGCTGCAGGATACTGTGTCACATTAATGATGCCTGGAAGATTACTGCTGGTACTGAAACTGTCACCTATTTATCATCAAGACAAATGGAAACAAGAACAAATACACAAAAACACACGAGTCAGCAAAGCCAAGCAAATGAAGTGCAGTCTTTTCCCAGGATAAAAGCTATTCAACATTCACACTCCTCCTTAGAGCTGTTAATATAACACACTGCTAATGCTGTAAATGACAGTTTTACTAATATATAGTTCATAAAGTCCACAGCATGACTGACCAACTCCATGACTTTGTCGAACTTGGATCATGATTGTTCTTTAAGCTGTGACGTATCAATACTGATCACTGCCTTCCTCCCTATAGAAACTCAATGAGCAAGCGGCCGCCATGTTTGAGTCTGGAGGGGAACCAGAGGTGACCACGGGCCTGGGCATCATGAACGAGCTGGTGGTTCCCTGCATCCCTCTGCTCCTGGTTCACGACACTGAGCGGGACCTTCTGGCAGTGGAGGACATGAGGAACCGCTGGTGCTCCTACCTGGGCCAAGAGATGGAATGTGAGTCCCTGAGGGAGCAGGAGCAGACCAGGCCTCTGAGATATTTCTGGAGAATAGAAGTCTAAGGTTACTAGAACATTCCTCAGTACCTCTGCCAAAGGTCACGATGATAATCAGGCCGCGGCTCGGTTCACTCGTCTGAAAGCCTTCCAGGCTGAAACCTGAGGTGCTGATGGATGGATGGACAGATAGACAGATAGATTACATGTCCAAGGACCACCAGTCTGTAGTCATTTATCTCAGCTGGTTGCCCTACTTCTGGAAGAAGTCATGATGTTTCCACAGGACTGGGACTGTCCCTGTTTGTAGACTTAAGTTAAAGATCCTCAGGATAGGTTCAGCCAGCCCAGCTGCACTGGTATTTAACAGCCTGGGACACACACACCATCTGGGACAGTCCTCCCTCACATTGTTGGCTGTAACTGACAGTAGAAGTGAGTCCAGGTTGTGGTTGTGAGATGCTGCAGAAGAAGGTGCTGAAGCAGTGACCATCAGAATGTGTCGTAGAGCAGGCTGACTGGATCAACAGGTGTTTCCTGGCTGTTCTTCTCTTCACAGTCAGTTTTAAAAATGACATGATCCGAGCTTCTGAGCTCTAACAGTTTCATCACAGCAGAATATCTGAAGGATGTCATGTTTTCATTATTTACTGATACCAACAAGACAATCAACTTGAATGAAGAATGTAGGTTCCAGATAAATGAAAGAGTGAAGTCAGCTGTCTGTCAAACAGCTTCGAGCAGAGCTTATTGGACTGAAGTAGATGGAGCTGCAGTATCAGTCCACAGTGGACTGTGCACCCTGCAGACCTCAGGTCAGCAGGGTGCTACAGTCTGTTAAGTTGAACATGCTTCAAGCTACTAATGATATCAGAGGAAACATTGACCCTGTTTACCCAGATCACTCATTATCTGTGTGTGTGTGTGTGTGTGACCTTCTGCCTGCAGCCAACCTCCAGGAGAAGTTAACCGACTTCCTGCCCAAGTTACTGGACTGCTCGACAGAGATCAAAAGCTTCCACGACCCCCCCAAGATGCCCTCCTACACCACTCTGGAGCTGTGTGAACGATTCAGCCGCATCATGGCCGCCCTGGGCAGGGTGCCCACCGAGGGGAGATGAGCTCCGAGGGACGAGCAGGCGCCTCCCTCTCACCGGCTCAGCACTGGGCAGAAATCCATGGACCTCTCTTAACCCATGCCTTCCTTATAAATCCAGGGGTCACTCGCTTCTAGCTATTATTCCTCTGTTACTCTTTTGCTGCTATAGGTTTTATCATTCTAAATATTATTTCACTTTTAAAGCAAAACACAACGGAGGAAGGAGGAGGAGACAAGGACTGTCGGAGGAAAAGAGAAAAGTGGGGGGAGATGGTGGAGAAAACAGAGGCGATCCCACAGTGGTGGAAAGCCAAAGCACATCCTGCTTCAGAGTTTGAGGATTTTTTTCATAGTTTATTATTGTTGTTGTTGCTGTTTGATTCCAGCTTCTCCAGCTACACTCATAGCCCCTTTCTGAAGCACCCTTCTCTGTGTGAAAGGATCATCCTGCTGCTCAGCCTCCAGTTTGGTACAGTATTACCACGTTTTTGTTTTATTTTTCTTAGGAAGTAAGGAAGAGAGCCTTCAGATTTATCAGCAGCTCAGAGGATCTCACGCGGGTCACACGTCTTCGAGGACTGTGCCAGAACGAGATGTTTTAAGTGCTGTGGTAGCTGGCCACGGACTTCCTGTGGCTTGTTAACAAATTGAGAGAATAAAATTTTATTTATGGCCCTTTTAGGCCAAATTAACCAACGCTGTGCCTCATGTTGGTTTTTGTTTCACTTATACTGACTTTGTTATTATTATTAACGTTGCATGTTACAGTGATGCACAGAGCAGCTGCAGTCTCTGACAACAGCTCAGTGTTGCTACTTTCAACAAATGATCCATTTTGGGCTCCTGCAATAACGTTCATTCCTGTGAACAGTGAACGCTACATCCAGGACACTACAAAGAGCTCGTATGAAGACAGGAAACATTTCACTAGCCTCTCTAAAACATGGCCAACTGCACTGTGGGGAGCACAAGATCAAACCGCCTTTCAAAACTGAACCTTGAATATAATAAAAGATAGTGTTGTGTTTTGCCTTTTACTCTTCTTCTACTTGAGCTTGAGAGTGTTGTTTAATCTTCTGCAGCTGAAACAGCTCGGACCTGAAGCGTCAAGCAGATTTTCTCTGACCTGGCACAAACGTTCACTTGAACTCAAAAATGAACCAGTGGTCAGAGGTCAAAGGTCACCAAGGTCTCAAAAGATGTTTGATGATGACATTCAACACAGATATCTAATAGGACAAAATTAAGTGATGAGATTTTACATCTAAAAAGTCAAAGGTTAATATTGATCAAAAACAGTAGAACTCTCTGTAAGGGAGGAACAGAGAGACTGTGGCCATAGTTCCTACAGCTTAACAGGTTCATAGAGACTCATGACTGAGATGGAAACTAGTTACCATGTTCACAGCCACAGGCCAAAAACAAATGTGGTGGAAACAGGTTTGAAGCACTCATGCTGTTAACCCTGGCTTGTAGTGGCTGGTTTAATTTGTTTTTTGGAATGAGCTCAACAGTGTTGAAATATTCACATCAGTCAGCTGAGTTACATTACCAGAACAGTAAAGTATATCAAAGTAAAGTAAAGCAAGTAAACCTGCTCCAAGACCTGAACATGGAGAGCAGCAGTCAGACGGACCCTCAGTCCCACAGAGCGGTGAGACGAGCTGCTTCCTGTTTGACCCTGTGGTCCAGTCTTCAGGTCAGATCAGGCTGACTGCCACAGGAGGTTCAGCTCATTTCACCAAAGATGTCAAAGGACCTGAACACATCTGTGTTCAGGGACCAGTCACTTCAGTTATATTTGCATTGTGCCAATTCATACTATGCATACTATGTCAAGGTACTGCAGGGTAAAATCAAGACCATACAAGAACACAGAGGACAAGCACTCAATGTGAGAAGGAAAATTCCTCTTTGATAGGAAGAGACGTCCAACAGAACCAGGCTCTGGGTCTGACAGGAGGAAGATGGGGTGAGTGAGGACCATTGCCTCACAGCAGGCAGGTTCTGGGCTGGAGTTTGCATGTTCTTCCTGTGTCTGTGTGGATTCCTCCTGCAGTCCAAAGACCTGGTGGATAGGATACTCCAATTTGCTTGTACTTGTGAATGTGTGTGTGTGAGTGTGTATTCATCTCTCTGTGTCGACTCTGTGGTGACCTGTCCAGGATGTGCCCGGCAGCACCCTCAGGACCCTGCATGGAAACGTGGTGAAGACAATGGATGGATGACTAACTCCACACTTGAAGGACAATGGATCCACCACAGGAGGGTAAGCTAACCAAGGAGGCCGTCACCAAGGAGAACATCAAGCATTCAAGAAAAAAAAAAAAAACATGATGTGACTGTCAGTGGATGAAAAGCTTGATGAGTCAGAATCAACAATGCACAGTCTTTTTCATTACAAGCAAAAATATAGTGCCACTTATGTTAATATTTGCCATTTACTTCTGCTTGATTATATTTCTAAATACATGTTGTATAGTCAACACAGTGGTGCCAGTCTACACAACACCTGAGGGACAGAGCTGGACTGGAGATGTTCCTCCACTTGATGTGCTGTAGTAGCTGTTAGTAGAATTGAATGGTGGTGCTGGTATTAACTAGGATGTGAAGTGCCCACAGGGGCTGGGGTGGTGCACAGCTTGAGCTCTTAATTGACTTAGATAAATATGTAATTTTTCTCTCAGTAAACACTGAAAACAGGTCCCACAGAGCCAAACAGTGGCTCCTCACGTAGTCCTACCTACAGCAGCTCAGGTGTGAACAGGACCTGTGGCCCTTTGTTGTACGTCGTCCCCTCTAACTCTGCCTCCACCTTTCTATCCTCCAACTGATTATTGTGACTTTAATTATTGTGTGACATTTAAAAAAAAACATGCTCAGAAAAACAGATCATTCACAGTTCACAGTCTGTAAGGTCCTTCTCATCATCATCATCACAAGTCAGCAAGCACATCTTCAGCTGTAATGCCACAAACAAAACTGAGAGCACTTCAATCAATCTATCAATCAGCCAAACTTTTTTTCATAAATCACTTTTCATACAGAAGAAATTATAGCACATGTCCTTTACATACACTCTATGACATTCAAAACCCACCCCTCCACCACCTCACAATTCATTCATAATTGTATATCGTCGCTTTGTATTCAGGAAACACAGGAAGTAATGATAAAAAGTGAAAATAAAGACAAATATAAAAAAGAACTAAATCAATAAAAATGTGTAATTGGAAAAACAAACAAACAAACAATATAACGATAAGTCTTGAGTTTTATGAACTACCAGAATAACAGTGTCCAGGCAGTAGCACCTGATGCTTGGAGAGCAGCACAGTGGTACAGTGATTTGTCCAGCTGCTTCTCCCCCGGCCTGCCCTGCTGGACATTCACATGATTCCTGATTTTCCTGTGAGTTATAAGTTGATGCGATATAGAATAAGATCAAAATATGGGATCAATTGTAAACACAGATGGAATGAAATCTAAACCAACCAACTGTGACCACCTTTAATATCCTCAAGCCTCATCACCATCACCAGTGTAACTCCTAATGAGGAGCTCATCTGACACCCTGCGGTTGCACCTGCTCGGTCATAACCCTGCTCTGTTTCTCTGTGCTGCTCCTGTCTTTTACAATTTCATGGGATCTTTGGATGGAAATTTAGCTCAAGCTCTGATGGCTCCACCCATTTTATGTTTACTGGCCAACAGATGAAAGAAGCTAAGGTTAGCTTAATGCTAGCTAACATGCTGACAACTAACAATTGCTGACTATCAATCAAACCCAATGCATACACTTAAATAAAAAGAAGAACCTGTGGATGTGTTCATTCCCTTCATAACTGAAGTTAATCATAAAACTAGAAGTAATGAGAGAGAGCAGATGAAGAGTCGGCCTACACTATGAGAAGGCAGAAACATATCCCATCTGTATGGTGATTATTCATTTGGGTCAAACAAGTAATGACTCTGTGTCCACTCAGTGTGTCGTCTTTACTAACATGTCCCTTTAGCGTTATATGTAACAGTTCTCTGAGATGAGGAGGTTTTCAGCAAGCAGATATAATCCATGCGCCTGCTCAGTCTTGTTGATGGTGACTCACTGAGTCCTCAGACCCAGCATCATCACACTCTGTGTCACACTGTGTATGGTCCTGGTTTTAGTTATAAAACACAAGGGCAGGAAGTCTAATCTGTATTGTGTGTGTGTGTGTGTGTGTGTAGCCTCCATGGGGTTGGCCTTTTGGTCCACCTATCTGAGCAGACACTGTTTATGTCTACTCTGTTATTACTGGCAGCAGTCTGCTCTAATTCTAATTATTTACATTGACTTGCAGTGGAGGCTGGAGTCAGGTCCTGTGCTAATGATAGAGTCAAACAGTGGCAGTTGATACAGTCCATGATGCTGAAGGAGGTTTAATTAGTGGTTTCAACAGGTTTCTCAACAGCATGAACATTTACACCCCACAGACTCACTGTCACTGATGTCATACCATTAAACTGCTGTTTTCATGAGTTTCAGCTGCAGTTCACCATCTGGCCACCAGGCACAGCTGACATGTCTGACACCATGTTTGATTTCAGGCTGCAGTGGAGTCTCACTCTGTGGGTGCTTTCAGACAGACACGGTTCTGGTTCTGGTTCTGGTGCTGGTTCTGCTCTGGAGTCTCAGAACCCTGGTGCTTTCTGGTGAACCAGCCTGTGTTCACACCAGTTTAAGTGGAACCAAAGTGGGCTCTGCTTTACTCTGGTGCAAGTAAACAGCAGTAGCAATGTTTTTGCTTTTTTTCTGTCTCCATAATCCTCCTTCAGTTTTTTAAGTTTATGAATTATTTGGTCTGGTGTTGGAGTGGACCCAGCCTCAGCCATCTCTCAAAGATAAGAATTACTTTACTTTATTAAGCCCCAAGGGGAAATTCATACAACTTGTTCTGTCTTGTACTGTTTTCTACGCCCAAATCACCAGCAAACATTCAGTTTCCTCAGCAGACCACAACAATTTCTTTTCCTCCAGGTTGTCAGTCGCTGCTTTCACCTCCTTCCTGTTCATCTTCACAGCCTAGAATACAGCACACCCACTGATGATGACATGGTTCCCAGGAAAGAACCAACTATTCCTTGGTTCCCTTGAGAACCAACTTTTCAGGTTCTGAACCTGTTATTTGGTCTGAACATGCCATCCGGTTCAAAAATGGGTTCGGGAACTGGAACCGGCACGGAGTCCTGTCGGTGTGAAAGCCCAAACTGTGTTTCAGTTTCAGATAAATTAGTTTTTGTTGTTGTTGTTGTTTCTTTACTTTTCATGTGATGTGTAAATGCAGCTTTATTTCAGTCAGTCAGACTGCTGCCATCTTGGAAGTGAACTAAGCACTGAAGAAGACTACAGGTACATTGCCACAGTCAAACTGACATAGTCCAAAGTCCATAAATTGAGAGAATAAGAGATTGATCGAATCTCAAAATACATTAAAAGTAAATCTCAGTTTCTGTCACTCGTCATCTTAGCAGTGATTTTCACATTCAGTTATTTATTTCTATATTGAACATTACAACAGTGTGTCATGAAGATGACTCAAAATATATCATTTTACAAATGTAATTCAGCTCAACGTGTGTTTTTCTCTCCTGCAGGAAGTGATAAACACAGAGGAGCAGTGAAGGTGAATTCTTAATGCAGTAACCACTTTATTTAGTTTGCATGGACCAAATGATGCAGCAGTTCATTCAAAGTACTGGACATGGATGTTTTCTGTGGTTTCTGACAGATTCTTTTGACATAGATTATATATATACTTTTGCCACTGAATGATTATATATTATATGATATGGGATATATTTTCTACCTTCTCATACTGTACTGTTCATCTCTCATCTCTCTCATTTGGAAAAACTCCAGGTTATCAGTGTTTTCTGTAGTGTCCAGCAGGGTGAGACCAGAGGTCAGCTGCTGACCTCTGCAGTGTGGTTTTAAAAACAGGTGGGTGCAACTTGACTATGACATGTACGTACAATTTCAAACACATTTTATTTAAAATAAAGATTGTATTGCTTCTCTGTGAAATAATAGAATGTATTTGTCAGTACCAGTAGTGACAGGGATGAAACAGCAGACCTCTGTGGGCCTGTTATGTCCTCATTATTTTCATTTGTTTTTTTCATAGACTACACAGTGGATGGTCAAATCGATTGCAGTTGCAGATTGCATTGGAAACAAATCTAAAATGACAATAAATCAAATCATATTCTTGACATCCAGAGAACTGTGAAGTTTACAGAGAATAAAGCACATAGATCAGTATCAGATCAACTCTCCTCTCCTCTCCTCTCCTCTCCTCTCTCTGTCCTCCTCCTCCTGAGCTGCTGATGTGAGCCGGGGGACTGATGGATACACACATACAGAGCAGGGGCAGAGTTATGTGTATGTGTGGTTGTTTCATTTTATTTTATTTTTTTACTGATCTTGTCCTCTCAAAGTCTGTTGGATGGGACCACACGGGCCAGCCTTCTCTCCTCACATGTATCAATGAGCCTGTGGCCGGTTCACCACTGTTCCTTCCTTGGACCACTTTTGATAGATCCTGACCACTGCAGACCAGGAACAGCCCACAAGAGCTCTGACCCAGTCATCCTTGTCAAACTGGATCAAATATGTGTCTGACGGACTGTAAAGCCGACAGATGGCAGCACATGGTTTCAACTCTGCAGCCAGTGAATGTTACACAATTCTTCCTTCCCCACCAAGGTTAATTGACTCTCTTTCCAGTTGAGTCAGCATTTTGTTTGTGAAGGAATTCATACTTTAGAAGTGTGCAGTAAAAAGAGTTCTGGGAGCTGGGCCCTGTGCAGCTGTAGCAGCTGATTCAGGCTTCAGCCTCTCACACTGTTTACTCTGCGGCTACTGGCAGCGGCCACATGAACAGAGAGCAGCAGTGGGTGCTCTGTTCTTCACACAGCCACTCTCAACACATATTTAACATCTTTGTTCATGCTGGTCGTTAATCTCCCTGGAGCTGAACAGCAATTAACAAGCACCTCTTTGTCATCAGGTTTGAGAATGGCCGGTGTTAAACAAGGGATTTCAAACTCCGTCACTTCATATTTAATGGAGCTTTCTGAGAGTCCTCCCATGTTGCCTGTGTTTTATAGTCAGATAAAAGTTGTGCAGGGAGAAAAATGCCATTTGGGTTTAGAGCCAGTGGCTGATGTTTCACAGCGGCTCCTGCCTCACACCAGAACTTGATGATGATGAGAAACAAGAGGGAGGGTTCCCATGGAGACGCAGCTGACTCTAACAAAAAAGAAGAGTGCTACTGAAATGAAAACAAGAGAGTTTGAGTCTACTTCTTCTATACCATTCAGAGATATACTTCACAATTACTGAGTATATTTGGCTCATACCGACAACTATCTTTGCCCTATACTGAAGCTTTTCAACAAGGCATACTTAGAGCCCCACTGTGGAACTTTTCATGTTGTCTATTAAGAAAAATCAGTTATTTCATGATTGCCATGCTGCCATGTTGTGCCGCCATCTTTTACGTTGAGTGGCAGTGTGACCATAACGTAGGGTGGGAGAAACAATCGAGGTGGCGACTATTTGAAAACCATCACCACGGTGTATTGTGAGAAAGGATGGAGGGTCACACTTATGCTGCATTCATGTGGAATCAGGCAGACCCAAAATGGGTTATCTCCCAATAATTTATCGCGGGCAGAATTAGACCAGAGGCGGTTTCCTGATAATGTTCTTACTTAGCGCGTTCAGCATGTGCGTTCTTTGCAAATAAAACAGCTCTTCTACAGTTATTCAACTGGAGCTGATCAGCGGTTTCCAAACGTTTTAAGCTGTGCACCCTCCTACAAATTACATATCTGCAGAACAGAAAAAGCAGGGCGAACCTCCTGCCAGCTGCAGATGAGCCGGCTGGACAGTGCAGCATCCTTCCTGTCCATTCCTTTCAGACATGGTGTCCAGAGGGCTGAAGATTTGTCTGACAAAATAATGAATGTGGACTGAACGACTCAGTCTCTGGTTAAGCACAAGGGTGTGTTATATCACTGCCATGGTTTGGCCTCACAAGTGATGGCACATGTATAGCCTACCTAATTAGACCCTAACTGTTGGCCAAGTTGTCGATGACTATCATTAATCTTATTAGAATAACTAACCAAATGTCCTGTCTTTTTAGTTGAATAAAGCTTGCAGTTCTATTGGCTGCACACTTTTATTTAGTGAAATAAAATATATTCCAAAATAATTTTCTTTATTAATGGCAGAACATTACTGGTGAGCCACAGTCACTGTACCATTGGATAATATCAGTTTCATGCACCACACTGTGTGTTGTGTGTGGCAACGTGAGTTGAAACCTCGCTCATGGCTTAAGAAGAGTCTAAGAGAGCTCCAGACCAACCTTACCAACCAGTGTCAGAGGGAAGAACACGTGAAAATGTTAAGAAAGAGGAAAAGTGACGTAGCATTACAAGGCTTTGGGAAACCAGCCCCAGATCACTGCAGTATATTTGGTTGAAGATGCTGAAGATGTGTAACTTTGCTCCGGTTTCTTAATAAGATGAACTTGAAGTAAACTTGAAGTAAAGAATCTAACTGTGTCAGTGACCCAGCAGCAGCCACCAAACTGCTGAGCACTACTTCTGCTGTCTGGCTGTGAGGACAACTCATATCAACATCTTCTGGTAATGAGTGAGGTTGTGCATAAAACCTTGTTCATGTGCTTGGCTATGTTGTTGCTTTTTGCCCGGTTGCCTTGGAAATAAGCATCTCACCTGTCGCCGGCTGCAGTGTGTGGGCTCTTTTCTTCAAACCTATCAAACTCAGAGAAGGTATAGCCTCCATCATCTCTTGTCACTAATTTTCTTGCCTTGATGAATTGAATGCGTCTGTCAGCCCAGGGCTCTGTTTTCAGCAGTTTGAAGACAGGCTGTAAAAAGGCAGTGAGGTCCATCCCTGTCAACTCTCCTTGTTCTCTGACCAGGGACTGAGAGGACTGTGCCAGTCTCCTGTCTGAGCTGTGTGCTCAGGATCTGCATTCAATCAACACATGTGACAGGACCCAGCATATGTCTGCCCTGATAAGGAGCAGGATGAAGCTGTGGCATCACAACATGGTCACTGGAGAATAAGAGTTTGTACATGGTGGACTTGCTCTGTTGAGGCTCCTTACTTCATCAGTGGTGGACATATAGTGATGTTGTTAATGTAGAACCATACATGAAAACACACTGTGTGTCTCTAGATAAAGGACAGCATCGACACTGACAAAGCTCCAAACACTTTAGACACCGGAGGCCTGTTTAAAAATAGCTCTGCAAATGAGGTGTCTGATGAGGAGTGGAGTAACTCTGCTGCTAAAACCACCAAGGCCTGAAGGTTGGCTGGACACTGAATATTTTCAAAGCAGCGAGTGTATTTCATCTTCCCTGAACATGATCATCAGTTGTAAAGGAGATTTCAATGGTGATTCATTACTCTAGTTCTTCTTTTTTTTCCTTTCTTTGTGATTTCAGTTAAATACATTAACCTCTGCTTCATCCTTGTAAGGACATTTTAAAGAAAGTCTTGATGAGACAGCGCTGAAGCCTCATTGAACCTTCTCTTTCAGATGTGGCCAATAAGAGAAGCAGTAGTGCTGTAGTAGTACTCGAGTAGTACCTTTTTGCTGAGTAATGTAAATGTCAAGCCACGTGATTATTTTGAGTACTGGTACTGAATATACAGTAATAGTCTTGAAAATGGTCTCGCGTCAGTTTGGTCTCGGTCTTGGACTTGGTCTCGCCATCCCTTGGTCTTGGTCTTGACTTGATCCCAACCCCCTCAAAGTCTTGGTCTTGGTATGCTCTGGTCTTGGTCTTGACTTGGTCTCGGGTTAGGTGGTCTTGACTACAACACTAAGAAGCAGCCATGAGCACAGAGCTGTGAGCACTCCAGACCTTCACTTTGTGTTTCAATGGGGAAGACTACTGATGAATTAAAGGCTGTGTCAGCTCATACACACTATGGCACGTGTGTCCAGCACAGAGGTGGTGACGGTGACACTGGCAGAGTTCATAGATTCAGGGAGGGGCATGAACATTTTAGGAAATAATTCTAAATTGACAGAAAATCTGCAAATGCCCTGGAGCGGAGAAACTTTTGAAATCATTTAACTGGCCATGTGCATTTGTTTTACAGTTTTAACTCTCCCATGGAGTGGTGGATAACACTATATATCATATAAGTTTTACAAAGTGTATTTTTGTGTAGTCTTATCTGTCAAACCAAAGATTATGGATTACAGAGCCACTGAGAGGAGATCTAGGATGCCGGGTTTTCAGCCAAGAGACTCTAGGTGGAGGGCAGAGAGCCTCCATTCTCCCTGTTACAAGTCATTTAACCATCACAATCACTGAGAAACATGCATAGTTCCTCTTCAACATGTGGATACAGGATTAAAGCCGGGAAAATATTTTTAATTTCATGAGGTCTTTAAGGTAAGAAACATTTAGGGAAGTCGAGGGCCCCAGGTCATTACTTGAAGTCCACAGTTTGCTTCTTTAATTTGCCCTCCCTCCTCTGCCCCATGGCCCAGATCACCTAGGAATTCACTGAGAGTATTGTTCCTCCTGCCAGCTCACTTGGCATCTCATTTTATTTAGAGCCCTCAGGCTGTTTGGCAGGAGGATGGACCGAGCGGTGTTAAAGGTATTTATGAGGTTGTCCTCAAAGAACCTTTCTTTATATCAACAGTTTGACTAATTCATGTGACAGTAAACTTGATGTTGGCAGCAGCTATGAAGAAGTTGTCTTGATGACTGATACTGGTTGTGATGGCTGCCAAGCTGAAATGTATTAATTACAACAGTTTTCAAACAGACTGGTTTCCATTACCGAGAATGTTTGGGATCTTTTAATCTTGTTTCATGTAAATAAAAATACCTGCTCTTTAGATGACTACATGTATCAGCAGCAAGTTCATTAAAGCAGATCTGAGATAAGAGGACCAGCGGTCTGGGAAACACAGTTCTTGAGTATGGCTGGTCGGACGTAGGTGGCCTTTGTTGTACATTGTTCCATCTTCCACATAGTTTGAAATAAATTTAACCTGTAATGTTAAATTAATGCATTTTTTTATTTGCAGAAAAAGAAACATCTTAACATTTCATCAAAGTTAAAACATGAGACTCTGCTGCAGCTGGTTCCCTCAGTGCTGGTGTTATTAAAGGGCATGTCAGTAAACAAACCCCTGTGGAAATGTTACATGTTTGATTTAAGTATTTCCAACTGTTTCAAACTCAGTGCAGATATGACAGAAATCTTCAACACTGAACCTCAGTCATCTGACAAACAGCTTCAGCATACCAAGAGTTCAGTTTGATGTATGCATACCAACAATCCAAACTTGGAAAGAGACAACTGTATCAGTTCCCAGTGTAATCATACATATCTGCATGGACTTCTTTGTCAGTCAAAACTGCTGCAGCTGTTACCTCATCCCAAACATTCCCATACTGATATCAGTGCCTTGAGATAATGGGAAATAGCCAAACACTCCATGAACCATCAGGATAACACAGAAATATAAATGATCTTTAACCTCAGTCAGTGTAGGCTGAAGACATGCAGGAGTTCAGATTGTGACCTGAGGACTTTTTCCCTTTCTATGGACAGTAGAAGTTTTACTGAGCTGAGAATCTAACAATAAGTCTGCTCATAGCAATAGCAACACTTGCAGTCTAAGCAGTGTAACAAGATAGCAGCCTTGTGCATATTTGTGTTTAACACAGTAGCTCCCAGGCATGTGCACCTCCGCTGTAGTTGTCCAGGTCTGTTTTCAGCAAAATATAGTTGTGAATAATGATCTGATGTGAATGTCATGGTCATGTCACTGTAGTAAAACAGTACCAGGCTTGTAGTGATAACTTGCAGTTAGGTAACAGGACATATATGTTTACAGTGTTGAAGCTACTGCTCTGACTTGTGATCTTCTATTGTGAATTGTGGCTCCAGCAAAGTCCATATGCAGTGATATTAGCTCAGCAACCTGTTAAATGAATGTGAGCTGTTAAATGTGATGAGGTGGGTACATATGGATCGATTTCTTTGAATGGAGATCCAGCATCCTCGTATGATGTTTTACCTGTACACTGACATTTACAATGAAGTCAAGCCTCATGATTACATGAAGACTGATTGAGTGAGTATGACTAGCTGACAGCTGAACCCTGTCCTCAAATGATTGTGACCTCCTGCTGTGATGTGGTGAGCTGTAGAAAAGATAAATAGCAGTGTGAGCTGAGTTTATGGACAGAGTAAAGTGGTATCAGGTTTTTCATAAGAGGGGCAGAAGAGTCAGTGTCTACTGCCCTCAGATCATTTTCTAATGAGCCTGTGCCAGGTTAAGCTGTGTTACCTCTCAGTGTCTTGGGGCTGGTAAGGGGATATACGTAGACCTAGGTAGAATCCATAAGATCAACATCTTGCCTTTGCAATAGATTGCCCCACCCGGTGTGTTTCACCTGTGCCTTGTTATCACTGATTGCTGTGTGTATTTAGTCTGTATGCTCTCTTCTCCCTTTGCCAGTTGGTCTTAGTTCTTTGTTGCTAGCATACCATCTAATTTCCTAGTTTCTAGTCAGTAAGTCCTCTTTCCAGTTTGAGGACATTGTTTCAGCCTGGTCCTCTTTGCTCTGCTTCTCTCCCTTTGGTCCGTCTGTGCTTTTTTGTGTAAAATAATGTCCTTATCTTTTTGTTACCAACTATGTACATTTGTGCTTTTGCGTCCACACCTGGTAGTCAGTGGTCATCACACTGGGGCGACCTGATCATCAGGGCTGCTTTTCTGAGTACACACATGTATACATTTGTGTGTTTTCTCCAGGCTCCTCTGAAAATACGGACGGACGGACGGACGGATGGATGGACGGATGGACAGACCAACAGACAGATAGGTGGACCAAATTGCTTGTGAGCTGGTGTCCATGTTAGCTAGATGTGCAGTCTGATGCTGTTCTGCAGCACCCAGTTTGCCTGTGAATAGATGACTGACATGATGCGTTGACTTCTGGCCACATCTAGCTTCAGCTATAGATCTGCTCTTACCATCTTGTTCTCAGGAGCGCACAGCACCTGGTCCATGGTAGCTGGCACTGACCTCCAAGATGAAGCTCATAGGCCAAAACCAGAGCAGACACAATACTACTTTTAATGCCTTCAAAGCTCTGCTCACACTCCCCTCTCCATGCAACAGGAAAACTCTCCTAATGTATTATAGTTAATATATATTATATATATTAACTATAATTAAGATTCAAAATTTCCATATGTCCACCATTCTTCATCATCCTCTGTGTTAACACAGGTCTTGTGTCTTTGTTACTTCCTGTTGT
This sequence comes from Caranx ignobilis, assembly GCA_021432705.1. Lineage (NCBI taxonomy): Eukaryota > Metazoa > Chordata > Actinopteri > Carangiformes > Carangidae > Caranx > Caranx ignobilis. The sequence goes on from MU269980.1 coordinate 2,715,328, forward strand.
ATTTTGAAGGTTGTGTGTTATACGTTGTCAGGTGTATTTTCTCCCTCGTCTTTCTCACCGGTGTGATTACCTCGTCCCTGCTGTAAAGTACTTCAGCTCTAATTGTCTCCTTCTTCTCTTTTTCCCCTTTTTCCAGTCTTCTCTGCCAGATTGTCTTCATCTGTTCAACAAGCATTCTAGCTGTTGTTCGCCCTGGGTTTGTTCCACAGTTTTGCCTCATGTGCTTGACCCATGCCTTGTTTTTTTGGACTACCCTTCTGTCTGTGATGCCCCTGTGTTTGACCGCCGTTTGGGATTATTGGATAATGTCTGTGCCTGCTGATTTGGAATTGTTTGTCCAACAACTGCATCCAATAAGCTGTGTGAACCTTTCCTGAGAGTCATGCATTTTTGGGTTCTATTCTCGTGTCTGCCTGATACCATGTGATGTCAGTGAGAACTGCTTTTTTGTTGGCAGTTACAGTGGGGACGGAAAGTACCCCCTTTCATTTTTCACCATTTGTAATGTTGCAGCTTTATGTTAAAATCAACAAAATTAGTTTTTTCTGATCAGTCTACACTCAGTTGTATACCTCAGACTGCAGGTCATGTCCAACATCTGGCTGTCACCTCATAATTTTTCAGATGATTCACCACTAGTGAGCTGCATCCTCCATCCATCTATCCTTAGACTTATATAATCCCTCCAGGGCAGTATGCTTCAACCACCTCAGCTGACTTCTTTCATGTAAAGGAGCAGCAGCTCTACTCCATGATCCCTCCTGATGCTCAGGCTCCTCACCCAGTTTTGATGGCCTTCAGCTGCTTACATCTTCAAGCTCATTCTTTCGGTCACTACCCAAAACTCATGACCATTGGTGAGGGTTGGAACAAAAATGAAGAGCTTCATGCTCCAGCTCAACTCCCTCTTAATTACAGTGGAACGACACAGCTCCAGTCCACATCTCTGCTGACACTGCCCCATTCTGTCTGTCGATCTCCCACTTCATCCTCCCCTCACATGTAAATAAGACCATGATACACTAGAACTCCTTCATCTGAGGTAGCAACCCCCCCCCACCCCCCCACCCCAGGGGAAAGCAGTCCACCCTTTTCCGGTTGAGACCCATTGCCTCAGGCTTGGAGGTGCTTATTCTTATCCCTGCCACTTTGCACTTGGCTGCAAGCCATCCCAGCGAGCACTGGAGGTCTCATCCTGATGAAGGATCCGACTTTATTTGTCCGACCTACTTTTACCGTATCAACCCTCCCGGACCCTGAGGTCCTCTGGCACAGGTTATTAACTATACCAAAAGTTAGATCTAAAACACACAGGGAGGCAGCTTTCAGTTTTTGTGGCCCCTGATTGTGGAACAGCCTGCCGAAGAACCTCAGGGCTGCAGAGACTGTTGATGTTTTTAAAAAGAGGCTCAAGACTCACCTTTTTAACCAGGCTTTAAACTGACTTCTTTCATTTCTTTTTATACTCCTGTACTACCCTTCTCCTTTTTACATTTTTAGCATATTTAATCTTTATTTTATGTTATTCTGGTTACATGCTTTAAAGCCTTCTATCTCCCTGTTCTTAGACTATTCTTACCTATTTATTAACCTAATTTTATGATCGAAAGAGCATTTTATTTATTTTCTATCTTTCATCTTATTTCACTGTTTTAATTCCTCAGTTTTTAGCTCCAGTGTTTCCTCACAGGGGCCTACTGCACTGGGAGTTGCTTTTGGTCCACCTATGACAGTGCTGTCCCATGGATGGCCCTGGCCTGGGGGGCCAGAGGGCTCTCTACCTTGGTGTGGGACCTCCTGTCTGCCTGGGTTGGGGTGGTCTCTGTGGCAGCGCTCCCTGTAGTTGAGGACCGTGAGCCCTCTCAGTGTGGATGGCCCCCAGAGGTGGCCTTCTCCTCGCCTCAGGTTTCAGTGCCCAGCCATGTCTCTTTAGCCATGTCTCTTTATGACTATCAGTGTGTGTGTGTGACAGAGCTTGTGTGTGTATGTGTGTGTGTGTGTGTGCATGTGTGGATGTGGATGTGTATGTGTGTATCTCTGTGTGTGTTTATGTGAGGGTGGGGGGGTTTCTTCTTGGTTGTTTTTAGCCTCTGTGAGGCACTTTGTGTTATGTTTTGTATGAACAGTGCCATATAAATAAAGTCTGATTTGATTTGAAGGATCAGGACCACATCATCTGCGAAGAGCAAACATGCAATCCTGAGGCTCCTAGAGCTTACACACTCCTCCTCAGCTGCGCCACAAGGGGCAGCCTTGGGGGAGTCCACCCCTCACTGGAAACATGTTTCACTTTGTGCCCAGAATCTTCACTCACCTTCACTTTGGTTGTACAGGGACTGAATGGCATGTGGTAGCAAGTGTTTTGCGCTGTATTTATGGTAAAAGCTGAGCAAGTGGACATCATAAACTGTATATGCCTGAAAGGTCTGTGACACTCTTCTGATTTCTCCTGGTTTAAAATAATATTGTCTAGTAGACTTCTAGAGGGTACTTCACATATTCTTGGTATTCTTGGCAACCAGCCCGATGGGTATTCCAGGGCCCCAGCTTGTTTATGATATTCACTCAGCATTAAGCCTGTCTCGCATCGAGGCTTGGTACCCAGTCTGTGGTGGGGACGAAGATATCACACCCCTGACCTGTTGCCCTGGCTTCCCCTTGCTGTAGCTTTCATGTTGTACTTCCTTAATCTCTAGTTGTGATAGCAGCTTGTGGATGTTGGAGCACTGAGCTACTAGTTCAGGGGTGTCAAACTCATTCCACAAAGGGCCCTGTGGCTGCAGGTTTTTGTTCCAACAAAGCAACAGCACATCAGACTTGACTCAGTTAATCAACTGACCTCAGTCTTCAGACAGTTGATTGGTCAAACTGTGTGCTCTTGATTGGTTGGAACAAAAACCTGCAGCCACATGTATTAGTTGTTCCTTTGTTAGTCTTGATGTTGATGTTCAAAGAATCTTTTGAGAGTCATGGATCACACACTCACACTTAAATGTGCTATAAAATGTGCTATAAAAACATTTTTGCTCCACAGTGACATTGGCAATGGATGAATCATGCTCCAGAACACAGGCATACATTAATAAAGCCTCCTGCATTTTACTGTATCCCTAAATAACAGTAAATAAGTCTATGCTGTGTTTGTATCGGGCTTCTCCCAGGTTCTCTGTCATTTCCATCTTATATTGACTATCCCTCTTAGGTCACATAAATGCATTTGGCAATATCTAAATCATGTAAATACACTTTTACACTTTGCAACAAAGTTTGATGAGAACAGATTCTCAGTAGTTACAGCATTTACTGTTAGACTGTTTACTGGGAGTGACCTCCACTTATTAAATTAGATGACATTAAACTAAATTTACGGGGAACTGTTTGTGACTGTTTGCGTTTCCCTCAGTCAAACTTAATAAGTTCAGATGCGCTGTATTTAACTGTTGACATTCTACACAGAGACACATTATAAGATGTGAATATGAAAGGTAACCGACATAATCTGAGGAGCCTCAAAGCACAGACAAAGTTTTACTTTCTCTTCTTTTTTCTTCTTTCCTACCACTTTTGTAGACGAGGCCATGGACGTAGAGATTACTGGTAAGTGTTTCCCTATTATATCATTAAAACAATTTGTTAAATTACATTAACAAGCATGTTTTGAATCTGAAAGTTGCACTGGCTGTGTTTCTGTAGCTCATGGAGCTTCAGAGCTTTAGGACATGATTACTGCTGATGTATTACTTGTAGGTTTCTATCCTCACACTGTAATACTACAGTTTATATCTTTTAATGGCGTAGACTTTTATTCTCATCAAAAATGTCTCCTTGTTCTCTTTAAATAACTTATGTTAAAATTCCAGTTTCTTGTAGAGATTCTTAAATGCTCTGGGTTTAGTCAGAGTGACCCCAGTCACTGAAAAGGTATTTCCCTTCATCACCTGTGGAGGGCAGCAGCAGGCCTGGGATGCATCCAGGCTGCCTGTAGTGTTAAAAGAAGAATAAGAAGAGGAAGGAAAGGACAACAACAGTAAAATTAGACCAAGGGCCAGGTTCACACAGGTACTTCAGACTGCTCTGTAGTGCTGTGTTGGTCCAGTCTGTGCTCACACATCAGTCTGACATATCTAAGACTGTTCCTCAAAAAGAAAGACTGACTCATTTTAAGCTAAAAACATCAGAGGCTACCTCAGGTCTAAGACCCATGTTGCCATGGTGCCATGTTAATTAGTGTGTCTATTGTTGTGTGACAAAGACTTAAACTAATTCAAAGCATCTAATTGAAAGCATTCAAATATAAAATATGACTTTTTAAAATCAAACACACAACCACATGTGTATTTATAACATTAATGATCCTGGTGTTGTGTCTCGTAAGAAAATATACATTTTATTATCACAGAAGATATTTTGAGTTGTCACAGATTCAGACTCATTGACTAAGTTGAAAAATCAACCAGTGACACGTTGTGTTCCCACATCAGTTATTCCCCCACAGTCTAGCATGCTCAGCCCACTCAGTCAGGATAGGATAAATGACAAGTCTATATTTCACACAAAGTATCAAGAACTGATGAAGCCGCTTGGATAAGAGGCGAAACGTCTTCCACAGACCAATACAAGTCCAGTTGCCTTCGATTCAATTTGAGAGAGAGATAACAGTGACCTGGATGAATGAGAATATTCACAGACAAAGTATCATGGAAAAAAACTTGAGAAGTGGGAAACATTGTTCATATTACCAGTGCTCTCCTGTGTTGACCTGTCAGAAGACCTTCCTCTGACAGGAGGAACTGAGCTGCAGCTACAGTGAAGAAGACGTGACATTCTATCAGTGAAGGCGATGCAGTAGTGAAATGTAATATTGTGGTCAGCGGCTCCAGCATGTCAGACGGTTTCTACACATTGTTTGAAAGCCAAGCTGCAAAATGAAGGAAATGAACATGGTGGTTGTGTTGTAGATGATCATTAATAAAGCAGCAGAGTGCGGGTAGGTCTCATTCACTGTAAGATTATGTATATTTATATATTCTCCATTAGATTTTCAGTAAGACCCATTACAATTTGCATTGTAACAGGAAAAAGAAGTTTCCATCTGCATTCAAAAGCCTTTCACCAGAGAAGAATGGAGAGCTTTGTTCTTATGTAACATAGGTATGACAGTCTCACTATTCATTCACAGTCCATGGCTGTCAGTTTAGTTTATAGGTGAATAACAGTGACTGTCAGCAGAACAATAGTGGAAACACACATGATTTCTGAGGACAAAATAAGCTCGAGGAAGCAGCTAAAGTCAGGAGAGAGGAGGAATCCCTCCCTCCACCTCACTGACCACTGACTCAAAAATGAATTAATCACTAAATATCTCATAGTGGAATGGAAATTCAAATGATAAAAAAAAAAAGCATATTATCTATAAAAAAAAAAGAAAAGAAAATGACACGTATATATGTAACATTTATGAATGAACTCCAGGACTGTGTGTTTTATGATCCATATAAAACTACTTGTATTTGTAGATGGAGACTTCAGAGTGGTAACAGGAGGGATGAGCTTGATATGAAATCATACAAATAACATTTTAAATTCTAGACAATAATAAGTACATCTCTTATTAAGTGCCAATAGTAAGGAGCAGCCTCTGCCCTCTGCTTAAAAAATTAACTATTATATAAAAAGTAAAACAATTTAAATCATTTTTCTGCTTTTGGAAATTTTAAACTATGTTAACAAATTTATTAGCACAGTTTTACAGTCTTAAAAAAATCTTTAGTAACTATATTCAATTAAATACAACAACCACAACAACAACAACAACAACAACAACACATACCTCCATTCACATGGGCTCATGATATCTCCATGATATGAGTCCAGCTGGGTCCTGGAGGTGGAGACACAATGTATTTTCTTCTTTAACAGGCTCTTCCTGTCAGAGCCACCCTGCAGGCTGAAAACTGCCCGAGGCACAAACATGACTTTCCAGCTGCCAAGTGATGGGCTCAACTGGCTGAATCTTCATCATCCAGCGTTTCATTCATTCTAAAACAGCTTAATGTTCACAACATGGGGCCTGGACTCTAGGCTGGGAGGGAAATGTGTGCACTGGGTATAAATTTAGACTGAAAAGAAAAATGTTTAAAGAAAATGTGTAATTGTGGGAAAAGCTCCCAGTGTGCTGAAAGCTAAAGCGAAAGTTTGTGTATGTGTGTATGTGTGTGTGTGTGTGTGTGTGTGAGAGAGAGAGAGAGAGTGAGAGAGAAAGAGACAGACAGCCAGACACAAAGACGGATAGATAGATAGAAAGATAGATAGATAGAGAGAGATGGAGAGAGAGGGAGTGGGCAGGAGGGACCCGTATTAGCTGAGACACTTGAGTGAATTTGAAGAATAGGTTTTTACATGCAGAGCAGTCCCAGCTCTGAACTCTGACTGGCAGATAGCATCAGCTCCTCTGGTTTGAATGACGCACACCTGCTTGATTGGACGGATTTAAACACTTGTTTCAGAAGAGTGTCCAAACAAAGCCGAGCTCAGTCGCTTTGGTTTAACTGCCACTAATCTGAAATCTGACAAAAACACATGGATCCAGTTTGAAAAGCTTCAGCTCCAGCTGTGTGTGATCCTGCATCTGAAACACTAAGGCAGACCTCAGGACAGTTTGGTTTTACAACATTGGAAAGGTTTGAATGTTTGTGCATTGTCAGGCACAACATAAGACACTAATGATGTAGTAGGTGGTGTTATTATGGTATTGCTGTATTCTTGTTCTATTGCTCCTTTTTCTACAGAGTAAAAAAAAAAAATATGACAGAAGTGTGAAGGAAACACAATATATCCCATAACAGAGCGTGATTGGCTGTTTCCATAGTGGTACAAGCACTGTAGTCACATTCACAGATCAGCTTCTTCAAAGGAAATGCAACCACAAAGTATTTATAAAAGTGAAGAATGAGGGTCGCAGCACAACTGTGAGTGTGAGGTGTGCATGTGTGGGCAGTCAGTGTGAGATTGACTGTGACTCACTACAGCAGTTTGAACATCTGACAGTATCAACTCAGTCAAGTGGCTGCCCGGGTTCAGTTATATGATCTCATGAGGTAAAGCTGCCCCCACAAATATTAGTATGCACAGACACAACTAAAGCTCCACACCTAGTGTGCACACACACACGCACACACATGCACACACACATGCACACACATGCACACACACGCACACACACATGCACACACACACACACACACACACACACACACACACTCTGTGTCTGGCCAAGAGGTCAAGGTGCAGTGACTGAGGGTTGTCTAACTGGGCCTCTTGAAACTCTTGCCTTGCATTCCAGCGCCCAAAGGAGGGGGTTGTTTTAGCCAGGCTTATAACCAGAGAGAGAGAGGGAGAGAAAGAGTGATAGAGAGTGAGAGAAAAGAAGGGGGGTGGAAAGAAGCTGGAAGGTATTATGCACAGTTTCCTTGCCTTCCTAGAAGCTCCCACTTGTTCCCTCCTCTCCAGCCGGAGTTCTTCGACAAAGTGAAGGAAATGCTGAAAACTTGAACCTGCTTTTCTCCGGCTCCTCGGCCCTCTGACTGGCTCGCTTGTTTTCTTCCTCTCTTGGTCTCCCTACATGTTTTCTCTCTCTCTCTCTCTCTCTCTCTCTCTCTCTTGCTCTCCCTCTCTCGTCCTCTCCCTGTTCGTCTCTCTCTCTCCCTCTCTCTCTCTCTCTCTCTCTCTCTCTCTTTCTCTGGGCTGTGTGTAAGAGGATCACTTTGTTTCCGTTGCCTTTTTCCGCGGTGCTGCAGACACACATTGAGGGGGATTGGGGATTGGATTTGAGGAGATACTGACGGGGTTGCACAGCTGCAACAGTCCATCTCGGCACCAGGAATAATGCCCCCCTCTCTCTTTCTCTCTCTCTCTCTCTCTCCTCTCTCTCCTCTCTCTCTCTGTCGCACTCTCTGCTTTTGCCTCTCGGAGGGGTGGGGGTGCCATATGGGAGCTCAGAAAAATGGAAGTGGATCGGAGATAGACAAGAGAGGAATCTTTCATTTTTGTGCTCGGCTGTTGGGATCTGTGTGGTGAGTTCTCTTCCCTTTCTCTCTCAGCACTTTCTGGAAGTTGTGTGCTCTTTACCATTCTCCATATGGCTGCGTTTTCACTGTGTCTGATTCCCTCTTTTGCTTTTCATTCATATGTTCAACTGTTACCTATTATTTGGAGTTTTTTTTATTGTTAGATATGTGGTTCTCTTTCCTCTTGCATTCCTCTTCAAAAGGTTCAAGTTCATGGTTCAGTGTTACAGCGAATGTAGCAGCTGTAGGGGTAAGAAGGGCTTTGTGCTTTTGAATTTGTAAGTTTTGAGGGTCAAGGTAGAGCGAGGAGGGAGGTGGAGTGGAGGCCGACTGGGGGAAGGGAATTTGGAGGGGTCAAAGAGAACGGCACTTGGCCCAGGCAGCACAATGGCTCTGAAAAGTTTTTGGTTTGCCTGGGGTTTGGATGTGGATTTCAGCTCTGAGACACTGAACTCTGAAGATTCAATCCCAACCCTCTCATCAGTGGACTGGTTCCTGCAACACTCTCATTATATATACTTCACTATATTATCTTTACAGAAATCTCAAAGAACATAACCATATAAAATGTGTTGAGAGCCTGGTTTTCAGTATTCAAACTCTTGGATCACATTTCTGCAGGCTGAGCCTCGATCCAGATCACAGGCCCAGGATGATTTACTTCCTGGATTCAGTGTTGCTGAATTATTGCAGATTTTTGGCCGTTGGTTCATTGCAATAGAAATTCAAACCTTTCATGCAGCTGCACTGCAGGCTCGATAAAAAATAATAACAATAATAAAAAAGAACTTCACTGTGTGAGGAATGTGACATGTCCTCTCAAACATGAGATCTCTCTGTGCTTTATTTCTGTTGGCAGCTGTGGTAGATTGTGCAGTCATGTTGGTTAGGGAAAAAAACATGTAATGGAAAAAATAACAATATTTTATTCTATCAGATTATTAATAATGTTTTATCTAAGCACATATGTATATTTATAATATCAGTAGATATAATCACAGGTAAATTCAGTGTGAGAGTAAACAAAGCCTAAACTCAAAGAGATTTCTCACTCTCTATCTTTGCACTCTGAGCGAGCTGAGTTGAGTCAGTGAGTGAATCTACTGAACTTCAGAGCTGTGTGTGTCTCATGTGGACGGCTCATTGGCAGTTTGGGGCTTTGACCTTGCTCCATTATTCCTTTTGGAGATCTGAACCCATCTCTATGACTGTCTCCCTCACACACAGCAGTGACACTGGAACAAAGCATCTCCACCTTCTTTACTGGACTTTACTTCTCCTGAGAGCTTAAACTTTTTTTTTCAGAGGTGAAAACATTGGGTTGGGTTGGGCCTCGTTGTTTGGATGGATTTGAGGTCTGATGATGTCTGTTGAAGAAATGTGATGAAGCTTCGCCAAATCTCCCTGATAAATACACAAACTGTGTCTGCTGCACAATCTAGTTCTCTATTTCAGGCATGTGGGTCACACTTTAATGAAGCAGCACGACTGCACACCTTAATGAGGACTCAGAAAACTCACTGTCACAAAGTTGTGTTCTTGTGTTTCAGCCTGTAATGTGACAGCAGTTACAAGTAAAAATAGCCTGCTCAGCACTTGAGGATGAGTTTAGGGATCAGTTCCTTACTTTTCATATTTCAGGTGCAGTGGTTCTCATCTTCTGTATTACTTATACATAATAAATAGTCATTTGTGAGCCTGAACAGATACAAACTGATTTGAAGTGAGTAATAGTAATAATATTCACACTAGCTCTGCTTTCACAACAAACGACCTCAGTGTTTTGTTGCCACTGCTACGGCACAGTTCATTCTGGTTTATCAGAGTCTGGGAGGTATTTTCAAGGTGTTTTAATTAGTAGTGTTAATGTTGTGTGTGTCTATAGATGTCTACAGTGGGTAATTGTCCTGTGCACCAGGTGAAGACGTGTCGTCAGATAACCCGCCTGACCTCCACACACTGATTTTTTTTTTTTTTTTTTTTTAGCCTCTCCCTCCCTCACGTCTCCTCTGGTTATAAATTATCTCAGTTGTCTTTTTCTAACAGTGAGAGGAAAGGCTCACTTAGTAGCAGTGATTCATTAGCTGTTACCATGATGCTGCCATGTGACTAACAGAGGTGCCAGTCACGGTGAAAACACACACTCAGCAAAGAGGAAAGAGGAACTGCATGATTTAGCTTTTAGCATGGCTGCTCACTAACAGAGAGGCAACATAACTAATGCAATAGTTCCCATGATTTCAGTGATACATCAGCACCACTGCCTACGCATCTGGGAGGAGGTGAACAAGAATTTAGTAGTAAACAGATGGCACTTATTGTGTTGATTATTTTACCTCAATACAACTTAGGGGTCAACCGATTATCAGCATGGCCAATAATATTGGCCGATATTTTGCATTTACCATAATCAGCACCAGACTTTTTTTTCTCTGATAAAATAAATGTATTTTAAAAGATGCAGCCATCTCTCTGTCTGAAGTCACCAGTCCCGACTGTGGAACAATGTCCCACCCACAGCCCCACGGAACCAAGATCTGTGTTATTCTGCAAAAATTGAAGTTTTTTTTTTTTTTTTTTTAATCACTCAGTGATTCTCAGTGTACAAAAAACTGTATTAAGTCTAATTCCAGGAGTGTTATTCTAAATTTTGACATCAAAATTTCCATTTTTAATGCAAATGAATATTGGTTCTAAATAATTCTAATCAGGTTCTTTGATTACTAATAATCAGTATCGGTATGGGCCCTGAAAAAACCATGTCGGTCGATCCCTAATATAAGCCTCACTGTTACCTGGAGTGGTCCTTGTCATTGTTCCAACATAGAAATGTAATTGTGTCCTGTGTGATATATGACCAGCAGGCTTCTTTAACATTAGTGTTCAGAGTCCTGGTCTGACTCACTCTAATGAACAGAGGGGTAGATGGTGTATAAAACGCTGAGTCACTGTAGAGATGAGTGAATGATCCCTCTTTGTAAATTTGGTTGTACTTAATTTGATTACAGCCTCATGGAAGTAACTGTGTCGAGCTGTTTGTGTGGCAGTCACAATAATGTGAGTTCTATGAGGTTATGACTGTCCTGTTGGCCATTCCTCTTCTGTTTTATCTCTAGAACACCTCAGTTTCTTTCTTCCCGGAGGCAGATGGCCAAGACTGGACAAAGGACTAGGCCTCCAGTTGAGTTGTGCTGACTAATGTGGGCAGCCTTAATGACTGTGAATCTGTGGTTTTCCAGGAAGAAATGTGATGTGGGCTGTTATCAGAATAACTGCTCCAACAATGCAGCTGTTCTTACAGCTGAAGAAGTTCATAACCCTGGAGCCTGAGAAACCGGCAGTCTGACTGACTCCATCTTGTCTCTTTACAGAGCTTAGACTTCGTCCACAAAGACCTCTTCAGTTTGTTGACCAGGCCTGGCTGGTTGCTCCCTCACTGTCCTAACGGTGTCCAGCACTGAGCTGAAGGAAAGCTGCAGGTCTAGCTCCAAAATGAATGGTCGACTGTCATGACACAGGACAGTGTGCCATGTTGAGCATGCACCTGTTAGTGTCCCAGGTTATTCAAACGATGTCATATCAGGCATAATCAAAAGATCATATTGTGACACAGCTTCTTTGCACAGGTGTGTTGACCTTGTGTCGTTGAACGTGCTCCTGACCTCTGGGACACACTCCAGCACTGATATGAAACTCTGATTGCTTCCCTTTGACACTTTTACAGACCTCTGAGGCCTTGGCCTTGACCCTGCAGCCATGCTGTAGTTCACCCCAGCAGCTTTTTGTGTACTGACAGGGGTCTCCATGGAGGCAACGCACATGGCAACAACATTTGCCGGCGAATATTTGGCATCAAAACCATTCATACCAGTGGCGATGCGAATACGCAGATGTGACAATTCCAAACCATAACCATTTGTGTCGGGTGGTTCTTTGCCTCAACGTAAAACTGTATGTCGCACACCTAGCCTGCTCGTTGGTTTGTTTACATTGTTACAGTGTCATCTTGCTACCTACTACATCAAAAAGAGCAACTCACTATCCTGATAGTTGAGCTGTTCAGCACACATTGCCCATCATTTTGTTGTCTTTGTAATGTTTGTGTCCCTTGTCAAACACGACCAGGTGGTGAGAGACACAGGTGATGAGTAGTTCTGCCATTGTTGCCATGGTGTTTTGTGAGGTTGTGACGTACCTCCTTTCCACGTAACAAGATTGGTTGCATTCAGAAAAATCAAACTTACTCCGAAAAAAAGAACATTATGTCACATTTTCGCTGCGAAACATTTGCTGTCTGTGTGAAAGGACTCATCGATGTGTGAATTACCCACACGAAAAATACATCCCTGCTGAGTAAGGGCCTTTATTCTGCACACTTAATGCCCTTACACACCAGGGACGTGACGAATAAAAGACACGGAATTGCGAAATATTCGGCGGCGAATATTTCACAATTCTGTCTGATCACTGTCTGATCACTGGCCTGACAGCCGAGCTGTCCGGCAATGCTTCACCTCACACCGTCCTTCATTTCATTGTCTTTATAAAGTGTGTGTTCCTCATCAAACAAGACAAGTGAGAGACATAGGTTGTTGACATTGTTGTCATGGTGTTGTGATGCGCCTCCTTTTCACGCTACACGACTGACTGATGCATTTATTCGCCGGGCAAAAGCTCAGAAAAATTGGATCATGTGGAGGTGATGGAGACAACTTCAGCTTTGTTCATGAGGTGAAAGAGAATCATGACTTCATGGACCATTACTGTGATAAACCAGGCCAGATGGATGCGAGGTGTCATTCAACACTGCGCGATGACAGACCATGTGCATCGTGAATTAGAATTTTAAGTTCTTCAATTATTAATGAGCGCAGCCAAGTCTGTGGTCATCTCAGTGGAAAGAAACACAGATGTCCAGTGTTTCTGTGATGAAGTGATACACAGTCTGATATTTATGGTTGAACCCATTATTACTAAGTGAAGAAGAGCAGGACGAGAACGGGTTGATACTGTATCATAAAAAACAGATGACAGCTAAGGTATAGCTTGCATATATGTTCCCTCACACACACACACACACACACACACACACTGACACACACACAGCATGGAATTCTAGCACAAATGGCCCCCTATGGGTTGGTTATAAAGGGGTGATGTCATGTCTGTGATGGAGACTGTGTCCCTTTACCACTGATCCATTTCTTATTCAGCTGTCCCCATTAATACAAAGACAGAGAGACAGAGAGAGAGAGAGAGAGAGAGACAAAGACAAAGCACGCTTGAATGTTTTGTTGTTGTTATTATTATTATTATTATTATATCTACCATTAAAATGTATTCTTAGTCAAATGTGCATTGGCCCGAATTGTGGCTATTTGAACATATAAAATGGTGCTGATCTCCTTTCACACTATGAAGCATCTAATTTACATTTCAGTGCGTATTAGTTATTATCTTCTTCAGTGTCTCATCAGTTGTCGAGACGTCTGTTTTGGATGGTGGCCAGTTTCTCAGGTCAGGAGATCACAGTCAATTTGTCTGCTCGTCTCTGAGCTGACAGGAGCTCATCCTCCTTGTTTGCAAGCGAATTGGGTGGACTCGGTGCAATCAGCTGCATGTACGCATGTGTGTGTCGCAGCCACATGACTCTTTAACCACTCTGGCTTCTCTGCGATCGCACAGATGTGGGGGTTTTGGTGGGGGCCGTGGGGGGAGGGGAGGAGAGGGGACCCTGCGGATCGAAGGGGGCACACACTGGGAAATGGCTTCCATGCATTTAGTATTTCCTCAGTGAGGCTGGTCCGGTGTGGTGCTGCAGCAGCGTTGTCATGCTGCAAGGAGGGGGTGGAGGCGCTGGGTAATGCAGACACAATGGGCTAAGGCAAACATTAGGAGTGAGACAAAGAACACTCCACTCAGGTCACAGGGGGCAACTTTTCCCATTATCTGAGGGAAGTGTTCTTAACTGAGAGACTTTTTAAAGCGATGAGCAAATTAGGGGCTGTGCTGAGTTGCTGGTGTGCACCAGGTCATGATCAAAGCATGGAGAGTGTGTGTGTGTTTACAGAGGAACGCTGTAAAGCAGAGGACAGCAGTCACAACACAACATGGGGCTGGCTTCGCACTGAGCATGCTATCATGACCGTGTTATCATTGTCACAGCCAGGGCTTTTACTCATGGGAAGCAGAGGATAACTTCTGTCTCATCTACATTAAAAACACCATGAATGCCATATGTCATAGGGTCAGCTGAGGGCCTCTGCGCCATATGCATCCACTTCTGTTTTCAGATGAGCCAGAATACAGTCGTGCTATCGTTGCATTCAAGATCACAGTCGAGGCTTTGTTCTGGTTTGTCCTGCACCATAATTATCTACAGTTGTTTCAACTGAATAACCATTTAGATTCTCTCTGGAAAGATCATTGCTATTGTTGTATTATATCATGTTGAATTATAAATGTAGCTGTGTTTTTATTGGTAATGAGATAATGGCAGGTTTTCATTTTCAAGTGTCAGGCAGCACAGAATAGATTGTCTACAACCAGTTATTATATATCAACAATTAATCTTCCTTTTGTTTTTTTTTTCTAGTTCAGTAATCTCATCATTTACTGGGTAACATCAGAAAATTTAAAAATGTCTTAAATATTCTCCATTTGATGTCTTCAAACTGCAAATCTGTTCAATTTACAGATATAAAACAGAGAAGCAGGAAAATGGTACATTCAGTATATTTTTTTATTAAAATGATGAATTAATGATCAAAACAGATGAATTTAGTGTCGACTGACTGATCTGTTATTGGATGGATTGTTTTATTCTCTGTAAGCCATGTCAGAGTTCACACAAAGAGGAGCTCTGAGCATTAACTAAATAGTCTGTCAAGTTGTGCTTGAATTTATTACTTGAAAACAAGGCGTCAATTACATGGTAATTACAGGCCGGTGAAGCTGCTGGCCGACTGCGAGGCACGCAGTAAACACACAGTTTACTTTAAACAGCACAATTATTCACTCGGAACCAAAACAGGAAAAAAAAAATCCACCAATAAGAGGAAAAAACAGGGAGCAAACGTAGATCAACTCTCAAGTGAATGTCTGGATTCACATGTGGCCGTCCAACTGTGTGTGCTTTTTTTGTCCGAAATCCTATGCGTGTTTGTGTGACTGAAGGGCCATTATGGGACAGGCTTTTAAGGGAGATCTGGGAAGTGGAAACCTAATACTGCCTGACTGCTGCTCTTATGTACATGAACCCCACAGCTGCTGGAGAGAGAGAGGGACAAGGGAGAGAAAAGGGGATGGACGGGCGAGGGGGGGTGGATGAGAGAGTGGTGCTCAGTAATTAGTTGTCTGGTTTTGTATTGACCAGTCTGGTGCTGAAACCTTAGGGACTGTTAAATTTGCCATTGAAACTGAAAGGATTATGCGCCCAAAAGAAATTAAACGGGAGCAATGAATAGATCACGGGCCTCACGGCGGAGCTGCAGTTTTTTTTTTTTCCCCCTTCCCCCGGCTTTCACTCCTCCTCCATTAGACAAGGTTGTATTTTTCTTGCCAAAACTATTGTTTTGCACATTGAAAGTAAATTGAAAAATACACCACAGGGTCGTGACAGTTTTATGTCATGATAATGATAGCCCATTCTCAAGCTGACCCATTAACAAAGCCATACACTTATTTGCCCTTTGCTGACTGTCAGATCTGGAGCGCCGGAGTGTGTTTATTAAACAAAGACCAAATCCAAAATCATTTCCGCATGTTAGCCGTTGAAGGGTGCGATGTTGTGAGGGTGTAATGAAATCTCCTTGAATGTAGACGTGGTGATTGCAGGCAGGAATTGATGTCTCCTGCCCCGGCTGTCCGGAGGGAGGAGAGATCTGTGTTTGTGTTTACTCCTGCTGGACTGGCAGGACGTACAGTGGGCCCAGTCAGGAGGGAGCAGCCTCCACATGCCTGCAGAGGCTGTTAGGGCTGCCCCCAGTAAACACTACTCGTCATACAGCCATTATGTTCATTTCATTAATCCAAATTAGAAAATTAGCCTGCTTTTTTTCAGTAAGTGCTGGAAGTTTGCCCTCGGCAGGCGCTGTCGATTCCTGTCACAACTGGCGGGGGCAGGATGTGCTCATCAGTCTGAAGGGGTGGTGTCGGTGAGGCTACAGTCGAACTATGGTACGGTCCGCTTGTTATGTGAATGTGGCCAGACCAGGTAAACATGACGTAACCACATGTCTTTTTTTGGTCAGTCGCTATGGAAACATGATGATTTGTCAGAGGTGCATCACGGACAAGAGTGAGAATGAATGTGTGTGAACACAGGTTAAGGATAAAAGTAATGCCTACATTTCTTTCATTAGGTTCTGTGCAGTTTGAGAAGTTGTTGAGACACAGTGGATACTGGAAAGTTTGAAGTGAACCTGTTTTTAACAAGTGACATTCTGTTTTCTGATTTTTATCCTGATATCGAATGAGTATCGAGGACCGTGGAAATTCACTGGCAGCAAGCCTAATCCAAGTATACAGAGAATTAGTTGAGAATATTATAAGTAGCACTGTTAACACTGCAGAGAAACACTACACTGTAACAATGAGCATGTAAAATATATATTTCCCATGCACACACAGTCAGTGCGGGGGCCGTGCTCTAATATTAGCCTGCTGGCATGATCCAAATGATATTGTGGATCAGTTTGAAGATGAATGGATAAATATTTGAGTTTGCCTTCTCAGCTGCTCATGATGATGTCACACTATGACATCAGTGTGTGTTTTTGGTACATGAGGTAGAGTGTCCCCTCAGAGCCGTCGGAGTCCTGTTGCTATGGCTCTTCATCATCCTCTCTCTGTCCTGTTTATTCTTTTGTTAATGAACAAATGAAGTTAGTTGAAGTCAGGATGATTTGTAGCCACGCAGTTTGATTTTTGTTTTCTGCACTTTAATGTGACTCTTACGAGACAAAGCTACAAAGTGCGTTGTGTTTCTCCCATCAGGTCAGATTGTCATCCCTGTCCCTCTGTCTCAGTGTCTGTAAGAGGTGTAGGGACAGACAGAGTCAGCCTCAGACCAAACTGTAACACAACCCCGCCCCCTGTAATGACTTCTAGCATGTGTAAAGCAGGCCAGTGCTTCGGGGAAAGTTTTAAAAAGGTGGCCGTAATACGAAGGATCTCCTGCTCAGCCGAGTTAAGATTAGCCTCCATCTGCATCGTGGGTTTGAACCTGCTGAACCGTGAGCCTCCAGCGGATCTCATGGATGATAGAGGGGTGATGTCATGTTCTCTCTCACTGTTTGTGTAGCTGGCAGAGGCCGGTGTGCTGCTGGAGAGGGCTGCACACTGTGACTCAGTCAGAACCAGAACAGTACAGTGGGACCACGTCCAGAGATCAGGATAAAATCAAGTCTCCTTTATTGAAGCCTGATGCCACAGAAACACATGCCGTTGTTGTTGTCGTCATCACTATGTGAAATCTCGTACCGACGTTTTATCTCTTGAATCTTTAATGCAGGGTTTCGTGTAACTTTTTGGTCTGGACAGAAGTGGGTGCTGTTTGTAGATAATATACACAGCCGGGTCCAGATTCTTCTTTGTGATTAGCACAGTGTAAATAGAGGAGGGCCCGTGCACAGGTGGCTGCTGCTGACTGATGTCTGCATGCAGAAAATAAATCGCTGTCATAATATAACAGACAGAGAGAAATGAGTGTTCTTTTAACCATATCAGGATGTATAATACGATAAAGATGTGGACACTGTAAACCTAAGGAGGCTTCGGTGATCTTGATAAATATCACCAGAGTGCTTTAAGACTCTGATTGGGTCTTTCTAAACTAAAACATGTGTATACACATCTGGCTGTGCTGCAGTGATCAGTTGTGACACATTTTATACTGGAGACCACAGCAGTGGTGTGCATGAGCCTGGAGCTGGTCCCACAGACAGAGGAGTGAGCACAGAGGGAAAGTGAGCAGAGAGTGAACGCTGGAGAGTTTGGACTCTGGCTGAATTGACATTAATGCAGTTAACTTGCACATGGGAAAGTTAGAATTAAATCAGCGTGTGCACTGTTACCTTCCTCTGGCGGTTCTGTGGCAGAGCTGGGAGTGGAGTTTGTGTGATTACTGCACTGCGGCGACATTACAGCTGATCTGGACTGTTTGTTTTACAAAGCTTGTGGAGCAGTGATTTTAAATTCATGTTCCTGGTAGTGAATATATTCTGAATGTGAGTGGCTCCCCCTGCATTTCTCTCTCTGCTATTTAACTATACTCTTATTCCATTCACTGCAGTGTGAAAAGACTCTAGATATCCTGTTTTTGTAATTTAATCCAGGGCGACATATTCTCACTGACACTTTGCAGCCCAGTGTTATCAGTTATAAAAATAACCAGGAGGAACAAAAGAAGCACAGATGATTTAAAGCAGAATGACTATCAGGCCTTTAATATTTGTCGAAATACATCAGTTCAATTCTGCACGTGTGCTTTGTGTCAGTGTTGTTAAAGAAGGATAACATTAAAGCTGATATTTCATCAAATCTCTGACTCTAAATGTAAATGAAGGTGAAAGTGTCTGATTCAGACTGAATGTGGTGTTTATGTAAAAATGTCCCTTCATGTTGTTCGACTGTAGATGCTGCAGTCGTCAGGCCTCCTGCTGCTAACCCACAGTTAGACACCTAGCTGACCAGGGTGTGTGTTTGGGGGGGGGTCTCTGCCTCCCCTCCCCTCATGGTAATAGATGGCCTCACCACCCTGGGTGTGAATCCATGTTTAAACAGTCAGACAGGACTGGGCCGAGCAGCGCAGGGGGACAATGGGAGTGTGTGACACTGTGTCAGTATGAAACACATGTGTGAGAGTGTGAGGGCACGGTGGTTAACGCTGCTGCAGGCTTCAGGTGGCAGAGAGGGGACACGTCCAGGGTATGCAGACTTGTGCTGTTGTGTGTGGTGGTTGTGGCGTGTGTGTGTGTGTGTGTGCATCACATTCATGGTCGTCTCCATGCTTCCTGCTGTTTGTCTTTCAGGACAAGCCCTTTGTCTGACTTAAACCTTCAGACAGAGGGGCTGCACCGTTGCTTGCAGAGCTGTTCGTTTGTGTGTGTGTGTGTGTGTGTGTGTGTGTGTGTGTGTGTGTGTCCACTCGTGATAAAACATCTTTACATTTGTAAATGTATTTTCATTCATAAGCTGCTGGGCTGACAGCAGTATTGTCCTTGGGTGGGTTTGAATATATCTGTGTGTGTGTGTGTGTGTGTGTGTGTTGACTTTTCCCTTAATTATTATAATATCTAAATCTTCTTATGATGCCAGTGGTCCTGTCATTGGCCATGGGGGGGGGGCTGTGTGTCCTGGCTTATGTGTGTTTTCTGCCTCTGTCTTATCTGTGCGATGGCTGCCTGGGACAAGGATCCTGCTTGTTTTTTTTTTTTTTTCCTTTAGCATATTCCACATTCATATGGAAATGGGGGGCAGAGGGGAGGGGGCAGGGAGTCTCACATCAACTTGATCTGGCCATGAATAGCTGCCAGTGTTTGGACTGACCCGGAGCCGGCTTAAAGCCACTGCTCAGCCTCTGGCCTCAGACCACAGAGCTGAGAACCAACAACATTTTCAACACACACACACACACACACATGCACACACACACACTCTCTCTCTCTGCATCCTCATGAACATACGCTTATACACTGAAGATGAAAAAACAGATGCTCATAATTGCACTCACACAATTAGATACACTTGAGCACCTGGGAACAGTGAGCACCATCTCACTCTCTCTGGCTTCACACACACACACACACACACACACACACACACTGAGTGAGGATAAATCCCAGGGAGACAGCACGACTGCAGCATGCTCGTCTATTTTTTCTTCTCTTAAATCTTCTCCTTTTATTTTCCTCCTCCTGGTGAAGGAGCACCGATGTCTTCACTCCTTCATCAGAGGAGGAGTTTATCTTTTAGCTTTAATTCATGTTGTTGTTTTATTTGCAACACATTCAATGCAGAAATAATGAAGTGCATACATTTTAAAGAACACTTCATTTATCTCATTACAGTCCACAGTTAGATTTAACTCTTATTAATTAATGATTCATCTGCATTCGAGCTCAAAGGAGCAACAATAAGTAATGACAGAATGAATATGTTTTGTTTTTTATTAGTGGCTGCAATTAAAATAAAAATCCACATATTAGTGTAAAATAAATATGTTTAATTTTAAAAATGCAAACATAAAAAAACAAAGCTTGAATCTGTTGCAGTAGTGTGTGAATTGAAAGTCTTCCAGCACACACAGGCCTCGGCCGGATTATCATGGTTTGCTTTTGCTCTGCTGTCGGTGAATTAATATTGTATTTGAGGAGCTTTGTTTCTAATACATTTTTAGTGCCGTTCTCCTCCTGAGCGGCTCTCACACAACGGGCCTCCAGACCGGGGCTGCTGTCGGTCGGACCTCTGCACCGGCTGGATCTAGCAGCAGGGATCCATCAGAGGAGATTTGTCTCGGTGGATCTGCTGGTTTTGTCCTGCAGGATTATAGAGCCCACCACCAGCCAAACTCAGGCCGGCCCTGAGCTCCTGGAAGTGTGTCTGGAGTTTCAATGGATCCTACAACATCAGCCTTTTGTCTTTCTTTGTGTCCAAACATCTCACACTAATCTCTGGAATCTGACTCTGACCACTGATCCACACTTTTTATTTTTACATTTAGAAAATACAAAAACATGATGAAAATTCAATTCAAAATAGATCATTTGAAAAAGGAAAACTGGCTTTTTTATATTTAGTTTAATTTAGTACCAAACTGCTCTTTAAAAATCTGACAGAGAATAAAATGTTTTTTTTTACTTAAGATTTTTTTGTAACATTTGAACATTTAAATACATGTTTTACATTTCCATACAAATATTTTTAATAATGTAATTTCTTTTGAATATTAACACACAGATATATTTTTTAACAATCTTAAATTTTCATTATATTTACATTTGACATTTTCATCATCAGTGGTTGAATTCAGTTGCAGAGTCACAGGCAGGAGGCTATAAAAAGAGCAGTGTGTTGCAGGAGGGCCTCAGTGTGTGTGTGCTGTTTTGTTTCTCCATTAGCGCCCATTCAAGAGACGATGAGTTAGAGAAGCAGACGACGTGCTTGTTAACACAGGGCATTAGTGAATCAGTGTGTGTCTTTGTGAGGGAGGGGACGCTCCTCTGGTGTTATGACGGGAGTCTTTCACCGACAATACACTCCCCTCCAACACCACAAGTGTCCAGCCACTGAATGGAGGAGGATTTGTTGCCCTACACCTAATTAAACGCAGCGTTGAGGAGCAGTTATAGTCAGGGACCCTTTGTTCTGAAGCACCTTGGACAGCTTTAAGTTGGTGGTGTGTGTGTGTGTGTGTGTGTGTGTGATGTCCAGATAAACACACACTGATCACAGCACTTCACTGTGATCTGCAGTGTGTTTGATGCTGTTCTTCATATTTCACACACATTTCTTCTCAGGACGATCACAGTCCTTATTAAAAGTGTCCCATCTCATTATTCTCTCTAATAAATCCCCACAGTTAAAAGGTGAGTTGTTGTTATTGTTGTTGTATTTGTAGTCAGGTGGTGTGTGCTGGATGATGTGGTGAAGATGTGTGAGACCTGCTCAGCTCTGTAGGCTGTGAGCAGGGCCAACTCCGGGGGGGCTCAGGAGATTATGATGCTCTCTGAGCTTTGTGCAGCAGCCTATGGGTTTGACCTGAGGGAAGGAGACGGTGCCCCGGAGAGGGGCCAGCACGTCATGAGTAATGGTGTCTGGTTAGTTCAGCTCACAGCCTTTGTGTGTGTGTGTGGGTGTGTGTGTGTGTCAAAGAGGTTATGCAGTGTCACACTGGTGTGGTGACGTCCTGAGATCACAAATGCTTTTTATTTAAAAAAATCTATTTTTATCTCTATCTATCTTTTATAGATAGATAGATAGATAGATAGATAGATAGATAGATAGATAGATAGATAGATAGATAGATAGTCATACGGTTTGCTGGCTGCTCAGTCTGCATTCAGACAGACAGTGTTGGGATGAGTTGAGAGATGAAAGTCCTCATCCCTCGCTCAGTCACACACACTTGTATTTGTGAGCATGGCTGCCTGGTAATGATGCATGTGTGTGTGTGCGTGTGTGTGCTGCTGACTGGGTTGTGTCTGTCGGTCGGGCAGAGCAGAGCAGAGCAGAGCAGACGTTGGTGGAGCTGTGCTCGGCGTTGGCCTGCCACTGTCTCCAGGCAGGTTGATGGTGATAATGGGATGCTGCTTTACTTGTGTGTGTGTGTCCCAGGGTACATCTGCCAGAGCTGTTGTCTGAGGGTGTGTGTGTGTTTCTGTGCATGTGTGTGTGTGTGTGTGTGTATGTGAGGTGCAGAGACGCTGAGTGCTGAAATGAAATCCAACACTGCTTTTCTTTTCTTTTCTTTTTTTTTTTTTTTCTTTTTTCCTCGTCATGTCTTGTGGTCTGAGTTCAGCAGGCCTCTGCAGGGCTTCAAATTAAAAGTCTGATTTTATTTTACACACAAACACAATTTTAAGACTTTAAATAAAATGTCAAATCTTTCCTGGTGCTGGTGTGTAACCTGAGACATGAAGGTTGAGTGTGTGTCTGTCCCTGTCAGAGGGTTATATACTTCAGATGAGACACCCCCCCACACACACACACACACTCCCCAGCCCCCATCTCCACCATTGTTCCTGCATAAAATAAGCCGGCTCTATATTCATCATGCTGCTGATTTTCTTTTCTTTTTTTTTTTTTTTTCTTTTTTCTCTTTAAATTATCTAAATAATATTTGGTAGATTTTAGGATCCACCTTCATTTGTATGTATTTTCTTT
Source organism: Caranx ignobilis (assembly GCA_021432705.1). Lineage (NCBI taxonomy): Eukaryota > Metazoa > Chordata > Actinopteri > Carangiformes > Carangidae > Caranx > Caranx ignobilis. The sequence continues at coordinate 2,738,280 of MU269980.1, forward strand.
TTTAAGCATCAACAGTAAATGATGGTAAATTATAAGAATCTAACTCAATCATGTTGAGATTCGTAACGTTTTTATCTTTTAAATTCAATTGTAAAACAGAAATAAAAAAATTGTGCTTCTATAATGAATTTTTCTGACACAATAATTCAGCAGCTGCAGGTTTGTTTAGATCGGACCATTTTTCTGAATTATCACTTCACTCATTCTGAACTGAGTGAATTGAAAAGCTTCTAATTAAATGTGTGACATGTGTAGTGGAAGCGGAGCGTTTGTGTTTTAATCCCGTATTTTCACATGAGCCCAGGAGTGGGGCTCCTGCTGGACCTGTGGTTGGAGGAGCAGTGGCCCAGTGGCTGTGGGCTGTGGTGGTGCAGGCCTGCTCAGTGTGGGAGCAGCTTTAATTGTTGCATGGACACAATGCTTTTGCCTTCTTACTTCACTGGTTCCTTTGCTTTCCTTCCTCTGCCTTTGAATTTGCTCATTTTTCTGTCCTGTATTGTTCCCTCCTGCTCTCTGATTGGTCCATGCATAGCAACTTGTAACATGGAGCATGAAGGCTGAAGCTGCACACTTGGTTTTCTTCAAATGTATTTACCAGCACGTATTTACTGTTAGTTTTTCATTCTGGTCTTTATTTTGAACACAACTTCAAATATCACAATTTATTATAATGAATGTATCAGATATATTTGAAGCTTTTTTGTCAAAATATAAAAAACAATATTCTCCAGATAAGACAGGGGTCAAATACTGATTTTTAAGTGTTTATTAATGAGACTCTGTACATGTACTACATTTGACATTGAACATTTAATAACATATAAATGAAAAATAAACAAAGAAAAGAGAATGAAGTGGGCGACATCATAAAATTATAATGTCTGTGAATCATATTCATGACAAATAGTCACTGAATCTGTGACCACCTCCCTGATTGAACAATATTGATATGTTGACATTGATCCTTTCACCTTTTACTAAAACTGTCAGTGACGCCCCCCCCACCCCCCACCCCCACTATTGCCCTGACACATGCATCTATGCAGGAGCATTTAATACAGCAGGTCAATATGCAAACACACACACAAACACACACACACACACACACACACTCATGTGAATGTAAAGTGTGTGTTTATAATTTCAGTGAAAAGTGGATCTCAGTGATTGTTGAAATGATGTCATACACACACTCATATATATGTATATATATTTTAAATATGATCAAATAACCCAGTTCTTTCATTTTAATTCTGTATTTTTTCAAAATGATATAAATGTAATTTAACCAGCAGCTTTTAGCTTTTTTTCTATTTGAGGGTGGATTTAATGAGGGTGTAGATTTATTTTAAAAGTCAAATAAATGAATTTAAAAATGTGCATTTGCTGATAATGTCAGTTACTCATTTGTTTATTCATTATTGACTCAAACATAGATTTTATTACACTTGAACCTGGTCTTAGTCTTTGTATGAATGTGTTTAGTCAACATAGAAAACATCAAACATGAGCAATAAATTCCAACTGACTATGAAATCTAACACACCTAATTCAGCATCAGGATATTAGACCACATTCAAATCCAGTTAAACAGGAATTATTAAAGGCAAAAAAAAAAAAAAAAAAAAAAAAAAAATGTTTTTTTAACCAAGTGCCACATTTAGAACTAGTGATAAAAGGAGTGAGCAGTGGGCCCAGAACACTGACTGGAGGAGAGAGGGGGAAATGCTTGCTAAGCTATCCGTTTCACACACACAGGGACAGAAGGTTCGATATTCATTCGATCGATGAATGAAAAGGCACAATGGCAAAATTGGACGGGCTCCTTTTCAAATCCACGTCTCCAATGTCCCCCCGCCACCCCTCCACAGTCTGCAGTCGATGGGCGGCTGGTGTGGCAGGCAGAGAGAGAAAGAGAGAGAGAGGAGAGCAAGGGTTACATCAAGGCTGCTCCCTGGACCGTGCAAACAAGTCTAGACCAGTGACCTGTTCAATGGCTCCTTTTGAGGAGCGGGGCAAGTTCGGTCAGAGCGAGGAGAAAGGCAGGAACAGCCTCTTTTCACTGCTGAAGCAGCTCACAGCTCGCGATCGACAGGAGGTAAGGAGGGCCGGGAGGGCAGGCATCTGCTTCCATGGTTACGGGCCGGGTATGGGGACCCTACTATTGAGGAAGCCCCGTTCTCATGCTCCCACAGAGGCAATGTCACGCATTTTAAAAATGCGTCAGGCCGGGGCGAGGACCACATCCACCAGCGGCAGAGTTGCTCTTTGAGGGAGGAAATAAAATGATAGCATGTCAGTTTGAGGAGGGGGGAGAAAAAAAGAGTAGGGGGAAAGCTTTAGGATGGGAGGGTAAACATGTGCTGAGGAAGAAAGAAAGAAACGCATCACATGATCTCAGCAAATCCTAATTCAAAGTGTGATTTTTTTTTCTTTCCCGAGGAGCCGCGGTGATGTGAAATGTGCAGGGTGCAGATTTTGTGTTGCTGCTGTGTGAAATGGTATTGTTCTGTGGAAGTCAGCGGCTCAGATGATTTATTCTTTGTGGGAGCAAAGGTCAAGGTTTATATGGTGAACTCCTTTGTTGAGAGGCAGAGATATCATCTTAATGAGGGCTCTCCCCGACCAGCAGCTTTCATATCTGAGGCATAAAAAGAGAAGGAAGGAACACGTTTTATTTCTTCACAGGGATTTATTCTTCATGTTTATTATTTTTAATAATGTCAGTGGTTACAGGCAGATCACTGTTACGCTGTGTGTGTGTGTGGGGGGGGGGGGGGGGTTGAATCGAAAGTCTGTGGAATGTGAGGAGTTGTATCTCTGTTTGTTTGTTGATTTGTTTGTGTTTGGGCACAAGCTGTGTGTGTGTATGTGTGTGTGTGTGTGTGCGCTGAGATGAATGGATGCTTTGGGCTTTTCTTGGTTGAAGGAGGGTTGTGTTGGAACGTTGAATTTGGTCATGCAGCTGACGCTTTACCCCCCAACACACTCCAAACAGAGCGGACAGATGGCCGGCCCTCAGGAAGGGCTCGGGGCGTTGGATTTGCTCTCAGACCGTGGGAAAGTCTTTGGCTGACTTCACCTGCTTAGGGATCTGATGTGACTGGATTAAATGCCAATGAAAGAAGAGAGAAATGTGCAGCACGGTGCAGCAGGCTTTGTCCACATGCAGACATGTCCTCTTGTCTTGTTGAAGAGAGAAAAACGGGGAAAAGCGAGATGCCTAAAAAATCATTTATTATTCGATTTTTTTTTTCTAAGCGGCAAACATGTAAGATATTATATGTGTGTGTGTGTGTGTGTGTGTGTGTGTGTGAGGGGAGACAGGGTGGATGGGTTCATTCTATTTTCTGCTTGTGTCTTTGTAATCCTAATTGGAAACACTTGATCCTCAGTTTGTTGGGACATTAGACATGATGTTTGGCCATCTCCCTCTCTGCTTTTGATTTTCTCTCTCTCTCGCTCACACAAACACACACACACACACACACACAATCACATACACACACACACACACACACACAGGCTATGTGCACACTTTGAGTTATTGTTGGTAAAATAGAATGAGGCTGTTTGTCATGCTTTCATCTGACTGATGCTCAGATAGACACACATACACACACACATACACACACACACACACTTCAAATTTGTTCTCATAAGAAACCGCGGGTCGTGCTTTTAATGGCCCATTAATTACCAATGTGGATTAGCTGCACTAAAACATTGTGTTTTGCTCCTTTGGCCTAGTGTCTGGATGTGCGTGCGTGTGTGTATAACTTTATGGTCTGTTACACATATTAAAGAAAAAAAAAAGATGATTCTTCCTCGTTTCACTCTGGCAGATCCGAGTGAAAAATACACAAAATATCTGTGTGCGCTGGCAGAAAACTGGTCACACAGTTGTGTGTGGTTGAGTCCTAACCACAGGGATCCCTGATTGTTGCTGCCCTCACTGGTGTAATCTCAGTGAAATACTCCACTGCAGTCTGACTACAAAAAGACATTATCTTCTATACAAGTAAGAGAGCATAAGAGTTCAATTTGGACACAAGTCAAGTGCTCTCCATCCAAGAAGTGTGTGTGTGTATTATGTGGAGGGGGCTGTGGTGAACTAATCAAATGAGGTTATATGTGGAGCAGTGGAATTAGAGTTTGACAAGAAATGTTAAGTTGACTCGGGAATGTAGAGTGGGGCAACACAGTCGTAGGTGTGTGGATGTTCCTGATTCCTGGGAGTGTGTGTGTGTGTGTGTGTGTGTGTGTGCGTGCGCAGTGAGGATTAGCTCATACATCATCTAATATCATATCTGATATTTAATTGCGCCAGAGCAGTGACACTGGTTCAAATCTCTCTTTTTTTTTCAAATCTCAATAACTGAGCAGAGAACTTTGTCATCTCTCTTCATCCTTGTCTCTAAAACACTATTGGCTAATTGGGTTACTAGAGCTCGTTCCCCATTCGCTCACACACTGTATATAAATACACACTCAGAGACATTTTGTGCTCTGGCCTCACTGACCTGTTCACATCATGGTTTATTTTTATAGTGGTAATTTGCTATTGGCCCAATGGTATGGTTCCAGAGGCCCACATCATTAATCATGGAGGGCATTACTGCAGTATAATTACACTTTCTCGCAGTGAACCGCCAACAACACTGGATGTGTGTGCTCCCTACCTCTGCCTATAGCACAAACAGCACATACACACTGTGGCGTGTTGAACAATGCAACAGCACAGGAGAGAACTGCAATACTACACAGCAGAGAGTAATAAGATATAATACACTCACAGAGAATGCAGCAGTCAATATTCTTCTTAACCACGTGTGAAGGCTGAGTGAGTCTCTTTAAGTGAAATGTGTTGGTGCCGATCGACACCGCAGGGACGTCCTCTCAAACGTCTTTTCAAGGTGTTTGTGAGAAGTTGAGACAATAGTTGACGATAATTGAAACTGCAAACACCCCGGGAAACAAATGAATGTGTGTGTGTGTAGGAGGTGTGGAGTGGAGGAATCATTGGCGATGGCTGTGTGTAACCTCTTTAAGATGATTATTCCACACAAAACGCACCCCTGGGGTGTGTGACACATTTGTGAATGAGCTCTTCCGCGGGATTTAACGGGTTAACAGCAGACAAAGGGAGCTGGGACCATGTAGCCCAGCAGGGGAGACCCCAGTGGAAACACCAGGCTGCCTTATAATCCCTGCTCTGTCCCATCCTGCCTGCTCACTGCACTGAGACATGTGTTCTGCAAGGCTCTGTGGCTTTGGGCTGAGATCGGCTACATGTTAGCTGCAGAATTACACACACACACACACACAACACAGGAATCATGCAGTTAACTGAATCTTATTTTCATCATCATCGTGATATGAACATGCACAATAAACACATCATAAAAGATTGCCTAAAATGAGATGAAGCAGGAGAGGGTACAATTAACACTGTGTTTAATTGATTGATTATTGATGTGCAAGTTGTAAAGTATGCTCCAAATGTGATTCTGCTCAGTGTTTGAGGGTACCTGTTAGCAGGGTGCCTGTTAAAGCAGAAAGACTCAGGAGCTGTATGGTTAATGTACACTTTAATATTTGCTTATTTATCACAGTGTCACAGTGTCACAGTGATGACACAACAGTGTCATCACACATTTTGCTCATCATGCAGGCCTAGTCAGCATGTGTCTGCTGGAGCTCCGGCAGAAAGAGCCCCCCAATTTGCAGCACATCTTTTATCAGTGTCTTACTTGGGTGGTCACAGTCTATAGCTTTCATCTGCTTTATGTGATGTCATCATTGTGTGCTTGTTTTAGAGAGATAAATCCAACAAGTTTTATTTAAGCCGACACTGGAGCTCTGCTTTAATACCAGCAAAATAGATAATATTTCATTTTACTTTATTACATTTATAGAGAAATATAGAAATGTTTTCATTCAGTGAAGGTCTGGAACAGTTCAGGTCAGTCTGTGCTGTGAGGTAGTAGAGAGTAACTTGTGAAACACAAATGAGCTCCTGCTGATTTCTCCAAAACATTTAATTGAGTCGTGTTCCAGTGAAACCTCAGATAATAAACAGTGGTTCAGTTATAAACCTTGTAATCTACACCTGCCATTTTTTAAGTGCTGGAAGTAAAAGCTTCTTTCAATGGGAAGTGTAGCTTACAGATATCAAAGATTATCCTGTGATTATTGGAAATAAATAGTTGCCATGAAGAAGAAATGCATGGTTATGACAATGTGAGAAAATCACAACAGGCAAGAGCAATTTTTTTTAGTAAAATAAAAATACATGATATAAACCTGCCTCTCATTCTGTTCTGGAGTTGAGGTGACCACAAGCTAAGAGGAAAGCTTACAGGTAACTCACCTGCTTTAGGGCTGTGTCTTTGCACAGGTTTGAGTCCAGCCTGTGGACTTTTTGCTGCATCTTCTTTGCTGTCTTTCTCTCTCAGCATGGCTGGAAAAGCATAAAGCACAAGCCTGGAAAATAGAAAAAGAATATATTTTTATCTCTTCTGCCTCCTCTCTGAGTGCTGATGAGAACATCCGGCTTTGTCTGCCATCATTCTGTTGGTGGTTTTGTCAGATGTCATCACAGTTATAAAACCATCATTTGATCCTAGGCAGTCCAGACACATTATAGGTTCTGATCCCATCATGTTCTGCACATGCTGCAAACATTTGCCTGTATTGGTTCCCTATGTTCAGAGTGGATGTTCAGTTGTCTTATAGTTCCCACTAACTTAACCAGCTAAGGTTTTTTTTTTCCCCACATAAACCAGTCAGAGTTCTGCTGAAACATTTCTGTGGTGGATCTTCTTCATAAAGATGAATCTAATACAGGTCAGTGTGTGTTGTTCCTCACCGAGCCTCTTCTTCTGCATGGCTACATTTGAACAATTCCAACAACTAAGCAGGAAGCCGTGTTTTTAAACTCTTCTTTTGTGGATAATTTGCAGTTAGAGGTCATTTGATGGTGCTGCGATGTGGACATCCTCAGGGTTCAGAGCAAGTCTCTGCAGCCACTCAGATAGTGCTTCCAAGTCAAATGAGCTAATGGTCATTTTCATCTGAAGGCAGCTGATTCTCCAGCAGGTCACCTGCTTTATCACCCACTGTCAGAGACACAGAGACTTTCCACCGTCGAGAACCCAACTGTGAGCATAAGGCGTCTGAGCTCCACCACCCATTAAAAAACCATCAAATATTAATTCACCTGCACTTGTTTATGAGTTTGGGTTTATTGACTGGTACCTCCTAATTGTGTCTGATTGTTTGGCGAGAGCCTAATTTACGTCTTCAATCTGCAGTCATTTCTCTAAAGCCATGCACTAATTTGTGTAATTTTGAGTGTTCTCCTTCCCATTGTGGGGCGATTGCTTTGATAATGAGAGGTTGTGCTGGAGCATTATCTTTGGGAAAGCATTTGGTCGGGACATGCTGAGAAAAGGTGTCATTATGGAAACCAGTTTCTCTGCCTCCTAAATGAGAATTCTTCCTTAATGTCAATTACAGCGCTCTCTTCTAGAGATAACCTGTGGAAAATGATTGGTGAACCTTTCTTCAGTTTCTTTGAGATTTACAGAGCAGTTGTGAAGATGTCAGATCGTCAAACAGTGGCAGAGACCTGTCTGGTAGTTCACTAACCTTCATGTAACTGTACTCTTGAAAAGGATTTTTTTTTTCTTTAAAGCCCCTACAAGAAAATTTACCTGGATATGCAAAAGTCTCTCATTTCTGCTGACGTCTCTGTGTGACCTACAGCAGTAAATGAAGACATCGGTGGGAAGATAAGCTGTTTCTAAATAGTGTAACTCTTTACCTTCAGGAGCAGTGGACGGGTCGGTCCACCTGATGATGAAACGATGTACGGCACTCAGATCGGAGGAGACGGCACATTTGACTCAATTAGCATTGAGTTGTTGCTACGCTAGCAAGTAAAAATATATTTTCGTCATGGCTGATATTGGGACAGGATCCACAAAGAGAGACCTACCGATTTTGTCCACAGGGGCGCCAAAATCAACACAAAATGAAAGTTCTTTGTAGGGGCTTTAAATTAGGGATCAACGGATAATATGGTATTTTCAGGACTGATACTGATCATTAGTAATCAAGGAAACTGATAACCAATATTTAGAACTGAAATTCATTTGCAGTAAAAATAAAATTTTGGTGTCAAAATTTAGAGTAACACACCTGAGATTAAAGTGAATACAGTATACTGTTAGTTTTTGTACACTGTAAAAATCTGTGATAAAAAGACCTTCAGTTTTTGTAGAATAACACAAACCTTGGTTCAGTGGGGCTGTGGGCGGGACACTGACACACAGTCAGGACTGGTGACTTCAGGCAAAAAGATGGCTGCATTGGAGCCTGTTAAAATACATTTATTTTATCGGTTATCGGAGGAAAAAAATACAGAATATAATAATAATAATCATTAGTTGACCCCGTCACAAAATGATAACACAAACTTTTGTGCGTCTGTCGGTGTTATTTCTGTGCAGCGCTCTGCTGTGTCATACTCCACAGCCTCCACATTAAATATTGTTTTGCTTTTTAATGTCAAGAGCATTTGTCACTTCTCTCCTCCAGTGGCAAACCTCGCCAATAACAGCAAATGTTAAAATCACAACTGAGCATCTACCTACCATGACTCGTGTGTAATGAGGATACAATGATCAAAGAAAAAATATCATAGGGGTATTTTTCAAAGCTGCTCTGTCTGTTTGAATGGTATTTTAGCCAGTCAGTTCTTAATGTGGCAAATTATACGATTAAAGCACCTGAAACTGTTCATACTTCACAGACTATTTTCAGTCATAGAGACACGAGCAGCCGTCACACAGATGGTTTTTTAAAGATTCCTGTTGTGTTTGTGCCTCAACACTCATGTTCAGCTGCCGTTGTTCTTTAATTGCGTTTTGATTTAAAGACAATGCTAACCTTATCTCCGTTTGGGTGCTAATTCTATCACAGTGTAAAGGCTAAACCGCGCCTTTCATTTCTCCATTGTTTTGGTGGCAATGCCTGAGCCGCCTGATAGCAGACGGTGGTAATTAAAAACACAGGCCTGGATCAGGGTTGAGCCAAACACACAATGAAAAAAAAAAAAAAAAAACGCTCCCTGAGATTCCAGGACCAAAGGTGCCACCGAGTCCAATCCATTTTAATTATCTTTTCTGAATTAATTTGAAAATGCTCAGGTCAATTAAGAAGATGCATTCCTCTGGCTGTGTGTAATGTCATATTCATCGATATGCAGAGGTTACTTCATGCACTCATGTGTTGGATACATTTATGTTTCTGAAACTCGGCCGTTTGGAATTCATTAGGTATTGATCCCCCTCAGCGATGGTAAAAGCTCGGGCTGATAGCAGCCTTGTCTGAAGCCAGCTAATCAATTCAGTGCCATTCAGGAACAGATGCCCTTTTACTTTGTTATTGATATGCATCAATATTTGATATCCTAGCAAATATCTCATATCTCTATCAGACAATGGCTTTGAATGAAGACACAATATTTAAGTCTTTCTGTATGCACAGTTTCTCTCTTGTTTGTGGTCTGCATGAGTTCTAGTTGCCTCTCCCCTCCACTCGCACAATCTGATTCCTGCCCTCTGTCCATCCCTCCCTGCACTCTGATTGGCCGCCGGTTAGTCAGCTGCAGCCAATAAGTCTCGTTGAAAATGTCAGTGTTTAGTCTGGTGCTAGGCAGCAGGATCAACAGACAGGTGGATCAGGCGAAGTCGTCGCCCCGGTTGGCTGCACGGCAAAGCTCTGTTAGCTTTTTAAAGCAACATTACACCCTGGGTTAGCAGTCACATAACATTATGTCTGTCATCTTAAACAGTTTGGTCAATATTTGTGAGCATCACCAGCTTTCTGCCAAAGCTCCGACACTGAGCAACACGGCTGGAGTGTTGTCAGATGCTCAACAGAAATAACACGGCTCTGCTCTTGTGTTGGCCTCTGCACCAGAGCTGTACTTTACTGTACCGTCTGCACACAGACACAAAACATTCCTCACAGTGGGGAAATGTGCCGTATTACAGCAGCACAGCACAAAGAAAGAATACAATCACCGTACAACAATAGCTCAGGACTTAAAATATGATATGCAGCGTTCAGGCTTTTTTTTTTTTTATTGTGTCATTCTATCCTTGGCAAGTCAGGTCACATACCCAACCACACACTGAACTGTTTCAAATCCAGTCTGTATTAACCTGTCACAGCTGGAGGCAGTATTAAATTAATGCCTAAAAATAAAGTGGCGTTTACCTGTGCAGAATAAAACATCACAAACCATCGACAGACCTTTGGCAGTAATGATGAACATGTGATGCCTGTTAGACTTTTAAAATTCCCAATAATGAACTGAACAATATTTTACTTTTATTTCTGACTGAGGCTGTCCACGAGGAACTGCTGTTGTTTCCACCTCCCCCTCCTACTTGAATTATCAATATTTACCCCTCCTATTCATTACCAGGTTGAGAGATCCGTCTGATTTTTCCACCCATGTCTGGTTCACCATGATGTATCCACACCCACCACCACCCCCAACCCTCCAGTTTGATCTTTGACCCTGGCCTTCTGCCTTTCAGGATATGAAATGACCCTCTCAGTGGGGGAATGTTCTGAGCAGTTTGAGCTGAGCCTGTTTAATGAAGGCTCCAGCTCAGGGGGATTCATGAAAATTTAGTATGGAGGTCTCTTATTTTATCCCTGCAGCCTCAAGTGAATGTGTGTGTGGATAAAATAAAATAGTCAAATGTATTTTATTGTGGAGGAGCAGAGTTTCGGTGTAAACCTGGGATGTCAGTCACTGTAAATAAGCAGCCAGTGTGATGTTCAGGAGGGCTCAGACATCCACGTGTCTGTTGCTGCAGCAGTATCATGTTCAAGTCATCATTATGATATGACCACAGTGTGATGGGAACACTGGACCAGGATGGATGCAGGACATGTTTTACAGCATCAAGTGTGTCTTTACAGCAGCTGCACCTCTGCTCTGGTACTGCTGTCAGCTCTGCCTCTACATATTACTGCAACATGAGATTCATCCTCATTATAAATTAATATCTGATTTATTTTAGACAGAAATCATGCCACTGTCTCCTTATGCCTCTGCTAAAATGAAAAAAAAAAGAAATAATAATAATATTGAGAACATATCATATTCACTTCAGCAACATCAGCCTACATTCAACTGTTTACTGTCAGAAATAAATCAGGACAATTACTGTATTTATAATAACAAGACAAAGTAAGGTACAGAGCTGCAGCACGGCAGCAGAGACACACCCGACATGAACAAACTCACTTCAGTGACATCTGCAACCTCAGGCCACGTGTGAAACACTGGCTGCAGGTGTGAAACACATCTGTCCATTACCTTCACACAGTCGACATGTAACTGCACCTGAGAGTTCTGCCCCAGCAGTTGCTGATGAGAGATGATGTAAAGAATCAGCCATTAAACCTGAGCTCAGTGCAGAAGCATAATCACATCTCACATGAGGATTTGATGCCGTCAGACTTTTTTTTTTTTTTTCACCAGTCACCCTGAACGAACCTGTGACTGCTCACAGCACACTTTAATGCCCCAACATGAAGCTCCTCTGTGAGGTCATGGATGAATTTTAAACCTGCCTTTTACTTTTGAACGTCTTGAGGAGTCATCTAACAACCTCTTCTAACACTGAGACATAATGACATCTATTTAAAATGAATCAGTATGAGGATGTTCTGCCAATCAGCTGATTTTATTTTTATCTGACTGATGATACGTTTTTGTGTCTATTGGTGACCATGTCTCCACTCACTCCAGACTAACTTGTGGAGACCCTCAAGGTTCAATACTGGGTCCAATTCTCTTCTTTTTTTATATGGTCCCAGTTGAGACATTTTACAGAGACACCCTATTTCTGTCCACTGTCTGTCCACACCAACAACTTCAACAACTGACTCACAGACATAAAGAAATGGATGTCAGCAAACTTTCTTAAATTAAATGTAGTTGTACCGATCCAATAACAGATATAATTCAGACATCCATTCAAAAACTCTCAATAGTACAAAATGCGGCAGAGAAACAGGAGGAGATAAGTGTGATTTGAATGTCTTTACACTGGCTGCCCGCTAGTTTCAGGATTGATTTTAAGATTTTACTTGTTACTTATAAAGCCCCTCTGGGCCTGGCTGCTGATTATACCTCTGATCTGCTGTTCCCATACCAGCCTGTGCACAGCCTGAGATCCAGGCAGGAATCTGCTGACTGTTCCCACTGCACGATTAAAACCTAAAGGAGGCCGAGTGTTCGCCGTTCGGCCTCCGCAGCTGTGGAATGACCTGCCTGAGTGTCTCCCCGGCTTGGCCTGGTCACTGTCACTTTTATCAAAAGGCCTTCTCATAGTGTCTCCTTATAAAGTGGAAGGATATTTTTAGTCTGTTTTTATTATTTTTGTATTGATTCCTTGCCTTTTGAAATCTGCTGCATTCTTGAACAATTGCACTTTCGGCTGACATTTTTTGGTTTCAGTTTTGTTGTATTCTTCACCTTTATGTCTTATTGTTGTTGCATATTTATTTGTTTATTTTTAGTTTCTGTATTTTGCATTGTACGTCTTTTTCTTTCTTTGACTTCTCAGTTTTATCTTTATGTCAGCTTGTTTATTATCATTTCATTATTACTGTCCTTGTTTTATCATACATCTGCTCTGATGTTTGTGTTAAGTGGACAGACTCACGTGGTTCAGATGCACATGAATATTATTTCAGTCTGATCTGGATCAGAAGGTTCTGTATGATGCCTCCAGTCTTTTGTATTTACTCTGTCAAAAAAATGTTGGCATTGGAGTTGAAATCTTAAGCAACCACCGTGCCCATAGAGTTGACTTTGGAAGGCCCTGAGCATTCCTGCTCAACACAACATTAGCCCCTACTTCTCCCCACCTCAGGGTGCTGGGCAGCCTGCCAGGTAGAGGTTGCCATGACTCCTAACCCCCCACTTCCCCCTCCCCTCAAGAAGCTGTCAGACTCTGGAGGAGGCAGGCCGGCCTAACATTTTGATTTAGACAAAAGATGTCAGCAGATGTCACAGTGTCAGCAGAATACTTACTGGGAATGCTGCGGCTTTCTGGTAGGAAATCTGGTCGGAAACAGGGCCAAGAATGTAATGTAATGGGGCTCGGAGAGAGACACAGAAAGAAAGAGGGAAACTTTGAATAAAGCAAATGGTTTTCATGGTTTTTTCTTCTGCTGTTCCTGTTTCCTACATAGAAAATGGCGGACGGCGCATCGCTGAACTCGACCCGTGTTGTCAGTGAGCTCAGTTTTGAAGTGCTCCTCTTTTCATCACCACAAACAGGACGATTAAAAGAAAAGATGCAGGCAGCTCAGGTAGGAAGTGTGAGGAGAGGAAGACGACGAAGCAGACGGCAGAGTTTCACTCTCCTCTCACTTCTCTCCTTTTGTCGCACTGCAGCCGTCGGAATATTCCGCTGTTTGTGGCTCTGGCACTGGCACGGTTAATGGTAGCTGACCGTAGCATGCTTGATTACACTGGCATCCCTCCCAGGCTCTGCTATCTGCGGTCTTGGCTAAGTTAAGCTAACCTCTCACCACAGCCACATTGCTCCTGGCCAGGAGGAGGACTGCTATGGCGATTGTGTGGGCTGGTTTGGGGCAGCAGTCCACAGCAGAGTTTGGATTCTTATTATTATGGATTTAATTTCATATTGAGGAAATGCTGAGGCATGCGGTGCTCCCAAATTGAAGCACGGCAACTCAAGAATGTGCAGTCATTTGTGTGTAGATACTTTGCGGATCTGATGTTTTCATGTTCTGTGGTGAAATCCTCCCCTTTCTCTTTCCTCACCATCACTGCTTTCTTATGCAGTGTAGTGACTGTGTAGCAAGCAAAAGGAGCCCAGATTAAGACCAGCACTTACATACCACCGTGTTGTGTTAAAACATCTCTCTCTTTCCTGTTTTTAGAAATCCTGACTTCAGGAAGTAACCCCTCCCCCCCTCCTGAGCAGGACACATTCCCAGAGGGTAAGTGATCACAAACCTCTCACCTAGTGTGTGATGAACTCTCATTTTCTGGAGTGACTCTCAGGAAAGGGTCACACTGCAGTTTCTCTAAACACACATCTGAACCCAGCCCACAGACGATGAGTTCACTGCCTCTGTTGTTCTCTGTATGAATGCTCTCAGCTGATGTCAAGCATACAGGAGAGCTTTTGGGGTCGAGTCTGAAATTCCTCCATCTGAGACACCTCACACACACTTGTACAGTTGATATAAGAAGCATTTTTAGCCCCTTTGTTCACTTGTTTTGATACTTTGGCTATAACCATTTGGCACAAACCCGTAGATCCGATCTTGTGGCAAATCTGTCAGCACAAGCTCGCCTCTGTGGGTCTTTGTCACTGTGGTGCGAACATCGTCTTTTTTCTTTTGTTTTAATAACTTCAGTACATACATAGTAATGGAATGGCAGTGCTCGGTCATTCAAGTAATTCACAGTATCTGTGTAAGTCACAAAAAACTTCCTGTTAGCTTCAAAAATAGTGTGATGAAAGTGTTTGTTAGAGGAGGAGGATTTGACAGATGAATAGAGAAGAAGAGCTAGTTGAAATGTGTGCATCCAGGTTGAGGTAGTAGGTTGTATGGTTTAGAATTACACCCTGGAGTTAACTGTACAACCTTCTAGCTTTCCTTGGAGTACACGTATGACATCAGTGTGTTGCAGACAAGTGCTTTGTTCACAGTGCAGCACAGTGGCTCTGCTCAGTGTCAGTGCTTTTCATATTAAAGTCGTTTCCCCCTCATTTCATAGCTGACCTTTAGCGACGGTGAACCGACCGCTGCGGTTCACTTCCTTTAATTAGTGTTAGCGTGGCGTACTTGGCTGTATTTGTTGATGTGGTGCATGGTGGTCAGTCTTCGCAAGTACACTGCATCAATGTCATGATGGTGTCCCACTACAGGTGGTGTGTGTCAGTCCTGCTGCACAGGGGCCGTGCAGATGACTGAAGGCGCCTGGTGACGCGTCGTATTGTTGAATCTGTGGCGTTCTCAGCGTCTAAATGTGTGTTGCGTGTTGTGTTATTTGGGATTGTCTCGAGAGGTGTAATTGTGCGGTGGAACCTATTTCACAGGGTGATGCCTTCGCTGTCTAAACAGTTGCTCCGTTGTTGCGGCCTATTATTACACCTCAGTCTGTTTAGTCAGCGTGGGACCGCGCCATCTTGTGAGATGTGCGCTGCGTGCCAAGCGTTCTGCTGCACAGATGGTTCAAACACAAAGTATGAAATATCGTAATCACAATGAATCTAAGTTGTGTTTAACAGCTTCTTCCCGGTGACTGAGCCCTGTGGTTTAATATTTTCCAGCAGCTGACTCTGGATCTGTGTGTGTTTCTCATCTGGTGGAGGGTTGACTGTCACAGTTGTTTAAAGGAGAACGTTAATGCCTTGTTCCTGATATATTGTCTGCAGCTTCGTACAATGAGCGTTTGTGATATGAGGTCTGGTTTCAGGTTGAGGCTTGCCTCTGCAACACTGAAGTCTCTGTTTACTCCTGTCCACTTGGCTCAATGCATCCGACTTCATTTCTGACTGGCGTGAAGCCACGGCTTGTAAAATAACTCCACAGCAGCACAAACAAGACAAAAATGAGCTGGCAGATCAGCTGGAGATTTACCTCTGTTCCTCATGACTTTATTTCAGACGCAGCCTGAACGGGTGTGGTTGTTGTCATTTCTGCTCTAGTTCTTTATCATCGTGACAGTGTTGTTTTCATTTTGACGGATGACACTGCTTTCACCATGTTCAGGGCTAGGGCTGAGTGGACCACCTCTCTCCAACCTGTTTCATTTGCCCAATTAGCTCTGTGCTTTCAAGTGCTAACTCAATGCTGCATGTTTGATGCTCAGAGCCTCCGCTGAAACAGACCAATATGAATCCAGATGTGTCGGTAAACTTTTACAAAATCTCCAAAGGCTGTATTTGTTCTTTAAGGTGTATTCAGTCCTGGCTTGTTTGGAGCAGTTGTTTCAGAAAAGGGGAGCATCAGATGTGAACTCGGATGGTGAATAAAACAAGCAGGCCGAGATCGCCAAGAAGGGGTGGTCTCAGCTCACTTCCATTCGAGCCCTGGAGAATGTAATCAACACAGCAACCGACACAACTGACTCAAAAAACCACTCACGCTGATGTTCCATGGTTGGTAAGATTTCGGACCAATGAGAGAAGAGCTGGTTTGCGCATAGCATTTGTTTACAACTCTGGACCGCTTGGGACTCTTACCATGTGAACACAAACAGCCCAAACTGTTTTAGCCCCTGAATCAGAACAAAGCAAAGAAGCCACACGTCTGAATACACATGTTCTCTCAGAGTTGTAATACGTTGTTCATTTTATTTGAAGTAGTCAGAAGGTTGTACACAGGCACCGACTTTTTACACACAGCAGTCTTTTAGTTTTTACATTAGTAGATTCCCAGAATGATCTCAGATGCTTGGACAATCCAGGAAAACCCCGTACTGTTGATATCAGCTGAGTCACTGTCATCAAACAGGTCTGTGTGTGTGAACATGATCCTGGTAAATCCCTGGAAACCCAGAAACCTCTTATCTCCTCATTAGCAACAACAGAGACAGGAAGCCCACACCTCCTCAGCCTATGAGCCATCAGCGTTCACCCTGGCGCTCTTCAGAGTACCTGCCGAAAAAGTGGGCATGCACAGAGTCCAGCTGCTTTATTCATCAGAAATGAATACTTTATCTTACAGTATAGCTGAGACAGGCTCTTTCATCTCCCTCTGCTTTCACAAATGAAACAGAGCACGGAGAGTCAAGCTGTTCCTCTCAAGAGTTTATTTTAAGAACTGTGATTTTCTCATCTTTCCTCACCTCTGAACTCCAATGGTTCCTCCAGATGTGCAGAGGGAGGCGTCGCTGCTGAGAATCCTGCTGCCTTAGCACTCCCCTGTCCAGCTGCAACAGCAGCACGGCTAAAAGTCTTTGGTTCCAGCTGGGCCTTCATTTATGGGATGATTGAACAAATAAATTATGGGATTAGAGAGGGGCGGCCCCGGCAAAGGACTTCTCTTTATTCCACAGCCTTTTTGGCAGCGAACCTCAAGGTTCTGCAACAGACTTTAAGAACTAATAAAATACGGATTCACTTGAATTTGCTTTGCTGCAGTCCACTTTATGTAAAGCAGAGTTCTGCCAAAGCCTTAACAGTAACTCTGTCACTTTTACGCCAAATTCTCTTCATAGTTATAAACCTGAACGGGTTCACATCACATCTCTCTGACCACGTTCTTATTTTTGTGAATAAAAAGCTCTGAACCAATCATTTGAAAGATTTTCTCTTCATCCTTGACCGGTTCAATTTGCATCAGTCGGCCTTCAGATTTATTGACTGCTGTCTGGACGGCCAAAAAAAGCTGATTGTTGCCAATCATATGCATGTGAACTGAAGAGGACTCCTCATGTCTCCTGCTGCAGGTACATCTCACAGCTCTCTGTGTCACTGAGGTGGATCCAGTGTTTACACAGTGATCACACTGCAGATCACAGTTCAGTACTGTCGTTTAGGGGTGTAGGAAACCGTAGATCCAGCACAGTCGGCCCAGCACACACAGGCAGTATCCTCTGATACTTTCTCTTCCTCAAGTTTTGTGGAGCCACCCTCATCTATCACAGGGAGTGACGCGCAGACACAAAATACTGGTGGAATCAACCAATCGTATCTGTAACCACTCTGTGAGCCCTGATTGGCTCCCGGCTCTTGACGTCACCAGCGGTTGGAGACCTTAGTAACAAATCGTCTGAGACCAGAACACTGTCAGTTCTGGCCAGACCAGTACTTAAGCTCCCCAAGTCATAAAATCTCACTGGCCTATAAAAGCGAGCAGCCTCCAGCACTATTTCTTCCCCAGGAAACATATTCCCTTAATGTGGTCGGGTTAATGGCAAATGAATAATCATAACACACCAATGCTAGACGGGGGGTGTCATTGATCTGTCTGGAGTCAGCCCTTCTCCGCCTGCTGCATCAGCCACTCTCCTCCTATTGATACGCTCTTGCCCCTTGACCCCAGGGACAGATCAATTCCATTGATTGGAGAAGGGCAGGGACAAGGGCAGGATCTGCTGACTGGCCCGGCAGCTAGTGTGACAAGACATGATCGTCATTAATGTCCCGCTGGCTGGCTGGCTGGCTGGTCGGCTAGCAAGGCGCTGTGTATCCCATATTCTTCCCCACCGCTCCTCCTCTTCTCTCCTCCTTCTCCCACCTCTGCCGTCCCATGTTCCCATTCTGTGCACCGTGATAAGCCCATTGTTTTGATACCTGTCTGATGCTTGCATGGTATCTGTGGCACAGATATACATCTCCGGGCTGTGTGGAAGATATTTTGAGCTTATTGTGGAAAGTGCTGTCATTTCAAGTGTGTGCTACCCAGTGTGTCTTAGCTCAGTCTGCGTGCTGCTGAACAATCACAATGGGGCTGCTCCTATTTTTGGGTGCCTTAAAAAGCCTTTTTTTTTTTTTCTTGGTACAAATCAAAGAGAGTGAATCAGAATCTGCTTCAACTCCGTCACAACAACTTGGTTGCGTGTTCTCTGATCGGGGGCTAATCCCACTCTAATAAGACACCTCTGTGTCTCTGCTACATAAGAGCGAGCTGAGTGTTTGACTTGCATGCTGTCTGCCCTCGTGGACCAATTTCATCACACCACTGGTTTCTATTTCCAGTCTAGACTAGAAATGAAGTGAGCAATGTTTGTGTGTGTGTGTGTGAGGAGGGGTGGGTGGGAGGCAGCGACAGCTCCAGACTCTGCAGTAACATGGCTGTAATGGAGCTGATTGATCACCTATATGGCCGCCTGCTGGCCCCCACTGGCTTTAGCATACAGCACATTCCCAACCCCCCAGTCTCTGCGTCACTACTGCCATCACTGAGCCAGAAGACCCACCAACCCCCCATAGACTTCAACCTGGCCACGGTTTTGACATTGGCTGCGGGATTTACTCGGGCTCCCCGGCTTCTCTGCTTCCCCTGCTTCTGTTTCAGCGGGAGAAAAAAGTAGCAGCACGTTCACCATCTTTGCTGCGATACAGAACAAGGCTGAATAGGAAAACCACCACTGCATCAGTGGTAAAGCTGCTTTTTTCCATTTGAATTAAAAGGGCACAATCAATCAATGATAACATTTGCACATCTTTTTCCCCTGCCCCCTCTGTCGCACAGGGTCATAACCCTAATCTATCTGGGGTGTTGAAGGTGATTAAGGTCTGAGATTAGACCAAGCTGTCAAGGGCAGATTCTATTCAGACAGAAGGAGAATGTGACTTTTTTTTTTCCAACCACGTTGAACCAGTGTTTCACTGAATTCATGAAATATGCCACGGTACAAAAATTAAAAAGATCTGAAAGTGGAAATAGAATGAAGAATGATGTGCGATCTGAATAAGCTGAGCTGCATCTGTCAACATTAAACCTCACACTGATGTTGTTCTACACACATTTTAATTTGCAGGTAAACCATTTTTCTCCAGACAGTTGTTTTTATTCTGTGACTGTGCAACTGTTTTACTAAAGATTGTACTGCACAGTTCCACTGCAGTTTGACCTGCAGGCCTCAGCCTCATGCAAAGATCACTGATGTTCCTCTGTGGTGCTAACCCAGCACCACGTGTCCGTGTGTATATATGCACACATGGAGGCATGATAAAAAAAAAAAAACACCCAGTGCATGACGAGCAGGAATGATGAGACCAGTCTCCAGTGAGTCTGTGTGGTGTTAGACGTCTCTGTCAGTGCTGAGCCTCACGCTGCTGCCTCCGAGTGTCGGTAACAATATTGTGACAGTGAGTGTTCGTGTTCGCCACACATCGTTGTGTGTGTGTGACAGTTTGACCGTGTGTTACCTGAGCCGAGCCACTGTGGTGTCACTCTGTGTCCTGTATCTTGTCTCTCCATTCAAGCCGTGTTGGGCATCGCTGTCTTATTTTTAGCAGGTGTTGTTGATTTGTTTTGCTGTCGAGCACATGAGCCACTGTGTGTGTGTTGTTTGTCTATCATGACTGAGCTCAGCTTTGTATCAGCGGCTGTTATCTGTTGATTAGTGCTCTGTGTTTTTGTGCTGGTGAGTCCATGTTACAAGACACAGCATCGCTACATCGTGTCTTCCCGCCTGGCCACGCAGCTCGCTGCAGTGTCTGTGTGTGTGTGTGTGTCCATGCGCCACTGGAAAAAAGAAGAAATTGATCAGCACAGGAAGAAACGTGCTCACCAGCAAAGGCTGGATGGAGGGTGAGAGAGAGAGAGAGAGCGAGAGAGAGAGGGGGAGAGAAAGAAGGAAGGCTGTCGCTGCAGACTCCTGCTGCAGTATCTCACTCTGGGCAAGCAGCTGCAGACAGGAGAGACAAGCAGACAGGTACAGACCTGGTGGGGTCTGGAGGTCCGGAGGGAATGGGTGGGGGCGGGCGGTGCGTAGGTAGAGGGCAGCAGCCGGGGCTTGGGGGGGTTGGAGGGGTCAAATGGGGGGTGGGAGATTGTGAGCGAGACAGTGACAGGTGTTGGTAGCAATGTTTTTGTTTGTTTTTTCTGTGTGTAGGTTCGGCAGCTGATGGAGTCGGACCTGAGCTGACAAGAGAGAGGGAGAGGAGGAAAAATAAAAGCAGAGGGTGTAGATGACAGTGTCATGACATGGCTGATGTCCCAGTGTCTGGGGAAGGAGGAGGAGGAGGAGGAGGAGGAGGAGCGCTGCTGCTGCTGCTGCTGGAGGTGGGAGGGGGTTAAGATGCTGAGATGGAGCTGACAATGCATGCCCCGGGATGGAGTGATGGTCCGTGCTGAGGCGTGGTGGTGGGGGGAAATTGGTGGGGAAGGGGTGGGGGTGGGCGTCCCACCTCACTGACCTGCGTCTGGCTGCAGCTTCTCCTCGGACGCCTTGGATTCGTACCCCCCCCCCCCCCCTCCCACCACCACCACCCCCACCCCCCTCTCCATCTCTTTCTTTCACCCCCTTTTTTTCTCCCCTCTTCTTCCACCGCTGCTCTTTTCTCCCTCTCTCTTCCTCCTCATCCTCAGCTCGGAGGGCGGATAACAAAAGGCGCAGTCAGTACCAGAGAGTGAGCGTGTGAGGCTGTGCTCTGGGTGGCGCGCGGCGTTCATTTCCGGAAGCCTCCACTTTGCCTGGCGTTCCCAGAGAGAAGGAGACAGTCAGAGACATCCATCCATTTTTTTTTTTTTTTTTTTTTTTTAGTCTGAGTGGGAGGAGTTGTGAGGTGGGTGCTGGGATGGGAGGACGGGGCGGAGGGGGTGGGGGCAGTCTGTGGTTGTGGTGTGTTTGGGTACATGACAGGCAAAAATGACATGGGATTATTTTCAATATCACTTGTTAAATCTTGTGGAGTTGGTGTTTTATGTCTGCAGCTTTAGTTGAACTGAGACTGTTATGTGTCTGAGCTAACTTATTGCGTACCAAGCTCGCCACCATGGCAGCACAGTCGAGCAGGTTGGAGGTATAGGAGCTGGCATTGAGGGTATTGCAGCTGGTGGGGGTCAGAGAAGTCTGTGCTGGAGATGAGCTCTGATTCATCTTTAGCAACAAGCTTCTCCTTGTGTGGATTCTTACCTGCACTCATCAGCAGCCACACAGCAGAGCCACTGTGCTTTTTTATTCATTTATTCATTTGTGGTCGACCACCAGAGGCTGAGGCTGAGCGATGGCTCCTGCCTCTGTCAGTTGCAGATGGACGGACGCTTTCACAGACGGATCAGGGACCTGTCATCCTGGATGGAAGAAATGTAGACTGATGATCAGCCAACGCTCTTTAGGACAAAGAGGCGAGCCCAGCTGCTTGGCTGGGGGCTTTTTCCTTTTCCAGCACAAAGGCTAGTTAGCACAGAGCAGGCTTGTCTGTTTGTCTGAGCCTCTGCTTGTGACTGGGCGCTGCAGTGAACATCATTTAAGTCTGGCCGCCTTGAACGAATTCACCACCACGTCCGACGAATTTACCTCTTAATCGCCCTTTGTTGTCTCTGCTCTCTTCTGATGCTGTTGTTGTTGTTCCGTGTCCTTTGGTATTTGGCGAATGGAAGCATTTGTCTGAAAATGTTTCGAGCTCTGCATGTCTTTGTGTGCACAAGAATTAAGCTGAGCCTTGTGAACAAAGTATGTTACTGCAGTGGAGGGAAGGAGGAACCTTCCTCTGTTCAGGGCACAGAGCTGTTTTTTTTTTCTTTTTTTTTGCCAGTTCCTCACAAAAGATTCTGTGGCTGAGGCTGAGTGATTGAGGGATAGATGTGTGTGTGTGTGCGTACGTGCGTGCATGCATGCGTGCATGTGAGGGACAGAGAGAGGGAAAGGTGCCACTCAGTGCCCTGACTGTGGCTCCTCAGTAGACTCTGTCGTACTTCACCTGCTCCCTGAGACCCTAACTTGTGAGCTCTCTTGATAAAAAATCACGGGTTAGGCTCTTGGGACGTGGGCGGAGGGCACAATCGACTTTCTGCCGAACGTTCTGCAGGCTGCAGTCAGAGAGAAGCGACTGATTCCTGTTGGGAATGTGTAGGGACGGTACAGACCTGAAGAGGAACTTTGATACATCACGTTAGCTCACTAACTGACAGAGTTTATCAAGTGCTGACCAAGCTGCAACTCGGATCAACCTGTACTCACAGGGACTTGCATGAACGTTTTGGAAGAGACACCATTTTTTTTATTTTTCGAAAAAACCTGACACGACGCCTGACACGACGTTGACGCTGCGACAGCCTGGTGTGTGCCAACGTTTGTCTTTAAATACCATTCAGTAACACAGGATCTGATTGGAAATGACAGAACACAACCAGCCCACATCACCACACCCCACACTGATGATGATCAACCCCTGTCACCACCACCACTCACACACAACTGGTATATGTGATCCACCATCACCACCACAGTCTGAGCACCAGCTCTGTGGAGACATGCTCCACATCTGCCGCAGCTGTTTTCTCATTTTAACAACAAACCTATAAAGTTCACAAACTCAATCGCCTGCTCAGACTCATCTCACATATTTCCTCTTTATTTCTCCACTCAACACATAAACGACCTGCGACTGAATGTAGACTGCTGCATAAAGTGTTCAAATATTTGACACTGATAGCAGTGACAGGATACAATACACTGTAGGTAATACACACAGGTACAAGAGCCAAAGGAATGCATTATTACAGTTACAAACACTTTCATTTCATTTTCTAAGATAAATATAAATTGTACGAAATAGTGAATAAATCCACTTGAGCTCTCTGTGGGAGTGATCAGATGGGAGCCGAGGAAAGATTTTACCATTTGCTGAAGAAAACTCAATTGCAGCTCCACGGGAATTTAGTTTCTTTCTTAATTTGATGACTTCTATCAAAATGTGCCACTGTCACCAGGCAGCACAACCTAATTGGTTAATGGTGTGAATCGATGTTTAAAGTGGAGGTGCAGGACAGCTCAGGCAGACAGTGTCAGTCAGCGGACAGTCAACACTGGAGAGAAAATGAAAACACTGGTGCGGTCTGATAAAAACACACAGGACAATAGAAGAATTCTTTTCCATTCTTTTTCCTATTGTTCATCCACCATTACAGCTTGACCTGCTTTTTAAACTTTCAGTTTCACCCAAGGCTGCGTGCTTTTCTGAAAACCTCATTTCTGCTAAATTACCCATATTAGGAATGCAGTTCAAAACAATTGATTTTCTCTCTAATACCCTCCTCTCCATCTTTCTCCCCGTCTCCAGTCTCCCTCTCTCCCTTTCTCCCTAATTATGTTTTTTTTCATCCCGTCTCCCCATTTGGTTTCATAGTGAACAATGCCGATGCCAACTAATCAGTCTGTGCCTGTGCCACAGAGCCCCCAGCAACAGCTGGAGTGCCATGCCCCATGAATACCAAACAGCCAGGCACAGTGCGACAAGTGCTGAACAGTCAGACGCAGCACAGCCAGAGCAGAGGCGGTGCCCACAAAACAGCCAGACAGTTTTATTAGGGTCTGTCTGACACGCAGCAGAGTCTGGCAGCACCCAGGCCCCACTGATGAAATCCTCAGCGCCCCACCAGCAGTAACAAAACAGCGTGCTCGCAGCAATCCGCCAAGGAGCCAATAAATATCACCCCGTAAAAAATCAGCTCCCGGCTACTGTTGGAGGAGCAGCGAACAGGGAATACAAACTTTGTTCAAAGTCAGATGAGTTCTCTACGAGTGGCTGTTTAATTGATCCAAACGTTACTCTGAGAGAAGAGGGAGGAAGTTTTCTCCGTAATCGACAAAGGCACATTAACTGACTCCTGTGTCTCTGACCTTTAAGTAGAATGTGGATGAAGCGTGCTGTTTCTGAGGAACCTGCTTCACTTCATTCACATCAATCAGCCGTGAATCAGCGCAGCGACTGACATGTGCATATCTGAGCTCAGTGCTTTTAACGTGTTCATTTGATCTTTTAATGTTGCTATAATAACACATCAGAGTAAATCTGGTCAAGGTCAAGTTTAGTGAGCAGCAGGGAGCCGTTTTAGCTGCTGTGCTTTTCAATGAAAGCGTTGACACACCGCACAGAACCAATCACTTTGTTTTACTGTAAACTACGAGTCACCACAGACACTTAGACAGTCGTTGTTTAAAAACTGGATTCATGAAATTCATGAAAATTCGCAAAATGCTAAAAAACCAGTGCACTGTGTATTCACTCTGCTGTATGTTTCTGTTCTCAGCTGGTCCTGCAGCACACACACTCACATATTGAATAGGTGCAGATAAACCAAAGGCTCCAGCTGATGGAGCTGAGTCTGTGTGAGATTCCACTCTATTGTTCAGAGGTGGTCATGCATCCTGCTGCATCGTCACGTCTCTGCCCACAACAAGCAATAAGAGCAGATTTACATATATCTAAGTCATTTGTGTGTGTGTGTTTTGTGTGCATTGATTGTCAGGTTGTGTTGTCTGCTGAAGCAGCTCAGTGTTCAGCGGATCCCTTATCGCAGCAGGATGTGTGTGTGAGTGGGGGGGTGGGGGTGGTCAGGTGAGCCTGATAGTGGAGCAGCTTGGAATGGAGGGGGGCAGAAGGGGGGAGGGGGCGTCTGAGTTTCCAGACACTGCGGCAGGAGGCCAGACAGTCACCTGAACGCACGCACACGCAAAAGTGTGCCGGTGACATTGCACCCGTGCAACAGCATGCAGATGCACATTTTTGACTCCCCCCCCCCCCCCCCCCCCCCCCACCCCTGCACCAAAGTCTGCACTAAAGCCAAATCACATTTGTTTTTAATTCAATCGGGGTATAAATGCTGTTGTCTCTTGTAATGTAATTACCCCTGTGCATCCAAAGCACCAAAGTTTCTTTATGATCCTTCAGGCGACAGGGAAGAGAGATAAACTCCATTAACTTTCCCAGATTACAGTGCGAGCTGTGGGAGGTGGGGGAGTCAGTAGAAAGGACAGTGGGGCTGCGCTGAGAGCAGAGGATTCTGATGGTGGGCCTGTGGGCACGGAGCAGGAGTCTGGAAAGTGAGGCTGATGATTGAAAACCAAAACAGCGAAGCTCAAAGGGAGCAGATTGACGGCCTGGCAGGCCAGAGGTCTCAGCACAGCCAACTGCTCTGTGTGTGTGTTGTGCATTTGAGGGTGTACCCCCCCTTGTCCTCATGGCCCCCTCTCCCTCCCTGGGTCCCGTGTTATCTCCTCTTCTCTTTCTGATCTGCGATTCACTTGGGAGGCGTTGCCAGGGAAACCTGGTATCTGGCTAGCAGCGTGATGGAGATATTGAACTGTAACTGGCTGGGATAATTATGCTGTGTCTTGCAGGTTGCCTATCCACTGGCTGGGACTTGACTGTGACCTATAGGAGCTTTTAAGCCATTGGCCACCAGACAGTGTGTGTGTTGTCACTTGAGCCAAGACATCCAGTCACAGTTCAGGCTCACAGCCCCCGTGCAGCTCCTCCTTTTTGTGCACAGACACTGCGTCAGTGCCACAGATTCAAATGAGTTCACACATGTTCGGCTAGCTTGGTCACCGAAACAGGTCGTAACCACTCTCGCCGAGTGCGTGCAGGTCAGTCCTAGTAGATCCTGGACAACAGCATTTTTGTGGCAACATGGTGATTATTTCACCATCGAAAAATTCTGCCTGATGCTCCAACCCAGTGAAAATAATCTCTGTGATTTCACTTTGTTCCATATTTCTGCTAAATTGCTGTTATATCTCTTCTTGTCTAGGAGCCATGGCAGTGGTCCACCTGTCCCTCACTCACAGGTAAGACCAATCACAACCTGCAAATCACTTCCAGTGTGCTCTGAGGTGGCAGAGGGGATACTGCTTGTGGGTGTGACTATCTTGTTTTGCTTGTGCTTGTGCACTGCACGGGTGAGTCAGTAAAAGTGTCAAACTGTCGTAACAGACGGCCTACGCGGGATAATGAGCCCGGAGTCATTTGGAAGCAGCTCAGCTCTGCCCAGGTGCCCACTGTGCACAGAAAGAGACCAGATGACCTTTTACTCAGCTCCATCCCACTGCAGTCACTTAAAACAGTGATGGATGTTTCCCTTAACACCCTGCTCCCCCACCAGACCTTGTTCTCCTTTTCCCTTCGTCCTCCCTCCCTCTCTCTTGCTTTACCATTTCCCTCCCTCCCTCTCCTCTGCACCGTTTCAACCCCACTCTCCTTATTTGTCCCTTCTCCTATTCTTGTCGTTCCACCGGCCTTTTTTCAGAGCGATGAGGAGGAAGAGGAAGGAGAAAGGTGGAGAGGGAGGGTTGAAGTGAAGTGGAGGAGGCGTTTCCTGCCGGTGCAGAGCACAGCGAGCCCCCACCCACCCCACCCCTATCACTCGTGCCTCCCCGTAGCTCCTCATTCATATGCAGCAGCGGTTGCTCAGGTGACACGGCCGCTGAATTTGGTCCTGACTGCAGAAACATCAGCAGCATGGTGGAGAGCAGGATAGCAGGTAAGGACAATGAGAACACACGAAAATGGACAGGTTCGAGTCCAGCCCTCCACCCCCTGCCCCAAAAGCTGCACAGTTAAAGATAGAGCAGGTGTGTTTCTTTTCATTACAGCAACTACCTCTGTGTGCTGAGACGTGCTGTTCAATTACTGTCATTAATAACTGTGTGTTAATAAAATCTTTTCACACTGATTACGTTTGTCCCTGTGTTTTATGTCTGAGCATAAAAATGGAATAATTTCAAATTATGATGCTTTTTTTAATCTAATCATAGTTATTTATATTTAAAAAATGTGTGTGTGTGTGTGTGTGTGTTTGGTTATTTCAAAATGTTTTATTCCATGTAAGCAAACAAAGAAGATTCCTGCAGTTTCCCCTCTAAACATTTCACTGTTTTCACTTGTGAGGTTTTCATTCCCTCCGATATGAAGGATATTGGCTTTGTTGCTAGAGGCAACAAAGGGAGAGAGGTATTAGACAAATACTCATACTCTCTGTAATTGTGTGTGTAGGAAAAGAGTATACAAGGAGAGAGAGAAGACACTGTGCGTAGGTGTGTATTTGTGTGTGGTAACAACTAGAGGCAGACTGTGTGTGTGTGTGTGTGTGTGTGTGTGTGTGTTTGCTGGGGGAGCAGTGCGGCCAGGCTGCAGATATCATCCATCTCCCTGTCACCGGGCCCAGGGGCTGCTGGGAAAGTGGCAGACAGCTCCCCGTCTCTGACAACAGACGCTGCATCCTAATTCTCCGCCAGAGAACGCTTGAGAGAGCGGCGCCGCTCCTCCCTCACCACCCAGCACGGAAAACCATTAACCCCGCGATCCGGGAAGAAAGCACGGAGCTCAGCTGGGCCACCGCTGGCGCAGAGTCCTATCAGCTCCCATCATGCACCAGCCGTAACTCTGAACAGCCAACACTTTGCATGAACTCCACTTGATAAAACACGGATGGCGCCTCGCAGACGAATCAGGAACTTGTCAAAACCTTATCATGTGTGAAGTCACATCTCATTAGGAGGTCGGTTCAGCCTGGATGACACTGCACTGGTTTCCATTGTGAAGCGTCTCCTTTTTTTTTTTTTTTGAAGTAAAAGTCCGCTGCAACAGTCGCAGTAAGTGGATTACATGCTGTCTGTTTAGCCGTGACTGATTGTGTTATAGAGCTGTTGTCAGACAGAACTCTGCAGCCTTTGTTATAAACAGCAGAACGTCATTTCCCATCTTCTTCTCCCAGGCCGCAGACACGCTGCGTTCATCCTGGATTCATCTCATTCATCTGTTGTCAGTGAAGCTCCTACACAGCTCATAGGTTCACTCACAGTTTGTTCAAAATATATTCATTTTAGATGATTTAACACATTTAGGATCTGCAGTTTGACTAAAGTGATTAAATATATACATGTGTTTAAAATGGTGTAGTTCACAGACAGATTTTCCAGTCTTGCTCTTATTATGGACAAACAGTGGAATAGCTAAATGTATGTATACACATGTGAATAGCAGGGTGAATTATAATATATAAATGTAATGTATGTTTAACTGATTACATATGTTCACTTGAACTAATCTTTTATTATTATTATTATTATTGTTGTTGTTGTTGTTGTTGTTGTTATTATTATTATAAATAATAACCAGTTAAATAATAATAATAATGAATCAATAGCACATGGTCATCTGGTCTCAATCATATTATATTATAGGCTATTATATTACTATTATTGCTATTATTATATTGTCCTTTTTAAAATATTATATATGTGTGTCTGACTCCACTCACATGTCCCAAACACACAGTATAATGTGTATTTAATAAAACCATGACTGTGTGATCAAAGGTGTGAGGACGAGGCCTGCTGCATCTTCCCCTCACACATTTTACCACTCAGGACGTTTCCTCATTGTGTTGAGGCATTCCTCACCTGACTTCAACAACTCGTGAAAACAGTGTGTACTTTCAGCAGATAGTGTTTTCAATCAGATCACATTAGACTCTCTTCATATATATATATATATATATATATATATATATATATACACACACACACACACACACACACACATATACATATATATATATGTTGGAGTAATTTTGTGTTCAGACACATTCCTCTTTTTATTCCTATAATAAGGTTAATTGTGGTTTAGTTTTCACAGTGATATGTTTGGGAGAGATTGATCAGTGAAGTTTTGAGAAGAGATAAACTTAATCTATCAAGAATAAATCATTGTCACAATCATTTAATGAGAAGAGGCAAAAATATATTTCATTCTAACATTATAGGCAACAGTGTACATATAGATATTGTGCTCCATGTTGTGTGAATTGACTCTGTTGTAATTATTGGTATCTTCTAATTTGATTGCATGTTAATATCTTTTTAAAATAGGTCTCATTTCAGTAAAACTCTACATACAAAAAAAAAAAAAAAAAAAAGAAGTACCACTAATCTGCACATCTAAGTCAATTCAGTATTTACATTATATGCCAAACACTTCTTCTAAAGCTGAAGCTGCATATACATTTCCTTACAGTGTTGTAAAACAACAGTAGTGATCTGCTGGGAGGTTGGGATGTTCACAACACCAATGCATTGTAGAGAATAAAGTTATTTTTCCAAAGTGTTGTGGTGTAACTGGTAGTTTTCTGTTTGAACATTTTTTTGTATCATTTCAGCACCTGGGTTAAATGGTGACTCAGCTGTTCTAAAGATCGATTCAGCACCTTTAGAGATGTGAGAAAGGAGTTTCAGCCCTGATAATAAGTAATAAACTAAATGAACCCAGTGACCTCAGACCTCAGCCATTTCTGGTCACATATGAAAACATTACACAAGTGTACGAGTCACTGGGTTTGTCATTTGTGGTTTACATCTCTATATATGTGCTTGCTGTAAAACATGGACTCCAGGACCAAGTGCACATGAGAAGGAGCTCAAGTGGAGAAAGTGAAATCTGCAGACAGCATCAGTCACTATGTCATTATAACATTAAGTACATTACAAATGAACACTTCCACTTATTTGCCTTTTCCCCAGAGGTCCCTCTTCAGTTGTTTCCATATGACTTGCGATCATTCTGTTGTGAGCTTCATTACACAGGAATCACTACAGATGACTCCATGTCCTCATGCAAACATGTAACCAAAATATTTCTGGTTCAGTTGTGTGTTTTTAAGAAAATGTAAAAAATATTAAATAGTCAGCAGTCAGTCTGGTAATCTCACACACATCTCCAAGAAAAAAACAAGCTTCTCGAAGCTTAAAAATACAGTCAGCTGCCAGTGTCTGAGAGCATGACTGTGTGACTTCAGCAATAAACTCATCAGCACTTTGTGGTTTTGTCATATTCATATCCAAAAGGAAATCATAAACACATTATGTCGAGATCAGATTTGTTCTAATATCAAATCAAGAATTATAGGCCTATCTATTTTATTTCACACCAGTGGGACACACACTGACACCATGTGATCAAAGACCACCCGGACCAAAGAAAAGAGGTAAGATGATCGAAAAACAAAATAAAAGCTGGATGTACAGCACATTTGGCCACATGCTAGCAGCATGGCTCTGGTCAGTGTATCACTTTGATCCAGACTGAAATATATCTGTCTATTCAGTCTTTGTCCCAGAGGGTAATGTTGTAATATTGTCCAAGTGCTCATGTCCACCCAGGATAAACTAAGACCCACCATCATAAAAACATCTGGTTCATAACTGAACACCTGCAGAGCTAATGAATTTCCTATCAGCCACAGCTCTGCTTTGTTTATAAGTATCTAATGTTCCCATGCTAATATGCTACAGAGGATAATGTGTATGGGGTAAACATTACACCTGTTTACCATCAGCATCCTTGCATTGTGCTAATATTAACACAGCACCATGAATCAGCCTTTGACTTAACCACTGTTTTCAAGGATCAGGTTCACTGAGGCTTTACTTTGTACAGCTTTCTGAAAAACACTGATCAAACCTATAGCTAATGACACAAATATCAACAAATGGGTCAATTGTTATTTTTGTTATGATGATAATTGTTATTTTTGGATCATTTAACTACTGTGTCTCACTCATACACAGTGTAGGTTGGTCTCAGCGTTAGATAGGTATAAAACTTTGGCCAGTTCACAGATCTAATCAATATTATTATTAATAAATCAAGCAGATGCAGTCAAGCTCCAACTAAATGCACCATGGCCATGCACACAGGATGAATTATCAGTAGGATAACCACAACACTTGATGACATTGTCCCGACCGTCTGGTGGACACAGAGACACAGACATTGTATTGATGGTCTGATTTGTGGATATCAATAACTAGACCCATGAATCTAATTAAAATATCTTTTCTACCTTAGTTTGTACTTTTTTTTTTCAGTCGCTCCCACTTTAATTACCAAGTAGCTTCCATATGAACTGTACACAGTAAGATAGTATATTACAGCAGTTCATCAGGGACAACAGGACAGACTCCAGATTGAATTGTTATATTTACCTGATGAAAGAAGAGGACTTCAGGCCCCAGACCTCAAATGGTATTTTGGTCAACCAAGCTAAGGGTCCTTGTCTGAGAGAAGGACAATATGAACCAGGTGAGTTGGGGGGGGGGGGGGGGGTCAAGTTATGGGCAGAAAAAGGTCATTTCAGGCCTTTAATCTTTCTCACATTTGGAAAACTTTGTGGTAATTCCTCAAAACATATTTTTCTTACAAAATTTTCGACAGAATCAATATCAAATATGTGGAGAGTGGACACGCAGGAAGACATTAGTGAAAGAGACTGAGAAATGACAAGCTCCACAGGTTCTGGTGTCCAGCTCTGCCTGAGAGAGGCAATTCAAGATCTTGCATAGGCTCTATATCAGCCCTAACGCCAGACACAGAATGAATCTAGCTATGTCAGTCTGCTGTCAGATCATTTGTTCATTGTTTGTGGAGCTGTCCTCATGTCCAGCAGTTCTGCATTATAATTGTCCAACAGTTTAATGTAATTTTCAAGCACCATCTACATCTGCAGCACAAGGGCTAAATGTTGAGCTACCTGCTGATTTTCACAACACTGTGTCTGTAAATGTATCCTGGCCTTATGGATCACTGATAAAGCTCCCATTCTCAATCAGTGGAAACCAACTGGGACCAGTATCATTCCATTTGAAGCTTTCTGTACATAAATCCTTTGTTATCCATGACATGACTATAGTTTGACATGATATCAGATTCAGTATGTATTATGTTGTCCTGCTTGGACTCCCTGAACATTTTTTTTAAGTTTATTATTCATTTATTTGTTTAGTTTATTTCCCTTTGTCGAATTTAATTGTATTTTGTGCTTGCCTGCTTTGGAAAAAAAGTTAAATAAAAACATTTCTGAAAACAAAACAAAACAAAACAAAAAAAAACAAAAACAAAAAAAAAAAACAAGACAAACAAAAACACTCAACTAACACAAGGCTGAAACTGCTTCAGTATAGATGGTTAATGAGAGTCTACATAACCCCCATTAAACCTCACAATATCTCCCCTGACATCTTGATGCTTGTGTTAAATTTCTGAAGGAGAAAGGGTCCATTGTTTATGGTGATGTCCTGAGATTAAGAATAATATTCCATTGAGACTAAAATTGTGTGTATACCTCAGTTACTCCATCGGAACAACAAAGCAAACCAAAAATGGCAGATTTCTCCATGCAAGGAGAATGATTCTGTTATGTTGGAGAAAATATAGAATTGAATCTGAATCTGTGAGTGCTGAAGAGTTAATGATGTGTGTTGGGCTGCAGTGGTTGACAAATTTTATTTGTTTGCATATTTTGGCATTTTTTATTTTTATTTTTTTTTAAATGTATAATGTTTTTATATGAATCATTGTTTATTTGTCTGTATGGATGTGTGACTGTATGAGTGGATACAATTGGGATTTTTGTTTAGAAAAGACAGACAGAGATGGACTGCAGTGCTGCAGACCACAGAGTGATAAAACAAGTGCAGCATTTCACTGCGGACGTCAAAGGACCTGAGCCTCCTGAGGAAAAAGAGTCGGCTCTGTTCCTTCTGGTAGAGGACATCTGTGTTCAGGGACCAGTCCAGTTAACTGTCCAGGTGGACACCTAGATATTCATAAGTGTGGACCACTTCAGTGGTGACTGGTTGAAGGGTGAAGGCCAACACTTCAGAAAGTCAGTGACCTTGGAGGTGCTCAGAAGGAGGCAGTTCTTGTCACTCCACTTAAGGCCATTGCCAGGTCCCTGAACTCTTCTCAATGCCTGTTACTGATTCACAGCTGTGTCAGCTCACTATTGATGTGACATGATTCAGAGTGGTATTTTCACTATATACAGATCGAAAAAACTCCTCTGTGACCCTCATGTGTTTATATACATTATATTTGTCCCAGGAGACACGACTTGAAATCTCCCTCTGAACATCAACATGAAATGATAACATTTGCACAAAAGTTGCCCTGAAGCAATATACTTCAATAAACACCCTGTATATCTCAATGCACACATATTTATAGACAGTCTTGTGGCAGCTATGGCTCAGTACACAGCCAGGCGAGTGTGTCACTCCTTATGTTCTGCCATGCATTGCACATCCACTGTGGAGGAGAGAACCTGGATATACAGATGTCTCCGTCCCTCACAAGCTCACTGGTGCCTGCACATGAGACAGCAGGCACACAGACTGTAAGACAGACATCAGTCAGAGCTGAGGATATACAGCTGTCTCAGTGCTGTATGGCTAATATCTGTTACTCAACAGCACAAATACTCGTAATTATTACACTCATTCTAAACTGTAACTCTAAATGGCAGGTTCCTGCTTTATTTGATGCAAAGATAATACACAGTTATATATACAGCTTTTAATAGTGTGACAGATTTTACAAAATGGGATAGTACCTATCACTTCTGAGAGAGTCATAGGAGATGGGCGGGCGCCTGCTCCGACACGGTGACATGATGTCATCAGCATGATGCACAAATGGGAAGAGAAGAAGAAAAGAAGAAAAATGATCATGCAATTATAACAACTTTTCTTTTTTATCAATCTTTTTTTTTCTTTTTTGGCTAGCACCCATGCTAGACCCTGACGAGATGCTGCCCTGGGCGGCTGCCCATATCTAAATCCGCCCCTGGGTCTGCTCCTCCTGCAGTCTGATGACTGAAGGAGACCGGCATCCTGTGTCAGAACCAGACAGTGCTCTGCTGCCATCTGGTGGTAGACACAATAATTGGATGTCACATTTCTTCTCTCCCCCAACATGACAGTGCAGCACCATTACACACTGTTACTCCTGTGATATCCTCTCTCAAGTGTTTGATAGGAGATTCTGCTCTTATTCTACAGGTCTCACTGTTTCTTTATGAACCAATAACTGAAGTAAGTCAAAAGTCCATGTTATATTTTACACATAGTAAACCCGATTCTTTATTTTATATATATATATATATATATATCTTCACTGCAGGACGGAGAAATATAGAAGATCCTTTGTACCTTCAGCCATCAGGCTTCTTCATTCTTCTGCAAATGGTTGATGAGCTGACAGACAAATGAATTTCCCTTTGGGGATCAATAAAGTAATTCGTAATTCGTATTTCTTTAATGATCAAATTCAACATTCCATCCTCCATATATAACCAGCCAGATGGACAGATATGATTACGAAATACTTTATTAATCCCCAAAGGGAAATTCATTTGTCTGTCAGCTCATCAACCATTTGCAGAAGAATGAAGAAGACTGATGGCTGAAGGTCCAAAGGATCTTCTATATTTCTCTGTCCTGCAGTGAAGAGAGAGGAGCCGTCCACCACCGCTCTTCTCTTGGTCCATCAA
Source organism: Caranx ignobilis (assembly GCA_021432705.1). Lineage (NCBI taxonomy): Eukaryota > Metazoa > Chordata > Actinopteri > Carangiformes > Carangidae > Caranx > Caranx ignobilis. The sequence goes on from MU269980.1 coordinate 2,773,152, forward strand.
GGTGTTATGAAGAGGATGATCTGAGTTGTTCAGAATGGCCTCCACCAGCCCGTATCTCTCCACCACATCCTCAGTGAGTCCATCAGGGAGACATGACTGAAGTCAAGTGCCTCAGGATGTTTAGTCTGTATCCTAGCAACGACTTCATGGAGAACTTCACATGGAACTTCAGCAGTAGCCGTTGGTGGGATGTACACAAGTATTGTTTTGATTTGAAAAAATGTCTACTTCCTGAGTCTTCATCTACATCTCCAGCTCCTTATCACTCTTGTTGGGTAGAGTTTTGATATTTCCCATGATGCCTCACAGCAGAAAGGACCTTCAGTACATCTCCACTACCAAGCCTTTACCACCAGCAGCTTGGCAACCACAAAAGCACTTCTTCATCCCAGCTGGAATGGGGTGGTATCCTCCAGACTTGCTCCATTTGCAATGACAGAAGCTCCTCTCCCCACAGAAGTATCCATCAGTAGTTGACAAAAACATACAAAAACACAACAAAATAAAGCAAAGGTTGAGTAAAAACTCAGAGCTACCAAACTTTGCTGCTCGCAGCTGAAGCGCATGTTCTGGAACAAGATAGACAGCCAGATAGATAGATAGATAGATAGATAGATAGATAGATAGGTGCTGTGGACTGTCCCATTCTCCTACTTATACACTACCTGTAAGGCTGCAAGTGGAAAGCTAGCCTAATGTTTACTTCCCCTTACTGACAGCACAGTTTGTCCACAGGTGGTGTGTCTAAGAATCATCTCACAGCCCCCTCTGTTGGTCACCCTGCTGTCAGTGCCACTGCCAACCCTCTGTCTGATGAATTCATTCACTGTAAATGTGGCAGAGAAGAAGCAGCTCCTCCCCAGCCGGAGACAGTAATGCTCCTCTTACAGACTGTAGTGTCTCTGCAGCTGGGTTTAGGAAGTTGTTACATGCAAATACCCCTGCAGAAGACACCCTATCTGATGGATGAGCCAAATGACGTATGGACCATCATGTCACTGATTACTGAGTATTCACCCAGGAGCCAAACACACACCTTCAGTATGTGGCCTACTGTAGGTATACAAATGCACTTAAAATCCTTTAGTCAGATGCCCTGAGAGTTCAAAGCACTGCATCTGAATCAGCTTATGCACTGCAAATACTACAGGTCTCCAGGGGACAGTGAACCCATCCAGGACAAGTTCATCTCAACAGGTTCTAAATACATAAAAAAAAAAAAGATTAAATAAATTACCCAAATGAAACACCAGAATTGGATTAATAATGGTACTTTTTAAATTAGATAGTTAATGGTTTGATAGTTATTGATTTATCATAGTGTGTTGAAAACATGACTACACTTTAACACTTTACAATAAGGGTCCCTTAATTAACGTTAGGTAGTACATTATTAAGCATTAATTAACTGTTTAATACTATATTATCAAACATTATATTATTAAATATTACTTAGCATTAGTTAACATATTAGTTGATGCATTACCAGTTAATTAATGTTTACTACTCAAAGTTAGTTAATAAATTATTAAGCATTGATAAAATTTGAATAATATAATTAGTTAGCATTACTCAGCATTAATTAACACATTAGTTAATATATTAGGAAACTGTTAATAATGTCTCTAGTAATCATTTATTAATGGTGTTTATTTGGAGTGAATAAGCATTAAGTAACAGCTAACTAATGCATCTACTAAACAATTGGTATATGGTGTACATGTTACCATAGTTAACCATTAGTAAATGCTTTTTGGAGCTTTATTATAAAGTGTAAAACATATCCCTTAGGAAATGCATAACAGTGGCAGATAACCATTACTTACCCACTATTAGTTGAAATGCAGTTGAAGCAATCACATATAAAACATTTTACACATTTTGTTTAAAACACATCAAAACAGATATTTACAGACAACATCTCAACTTGCACAGAGGAGAACTTTAAGGAAACATCAATATCTGATCTCTTATTTAGTTAAGAACATGGAACAAAAAAAAAAACAAAAAACAAAAACAAAAAAAAAAACAATATGGGGGCATGAAAATAGCAGCACAGTGTGTGTTTGTGTGTTTATATCAGGCTGCCTCTGTCAACCCTGCCTGGAAATCTCCCCTCCCTGTCGATCAGCCTTCCCACTGTCTGTTAATTTATCCCCTTAAAATTCCTGCAATTTTCACCTGAAATGCCTAAGAAAGGCATACCCAAATAAATCTGAAGCTGTGCTTGAACCCTTTGGAGGATATGCATCAAATTGGCCTCTTTTGAAAGATAACACTCCAATTTTTTTTCACCCCAACAGTCAGAATCTCTGTAATTGCTACTGGCACTGAGTAATAGGAGTCTGAGTACACTGAAAAAGAAGGATTTTATGTCTGCGTGAATTTTTTTTTTTTTTTTTCCTTCAAAATCACTGTAGCTTGGGGCTAGGGACTAGAAAATAATAAGAAAATAACTTTCTCTTACCTAGTCCCATTCCAAATTTGACAATGATACTGCAAATAATGAATTTTTTAAATTTGTTGGTCCAAGGCTAGTACCAGGTGGCCAAAAGTCTGCCATTTGGAGATCCTTGATAACCAAAGTCACACGAAAAGAAGCTGCTATTCTTGAACACTTTAACCCACAGTCATGGTCTTGGGCTCTAATGAAAGGTTACACTTGGGACCATCCTATCCAGATTCCCCCTCAGTATTATAGACAAAAAGTAACTTTTGTATAAAAAAGCATTGTGCATACAATAAAATGTACAATAACTAGTATGGTAAAACAAAAAAAAAAAATGCAATTTTATATGAACTACACCACACAACCAACAACAGATCACAGTATTAACAAAAGCTACAGTTACATTTACAAGTCATTGGCAACATGCCACTCATTGTAGCAGTCTTGAGCTAGCACAAAGCACAGGGGCACATCCCATGTGGCACACTTATCCTGTCTTAGCGTGGCAGTGCCTGCACTGCACTGTGTCCAGAAATGCGCACAAATCTGTGATGTGTGGCATGTGAGAAGGTCCAGGTCCTGCTGTGGTGGAAGATGGCTGCTGGTGCTGCCTCTCCCCCATCCCCTTCCTCTTCTTTGACCTCTACCTCTTGCTCTTCTTTTACCTGAGGTGCCTCTCAGATGAGCTGGGGTTTCGGGCTCCTCTTCTGAGCTACTCTTGAGCCACTCTTGGCTGCTTGCTCTCTGAGGAGGTATTAACCAGGAACCCGGTCCTTGTCAGAGTCTTCCTCAGATGACCTATTATGTAAGATTAAAAAAAAGAGGTGTAATTTACAAAACTAGTAAATCTTTTTCTGATTATGGCATATAACCTCTCTCTTCACTGCAGGACAGAGAAATATAGAAGATCCTTTGTACCTTCAGCCATCAGGCTTCTTCATTCTTCTGCAAAGGGTTGATGAGCTGCCAGACAAATGAATTTCCCTTTGGGGATTAATAAAGTTATTCATATTCGTATTCGTATTTTACTCAGTGAAACTAGGAGGGAGATACACCCAGCCCTAAACAGAAGATGACAATAAAAACTGCAGTCACTCAAACACACATCCCCTTACTGCAGACATGTCCAAACTAGTGCTGTGCAACATTACAATATCGTAATGCGATATAAAAATGTCTACTGTAGGATATAACCCCTATTGTTTATATCGTAATTTTAAAGTGTGGGGTACTGGGTTAGCTCTGTTGCTACACCAATGTTACTATGGGTCGCAGGACATGTTTGTTCCGGTGATACAAGTCAGCAGTGTAAAACTCAAGGACGTGGGACATTGAATCATCCCTGGACGCTAGACAAACAGCCAGTCATTAAACAGCTGTGCAGTTCGGCTGCAGCACCATCGCCATGTGTTTATTGACGACAGAACAGCGTGTAGTGAGAAGAGGAGCGCTGAAGAAGAGGAGGTTATAAACTGAAACGGTCACGTCAGCTCGTCATTATGGTAACGGTAACAGGTGACTGTTACACGGGTCTGCCCCAGCTCTGAAGCATAACGGTAATAACGAAGTAGTGGCAGGCCACTCACCGCCACTGACACGCTCGATTGAATCTCCGATTAAATACGCTGAGCCGCGAGCGGGTCCTATATCTAACTTGGTAAAGCACGCCCGCTGCAGGGACCCTGGCTCGGATTCCACCCGGCGGCCCCTTTGCTGCGTGCCCCCCACCCCCCCACAAGTCGCTCTCCAGCTGTCCTTTCAAAATATATGCACAAAAAACCCAAGAAAAGAAAAAAAAAAAACACTGACTCGTGAGCTGGAGGCGGTGAGGAATTTAGTAATGGCATCCGCCAGCAAATTTTCTATGCAGGAAAAACCCTGTATAATTTTAAGACAAAATACTATATTGGGATATATATCATCACCGTGTGGCGGGGCGAGGGAGATCGAGTTCGTTCCGGTTGCGACAACGCCACCCAGGGGAATTTCACCCCCGGGAAATTCTAATATATATGTTTCTCTTCCTTTAAAGGAGTAAGGTCACACAGGTTCTCATACCACGGGACAGAGACGGTTTTCAATTAAGAGAAAGGAATTTTATTTAACAAAAAGAAATTTATCAAAAACAAATAGAAACCAAATTAAGGGATCACACACCAGCCCAACACAATAACACCATAAAATTAGCACGTAGGCAGGGGATGATTATGAGGACAGGGCTGGGGTTTACTATGCGGCAGGAGAAAACCAAAAAAAAAAAGGGGACGGGGTCCTGAAACAAACCACCCGTGACACTGCACACTCACACACATCAAAAGGGGATCGTGAAGAAAACACCGCCACCAGGGATTGGATTGCCGCCGTCGGCCCACAGCACCTGACCAATGACAAAGAAAAGCATTAATAAAAACATGCCATACATGCCACACAGGCTGGTGTGGACAAACAATATGTAAATAAAATAACAAAACAAAACAAAAGAAACCAAATCCAGAGAAATACAAATAACTAAATTATTTTCTAATAAACAAAATATAACCTAAATAAATGGTGCATTTAGCACAAATCAAAGCAACCAATGAAAGTAAATCAATCCAAAGTCATTAAAATAGGTGTCGCCACGATTTTCCGAAAACAACGGGAGCCAAAACAGCAGCGAAGATCCAGGGAGTGGTGGCCGATAGCGGGCCCAACAATTGAGGTCCACCTCTGAAATAAGGCACACAACCGTCTTATTTAATGAATTAGGTAATTTAATTAACACTAATAGTTTAACAACATGATGTATACATACCACTTTCCAATGTACCAACGAGCCTCCGTGGAGAGCGAGGGCCTAACAGGCCGCGGCCCAGTTACACCACAGCCTGAAGTGCACAGGATAATAGTCAGCCCGGAACGGAGTGACAGACTTAATGAGCGGCAGACAACATCGACCTACCAAGCGAACAAGTCACTGCGCCCAGAGGGTCTCCAACGGAGCACTCCGTCTCCCACGGCCCCAGCAGTCGGCCGTGCTACACGCTGCGAGAGCGGAGATTGTATCATCAACGCGCCCGCTATGCACATGTAAAATGGAAGATGGCAGAGTTCATTACCTGTGTGGAGGATGTTGTGCGCCTCGACGGCAGCCACACCAAACAAAAGGGCTCTGCCACGCCAGACCACAGCCACCAACAGAGATGGAAGCGGAAAAGGGAATGAGGTGTGCCCACACACCTGTATATAACAGTGTGGCCGGCGCCGCCCAGTAATCAGGGTGCCCGACAAGTTGGCACAGTGCCACCTAGTGGCCGGGAGGGAAACAACCTCCGGCTACATCTACCCCCCACTTTTGCATCGTCGGCCCGACGATGAACAGCAACAATGTTAGAACTAACGCCAAGGCCTGAAAATGGCCAACTGGGCATTAGACACAGGGTCTGAAACTCTTCTAGCAGCGCTGTCCTGATAGCTAGCAGGTCGAGGAAGATGATGGACGTTGGGATGGTGGCCAGCTGTAAAACGAGCTGTCCTACGCAATGCCTGCTGACTGGTACTCGGCTGGTCAGTTGGGGACAACGAGGGAGCCGGTGGTAAAGAGCTCCCCTGTACTGGAGATGTTACTGGGACAAGCCTGGCCTGCGAGGGGATCACGGCAGGAGAGCCTGTAGGGCACAAGGCACCTTGAACTGCTGCAGGCGGTGGAGATGACGTTTCAGGGACCAAGAGCCACAGGTCGCTATCACTGGAGCACTCACCATCCACTGCTGCCAGAACAGATGGGGAGGGCACCTTCGGCGGGGGAGCGGCAGCTTCAGACTGGACTACAGCCTTCAACATGTCCCGATGCACATTCCGGACCTTGTGTAGATCGTTCACGGGGGCAACAGTGTAAACTACTCCTTCACGGGCAGGAGCCTTTACAACCTGGTAGACCACTGAGCTCCAAAGATCTTGGATTTTCTGGCGCCCTCGAATACTGTGGTCCCTTAAGTACACCAGCTGGCCCACTGGAAGAGGCGCATCCCGAACCTGCTGATCATGCCGCTCTTTCCGTCGGCCAGCGGCAGCCAACAACCGTTCACGAGCACCCTCAAAAGCAACTCTGAGTCTGGCTTGGTGTTCAACCACCCAGTCCTGTACCCCACCTGACGCTGGATCCTGGACTCGACCCAGGAGAAAGTCAACAGGAAGCCGAGGTTCCTGTCCAAACATAAGATAAAAAGGGGATTCGCCTGTGCCCTGATGAGGAGTTGTGTTGTAACAGAAAAGCACCTGGGGCAAACAGGCAGCCCAGTCCCGCTTCCGGGATGCTGGAAGGGTACGAAGGAGGTTGTGCAGAGTTCGGTTGAACCGCTCGCATTGACCGTTACCCGCAGGATGGTACGGGGTGGTACGGGACTTTGCAACACCGTACAAAAGGCAGAGCTGGTGAATCAGCGAGCTCTCAAAACTCCTTCCTTGGTCCGAGTGAAGGCGGCTCGGAACGCCAAACTTGTAAAACCACTCAGAGACCAAGACCTGGGCCACAGTGGAGGCCCGTTGATCCCGTGTAGGGACCGCCACAGTAAATTTACTGAACACATCAGTCATGACCAGGACATTCTCGTACCCGTTCCGAGAAGGTTCTAGCAGCGTGAAATCTATGGCCAATATCTCATTGGGTCGGGAGGCGAGCAAGTGGCCCATAAAGCTATGTGACCCACGTCCAGAGTCCTTGGCGACTTGGCAGCGCTCACACTCCAAGACCCACTGCTTTATGTCTGAAAACATTCCTGGCCAATAGCAGCGCTGCCGGACCAACTCAGTGGTCCGCTCAATGCCCTGGTGGCCATGTTCTTGGTGAAGCTGGTTTAACGTCTCCTGCTTGAGGGCTGCAGGCAAGATGAGCTGGAGGGATTCTTCTCCCCCATCTGGACGAAAAACCCGGCGGAAAAGAACCCCATCCTTTTCCACTATGCGGTCCCATTGGCGCAGAAGTGCTATGGCTGACCGGGAAAGCTGTCGCCTCTCAACTGAGGTAGGCGGAGCTTTCCGTCGCCAAAATATGAGCACGTCCTTCAGGAGGGGATCAGCCTCCTGCAAGGAACAGAGCTCAGCAGCAGAGTGGGAGGGAAGAACTGAGACCACAGACTGAGTGGCTGATGCCACAGGGTCTGGATATGGGGCTTGCTGAAGGCTGCTGGGGACCGAGGTGCCAGGCAAAGACTCACCAACTAAATGGGACCCCGACACATACTGCCGTGAAAGTGCATCAGCATTCCTGTTGCTACGGCCTGAACGATACTTGATATCAAAATCAAAGGCGGCAAGTTGGGCAGCCCATCGATGTTCAGTGGCCCCCAGTTTGGCAGACTGGAGATAGCTCAACGGGTTGTTGTCAGTGTAGACAATGCACCTATGTCCCAACAAATATTCCCGGAACTTCTCCGTCATGGCCCACTTGAGCCCAAGGAATTCCAGCTTCATGGAGCTGTAGTTGGACATGTTGCGCTCAGTGGGCCTTAGACCTCTGCTAGCATAGGCCACCGGTCTCACACCACTGTCCGTCTCCTGCGAGAGGACAGCCCCAAGGCCACTATAGCTGGCGTCAATCTCCAGGATAAAGGGACGCGAGAAGTCAGCATAGGTCAGCACAGGGGCCGAGACCAATTTTGACTTCAAGGCCTCAAAGCTCTCCTCACACTGAGATGTCCACGCAGCCCCCAGGGCCTGACCTGACCCCTTCTTTGACTTGGTGCCTGCCAGCTCAGCCACCAGCTGATGCAGAGGACCTGCCAGCTTGGCAAAACCCTCTACAAAGCGCCGATAATAACTTGCAAAACCCAGAAAGGAACGTAGCTCCGAAACATGACTGGGGCGCCGCCAGTTAGCCACAGCCTCAATTTTCTTGGGGTCTGTGGAGACCCCCTGGCTCGAAATGACATGCCCCAAGTAGCCAACCTCCTGTTGGAAGAACGCGCACTTCTCAAGTTTTGCTTTTAGGCCCTCCGTTTGAAGCCGACCAAGCACCATTTCCAGCCGCTGGAGATGTTGTTCAACAGAGGATGAATAGACGACAATGTCGTCAAGATAGAGCAGTAAGGACTGCCCTTGCTGATCACCAAACATCCTCTGCATCAGCCGCTGGAAGGTGCTAGGGGCATTACATAAGCCAAAAGGCATGCGGTTAAACTCAAAAAGTCCAAAGGGTGTGCAGAAGGCAGTTTTGGGCCGGTCCTGCTCCGCCACAGAAACCTGATTGTAACCGCTGGCCAGATCGATTGTGGAGAACCAGCGAGCCCCGGAAAGTGCATCCAGGCTCTCCTCAATACGAGGCAAGGGGAAGGCGTCTTTCCTGGTCTTACTATTTAGGAGGCGGTAGTCCACGCACAAGCGTAAAGTCCCATCCCTTTTCCGGACCAAGACGATGGGCGATGCGTAAGGACTACTGCTCTCCCTAATGACCTGAGATTCCAGGAGTTGGTTGATATGAGCCTTCACTGCTTCATACTCTGAGGGAGGAATGCGCCGATACCTCTGCTTGACTGGAACATCATCAAGCAGAGGTATATCATGAACGATGAGGTTGGTGCAGCCCAAGTCACCATCATGGGCTGAGAAGACAGAGTGGTACTTATGCAACAGAGACTTGACGTTGGCCTGTTCCTGTTCAGTCAACGCAGACAGATCAAATGACTCTATCCTATCTGGTACTGAGGGGGCAGCTGTTTGAGAAGAAACAGTAGCCAAAGTGGACTTCACCTCGGTAACACCGGCAGGCAGGCTAACGACCTGGGCAATGCTCAAGATGCCAAGACCAGTCCGTGGGTAGAGGAGAACCTCTGTCGTCCCAACGTTGACCACAGGAACATACACTGTACCCCGTGCAACCTGTACAAGGCAAGGAGAAGCTAGCAGCCCAGCTGGCAGACCTGATTCGGGGGGCTCGAACAGTGCACCTTGATCAGCAAACTGTTCAGGGCAGGTGCTAGCAACCAACTTCATCACCCCACCAGGTATGCGCACAGCTCGCTTGCCCCGGACCCTCACCGTGCCAGTGGGGGTCCCTGGAACTTGGGTGGCAGACTGGTGGCACCTCTGTAGAGCTGCAACGACTGGACCAGGTGCCTGTGAAACGGAAGGTGAGTCAAAAAGAGAGAGGCCGAATGCACCAAAGAGTTCTCTATAGCATCGGCGAATCACATTCATCCCTAGGATTCCAGGGACAGAAGACACAATGCCAGGGGGGTCTTTAACAACAAGGATCCCACAGCGGGGCATCACCTTGTCACACAATTCCACGTCGAGCTCCAAGTAGCCGATATATGGAATTTCTAGGCCATTAGCCGCTCGCAGCTGTAGCCAGTGACAAGAATGAAGGCGATCATAGCCCCAAGGTGCGAACTGTGCCAGAAAGAAGCTTTCAGTAATTGTGGACACCATGGAACCAGTGTCCACCAAGCATGATGCAGTGACTCCTCCAATCAAGACGTCAATGTTTGGACAAGGAGCAATCAATCCAGCTGTTGCACCTTCCTGTGAGCCTATGGACTCCCCAGCTGAGCTGTGGCTCGGCAGCTCAGTGGGCTTCAGTTTTCCGACGGCTGGGAAGAAGGAGCAAGCCCACCCGTGTTGGAGTTCAAGCCAGCAACAGAATTAGCACGGCGTCGAGGGGGAGCCCGCTCACCGTCACACTCTCGAGCAAAATGGCCAGGCTGCTGGCACCTTCTGCAGATGACAGGGCCATTACGAGAAGTCCAACCTTGGGAGCGAGGAGCCTGCAGGGAAGCCACAGTCTGGGTCAGCTGGTTAAGCTGGTCCTGTTGGCGCTTCAGGAGATCCATCAACTCGCTGAAACCTGGCCCCTGTGAGCTGACATTAGATGCAGGCTGGATTTGCCCCTGCACTCCATACAGAAGGCCATATGCGGATGGAAGAGAGGAGCTACGCCCCCTAGCGCCCCCAGGAAGACCCTCCCTCTCCCACCTAATAGCCTCACTGCGTAGCTCCAACAAGGTGGCAGCTGGCTTGCTGCGAACAAACTGCTTGAGCTCCCGCCGGAGGGAGCTGTCCAGAACATGCTCAATAAATTGATCCCGAAGGAGAACATCAGCATTGGGCATCCCGTCAGGCGCACGCTGCTTGACCTGCGCCATTAAAGCCATGAGGGCTAAGGAAAACTCATGCAGCGTCTCCCCTTCAAGTTGGTGCCGGGAAAAGAAAGCCTGCTGTAAGGTTACATAAGACTGAGCACAGCCATATAGCTCTTGTAAGATGGCGAGAACCCGGGCTGGGTCTCCTCGCTCTGCACTAGAGCGAAACTTTATCTCCTCCCTCGCTTCTCCCTCCAAATGATCAAAAATATAAAGGGCTTGGTCAGCAGCAGAAAGATGGCGAGCACGCACACACGCCTGTATCTCCTCTACCCACTCAGCTATCCCCATGCCAGTCTTACCATTAAACATGGGACACTTACGGTCTCTTGGTACAACAATCAGCCGCTCCGTGACAGCAGTGGAGACACCGGCAGACAGGGTGTAACTACCTGGAGCAGAGGAAGCGGAAGTAGCCCCACGGGAGCCCTCCAGAGAAGCAGCCCGTTCCTGACGTAGTCGCTCGTTATCTGCCTTAAGCTGCAACACCAGCTCCTTAAGCTGCTGCACCTCCTCCTCCATGCCAACTGAGAGGAAGCTGTACAAAAACCTCACAAAATGATATGAATAGGTAGATCCCTTGAACAAACACTGCTGTTTTGGCTCTATCACTACACATACAAACAAAAAAAATACAAAGCACAAAACCAGGACACCTACTGATGAAAGAAAGAAAAAAAAACTAAACACAGTTGAGAGAAAAAAAAGTAAAAAGAAAGAAACACGTCTCTGCCCGCTTTAAATGTGGTATCCTGCCGACAACGCCAGAATGCGGCGGGGCGAGGGAGATCGAGTTCGTTCCGGTTGCGACAACGCCACCCAGGGGAATTTCACCCCCGGGAAATTCTAATATATATGTTTCTCTTCCTTTAAAGGAGTAAGGTCACACAGGTTCTCATACCACGGGACAGAGACGGTTTTCAATTAAGAGAAAGGAATTTTATTTAACAAAAAGAAATTTATCAAAAACAAATAGAAACCAAATTAAGGGATCACACACCAGCCCAACACAATAACACCATAAAATTAGCACGTAGGCAGGGGATGATTATGAGGACAGGGCTGGGGTTTACTATGCGGCAGGAGAAAACCAAAAAAAAAAGGGGACGGGGTCCTGAAACAAACCACCCGTGACACTGCACACTCACACACATCAAAAGGGGATCGTGAAGAAAACACCGCCACCAGGGATTGGATTGCCGCCGTCGGCCCACAGCACCTGACCAATGACAAAGAAAAGCATTAATAAAAACATGCCATACATGCCACACAGGCTGGTGTGGACAAACAATATGTAAATAAAATAACAAAACAAAACAAAAGAAACCAAATCCAGAGAAATACAAATAACTAAATTATTTTCTAATAAACAAAATATAACCTAAATAAATGGTGCATTTAGCACAAATCAAAGCAACCAATGAAAGTAAATCAATCCAAAGTCATTAAAATAGGTGTCGCCACGATTTTCCGAAAACAACGGGAGCCAAAACAGCAGCGAAGATCCAGGGAGTGGTGGCCGATAGCGGGCCCAACAATTGAGGTCCACCTCTGAAATAAGGCACACAACCGTCTTATTTAATGAATTAGGTAATTTAATTAACACTAATAGTTTAACAACATGATGTATACATACCACTTTCCAATGTACCAACGAGCCTCCGTGGAGAGCGAGGGCCTAACAGGCCGCGGCCCAGTTACACCACAGCCTGAAGTGCACAGGATAATAGTCAGCCCGGAACGGAGTGACAGACTTAATGAGCGGCAGACAACATCGACCTACCAAGCGAACAAGTCACTGCGCCCAGAGGGTCTCCAACGGAGCACTCCGTCTCCCACGGCCCCAGCAGTCGGCCGTGCTACACGCTGCGAGAGCGGAGATTGTATCATCAACGCGCCCGCTATGCACATGTAAAATGGAAGATGGCAGAGTTCATTACCTGTGTGGAGGATGTTGTGCGCCTCGACGGCAGCCACACCAAACAAAAGGGCTCTGCCACGCCAGACCACAGCCACCAACAGAGATGGAAGCGGAAAAGGGAATGAGGTGTGCCCACACACCTGTATATAACAGTGTGGCCGGCGCCGCCCAGTAATCAGGGTGCCCGACAAGTTGGCACAGTGCCACCTAGTGGCCGGGAGGGAAACAACCTCCGGCTACAACCGGGATATAAAATTACCTATATCGGGATATAGAATTTTGATCATTGAGATCATTTGATGAAATGATTCAGGTCTGGTGTGCTGCTTGGTACAAAAACCTGTAGCCCTTTTTGGAATAGTTGGACATGCCTGCCCTCCCCCCACAGCTCAGGTGAGTAAACGGTAAAAGGCTGAGTGAGAAGCACACCCACACACAAAGGGTTCACATATAATTTGAAAACTATAGTTTATTAACGTTGAACTGTAGCAGAATATCATAAACCCCATTGTAACTTATTAGCCCTCTATAGCATGGTGTTGTCTTCAGGCAACGAACCACATAGCTGGACCTCACACTGTGCCTTTAATTTTTTAGGGGACAAATAAAATAAAATATCACCAGATATGTCTGTGTCCAATAATAAGTGGCTTTGAAGTGCATGTGACCTTGTGTCTGAGGGACGGCAGCCATTTCAGGAAGCAAAGCTGCAGCATGCACATTCCTAGAAATTGGTAAGTTGAATATCACTTTTTAACATGTTTAAACTACCAGTAACTTAAAATAAAAAATATATTCATGTGTATGAGCATGTAAAGAAGTATTTTTGATCATTTTAACACTTATTTTGTCATTATTTATATTCTAAAACTGCATGTTTTTGTTCATTGCCTCAGGGCAACGCCGTGCAGTTAGGGCACTTTTGTTCAGGCAATATCATTATACAGTGTAGATATGTTCTTAGCTGCAAAATAATTATCATAATCATATTTTTAACTTTACCATCTATTAACAATTACAGGAGATGGATGCAAGAATGTTTTATGGGCAGAAGGAGAATGATCTGGGAGTTAGGGCCATTCACTCAGACAGTGAGGACAGTGAGCTTGAGAGTGACAGTGACAGTGGAGATAGTGAGGAAGAGTGGATCCCTACATCAGGTTTGGGACACTGTTAAGAACAAAGCCTACCGAGTGCCCCAAGTTGCAAATACCATGACCCTGAATAGATGGGAGGCCATCAAGAAACACCTGCACTTCAACAATAACGCAGAGAGAGGAGGAAAATGATCCACTCTTCAAAATTCGACCACTGCTTACACACCTATGCTCAAAGCTGGCGTCAATCCCGATGGGTGAGCACCTGGCAGTTGACGAGCAAATGGTCCTATTCAAGGGAAGGCATAGGTTGAAACAGTACCTCCCAGCAAAGCCAAGAAAGTGGGGCTATAAGATCCTCCTCATGGCTGGCACAGATGGTGTGCCACACAATCTAGAGATTTACACAGGGAGAGCTGTGCAACCCCCAGGCCTGCCAGATGTGGGAGCTAGTGGCAATGTTGTCCTTCGCTTGGCCCAAACCATCCCTAAGCATGAGAACTACAAGCTGTTCTTTGACAACTGGTTCACAGGTGTGCCTCTTGTGTTCTCACTGGCTGTGCAAGGAATCCACTGCACTGATACTGTTAGTGGCAACAGACTGCCAAAGAGAGCAGGGCGTGGATCATTCACCGAGAAGATGGCTGTGGTTGGAGAAACCACCTTGCGTGTGGTGAAGTGGTTTGACAACCAATCTTCTAAGTGATTACGTGGGAGCCCCTGTCACCGAGGTTGACAGGTGGGATCAAAAACAAAAGATCACCAAAGTTCCCTGCCCTGCTTTGGTGAGAGAATGCAATAAGCATATGGGTGGCGTGGATTTGCTCGACTCCCTCATTGCACTGTACCGAACAAAGATCAGATCCAAGAAGTGGTACCATCGGCTTCTGTTCCACTTCCTGGATATGACTGTTGTGACCTCCTGGCTTCTCTACTGCAGAGACTGCGAAGGAAATGGAATGAAAAAGAAAGAACAGATGAGGCTGTATACCTTCAAATCATACATTGCTGAAGGCCTCTGAAAAAGTGGGAAGAATATGGAGCATAAGAGAGGTCGTCCCAGTTCATCCATTGCTGGTGAGTACAGGAGAAGAGGAGAAAAGGACCTGCTGCCCCAATTCCACTGTCTGATGTCCGTCTGGATGCTACAGCCCACTGGATGGTGATGGCTGAAGAGAAGGGAAGGTGCAAAGTCCCACAATGCACCAGTACTCCAAAAGTCAAATGCCAAAAATGTAATGTCCATCTCTGCTTCACATCAAGCAGTAACTGCTTCCTGAGGTTCCACACAGAATAAGAAATGAGACTGCAATGGCAACACCCCGACCCACACCACCAACACCACCACCCAACCGCACACACAGGCATTAACCCCACACACATACGCACATAAACATGCATATACCCACACGCTCACATACACGCATACAGAGACATGCACACACACAAAGAAAGAAAAACAGAAATTAGTTAGAAGACAGGTGGGGATAACATTTTTCAGATCAAAAGTTTGAATTTTCAAGTTCAAAGTTTCTGATTTCTGAGAAGAAAATATTTCTCCAGCATTATAAAAACACATTTATTCTTCAAAGATTGGTCTTTGTTCTCTAACCGCTGTTGGACAAATGTCGATTGTTTTGAATTTATCTTACAGTATGTCTTGGAGATTTATAAGGTTTTTGGTTTGTTCTTCTCACATATTTGTGACTTTTATTTGTGACACACTCGCATGTGCACACACTGTTTCTCTCTCTCTCTCACGCACACACACACACACGCACACACAATAAAGTTGTTTTCAAATGAATATATTGTTTGTTTTACTTGTATAACACTTCTCATAACCACATAAAAACGCTGGAGTTTTAGAGCCCTTAAAGCACAGTGTTGCCCTGAAGCAATGTATTGATGTATTCCATTGTATGAGGTGGTTCACCAAAGGCCTCACCACTGAGCACCATCCTCTCTATAGTGCGTTGTGCTCCAGGCTGTCCAGCTGCATCTTGAAAAGTAATGAGCAAGATCTTCACCATTTCAAAGATGCCAAGAAGGCCATGTTCATATCAAAACATTGGGGTCATGCCCCTTCAGCATATGTGGCGCTAGGGCAGGAGGTATGGGGAAGCTATCGGAAAAAAAAAAAGAGAAAAAAAGGTCTTTAGTTATAGGCAGATACATATATTATTGCAATGTTCATCAAACTGAGATGTCGCAGCAGAATGATTCCATTCTTTCTCTACTCATTTTTGCTGTTGTAGCCCATAATTAATTAATCAATATTCTTACCTTAATGAAGCAGCATGTGCCGTGGGGCCTTTGTGTCATATTTCTCAACGATTTCCTCAGGTTTAATCCTCCATTGTTATGTCGCTCTTGATGTACAGAAGTGACAGAGAGGACAGTCTCTGCTGGGCCAGTTGCAGGCCCGGCGCATCACTGAGAATGTGCACTCACAAGTCACCGTCCCAACTGGAAATGACAGTGCCATTTTAAGCACTTTGGTGTCGTTTGGATAAAATCCAGTCAAGGCAGTGGGTTTTAGATTTTCACATGCATTGCTTCCTCTGGGTAGCGTTTGTTACAGGCTCCAACATGTGTGTCAATGACAGGATAGAAGATGTTTTGCCCATCTATCCTTGGGGCTCTCTGAACTGGAGGTGCACAGCTCCCTTTGCCCCAGCGTGCTCCCCAAAAGTGCAGAAGATAATGTGGCTGTCACGTGTGCAGGGCGCTTGTGTCACTAGACTAACAAAAAGTATCTCCCTCCACATCTCCTCCCAGTTTTTTCCAAGACCCACCTGGTGTACAATTGAACACTAAGACGGGCTTGAGTCAAACAAACGGTGGAAAAACTCTTGATGTGCTGTGTTGTGCCAGAGGATCCCTTTCTCTTCAGTGCAGCTTCATTACAGGCAAGTTGCTACTTTACATATATGACACATCTCTTTTACATGACTGTTTGTGTCTAATGAGTTGTCACAAGTCAGAGAAGAAACATCTTATTTATGGTCAGTACTTTCAAATAATACTTTCAAGGGTGGAGATGCAATGCTCTGCACACACAAATGTACATGATGGAAGGTGTGTCCAGGTGGAACATAAATCAGACTCAGAAAGATTTGAATATGGCCAGTATATCACACACAAAGATGGATAATGTGCACCTAATGTCAAAACTGGATGACCTTAGCAGAAGAGTCCTTGGACATACACTGCTGCCAGAGTTGGCAAACCACTGGTAAGATTCTCAAAAAAAGAATATTAGGGTGCTTTCACAACAATTTCATCACTCATGATTGTACTTCATTCTAGTATTGTATCTAATGTATTGGAGCTGTGCATATTGCTGTGGAGTACCTGCTGGCACAGTCTGATGGGGCAGACCTGCTCAGTCCACCAGGCAATGAAATTGGTGCCACCTTGACAGATGTTCCGCTAGAGGATCAGGATGAGGAATGTCATGACGTCACAATACCTTGTGCATCTGAAATTGATTCATCCCAGAGACACATTGGTCAGGTAATGTGAGAACTGTTTAAAGTAAAATTATACTGGAGGCAGGGTCCACTTGGATCCTTAGTCTTAAAATGTCTTAAATTTAGTTTTTGATATGCAAGGTCAAAAAATGTCTTAAAATGTGTAGAATTGTCGGAGTTAAGGCATTAAATTTAATTTGAGCATAATTATATTTGTTCAATTTTTGTCATTTATCATTATTATAATTATTTTCTGATTATTTTACATAAACCAAACAATGAACTTATTAATTAAAGTAAAAAAAAATCAGAGGTTGAAACTATATATACTATACAAATCTATATAATTGACTTTATAAATAGAAATGACAAAATGAGCTCCATTTATTCCACTACTACTACTACTTTTCCTTAAAGCAATACTAAAGAGGTTTCATTTTTAGTTGAGTTTGGCGGCACTTGTGGACCAAAGCGGTAGTCTTTTGCCTGAAGGAAGACTCCATTTCCAATGAGCACCAGTGCATAGTGTTGTAAACATCCTGATCTCCTGGTCACGTGCAGTTTGATTGGAAATTAACAGAAGACGGGTCCAAACTAGGAATGGCCTTTTCAAGCAAAAGCACTATTTGATAATCGCTGGGAACTAATCGACTATTTTTTTAAATATTCGACAACCCCCCACAAACACACACACTCGACTTCGATTCGACTCGGTTTCCAGAGAATCCATGAAAAGCCATCTCTACGTCCATCCTGGTAACTTTGTTGCTTGCTCATCAGAAGTCAGAGTTTCTAACTGTGCTTCATCTGCAATCAAACTCCAAGACAAGGAGGAGGCTGGTACAGTGGAGAAAGATACAGCAGGATTTGCATAGGAGGGCTTCAGCAAAAAGGTCTGCCTCTACTTCTGGTGAACCAAATACATTCAAAGTTCTATTGAGACCTCCTGCATTTCTGAGCATTTACTCTTCCAGATTTTCCAAGCTTGAGGGCTAAAATCAACTCCGTCATTTTCTTGCAACCATGTGAAAATCCTTGGCATGTACCTGTAAAGGCTCCTGAGTTGGCTACCGGGACCACCGTTTAAATTTGGGGCCACATGCTACAGGACGAGGTGGCCGTACCCGCCAGTGTCTGGACTGCCTCCGAGGTCCTAACACATCCTAACACATTTTCAACAGGTCCGAACCATACAGTCTAAGGTCCGAACAGGTCCTAACAAGGTCCGAACACATTCGTAACAAGATCAAAGAGTTTCAAACGAGGTCCGAACACAGTTCCGAACAAGTCCTAACAATGTCACATGATGTGTGTGTGTGTGTGTGTGGGGTGGGGGTGGGGGGTGGGTGTTATCGCTTTAGAATGTCGTCCATCTTTTTTACCGCGTAACAGCCGAACACCGAACACAGAAAAGGTTGGGAAATTTGATTAATACTCATGAAAGCAACGCCATTTATAAGCCGAATGTTAAAACGTGTGACAAAACAGTATACGATTTAATTTCTGTCCCGTTAGCACATAATTCAACTTGTATTTCAAGTTTCTTGTTACGTGGCCGTTTTGCTAACGGCGGTTCTGGCTGTAATGGCGTCGCTGTACATATACTACCACTGTGTGGCGATGGTGGGTAATAATCAGAAGACCAATAGTAACTTATTTATTTGTTTATTTTATTTTATCTAACCCTTTAAACTCTTCAGATTTTTCGGAAAAAGTTGGAAAAAGTCTCGGAACTTAAGATGTGAAATAATTGTGCCAAGTTTCATTGTCCGTCAGTGGAATAGTAATTTATCGGCTATCTGTGGCGTTTTCTCCTGCAGACAGGTGTGTCCAGGTGTTTTAAACATGCTTAATTGTGCCAAATTAAATTTTTCCTCAGCGGAATATTATTTTTACATCTGTCTGTGTAATAATAGTAGTAATAATAATAGTAATAATAATTATTATCATTACTTTATTTACATAGCACCTTTTAAAACATACATTTACAAAGTGCTTCACAACAATAATGCAAAACATGCCTTCATACATACATACATACATTAACCTGTTTTGTATTTAATGTTTGCAGATGACTAAGACAGGGAAACCCGACAGTTACTGGAAGGACATTTGTATAAAATATGCCCAGGGCCAATACCACTTCTCAACTGGCAAACGTCCAGGGGCCAAGAAATGGAAAAAGGCCCTGGAGAATATAGATGCTTGTCCCCTGCAGAGCCACACAAAGGATCTGTTTGGAAGAAGCCTTCTGTGCTCCTGTGGGTTCCATAAGGTAGGTGAAATTATTTACTAAGTCCTGAGTCACTGTAGCACGTGGAATTATTTATTGAACAATATCTCTTTTTGTACTCCCCTCTCCCTTAGCCAGCAGATCTGTCATCAGCCGCTGGCTCCAGTAAGGCAGGAGAAGTTGAGGCGGAGGCAGGGCGAGTCCGAGTCAGCACAGAGGTAGGGAGAGGAGACACAGAGACAGGGAGTGGAAACACGGAGACAAGGAGAGGAGACACGGAGGCAGGAGAAGTCCGGGAGACAAGGAGAGGAGACAGAGTCAGGGAGTGGAAACACGGAGACAAGGTGAGGAGACACGGAGGCTGGAGAAGTCCGAGACAACACAGAGTCAGGGAGAGGAGACAAGGAGACAAGGAGAGGAGACACAGAGGCAGGAGCATCAGTGGCAGGACAGGGAGTGCAGTGCTACAAGTGCAACGAGCTTGTGGAGGGAGAAAAATTCTCTGAACACCTCTCTGACCACCATACAGAGGAGAGGTGTGACACCTGTGGGGCCAAGGTGCAGGGTACTGTTGGTCTTTTGAACCACATCCAAGAGGTTCACTATTCAGCATTCATCGAGCCATCAGTGCGGAAACCAACACCATTACCGCAAAGGCCAACACTACCACCACCAAAGCCAACACCATCTCTGCTCCCTTCTTCAGCTAGCTCTGCCACACCACAGCACACTCCACTTAAATCTTCTGCAATTCATTGGAAAGGTTTTCTTCCTGAACAATTTCGTAAAGTAATCCAGGAAGCCGATCAGGTATGGATTGCTAAGTGCCTCTATGAACCTACGGGCCAGCTGAAACAAAAAATCAAAGCATGCTGGTTTCACCCACCACTGGAGCCCAAACCATCTCCTCCTGAGCCTGGGTGGTACTACCGGCAGAGGATGTTCATCTGGGCACCAATGAGGATGTGGGGGATTCCACTTAAATGCCCACAGTGCTCCCGGAAAATGAACAGCTCCGGCATCTACAGGAAGGTCAGGGAGGTGATCGACGTGGATAGCCGCTATTATCTAGTGGGAGGGGACTATCCACGTTGCAGCAAGTGCTGTCAGCCGGTCTGCCCATGGAGCCAGGATATGCTCTCCCAGCTGGATGTGGCACACAGGAGCCTGTTCCCCGCTGTCCTCACAACACAGCTGGCTCTGGACAGAAAATGTATGTCTTTCCTGAAGCCGAGGACCAGTGGTAACAGTTCCTCCTACCTCCAGTCTGCAATAGAGGAAGCGCACAGCGAGGAGTGGGCACGTCAAACCATCCGCTACCTCTCGGACTGTGAGCGCCATATGAAGATGGCTACCTTCGTCCCCTCTGCAGCTGTCCATCTTCCTCCACCACCCTTCAGACCCCTTCCACTTGCCCAGTGGTTTGAGACGATCCACTCCAACGACATCCTCAGCCATCTGGATGAGATGAAGGGAGTGATCACTTCTACCTATGGTAGAATTCTTAAGATGGATTCAACAAAGAAGGTTAGTAAAAAATCTAGAAAATAGAACCTGTACAATTACAACAAAACAGGAAATGGGTTTACTTCTTAGTGGGGAAATGTCTTCAGTTTGTTTTTGAAAGTAGTGTTTGTTTTACAGATCACCAAGAAGCTGGCTGGTGGGATCGGGGACAGTGCTGCATGGATGACAAACATCGGCAACGAGTTTGGCCAGGTTCTGAACTCTGTTCTGACGATGGGTGAAGGTGCAGGGTTGGAAGAGTTGTGCCAAGGCATCGTCACTCGCTACAAGAATGCAGGCCAAGCTGAACCTGAGGTCATCTATGTCGACCGGGACTGCTGCAGCCAGTCCGGTGGGTGAAAATTCTTTATAAAATAAACGTATGAAAAACTGTGCGCCACACAAACACACACACACACACACACTTATAGTTAGTTCCATTTGTATTAAATGTGTTTATTTGTATTTTTGTTACACTCCCACTACTTGGTGGTGTAGTGGTACTGGCAATGGGCTCTATGCACAGCTCCACTACTTCCTGAATTTAAGGCTGCTCCTTTATTTCCTGTCTTACATTATTGGACAAACTGATTAATCCAGGTGTGTCTGAGTAGTCACAATGATCAGTCACACCTGGATTAATCAGTTTGTCCAATAATGTAAGACAGGAAATAAAGGAGCAGCCTTAAATTCAGGAAGTAGTGGAGCTGTGCATAGAGCCCATTGGGCAGCGCCTAAGTTGGTGTAACCACACACAGGTGTTGTGGTCTATGTAATTATCAATGGTTGTTTTTTACAGGTGTGTCTTCTGTGGTTAAACTCTTTCACCCATGGAGGTCTGCAGTGCGCTTGGACAGCTTCCATTTTATGAGACGCTTTAACTGCGGCCTCACTACAGAACACCACCCTCTGTATGGCATCTTTTGTGTGAAGCTTTCCTCCTGCATCTTTGAATGGGACCAGGAGGATGTGCAGCACCTGAAGGAGGCCAAGAGAGCGGAGTGGAAGAGCAGCCACAGCGGACATGCTCCCACTGAGGAACAACTCATGGGCACCATCAGCCCAGGGGAGCTAAAGAGGCACTGCAGAAGGAGGATACGTGGAGTGGAGGAAATAAAGAGCATGATTTCAGGGCTGCTGGAATCAGTGTGGGAGCTGACAGACACCACAGGGCTGCGTCTGGTAAACCCTGACAGCATGCGCCAAGTTTGGGAGGTGCAGCAGAAGCACTTGGAGTGCCTTCAAGACCCTGCAGGTGTTAAACTGTCCACAAAGGTGGGGACACTCCAGAAGGGTGGCAAAGAGCTGGACGTCCTTAGGTGTGGTAGAGGGTCCTCCTCCCTGGAGAGTTTTCACCGACACCAGTGTGCTTTCATTCCAGGTACATTCACATCAAGACACACTGTATTGTATGTCTTTTTTTTAAATGTTCTTTTCTATGTTATGACAGAGAATGTGTTGTAATTATTCAAAATAACACAGTTAGCACTGTCAGGTATTCATATGTATTCACTTTACAATAATGGTTGACTGAACAGAGTATTTTGTTTTTTAGGCTGGCGATGCAATGCAGTGAACACGCAAATGTACATGCTGGAGGGAGCATCAAGGTGGAACATGGGCCGGGCCAAGGAGGCAGTAGCTGTGGAGGGGGCCTCAACCCTCAGAACCTTCGATGTCCAATTGATGTCTCACCTCAACAACATGAGCCAGTGGGTCCTTGGTTGTGCTCTGGTTCCAGAGTTCACCCCACCTGGGAAACCTACTCATAAGAGAGATCTCAGAGCAGCTTTGGTAGACCAGAGTATTTATATCCCCTCCTCCGCTTTTTCTTAGGCACCCCCCTACTCAGAGGATGTGCATTTCTTGGGTGCGAAGATTGTGCTATACATGCAGGAGATGGGTGTGTGTGGATATGTCCTTTTTTCATCTTTGTGTTTATACTGGTTACAGGGGAACGCATTGCTGTGGAGTATCTGTTGGCCCAGACCAACAGAGGTGACCTGCTTGCTCCAAAGCAGATGCCTGAAATCCCCTCACAGGTGCTTGAGGAAGACGAGGATGAGCCAGACGCCACTGTGTGCATGCCAGGTGATCTTGGGGCTGGTGATCCCTGGGATGAGGCTGAGCCAGACGCTACTCTCTGCCAGTCAGCTGAGCTTGGGGCTGGTGATCCCGATCCTCCAAGTGCTGTGGAAGACCAGGTGCTGTTGGAGGGTGACACTGAACCCGGACCCCTCGTCACAGAGGTCAATAACACTTTCTGTAACACCTTACTCAAAAACACAATATTTAACTAAGTAAATCTGGTTACATTTTAATAAGATAAATGAATGTCAAGTCACATAATAAGAAAAGAGAATGTAAATGTTTTGCTTGTTTTTTCTTTTTCTCCCTTATCACTTTTCAGACTAGCCAATGTGACTCGAGAGGCGTTGCAGGATGGGAGGCAGTTGATGCCCTAGCAGCCTACCTAGTTGGATTGAACCGAACAATCACAGCCTTGTCAGTCAAGGAGGAGGCGGACATTGTCCACCTGTACAAATCTCTTCATGCCATGGAAAAGGCACCTTCAAAGTACAAAATAGTAATTATTTTGTACACAATAATTAAACAAACATTCCATGGAATGAATGAAGCACATGGATGTCTCTTTCCATGGTTAGGTACACCCAGAAGGCAAAGAAGAAGGGACGTGCGTCAGGAGGACCGTGGAGAGCACCCAGGAAGCTGAGTGGCTCTGCTCCTGGACAGCAGGCGGCAGAGAGGTGCTTGACCGCAATTTACTATCATTTCGGTTCAATACAAATCACTGGATAAGAGACAGCACATTTTATTGCAATCCCTGTTGACACCTGGTTCTTCATGACTTTACATCCTTGTTCACAGTCCAGATCATATCATCTTTCTCTCCCACAGACTATACATGACTCATGGCCAAGCAGCCCAGGACCCTGAAGTACACAGGGTCAGTGAGTGTGTTTGCCTCAGACTTGCCAAAGAGTTTGAGCAAGCACGCAACAGGCCAAAGGACACAAGGGGAAAAATCATGCCCATCCCTCAGTCCATTGTCAGCGTCTACAGCCACATCAGACAGCTGCTGGAGGACAGCAGGGTTGTCCTGGACCAGACCAACTTGGTTCTAGTGCCGGTTAACAACACCACTGTCTCTTCATGGTGTGTGTTATTTCGTTTACCTTTCCCATACAGTCAAGACAGTATATAAAAAATTTAACACCAAGAAAAACCTCTACCTGCATGCTTGTTACCTTAGGGGGATAAGCTCACATGTATAACATAATGAATGTTTGTCTTGTAGGCTGCTTAGGAGGGATAAGAGGACAGGGACATGCTGCTGCAAGGCACTGTACTCCCCAAACAGCTGCACCTGGCCAAGGAGTCTCTCCCTGCAGTGAACACACTTCCGGCTGCCCCTGTGCAGCATGCACATGAAGTGATGACTTTTGAGGAGCCTGAAAACCACGAGGGGGAAGCTTTCCCCCGTCAGCGCACTCAGGTGGCAAACAGGCCTGTGTTTTATCCGCCATTTCCACCTACCCCGTTCCCTCCACAATTCCAGCAGGCTCCTCTTTACCATCAAGCTCCTCCGTTCCAGCCTGCTCCTCAAGCTCCTCTGTTCCAGCCTGCTCCATCATTCCAGCCTGCTCCTCAAGCTCCTCCGTTCCAGCCTGCTCCACCATTCCAGCCTGCTCCTCAAGCTCCTCCTTTCCAGCCTGCTCCTCCTTTGCAGCAAGCTCTGCCGTTCCAGCCTGCTCCTCCATTGCAGCAAGCATGCCTTCCACCTCAGCCAAGGCAACGTGCCTGGAGACTCCATAGAGCTGCCCAGAAAGATGAGGAGCTAGTGGCGAGGGGCGAGCCACCAAAGAAAAGGCTGGTAAAGGAACATTACCATTACACCTGCAAGGAGTGTGGCCAAGAGAAAAATAAAAGGACTGGACACACCCAGCTGAAGGGGCGGTGGTAATGCCCAGCCTCAGGACTGACCCTGGAACAGTGGAAGAATAGTTTATAACAGTCAATGTGACTTTGTCACCAGCTTTGTTACCAGCTGTTACTGGCACATAATTTCAGCGAGTGCTGATATTGTTTTCAGTTCGAGTGTTTGTTGGAAAAAATGGTTCTGGTGACATATGACTCTGACTGTCTGTCTCTCTGTTGTCTGTCTGTCTGTCTGTCTTTTGTTTGTCTGTTGTCTGTCTCTCTGCTGTCTACCTGTCTGTCTTTCTGTTGTCTGTCTGTCTGTTGTCTGTCTACCTGTCTACCTGTCTGTCTCTCTGTTTGTTTGTCTGTCTCTCCTCCTGTCTGTCTGTTTTCTCTTACTGCGTGGTGAAATGTTACAATGTAACAATAAAGTTTAATTTTATTTGACCTAAGAACAGCCTTCATTCATTCATTCATTTTTATTTCATTTCCCCTTGAAAAACAGGACGACAGTGAATGTCATCCATTGAATGAACTAAAGCCAGAATTACTTGCAGAATCATTTTTACATTTATTCACAAAACCCAACACTCTTTGTCTCAACCAAGATTTTTGAAAAGTACTTTCTTTGCTCAATTTGGAATTTGTTTTATTCACTTGTGCTACAAAGATACACTGAGCCTGTCTCTCAAATAATTGAGTTTACAACATGATGGGAGAGTTATTTACATTTACAGCTGTACACCGTTAATACATTGTTTTGGTGTATGCTGCCACCTACGGTAGGCTTTAGTAATGTCCAAAGCGCTGTGGTAGATTGGGATCTTGCCACAGCATAGGTTCGAATCCCACAAGAGACATGAAAATTAAAGTGATGATAAACCTTGCAATAAGTGCAGAGGTGTGTGTAAACAATGTTGAGAAGATAAGAGAGTAGAGAAAAAATTGATATACTATACGTTTTCCTCCTTTTTCCACCTTTTCCTTCCCCCCCTCTCTTTCTTTCTTCCCCCCTCCCGGGCAGTCCCTTTTGCCCCATTTTTGGCCGAGTGGTTAAGGTGATGGACTGCTAATCCATTGTGCTCTGCACGCGTGGGTTCGAATCCCATCCTCGTCGAAAGGAGATAAAGCTATCTCTCAAGGAAAGTTTCTATCCCAGACCCACTGTCATACGTATTCAGAAAGAACACATTCACAAAGCAGTAATTCAACTGCTGGAGCTCAGCATGCGAGAGGTAGTGGGATCGATGCCCACATTCTCCAGAGAACTTGTCCTCCCTTAGACAAGGTATCATGTGAAAAGCAGCGAACACTGCTCACAGGGTTAATATGATGTGCAGTGGAATGACACAACCCTATCCTTTCCTTTCTTTCTCCTTTCCTATTGCAGTTGCAGGTTCAACTGTGTGAGTCAGCACCTCCCAAGATGATACAGCAGTTTGAAATCTTCTTTAAGACTACTTGCTCTTTGTAAGGCATCAGAAAGTATTCTCCTCAATTCTTGGGTGTGGCCACATCTGATTGGAGGCCTCTACGCAGGGGAATTAGCTCAAGTGGTAGAGCGCTCGCTTAGCATGCGAGAGGTAGTGGGATCGATGCCCACATTCTCCAGGGAACTTGTCCTCCCTTAGACAAGCTATCATGTGAAAACCAGTGAACACTGCTCACAGGGTTAATATGATGTACAGTGGAATGACACAACCCTATCCTTTCCTTTCTTTCTCCTTTCCTATAGCAGTTGCAGGTTCAACTGTGTGAGTCAGCACCTCTCAAAATGAGACAGCAGTTTGAATTCTTCTTTAAGACTACTTGCTTTCCATAAGCCATCAGAAAGAAGGATCCTCCTCAATTCTTGGGCGTGGCCACATCTGATTGCAGGCCTCCATATAGGGGAATTAGCTCAAGTGGTAGAGCGCTCGCTTAGCATGCGAGAGGTAGTGGGATCGATGCCCACATTCTCCAGGGAACTTGTCCTCCCTTAGACAAGCTATCATGTGAAAATCAGTGAACACTGCTCACATAGTTATTATGATGTCAATGGAATGACACAACCCAATCCCTTTCTTTCTTTATCCTTTCCTACAGCAATTGCAGGTTCAAATGTGTGAGTCAGCCCCTCTCAAAATGAGACAGCAGTTTGAATTCTTCTTTAAGACTACTTGCTCTACATAAGCCATCAGAAAGAAGGATCCTCCTCAATTCTTGGGCGTTGCCACATCTGATTGGAGGCCTTCACACAGGGGAACTAGCTCAAGTGGTAGAGCGCTCGCTTAGCATGCGAGAGGTAGTGGGATTGATGCCCACATTCTCCACAAGACTTTAGCTCCCATTCTTGCGGACAGGGAAATGCGAGAACATCAAAGAGCCATGGGAAACAAGTACTTGATTCGACTTGGTTTCCAGAGAATCCATGAAAAGCCATCTCTACGTCCATCCTGGTAACTTTGTTGCTTGCTCATCAGAAGTCAGAGTTTCTAACTGTGCTTCATCTGCAATTAAGCTCCAAGACAAGGAGGAGGCTGGTACAGTGGAGAAAGATACAGGAGGATTTGCATAGGAGGGCTTCAGCAAAAAGGTCCGCCTCTACTTCTGGTGAACCAAACACATTCAAAGTTCTATTGAGGCCTCCTGCATTTCTGAGCATTTATTCTTCCAGATTTTCCAAGCTTGAGGGCTAAAATCAACTCCGTCAATTTCCTGCAACCATGTGAAAATCCTTGGCGTGTACCTGTAAAGGCTCCTGAGTTGGCTACCGGGACCACAGTTTAAATTTGGTACAGGACGAGGTGGCCGAGTGGTTAAGGCGATGGACTGCTAATCCATTGTGCTCTGCACGCGTGGGTTCGAATCCCATCCTCGTCGAAAGGAGATAGCTTTAATTAACAAGGAAAGTTTCTATCCCAGACCCACTGTCATACGTATTCAGAAAGAACATGTTCACAATAGCAGTAACTCAACTGCTGGAGCT
This sequence comes from Caranx ignobilis, assembly GCA_021432705.1. NCBI lineage: Eukaryota > Metazoa > Chordata > Actinopteri > Carangiformes > Carangidae > Caranx > Caranx ignobilis. The sequence goes on from MU269980.1 coordinate 2,800,861, forward strand.
CAGCATGCGAGAGGTGGTGGGATCGATGCCCACATTCTCCAGGGAACTTGTCCTCCCTTAGACAAGGTATCATGTGAAAAGCAGCGAACACTGCTCACAGGGTTAATATGATGTGCAACGGAATGACACAATCCTTTCTTTCTCTTTTCCTATGGCAATTGCAGGTTCAACTGTGTGAGTCAGCACCTCCCAAAATGAGACAGCAGTTTGAAATCTTCTTTAAGACTACTTGCTCTTTGTAAGGCATCAGAAAGAAGGATTCTCCTCAATTCTTGGGCGTGGCCACATCTGATTGGAGGCCTTCACACAGGGGAATTAGCTCAAGTGGTAGAGCGCTCGCTTAGCATGCGAGAGATAGTGGGATTGATGCCCACATTCTCCAGGGAACTTATCCTCCCTTAGACAAGGTATCATGTGAAAAGCAGCAAACGCTGCTCACAGGGTTAATATGATGTACAGTGGAATGACACAACCCTATCCTTTCCTTTCTTTCTCCTTTCCTATAGCAGTTGCAGGTTCAACTGTGTGAGTCAGCACCTCTCAAAATGAGACAGCAGTTTGAATTCTTCTTTAAGACTACTTGCTTTACATAAGCCATCAGAAAGAAGGATCCTCCTCAATTCTGGGCGTGGCCACATCTGATTGCAGGCCTCCATATAGGGGAATTAGCTCAAGTGGTAGAGCGCTTGCTTAGCATGCGAGAGGTAGTGGGATTGATGCCCACATTCTCCAGGGAACTTGTCCTCCCTTAGACAAGCTATCATGTGAAAATCAGTGAACACTGCTCACATAGTTATTATGATGTCAATGGAATGACACAACCCAATCCCTTTCTTTCTTTATCCTTTCCTACAGCAATTGCAGGTTCAAATGTGTGAGTCAGCCCCTCTCAAAATGAGACAGCAGTTTGAATTCTTCTTTAAGACTACTTGCTCTACATAAGCCATCAGAAAGAAGGATCCTCCTCAATTCTTGGGCGTTGCCACATCTGATTGGAGGCCTTCACACAGGGGAACTAGCTCAAGTGGTAGAGCGCTCGCTTAGCATGCGAGAGGTAGTGGGATTGATGCCCACATTCTCCACAAGACTTTAGCTCCCATTCTTGCGGACAGGGAAATGCGAGAACATCAAAGAGCCATGGGAAACAAGTACTTGATTCGACTTGGTTTCCAGAGAATCCATGAAAAGCCATCTCTACGTCCATCCTGGTAACTTTGTTGCTTGCTCATCAGAAGTCAGAGTTTCTAACTGTGCTTCATCTGCAATTAAGCTCCAAGACAAGGAGGAGGCTGGTACAGTGGAGAAAGATACAGGAGGATTTGCATAGGAGGGCTTCAGCAAAAAGGTCCGCCTCTACTTCTGGTGAACCAAACACATTCAAAGTTCTATTGAGGCCTCCTGCATTTCTGAGCATTTATTCTTCCAGATTTTCCAAGCTTGAGGGCTAAAATCAACTCTGTCAATTTCCTGCAACCATGTGAAAATCCTTGGCGTGTACCTGTAAAGGCTCCTGAGTTGGCTACCGGGACCACAGTTTAAATTTGGTACAGGACGAGGTGGCCGAGTGGTTAAGGCGATGGACTGCTAATCCATTGTGCTCTGCACGCGTGGGTTCGAATCCCATCCTCGTCGAAAGGAGATAGCTTTAATTAACAAGGAAAGTTTCTATCCCAGACCCACTGTCATACGTATTCAGAAAGAACATGTTCACAATAGCAGTAACTCAACTGCTGGAGCTCAGCATGCGAGAGGTAGTGGGATCGATGCCCACATTCTCCAGGGAACTTATCCTCCCTTAGACAAGGTATCATGTGAAAAGCAGCAAACGCTGCTCACAGGGTTAATATGATGTACAGTGGAATGACACAACCCTATCCTTTCCTTTCTTTCTCCTTTCCTATAGCAGTTGCAGGTTCAACTGTGTGAGTCAGCACCTCTCAAAATGAGACAGCAGTTTGAATTCTTCTTTAAGACTACTTGCTTTACATAAGCCATCAGAAAGAAGGATCCTCCTCAATTCTTGGGCGTGGCCACATCTGATTGCAGGCCTCCATATAGGGGAATTAGCTCAAGTGGTAGAGCGCTCGCTTAGCATGCGAGAGGTAGTGGGATCGATGCCCACATTCTCCAGGGAACTTGTCCTCCCTTAGACAAGCTATCATGTAAAAACCAGTGAACGCTGCTTACAGAGTTATTATGATGTCAATGGGATGACACAACCCAATCCCTTTCTTTCTTTATCCTTTCCTACATCAATTGCAGGTTCAAATGTGTGAGTCAGCACCTCCCAAAATGATACAGTAGTTTGAAATCTTCGTCAAGACTACTTGCTCTTTGTAAGGCATCAGAAAGGATTCTCCTCAATTCTTGGACGTGGCCACATCTGATTGGAGGCCTCCACGCAGGGGAATTAGCTCAAGTGGTAGAGCGCTCGCTTAGCATGCGAGAGGTAGTGGGATCGATGCCCACATTCTCCAGGGAACTTGTCCTCCCTTAGACAAGCTATCATGTGAAAAGCAGCGAACACTGCTCACAGGGTTAATATGATGTGCAACGGAATGACACAACCCTTTCCTTTCTTTCTCTTTTCCTATGGCAATTGCAGGTTCAACTGTGTGAGTCAGCACCTCCCATAAATGAGATAGCAGTTTGAAATCTTCTTTAAGACTACCTGCTCTTTGTAAGGCATCAGAGGGAAGGATTCTCCTCAATTCTTGGGCGTGGCCACATCTGATTGGAGGCCTCCACGCAGGGGAATTAGCTCAAGTGGTAGAGCGCTCGCTTAGCATGCGAGAGGTAGTGGGATCGATGACCACATTCTCCAGGGAACTTGTCCTCCCTTAGACAAGGTATAATGTGAAAAGCAGCGAACACTGCTCACAGGGTTAATATGATGTGCAGTGGAATGACACAACCCTATCCTTTCCTTTCTTTCTCCTTTCCTATTGCAGTTGCAGGTTCAACTGTGTGAGTCAGCACCTCCCAAGATGATACAGCAGTTTGAAATCTTCTTTAAGACTACTTGCTCTTTGTAAGGCATCAGAAAGCATTCTCCTCAATTCTTGGGTGTGGCCACATCTGATTGAAGGCCTCCACGCAGGGGAATTAGCTCAAGTGGTAGAGCGCTCGCTTAGCATGCGAGAGGTAGTGGGATCGATGCCCACATTCTCCAGGGAACTTGTCCTCCCTTAGACAAGCTATCATGTGAAAAGAAGCGAACACTGCTCACAGGGTTAATATGATGTGCAACGGAATGACACAACCCTTTCCTTTCTTTCTCTTTTCCTATGGCAATTGCAGGTTCAACTGTGAGTCAGCACCTCCCAAAATGAGACAGCAGTTTGAATTCTTCTTTAAGACTACTTGCTTTATATAGGCCATCAGAAAGAAGGATCCTCCTCAATTCTTGGGTGTGGCCACATCTGATTGGAGGCCTTCACACAGGGGAATTAGCTCAAGAGGTAGAGTGCTCGCTTAACATGCGAGAGATAGTTGGATCGATGCCCACATTCTCCACAAGACTTTAGCTCCCATTCTTGCGGACAGGGAAAAGTGTGAACATCAAAGAGCCTGGGAAACAAGTACTTGATTCGACTTGGTTTCCAGAGAATCCATGAAAAGCCATCTCTACTTCCATCCTGGTAACTTTGTTGCTTGCTCATCAGAAGTCAGAGTTTCTAACTGTGCTTCATCTGCAATTAAGCTCCAAGACAAGGAGGAGGCTGGTACAGTGGAGAAAGATACAGGAGGATTTGCATAGGAGGGCTTCAGCAAAAAGGTCCGCCTCTACTTCTGGTGAACCAAACACATTCAAAGTTCTATTGAGGCCTCCTGCATTTCTGAGCATTTATTCTTCCAGATTTTCCAAGCTTGAGGGCTAAAATCAACTCCGTCAATTTCCTGCAACCATGTGAAAATCCTTGGCGTGTACCTGTAAAGGCTCCTGAGTTGGCTACCGGGACCACAGTTTAAATTTGGTACAGGACGAGGTGGCCGAGTGGTTAAGGCGATGGACTGCTAATCCGTTGTGCTCTGCACGCGTGGGTTCGAATCCCATCCTCGTCGAAAGGAGTTAGCTTTAAAGGAGATAGCTTTAATTAACAAGGAAAGTTTCTATCCCAGACCCACTGTCATACGTATGCAAAAAGAACATGTTCACAATAGCAGTAACTCAACTGCTGGAGCTCAGCATGCGAGAGGTAGTGGGATCGATGCCCACATTCTCCAGGGAACTTGTCCTCCCTTAGACAAGGTATCATGTGAAAAGCAGCAAACACTGCTCACAGGGTTAATATGATGTGCAACGGAATGACACAATCCTTTCTTTCTCTTTTCCTATGGCAATTGCAGGTTCAACTGTGTGAGTCAGCACCTCCCAAAATGAGACAGCAGTTTGAAATCTTCTTTAAGACTACTTGCTCTTTGTAAGGCATCAGAAAGAAGGATTCTCCTCAATTCTTGGCCGTGGCCACATCTGATTGGAGGCCTCCATGCAGGGGAATTAGCTCAAGTGGTAGAGCGCTCGCTTAGCATGCGAGAGGTAGTGGGATTGATGCCCACATTCTCCAGGGAACTTGTCCTCCCTTAGACAAGCTATCATGTGAAAAGCAGCAAACGCTGCTCACAGGGTTAATATGATGTGCAGCGGAATGACACAACCATATCCTTTCCTTTCTTTCTCTTTTCCCATGGCAATTGCAGGTTCAACTGTGTGAGTCAGCACCTCTCAAAATGAGACAGCAGTTTGAATTCTTCTTTAAGACTACTTGCTTTACATAAGCCATCAGAAAGAAGGATCCTCCTCAATTCTTGGGCGTGGCCACATCTGATTGCAGGCCTCCATATAGGGGAATTAGCTCAAGTGGTAGAGCGCTCGCTTAGCATGCGAGAGGTAGTGGGATCGATGCCCACATTCTCCAGGGAACTTGTCCTCCCTTAGACAAGCTATCATGTAAAAACCAGTGAACGCTGCTTACAGAGTTATTATGATGTCAATGGGATGACACAACCCAATCCCTTTCTTTCTTTATCCTTTCCTACATCAATTGCAGGTTCAAATGTGTGAGTCAGCACCTCCCAAAATGATACAGTAGTTTGAAATCTTCGTCAAGACTACTTGCTCTTTGTAAGGCATCAGAAAGGATTCTCCTCAATTCTTGGACGTGGCCACATCTGATTGGAGGCCTCCACGCAGGGGAATTAGCTCAAGTGGTAGAGCGCTCGCTTAGCATGCGAGAGGTAGTGGGATCGATGCCCACATTCTCCAGGGAACTTGTCCTCCCTTAGACAAGCTATCATGTGAAAAGCAGCGAACACTGCTCACAGGGTTAATATGATGTGCAACGGAATGACACAACCCTTTCCTTTCTTTCTCTTTTCCTATGGCAATTGCAGGTTCAACTGTGTGAGTCAGCACCTCCCATAAATGAGATAGCAGTTTGAAATCTTCTTTAAGACTACCTGCTCTTTGTAAGGCATCAGAGGGAAGGATTCTCCTCAATTCTTGGGCGTGGCCACATCTGATTGGAGGCCTCCACGCAGGGGAATTAGCTCAAGTGGTAGAGCGCTCGCTTAGCATGCGAGAGGTAGTGGGATCGATGCCCACATTCTCCAGGGAACTTGTCCTCCCTTAGACAAGCTATCATGTGAAAAGCAGCGAACACTGCTCACAGGGTTAATATGATGTGCAGTGGAATGACACAACCTATCCTTTCCTTTCTTTCTCCTTTCCTATTGCAGTTACAGGTTCAACTGTGTGAGTCAGCACCTCCCAAGATGATACAGCAGTTTGAAATCTTCTTTAAGACTACTTGCTCTTTGTTATGCATCAGAAAGCATTCTCCTCAATTCTTGGGTGTGGCCACATCTGATTGGAGGCCTCCACGCAGGGGAATTAGCTCAAGTGGTAGAGCGCTCGCTTAGCATGCGAGAGGTAGTGGGATCGATGCCCACATTCTCCAGGGAACTTGTCCTCCCTTAGACAAGCTATCATGTGAAAAGCAGCGAACACTGCTCACAGGGTTAATATGATGTGCAACGGAATGACACAACCCTTTCCTTTCTTTCTCTTTTCCTATGGCAATTGCAGGTTCAACTGTGTGAGTCAGCACCTCCCATAAATGAGATAGCAGTTTGAAATCTTCTTTAAGACTACCTGCTCTTTGTAAGGCATCAGAGGGAAGGATTCTCCTCAATTCTTGGCGTGGCCACATCTGATTGGAGGCCTCCACGCAGGGGAATTAGCTCAAGTGGTAGAGCGCTCGCTTAGCATGCGAGAGGTAGTGGGATCGATGACCACATTCTCCAGGGAACTTGTCCTCCCTTAGACAAGGTATCATGTGAAAAGCAGCGAACACTGCTCACAGGGTTAATATGATGTGCAGTGGAATGACACAACCCTATCCTTTCCTTTCTTTCTCCTTTCCTATTGCAGTTGCAGGTTCAACTGTGTGAGTCAGCACCTCCCAAGATGATACAGCAGTTTGAAATCTTCTTTAAGACTACTTGCTCTTTGTAAGGCATCAGAAAGCATTCTCCTCAATTCTTGGGTGTGGCCACATCTGATTGAAGGCCTCCACGCAGGGGAATTAGCTCAAGTGGTAGAGCGCTCGCTTAGCATGCGAGAGGTAGTGGGATCGATGCCCACATTCTCCAGGGAACTTGTCCTCCCTTAGACAAGCTATCATGTGAAAACCAGTGAACACTGCTCACAGGGTTAATATGATGTGCAACGGAATGACACAACCCTATGCTTTCCTTTCTTTCTCCTTTCCGATTGCAGTTGCAGGTTCAACTGTGTGAGTCAGCACCTCCCAAGATGATACACCAGTTTGAAATCTTCTTTAAGGCTACTTGCTCTTTGTAAGGCATCAGAAAGAAGTATTCTCCTCAATTCTTGCGCGTGGCCACATCTGATTGGAGGCCTTCACACAGGGGAATTAGCTCAAGTGGTAGAGCGCTCGCTTAGCATGCGAGAGGTAGTGGGATCGATGCCCACATTCTCCAGGGAACTTGTCCTCCCTTAGACAAGCTATCATGTGAAAACCAGTGAACACTGCTCACAGGGTTAATATGATGTGCAACAGAATGACACAACCCTATCCTTTCCTTTCTTTCTCCTTTCCGATTGCAGTTGCAGGTTCAACTGTGTGAGTCAGCACCTCCCAAGATGATACACCAGTTTGAAATCTTCTTTAAGGCTACTTGCTCTTTGTAAGGCATCAGAAAGAAGTATTCTCCTCAATTCTTGCGCGTGGCCACATCTGATTGGAGGCCTTCACACAGGGGAATTAGCTCAAGTGGTAGAGCGCTCGCTTAGCATGCGAGAGGTAGTGGGATCGATGCCCACATTCTCCAGGGAACTTGTCCTCCCTTAGACAAGCTATCATGTGAAAACCAGTGAACACTGCTCACAGGGTTAATATGATGTACAGTGGAATGACACAACCCCATCCTTTCCTTTCTTTCTCCTTTCCTATAGCAGTTGCAGGTTCAACTGTGTGAGTCAGCACCTCTCAAAATGAGACAGCAGTTTGAATTCTTCTTTAAGACTACTTGCTCTACATAAGCCATCAGAAAGAAGGATCCTCCTCAATTCTTGGGCGTGGCCACATCTGATTGGAGGCCTCCATATAGGGGAATTAGCTCAAGTGGTAGAGCGCTCGCTTAGCATGCGAGAGGTAGTGGGATCGATGCCCACATTCTCCAGGGAACTTGTCCTCCCTTAGACAAGCTATCATGTGAAAATCAGTGAACACTGCTCACAGAGTTATTATGATGTCAATGGAATGACACAACCCAATCCCTTTCTTTCTTTATCCTTTCCTACAGCAATTGCAGGTTCAAATGTGAGTCAGCCCTCTCAAAATGAGACAGCAGTTTGAATTCTTCTTTAAGACTACTTGCTCTACATAAGCCATCAGAAAGAAGGATCCTCCTCAATTCTTGGGCGTGGCCACATCTGATTGGAGGCCTTCACACAGGGGAACTAGCTCAAGTGGTAGAGCGCTCGCTTAGCATGCGAGAGGTAGTGGGATTGATGCTCACATTCTCCACAAGACTTTAGCTCCCATTCTTGCGGACAGGGAAATGCGTGAACATCAAAGAGCCATGGGAAACAAGTACTTGATTCGACTTGGTTTCCAGAGAATCCATGAAAAGCCATCTCTACGTCCATCCTGGTAACTTGTTGCTTGCTCATCAGAAGTCAGAGTTTCTAACTGTGCTTCATCTGCAATTAAGCTCCAAGACAAGGAGGAGGCTGGTACAGTGGAGAAAGATACAGGAGGATTTGCATAGGAGGGCTTCAGCAAAAAGGTCCACCTCTACTTCTGGTGAACCATACACATTCAAAGTTCTATTGAGACCTCCTGCATTTCTGAGCATTTATTCTTCCAGATTTTCCAAGCTTGAGGGCTAAAATCAACTCTGTCAATTTCCTGCAACCATGTGAAAATCCTTGGCGTGTACCTGTAAAGGCTCCTGAGTTGGCTACCGGGACCACAGTTTAAATTTGGTACAGGACGAGGTGGCCGAGTGGTTAAGGCGATGGACTGCTAATCCATTGTGCTCTGCACGCGTGGGTTCGAATCCCATCCTCGTCGAAAGGAGATAGCTTTAATTAACAAGGAAAGTTTCTATCCCAGACCCACTGTCATACGTATTCAGAAAGAACATGTTCACAATAGCAGTAACTCAACTGCTGGAGCTCAGCATGCGAGAGGTAGTGGGATCGATGCCCACATTCTCCAGGGAACTTGTCCTCCCTTAGACAAGGTATCATGTGAAAAGCAGCGAACACTGCTCACAGGGTTAATATGATGTGCAACAGAATGACACAACCCTTTCCTTTCTTTCTCTTTTCCTATGGCAATTGTAGGTTCGACTGTGTGAGTCAGCACCTCTCAAAATGAGACAGCAGTTTGAATTCTTCTTTAAGACTACTTGCTCTTTGTAAGGCATCAGAAAGAAGGATCCTCCTCAATTCTTGGGCGTGGCCACATCTGATTGGAGGCCTCCACGCAGAGGAATTAGCTCAAGTGGTAGAGCGCTCGCTTAGCATGCGAGAGGTAGTAAGATCGATGCCCACATTCTCCAGGGAACTTGTCCTCCCTTAGACAAGGTATCATGTGAAAAGCAGCAAACGCTGCTCACAGGGTTAATATGATGTGCAGCGGAATGACACAACCATATCCTTTCCTTTCTTTCTCCTTGTCCTCCCTTAGACAAGCTATCATGTGAAAAGCAGTGAACACTGCTCACGGGGTTAATATGATGTGCAATGGAATGACACAACCATATCCTTTCCTTTCTTTCTCCTTTCCTACGGCAATTGCAGGTTCAACTGTGTGAGTCAGCACCTCTCAAAATGAGACAGCAGTTTGAATTCTTCTTTAAGACTACTTGCTCTTTGTAAGGCATCAGAAAGAAGGATCCTCCTCAATTCTTGGGCGTGGCCACATCTGATTGTAGGTCTCCATATAGGGGAATTAGCTCAAGTGGTAGAGCGCTCGCTTAGCATGCGAGAGGTAGTGGGATCGATGCCCACATTCTCCAGGGAACTTGTCCTCCCTTAGACAAGCTATCATGTAAAAACCAGTGAACGCTGCTTACAGAGTTATTATGATGTCAATGGGATGACACAACCCAATCCCTTTCTTTCTTTATCCTTTCCTACATCAATTGCAAGTTCAAATGTGTGAGTCAGCACCTCCCAAAATGATACAGTAGTTTGAAATCTTCGTCAAGACTACTTGCTCTTTGTAAGGCATCAGAAAGGATTCTCCTCAATTCTTGGACGTGGCCACATCTGATTGGAGGCCTCCACGCAGGGGAATTAGCTCAAGTGGTAGAGCGCTCGCTTAGCATGCGAGAGGTAGTAAGATCGATGCCCACATTCTCCAGGGAACTTGTCCTCCCTTAGACAAGGTATCATGTGAAAAGCAGCAAACGCTGCTCACAGGGTTAATATGATGTGCAATGGAATGACACAACCATATCCTTTCCTTTCTTTCTCCTTTCCCATGGCAATTGCAGGTTCAACTGTGTGAGTCAGCACCTCCCAAAATGATACAGTAGTTTGAAATCTTCGTCAAGACTACTTGCTCTTTGTAAGGCATCAGAAAGGATTCTCCTCAATTCTTGGACGTGGCCACATCTGATTGGAGGCCTCCACGCAGGGGAATTAGCTCAAGTGGTAGAGCGCTCGCTTAGCATGCGAGAGGTAGTAGGATCGATGCCCACATTCTCCAGGGAACTTGTCCTCCCTTAGACAAGGTATCATGTGAAAAGCAGCAAACACTGCTCACAGGGTTAATATGATGTGCAGCGGAATGACACAACCATATCCTTTCCTTTCTTTCTCTTTTCCCATGGCAATTGCAGGTTCAACTGTGTGAGTCAGCACCTCCCATAAATGAGATAGCAGTTTGAAATCTTCTTTAAGACTACCTGCTCTTTGTAAGGCATCAGAGGGAAGGATTCTCCTCAATTCTTGGGCGTGGCCACATCTGATTGGAGGCCTCCATGCAGGGGAATTAGCTCAAGTGGTAGAGCGCTCGCTTAGCATGCGAGAGGTAGTGGGATCGATGCCCACATTCTCCAGGGAACTTGTCCTCCCTTAGACAAGCTATCATGTGAAAACCAGTGAACGCTGCTTGCAGAGTTATTATGATGTCAATGGATTGACACAACCCAATCCCTTTCTTTCTTTATCCTTTCCTACAGCAATTGCAGGTTCAAATGTGTGAGTCAGCACCTCCAAAATGATACAGTAGTTTGAAATCTTCGTCAAGACTACTTGCTCTTTGTAAGGCATCAGAAAGGATTCTCCTCTATTCTTGGGTGTGGCCACATCTGATTGGAGGCCTCCACGCAGGGGAATTAGCTCAAGTGGTAGAGCGCTCGCTTAGCATGCGAGAGGTAGTGGGATCGATGCCCACATTCTCCAGGGAACTTGTCCTCCCTTAGACAAGCTATCATGTGAAAAGAAGCGAACACTGCTCACAGGGTTAATATGATGTGCAACGGAATGACACAACCCTTTCCTTTCTTTCTCTTTTCCTATGGCAATTGCAGGTTCAACTGTGTGAGTCAGCACCTCCCAAAATGAGACAGCAGTTTGAATTCTTCTTTAAGACTACTTGCTTTATATAGGCCATCAGAAAGAAGGATCCTCCTCAATTCTTGGGTGTGGCCACATCTGATTGGAGGCCTTCACACAGGGGAATTAGCTCAAGAGGTAGAGTGCTCGCTTAGCATGCGAGAGATAGTTGGATCGATGCCCACATTCTCCACAAGACTTTAGCTCCCATTCTTGCGGACAGGGAAAAGTGTGAACATCAAAGAGCCTTGGGAAACAAGTACTTGATTCGACTTGGTTTCCAGAGAATCCATGAAAAGCCATCTCTACTTCCATCCTGGTAACTTTGTTGCTTGCTCATCAGAAGTCAGAGTTTCTAACTGTGCTTCATCTGCAATTAAGCTCCAAGACAAGGAGGAGGCTGGTACAGTGGAGAAAGATACAGGAGGATTTGCATAGGAGGGCTTCAGCAAAAAGGTCCGCCTCTACTTCTGGTGAACCAAACACATTCAAAGTTCTATTGAGGCCTCCTGCATTTCTGAGCATTTATTCTTCCAGATTTTCCAAGCTTGAGGGCTAAAATCAACTCCGTCAATTTCCTGCAACCATGTGAAAATCCTTGGCGTGTACCTGTAAAGGCTCCTGAGTTGGCTACCGGGACCACAGTTTAAATTTGGTACAGGACGAGGTGGCCGAGTGGTTAAGGCGATGGACTGCTAATCCGTTGTGCTCTGCACGCGTGGGTTCGAATCCCATCCTCGTCGAAAGGAGTTAGCTTTAAAGGAGATAGCTTTAATTAACAAGGAAAGTTTCTATCCCAGACCCACTGTCATACGTATGCAAAAAGAACATGTTCACAATAGCAGTAACTCAACTGCTGGAGCTCAGCATGCGAGAGGTAGTGGGATCGATGCCCACATTCTCCAGGGAACTTGTCCTCCCTTAGACAAGGTATCATGTGAAAAGCAGCAAACACTGCTCACAGGGTTAATATGATGTGCAACGGAATGACACAATCCTTTCTTTCTCTTTTCCTATGGCAATTGCAGGTTCAACTGTGTGAGTCAGCACCTCCCAAAATGAGACAGCAGTTTGAAATCTTCTTTAAGACTACTTGCTCTTTGTAAGGCATCAGAAAGAAGGATTCTCCTCAATTCTTGGCCGTGGCCACATCTGATTGGAGGCCTCCATGCAGGGGAATTAGCTCAAGTGGTAGAGCGCTCGCTTAGCATGCGAGAGGTAGTGGGATCGATGCCCACATTCTCCAGGGAACTTGTCCTCCCTTAGACAAGCTATCATGTGAAAAGCAGCAAACGCTGCTCACAGGGTTAATATGATGTGCAGCGGAATGACACAACCATATCCTTTCCTTTCTTTCTCTTTTCCATGGCAATTGCAGGTTCAACTGTGTGAGTCAGCACCTCCCATAAATGAGATAGCAGTTTGAAATCTTCTTTAAGACTACCTGCTCTTTGTAAGGCATCAGAGGGAAGGATTCTCCTCAATTCTTGGGCGTGGCCACATCTGATTGGAGGCCTCCACGCAGGGGAATTAGCTCAAGTGGTAGAGCGCTCGCTTAGCATGCGAGAGGTAGTGGGATCGATGCCCACATTCTCCAGGGAACTTGTCCTCCCTTAGACAAGCTATCATGTGAAAACCAGTGAACACTGCTTGCAGAGTTATTATGATGTCAATGGATGACACAACCCAATCCCTTTCTTTCTTTATCCTTTCCTACAGCAATTGCAGGTTCAAATGTGTGAGTCAGCACCTCCCAAAATGATACAGTAGTTTGAAATCTTCGTCAAGACTACTTGCTCTTTGTAAAGCATCTGGAAGGATTCCCCTCAATTCTTGGGTGTGGCCACATCTGATTGGAGGCCTCCACTCAGGGGAATTAGCTCAAGTGGTAGAGCGCTCGCTTAGCATGCGAGAGGTAGTGGGATCGATGCCCACATTCTCCAGGGAACTTGTCCTCCCTTAGACAAGCTATCATGTGAAAAGCAGCGAACACTGCTCACAGGGTTAATATGATGTGCAACGGAATGACACAACCCTTTCCTTTCTTTCTCTTTTCCTATGGCAATTGCAGGTTCAACTGTGTGAGTCAGCACCTCCGATAAATGAGATAGCAGTTTGAAATTTTCTTTAAGACTACCTGCTCTTTGTAAGGCATCAGAGGGAAGGATTCTCCTCAATTCTTGGGCGTGGCCACATCTGATTGGAGGCCTCCACGCAGGGGAATTAGCTCAAGTGGTAGAGCGCTCGCTTAGCATGCGAGAGGTAGTGGGATCGATGCCCACATTCTCCAGGGAACTTGTCCTCCCTTAGACAAGCTATCATGTGAAAACCAGTGAACGCTGCTTGCAGAGTTATTATGATGTCAATGGATGACACAACCCAATCCCTTTCTTTCTTTATCCTTTCCTACAGCAATTGCAGGTTCAAATGTGTGAGTCAGCACCTCCAAAATGATACAGTAGTTTGAAATCTTCGTCAAGACTACTTGCTCTTTGTAAGGCATCAGAAAGGATTCTCCTCAATTCTTGGGTGTGGCCACATCTGATTGGAGGCCTCCACGCAGGGGAATTAGCTCAAGTGGTAGAGCGCTCGCTTAGCATGCGAGAGGTAGTGGGATCGATGCCCACATTCTCCAGGGAACTTGTCCTCCCTTAGACAAGCTATCATGTGAAAAGAAGCGAACACTGCTCACAGGGCTAATATGATGTGCAACGGAATGACACAACCCTTTCCTTTCTTTCTCTTTTCCTATGGCAATTGCAGGTTCAACTGTGTGAGTCAGCACCTCCCAAAATGAGACAGCAGTTTGAATTCTTCTTTAAGACTACTTGCTTTACATAAGCCATCAGAAAGAAGGATCCTCCTCAATTCTTGGGCGTGGCCACATCTGATTGCAGGCCTCCATATAGGGGAATTAGCTCAAGTGGTAGAGCGCTCGCTTAGCATGCGAGAGGTAGTGGGATCGATGCCCACATTCTCCACAAGACTTTAGCTCCCATTCTTGCGGACAGGGAAAAGTGTGAACATCAAAGAGCCATGGGAAACAAGTACTTGATTCGACTTGGTTTCCAGAGAATCCATGAAAAGCCATCTCTACTTCCATCCTGGTAACTTTGTTGCTTGCTCATCAGAAGTCAGAGTTTCTAACTGTGCTTCATCTGCAGTCAAGCTCCAAGACAAGGAGGAGGCTGGTACAGTGGAGAAAGATACAGGAGGATTTGCATAGGAGGGCTTCAGCAAAAAGGTCCGCCTCTACTTCTGGTGAACCAAACACATTCAAAGTTCTATTGAGGCCTCCTGCATTTCTGAGCATTTATTCTTCCAGATTTTCCAAGCTTGAGGGCTAAAATCAACTCCGTCAATTTCCTGCAACCATGTGAAAATCCTTGGCGTGTACCTGTAAAGGCTCCTGAGTTGGCTACCGGGACCACAGTTTAAATTTGGTACAGGACGAGGTGGCCGAGTGGTTAAGGCGATGGACTGCTAATCCATTGTGCTCTGCACGCGTGGGTTCGAATCCCATCCTCGTCGAAAGGAGATAGCTTAAAGGAGATAGCTTTAATTAACAAGGACAGTTTCTATCCCAGACCCACTGTCATACGTATGCAAAAAGAACATGTTCACAATAGCAGTAACTCAACTGCTGGAGCTCAGCATGCGAGAGGTAGTGGGATCGATGCCCACATTCTCCAGGGAACTTGTCCTCCCTTAGACAAGGTATCATGTGAAAAGCAGCAAACACTGCTCACAGGGTTAATATGATGTGCAACGGAATGACACAACCCTTTCCTTTCTTTCTCTTTTGCAGGTTCAACTGTGTGAGTCAGCACCTCCCAAAATGAGATAGCAGTTTGAAATCTTCTTTAAGACTACTTGCTCTTTGTAAGGCATCAGAAAGAAGGATTCTCCTCAATTCTTGGCCGTGGCCACATCTGATTGGAGGCCTTCACACAGGGGAATTAGCTCAAGTGGTAGAGCGCTCGCTTAGCATGCGAGAGATAGTGGGATCGATGCCCACATTCTCCAGGGAACTTGTCCTCCCTTAGACAAGGTATCATGTGAAAAGCAGCAAACACTGCTCACAGGGTTAATACGATGTGCAACGGAATGACACAACCATATCCTTTCCTTTCTCCTTTCCCATGGCAATTGCAGGTTCAACTGTGTGAGTCAGCACCTCCCATAAATGAGATAGCAGTTTGAAATTTTCTTTAAGACTACTTGCTCTTTGTAAGGCATCAGAAAGGATTCCCTCGCGCAAACGAAAAAACATGCGAAAAGCACGGGGGAATTATAGAATAGTGAAATAACATAGACCGTGTCCCCTGCATCTCTATATAGATATTTCTGAGCGTATTTTAATCGAGTCACCCGCCATGAGCTGGATTCGAACCTCCGATCTGCCGGACAAGGTAAGGTAAGGTAAGATTTAATTATTAAGAGTATAAACGTTTTCCTGGCGTATCACTCCCGATTTTAAGTCCAATTTGATGTTATTGTAGTGATTAATACTTCTTAATTTGTATTTATTACGAAGACCAGTGCTTTTGACTTTAAGATCATATACCCCCCAATGTTTATTTATGTTTCTGAAAAGACGAGCCTATCGTCGACGATACGCTTGGACAGTTTTTTCAAAACATTAACTTCTGAACCGTAGTAAATTTTGTTACGCTTTTGTAATGAAAAATAAAGTCTATTCTATTCTATTTTTATTGTTGGTATATGATAAATGTTGACACAATGTACATTTTGCTGTTAGTTGCTTAAGTCTAGTATATTGTGGGTGTATACTACCTGCCTTTAGTGGTCTGTCTATATTGTCATGATAAATGAGCTCTAACTCAAAAAGGTGTATTTGCACAAAACTTCACATGTAGCATGTAATCATATGATGGGGTTAGGGTTAATTTATAACCCCCTAACCCTAAAAAACAAGGTCAAAATTGGCTAAAATATAGCACTATTTGCAGGCATTTGTAGGTCTATGTAGGCTTCTAAGGGTTAATATAATGATAACATTATAATGTGCTACTATGGGACAATATGGACAGTTTTTTTTAATGATGCACACACTGAGTCATTAATGTTGGTACAATAAGATTTAATAAACACAAGATCTAAAATAAACAAATGTTGAAATGAACACACACACACACAAACAATATAAGTATATATATTATCTCAAAAGAGGGTGCATCCCTCACATTTTTGAAAAATGTTACAAAATTGCACCTTTTCAGGGGACAACACTATAGAAATGACACTTTTATATAACTTAACTTAGTCAGTTTACAGGGTGGTAGAGGGAACTGAGGCACTCAGAGTACGAGGATGATTTAAAAAGCCTTTATTGCAGCATCAGGGCTGATATAAAAATGTGTAGTCAGTGTACAGCTTGTGTAACTGTATAGATTGTCTGTCCTCTGAAAATAACTCTAGACACAGCCATTAATGTCTAAACAGTTGGCAACAAAAGTGAGTACACCTCACAGTGAACATGTCTAAATTGTGCCCAGAGTGTCAATATTTAGTTTGACCACCATTATTACCTAGCACTGCTTTCACCCTCCAGGACATGGAGTTAACCGGAGCTGCACAGGTTGCTGCTGGAGTCCTCTCTCACTCCTCCTTGATGACAGCACAGAGCAGGTGGGCGTTAGACACCTTGCGCTCCTCCACCTTCTGCTGCAGGATGCCCCACAGGTGCTCCACTGGGTTTAGGTCTGGAGACTCACCATCACCTTCAGCTTCCTCAGCAAGACAGTTGTCATCTTGGGGGTGTGTTGGGGTCGGTACTGTGCCCTGCGGCCCAGTTTCCAAAGGGGGTGGGGGGTGGGGGGTGGACAAGCTCTGCTTCAGAATGTCACAGTACATGTTAGATTCACCTTTTCCTCCGTGAACTGCAGTTCAGTGCTGGCAGCACTCATGCAGCCCCAGACCATGATGCTACAACCACCATGCTTCACTGTAGGCAAGACACAGTTGTCTTGGTCTTGGCTGTCAACACACACACTCACCAGTGTGTGTGGTGACAGCCTTGTGACCTAAACCCAGTAGAGCACCACACACACTGGTGAGAGTGTGTGTTGACAGCCTAGTGAAGAGTACCAAGACAACTGTGTCTTGGTACTGTAGTGTGTGTGAAGAGTTGCATTAATGAATCTAACATGTACTATGACATTCTGAAGCAGAGCTTGTCCACCCCCCACCCCCTTTGGAAACTGGGCCGCAGGGCACGGTAACGACCCCAAACACACTTCCAAGATGACAACTGCCTTGCTGAGGAAGCTGAAGGTGAAGGTGATGGTGAGTCTCCAGACCTAAACCCAGTGGAGCACCTGTGGGGCATCCTGCAGCAGAAGGTGGAGGAGCACAAGGTGTCTAACGCCCACCTGCTCTGTGCTGTCATCAAGGAGGAGTGAGAGAGGACTCCAGCAGCAACCTGTGCAGCTCCGGTTAACTCCATGTCCTGGAGGGTGAAAGCAGTGCTAGGTAATAATGGTGGTCAAACTAAATATTGACACTCTGGGCACATTTAGACATGTACTCACTTTTGTTGCCAACTGTTATACAAGCTGTATGTACACTGACTACTTTAAGTTATATCAAAGTGTCATTTCTATAGTGTTGTCCCCAGAGTAATTTAAGTTTTTTATTTTCAAAAATGTGGGAGATGCACCCACTTTTGTTAGATACTGCACATATTGGGGAACTGTATTCAAGCACACAATATATACACTATATACACTAGTTAACAAGTTATTTTGCTGCTCTCTGTTCTTCCAGCCATTCTTCCAGAGATTTGCCTTGTGAGGCCCGTGGACAGAAAGTGGCGCTACCATAACGGCTATGGCCAAAGTCCCTTGTTTTTGGCTGCCCACACTGGCTACATGTGTTGTATGCCACTCCTCTGATGTATTTCCTCCTTTTTACTCCACTCTCCTCCTCAAGGGCCCGCCGTCATCTGTTCCTTCCGTGAAGCGAGACAGAGGAGCAGGAGGTGCAGGACAAAGTGGAGCCAGGCCTGCACTGGGTGTTGAGACACTAGGAGCTGCCAGCACCAGTGACAGCGTGTTGTCAGTGTTAAGGACCAAAGTCCCTAAATTAGCTGACACGGGCTGTACAGTGTCTGGTGCTGGGGGGGGCGTAATGGCGCGCTCCCTCGTGGCAGCAGCGGGCCGTCTGCCTGGCCGCAGGATAGGAGCCTGTCCCTCCAGATTAGGAGGGAGGACAAATTTGTGCCACGGGTCAGACAATGGAGGAAGGAGCTCCAGTTTCTCCTTCGGGGCCGGAAGGTGGTCAGAAGCCATGGGAATCTGGTGGGTTGGAGGCATTCCTTGGGAAAGGACACTCATCTCCTGAGTCTTCTGCCTCCGTTGAAACCTGTGAGTACATGAGATTTTAAAAAATATTATGTTTTAAAAATAGCATAAAAATCCTTCAACTAAGGAGGGGAACATCACTGAAAATAGGTTGAGAATCACTGCATTAGAGAACTATTTAGTCAATTTTAGGTAAATAATGTGCCTGACCTACCATTGAATGAGTGTCCTCTGATTTAGCTCAAAGAGCTGGAGCGTGGTCTCCACCATGACCCTCGGAGTGTTGAGCACCAGTTCCGGATGTGGTGGTAGTGGGAAAGGATAATTGACCATCTGGGGGTGGAGACTCCAGCCTTCTTGGTGGGTGTCTTGTGCAAACTGCACAACTTAATGCATATGGCCTCAACCAAGCGTCTGGTGCTGGGCCACTGTGCTGGACCCCCAGGATGTCCTATCAAGCAGCGCTTGACACTCTCCACACCCGGTGTGACTCCGGACGCTTCGGAGCCTTAAAGCGGCCACTTGTCAGGCGCACCTGATGGCGAGGCTGGTAATTGACACGCTGCTTGTCAATTTCATGGAGAGCTTTCCACAGCTGGACGACCTGGGTCACCTGCAGCTCAGTGAGGTAAGAAGCCTCACGGAGATCCACCAGGTAAGCAGCAAGATCCTGGACCTTGTCCCACCCAGCAATCCCATCCGGTACAATCACTGCTCCCTAATAAATTAATTGATTAATAGTAATATATGTGAAATAAAATGTCATTGAGATTGGATTGAAATAGTTATTAAAGTGTCTTACCTGAGCCTCGTCAGACATACTGCTTGTGGATGGCACATCAGCAGGTGATGCAGGAGCATGAGGTGGAGAGGGCGGAGGTGGAGAAAGCAGAGGAGAAGAGGCCCGAGGTGGAGAGGGCGGAGGTGGAGAAGGCAGAGGAGAAGAGGCCCGAGGTGGAGAGGGCGGAGGAGAGGCCTGAGGCTTGTTAATGATGAGGGCCTGCTCTGCAGAGCACGGGAGGGTCATCCTCATACAGAACAGGAACTGTGATGTCCTCCATGCTCTCTTCAGCAAACCCCTCATCTTGGAAGTCCTCGTCATTGACTTCCTCCACCAGCCTGTCCTCTTCCTCTGGGTTCTGGAGCACTGGAGTCAGTTCCTTGCCGGTCTGGCTGTACAAGTACTCCATTCCCAGCAATTCACCTAAGTATTATTAATATTTCATTGAATACATTAAAGGTGATTGATTAATTGATTAATACATAGTGTCATTAAAGAAAAAAATAATTAAGGTGTTCTTTTTCATGTTGAATGGGGGATAATTTCTTACCTGTGTATGCTCCAGGGGTGCGATACCGCTCATCCCAGCACCTCCCTAGCACCTTTTGGCTGAGCTGGTCCACCGCCTCTCTCAGGGCACTGCCGTAACAGCGGATGGAAGGTGCTCCCTTTACGGCGTCCTCCATCCGGTCATCATTCCAGCGCATCAGCCCTTCCAGAAGATACGCCTGGAAATGCGAGTTGCTGGCACTGGTTCCTGAAGGTGAAATACACAAAGAGGCATGTCACATTTGTAAAAGATATTTACTACATATGATATGAAGTATCTATAACACGTAATAGAATTATGTTAAAAAATAAAAAATAACCCTAACCCTCTCATGGACATGTTACTTGACGAGCATGCAATAACCCTGCTAGTAATGCATAGGTATTAATGCAATACCTGGAATAAATCTGTTTAGGTGGAGGTGGAAGGACTCCAGGGAGGTAGAGCCACAGGCACACCTGTAGCAGCACAGCTCCACATTGCCTTTCTTCAAGGTGCCCGTCTTGATGTAGAGCGGGAAGTCCTCTGGGTCTTGGATACAGCCCACGTGTTTCTTCTGCTCCTTCCATATCTGCTGGATCCGTTCGTGGTCCAGCAGAGGAACACCCAGAGTGTCCCTCCCACTCGCGCTGTCAAACAGACTGATCAGTGACCCGATCAGTCTGTTGGTCTCCTCCACCCTCTGGTCCTCCTCCTGCAGTGCAGCGCCAACTCCCTCCGGGTGATTAGAGAAGTCACTGCCTCCGCCGAGATGTGGCCAACTGTCCTTGCGGCCAGCTCACCTTCCTTGGCACGGCGAAGGGCAGCAACATCCTCCGGATCCCACTCAAAGATGCACGTGGACAGGCGTGCCATGAAAATG
Source organism: Caranx ignobilis (assembly GCA_021432705.1). NCBI lineage: Eukaryota > Metazoa > Chordata > Actinopteri > Carangiformes > Carangidae > Caranx > Caranx ignobilis. Next base: position 2,821,480 of record MU269980.1, read on the forward strand.
CCGTACAGGGAGTGAGCCTCAGTAGTGGCACTACTGAGCAAAACGGCGCATGAAATGCCAGATGTCAAGGCGCACTTGAAGCTCATCCCACCCTGCAAACATGGCCTTCACCCGACAAGGGCCATGCTGACTGCAGCAGTCTCTGTCCACATACATCACCTTGGGTGGCGACTCACCCGCCTCCCTGTACCGCTTCACCAAGCCAGCTGCCATGGTGTCAAGTGCTTGTCCCTCACCAGCTGTCAGAACCGAGACAAGGACTTGACCGTACTCGTTTCCAACGTTGGTGCACCAGGCAGCTGTACCTGCAGCAGCACCTGCAAGTTTCTTTGTGACCTATTCAGAAAAGGTAAGGAGTTAAAAACTGCATTCATTATTATGAAATGTAAGTGCAATATTTAAATCTCTGTTGAGTGAATCTCGTTGTACTGCTGGTATAATGACATTAAAGACTATCTCTATCTATCTATTATGTGTGCACTCTAAATTCTGTATATAAACAGGGCTGTGATACCTTTTTGGTGGAGTCCATCTTGAGGACAGAGCCAAAGATGGAGGTGATTTTGGCCTTCACCTCATGCAGCCGGCTGAGAACATCCCTGGCATAAACTGCTAACAGCCACTTGGGCTTGGGAAGGGCGGGTAAGCAGGGAGGCTCAGCAAAGACGGGGGATGGACAACAGTGGACCTTGTGAATGGTTCACAAGCTGTCAGGTACTGCAGAACACGCTCCATCCATGCCTCGCTATGTTGTTCCTGCAGCTTTTTGTACAGCTGGGTCACACTGTTGCCCATTGTCCTCTCCCTCATCATCCTCAGCACACGGATGCCACATGAGTATCTAAGGAAAGAAAGGAGTGTAATTTCAAAAAAAAAAAAAAAAACAAACAAAAAAAAACACACACAAATAAAAGCACCTAATGATGGTTGACATTAATTATAAATTACCTGTAAGTGAGCAAAGCTGGAAACTGGCTGCGGTGGCCCATATCCAGCTGACTTAAGATGTCTTCAGACCAAGCAGGATACTTTCTGGAGCAGCGTTTGCACTCCAGGTACTCAGTGGCAAGGTCATACCACCCGTCAATGTCCAGCACCTTCCGCACTGTTCTGTATATTCCTGCAGCTGTTAGTCTGTGCTTGCCACAGGCTGGACGAACACAGACCAGAGGAAACAGCCACATCTTCTGGGGCATCCACAAGAACAACGGCCGACAGAAGAAGTGGTCAGGTGAGGCGGGAGGCTGGGAGTGAATGAGGGGGGGCTGAGGAGGATACCACCAAAGCTTCAGCTGTGACACTAGCTCTGGCTTGCCAGTACGTGGGTTGGCCTTAAATAAAGTGCGCCGTATCCACTCGTGCTGATAAGATGGAAGCTGATCCTTCCAGTGACTGGGAAGCTCAGCTGGCGGTTGATGAAGAAGAGCTGCTGGTGGAGGATCAGCACAGGCCTCACGAGGCACCATGGCTGCAAGAGCTAATGAAGGAGAAATTAAGCAAACAGGCAGCAAAACAAAATTAGGTTGAAAGTTCCATTTGCCATATGCCATTAATGCAACTCTCAAACTGCCACAGTGCAGAAATACTACAGAAAGAAACTGAATAAATACTACAATGTTAATAATACTAATGTTAAAATACAATGTTAATAATACTAATGTTAAAATACTACAATGTTAAGATTACAATGTTTTTAATGTTAAAATCGTATATTAAGTAATATTAAGAAGCAAAGAACCCAGTGTACGCACATGGAAAATGTTGCAAAATTAATTCATAAGTATTAATGATGCCCACAGATATGAAACATGCACACAGACACAGTAGCAACTACTACTGTAATGATTAGAACAACAACTGTCCACCATCCCACCAGTTCAGAGGGAGCTAAAGTGTGAATGAGAGGAGCATGCAGTGAAATTGTGAAAAATGGTGTGGAAAAAAAAGGCATGAAAATTCAGGTGATTGATTTAGAGCACATGGGTGAGTATAGTTAAGCAAAAACACAAAAAATACAGACACCTTTGTACATATTTAAGGTTTGCATCCTGGTTGATGTGGTTTTATGCTGTATTGGGAATAAAAATATATTTAAAACATTTTCCACAAAATAATATTCTTAGTGTTGTCGCTAAACATTCTCATAATATTTGCATTTGTGTCATATGCCACACCTGTATTTAGCTGTGCTTCACATTGTGCTGCAGCAGATACCATTTCCTCATCATCAATCTCAGCAGCGTCTGGAGAGGAAATGTTAAAAGTATAAGGCCTACTGTTAACAATACACGGACAAATGTCTGCAAGATTTGCATACTTACCAGAAGGGAAAAGCTGCCGGGGTTTTGAAGGTGGGGGTAAGGTGAGCTATGGTGCTTGAGCTGGAAAAAAGCGGACAAGTTTGTATAATCTGTTAAAATGGTACAAGCTATACGTGTAGGACTGCTGTTGGGGAAATTCAAAATTCACACTTCTACTCACAGAGTTTAACTGGTGACATTATCTTTTTCACCAGCTGTGAAGGAGACAAATGTTTCCCATGCACCAGCAGAGATTTCACATTGGCGGACTTCCATGCACCACTTCGGAATCCTGCTGGAGGTGCAGCAGAAGTGGAGGTTGCAGGAGGAGGTGCAGCAGAAGTGGAGGCTGCAGGAGGAGGTGCAGCAGAAGTGGAGGCTGCAGGAGGAGGTGCAGAGGAAGCGGATGGGAGTGTGGAGGCTGCAGGTGGACGTGCAGCGGAAGTGGAGGCTGAAGATGGGAGTGTGGAGGCTGCAGTGTCTCTTCAAGACATATGCCTTGAAAATGGCCATGTTGGTGTTGGGCCGGGCATCAGCAGTAATCAGGTAATTTATGAAGGCCTGGGCCTTCTGGCTCTGGTCCTCATAAACTTCCCTCATGGAGCGACCCTTAAAATCTCCAAACTCCACCATCAAACAGCCCTGGTCTCCAGTGTCCCGCGCTTTCCGCTGCATCTCCTGCTTCTCCAGTTCCACCTTGATCTCTCTGATCTGAGAAGTATACTCCATAAACAGCTGTTTGTTCTCAGACAGAGGGTTTGCCTGCACCGTTTCCTTGGAAATGCTATGGAGTATATACAATGCATAACCAAGACTGTTCTCCAGGAGCCATCTGAACCTCTGGCCCTGAAACATCCCAAACTGCAGCTGGCAATGAGCCAGCACCAGAAACTTGTCAGCTGGGTCTCCACCATGGCCAGTGACAAATGCAGTGGCCTCTGCCAGCACCTCCTGTTTGGGTCTGGCCCTTCCAGACCCGGTGTTAGTGAGGGTCTTTGCCTCCTCCGAGGGCGCCATCAGCAGTCTGGTCGAACTGGCTGACTGGCGTCGAAAAACTGGATATGCATACATAATCTGAATGAAAAAAGAAAAGGCTGTTAGCCCTAGTTTATATATATATATATATATACACTACTCACAAAAAGTTAGGGTATCCCAAAAGTCAAATATCCCTAACTTTTTGTGAGTAGTGTACATAGCTTATATATGGGCGGGAATACATAGCCTACATACAGTTTAGCGTTCATATGGGCGGGATACATACAGTTTCTCTTTCATATGGGCGGGAACACAGTTTATCGTTCGTATGGGCGTATCGTACAGTTCATATTTACGTATGTATTAGTATTAATAAATCATTGCTTTTAACACACCTGTGCCTAATGTACAACGTACTTGCTGTGATTAGGTTGACTAATGTTACCTGTCCCGTTTTAGGCTATTTTGTACCGCTATTTCAGTGCTTTTCATTCATTCGTTTTTCATTCATTGGCAAAAAATGCAAAAATGACAAACAACATCTAACTTATTTTCTACTAGTTCGTTCTACCTACCTACGTTTTTAAAAGCAGAATTTTCAATATTTGAACATCCCACCTGCCACTACTCCAGCTTAATGCAGAGGCTTTCACACATAAACATCGCCTAATAGGCGATATTTCAAACTTTACTTTATAATATTCCATTTTACATTTCATATTAACTTTAACGACACCCTTTTCTCTTTATTTATCGTAGAAAACCGTAAGTTTATGTTGAATAGCAGAGTAATACACGGACTTACCAAATCACGGATGGATCGTCAGAGAGAGAATGATGGCGAGAGCGGGGGGATTTGGTCAAAAGTAAGCCCAGAGAGGGAGGAACGTGATTGGTCAAAAGTAAGCCCACAGGGAGGGACGTGATTGGTCAAAAGTAAGCCCACAGGGAGGAACGTGATTGGTCAAAAGTAAGCCCACAGGGAGGAACGTGATTGGCTGATGTGGGCTTACTTTGGGCTTACTTTGAGCTTACTTTGGCGGAAAAGGCAGAAGGCAGTAAGCGCAAGCGAGAGGTAGTGGGATCGATGCCCACATTCTCCAGGGAACTTGTCCTCCCTTAGACAAGCTATCATGTGAAAAGCAGCGAACACTGCTCAATGGAATGACACAACCCTATCCCCTTCTTTCTTTATCCTTTTCTAAAGCAATTGCAGGTTCAACTGTGTGAGTCAGCACCTCCCAAAATGAGACAGCAGTTTGAATTCTTCTTTAAGACTACTTGCTCTTTGTAAGGCATCAGAAAGAAAGATTCTCCTCAATTCTTGGGCATGGCCACATAAGATTGGAGGTCTTCACACAGGGGAATTAGCTCAAGTGGTAGAGCGCTCGCTTAGCATGTGAGAGGTAGTGGGATCGATGCCCACATTCTCCAGGGAACGTGTCCTCCCTTAACAAGCTATCATGTGAAAAGCAGTGAACACTGCTCACAGGGTTAATATCATGTGCAATGAAATGACACAACCATATCCTTTCCTTTCTTTTTCCTTTCCTACGGCAATTGCAGGTTCAACTGTGTGAGTCAGCACCTCCCAAAATGAGATAGCAGTTTGAAATCTTCTTTAAAACTACTTGCTCTTTGTAAGGCATCAGAAAAAAGGATTCTCCTCAATTCTTGGGCATGGCCACATAAGATTGGAGGTCTTCACACAGGGGAATTAGCTCAAGTGGTAGAGCGCTCGCTTAGCATGCGAGAGGTAGTGGGATCGATGCCCACATTCTCCAGGGAACTTGTCCTCCCTTAGACAAGCTATCATGTGAAAACCAGCGAACACTGCTCACAGGGTTAATATCATGTGCAACGGAATGACACAACTCTATCCTTTCCTTTCTTTCTCCCTTCCCATGGCAATTGCAGGTTCAACTGTGTGAGTCCGCACCTCCCAAAATGAGACAGCAGTTTGAAATCTTCTTTAAAACTACTTGCTCTTTGTAAAACATCAGAAAGAAGGATTCTCCTCAATTCTTGGGCGTGCGCACATCTGATTGGAGACCTCCACACAGGGGAATTAGCTCAAGTGGTAGAGCGCTCGCTTAGCATGCGAGAGGTAGTGGGATCGATGCCACATTCTCCAGGGAACTTGTCCTCCCTTAGACAAGCTATCATGTGAAAAGCAGTGAACACTGCTCACAGGGTTAATATCATGTGCAACGGAATGACACAACCATATCCTTTCCTTTCTTTCTCCCTTCCCATGGCAATTGCAGGTTCAACTGTGTGAGTCAGCACCTCCCAAAATGAGATAGCAGTTTGAAATCTTCTTTAAAACTACTTGCTCTTTGTAAAACATCAGAAAGAAGGATTCTCCTCAATTCTTGGGCGTGCGCACATCTGATTGGAGACCTCCACACAGGGGAATTAGCTCAAGTGGTAGAGCGCTCGCTTAGCATGCGAGAGGTAGTGGGATCGATGCTCACATTCTCCAGGGAACTTGTCCTCCCTTAGACAAGCTATCATGTGAAAAGCAGTGAACACTGCTCACAGGGTTAATATCATGTGCAACGGAATGACACAACTCTATCCTTTCCTTTCTTTCTCCTTTCCCATGGCAATTGCAGGTTCAACTGTGTGATTCAGCACCTCCCAAAATGAGATAGCAGTTTGAAATCTTCTTTGAAACTACTTGCTCTTTGTAAGGTATCAGAAAGAAGGATTCTCCTCAATTCTTGAGCATGGCCACATAAGATTGGAGGTCTTCACACAGGGGAATTAGCTCAAGTGGTAGAGCGCTCGCTTAGCATGCGAGAGGTAGTGGGATCGATGCCCACATTCTCCAGGGAACTTGTCCTCCCTTAGACAAGCTATCATGTGAAAAGCAGCGAACACTGCTCACAGGGTTAATATGATGTGCAATGGAATGACACAACTCTATCCTTTCCTTTCTTTTTCCTTTCCCATGGCAGTTGCAGGTTCAACTGTTTGAGTCAGCACCTCCCAAAATGAGATAGCAGTTTGAAATCTTCTTTAAGACTACTTGCTCTTTGTAAGGTATCAGAAAGAAGGCTTCTCCTCAATTCTTGGGTGTGGCCACATCTGATTGGAGGCCCGCCAGTGTCTGTACTGTCTCCAAAGTCCTAACACATCCTAACACATTTTCAACAGGTGCGATGCATACAGTCTATGGTCCGAACAGGTCCTAAGCAGGTTTGAACACATTCCCAATGAAATCAAAGAGTTTCAAAAGAGGTCTGAACACAGTTCAGAACAAATCCTAATAATATGACGTGATGTAGGCGGGGGCCGGGTTATCTCTTTAGAATGTCGGCCATGTTTTTCACCGCATAACAGCTGAACACCAAACACGGAGAAAAGGTTGGGAAATTTGATTAATACTCATAAAAGCAATGTCACGTATAAGCCGAATGTTAAACCGTGTGACAAATAGTATACATTTGGATTTCCCGTCCCGTAGGCTTATAATTCTTAGTGGCATGTAGCATGGCCCTCTTTTTGTACTCCCCTTTCCCCTAGTCAGCAGATCTGTCATCAGCCGCTGGCTCCAGTAAGGCAGGAGAAGTCCGAGTCGGCACAGAGGTAGGGAGAGGAGACACAGAGACAGGGAGTGGAGACATGGAGACAAGGAGAGGAGATACGGAGGCAGGGGAAGTCTGAGACAACACAGAGTCAGGGAGAGGAGTCACAGAGACAAGGAGAGGAGACACAGAGTCAGGGAGAGGAGACAAGGAGAAAAGGAGAGGAGACACAGAGGCAGGAGCATCAGTGGCAGAACAGGGAGTGCAGTGCTACAAGTGCAACAAGCTTGTGGAGGGAGAAAAATTCTCTGAACACCTCTCTGACCACCATACAGAGGAGAGGTGTGACACCTGTGGGGCCAAGGTGCAGGGTACTGTTGGTCTTTTGAACCACATCCAACTGGTTCACTATTCAGCATTCATCGAGCCATCACCACGGAAACCAACACCATTACCGCAAAGGCCAACACTACCACCACCAAAGCCAACACCATCTCTGCTCCCTTCTTCAACCAGCTCTGCCACAACAAAGCACACTGAAATTCCACTTAAATCTTTTTCAATTCATTGGAAAGGTTTTCTTCCTGAACAGTTTCGTAAAGTAATCCAGGAAGCTGATCAGGTGTGGATTGCTAAGTGCCTCTATGAGCCTACGGGCCAGCTGAAACACAAAATCAAAGCATGCTGGTTTCACCCACCACTGGAGCCCAAACCATCTCCTCCTGAGCCTGGGTGGTACTACCGGCAGAGGATGTTCATCTGGGCACCAATGAGGATGTGGGGGATTCCACTTAAATGCCCACAGTGTTCCCGGAAAATAAACAGCTCCATCATCTACAGGAAAGTCAGGGAGGTGATTGATGTGGATAGCCGCTATTATCTACTAGGAGGGGACTATCCAAGTTGCAGCAAGTGCTCTCAGCCGGTCTGCCCATGGAGCCAGGATATGTTCTCCCAGCTAGATGTGGCACACAGGAGCTGTCGGGTAAAAAATAAACGTCTGAAAATGGGCCAGTTGTGATCAAAGACTGTTTATTTTCTCCAACATTAACTGATACAAAAATCAAAGTCTTGAAGGGAGTTCAGCAAGGTCACGAAAAATCAACAAAGTGTGGAGGTGCTCCCTTTGAAAATTTTCTAAGTCCAACAGAGCTTGGTGCAGTAGAGTTTAACCCACGCAACAGTGAGGTCAAAACCCGAGTCAGATCTGGATCAGACTGACCCGGAGGGCTCTGCACTCACTTTTTATACCCCCCAAAGTGCACAACCTTTTTATTTAAATTTAGGGAGGTTTCCTCCTTTATTTTTCTTAAACCTAATTTTATTTGTCCAAACAATCATGGCGTCACTTTTTACACCTTAGCCCCTGCCCTAAACAGGCGCGGCTATCTCTTATTATCACGTTTTCTCTACTCGTGCCTGTTTTTTTCCAAGTTTATGTTGTCATAGTTGGCACACTTCACCTCTGCACCTGGTGTCCGCACCTGTTGTCTTAAGGCTTCTCGAACTTTCCCCGTAGTGGACACTCCCTCCTCCCCCTTATTCTCTCTCTTTCTGCACAGGGTTAAGTTTTTGGTCCTTCCCACATACACTAGCTCCTCCCTCTCTTTCTCTCTTTTACACAGGGTTAAGTTTTTAAGTCCTTCCTAAACTCCCGCCTCCCTCTCTCTCTCTTCTTCACCCAGGGTTGAGTTTTAGGCACTTCCTCCTACACTAGCTCCTCCCTCTCTCTCTCTACTTCACACAGGGTTAAGCTTTAGGTTCCTCCCTCCTATTTTCACTCCTCCCCCACTCTCTCTCACTAGTTGCCTAGAGCTAAGTTCTGGTTCCTCCTACCTACACTCACTCCTCCCTTCTCGCTCCCTCTTCTCGAAGCTCAGTGCATTTTCCTTTTTTTTTTTTACACAACAGAGCCTGTTCCCCGCTATCCTCACAACACAGCTGGCTCTGGACAGAAAATGTATGTCTTTCCTGAAGCTGTGGACCAGTCGTAACAGTCCCTCCTACCTCCGGTCTGCAATAGAGAAAGCGCACAGCGAGGAGTGGGCATGTCAAACCATCCGCTACCTCTCGGACTGTGAGCGCCATATGAAGATGGCTACCTTCGTCCCCTCTGCAGCTGTCCATCTTCCTCCACCACCCTTCAGACCCCTTCCCCTTGCCAAATGGCTTGAGACGATCCACTCCAACGACATCCTCAGCCATCTGGATGAGATGAAGGGAGTGATCACTTCTACCTATGGTAGAATTCTTAAGATGGATCAACAAAGAAGGTTAGGGTTTCAACAGTAAAAAATCTAGAAAATAGAACCTGTACAATTACAACAAAACAGGAAATGGGTTTACTTCTTAGTGGGGCAATGTTTTCAGTTTGTTTTTTGAAGTAGTGTTTGTTTTGCAGATCACCAAGAAGCTGGCTGGTGGGATCGGGGACAGTGCTGCATGGATGACAAACATCGGCAATGAGTTTGGCCAGGTTCTGAACTCTGTTCTGATGACGGGTGAAGGTGCAAGGCTGGGAGAGTTGTGCCAAGGCATCGTCACTCGCTACAAGAATGCGGGCCAAGCTGAACCTGAGGTAAACTATGTCGACCGGGACTGCTGCAGCCAGTCAGGTGGGTGAAAATTCTTCTTTATCAAATACACGTATAAAAACTGTGTGCCACACAAACACACACATGCACAGTTAGATCCATTTGTATTAAATGTATTAAAATTTTTGTAGTAGTCACAATTGATCAGTCACACCTGGATTAATCAGTTTGTCCAATAATGTAAGACAGGAAATAAAGGAGCAGCCTTAAATTCAGGAAGTAGTGGATCTGTGCATAGAGCCCATTGGGCAGTGCCCAAGTTGGTGTAACCACACACAGGTGTTGTGGTTTATGCAATTATCAATGGTTGTTTTTCACAGGTGTGTCTTCTGTGGTTAAACTCTTTAACCCATGGAGGTCTGCAGTGCGCTTGGACAGCTTCCATTTTACGCGACGCTTCAACTGCAGCCTCACTACAGAACACCACCCTCTGTATGGTATCTTTTGTGCAAAGCTTTACTCCTGCATCTTTGAATGGGACCAGGAGGATGAGCAGCACCTGGAGGAGGCCAAGAGAGCGGAGTGGAAGAGAAGCCACAGCGGACATGCTCCCACTGAGGAACAACTCATGGCTACCACCAGCCCAGGGGAGCTGAAGAGGCACTGCAGAAGGAGGATACGTGGAGTGGAAGAGATTCGGAGCATGATTTCAGGGCTGCTGGAATCAGTGTGGGAGCTGACAGACAACACAGGGCTGCGTCTGGTGAACCATGACAGTATGCGCCAAGTTTGAGAGGTGCAGCAGAAGCACCTGAAGTGCCTCCAAGACCCTGTAGGTGTTAAACTGTACACACACTCCAGAAGGGTGGCAAAGAGCTGGATATCCTTAGGTGTGGTAAAAATATGTCCTTTGTTGTGTTTAGTCTATACTGTCTCTTCCTTCTGTTGTTATGAGCTCAGTGTTTTTTTTCCATTGGGGCCCGTTAATCTTTGTGTATCTCACTGTCCTACCACACTGCAGGGTTGGAAGACAAGTTCAGTTGTCCTTTATTTCTCTGTTCCGGCTCGCCATCTGGGAAGCCGCCTGGTGGCTATCCAGTGCTGGTATCCTCTCTTCTCTCTCTTACGTCGACTACTGGTGTCACCAATGTCCTCTCTTTCAACATCAAGTGTCACCGAATCACATCCTGTCAAAAAAACCTGACCTATAGAACAGGCCACATTCATCCATTTCAGTTAAATTAAATTACTACAGGCCACATATTCTTAGTTAAATAAATAATAACATAAATATGACCTATATATGAATTTAAATAACTTAACAAAAATATTTATTATCACTTTTCCTTATACTTTAATACTTATACTTTTCCTTACACTTTGCCAGTGTAAATCACATGAAAATACTCAAATTCAGCTTTTTAGCATCAATTGTTTGAAAAAATGATAAAATAAGGTGAGTTTCTCCCTCTTCCTTCCTCACACACACAATACACACACATGTGGCGCACGTACACACACACTCTACACACCCGATAGGCACACACATGATGTTCCCGGTACGCGGTGTTCGCGTGCGTGCACACACACACGCACGCACACACACACACACACACACACACACACACGATGTTCCCGGTACGCAGTGTTCGCGTGCACACACCCACACAGACAATTTACCATTTTGCCTGGATTACACCACCATATTAGCGGTAAGCTCGTTCATTAGCTCTGTTGTTAGCTTCAATGCAAATTCACACAGCTTGCTATCCTAGCGGCTTACACACGAGGCATTAAATTAGCAGTTAGCAGCTAAATTACGCTGCGGCTAACACATATTTACTCGACGCTCTTTTTCCGCAAAATGCACAATAACTCACCGCCTAGCAGGTAACATCAACCGAGGACTCTGTGGAGTCAGCTCGCGGTGGATTCCGACAATTTCACTCTGTTTCAACCACTTCTGGATATTTTTTCAGGCAGGGCGTTCCTCGTGCAGCCGGACGGTGTGATCTCTCCTCCCGTTCTAACTATCTCCCAGAGTGCTGTGCGCAACTGCAACGTGGTTGGCCCGTGACGTCATGACGCACTACTCTCTGTACTCAGTGCGGTGCAGTTAACCCTATAAATGCCAGCTATCTCTCTCACACACTCATTCAGACTAAATAACAGACTTTTACTCTTTTTCTTTTAATTTTTTTCCACAACTTATGAAGCTGGGCTACACAATGCAGTGCACATGCAAATGTACACGCTGGAGGGAGCATCAAGGTGGAACATGGGCTGAGCCAAGGAGGCAGTAGCTGTGGAGGGGGCCTCAACCCTCAGAACCTTCGATGTCCAATTGATGTCTCACCTCAACAACATGAGCCAACAGGTCCTTGGTTGTGCTCTGGTTCCAGAGTTCACCCCACCCGGGAAACCTACTCATAAGAGAGATCTCAGAGCAACTTTGGTAGACCAGAGTATTTACATCCCCTCCTCCGCTTTTTCTTAGGCACCCCCTACTCAGAGGACGTGCATTTCTTGGGTGCAAAGATTGTGCTATACATGTAGGAGATGGATGTGTGTATATATGTCCTTTTTTCATCTTTGTGTTTATGCTGGTTACAGGAGAGCACATTGCTGTGGAGTATCTCTTGGCCCAGACTAACAGAGGTGACCTGCTTGCTCCAAAGCAGATGCCTGAAATCCCCTCACAGGTGCTTGAGGATGACGAGGATGAGCCAGATGCCACTGTGTGCATGCCAGGTGATCTTGGGGCTGGTGATCCCTGGGATGAGGCTGAGCCGGGCGCTACTCTCTGCCAGTCAGCTGAGCTTAGGGCTGGTGATCCCGATCCTCCAAGTGCTGTGGAAGACCAGGTGTTGTTGGAGGGTGACACTGAACCCGGACCCGGACATTTTAATAAGTCAATGAATGTAAAATCAGCATTGCTCACATAATAAGAAAAGAGAATGTAAATTTTTTGCTTGTTTTTCTTTTTCTCCCTTATCACTTTTCAGACCGGCCCATGTGACTTGAGAGGCATTGTGGGATGGGAGGCAGTTGATGCCCTAGCAGCCTACCTAGCTGGCTTGAACCAGACAATCACAGCCTTCTCAGTCAAGGAGGAGGCATACATAATCCACCTGTACACAGCTCTCCATGCCATGGACAAGGCACCTTTAAGGTACAAAATAGTAATTATTTTGTACACCACAATTAAACAAGCATTCCATGGAATGAATGAAGTACATGGATGTCTCTTTCGGTGTTAGGTACACCCAGAAGGCTAAGAAGAAAGGATGTGCATCAGGAGGACCGTGGAGAGCACCCAGGAAGCCGAGTGGCTCTGCTCCTGGACAGCAGGCGGCAGAGAGGTGCTTGACCACAATTTTCTATCAGTTTGGTTCAATACAAATCATTGAATAAGAGACAGCACATTTTATTGCATTCCCTGTTGACATTGTCACCTGGCTCTTCATGACTTTACATCCTTGTTCACAGTCCAGATCATATCATCTTTCTCTCCCACAGACTATACATGACTCATGGCCAAGCAGCCCAGGACCCTGAATTACACAGGGTCAGTGAGTGTGTTTGCCTCAGACTTGCCAAAGAGCAACACTGCACGTGTCGGGAGTCAGCTAAAGTAGCTAATAGTAGTAATGCCTGTGGCTAACTGTGGCTGCCACAGTGCTGCGGGGAGATATACGTGCATGCTAGCATTAAGATAGTAGTCGAACGTGGCCTTGAATGAATTACTTTCCAGTGTAGGTCAGTGCAGTCGGTGCTCCGGGTGTGTTTAGCCGCGCACTGCGGCTGCTATAACCTGGTCGCTGCAGCTAAAATTTCATACGCTGATCAATATCAATGATTTATGTAATATTTTACTTAAGCAGTGTGATCACACAGCACAGGATGATGTGTTGTCAGGTGTGGGGGCTGTGGAGGTGGTGGTGCAGTGCAGACTGGCTTGAATTGTAGATCACAATAAATTGGACAGAAATACTGTGTGTGTATTGGACTTGGAAATATCTTCATACCCACATTTAAGGTGGCTTTATTTTCCTTATATGTTTTTTTTAAAAATATGTACATTTTCTTTTCTATTTTCTTTCAGACTGTTTGTGTGCTGTGGTCCTCTACTGGTGAGTACTAATTTGATGTACTTACAGATTTGAATTAGGCCATTTCAGTTTGCCTGTTTACTTATTGTGCCAGCAAGGTCTTACGCTGCTGTGTTGTGGATCATAATGTTGATTTCAGTTTGCTGTATTTGCAGATGCCATAATGTTAATCAAAACCAGAATCTACAATACACAGAAATATGTCAAGATAAACAAGCCAAGCCTTGAGAAATTCTCAAATTCTGGTAAGCCACAGCTGGTATGACACTGTCACTTACACACTGTTGTTAAAACTAAAGGAAGTGAGAGTGTTGGTATGTTCATCATGCTTTAAATTGAAAGGGGTAAGGGCTCAGCAATAAAGATCTGAGTCTTGTGGTTGCTTGTGGTTGAGTGGAGTTGTATTTACAGTTTACCATTCAAAGATGCCAGTATTTTGTAAGATCAGTACTATTATAGCAAAAGATGAGCAAGTTGTACTTTCTGGCTCTGGTGTGGAAACTATTTGTTTTGATGAACATTACCATGCATTTAGAGTTTTGTACAAACCATCCCAGGCACCATCCCAGTTGGTCAGTGCTGAAGAGTTGCTCTATTTCAAATGGCATATGGACCAACAGATTTTTCCTTGTTTGTAGTACCACATTGCCATATGATGCAACCTGGCTTGACTAGTGTTTTTGGTTTTGATTTTGGTTTGAACTGGTTCGTTGTTTGTATGGCAAAGTTTGTTCTAGGTTGAAAATTGCTGAAATTAATCCGTGTGTAGCTTTTTAAATGCACATTAAACACATTTTCATGGCTATGAGAAATATCAAGATTATACAATTTAACATGTATCGAGATTTTGTCCATCATTCAAACTGAAAATATAATTTTATAATGGAGACTGTGATAAGACAGGAGCTTTTACATGCTGTTTTATGTTTATATTTAATGCTGATATTTTACTTTGAATGAATTGGTATTAATGTATGGATATAATTGTGTTTGTATTTTTCCCCCTGCAAACATTTTAAGTTTTGTGTCATAGCTCTACATGGCACTGGGACTACACAAGTAGATTATGTGTAACACTGGTAGGAGTCAGTTAAAAATCAACACTCTGGAAAAATTTCTTAATCAACATGTAGTGTTAAATAGGTTTAACACTGGGAAAGTTATTATTACACTTAACTCTTCAGTGTTGAATGTGAATAACACTGTGGGTGTTACTTCTCACATAGTGTAAAACTTGATTGACACTACACCAGTGTAGTGTAGTGTAAAATATTAACTCTTACCAGAGTAAAATTGACTCTGGAAATTTGACTCTATGTTCAATGTACAGTTAACACTCTGTAGATAGGGACCATATGTTCACTGAGGTAGTGTTAAAATCGACTCTTTAAGTGTTATATTCACACTGGTGATTTTACTGTATAGGCTTTAACTTAATGTATATAATTGTGTGGACTTTAAATATATATAGTTGTATAGGCTTTAATTGATTGAATATAGTTGTGTGGACTTTGATTGAATATATATGTAGTTGTCTGGGCTTCAATTGAATGTATATAGTTGTGTGGACTCTTATTTAGTTATTTAAACTATATAGTTTCATAGACTGTTATATTTTACATATTTACAAGATTTTCAAAAATAAAACTTCTCATCTTGTTAATTTGGCATTTCGCCTTGTTTCTATTTAGTGAGAAGAAAAAAAACTAACACCAAAACAACCACATGACTCTTGTGGTGTAATAGTAACACAGCCATCCTTGGGTGGAAGATTCCAGGTGCAAATCCTGGAAATAGTGTGTCACTCATACCTTAAATCAGCATTTATTTTGATGTAAAACAAGTCTTAAGTGTAAAATGGAGAGTATAGAATACTACTAATATTTGTCCACCAGGGGGCACTGTGACACATATTTACTATACTATACTTTTCTGTCCCCTGGCTAGCAGGCTCTTTTGGCCCATTTTTGGCCTAGTGGGTAAGGCGATGGACTGCTAATCCATTGTGCTCTGCACGCATGGGTTCAAATCCCATCCTTGTGGAAAGTTTCTATCCCAGACCCACTGTCACATGTATTCAGAGAAAACATGGTCCCAATGGCAGTAACTCAACTGGTAGAGCTCAGCATGCAAGAGGTAGTGGGATTGATGCCCACATTCTCCAGGCAACTTGTCCTCCCCAACACAAGTTATCATGTGCAAAGCTTCATTATGGGTTTTTTTTTTCCTCCAAAGCTTGAGTTCAGTCCACCCGGCCTCTCTGGTTGGGCTTGTTTGGGTCGGGTTCGGGGTCAGGCTGAAAATGACAGCCCTAACTGGAATGATGAGGCAGCTTCTCACTGTGGCCATGGTGGCCCACTTTGCAGCTTGCTTGGAGTCAGCGTCGCCCACTGAGCAGGGTTATGATGGCCACATAGCCCAATGCAAAGAGCTGAGGAGCTGTTGGAGGTGTAAAAAGCTGCCACATTCATATGTTCTATGTTAGGACATTGATTGTGTTCAGATGCAAGGCTTGACCGCAGGCTAGACCGTCCTGCTGAAGTCATTGCCTTAATAGACTGGGTAGGCTATGTCCTCATAAGGATGCAGCCCCTGAATTGGGACACAGCTAATATGTATCTCATGTAAATGTGAACAGCAGGGAGAATCACAACCACACATTTCATTTTGTTCATGTTGACTCCAACAAGTCATGAACTTCTTCATGCTGTCAACTTATCACCAGAATGTGTACTGTATGACACTCACTCTTCTGATGACATCAAATATTACACAAGCCAACTTGAAATTTAACAGTGGTTTACACACACCAGAATCAGTCAGCAGTTGTACAGTCTCCATGAGAGCAGAGTCAGCTCTCTTCAATTCTTGTTATCTGAGGAGGCATAGGCCCAATCATACTATTGCCCAGTGAGCTGCACTCATCTAATTCATCTGCCATGTTTTGCCCTTGTGTTCATATCAATTCAGAGGATTTAATAATTGCATTTATTATTTTTCTTTGTAATGTTGAATTAATTCAGCAGCTGGTTAACACTCACAGATATCTGTTCTTTAATGTCCCTCTTTTCCGTTTGATTGTTTTTTCTTATTACTCCCACTTTAATGGAGAAAATTCACCTTCACTTCTGACGTGTCGGAGAGAATTAAATTGCTGGCAAAGATGAAAACTTCACAGAAATATGTGGTTTAATACCTGGACTCAAGTGAAGTCAGAAATGGGTGGGGCAAAACCAACAGACACAAGAGACCATGTCATGGCCTTGGAGTCTCCCTTCCTGTGTGTGTGTGTGTGTGTGTGTGTGTGTGTGTACAGGTGTTCCAGAGGCAGAGCCAAGCTTTATCAGCTGCAGCCAATCCCCTAATCTTCTCCTTTACAACTCTGTGGTTCTGTCTGCTCCCCTCCTGCTGTGGCCCCCAGGTTTGGGTCTACCTAATCTCCATTCTCTGGACTAGTCTGCATCAGTCCACTCAGCCCAGCCCCACCTCCAGCCACAGCTCCTGTCTTGCCCAGACCTATCATCCTACTTCCCTAATGAATACTCTCTTCAGATCAAAACCATGGACTCTCCTGCACTTGTGCCTGTGTCTGTGCACTTTGGTTCATTTTCACTGGACTTATTTTGATGTCAGACTGTGTGGAGGATCTGTGACTTGTGAAAAATGTGGTGACACTTGCAACGATACTTATTACCCCAATGAAAACACACTATAGTGATAAATCTACTGATCATTCAGTCTCTTACTCTGCTGCTTTGATACAAAGCTGCAGTTAGAAGTGAATGGATGGATCAAGACAGAGACAAACAGAAACTGAAATATAAAAACGCATGACCCTTGTTCTAATCTTAAATGAATATATATTGTTTTTTCAGTGAACACAGAACCTCCTCTGAGACTTTTCATGACATCACATCCCCCTCTGAGCTGGAGACAGCAGCACTTAGTCCTCTGGATCTTATTTGAAGACCGTCTTTGCTTTTGCAAAATCATCTCTATGAGAAAAATGTCTCCAGATTAAAACGCTAGAGTTTCCATGCTCATTGCAGCCACGTGACAGTCAGTGCTGTCTGAGCAGGGGTCCTGTGTGTACATAGAAGGGTTGAAAACCAGCACATCATTCCAGGACCTGAGCCCCCAGGAAGGATTTAACCTCTGTGAGACATGAATGTTGTAACTGTTATATATGGCAATGTTATATGTCATATGTTGTCATTGTGTTTCTCTTCATACAGTGACACACATTTCCTCTTACTGTACCTCTTTTCTCTGTGTTACTAATAACTGAATACGTCACAGCATCACAGGTTTCATTTAGCCACATTTTGTTAAATCAGAGTGAGGCATCCATACAGTGGCCTTGAGAGTTTAACACACTGCAGCTGAAGAAAACACAAGCAAACACACAAACACTCTGCAAACTCTCATTTGACAGCACAATAACTACAAATCCAACCACACAAAATAAGTGTTTCCACTGGACACAACGAAGTGATGAACCTGGCAGAGTGACACTGTCTTAAAGCAGGTACATTTTGCATTTCCTGCCTTAGTGTGAAATGTTCACTCTCAACCATTAGGTGGCACTGTTCCTTCTCTCAGCATCAGGAAGAATTCAAGTGTTTGAAGAGTATACAAAGATGTGAGAGTTGCTCTCTCTCAGCTACACCGCCCTCTTAACATGGAGCTGTTGTGACAGATACCTGACAACAGAACACACACACCTGCTGAGGCAGCTCCATGCGCTGCACCTCGGCCCATTAACATCAAACACAGTCTCAAGAAGTGAACACAGTGACTTCACACAGTTCAAACTAAAGGTGTTTAATAAAATGATAAGCTGCAGTTTCACTTGCAGGTTTGCTGTTCATTTACAGTCAGTGTCCATCCACACACTTGAGTCTGTAATGACTGCCTCATTAGAAACATTGGTGGTCTGTGTGATACTTTATCTGTTACAGAAGCAAACTGATGTCACACCAGAGGAGAAAGAAAAGAAAGCAAAACAAAGTAATTTCACATTACAACGTGACAAGCTTCACGTTATAACAATATATTTTCAAACTGTTATGACAGACATTATCATGCTACATCAGAACAATATGATCGCTATTGTAAAAGTGTAAAACATTTCATGTTTAAATGAGACCAAATTATCATTATCACATTATGAGATGAAATGTTTCATATTTTTACAATATGAATCACTTTACTGTTATAATGTAATACGTTTGTATGTCATAATAATGTGAAAATATTAGTATGATCCTTTCATTAATATATGTGTATGCTAGAAAGACAATTTTTGTACTAAAGCGAAATCATAGAGTCACACAAAACCACTCTTTAAGCAGAGTGAGTCCATCCTGGATTTACACACTCATATTTGTGCAGTTTTCTGGATAATCCTGACGCTGCAGGACAATAATTATGTCAAATCCTCTCAGTGCTCATCATGTGTGTTGCTCCCAGAGAGGCAGTCCCTGACCACAAGGCTCTTAGCACGCTTTCACCAGTGGATTTCACAAGAACCGTCACGTTTTCTCCGCTGACCTCCGCTGTGTTTCCATGACCTGTAGCCATTCACAGTGTGTGTAGCTAATCAAAGAGTATGGTGGTCCAGCCCCACAGAGCACTCAGTGAAGAGCCTCCCTCTCAGAGACCAGTCATCTGTGACCTTTTCAGATCATCATCTGGAGAGGTATTCTTGTGGAAGTCCACTAAAGTTCCTGTTCTGCAGCGCCTGGTCCACCGTGCGGATGAAGGAATCGATCATTTGCTTCATGTCGGAGGTGAAGGGGTCGAAAGAGGGCTGCTGGGCCACTGAGCGCTTGAAATGTCCATCCTGGTTGCTCTGGGCACAGAGCAGCCTCTCCTCCGTCATGGTTACATTTAGAAAGCTAGTGATGAGGCGGAGCTGAGGGAGGAGGGCTCTCTGCAGCTCCTCGTAGTGCACCACCAGCAGGCGGCGTCCATACTTCAGCCAGCTCAGAGCGTGGGATGCCCACCAGGGAGCGTAGCTGGAGACAAACTCTGGCCATTCTGCAGGTTAGAGAAAGCACAGCAGCTAAAAAAAACATAGTTTAATTCAAGGACCATGTGAGTGTCACACTTTTCCTTCTGGAAACATCCATGTGGCGTTTATGGGAAATAGATGGTTCATGTATAGAATCTCCTTGTATCAGTGTTTACAACATAAATCTGGGAACAGCTTCACAGAAAATGAATCAAGGTACAGAAATGATGTCAGGTCTGATGGGACGTACATGAGTGAGTCAGTTGATTCAAACTACCACTGCTACAAAACAAGCTGCAGAGAAACAGTGTCTCCACAATCTACTCCACACACTGCCAGCACTCAGCAAGACAGAGACACCAGCAGCAACACCACCGTCAAGAGTGTAGGTTTGTTGAGGGTGTGAACTCTGACACCTAAAGACCTTTTTGTTCAGTAGCATGAAGGTTTTATATCTGCTGTTCTATATACACTCGTCAGGCATAACACCACGACCACCTGTCTAATACTGTGTTGGTCCCTTTTGCTGCCAAATACACAACAAACTGTGCTGCACTGTGTCTTCTGACAGCTTTCTATCAGAAGCAGCATGAACTTCTCCAGCAGTTTGAGCAGCAGTAGCTGGTCTGTTGGATGGGACCACACGGGCCGGCCTTCTCTCCTCACATGTATTAATGGGCCTGTTCACCTGGTTCACCACTGTTCCTTCCTTGGACCACTTTTGATAGATCCTGACCACTGCAGACCAGGAACAGCCCTCAAGAGCTCTGACCCAGTGGTCCTTGTCAAACTGGATCAAATCCTTACACTTCCCATTTTTCCTGCTTCTAACACATCAACTCTGAGGACAACATGTTCACTTGCTGCCTAATATCCCCCCCCCCCCCCCCCACTAACAGGTGCCATGATGAAGTGTTATTCAGTGTTATTCACTTCACCTGTGAGTGCTCATGATGTTAGGCCTGATCCATGTCTTGCTGTTATTGTTTTTCCCCTTTACTTTCAGTTTTAGTGTTACATCTTTTACTTTTGCTTTAGGCTGTCTTGTACAACACTTTGACTTATATATGTGAAAACTGCTATATTAACTTTAACAACGTCAATGCTCACACCACCTCATATTCAAAAATTATAACTCATACTGAGGAAGTTGCACCTGCTTGTTCATAAACCCGCTCTACTTCTCTGTGCTGCTGCTGCTGCTGTGTTTACTGCATGTAAAATAATTCATTAGTGGTGATATCTTCATGGGATTTTTGGACAGAAATTCAACTCATGCTCTGACTCATGCTCTCCATTTTATTTTTACTCCTGCTAGCAACCTGACTGGCCGACAGATAAAGAAGCTAAGGTTAGACTCATGCTAACCTTCAGATTGTCTCTGTCCTTCAAATACATCAAATACAAGAATTCCTAAATCGCCCGTTGTCTTGGAGAAGTAAACAACAGAAATTTCTAATATGACTTAAGTCCAAACATAGTGGGGCCAAGATATCTCCCTACTGTCCATATGCAAATCTAAACCACTGCCAGTGATTGAAATGAAAACCAGCTATCAAATGTCTCCAGCCTTATGATATTAGATTATTAATACTGATGCTGTTAAATTTATGTTGCAGCAGTTCAATGTGGAGCTCATTTTAACCATGATATCAAGAGGAAGAAATAGGAGAAATCAAGATGTTAGATTATCTCTTTTGAGTCAGTTTCTGAAATTTTGGTCTGTGGTCTGAGCTTTGTATAGTTTTTATTTTAATGCAACAATATCTCAGTTAAACATTCATATGACAGCAGCATTAGTAAGTTCTCTTTGTTTTAAAGGGCTTGCAGGGTTACTGTGTCTCTAAAATCACTAAAACCAAACCTGCACCTGCACCTCCAGGGAGCCCAGAGGTTTTCATACATTTCATTGGTATGAAGTTGTTCCAGGGACTGTTTGCACTTTCTATGTCCAGGGTAGATGCAACACTCATTCCAATTCTTGTTTTTTAAATACATACATGCATGTATTTATATGACAGTGCCATGAACATCGACACCCTTCTGGCTGGAGTGATGGTGCAGCACTGGGGGAACAGTGAGTGCTGTAATATCTGTTACACATACTGACTTCTGTTGAATGACTCATATGTGCTGTATCTTACTGCCCATGGTAATGTTCAAGAGTGCAGTCTATGAGATTTAAACAACTCTTACAGTCACAGAGTGCCCTCAGGCCCAGTGTTGCAGTAACCTCAGCAGGACATTATGTGGCAGTAAGCACAGTTTCCTTCAGATGTGTGTGTTTGTCTGGACTTAACTGTATTACCTTTACTTTTCCACTGTGTGTCTGTGGCATGTCCTAAATGCCCAGCGCACTTGCGGTTGAACTCAGCCATGAGGGAGCGGTAAGGGTTTCTAATCAGCAGGATGGCAGAGTCAAACATCTCAATCTCCTTCTGACCACTCTCGTGTGTCTTGACACAGATGCTGCGGCCGCTCTTCCAGTAGTCCTTCTCCCCTTTGAAACCTACCAGTGAAAAAATGAATGGAGAATGATAAGATGCAGGGCCGTATGTCACTGTGTATTCGTGCAAACGCTGTGGCCTCCCCACCTCTGTTGTACAGAGTGCCATCAAAGTAGAAGCTGCCAGTGTAGAAGCCTGTCACGAGCTCAATCAGGTGGCGCACCCAGGTGTTGCCGGCACCAGGGAAACTAGACAGAGCCACCAGTGAGCTGGACCTCTGAGGCAAAAACATCCTCTCTTTGCACCTGGAGTCTGGAGGAACAGAGCATTTATTGTCAGTGATAGAGCTACACAAGGTCAGAGTCATTAGAAAGTCTATAGTCATAGATAGATTCATTTGAAGGACTAATGCAACACAGCACAAATCAGATGTGGCTGGCTGCAGAGAGCAGAGCAAACAACATGATGTTAGCAGACTGTGTCCAGGAAATGAAAAAACTTGTTTTCATTGGTTTCAAACACAGTGTCCACTCCCCGTCTGTACAAGAAATCAGATGAGGATCCATGTGACTGGAATATTAGAAAACAATGCACAACAAGAATCTCACCTAGCACAGGTGTATGATACACCTGGTAGTGGTCCTGCTCAGTAGGTGCTGTGGGGGTGGAGTTAGTGGTGTGGTTCAGGGTGGCGGTCTCCACACACCGCTGCAGGTCAGACTGCTGCTTGAGACTGAACACAGACGACATCCACGTGCAGAAACAGTGCAGCGTCTTGAACACGGCCAGCGGCAGCTCCTGAAAACCAAAAGCACAAGAGATCCTCACCTCTGTGACTCATCATCTTTATTGTTCTTGATGTTCTGTCCGAGGCTCTGGGGTGTCAGCTCCGCTCAGTGGAGGCTGGCTTCACTTGAATTCATAGCTTTTTCTCACTTTTCCGGTTAGTGAAGGTTGGAACACTCAATGTCAAAGCACAAGGACAGACACTGCAGTAAAAATTTAGAAAATGTATGCACATGCACATGCACACACACACACACACACACTCCACATAGTGAGAATTAATCACATTACAGCCACCAGCAGATGAAGTGCAATATTCCCACCAACCATTTGTACTTTGAGAGAAGACAGAGCTGCATACAGTCAGATCTCAGTGCAAGATCCAGACTACTTCTCATTAGAGGCACATTAAACCTTAAATATTCAGCTAAATTCAAACAGCTCTGCGCTCCTACATGTGATCTCCTGGGAGTGGAGACGCTTCTCTGAGCTGAAGAGCCAACTCTCCTGAGACTGGAGAGCTGCTGCTACACTACAGAGAGCTGTGAGCAGTATACTAATCATCAGGTCTGGAATTACACTCTCATTCAAACCTTGTCTGTGCAGGTCTCGATGCAGGACTGTGTTGTCAGGTTGGGCTGAAAGGAGTAGACAGGGAAGGTGCTGACTGTGCTCTTTGGCAGCTTGAAGCATCCTCGGTAGTGAACGTTTCTGACTGGAGAAACAGAAATACACAAGGAAATACAGTAGTTGAGGAATGATAATAACAACATGGGAGGATTCACCTGCGCTGGCCAGCACGAGGAAGTCTTCTCATTTACCTACTGTCAGAGGGAAAAGGGGTTTACAACAATATAAATGGTCAGATTTTCTGGTTTGGAGGTTAAATTCAGATTGAAGTATTTCTCTTTCTTTATATTCCTACACTTGACTGGATTAGATTCTGCTCTGTAATACATTCACAGTTCAACTGCAAAACCTCCAGGGACACTGAACCATCCAATCATACATATTAATACTGTATGTGATGTCAAGTTATATAATAGATCTTGCCTGCAATGAGAAGAGGATGAATATCTTTACATGAAATGTTGATGGATAAAGTGTTGTTCTATATGCATGCAAATCAATATCCCTCCAATAATAATAATAACAATGCAAGTGCAGGGTAAATAATTGAAATACAAATTAAACCACAGTAAAAAAAAAAGAAAAAAAAAAAAAAGAAAGAAAAACAGTAAAATGTAAGAAAAGCTTTTCAGACTAAATTGCCTGTAGGTGTGAATGTGAATGTGTAAGGTTGTTGGTTTGACCCTGTGATAGGCTGGTGACCTGTCCTGAGTGTTACCCTGCCCTCCCTCCAGCTCCAGCACCCGCGACCCTGCACAGATTAGCCATATAACTAATGTATGGATGGATGGGTTTTGTGTAACAAGTACATTGTGTCATTGTGGCATTTTGTCTAAGCAAAAGAAAGAAGAGAGGTGTGATTTTACTCCACAGCCTCAGACATCCTCACTCACCATTTTTCTACAAATGTCATAAGTCATCAGGTTCCCAGCTCCACTCAAAAATACACCTATGTAATCAGCCTGAAGCATGAGACCACAAGATCATGAGACTACAACAAGTCCCATCAGTCAGGCAAGGAGGAAACAGGAGCATTTGGTCGGGGACTATTTATATCATCATTGGATTAATGCACATTAAGTGCTTCAGTTGTCCCTACAGTATACGCAGCCTGAGGACAGGCCGAGTATGTCGCAGGGTTCCACATCTTCACTGTGCATTTTTCATATTTAATTCATTAAAAAAAACTCTGCAGTCATTTCCAACAACTATATTTTCATATTACATTTTCAGAACACTGTTAAAAGTGCAGTGATGCTCTGCTACTGTAAGACTGCTGACAACAGCACAGATGTCATTTGCCACAGTTATGCAACCTGCTTTCCTGCCAGAGTTGTGACGACTGTCAGCAGTGATTTGTTGGTGCCTACAGTCAAAGAAATGCTGATACACAGACTGTGTGGTGAAAAGTGACAAGCTTTTTGTAAATGTAAGTGTCCTACTACATGACAAATTCCAGTTCTTTCTATTAATTGGTTGGTTTAGGTTTAGTACATCACAAAGGATCTTCATCTATCAGAGAGTTTCTCCTTGAAAAGTTTTATCTCTTTTAAAAGAGGTTGTCTGATTTTCTATTGTTCTTTTTTTTGACATAAATTTCCAGGAATTGTACGTGATGTCACCCACACTACCTTTCAACATTCTGTTCAGCACACACCAATTATAAAATCCGAGATGGTCGAAAGATGACACTTTCACACAACATTAAAGTCATGCATCACATAACTAACTACTGTGATGATTGATGTTTTTTTATGTAACTTTATTTCTCTCTCTGTGATTGAAGTTTTCATCACAAGATTGAACTTAATAGCTGTTGTCCACCTGGAGAGACAGAGGAGTGGCCAGAGGAGCAGGAGGGATTTCTGCAGTGACTGAGGTCAGACTGAGGATGAGTTTCAGACATGACTGGAAGTCAGTCTAACATCCTCTGTTGGAATGGATCATAGTGATGGGCATGCATCGAGCTGAAGACACATTCACCAAACCTTTTACTATTATTAATGTTAAAATGTTTCGTGACCCCTGTTCTAGCGCTCTAATATTGTGTGGCCTGTGTCTCTCAGTAGAACAGCATCTCTCTGTGATGTGTTTTTGATTAGTTTTTTGTTTGTGGGACACAGCAGCTCAGACAAGACTGTGGTGACAGGTGATATTAGTTACAAGGAGAAATCACATATTGGTTCTGACCTGGTTTGACTGGGGTCAGTTAAAGTGTGAGAACTTAGTAAACATTTTTTCATTTTTTTAAGAATTGAAATTTAAAAACTCCTCTCCTCTCCTCTCCTCTCCTCTCCTCTCCTCTCCTCTCCTCTCCTCTCCTCTCCTCTCTCCTCTCCTCTCCTCTCCTCTCCTCTGTGAGGGCAACAAGTGCATTGTGGGTTGTGGATGGAGCCTGACTTACACTTCCTGTGCCCTGGGAGCTGCTCCTCCACCTTGTAAATGGAGAGTCGACCGACGCCTCCACACAGAGAGCCTCTCTCACCCCGACACACCAGACTACAGTCTTCCTCTGGAGCCCGTGGGCTGCTGATCCTGTTCCCACAGTGGCACTCAGCTCCATACTCCAGACCTGCAAACTGGTACCCACTAACAACACACACACACAAACACACTGTCATTGCCCCAGCACAGGGTAATCCATAACCTCCAGCTATTGCCCTCTGGCTAGGCCGTCCCACAGGACATGAGTTAACATTTCAAACTCATCCTTTAAGTCGCACCCCCCCCTCCCTGGTGATATTTAGCATGCTCTTGCCTCTGCACTCGTCTGACGGTGTAGTGCCTTTCTGTGGCTGAACCACGGTCACCTCTGAACTGTAATTTACATATCAAGGCCATTGTGGCTCATCCCTCTCTCTTTTCCCTGCCATTACTGGGAAAGAGCGAGATCTCATCAAAGTTGACCTTTTCATATATGTCCTTTGAAGCTTCCTCATAGATTGCCTTGACTTTTTACTTTTTCCTCATCGCAGTAATTGGCCTGCTCAGGTAACGAGCAAGACTGCTTTCCATGTGAATGGGTAGGGGAGTGGGGTGGGGTTGATGGTGGAGTGGGGGTTTGGGTGGGGCTCTCTGTGGGCTTGGGATTAGGGCTGAACAATATGGACAAAAATTGATATCTCAGTATTTATGCCAGATATCTCAATATCGATACAATATGACAATGGTTTCAGGGAAAACTGAGCATTCTTCAAAAAAAATACAGCAGCATTATAATACCAACCCTAACCCTAACCCCGAACAGAACTGATCAGTCACTGTCAATTATTGATCTGCTGCAGCTCAGTTTTGACTTACAGTCTCACAGTCCTCTTCAAAACACAACATAATAACAAATGTATGCAAATGCTCATCAGACCACCAAACATCTCACTGCCACCAGCTCATGAGTCAGTGGTTATTTCGGGCTTTTTCTGCATTTATTTTGAAAGGACAGCTGGAGAGAGACAGGGTGGGGGAGAGAGAATGAGAAGTGGAATCGAACCCAGGGTCGCTGCAGTGGGCGTGCTCTACCACGAGAGCTGCTTCAGAGTTGGGGCAGACGCACAGTAACAGTTACCTGTTGCCGTTACCATACCAACGAGCTAAGGCGTCCTTTTTTGTTGATAATTTTCTCTCCTTCTCTCTTTCTCTCTCTCACCACACGCTGTTCTGGCCGAGCAGGAGAAACTCTATATCATCAATATCGTTGCCTTTGCGATATCAATATCTTGAATGTTCATATCTACATGTAGATACGATAACGATATATGGTTCAGCCCTACTTGGGACATCAGCACCAGTTCTCAGTGTGACCGCACCGTCTGTCCTGTGCTGCTGTGTGTCAGTTTGTCCACATTTCTCCCAATGACTCATAGATATACACTTAACACTTGAAGGCTCACACTGATTTATTCACCAACTGCTATAATGCTTTTAAAAGATTTTTTTTTTTTCCTTTATTTGATAGGACAGTGTAGTGAGACAGGAAAGCAGGGAAAGAGACAGGGGGAATGACATACGCTGAAGATTATCTAACCCAGGAGTTGAACCAACAATCAGCGCTTCAGGCATATGCCAACATGGGACGTGCTCTCTAACCACTCGACCACTTTCTAACACACAAACACTTCCCTCTTTCCTTTTTCTACACAGATCAAGCCTTCTGTCCTGGCCTGCTCCTCACTTTCCCCCTTTCTCACCCTGTTACCCCTCCCCTAATGTTTTACTGTCATCCAGCCACCTGGCTCTCTGCTGGCTCCACACACAGGAGGCATTCATGGAGGAGACTGAGATCCAAAGCATTTACTCAAACAGCAGGCCTTCTGTGGTCTCTTCACAGGCACCGTGAAAGCATTACCTTTCTGAGCAGGTGTCCTGACACAGAGAACTGGTCATTTTGCGCAGGTCATAAAGCACAGTTCCTCCCAGGGCTCGGTCACTGGCATTGTGCAGGAAACAGCCAATGTAGGTTCCTGCAAAAAAAACAAAAAAAACAAAGTGAAACCCTCCTTAGAGACATTCTGTGCTGAAATCATCAGTCAGTTTTGATCGAATTCATCAGTCAAATAATTGAATCAAAATTACTAAAGCAGCTTCTCAACTATGAGGAGAAGCCAAAACATAAATACAACTGTGAATAGAATATCTGACTTTCTGTCAGGAGGACAAAATGAACGAATTCGAAATAACTTGACATTTTATTGGCTAAATGACATTTTGATGACATAACATAACTGTTACACCAAATCATTTTTTTTCACATTAACTGTGTAGGATTGATTCTGTGCATATTTCCTCCCAAAATATTCTAACACATAGATGGATGGATGGATGGATGGATGGATGGATGGATGGATGGATAGATAGATAGATAGATAGATAGATAGGCAGTTCTTGATGCTCTAATTGTTTTTCGTCAGATCCCTGAGCTCCTCATCCTGCCTGTTCCTGATTCAGACAGCAACAGAACCAGGGCAGTCCCCTGTGAATCGCCAGTGCTTCTCATCACTGGCACACAGTTACTCAGCCTGATGTGCTGTGGTCATCTTGTCAGGCAATCCACAATCCAGGACCTGTGGCAGGGATCCTCCTCCATACCTTTGAGCTTGACATTGGATGGTGTTAAATGTAGTTGAGGAATCAAAGAACATAATTCTCAGGTAACCGAGAGGTTCCATCCAAGTAAGAATGGGCCAAGTGGAGCAGATAAAAGACAGCACCATACTCTCCAATTTGTTACCTGTGGTCTATAGTGCATGTGCAACCTGTGGCCTCAGAAGATGGAGAAGCATCCACTCCAGGGAACAAGACATAATGTTTCCACAGGGCTTGGACCTTAAGTTGAAGATCCTCTGGAGAGGCTCAGCCAGCTATTGCTAACAAGCTGCATCTGAAGCAGTGGGAGGGAGAACAGGTGAGACTGTCTCAAACCTGTTGTAGAACAGGTTGAAGTCATTATTGGTTTTGTCCACTGATGTTTTTTTCTCTTTTTACACCTCTGCTTTTCATGTGTAGACCTTCACCTGTCACACACACCTGAGCTTCCTCCTCCTCCATTCAGTCTCCAGCCATTACTGGAAAGCCTCTGACAGTACTTACTTGTAATACTGTGTATTCTGTGATATATTCAACCACTGCCCTTGTCCCAGACATCTCAAATGAAAATGGCATACATGTGGATGAGAATTAATAGACAGAACCTAATCAGCTGTATGTGCTGCAGTTTTGTATAAACCAGGCTTCCTCTGTCTGCATTCTGGTGCTGGCCCTCACAGATCCACAGTATAAGCATGTATTGTGAGGCATAATATAAACATGGCCAGAACTAATCTGATAAAGATTATTCTCCTTCCTACATTACTCCAAACCAATGTTCTTGCACCAGAATAAAAACCACCTCTGCAGAGAGAAGAGTGTAATGCATAATGGGCTAGAACAGACTAATTTAATGTGCTGACAAGATTAAGGCTCCATATAAAATGTCACCCTAAGTCAGTCTTTGATGTTATCCTTGTCTTTGCTACATTGCTACATCAAACCAGGCTCAGCTGACACATTCAAATCTCCTTTAGAAGCACAGGCTGTTTGTTGAGAGTAGGATGGGTGTTACTTTAATGTGGTGACTTCATTTACATCTTCCCCCCCTGGATCTGAGACCAGCATATTTTCAGGTGATATGATTTTACTTGATCTTATGTGAACAGGTCAAAGGCTGAGATAAATTCCCTAGAGTTGTGTTTTAAGACTTATTTTGCAAACCCTGGAATGATTTGTATTCATAGATGCCTTAAAGGTTTCAAGGAGGATTAAGATTCTGTTTTTATACGTTGACTAGAAGTACAAAAATAGACTGATGCGAAGTGAAGTGGTCGAGGACAGGATTGAAAATTATTGGGGGAGAAATTGGATACGTGCTGCTAGGACTGGAGAGATGCGGCGGTAAGGTTCACTGACAAATGGAAGCGAGCAATGGAGCGTATAATCTCTGGCAGGCCAAGCATCACCATATCGAATGGGTGATTGAGTCAGTCTGCGATGTCCTCTGAAGCCCATCCAGCCTGTTGTGCTGGGACAAGGCTGAGTCACCGGTCGCCGGCGCCTCAGGAGACAAGCGCTGGAGAGCACAGCTGCTCGCTGAAAAAAGCTGCGAGAGGCCGGAGCTTCCGAGTGCTGTGGCAGGAAACATCTCAAGAGGCATCACCTAGAGGCCCCCTCCTCCCCTCCATCCATCCACTTCACCAAGCAAGGCAGGTCATTGCTTTAATCAAAGTGAAGGAGAAGCCCCCGGGCAGCAGCAGCTGAGGTCTAATAGAGGGAAGCAGCTTGAATTCCCAGACATGACAGAAATGACCACACTTAAATCTGACACTGTGGTGCTTTCTTAAACACCAAGACAGATGGCTGCACTGGAGCTGAAGCTTTCCCACAGGCCTGGGTGGAGGAGGCTAATAACAGATTGGCCGAGCGCACGCCACCGCCACAGGGATGTGTGTGTATTCATTAAAGTGGGCTGAAGACGGTTCACAGTCTCTCTGCTGGGTGTATCATGTCCTCACATTTGTGTGGAAAGTCATCAAAACCACGGCAGAGAGGGTCTCAACATACGGGCGGCTGACCCAAGGTGAGCCACAGAGGGTCGACTCAACGCAGCATCTGATGAGAAGATGGTAAATGGACTTTTCTAGTCTATTAGGCTGTGTTCTGGTCTCTAGAACAACTCAAAGCACTTACATGTCACATTCACCCATTCACACACACATTCATACAGCACTTTTCTTACAGCAAAAGCTAATCACTCACACATTCACACACCCAATGAAACATTATGGGGCAAGAGTAGGTTCAGTGTCTTGTCCAAGGACACTTTGAGGAGCCTGGAATCGAACCACTGACTTTCCGGTTAGTGAGCGACCCGTTCTGACCCACAGCCATCCTGTTTTTACAACCTCCAAATCCCCTGAACCTCAACACAGACCTCATCATCACTGCCAGAGATCATCACAGATGAACACAGCTATTACTCTATGCGCACATCTGATATGTACTTTACATATCAAGGCATGTGTGACTCATCCCTGTGATCTCCACCAGCTGACACAAATCCATCTGCATCCCCAACTTTTATTCTGAAATGTTTGAATAGGTAGGCAGGCTCAGAGTCTACTGGGAGCACACGTGCAAACTCCTGCATCTGGTGGTGTAATGCTGTTATTACTGTGTGTGTAAGATTAGTCAGTGAATAAAGATCAAATAAAGGACATAAAGATAAACATTTAATAGCTAAAGATATTATGTTACCAGGAGCGAGTAGAATTGTGATTAGAAGTGCAGGATTTATGCTGGGAACACACTGGATGGTGGCATGTCGAGCTGCAGAACGTGACGATTTTCATCTCAGCACAGATGTTTACGTATCAGAGAGGACACGCCGGCTCATGCGTCCTGGCTACAATGAGAACAGCCCTCCTGTCTTTTGTTTCTCCAGCCATGTGATGTCATACTCACATCACAGCAGCAACGTCCCATAAAATTGACACCTTCAACCATAGCTGTCTGTATCTAGGCTCACTGTGTCACATTTTTTCATATTTTTACCACTGTATCAGCTGCATGTGGGCACAGTGACTGACTTATCCCATCCAAAAATGAATCAGACATTAATGAACAATGAGAAGTAAGCTGCTAACTCTATGTAAAGAGGCAGGAGACACAGCCCGTGTGCACACAGCTGCCATACTCAAAAGAAATATCATAACAGTTGATAATTAATTGATTTAAAATGAACAATTATCCACATTACTTCAGCTAAGAGTAGAGATAGATGCAGAAAGATGATTGAAGATGGAGGGCTTCAGCTCCAGGACATGTGACCCACAGGCCTGGGTAGTTTCATCAGCCAGTGATGTTGCTAGCCCAGCGTCTTGCATCAAATACATAACTTATTTTCAAAAGGACACATTCAATTAACCACGGTGCATCAAAAGGACGCAGCGATATTTTTCTACATTTATCACTACGTACATCCTGAGAATAAACATTGTGGTCTGTACTAAAACATTAGATGTGTGTAAGATCTGTGAAACAACGTGCTGATGAAGGAGGCTCTCAAATGTCCTTCACAGGCTTTAATGAATCAGCTCAAGCAGCACAACAACACAGCACATCTGCTAACTTTCTGCAACACTCTGCAGGCACCAGCACATTACTGTAAGTCACCCAGTATATGAACAGGGGTATGATTACCATATATGACACAACACATTACCACAACAAAGATCGGCAGACGGCAAACAGACCTCTGTGAACTCTGTGAGTCACACAGACAGTGAAATCTAAAAATAAATATATATCGTATAACTTATTTTGGTGCTCTTTCAGCTTAATTGTGTTCTATTTATGTTCCAAGTGCACAGTGCAAAACATCTGTGTCATTCAATAGTTACTACTATTATAGTTTTTATATTTTATTTTGGTGCAATAATGTTCTAAAAAATGCACAGCAACACATTTGTCATTTGATATGTTATAAACTTGAACTTGACACTCATATTATTAGTGTGTTTTATCATTTAGTCTCGAGGTTCTTTGCTTTTCCTTTGCAAATATTAGCAGAGATTTGGTATTTGTTCATTTTTCCAGATACATTAATAGAACGATCAGATCAAGTATGAGTTCAACTCTGCACTGTCAGAAAGGACGCGTTTTACTGGGGATTGATAGAATTTTTCTAGGACTCATCTGAAAGACCAGCTGTGAGTCTCAGGGCTCACAATGCAGAAAACCTAGCAACATCACTGATGGTGTAACACTGTTTGAAAGGAACCTTTGGCAGATGCCTGTTACTGAAACTGATCTCATTCCCCTCTCCACCGTTTTTCATCTGCGTTACCCCGCTTAGTGACTGAGTGGTTAAGTAGTGTCAGTTTAAAAAAAAAAGGATTAAGAGCTTTTCAAGAGAGAGCTGAAGGAACAAATGTTCCACTGGAGGTAATTCCATTGTATTTATCATTTCAACAAAATGGCAAAGGCTCTGACAGGCACCATTAAACAATAGAGGAAATCTCTGTGGGTATCTTTAAGTAACTCAAGGGATGGCGAAGCCTCCTCAACAGAGAGTGCATGTAAAGGAATTATATGATTGTTATCTACATAATTACTCATTTATTTTCTGGAAATGACTTTTCTGTTTGCTTCTGTGGCTCTGAGAGGATCAGTAAGCACTAGCCCTCATCTACAAGATCTGAAGCAACCACACGTAAAATGTCACATAAATGTATAATGAAGTTTCTCTAAGTGTTCTGAGGTCACGATCATCTGTTCATGAATGTAGAGTGAAACCCGATGTGAGAATGTGGTGGAGGAATGAGTTACCTCGCCCCAAGGTCATCAGAGCTGAAACAGTAAATCACAGAATAGAATATCAAACTTGTGTATGTGCACCCTCATGTATTATTCACCAGGAAAACCAGTCAACACATCCTCGTGGAGGTTTTTTGGCCTCGCAGACCCTTCTCCACCACAGCTGAGAGGTTTTCAACTGATTTTGCAATATGCGCTTGATGATGGCGACAATGTGTGCTTCCAAGGCAACAGAGAAATACACCGCAACTGCGGATTAAGATCCACGGAGTTTAAGGGCAGGTCACGATCAGAAAAAATGTGGATGAAATCAGCTACCGCTTCAATGAAGTGGACTTCTTTGCTGCAATATTCACACAATAATAAACCAGTGTGTTAAAATACTGTAGAGGGTTCGTGCTATACTTGCAGACTAATTAATGTAATTAGCTCAAGCAGGGTCCAGTGGTTGCATGGTAACATCAACACTGGTTGCTTCCCTCTGATTGTGTCTGGCTACTTGGCAGTAAGGACAGCTGCAATGGAACTCATGGGCAGCAGAGACCTGGACTGAGCATAGATCAGTGTTGACTCAACGTGGACACAAATCCAGCTCTTTAGACTGACTGACTATTTTTTGGGATTAATGTGCTGACAGAGCCAGCTATAGCTGCTCTGCTCAGTTATTTACCTTTGTGTCTGCTGTTCCTGTGGAGTGAGACTCTCTGCTCTGGGCTCTCTGGCAGCAGATTGTGAAACCAGCGACGATGCAAGTGCTGGACCCCAAGGCTCCGGGACGTGGGCCAGCGTCGCCCTGCCTTGGCTCCCCCTCCGGACACAGACTGAATGGCGGCCCACGTGGAGCGCGCCCTCACGCCCAGGCCCGCGGCCCTGAGGGTGGTGGGAGGCGCTACAAGGGACAGCGTCGGCGGCAAGCTGACGAGGTTTGGCTGGGCGATTCTGATGCTGGAGCGCTGCAGCAGCAGGACGCTGCCCGCCATTAGATAGGCGATGCCCAGACACAGCAGCAACATGTGGGCCCGCTTCAGGAGGAAGTGCAGCTTGTAGAGAGATGCCACCATTCCCTCGCTGTTTCCTGTCTCTCACCTCACTGGAAGGCCATTTCATAGATTAGAAGCAGGAAGATGGATCTGTAACCTACTTACAGCTTCATAATCTCAGAAAGTCAGGCAGCATCTGGCAACAGTGGAAACATTGTGACTGGTTCCTTCATTGTCACAGTGTCCAACAGCAGCAGGGGAACAATGACAGAGAGGCCAGTCACATCCAAGGCTGTGGTCACTGAATAAAGGACGATCCTGTGGCACAAAAACACAAGCAGATGGTTTTAAAACATGACTGTATTTTTCTGTAGGTGGGTACAACCTAAGTGTGTGTTTGCTGAATTAAATATACAGCTCATGTTGACACAGGGACTTGTGTTTCTGTCTTGGTGTCTGCTGCTTTCATTTGTCTTTCATTCAAAGCCCTGTCTGCTGTTGTCTTTCTGCAGTTCCTCTAACTCTTGTCTGTGACCTGCCTGCAATTCTGCTCTGCTGTCCGATTAATCAGTGTTTTTGAACCTTTACTAAAAGCACTCTTAAAATGGATTCTCCTCAAGGGCAGAGATTTCATTTAATTCCTGCACTGTCAAATTATATTCAATTTAGCAGTGCCAATATCCCTCAGCTTTACAATTTAAGTCTCAGTTATCACAAGTGAAATGACATCATGTGATAAAAAACAGTCTGGAGAGCACATTATGAGATGGGGATTATCATTGGCAGCATGCACACCAATCTCTGGCTTCATCTGTGGAGATGGAGAAGTGATGAGTGAAACGTGCAAAGATGATGAGATGTACAAGACTTGAGAATGTGCAGCACCCGGGAGTTCACCTGAGGCCTGAGAGGTGCAGCCCTCACCTCCTCATGTAGGTGTTTGAGCCCTGTGACTGTGAAGCCCCTCTGATTGGACTCTCAAGTTCTCATGCATCATCATCAGCAGCAGCAGCAGCAGCAGGCTGCATCTATCCAATCTATGCACCGAGACTCCTTCTCACCCGATGAGATCCATTATAGCCTCTCACACCGTCATACCCTTCAGCTCCACTTTTCCTTCTCTCAGGCCTCTGTTCTGTGTCCTGTCGAGCTGAGCAACCCCCCACCAAAAAAAAAAAAAAAGTACGGGTGCGGTATTGCTCTCGAGGATTGAAGCAACAGTTTGCACAATGAACGGCCTCACATTAAGTTCGAATGCCCAAGTTCCGTTCGTTTTGTCCCTCTACGCCCTAGATAAGTCAGCAGCACCGTGCTCCCCTCACATACCCGGAGCTGTGTGGTGCGGCTCAGCGGGGTGGATGGAGGGCTGGAGGATGAATGAATGAACAGCGTAAACATCGCCTCGCCTATTTAAGAAGCCGAGGTCTTCCATCTTAAAAGCCCCTCACTGAGCCCGAGCCTCCACCATCATTGAGCTACAGCCGGCTGGAAGCAGGAGGCTTACCTTCAGCGGCGGAGCAGGAGCAGGACGAGCGGACACCTCGCTCCGTGCGATCACTCATCTGCGGCGACGTTATCTCTCTTTTCCCGGATTATTGTCCACTAAATGTTCCCCCGGTTCTCCAGCATCTCACAGAGCTGCTGTTATATAAGCTCCCTCTCTCTCTCTTTCGCTCTCTCCGTCTCTCTGAAAGCCTGGCACGGCGATATAAAGCACAGGCAGTGTTAGTGTGTGTGCGTGTGTGTGTGTGTGTGTGTGTGTGTGTGTGTGTGTTAGGGGGGGGCTGGAGGGGCTCGTCAGTCTCATTTGCATTGGTGATCTAAACGCGTCACATCGCTCCCACAGTCCTCCACTATGTGGGAACTGTGCTCAGCTTCCACTGCACATTACAATCAACGGCGGCTCCACCGTCCTCCGACACAGAGCTCCACATCTACTGTGCATCAGCCATAAAAGATAAAGACAACGTACACCAGATCACTGGAGGTCCTGCTGTCCTACAAAACCTAGAGCAGGTAGCTACCAAGTCCCATCAGGATCTAGAACCCAAGTCATTCCTCACATTGCACAACCACATGGCCACATTCACATCTGTGTGTTCGGTTTAGCCTTGCACCCTATAGTTGGAGCAGTGAATGGGCTCTACGGTGGGTCATATCGCCTATGAAGCGTCAGTCAGCCGCGGCTCTCTGAGATGACGTCTCGCGGCTCATCACCGCGAACAGCGCCTCACCCGAACCAACAGCACGCAGCAAAGCGCTTTCTGCCAGGTGTGACCGACCTTCAGGCTGAGGCCTGTAGATGATGCAGTCTTTAGGTTTACTGCAGGCTAAATGTTGACCTGATGTGTAGTTTCAGATGTTTTAATAAAACTCAATTCTTCAAACATCAGAAAAAACCTCTAAAATCACTTCAGGTCTTTCTTGCAGCCTAGAGAGGTGGTTTGAGGAAACTGGATGTGTTGAGGAGCACTGATCAACGTTTAACAACAGCAATGACACTTGCAGTTTTATATCCATGTTGCTGGCCTCCAGTCTCCACCTAGCTGTGCCTTGAGAATGTTAGCAGTTATTTGTTGCACAGAAACTGTTATTGTGCTGTACAAGAAGCACTTGATATATGGTGGAAAGAGAAAATATAACTGAAACTGCTGCTCCAGCTCAAGAAAATCAAGTGTTCAGGTCCGGTTCTCTTGTCTGAGTCGCAGAGTTGGAGGGTTTGACAAAACACCTGAATGGGTGCTCATGATGTGTTCATGGTTGTAGATCTAACCACATGTCTGTGCTGCCTGCTGCTGTTGAAAGAGAAAAAGCAAATGTTGACATATTCCATGTGTCTGTTTCAGGACATACAAAAAACATGCAAAATAATACATTTAGCACAAAATATCATCTTTGTTGCAAAATTCAAGCTTAAAATGTTACTACAGAGTAAATGATGATGTTGACCAAATCAATATTTGACAAATCTATAAACAATACCATCTAAAAGCTGTTTTTTGTTGTCATCATACATATTTTCTTCTCAGCTGCTAAGATTAGCTGATGGTTTGTCTGCCATTTTGGATGTTGGGGTTAGGTAAGGTCAGGTTGGAAAGTCTGTTGGGGTTTAAGACTGGCTCTTTAATAGCTGTTGCCCATAGTGACCACTCTGTGTGAGAAGACTAGATGCTGATTTCAACCAGGGCAGGTTTTCATCACATCAGAGTGAGAGGAGGCTGATCCATGCCTCCTCCTCAGCACCCAGAGTCCTCATCTATACATCCACAAACCAACACAGAGCCTCAGTCACTTCACTGGCTCAGAGTTCAATACTCAAAAATGTATAGTCTTTAACTACTGAGCTCCCGTTCTTGTATCTGCCCTTGCCCTCCTCCTTTTCATTAGCTCATACTTTAAAGTCATATAGCTAATAAAACTGGCCCAGAACACACAACACATCTTTCTATTTCAGACACTGAGGTGAATGTCATCAAACACTCGTAGAGCTAATAATCAATATATTCTGTTGCTTAAATTGACTGAAGTCACAGCTGACACGTTGCCACAGTAGCAAATTAGTGACACCTGCTGATCAGTGGCCCCATTGTAGCAATCAGTGACACACACACACACACACACACACACACACACACACAAAGTAAACGAGTAATGTGTTGGAAATCTACAGCAGTGACATTGTCATGTTTCTTATGTGTGACCTGACTGAGGACTTTGTAAACTCACACAGTAAAAAGTCCTGGAGCCACAAAGCTACATGAAATTTTCACCAGATGTCGATAACAACTCAAGTAGTGCACACATACAAAGACATCAAAACATATATGACCATAAATGAAGTTCTGTCAGCACAGCAGCTGGAACCTGACAGTGTTAATATCAGCTGCTTTAGTCCTGATTGATGCCTATAAAAGGGTTTCTTATCACCAAGGGGTCACACAAGAAGCATCTCATGATGGGTCAAAGCAAAGAGCTCTCTTGAGACCTTCACAACCTTATGTTGATAAAAACATAATGACGGTGTTGGTTACAGACTGGTTCTAAACCCCTGAATGCACCACTGGGGCCTGAAAAAAAAGAAAATCATCATTTCACCGTAAACCGGCCACAACAAGGAGCTCCTGTCAGAAAAATACTCAGAAGAGCTGTCCAAGAGCCACGGAGACCTCACAGAGAGCTGTAGACTGACCTGGAATCAGTAGGTACAATGACTAATGCACTCAGCCACCATGGCCTCTATACACTCACCATGCAAGATGTGCTCAATTCTTATTTTTTCCCACTGTATGACACCCAAGAAATGTAGCTCTGCATGTATTAGAATATAATATGATTCATTTAGATATGGTTTGATATGTTGTGAACATATATGTTTACAATATTCAATTCATGTATCCATACAAAGTATATATGAAGTATATATATTTACACATGTTTATATATGTTCATTCATTTATCATTTATCAACACATCTGTCTTCACATTAAGTGTCTCAAACTTTTGGAGCCTGTACTGTTTATAATATCAACATATACTGACATATATACACCTATATAACATATGACTACAGTGTAAGAATACACATAGTACATACGTGGATAGACACGTCAGCATATGAAATTGGTCTAATCTTGGATAGCTTTCATATACCCTGTGTGTGTATGTGTGTGTGTGCGTGTGTGATGGTGGGATGTGTTAGTGGTTTGGGGGGGTATGTTTGCTCCTATTCTTGTATTTTACTCTCACATCATTCTTTTAATGTAAAGTGTGTGTCTAATGGAATATTCTATATAAATGTAATCCCTGTGTCTGTCTGGGCTGCTGTGTGGCGTTGTGGGAGAGAGATGGAGGTAGCTGTTACCTTGTTTGCAGGCGACAGGTGCCTTACTGTAGGTGGCTTTCAGATCTGGTTTACAGAGAGCAACGCTGCCTCCTCCACTGAGCTTAACCTGCTGTTATTATACCAGTCAGCATTAATGTCACTGTTTCTCAGGTTTTCTCTGGTGGTTGTACTGTGGAGCTGCAGCCTTGTGCAATGTCCTCTTTTCTACAAATACACATCAACTGATACACAGGAGTACGCCAAGGAAGGACAGAGTAAATCCACGCCACTCTGCTTATTTGCTTTTATTACTCTTCCTCCCACAGTATCCTCTCTGCTCCTCGCTCCCCGCTCGCTCTGTCAGAGGACGGAGGCCATCTGTCCTCAACAATGCAGTCAATTTGAGCTCGTTCAGCCCTTCAGGCCAGCTCGGCTCAGACTATTGTAGAGAGAGGATGTTGGAGCTGTCAGTCAGCGGCCCAGACACCAGTTTTCATCTCTCCCGTCTGTGCCTCTCTGTGCTGCCTCCCACACATTGATCACCTCAGACAAAACAGAGACACTCGCTGCTGTCTGTATGCAGCACACTACATCTCCTCCTGCTTATAAGTCTCTCCTTCAGTATCCTCCACCTTCTTCTTTCCTCATTAGAGAGCAGTGCTGAGATCACATCTCAGGATCAGTTTCCTACACTTGACACACAGACTTGATGGGACACACAGGACAAACAGTGAACGCACACGATGAATATGGAGGGTATCTTGTCCTGAACGTGGCTGCTTTCCCTTTCCCATGCTGCTTTGGGAGTTTTGGGTTCTCAGATTGTGAGAGATTCACTTAATTCTTGACAAACAGCATTGATGGTTTGACTGATTTGCACAGACCAGGACCTGTATCAGTCATATGGAATATTTATTTTGTTCCTGATAGTTTGTAAAATCACAAAAACCCTCTACAGTAAACCATCAGGTACAGACTGGGTTACTGCTCCCTAAGAGATGCTTATGCTTAATGACCTACTTTAAGTAAAGACCACAAGAAAAAAACCCACTGAATTCAACTTCCACTCTTCATTCATCCACCTTCTTACATTCAGCTATAACTGTTCACATTATTATAAGCAAGGGCAAATCTATTTAAGTGACCTGACGTCAGTAAAGTCTGATGAATAAATGTGTCCTCGCCGGCTCCATCCTCTGGCTGGGTCTGGTTAGAACTTGATGACTTGTTCACGCATGCATGTGTCGCTGTGTTATGTTAAGCCAGCGGGGCAAGGGGCAGGATCTTGGTGATGGAGCATGCCTGGGTCAGCATTTGTGATTGGTTTACAAGGAAGTAACGACTTCAGTATCAAGCAGCATGATAGGCTTTTGAAACAGGAAGGGAAAGGCTATTTCAGGTCTTTTTCTATTGAACTTCTTGTTGACCTGTTTTTTATATCAATCATCACATGTCGATCACCCAGCCCCAGGTAGGCCCAGCCTCCCCATGCTGTCCTCCATCACCTCTGGGCCTCTCATAGAAATCTCTCATTTTCCATTCATGTTTAACTCCATCATCCACACATTCCTACAGTATCTTCCTAACCCCTTCACTCTATACTATCACTGCATAGTAGAGGCTATAATCAGGACTCTTCCCTATAACTTCACACACTGCACTGCTTGCTTTTGTTTGTTTGTTTTTGGTTTTTTTGACCTTCTCTTTCATGATTTTCCCTGCAGCGCAGCTGTCTGAACACTCTATTAAATTAATTGTGAAATCATCCTTACTGCTCACAGAAACTGGTGAAAAGCTTTGAACTGAATGTGTCTTGCATTTTCAATTTCCCATCATTGTGTTTTCTTTTCAAATATCAGCAAAAACAATAAAGCAGCTTCTCCCTTTGCAACTCCAACTCTACATCTGAGGTTTCTCCTCCCAACAAGCTGCTGGCCTCTGCTCACTCTCACATCCTCCTCTGACCCCACTGATTCTACATGATGCAGCAAGTCACAGTCTTGTTTTGTTTTCTGTCCGAAGGCCTAGAAATGGAGGACAGGTCCTCCTGACCTCGCCCAGCCCCTCCACACTGTCACTGCTCATCAGCTCCCTCTCCATCACCTCCTCCTCAG
The DNA here is from genome assembly GCA_021432705.1 of Caranx ignobilis. Lineage (NCBI taxonomy): Eukaryota > Metazoa > Chordata > Actinopteri > Carangiformes > Carangidae > Caranx > Caranx ignobilis. The sequence continues at coordinate 2,862,575 of MU269980.1, forward strand.
CAAGAGGTGATCATCAGCCAGAAAAATGGCACTCTGTTCCAGTGCAGTGGCTCCTGGGGAAGGGCCACTTATGTACATAAGTTCATATCTACTATGGTGCAAATTTATATTACTCACATTGAGTTGCTAATACATTTATTTACTCATCTATTATAAATACATTAATCTACATTTAGGGCTTTTAAATAATTAATGTGTTATGTACTACATTATAATAATATTGCTTATAATTGGAATAGTTTAAGTTTTATATTTGACATCTTTTTGAATTCGTTGACTGACGCACGTTTTTAGTTTTTATCCAAGTTGTTCCATAATTTAACTCTGGGTCTAATACTAGGTCTGTCTGACAGTGAACAGCTCCTGTATGGTAGTATTAATGTCATATCTGTTAATACTCTTTGATTATAAATGATGTTTTGTGATTTTTCTGGTAAAATAATGTTGGGTTGTTCAGGGTGTTGTGGAGTAGTTTGGTGGTGACATCAATAAAAGATAAATCTGATTGATTTATTGATCCTACTTCACATTTCAAAGCCAGACCTCCACCTCGTCTGCGTCATGCAGGTCTAGAGAAAATGACATTTGAAACAGAATCAATATCATCTGTCTGTTAGCATCCTGTGATGATTCATCTCCTCACTGATAGAAAGTTCTGCTCTCACCAGGGTCTCCACTGTCACTTCCATCCCCACCGCTGCTCCCCCACTCTGCTCGTCTTCCTCCCATTGTTAATGCTGACAACACCAAAGCATCTTTTTTTCTCCTCTCCACACCTCTGCTTGCTGAGCTGACATCTGCAGCTGGTTTCCCACCAGCCACATCAATCACAACATTTTCCTTCCATCCTCTGCTCTTCTGCTGTCTGCAGCTCACACTGCCAGGAGCCTCGATGTGAGCTCGCACACAAAGCAGCCACAGCCATCACCTGCTCTTCCTCTTCCTCTTGTCCACATCCTACTCATCACTTTCTGTTTGTACCACTACAACTCCCTCCTGGCCCAGCTCCCAGCATGCCTCTACACCTCGTGCCGGCCTGTCTCATTTTCATCCATGCTAAATTCTTCCATTTCATCTCTTTCTTTCCAGTGCCTTGTTTTGAATTCAAAACCTCAGCTCTCTCCTGCCTGTGCTCCCTGTGGTGTGATGACCTCCTCACCCCTGACAGAACTACACAGTCGCTCTCTGTCTCAGCCCAGACATCTCACAGCCCACATTTCCCTCTGCCTTGCTTCTTACTTGTGTATTTTCAACTGATCTCACTCTTTTTGCTTTAGAAACTCTTCATCTGTGACTTTATTTTTTTATTCCTACAGTGCTTTGTCAGTTGACATGCATGAATATCAATGTGTGGGTGAGCTCCATCTTTTAACATGATATATCTAGTTTCTGCAGCAGCCAGAGCTTTCAACCAGCACTTCGATAAGTATAGATTTGTTTCCACAGCTGATTATTGTGGGACTTCTGGGACAGAAAACAGAAAAAGAAACATTAATTAAGAATATTAGATTATAAAGGTTTCCTCAGCAATGCAAATCACAGCAAGAAACAGCTTTGTTGTTTCTCATGGTCTTTAATAAATACTTTAATAAAAACCAGCGCAGGTTCTAAGTACCCATGCTGTTTAATTTTTTAATCACAGTGAACACATGAAATATTCCTCATGATTAATTCTGCCATTTTAATTTTCCAGGGGACCCAGAGAGCAGAATGAGCTCAGGTGGAAGAACCCGTGACACAGAACACAGTGTGTTAGATGGTCCACTTCCTGCTGGATGTAAAATCAATTACTGACCTGCCAATATATTCAGCACAGCCTACAAGATAACAGCTATGCTGAGTCAGACCGTAGCCAAACACAAGATGAGGTATGTGTAAGGTATAATTGCTACATGAGGCATCAATGCTGAAATCAAAGGCTGTAGAAATGTGATTTCTGAGCCTAACTTTTCTTCACACAAGCTGAAATCTTTAATAGATTTATTTGACAGGCATTTAGAACTCAGCAGTCGATGAAAGATACTACAGCAAAGACAGAGTCTTTGTGGTAATGACACAAACAAAACATCATTAGAGGTTTTCCTCCTGTCTAAAAGGAGGTTTTCTTCCCCTGTGAACACAAGAAATTACAACACAAAAGACTAAGAAACCAAGGACTCACTGGGGAAATGGTGCAAGGAAGAGAATCAAAAAAATGTGAAAAACATCTGCACAACTCTAGAAGATTAATATGAACAGGTGCACGGTAAAAAAAACCTTACACAAAAATGATGAACTGGCACTCACATAAAGCATGTGACTAGGACTGCCTTCTTTCACCTGTGCAGTATAGCTAAGATCAGGAATATTCTCTCTCAGAGTGATGCTGAGAAACTGGTCCACGCATTTATTACTTCTAGGCTAGACTACTGTAACTCTGTCTTGTCAGGATGTCCAAAAACCTCAAAAGAGGCTCCAGCTGGTCCAGAACGCTGCAGCGAGGGTACTGACAAGAGTTAGTAAGAGAGAGCACATCTCTCCCATTCTAGCTTCTCTCCATTGGCTTCCTGTAGGATATACAGTGGGTACGGAAACTATTCAGACCCCCTTCAATTTTTCACCATTTATTATGTTGTAGCATTATGTTAAAATAAAAAAAAACATTTTTTCCTCATCAGTCTACACTCAACATCCCATAATGACAGCACAAACCCAGAATTTTAGAAAGTTCTGCAAATTAATTAAAAAGAAAAACTGAACATGAACCTGAATCAGTTTTCAGAGCCTTTGCTGTGACACTCCTGCAGGTCATTCAGGTGCTCTCAGTTTCTTTTGTTCATCTTTGAGATGGTTCTACACCTTCATGTGAGTCCAGCTGTGTTGAATTGAATAACTTGGACATGATTTGGAAGGAACACATCTGTCCAAATAAGGCCTTACACTCAGCAAAGAGATCCATTAGGTTGAAGGAACTGCCCCAAGAGCTCAGAGACTGACCTGTAGCAAAGCACAGATCTGGACAAGGCTGCACTTATTGTTTCTAAGAGCAAAGTGGCCTCCATCATTCTTACATGGAAGAAGTTTGGGTCAACCAGGACTCTTCCTAGACTCAACAGTTGGGGGAGAAGAGGCTTGGTTAGGGAGGTAACCAAGAACCCAAAGATCACTCTGGCTGAGCTCCAGAGATCCTGTATGGAGATGGGAGAAAGTTCCAGAAGGTCAGCCATCACTGCAGCCTCCACCAATCTGGGCAGCATGGGAGAGTGGCCAGATGAAAGTCTCTCCTCAGTGTAAGACACATGAAAGGCTGCGTAGAGTTACTCATAGCCTTTAGGTGGTTGCTTGCAAACTTTCATGTGTATTGCACATCTGCCCGTCCTGGGTGAGGGACCCCCCCCCCTCCCTGTTGCTCACCCTGAGGTTTTTCCTCTGTTTTTTTTCTTGGGAGTTTTTCCTCAGTCGATGTGAGGGTCTAAGGGCAGAGGATGTTGTTATGATGCTGCGTAAAGCCCTCTGAGACAAACTGCTTGTAAAAATGGGCTATACAAATAAACTGGCCTTGCCTCATGTCTGAAAATGTATTCAAAATTTCTTGAACATGTTTCGGCTCTCAGCCATCCTCAGCGTGTAAACAACATTATTGTGACACCTGACCCAGGGAAGTTTGTATACATTTTCAGATGACAGTGCCGGTTTCTATCAATTTTTGTGCAATGAAGAAAAATGGCACTGGAAGGCTAGGCTGGTGAAGAAGACGAGATGATGCTAAGCTAAGCCAGCTGCTAGGTGTGGCCTCACTCTGACAGACATGAGAGTGAAATCCATCTCCTGACAATAGGAAAATTTCACATAATGTTGGGCTACCTCTCTAAGTGATGGCCTCTTGGATGACTAGAAAAGAAGCACCAGTCTGTTATGGCTCCAATAATGTTGTCAGTTGTGCACACACACACAGACACACAGTGTGTGCAGCTGCCAGCATGTCCTCTGATTGAATGTTTGGTGAAGCCTCATGTCCATTCATCCTTCTCCTCTTCAGGGTCTCAGACTGGCTGCTGCAGGACAGAGAGGTGGTGAAGCCTGAAACAACACCAGAGTGAACAGTAAAGGAGCTTTTAAGCTGTGGACTAATTGTTGAATAATTATCCCTCTGCAGCACGTCAGCTTTGAAAAACACTATTAAACACAAATATGTGAGAGAACTCATTTCACAGGTTTGTAAATGGACTGCTTTTTATTCTGTGTGATGTGTTTATATGACATTGATTGACAACAACAATAGGCACTCTCATAGTGCAGAGTGTTTAACTGTAAAAAAAAAACAACTTTCATTACAGTGCATGGCAGTCTAATTTAAAGGATGAAACACTTTACAGTAATACTGCATTGTACTGTATTTCCATGCCAACAACTCATTTGAGCCTCTCCACTCCAACTTGCCTTGGTGTTATTGTGTGTGGGCAGAATGTGCCTCTATAAAGCTAAACCAGCTTTGGCAAGTTCTTCATGCAGATGGCTCCTCCATCTTTCCACTGTTGACTGTGTTATTAAATATTCCAGTAGGTCTCCTTTGCTTTGACTCAGAATGAGTCACTTGAAGAAGGAATGTATTTTGATTTTCTCATCATTTTGTTTAACAACTGAACACTCATTCCTCTTGTCTACGACATATTTTACTAGTTCTTCTTACGACTGCACCACGCCCTAGAAATGGAAAGGAACTATAATTAATACACTGCATGTTTACTGTGCATATTGTCTGTGTAGACTGTGTCTCAGTCCACATTCAGCTTAACAGTGCATGGTGCCATGAAGTAAACCAGAATTGCCTCCTCATGGTTGTCTGCTTCCTCCACTCAGTTTCCTGTTACATGGCTGTTTATCTAGGATCAGATGAATCTGAATCAAATGTGTGTGAAACATTTGTGATAAATCTTGTGTCAAGTCTTGAGTAATGAAAAAGTATGGGGTCGCCTTCAGGAGTTCAGAGTCAAAGTCAAACTCAACTTTATAGTCAATACGGCTAAATATAGCCTTCGTGACATACAGAGGATTGAAATTACGTTTGTGGAAGAGAGTTCAGCTTCCCGACAGCCTGATGTATGATGCTGTCTCTCAGTCTGCTGGTCTTTGCCTGGAGGCTCCTCATTCTCCTCCCAGATGGCAGGAGTCTGAAGAAGCACTGTGCGGGGTGGGTGGTGACACCTGTGATGCAGAGTGCTTTGTGTAGGTGACTTTCTCAGCCGCTCTGATATTGATATTTAGTTCACAAGGCTAAAATCATGTATTGTGAGATTACATGATCTTGACCTTTGACCTGTAATCTTTCGCCTTCAAAACCGAATCAGTTAGTCCACAAGTGAATGTTTGTATCAAATACAAAAAAAACAAACAAACAAAAAAACTCTAAGATGCTGTGGTTCTTGTGTCCATAATGGGACATACAGACTGAAAACAATGTGGCTCTTGCCCACACTAATGACTGTGAGGTATACATACAGCAGATGAGATTTACAGTCAGCGTTAACTTCAGCAAAATAAGATGTATGTAAACAACCACAGTCACCATGACTGCTGATGTTTAGCAGTTGATCTTTACTTGTGAGCATGCAAACGATTGGTATTTCCCAAAAATATCATTAATACAAACTGAATATTTGAGCAGAGGATGGTGTTACCAGATGGCTGGATTTATCCTCTGGGGACCATGAATGTCTACAGGTTTAATTGTTAAAATAAGTATTTAAGTGCAATCGACCCACCAAACAACAGAGACTCCTGTAGCACCCTGTAGCAGTCATGGATGAAACTAGTTCAAACAGCTCAACTCACAAATCAACAAGCTCATTAATATGCTCCTTTGTACTAATTTGCTGCAGTTTGTTTTTCATCCCTCTACATTCATCTTGTCTTCTGAGGGCTGCTGCTCCTGTCTGCCTCCTCTCTGATTTAATCTGCAGGTTTTAGTTTTAATGAGATAGTCCTTTTTTCCCTCAAGTGTCCATCTCTCTGACATGGCTCTGCCAAACAATGCTCTGTGTTAACTGAGCACTCTTATTATTTGCTTGCTCAAGGTCACTGAACAATCAAGAGATTGACTATGAGCGAGCTTGCTGCTCCTGCCTCAGAGGGATAAACTGGATTAAGATATTGGGAAGGCTGTGCAGTCAAAGCTTCAGAGATGGCAAACACAATCAGCATGTCTCTACATGCCTTGCCTCTTTCAATCATCCAGAGGCAATCATGGCACAAATGGAAACCCCCCCCACTACCACCACCCCATCCTCTTTGCAAATCAGACGCAGAGACAACGGCAAAAGATATGAACCTTGTAATAAGTCTCTTATGGGTTTCATGTGCATCTGTGTGAGGATCCACATCTGTTGTGCTCAGTTTGCATAATGACACTCAGCAGATATGACCCTTAAACATCACAGCAACACCCAAAATGTGGGTATAAATATTAAAGGTAATAATCTGTGATATACCAACTTCAAAATCTTGTTGACTGCATGTAAATGATGTATAAAATAGAAAATAACTCTTTGGGTGGGATTTTACTGTACATCATGCACAGGTGCTTATATTGTCAGTGTATTTGATCCAGTGCAAATATCAATATTAATTCATACTTGTATGTAAATTTATTATAGGTTTTGGTCTAAATTTGGATCATGTCTTTCTCTGTATAAGATGAATTCACTTTTATGGGTCTATTTGCTTCTCTAATGTTTACATATGTGTTGCAGGGTAAACACCACTTTCATGGTTTGGCACAGCTGTGTCTTTATTGCTGTCTGAGTGTAATTAGCTTGTAAGTTCCCAAGGGGGAATCCAGTCGGTTCACCTACCAAGTACAAAGCATTCGTATGAAGTAGAGAGGCATGCTCATGCAACTTCAGGATGGCCCCATGGCTGATTCATCCCTCCTTTCTTTTTTTTTTTTGCATGGAGGAAAATTGTATCTCACTGAGAACAGCAGGTGACCCATTTTTCTTCTCTGCTGTTCATAAGTATCAAAATGCCACAATTCATGTCAAACACTAAAGCCACACAGGTCCAGCAAAAGGCCACAATTCGTACAGATGTCTTGATTTTCAGCGTTTTTTTTTTTTTTTTTTTTCTCCACCGACGACATCATGATATCCTATGACACCGTGAAACCTGTAAAGGTAAAAACATAAGAGTCCATTTGATTCCATTGCTGATGAGGCTTATGCTAACACAACAAAAGTAAACGTGTAATGTATGTTTAAAGCATATTGTAAACAACCATGAAAAAGAAATGGAACAGAGCACAATTACTGTTAATTAAAATTGTTCATCAATCAGCTTAGTAATAACAAGGTCTGGTCCAGTTTAATATAAAATGCAATTTTATACAATATATATAATAGTTGGTCCCTGCTCCATCTCCTCATCAGTTTGAGGGTCCTTGACCTGAAAAATATTGAAGACCTCTTTGTTACGTGAATACAAGTGCAGTAGCCTACTAAACCAGGAGGTTTAACAACACACAGGACTTAAAGTTTTAAAGGCACAATGTTATCCCACAGTTCCTCTAAACAGCCTTCTTTCAGCACAGAAAAACCTTGCCAGCTTTAAAAGTCATGCCTTGACCTCTCTGGGATGAATGCTGAAGGACATGTTTTGAAGCACGAGGTTACACCTCTCTTTGAAAGGCCTTTGCTCCTTTATTCCTGCCTCACTGTCCTCTGTAGCCCGTCTCTCATTCTCTCCTCTTTCCTGCAACGGCAGCCTCCAGTGTTTACGCGTCACACTGCATGACTTATACATGAGGAAGCTGCTCTTTATTCATCTTCTGGAGTCCCAGTGCGTGAACGTGGCTCTCCGCCATCTGTATCAGTGTATCACTGCCTCTCCTCTAACCTTGTGCTTGTGTGTGTTTGTGTGTCTTTGAGTATGTTCATAAAAAGACTGAGATATAGCATGACCATAGATCTCTATTCATTTCAATTCTTCTTTATTGTCCTGTTACATGCTGTATTGTTGCATGATCCTTTGGTTCAGACCTTGTTCTTCATCAGTGTTGCACCCTCCATTTCATGTTTTTCATTCCCTCATTGCTGGTGTTATTTAATATTTAACCCATTTTCAAAGCATGTTAATTACAATCCATTTTCCAAATATAAGAAATCTAAACAAGGACATCAGACCAACCACACACATCATGCATTAGCACCACAGACACAAATTACACCATGAACTACAAACACTTCTCTGACTGTGATTGTTTAGTTTCACAAAGACCAGTGTCTGCAGTGGTGCACTTCCACTAATGTCAATTACTGATGTGGATTCTGTCTTTGGTCTCATGGGTCCTTTATCGATCCCTTTGGGATGAAATGTAATAAACGTGTTAATGTTATGATGTTTCACATTCCCATGAGCCTCTGTTGCATTTTGTGCTTAGTGGTATTAAGCAAATCTTAACACGCTAACATGCTAAAATGAGCTGGTAACTTCAGTAAACCTGGCTGGCTATGTGGAGTGTGGAGGTGTTTGGGTGTAAACTGTCTGTAACATCCATCTGTTAACTTGTACAACTACATCAAATAATTAATATCCATTACAATGTAAACAAGACAAGGTAAGGCAATTTTATTTGTATAGCCCATTTTTAAAAACTGTTTGTCTCAAAGGGCTTTACAACAGCATCACAACAATATGATACAAAAGAAATCATTACACATTAAGTGGACGTGTAGAAGGAAATCGTCCACTTCCAGGACCATTGAGTCTTTTATCAACTCAACATTACAGTTTGTTTCTCTGATGTTGTTTTTTGAATCCATCTCTCTTTTTCTCTTCACAGACATGAAACCAGTCTGCTTGTGTCAAGTGGTCTTTGTTCTCATTAATCCATTTTGTCTGTGGGCTATAAAGAGGAAATGTGAGGTAAGTGAGTGTATCTTTGAGGGATCTTGCTGCTGTAACATAATGAAGTCGTTTCAACAAATGAAAATATGGTGCTATATTTCCTTAGAAAGGTTTTAAATATTTGTTCCTAAACTGTTCCTAAAATTTTATATGCAAATACATTTGAAATTCAAAATTGATGTTATTTACATCTGGCCACACAGACATACAGTTTTCTTCAGCAGTGACTTGCCTGATGAAAACTGACACCACGCATAATACTAAGTCATTTAAAAAAGAAGTGATAATAGGCAAGGCAAGTTTATTTGTATAGCCCATTTTTACATTTTACAAAATAGATGTTGTGTACAGAGAAGAAAACAGTTTACAACATGGAGTATATGATAACATGGAAAATGCTCTGGAGTCACAGAAAACTATGGAAAACACAAAGAGAGTGTCAGACCCCAAGACCAAACTACAAGGTACAACAGATAATGACGAGACAAAATTTGTGCAAGATAATAAGCTTGTCCTCCAGGGCAGCAGTACACACTCACCTGCTGAGGTTCCACGTGTCTGCTGATATTGTAATCTTATTGTCCTTCATATTCATGATCACCATTACTGAGGCAGACAGAGCTGTGGACTGCCTTTTGCATATGAATCGTTTTTCAAGTGTTTTCCATTGTGACGTGACTCATAACGTTCGTTCTGTTGGACTTGTTTACCAGCACACAACGAGGAATTACAGTCCCTCTTGTAGAGAACTCAATGGGACTTCTAATGGAAAAACACAGCAATGGTCTGCCAGGAGCATCACCTTTCAACTCTTCAAATAAATATCACAGTAAGCTGCTTGTGTGAGTAGCATGTTGCCATAACATTTATTATAGAGAGGGAATGCAACACTTCAGACTGAGGAACCAAGGGTAGAGCGAGTCTATTGTTAAAGGTCTTTTGTGTTGCTATTAAGTTCTGGAGAACAGATATATTAGATCAGTGGGGACCCCCTACTATATATTGTATTAAATTGTGTATTATAGTATACTGGGCCTAGTGCCTTGTCATTGTGCATTCAGTGCAAAGCTATTCAAATAATACAAAGTTTCATATTCATGTTTTTATTTTAAAGACAAATGTAGGAACAAAAATCAGTGATGGTCTATTAGTGCCATGCATAAATATACTGAGCTATGAAATTACTTGAGAAATTCATGTTCATTTGTGCCTACCAAGAATTTCACACCCCCCTACCTCCGTGGACCCCCTGTTGAACGCCTCTGGATTAGATCATCCCTTCCTCTGTTGGGTGTGTGTGTCTGTGTTGGTCTCTCCCCTGTGTGTGTCTGCTGGAGGTTGGTCAGGAGGTGGGCGGGGCTGGAGTTAACGACCTGCACACCTGACATTAATCAAGCCTCATCAGCCACCTACTCACCTGACAGGATGAAGGATAGACTGAGGAAATCAAATCAGGGAGAGTGGTGGTGGCTGCAGCACACCCCCCAGCCTTCATATTATACACATACCAGATCCAGTATCAGCCACCAACCAGTGGAGAAGGGCGCAGTAAGGACATGCAGAGTTATGGACCCAAAACTCTTCCCACCATCTGCTAAATGAATAGGAGAATGAATATCATTTTCTCTCACAAACAGATTTTGTTTTTAATCCACCAGAGAACTGTACCAGCAGACCATGGGTCAAAGGGTCAGCTGCAGAGGATCAACAAACAGAAACCAGGCAAACTGAAGAAATGAACCAAATCTCCATTTTTGTGTCTATGAATGTTCATCATCATCATCATCATCATCATCATCATCATCATCATCATCATCATCATCATCAACAACAACTTTTTTTCTTCTTCAAGTAGCTATATATTCTTATCAGCCTGGACGAGGCAAAGGACCTCCTCAGGGACGGGCGAGAGGAGAGACTTCAAAAACACAACTGAATACAATGACTGTTAGTTTCATAGGAAAAGTGATACCATAAGGACTGAGACGGTCACTGGTATGAATGTTTAACTCTTTATAATAACAACAATAAATAAATAATCTTTTTTTAAAAAAAAAGAAGAAAGAAAGAAAGAAAAAATTAATACTAAGAAAATAATTCAAATCAAAGCGTCCTTTATGTGGACTGATGCCCCATTTTCAACCAAGAATATTTACTCCTAAATGATGATGTTTACGCACATGTTATGTATAATTCATGCTATTTATCTGAATGGAAGAATTCAGATGATGCAACTGACCTCAACTCTGCAACATGGATCAGAAATAGTTACATCTCACTAATTAAGCCCAAGCACCAAGGGACCCTATTGAACTTCCTCTGTTCATTATTGTCCTTGGCTCATACAAATGATTAGCATGTTTCAGGGCCTAAGCATGCCAAAAAAAAAAAAAAAAAAAAACAGGACACACTGCACACGCATCAGAACCCACACATGGGTGTGGGAATATGGATCAGTAGTGTCCTATCCCTGTGTATCATCCACACGCCCCGAAGTCAGTACATCCGAGGAGTCCCTGACAGCTCACTGTGATGAGGGCTCCGAATGAGTGTCTGTGAAAACCACTGACTAAATTTCACCCTAGACTGCTGCTGACAAAGAGCTGGGGTTTACATGAACTCCATGTTCATGTCACTTTCACCTGTGTGGAGCTCATGCATGATGGCAGCGTTGCTATTTTTATCTACAGATTCCCTGTAATGAACACCAGATGATATGGCTGATGGGGCCGTGGCCTGGCCGTGGGAGGTGTGATTGAGGTCACAGCGGCACAGGCATAGCATGAGCATCCTGTAGGAACACGACGCAAACAGTTCTTCTCACATGATTAGGTTTTCTCTTACTGACTGAGCAATGCTGCACACATAGAAGATTGTAGAGGTGGTGCTGTGTTGACCCACAGTGCCTTTCGTTCCTATGATTCACATTTCAATTAATCTTACTGATTAATTGAAATGTGTATCATCATTTTATAGGCTTCAATGCAAAGGAGGTGCAGCCAGTAAGGTACTCACTATTTAAGCACTAATACAGATAATCAGGGGGCTGCTGAAGGGCCACCCAATTTAAGCTTTCTATACTGTTGCCATGACAACATACTGTAAAGGCGATAGATTGTCCCAAAGAGGCTGTATGGATTGTGAAGAATTCAGCTTCAAATTACGAAGGGGGCCTTCTTGTTGCTTGGAGCGCTGTCATGAATAAAAGACCTTGATGTATTTCACAGACATTTCGCTCTTCTATTCATGCAGTGCTTTCTTCATCTTTGGGATGAGTCTGCCTGTGTAAATGAAGTACACTGCTTGTCATTCAGTGGTATAATGACTCACCATCCACTGCTCCTCCTGGCACAATTAAAGGTCATCCCTCCGCTGGCGTCACATTCACTCATTGGAATACAAAGACGTGCTGGAAAACCTGTCTCATCTGCCTACCCAGGTGTCTTTAAAGAGATATTTCACTGCAGGAGAACATGCCATCATCGACTGTCCAGTGCACTTCCTCTGGACCTGGTGCAAAAATAGAGCAAAGTTGAATATGTTGCTCTGTATGCTCAATAAAAAGAAAGGAAGTATTAATTCACTGAGCAAGTGTGTGTGTGTGTGTGTGTGTGTGTGTGTGTCTGTGTTGTTGTTGTTCCTGTTTAATTCCAGGCTCATTCTTTTCAGGGTATCGTTTTTCTTCTTTGCAGTTATTGATGTTGTGGTGAGAGAAAAGCTGCAGACCCCCAGGGCAGGCAATTTGGAGGCTGACTGCTGTTGAACCATGATGGAAGTGAGGCAGCTGCAAGTGATGTCTTTAGTGAAGAAACTAAGTCACACATTTCTGAAGCATTACATAAGTTTTATACTTTTACCTAACTGTTTTTTTATAACCGTTCTTTGAATCTACTATCTGCCACTCCACCCGTCAGCTTCAAAGACAGGTCTTGGGGGGCCTGATGTGGAGATGGAGGCGTGCAGACTGTGAGCGTGTCAGTTTGGGTGGTTTTCAATTCCAAATCACACAGTGGGCTTATCTCTCCCAGTGTCACCCTGCCATCTGTACTATCACACAACACAGCCAAACACTGCATGCACGCCGCTCCCTTTCTTCTTCCACACATGACGTGATATTAGGAGCCCTTTGTCCTGGTCTCTGTTCAGCCTCCTATTCAGCACCCTCCTTGGCTTTATTTGAACTCATCTAGTTTCACCTTTTGCAATGTCTTGTTTCATTCTGGCATCAATCATTCAGCCCTCCCTTTCCTTCGGCATCACCCACAGATTGATTACCTTTCAGGGGTTCGATGTAATGACAGGAGGTCGAGCTAATATCTGAGGTGATAAATGGTGAGCTAAGTGACTATAATCCACTGGGAGGTGAATGGTGCTGGACCTGCTCTGTGATGTGTCTTTTCATTAATGGCGTTCTTTGACAAAGTTCAACAAAAGGAAACATGCATCCAGGAAACACAGAGATGGAATGAATGATATCACTGCTGCTTTCCTTTTAAAAGTTCGCTTTTAATAAAGAGTCTTTAAGGCCCAATTTGTAATGGCAGAGTGGTGAATGCAAATCAAGAGTGTACAATCAAGTATCACTTGAGGGTGTAAAAGCATCTTACTCATTTAAAATATTCATAATTGCTGAATAGAAACAGGCCTACAGTCAGAATTATGATCAAAAGGAGCACATGTGAGCCTGGTGCACTTGTTTTATGTACCCTCTGCTGCCTATTTTTGTGTTTCTATTAAGAACAACAGGCAGTGTGCGGCTCTTCAGAAATTTATGCTGCCATTGTCCTTCACAGACATCAGCAGCCTGATAGAGTAAATAGAAAGCTTTACGTATGACTCAAAGTGAAGATTGTATTATCTGTATTACATTGTTTACAACCAATACAAGCATCTACTGCCAAGGTCACAGCCTCAGGCATTGCTGTGTATCATGTCAGGTATAGTTTTCAAGACTTTTTTTTTTTCAACTACTTCTACAGCATGTTTTCTGCTCATTTGTACTAGTACATGCCACTGAATCGATTTATTGTCACTTGAAAAATCAAAACAAACCACCACACACTTAAATGACTTCACTGAAACTTATTGAGCAACATTGTGTTTGGCTTTTCCAGGTTCACTTGATAAAATGAAATGGTGAGATCAGTATTTGCAGGTGCGCTAAATACTTTTGGGTCTAATGACCAATCATCACAGTCCTCACTCTCTCTCTGCATCATCTAGCATCTTTTTGTGAGGTGTGTTCTTTGGTTAGTGTATGAACATTAACCTCTGCCTCTTCTATAGACTTCTATAGACAGAGGCAGCTGTGGGTTTCTCTTGGCCAATCCTATATAGATGACTACTGCTACAATATTTGTAAATGTTTCGAATCTTGTAGGTTTGTATCGTTTGTTCCTTTTTTTTTGTATCAGGTTACAATAGTGAACTTTTTCACCATATTCTAATTTTCTGATTTACTGAATTTTCTGTTTTCATTTGATGTAAGACATGATCATCACAATTAAAAGAAACAAAGACATGAAATATTTCAGTCTGTGTGTAATAAATCTGTATATGAGTTTCACTGTTTGAGTTGAGCTATTGAAATAAATGACCTTTTCCATGATATTCTATTTGACTGAGATGATCCTGTATTTTTGAGGTGTGTTTTCTGTAGACTGTTGTGGAGTGCTTGAGCATGAGCAAGTGACAACTGTAATGATTGGTCATTAGACCAGATGTGAAACATGTCGTTTGCTCAGTACACTTCAGTAAAGCCATTTATGATGTTCCTGTGACCAACTGGCACCTGATTTTCATTACGGTTTTGCACAGGGAATTTTGCTCATGATTTATCGTCACATTAAGCAAATTATGAGCGTCTACACACATACAGTGTTATTACTTGTGATGCTGGTGTGCTCATGTGTTTAACATGTTCAATTTGCATCATTAAAGTTCACAGCCTGCACAGGCTAGAGTGATGTTGTCAGATAATGTCATAACATCAAGGTTTTCGCACAGTAGCAGTTTGGAAGTGACTGGTGGTTAATTTGTAGTTCGAGTGATTGTTTCAAACTTGTTCTTCTGTTTGACAACAGACAGGAAAGCATGTCAATAAGACAGCTTCACTGTGACTTCATCTCTGTACAAGCACTGTATTTGTGAGCCTTGAGAGGAGCAGAGAGAAGAACAGGAAAAAGAACAGACACTCAACTGAATGCTAATAGCCTACAACACAGTCCAGCTATATAGCAGGTGTTGACCCCGTCTTGTTGTTACTCGCGCAGAGCTGCAGCTTTCTGTTTTTATTCCATGCAAATCATGAAGGAAAAACAGACCACTGTGCGTCAGTCTCTTTTCTCACCACGTACACTTAATGCACTTGCAAATATCAAAGCTTTCATGAACTATAAATAGCTTTAATCCATCTAACCAGAAGGGAGCACAGACAGTTTATATTAAAATGTAATATATACATGGATACATGTAGAGGGATGCAAATGTGTTTCACCAGCACTGTGTGGCTTGTATGAGTCTTTTTTGTATATCGTTGACATCTATCATTTTTCTGTTAATTATTTGCACTTGTATCAAATTAAATAAATTAGCTGCATGTCCATCCTCTGTTAATACCTTGCTCTGTGGCTGTCTGCGCTCTGCGATAAAAATCACCAGATAGAGGGAACAAAAGGGAGAACTACTTTCGAGGGAGCATTCAGTTTTGAAACCCATCCTCTAATGAGCATTATTGTTGGGCTGAATTAAATGTCAGCTAATGGATCAGCTCTCAGATGTGGACCAGTGAAGTCTCTCAGCGCACTCATCAGGTTGAGTATACAAGCAGGCAGTGCAGAAGCACAATTCAGTCTCCATGCCCTTAGCACACCAACTGAATTGTGTTTTAATGTCGGCTTCAGCATCATGAATAACTTGAACGGGTCCCTGGAGATATTTCATAAAACACATTGGATTATGTGGGAAGGAGAGTTAATTAAAACTGTATTTCTTCTATACGCTTTGTGATTTTGGCTTGCACCTTGATTTAGAGTGTGACAAGCGCAAGTATCATCATCCTACACATTACAGTTACCCTTACATCCTACACAGTACAGGTAAAGATATATTTCAGGTGAGTACTTTCTAGAACTGAAAAGTGGATTGCATTGTATGTGTAACAGTATTACAACAAGTTATATACTACCTTACTATAGTCTAGTTTTCTTTATTTCTATTTACTTTCTACATTGTAGATTCAAACTGGAGACATCAATACTGTGAAGGAACACATATGGAATTATGTAGTAAACAGTGTTAAACAAAGCAGAATGTGTATCATTTTATATTTTTCTTGCTTTGCTTTGGCAGCTTTGATGGCAGCAAGTGGAATGGTTTTCAAACAGTGAACACTGACGTAGTTAGACGACAAAGGGCCACTGGCTGCAGCTATACTGTGGCTATAATGTTCCTATGCATTCACTAAAAAGTATCTGCAGTCCAAAATAAAACTTAGATGTAAACTAGTTCTATACTTTAAGTTACCACTCTTACACCTTAAATATATACTTACATCTACTCTAAATTCAAACTGTCAGAGGGAGCCCCAGCTGGCACCCCTAGAATCACAAGTAGTCCAATACAATGGCTACATGGAGAAGTTATCTCAACAATAAATCCATTTTTCCGATTACAACTTAATTTTAATCGAACAAAGATCAGTGCTGATGCTTCTCCTCTCTTCCTCATCACTGCAGCTCAGAATAACATTATGTGATGGTCTGTGCCTTAATGTTGGTCTCCATGATGATGACTGTGCCTCTGTGTCCTCCAAGGTAACAGAGGTGATCATGGCAGCTCCATTTGCAGCTCCATTTGGAGAACCTGGGATGCATGCTTCACAACATCCCATCATAGCGTCCCATTCACACATGCTCACTCACATCACTCTAGATAGATAGATAGATAGATAGATAGATAGATAGATAGATAGACTGCCAGCAATCTGAGAGGACAAAACTGGATTTGGAAGTTGAATGTTATATGGCCAAGGTCAGGGCAGACAGGTGTCCAAGTCTGAGTGTTGTTTTGATGTTGATAGCCACATCTGGAACAATGTTTTCCAGCCAGGTTTCAGTGAAAATCATGCTGCAAGAGTTGGCCAAAATCCTCTGTGTTGTGCTGTGTTGCCGGTCCCAGTCAGATTTCATCCATCTTGTAGCGGCTCAACCAGGCATTAGAGTGAAAGATGGATGGGAGCCAGGGCTCTCAGGTTTTGCCCCTACCAAATGCTGATGATAAAAACCATAAGTCCAGTATTCCACTTATATTGATAACCATGCCCTGTAAAGATTCTTTATGACAATATATACTGTTTTGTTTTTTGTCACATCAGTTCCAGCAACATCCACCTCCAGTGGGATAGTGACCACTCCACCTTCTGGTTGTCATGAGCCGGAAGAACCACAAACAGGCACATCAAGTGCCCATTCCAAGTGATGATACTGATGACTGAGTTCAATAAGTTGAGTTCACTTCATTGTGACATGGAGTGTGCCACTATCAACAATAACATAAT
Organism: Caranx ignobilis; assembly: GCA_021432705.1. Lineage (NCBI taxonomy): Eukaryota > Metazoa > Chordata > Actinopteri > Carangiformes > Carangidae > Caranx > Caranx ignobilis. The sequence goes on from MU269980.1 coordinate 2,880,012, forward strand.
GTTAAATTAAATTATGACACAAAATACAAAACATTTCCAACATACCTAAGATTTTATTCTATACAGGCCACATTCATGCATATTTTGAAGATATTTTCCTGTTATTCACAACAGGGGCCTGGATCCCATTTCAAAACACTGCTTTTCAGAAACTTATCTGGCTAAAACATGTTGCACTGGGAGGAAAACACCAAAACAGAGACTACGGTGCATTAAAAAATATCTATTGCATCAGAATGAAACAGTCACAACATTTCAAAGACATGGGCCATCCCTGTCAGTCATTTAACAGCTGTGTAGCTGGGTTGCAGCATCATCTCCAGGTGTGTTTATTGACAACAGAACAGCGGTAGTGAGAATGTGAGGCTGGAGGAGCAGAGATTATAATCTAAAAGGACACGTTAGTTCGTCAGTATGGTAACGATAACAGGTGAGTGTTACTGTGCGTCTGGCCCAACTCTGAAGCAGTGGTGGTAGCTAATAATTAGGGATGTTCGATACCACTTCTTTTTCCAGACCAAGTATGAGTACTCACTCTTGAGTACTCACCGATACTGATACCACTAGTACTTTTGTACTAGTAGTAGTATTTTTTGAAGTTCAAGACACCACTGGCAAAGGTCCATATGACACACTACTGGAGCAGCTGGACAAGGTCAGCTTGAGCATTACAGACCGCCATGGACAATCCTACAATAATGGGAGCAACGTGATGGACATAAACAAAGGGTTCAAGCATGAATATTGCAAATGAATGAGAAGGTACTGTTCCTAGAGCCAGTGCTTAACTGGTTCCAGCCTGCTGGAAGTTTGCTTTTCCACAAGCAAGGAGCCAAGTCAGAGCCACATCATTACATCAGTGAGAAAAAAAGTCAGCAACTGACTCGCTCGTTGCCATTTTAAAAATGGTGGTTCATTGTTTTTGCTGTTCCTGTTTGGTTAGGTAACCCTGCCCCCAGCCCCTCACGTCATTGGTGCATCATCGGTTCTTAGCTCTGCACCACCAGCACCACCAGAATTGGTGCTTGCTGGGAGCCAAGATGGTGCTGGTGAGGAGGCTGTATTGAGTGTCGCTGTCAGGAAATTTTGAGGTTTTTGATAGGCCAACCAAATTTTTATGACTCAAGTTTACGAAAATGACTGCTTGAATGACTGAGGAAGCCTATCTCATTGCTATGTGAATACTGAAGGGGTGAATGACATTTTTGTAAACTAAATAGAAATGGAAAAAGTTATACTAACTTTATACTAACTGCTAGCCTGAGTTGAGACGTTGATTACAAACTGACACCACCTGAGAAGAAAATGGATAACCTCAAGTAGCTGCCACAGAAGCTTGTATGGATGACTCAGGATAATTCGACATTAAGTACGACCAATCTGGAGGACACAGTCAGTCACTCAATGAAACATGCTACGAAGAAGAAAAGACGGGACCGTTCGGGTAGTGGTGGCGAAGGTAAGGGATGCTCGGACATCTTGACTGCTATCCAAGAACTCTCTAACAAACAGGTCGATGCTTTTAGCAAGATTTTAACCATTGAGGTGACAATGGCAACGACTTCCAAACAAATTGAAAATTTTTCGTCTGCTGTGGAACAACTTGTTGTAGATGTTAAGCAACACGTAGAACATCTGAAAAACACTAAACAAGAAATTGAGAGTCTGAAGCAGCAAGGGCTGAATGAGGAGTGTAAGGAGAGAAGTGTGTAATTAGGAGGAGGGGATCAACATTGCCCACTCATTAAACAATCCCTTTAATGGGCACGTTTCAGCCACAGTGTCCGAGGGACACGACAATATTCGGCCATTGTTGTTATTGTTACATTAGTGTAGTGGTGTGGCTCAGGTTACAGGTCAGAGCGCTGGGGAGGCAATTTGAGATCTACCCACTGTGAGACCCCTTTCCCAAACATACCCATACACCATTTCCATCTGGACAAAACGCTGAAACAATAAAAACTTGTGTGGATTCACTTAAATCCGTATCCGTGTGGACGGGGTCTGAGGATAAAAAGGATAAACACAATCAGTGCCTATTATTGTGACAACCCCTCCCACGTGCTCGTGGCTCATTGTATTTTTTTTCTGTCCCTGTATAGGAGGCAGTCAGGATTGTCCTGAATCAACACATCCTGACTGCTGTATAAGAGGGTTGGACATGTCAGTCTGCTTCCTCTGAAACACTGTTGCTACTGGCAGCATTTTCCTCTAGAGGCATCCATTTTATGTTTGTCTCACTGATTCTGTCCTAAGTTATCCTTTTGCTCTGTTCCATCCACATCCACATCCACCACAGACCATTCTGACATCCATAACGCATTCTAGTAATTCTGCTTTGCACATTATTTCTTTTTATTATTTATTTATTTATTTTATTTATTATATCTTTCATCAGTGTGTCTCCTCTTTGTTGTAGCCAATAAGCCAGTCAATAAGTCAATAACTCAGTAGTTATTCAATATTAGAATATTATAATCATAAAAACATTGATATCTTAGTTACACTGTATATCCCATAAGTTTCAACAACCAGATTCGATCATACACTTGTTACTACACTCGTTCCTAGTATTATCAACCTGCTAAAACACTGTGTTCTTAGCATACATCTGGCTTTTACTTTTTCTATACGAAGGCAGAGCCTCCAGTCATCAGGCACCTCTGCTGTGTGGACCAGGTTTTGGTACATATGCCTGTTGTATGAGAGCATCAAGGGAGGTGTGTGTCCAGCTTCAGCTGTGTGCCAGTTTTGGTGCATGAAGGTACACAACAATGGGGTGCCACAACCTGACAGGGGTCTGATGTGTGGGCGTTTTACTGGCTCTCCTGCCAGGATCAAAACAGGCTGAAGGGTCAGTGATTAAACTGTGTGTCTTTGGTGACATTCTTTTGCAGCACACATTGAATGTACATGATGTTCATGCTGAAGATACTCAAAAGCAGCACTTTCACTGTTTTGACTTTCTGAATGCTGAGGTTGACTATACGCTCCAAAACAATATTGCTGTGCATTTGTCATCTAGGTGGACTTATCTGTGCATTTTGGTACCAGAACAGGATGGCACACTGAGGCAGTGTTGTGCCTGAACATGTTCAATGAATGATCGTTCATGAGCTCGTTCATATTTTGGGCGAACGTGAACTGAACGCACTGTATTTCCGCTTGATGAATGTTACTGTGAACGTGTTCATTCTGGCGTTTGTGAACAATGCTCTTTCACAGTATAACTTCTTTTAAGAGTGTCCCAGATTTCCATAGAGCCTTCCAGGCAAAAACCCAGCTAAGACACACCACAAACAGGCCTTAATATGTAGCAGAAAAACTACCCAATCTGGCAACACCAGCCACCACGGTGTCGTGTGTTTGTGTTACAGAACTGTCGGCACATCTTCTGGACTTTGTTGTTAACAGTATACTGCAGAATGGTCTCCTTGAGGGTTTTACTATTTTAAGTTGTAATTTGTATGTAGAACCTGTTTGGTATCCAGTATTTTTTTAGGTTCCTTTTTAGTATGGACTGCAATGGAATATAATGTGAATTGTTTCTAAGTTTGGAAAAGTATTCGAATGGAAAAACATTTGCACCTTATGGACCACTGTCCTGTTTTTGTTTTCATAATTCTTCATTATAAAAGACCATTCAAGTAGCAAAGTTTGAGAATATACTGTTGGGGTGAAAGCTGCAGCTGGCTACTAGTGTGGACTGATTGGCTTCAACAAAGTGTTAAAGCAATAATGGGGAAATAGCAGTATTCTGAGGGCTGTCCCCTCAATGCTAATGTAAACCCTGGTTGGGTAAGAATTCAAAATTGGATACAAAGATGAAATCTGACACATACTTTTAGGGCTAAAACTGATAAATAATTGCTGTCTGTGGTTCTATATGGGCTGTGGCAATAATTTTGAAAAACAATAGCTCGCAGCAACGTATTGAAAAAAAAAAAAGAGAACTGTGACCTAGTTCAGTTTTGGAACCATGATCTTAGTTCAAAATTTGGAATTATGAACTGCTAACCAAACTAGTTGATTTTAAAATTTATAAACTGAACTTTGAACTAGTTCATGTAGAAAGTGAACTTTCAGTGGGTTTAGCGGGCGCCCCATATGCAGAGGCTATAGTCCGCGCTGCAGTTGGCCCTGGTTCGAATCCCGCATCAGGCGCCATTTGCTGCATGTCATTCCCCCTCTCTCTGCCTCCCCATTTCCTGTCACTCTACACTGTGCTATCCAATAAAGGCAAAATGTCCAAAAAAATATACTTTCAAAGAAAGTGAACTTCGGCAACTCTGCACTGAGGTTCTGTACTGACTTCATGAAGGTCAGTTCTGTCAGAAAATCAGGCTCTTTTCCATTGCCACACATGGATGACTGCATAGATAAAGTGGGCTCTGCCAAATATGTTAGTGAATTTGGTTTGCTCAGGGGTTACTGGCAAGTTGCCTGGGTCACATGCATCATATTATGGGATGCTGCTGGGGGTGAAGAAACATTTCAGTGTTAAATGAACTGAGTTGTGTCTGATCTGAAGGGCAGAAGCATAAGTTCTATCCATCCATCCATACATCTTCTTCCGCTTATCCGAGAGAGGGAAGTCTGGGTGTCCCTGCTCAGGATGCTGCCCCCACGACCCAGCATAAGTTCTATACACCACATATAGAAGTAGACACAGATATCTCTCTATGTCTGCTCTTAATAATCTACCATTTACAGTTTAATACAATGAGGCTATAGTCTTTCTATATTTATCATGTGTTCTTTAAAGTAAGGATGGTAATACTTCACTGTAATATTGCAGTGAGTGGAAAGAAGCAGTCCCTCGTGGCCTGTGGCCTGTTATCACATTCAATCTTCATGTCCACATTCCTGCAGGTTCAACAAGCTGTTGATGAAGTTCTGCTTTCCTACAAGGACTTAAAGCATACTTCACATCAATTCACACAGCAGTAAAGGTCAGGTGTTGTCGGGGGGGGGGTTCATTTTACCAGTGAGCTCACTATATAGTCCTCTATATACAATATCCCTATATAATGAGTAGGGAGCAGTGAATGAGTGAGTGATTTTGGACACAACCTCTGTCTTAATGTTGGTCACCATGGTGATGACTGTGCTTCTATGCCCTCTGAGGGAACAGAGAGGACCACCCACATTTGGAGAACCTGGGCTGTGTGCTCCTGATGCTTAAAAGGCTTAAAAGTACAGGCTGACATCGTTCTGCCTCTCTCACCTGGTCCCTCCCCTGAGATGTGCCAGCTGTGTGCCGATGGGCAAAACTCTCCAGTGCTTCCTCTCTTAAAATCAATAATCTGGGTGTGTCAACATTTAAAATCTGTTGAGATAAAAGACTCGATCTGATGTCATTGATTTTACTTCTGAAGTGTTCTGCAAAGTCCTTGCAAATTATATATGAGCTCACTATATAGTCCTGTATGTGCTTTTTATTTGTTCTGCTTCACAACATCCCATCATACATTATATTCACACATGCAAACTACTGTATTGATATTTGTTTTGTACTGTTTATTCATTTTTGGGTAATAAATCCTCTCATCAACCACCATCTGTCCTATCCATTCCCTAATTTGTCATGGCCTAGGGGCTAGATTATGACAAGTGGGAGACTGTGATGATATGGATGGCTGGAAATAAAAAGTGAATCTCAGATGATCCTGGCACTGATCAATATTTCCATGATTATGAATCTGATTTGAATATTTTTAACAAATGATATCTCTCTGCAGCAGAAACAGTCTGATGCCTCAGAGAAGGGAAGTGGATCTGTCATCTGACCATCTGTCATGGTCAACACCAGAGCTGCACCCAAGTGACCGCTCACAGTGCCTTGTCTTGAGTTGTGTCTGGAGCCCAGAGGACTCATCTGCTGCAATCAGAGATGATCTTTCCCCTCAACTGAACTGTCCTCCAGTCAGACTCCACAAAAGTACCTCAAGATCTTTGTCAGTATGCCAGAGCTCTTGGAGCTCACTGATGACATAAATTCAAGTTAGGAGGCTCCTTGAGTGACCACTGGGCTACTGGACCTTCATCCTGTACTTGCCATCTGCTCAGTGGCCTGTACAGTCTTCGAGGACCCCACAGGAAGTTACTTCAGAGCTACAGAAATCTGCTTTCTGTGTGTGTGCATTTTTTCTACCCTCTGATTATAATCATTCATTCTAACTTCACTGTTCACATTGACAAGAAATAAAGTGATCTGATTAAAATGTGCATGTACATGCATCAACCAGTTAATCAGAATGAATTCAGTGTGACATGTGGAGTGAAGTTTTGCCAGTCAAAGTTGTTGAAGACACTAGGAGGAGGAGGAGGAGAAGAAGAAGAAGAAGAAGAAGAAGCTTTTCCCTCTGTGGACAAACGCTGTTAAACAGTGTTGTTCACAAGTCTTTTTTTGCAAGTCCAAGTCAAGTCTCAAGTCTTTGGTCACGAGTCCGAGTCAAGTCTCAAGTCTTTGTGGGGTGTGACTTGGTCAAGTCTCAAGTCTTTGGTCACGAGTCCAAGTCAAGTCTCAAGTCTCTAAAAAATAAAAGTCTCACGTCTCTTGTTGTAATAAGCCTTCTATCATCTGCTGCTATTTGGTCGACTAAGAATACTGCACAGCTGTATCTATCAAAGCATTTACTGTATTATTATCACTCCTTTATCTACTGTATTAGCAGCATGAAGTATCAGCACTGATTAGTTGTTTGTTATATGATCACTTTAAACAGGCTATTGCAATGCAATATGAAGACACAATGACAATAACAATGGTAATCTATTCAGTGGCTGGTAAAATTTCAACATTCACTATGCTAGTGGAAAAGGGTTGTGGGGGGGGGGGGGGGTTAAAAGTGTGCACTCTGCAACCATATTGTTTAATTACACTGGGTCTCCAATGACATCTTTTAAGTCTACTATAAATTAAAACATTCCTCTATCCTCTCACTCAAACCCAGTGTAATGGTAACCTGGTAAACCTGTAACATTAACGTTACGTGGTCAACAATTAACCTGTAACATTAACCTGCCTGGAAGCCGACAGTATAACTGTGTATTTTTCTACGTTTAACGTTAGCCAGTTGATGGTGGCAACGGAACGTAGATGAATAACTTTACCCAACTCTTTTTTTTTTTTTTTTAACGCATGTTAACGCCACTCCATGCAAACACATGTGACACGCAAACTAACATTCACTCATCTATTAAAATATTCAGTGAGAAAGCTGGTAGCTGAGCTAAACATCTTTGCTAACCGTCCATATGTGCTAATGTGACTGACCTATCCGGGTGAGCTTTCAGGTGCCTGATAAAATTTGATGTGGTTGATCCAGCGTCCTTTATCTTGGTGTTGCAGACTTTGCGGTCAGCGCTTCTTTTGTTGGTGCTGTCCTGTTTGAAGTTTATAAAACCAAACGTAATTACAAAGGGTACAGCAGCAGCTGCAGGTGTGCCGGTCGCCATAGTATCATCTGAGGTACTAGTGCGTGAGGCCACAAGGCACGCAACCGAGGCATATGGTTACCATGGTTACCATGTCAAAAAGGAAGGAATGACATTAAGCTCGTCAGACGCTTCAGAGTTTCCCCAATGTTAATACGCCCAAAAAAAGAGAAAACATAAAGATTGTTCACGAGTCCCAAAACAAGAGTCCGAGTCGAGTCTGAAGTCTTTTGAGCACGAGTCCAAGTCAAGTCTGAAGTCTCTGTGTGCGACTTAAGTGCGACTTGAGTCCGAGTCACAAACTCAAGTCCCATCTCTGCTGTTAAATTGCTCCTTCGTTCGCCCCTCCCCATGCTTACCTTCTTTCTCATGCAGTACGTACCTGTTGCCTATCCTCTGGTCAAAATGGGCCGATGTCATGTGCTGCAAACATGACTTTTTATTCTGGTTTTCTCCTTAAGCTGCAAGCACAGCAGTTTAGACTTCTCCTGCAATCTGTGCGAGGGGGTAGGCCAGAGTCCTGCAACGGGTCAGGTACCTACAGGTATCATGCAAAAAATGTGTCTGTCAGGTAGAAAATATATATTAATAAATTAACGAGTACAGGTAGGATCGGAACTGAAGTAATGCGGGCAGGTGAAAAGCAGAGAAACACCTGACTAACTCTGCCAGAGCAGACAGCGTCACTGTCACTGACTCACTGTGCCGCCTGCACCGGTAAGAGGGGATGATGGAGGAGATAAAGTCAAAGTTGGTGAGCGGTGAATATGAAATAGTGGAAAATACATCATCAAGGGCAAAACTGGATGTTTAGGAGAACTTTGGTCTCCTCTAAGACAAGAAGAACACCATAGTTAGTGGCTATGTCGTCTGCAAAACATGCAAAAAAGTGTTAGCCTTCGAGCCGTGCAACCTAGGTACCTCATGGAACACATGGAAACCTGTAGGAAAGGCAATGGGTCAATGGAGAGATTCTTTTCTAAAAATAAATGTTAGCTCTCAACACCAGACCAGGCGGACAATGATGCCATGACCAAGGTGGTGGTGAAATTTTGTCTCAGGATATCAGATCGTTTGAAATTGTGTGTGGGAACCATTCAAGAAGCTGGCACGGGGCTTGGTTGACGTCGGGGCACGAGCTGGCAGAGTGGATGCTGTGTCACGCAGACTCTCACAACGTTTGTTTGTGTTTGTGTATTCTGTGTGTGGTCTTTTGTTTGTTGCTGCTGCCGTAACAACATAATTTCCTGCAAAGGATTAATAAAGTATCTTAACCTTTAAATGTGCCAAAGAAATCCGAGAGAAACTCATCCCGGAGCGGAGAAAGCAGCTGACTGAAAGCAGTGCTGCAGTTACATTGGATCTGTGGACAGATGATTACTGGAAAGTTGGTTTTCTTTGTGTCACTATGTATTACATAGACAGGAGGTGGGAGCTGATTGAGTGCATGTTTTACACAGCTGAGTGAATTTGTCACACAAAACTGCAGAAAACTTGAGACCAGCAATCAGGCAAGCACAACGCAAATACACCCTGGATGAGTTCTTCCCTAAATTGGTCTAAGTTACTAACAGAGGCACAGATATAGTTGCCACTCTGCATAATGAAGCCTAGTAGCAGGCTTGATTGTGCTCATGTGTTGAACACAGTGCTACACATCGCACTCAGTACCCCTGCTGAAGATGATTCCTGTGACCAGGTGTCTGCTCTTATTGAGCCTGTGAAGTCCTTTGTGACTTATTTTAAGCAGACAAATCTCCAGAGACGTCTGAAGAAAACACTGGACCTACACTGGAATTCCTTTCATACAATGCTGGACTCCATCTACAGCCAGTATGAACAAGTCCGTGTTCTTCTGGAGGAACGAAGAGACGGGCACCGCCTCAGTAACCTGAGCACAGATACTCTGGGTGTCATGGTGTGACAGCCAGCCGTCCACGCCCTCGTCGCCACCCGTGCGCACCCTTTTCGCCGGGGCGTTAATGGCGCTGTTTTTTACTCTCCGCCTCACCTGACACTCGTTTGGCTGCTGAAGAGAGAGAGAGAGCGTCACGGCGGCTCGGAGCTCCTATGCTCGTTGTCCCGGTGTCAGAAAAGTGAGCCGTTAATCCTCACCGTTTCACAACCACCGTCAGGATACAACCCCCAAACACACCGTTCCCGGCCCGGACCTAACAGCATTCAGCGAATCCACCATTCAGCCTCTTCCAGATCTCCTCCACGCATCTCCTTCCACTGGACTGACTGACGAACTGACGTGACGCGACGTACTGACGTAGGCCTCGTGCCCTGCACCGCTCAGGTACCGAGACGTTTTTTTTCTCTATTGCAAAGAGTTTTTTTCCTCGGCCTGAGTTGTTTTCCTTTGGTGTTTTGGAGTTTCCCTTTGTGCTTGAAGGAGGTTTTTTCGCTCTCTTTTTTGTTTTTCTTTATTAATAAACTGAACTGAGTTTTTCATGAAAACGTGAACTGGAGTTTTGGACTTGGGACTGCCGACTGCTTCATGAATACAAACAATTGGCTTTGAGCTGCTGGTTTCTGTGTGTTTTATTGTTGTGCCCTGGTTGAGTCATTACATATGGTACAATAATGGATACATTAGTGAATGAATGAATGTGTATTTCCTGTGTGGGTTTGACTTTTTGTGTTGAAAAACTGACACCTGGGTTATAATTTTAAAAGACCAAACAAATAGTAGAACAAACACTTGACTGACAACAAATAAAAAAAAAGAAGAAATCATCTTATATGTCAGGAGAGAGACCTGGCTGGCACCCCAAAGTTAACCCCCCCACACACGCTACAAGTGCAAACCGTCACAATGGTTGCCTTTCTGGCATGACTTCAAGAAGCCACCAAAGCCTTGGCCTCCAAGACCAAGACCTCCAAAACCCCGACCCTTCACCTGACTGTTGTGTGGTTGGAGCGCCTGAGAAATCACCTGCGACCGGCTACCTCTGAAAGTATGACACTGCCCTACCTGAAGAAAAAAACGCCTCAGGATTTTGTTATTATTATTTTGATTTTTGAGTGGCCTTGTCGCTAAACCAGTTTGGCTTTAATTCATCATGTTATGGTGTAAAGTTAAAAAATAAAGCACTTTAAATTGAGTGACAGTGTCAGTACTCTTTACATAATCCAGGGTAATGAGTCTCTTTATTGACGGGTGAGGTGCGTCTGGATTAGATTTAGAGATAATCACAAGTAACGGGTCTCTTTATTGATGGGCAGAACAGGCGCGGGTTTCTAAAATTGGACCCGTGCAGGACTCTGGAACTCATACCAGCAATGATTAATTTTGTGCCCCTTCCACCACCTAAGTCCAGGAGCCAGTGGACACACATGTGCAGTAGAGCTACTTTGATTAGATTAACCATTTACATGGATCATGATCCGAAAATCAACCTTTCTTTCTTTCATCAGTGTTTATTCCTCTTTTATTCCAATTATTTGTGTGCATGTACACATGGCTATCGAGGCTTTCAAATCCTGGAATGTGCTACTGTTGATTATCCTGGCTTCGCCCACCAACTAACTTGCACTAAATTTTCATTTCCTTCAGTACTTTGTCTGGGATTGAAATGCTTTCACAGCTTTTCTCCTGCAGAGAATCTACCGGCCAATCAGTGAACAGAGGGAGTGGCTGAGAACACTGACATTGAGGTTATGCATTTAGTTTTAAGTTGAGTTTTATAATGGCGGCAGGGATGGATGTTTGCAAAGTCATCTTAAAAATGTTGAGCAAAACCTGCTGCTGCCATTGACCGACATCTTGCACACACTTGCCTTGCTCTCCTCATTGCAAAGATGGGGGTGGTCATTGTTTACAACCTGCAGCAGCTTCATTGCGTTACATTAGCGATTAGGTAAAGGCAGATCCAATAGTATTCAAACTTCAGCAGATTGTTCACCTACCAGGAAGTAAATGTTTCTCAGTGGAGATTGGCCAGTCTCTTTGCACAAATGAAATGAGTTGCAAGAGACTGGTTAGGACCATGCTAACTGTTGATACCCTCTGCAACATTCAGCCTCCGTCCACCAATCCTTATAACTGCACTTGTTCAACATCCACTGCAAAACTCAGTTTGTTGCAAACACGTTTCTAGGTTTATTCTAATAACTGGTGTGTGCTTACAGCTTTGACCATCTAGACATGTATAAACTCATGGCCTGTCCTTTTCTGCCCTTAGCCTCATTTAGAAGTCTGTTTTAATATGGATCAATGATATTACAAATCTATTGGCTTGTTTGCATGTATATAATTAGACAGATTTTCAATACACAGAGCTCACAGTCTGATGACCTTTTCCTCTGTCTTGCCTCACAGTGTTTCAGTTTGCTCTCGTTTCTGACATTCATCAAAGTGAATGAGTAAATGTGCTATTTTAAGCTAGATGGAGCTTGCAGCGGCCGATAACACAGTTAATTGCCCTTGTCTTAATGAGACAGTTATGCACCATATTGTCAGGAACAATCTATTATATGGATAAGGTTCAGCATCCTGTGTTGTGCTAAGTACTATTGAGGCTGAAACTATAGTCACTGTTTTCTCTCAATATGTGTTTTATGAGCACATGGTAATTAATATCTCATCAGTAAAACCACCCACATGGATGCACTAAGCTGTAAGAATTCATTTAATGCACCTGTGTTTTATTCTAATTTCAGATTTAAACTTTTCAGGCTTGTTGTTGAAGCTCATCAAAGTTTTTCATGGGTTTAAAACTAAATGAACATTTTCACATAGAAACCCTGACCTCTGCCCTGCTCTGAATATCTGCTTTTATTTAGTTCACATATAAGGGTTATCTGAGGCTAATTGCTCTCAGGGTCAGTGCTCTTCAATTCTGTGATGATGTTTCATCACTATAATTACCCTCTGCTTAATTGTCAGTCAAGGCTGTTAAGTTGAGAGTGATGGATGCACTGTGAGTGTTTGCACCTTTTTTAAGGAATTATTTGTTATATTGTCTCTCTCATAATAGTTAAGCTGCATTTACCAGTCATGCAAAATCAAATAAAGGAATTGTCCTTGATGATCACTGACCAGCAGGCACACATTGACATTTCAGTAGAGTCAGTCATGTAAAGCACAGGTTCTGCAGCATGAACATTTTCAGGGGCAATTACAGCACAACCGAGGTGAACAAAGTAGAGTGATGACACAGCAAATCTGTCAACTGTTAAATATAGCAAGTTTCATAATGTTGAGGCTTATTAACTTGAGAGAATCAGTGATTTCTCTTAAAATGCACTATTCACCAGATGATGAAAAACATTTTACGCAAAAATGGATTTTGAATTCCATGAGAACTAAAATGTCCTCATCAGCCTTAAGAAGCCTGAAAGAACACAAATGACCAGGAAAACAAATCCAAAGGGCTCAGGCAGTGGAACAGAGGTTCAAAATCAGACAGGCTGTGTCAAAAATAAAAAAAAAAACAGGTAGATCAGGCAGAGCAGGGAGTGCTGGAAAGAGTTTAGCCCATGCGTTTGTAAATGGATCCCCAGCACTCTTAGTCATGAAATGCTCAAATGAGGTAATGAGCTAAGCAGATGTCAGATTATATACTGTTCTGTGAGTCATACACAAACATCTTCATAATCACCAAACAATTATTTACAGAGACAGGTCTCAGCAATCTGCCTGGCTGCTGACAGGTATCGCATCATAAAATGGGAAAGCCACCCTTGTGTGTGTAGCCACCTGCAGGGGGAGTCAAGGTCAGGTGAAGTAGATAACGGCCACCTGCAAGATAGTGTGGTGCCAAGGACACAGAACTTCATGAACTTGACACGTGCCATAGTGTGACCCATCACTGATGAGGGCAGAGATTGTACTGATGTAAGATTACACCATTATATCTGAAAAAATCACAGGAGGTAAACTGGGGAGAAGTGTCATTTTCACCTTTTCAGCATTTTCACCAGTTTTCGTTAACTGACTGATTCCATTTCCATGTTTTCCATATTCCATGTTGTAAATAGTTTTCTTGTCTGTATACAACATCTATTGCACGTCTGCCCGTCCTGGGTGAGGGATCCCTCCTCTGTTGCTCACCCTGAGGTTTCTCCATTGTTCCCTGTTAAAGGGTTTTCTTGGGAGTTTTTCCTCAGTCGATGTGAGGGTCAGAGGTCAGAGGATGTTGTCATAATGCTGTGGAAAGCCCTTTGAGACAAACTGTTTGTAAAAACGGGCTATACAAATAAAATTGCCTTGCCTGCCTTGCCTTCCCTCTCATTTGAATAAGAAGGTAGGGCACTGATAGTCGACAAAAACAAATATACAGAGATAAGAAGTTAGTCTGGTCTGGGACAGGCTTGGGTTTATGTCGTTTTTGGGGGATAAACTCTAATGCACCAAACTTCGTCCCTGTCTTGAGTAGTTTTCAGACTTTTTGAACACTTTTAGATACTATGATTTGTGATTGAATATTGGAAATAAAGATCCCTGATCGCAGCTGGCCCTGTTTTGGATCTCATTTTAACACCAACAACTTATATAGCACTTTACAACATCTAAAATGATGATCAAAGTGCTGTACATAAAAATTACAATTCAAGAACATAGCAAGAACAAGACAAGCATAGAGATGTTAAAATGCCATTCTGAATAAAAATGATTTAAGATTGGACTTAAAAAGCGGCAGGTCATTGATGGCTCACAGTTCTGGTGCCAAAGTGTTCCAGTGCTTAGGAGTGGCCACAGCGAAAGCCAGATCGCCCCATTGTTTTCAGCAAGTTATGGGGACTTCTAAAAACAGTTGGTCCGACAAGCGAAGAGCTTTGGGTGCTGGACTTTTAAGCAGGATGGGGCAAGACCATGGACAGCCTTAAAAACAAATGTTAAAAGCTTAAAAACTATCCTGAACTTGACTGGAGGCCAGTGGAGGACAGGAGTGATGTGGTCGTACCATGAGGATCTAGTTAAAAGGTGTGCCGCCACGTTCTGAACCAATTGGAGGCGAGAGAGAGAGGATTGTTTGACACCAATGTACAGAGCATTATAGTAATCCAATCTTGAGCTGATAAAAGGTCCTGCCTGTTCAGGAAAGGCTTAACTTTGGTTAAAAGTCTTAGCTGGAAGAGGCTTGCTTTCACAACAGAGTCAATCTGCTTATCAAAATTCAGAGATGTGTCAAAGATTACCCCCAGATTCCTAATGGCTGGTTTAAAAAAAAAAGGTGCCAGAGAATCACAATTGGGCAGTGCACTGTCAAGCCCACCAGAGTTGCCAACCACAATACACTCCATTTTGGATTGGTTAAGTAGCAGAAAATTGTGAGTCAGCCACTGGTTAATGTCAACTAAGCACTTTGAGAGAGAGCTTAGTGCAACTGAGGGATGGTAGATTTGGATATCGTCGGCGTAACAGTGAAAATGAAGGTTGTGATGAGCAATGATATTTCCTAGAGGCAGTAGATACAGGGAGAAGAGGATAGGGCCAAGAATGGAACCCTGTGGGACACCGCAGGAAAGGGGGGGCATGGGAGGATGAGCAGTCACCAGCCATTACAGAGAAAGATCTGTTACTGAGGTAAGATGTGAACCAATTGAGAACTGAGCCCTGAATGCCTACATAATTGGACCGGTGGGAGATGAGAATTGAATGGTCAACCGTATCAAAAGCAGCTGTAAGAGGTAGGAGAGCTAGTATGACCGGATTTCTATTGTCAACTGAGAGAAGAATGTCATTGTGGACTTTTAGCAAGGCTGACTCTCTAGAAAGTGCTGCAGTTGAATAAAAACAACTTTTTCCACAATGTCTTGTTCAGTGAATAGACAGACCCCTCTCAGCAGCTATTTTTACTGCTGCACCTGAATTATTTAATTTCCCCCACTTTTTGGAATCCCACCTCTAAATGATTGATTTTGGGGGGAGGAAATTGGTTTATAGAACATTTAGGAAAATCAAGGCTGGCAGGAAAGTGTCAGATGAGAGGTGTATGAGCCCATCCCAGCTGACAAAGTGTGAGAGCGGGGTTCACACTGGACAGGTCTCCATCCTATGCGTGGCCACATACAAACAGCACTAGAAAGAAAATAAACATCACTGATTGGACTTGAACAACCTCTGGGCAGATGAGTCCTGAACCCGAGTCTATGTCTTCCAGAGCAACACAAATTTTTCATACACACTCATCACAGTCTCCTTCAAATGAGTGCCCTCTGGGAGAGATAGCAAAGGACTCAGTTATAATGAGAATACCAAAGAACTCATCATTAGTCACAGATAAAGATACATTATATGCCAGACTCTCTTGGTCTCTGGGGTTTGTTGTATTTTCTTATTTATATATTTATTTATTTTTTGTTGACTGAGGTTTTTCTTTCTCTCTTCTGTGCAGCTGAGACTTATAGTTTAATCAATTCCCTTTTCTAAGCCAGAGAAATAGACATAAATGACGATTACTGAAGGAGAAAATATGATAAGGGCAAAGAATTGAACCCCAGCCATCAAGAGAAGAGAGCTCCATTTTGTTTGGTCAGTTAAACAGGCATCTTATATAATGTGTCATCATCATAATGCTGAGGTTCGACTAAGATGCAGAGCTGAACTCTACATGGAATTAGTGAACTCAGTAACCTA
The DNA here is from genome assembly GCA_021432705.1 of Caranx ignobilis. Lineage (NCBI taxonomy): Eukaryota > Metazoa > Chordata > Actinopteri > Carangiformes > Carangidae > Caranx > Caranx ignobilis. The sequence continues at coordinate 2,896,042 of MU269980.1, forward strand.
ATTATCTATACTCACACACGATGTGAAGTCATGATGCAGACTGGACAGCTCTACATTAATAACACCTGGCTTTCATTAGTCTTAATGCAACACTTATCTGTAAGCTATAATAACCAACTACAGGGGTAACAGTATAGTCTGGTGAAATAATATATCATTCAAGAGAAGACAACTTAAGGTAAGCAACAAAAAATAAATGTAATACCTTTTGTTACTTTTATGTGGTGAGCTGTTGAGCATGTGGCCAAATGGCCACTACGGGGCCAACGTTAGTCATAGTTAACAGGGCCTGAGGGTTAAGTTCAAATTGAGCATCAGAGTGAAGAAGAAAGCTGATTTGAGTCACTTTGAATGTTTGTTGGTGCCAGATGGGCTGAGTGTTTTAGAAACTGCTGAGCTACTGGGATTTTCATACAACCTTCTCTAGGGTTTATAGAGAAAAGAGAAAATATCCAGTGAGCAGCAGTTCTCTGGGAGAACATCCCTTGTTGATGCCAGAGGTCAGAGGAGAATGGTCAGACTGGTTGGAGGTGATAAAAAGGCAACAGTAACTCAAATACTCACTGGTTACACCCAAAAGATGCAGAGGATTATATCTGAATGCACATGTCAAACCTTGAAGCAGATGGGCTACAGCAATAGGAGACCACAGCAGGTACCACTCCTGTCAGCTAACAACAGAAAAACTGCAGGCTACAATTCACAGGGGCTCACCAAAGCTTGACAATAGAAGACTGGAAAAACGTTGGCTGGGCCGATGAATCTGATTTCTGCTGCAACATTAAGATGGTAGAGTCAGAATCTGGCATGTACGAGATAGGAAGCATGGATCCATCCTGCCTTGTACCAACAAATCAGGCTGCTGGTGGTGTAAGAGTGTGGAGGATGTAGTCTTGGCACGCTTTGGGCCCCATAATACCAACTGAGCATCATTTAAACACCACATGTCCCTCCCTTTAACACGGTGTAAACATTAGCTACATCCTGTTGGATAACTCATGAACCTTACAATGACATTGCTGTTCTCAAACGGCCTCAGTCACCAGATCTCAGCTCCATAGAGTACTTTAGGGATGTTGTGTCCAGTCAGCATTTCAACAGCCTCATTCGACTAAATCTGAAATAAATGAAAAGATCTATTTCCTCATGTTCCCACCAAAATTGACAGTTGTGAAGACCACGTCTTCCACCCTGTTAGTGGTGAAAGGTGCTCCAGACAGGCTCAACAAAGAGATAAGAAAAGCTCCTTTCTGGAAGCAGAAAATGTGTGTGTGTGTGTGTGTGTGTGTGTGTGTGTTTATATTGGCAGACCTTTTTCTTATTGCGTGATGCAGATCAACAGAGGCTGAAAAACCAGATAAATAAATGCAAATAGTCTGAATGGAATTAAAAAGCTGGGCCCAGGCGAAGACTTCAGATTCCTAACCCACAGACCTCTTCACAGACACAGCTCCCCTGATCCCAGAGCTGCAGCTGCCACCCTCTATTCTCATCCTCCCTCTGTTGATCTCTGTAACCTCAGTGTCAGCCAAGCAGGTTATCCATGGTGAATTGGGAGATGTGTCATCTTGTTCAGTGTCACCTTTGTGCTCTGCAGATGCTGAGCTACACGGCTGTGGCAGTGAGGCATCCTGGGTCACAAGGGTGGTTCATTCCTACATTTTGCCTACTCTGTCTTTATTCTTTCTGTTCTCTAACTTCAAAATGTTGCTTTTCTTGGAACTCCTGTCCTGCTATGGTGGCAGCACTTCAGCCTTGTTTTCCCGTAGACTGTTGATTTCATTGTAGGCATCAGTGCAGGTGGTCATGAACAGACAAGATGATCTGTAGCCTCTCTTGTGGGTGGATGCAAACTAAACTATGATGCATTTAACTTAATAGGAACTTGCTAGATGACTCCAAAGATTACAGAAATTGCACAGGGGCACTTCCACTGTTTGGTTCAGCTGGTTTTGACCTGGAGCATGTGGCAAGAGACAACAAAAAACATGGCAAAAGCTACGGCCAAGAGCAGATTGTTACCCAGACAGCACACATGCAGTCTCACACCATACCTCCATTTTCTCTCACTGGGGCAACTATTTCCATGGTCATCAGCCTGCAGTTAAAATTGCAGTATGCCTGTAGTGAATGGCTCCTGTGTAGACATTTACAATCAGGTAGACCTCATTCCACACTGTTGTCGCTTTGTGATCAAACACATTTTTTTATAGACATGAATATACTCGGGTTAAAGGGATATTCCGGCATAAATGTAACTCATGGTCTAACACACCATGACACCATGTAGAACACCCCCTCAAGAGATCAAGTTTGCAAGCTGCAAACTTCTCTAGTTGTAGCGGCTTCAGCAAAGACCACATGATAGCAAAAATACTGCTGTCTATTTCTCCACGAGCTAACTGTGATCAAGCACCAAACCTCATCAACAGTACAAACAGGGTCCCAGCACATAAAATGAGACATCAAACATCTGCTAGCTTTGCCTGGTTTCTATTGAAAAGAGATCAAAACAGAACTCAACCACTCGCCTCCAGCCGCTTCCTAGTTGTGGGGAAAGCCCTGACGAGTCGATTACTGAATGCATCAGTGTTCCTATCTGTCTTCCCTATCTGTTTCTAACAATAATTAGTGAGTGTTGACAGGGAAATGAATGGAGTTGAGTTACTCTAACTATCACTGTCAGCAAAGCGTGCATGAATTTTTGGTCTCCTGCATTCAGTAATCTACTTGTCAGGGCTTTCTTACATCTTGCAAGCGGCTGGAGACAAGTGGTTGAGTTCTGTTTTGTAGTAATAATAGTAAATAATAATTGCACACTGTGCTAAATGCGTGATCTGGGATTTTAGAGGGTTGGAAGCATGGCCACTGTTCTTGATATTTCATTAGAAACTTCTGGGGGACATGGACCCTCTTGTTTTTGGCAGGTGTGCTGCCCTGTCCTTCCCTGACTTTAGCATTCTCATCTACCATGATAGTGGCAGAGTGGTAAAGTTGATGCAAAAGATTTGTCGGCTACATGTTTAAACTGTAGAAGTAATCGCATCCCTCAGGCCTTCTCTATCTGTAATGGATTCCTAACCTTAAAATTTTTGTGAAGAGAAAAACAGTGTGGAAAGTAACAAAGCACAAATAAAATCATACTGTCCTTGACTATATCTGTGGTACACACATGCACGCATGCCCAGCGCTCCTGCTTTTTTTTTTTTTTTTCTCCAACAGTGCATTGGGGTCATTAGGAGAACGTGACATTGCAACACAGATTTGCAAGAAAAAAAACTCACAAATCTATGAGTTTTTTACCCTTGGACTTAGGCTCGACTGTCGGTGCTTATTTCCCTATTGGCCCTGATATGACATAGTATTTTCACTGTGAAAGTAACATTATTAACAGTACACATTTACCAAAAGTTGGCAGGTCTGCTGACACACACACAGTTTACCTTTTTAACCGCCAGCTGCTGTGAGTAGGGACATGGGAAACGGGGAGGGAGGCAGAGGGCAGGAGGCAGGAGGCAGGAAGGAGGAGGAGTGGCGCTATCACGCTTGACTCATTATTCTCCGCTACTATGTGATAACTGGTTGAAAGTGCTTCACCACACTGCTACATTGTGCTGTCTGATATGAGTATTGCACGTGCTCATTTCTCACAGAACTCACAGATGTCAGCAGCTTTTTGCATAGTTTAGAGTCAAATGTTATCAGTGTATTTTGATGTACAAAAATACGTACAGGTTGGCAGGTCTGCCTGCACCTGCACAGGTATCATACCAGAGCAGCTCATTTCCCTCCTCAACCAGTCTGGCAGAGAAGAAGACTGAGTAGCCTTCTAAGATGAAGTTTCTCTGGCATCTCAGTCATGCATCCTGCTCTAACAAAAATAGGTCTGTCATCAACTACTTCTGTTTAAACAGCTGATTAATGAGCATCTCATCTGTCTCTATATCTGTCAGGCAATACATTGTTTTTAATTCACCTCAGTTACCCAAAACACAAGTAGAGTGGAGTTCTCAACAGGCTTCTTGTTTGTGATGATGAACATGTGGCTTTTCCAGTGTCTGGCCTTGACCAGAAAACAATTCTGTCCAATGGCTGAAGCTTATGGATGCAGTGACGTGGGAAGGTCAGAAGCAAAATAGCATGCCCTTTGCACAAGTTAAGTGCAGTTACAAACATGTGGGAAGCGTGGTTATCCAACAGCAGGAGGACCTTGGACTCCTGCAATGGCTTTTTGTGGTGGTGCAAAATGGCGAAGGAAAACTAAAAGCTCCTCCTCTTGCATCCCTCCATCAGCCACACACAACAGATACAGTAGGTCCATTACGGATGAAATGAGCATGAAATTTCTTCTGGGGGAAGATGAAGAAAGGGGGAACAGAATTGCCCTGTGCGTTGACAGCAATAGCAACCTCTCTCTCCCTCTGGAGCTTGCATGGTTGTTACAATAGTTTCATCCATATTCCAAACGTATTAATTCTCAGAGCTATACTTTTCATAAGCACTGCTGGAGTTGTTAGAGAAAGCGCCCACATTGTGCTTAGTGAAGCTCGAGGCCCTGGCCAGACTGGTTGTCTGTGGCCTCCTGATGGACAGGGTTGGATTGCGCTTAAGAAAAGAGGTCATCCATTCCTTCCCTGCCATCTCACTCTATCTATCTATCTATCTATCTATCTATCTATCTATCTATCTATCTATTAAACTGGCCTACTGTTTGAGATGTGGGATGACAAACCCTTTTCTGAAGTTAGCTTATTTAATAAATCATTACAATTAAAAAAAAACATCTATCTTTAATTAAGTCTTTTTTTCTTCACAAGCATATCATTAGACTGGGGCCTGGGCTACCCCTGGGCTCAGATCATAGTATTTGGCAGATGCTTGTTTTATGTGTTCCCAGAGCTCCTTTTCCTGCTCTGTGTTGAAGACCTGTCTGTGCCGGAGTAACCCACACAGTGGGGGGCCATGTGGCTACCAGCCTCCTGCAATTTTTGCTTCAGGGTAACAAAATGATGCAGAGTGATATGACAAATGCCATATGATTTATCCACTCCTCTGATCAATGGTGCCCTATCCACATCCCTGGAAGCAAGAGACAAGACCTCACTACTCGTTCTCCTGTCAGTTATTTGTTTTTGATTCCTCATTCTGAAAAAAAGCTGAATTAGCTGTTTTCATTTCATTGTCATTGTGCATAATAGGAGGCTTAGTTGTAAGTGTTGGAGGTATTATAGTCAAGTGTACCATCCTGTAGCAATTTACTACATTTCTCATGCCAATTCCCCACATTTTGTGCAACCCTTGCACACTGTTTCACATTTCTGTCATGGCTCGGGCCCTGTCCACACTTACCCTGGTATTTTTTCCCTCCTCCATTTCCAAAAAAAATTGCATCCACACCAGCACATTTAATGCAAATCTCTGTCCATAGAAAAAAACACAATAAAAACACTGAGCATTGCGTGCCACACCAGCAGATAGATAGCTGATATAACTTTAACTTTTAAAAACACATTGACCAATCATAGCAGAGCATAGAAGTCCCAAAGCGTACTTCCGGTCTGATCTTTGTTTACTGTATCCATGATTACAGTGATACATTTTGTTGTAAGGAGTCATTCAGATGTAACATCTATTCCGCACACACAAATCCTTTACTTTAAATGTAGACATGTGTCAAGCATGCAAAGCGACACTGTAGGTTTGACATGCAACCCATGTTATGTAATAAGAATTAATAATGAATAATAATCAGCTCTGCTGACCTATCTTTTCAATGGAAATATGCTATCTGGCGTCCAGATCTTGCAGGTGTCTTGGCAAGCAGCAGCTCACCCCCCTGGTCCAGCCCCATGTTCAACCAAAGACTCAGTTTTCTTTTTCCACAAAAAAATCCATTTCTAAGGACTAAACACGCTGTTTATGTGTTGATGACAGGCCCAAACACATAGAAAAGTATCTGTTTTTGGCCATGCGATATTAAAAATTGAGTTTTAGCAGATATTGTTTTTAATCCACCTCAGTTGCTCTAAAGAAAAGCAGAGTTAAGTTCTAATTAGAGCAGCAATGGCATAGTCCACACCCCCGAATCAGTATGATCTATTAATAATAAATCAACACAGCCATACTGCATGTAATATGCTGCTTCAAATTCGCATACAACTGGTCAGACCGGGAATGAGATTTTTGCGTATGATCCACTGAAGTTCAGCTGTGGGGATTGTGCCAACTAAAAGAAATAAATAGAACAAAACACAGGACCTTACTAACTACTAACTGATACACAGGTGGCACCAATCCACAAACCTACTGGAAATAACATAAACTACTGGAAACACCGTGGGATCCCACAGGAGGAGCTAGAAATTGTTGCCAGGGAGAGGGACGTCTGGAACCCTCTGCTTAACCTGCTGCCACTGTGACCTGACCCCAGATAAGCAGAAGAGGACGGATGGTGTTGTAAAAACTGTGCGAATGTGTTATGATCATAAATAATTATATAAGTGTGTCTAGGTTGGGCAGAGCATGTGCTCGTACACTCCTTCACATGTTGATTAGGCTGCATAAAGCTGGTGGAAAGGACCTGCTGTACACTGTGTTAAATGAAACTGTCTGTATTTTCATGGGGTTGTGGGCCTTTCTGTACTTTTCAATAAGGCCATATCTTTGCTGCTTGCTTGAAATGTTAACATGTCTTTCATGTTCTTAAACTCTTACATTGTAGTGGGTGCAGTGCCACATGTGCAGTGCCACATGTGCAAAGGCTTGCTGCACACAGATTGTACAGGGAAATGCCACAAACAAGGTGAGACATATACTTTTAGATGAGCAGATATGAATGACAGCCTTCTTTTTGTTGGTTCAATGTCTATAATAGTATTACACCAAAATGGTGGCATAAGCACAGAAAAACAAAACAGATAGAAACTCTCCTGAGGAAACAAACTTTCTTAAGACAGGATTGATGAATGCTTATTTCATTTCACACTGAAAAAACAGCAGCTTGAAGAGAATAATCTCAGGTATTAGCTGTTTTCCCAGGCAGTGTTTAAAGTAGTCTGTCTGCCATCTAAATCCACTTCCTTTAAAGAGATCATCATGCTTCCAAAGGAGGTTTAAGTTATCAATAGAATTTATCCCTTGTGATCCACAGGCATTAGAGCCACATTTTCAGTGCAAGTTGTCAGTTGAACTTGATAGCTGGAAGATGCTCACTGATGAATGATTGTGTGTAGAGTCTACGTCTTGTTTGAGCAGGTCTGGTTCCCCTTGACTGGCTGTCCTCACCCCACTCACCATCTTCATCTGCAAGACCATTGAGGCTGCTGAGAAAGGAGGAATCAACCGATCAGGTCAAGGAAACTTTTAAATGAATGCTGCTGTTAGTAATTACCTTCTCGATCAATTATTACTTTTTCATCCTTGACTCTTTGGCCTCACACTTTACATAATGATCTGATGAATAGAAGGTTCTAAGTGCATGTACCTTTGGCAGAACCCATATACCTCATGGAAACTCAAAAAGTACATGTAGCCAAAGAGGTTTGATGTCAGTGAGCAGCAGGTAAATGGAAATGTCATTAGGCATGTGTATGAGTTTAGGAGGAAGAATTGATAGAGGGAAGATGAGACGGCTAGATTTTATCCTCAACGTCATGGTCCGAGAGGTAAAATAGACAATGTTGCAATGTTGGTTACCCAAATGGGAAATGGGAGGTAACTATGGGGTCAGTGTTGTCAGTCTCTCTTATGTTTGGAAAACAAAAGCATAAAGAAATGGTATTCTGCTTTTAAAACCACGGGGATGATGGGATCATTCAACTGTTTTTGAAATTATTATCAACACTCTGCAAGTTGAAGGACAAACCCAGCTACAGGCAGAGGTCACTAGAGGGAGAATATACATATATATATATATATATTTTTTTTTTTTAAGAACAAACTCAGCTAGAGGCAGAGATCATCAGGTCAAGATCAGACACTGGTCAGAAAGTTAAATCCAACCTAAAGACTATTTTGAATAGTAAGAGTCAGTGTCAGTGAAAAAGAGAGAAACTCAACCTAGATGTTCTGTTCAGCCTCTGTTCATTTGTAAAGATCTTGCATGTGCATGTAAATTGTTTTGTGGAGTAAATACACTAATCCAACTTCATTTGTCATGTGTCGAGGTCAGTGTGTTTGATCTGTTATTCACATATACTGGCTTGATAACTACATGAAACATTTAAAGCATTTGATGACTTTCAAGGACCTAGAGAATTTACTTTATATAGATACACACATATATAAATATATATATGATACATACATGCATATAGTGTACATATAAATGATGTTTGAAACCCATCTACTGCTTGTGAATAAACACTTGAAGATGACCAACCTCTGCTGCAACACTTAAGTCCTGTCAACCCTGGCCAAAAAGAAGTTGTGTCAGTTGTGGAGCCAGAGTTAAAATGTTTGCATTTTGATGCTCTCGAATATTTTACCATGTAAAATGACTCACTGAAATAGATTATTGTTAAATATAAATGTTTCAGTTCTTTTTGTTCATAAATGCTCTGAAACAATGTTGTGTTGTCCACCTCTTTTAATGACAGTGCTGCAAAAAACTAGTGCTATAAAACTGCAGCCTCCACTTCTGCAGGAACACCCTACTCCCTATGGTCCTGTAGGGTTGAAAAAAATTAGTTTCATGGTTGTTGAGGCTGGAACAGTGGTTAGAACAGTAAACTCCTTCCACACAGGAGCTGCACACTGCCCACACTTGAAGTAGTGGAGGGTCAGTTCAGTCAGTCTGCGTAGACAGCGGTGATGGAGTTCAGCATCCATGAAGCTGCAGGACGAACCCAGAGCAAAAGGCTGTTATAGCTCAACATGCTCTGAAACTTTTAAGACAATAAAGCAGGGAAATTTACACAAGGTGGCACAAGTCCGGTTCCAGGCTTATTAGAAGTGTCAGATGATCATTAGATGGTGCTACTTGAGAAAATTAGCATGAACATAAAGTTGGACTTTTCAGAAACTGAATTTCTAGACACTGATCAGTGTGGTCCATGTCAACAGGGCAGTACAACAACAACTTAAATGAAATTTCTGTTATAAATAGGAACTGTTATGGCAATGTAATGTAATGGGTGTAATGGTCCACAGCGAAATATTGTACAGTCCTATAGCATTGTTTGTTGTTGCTGTGCATTTGAGATTTATTCAGCACCATTAAAGGTCAAATGTTCTTCTACAGGGGATTTAACCCAGTGACTGAAGGAGAATCACAAAATAAATGATTTATAGCAGCACAGGGATTCTGGGACAACAAAACTCTAGAGGGTGTGACACTAAACTATAAATACTATAAATACATCTGCAGGAGACACATTGACTAGTAGTAGCCATACATATTTCTTTTTAGGTTGACTTCAAGTCTTGCTGTTGCTCTCCCTGTTATTTGTAGAATATGAGTGGAGCATAAGCCCAAGCTTGTCCCTGCTGCTGCACAGCGGAGCTCTGTCGTCCTGTCTCCATCTAGTGTTTAGAAGTGAAACTACTCATCTTCACACCACAGAGTCAAACACATCAATAAAACAAGCTGCATCTTGTCCTATTTGTCAAGAGAAAAGGGCAGAGATAACACTTCCTGAATGAGCAGGCTGAGTTTCTATCAAGGATAAAACTGTGATGAATAATGAAACACAAGTGTAAATGCCATATAAAGAGGATATTTTAGTCGTGCAACAGCTTGTCACAGAATCAAAGACCCTACAGCTGGTGAAGCCTCTGTGCAAATGTGTGCAAATGTTTAATATGGAAGACTCCATCCAAGCTCAGTCCAAGCATTTTTTTTTTTTTTTGTATTTAATTTAACTGTCTGAACAAACTGTTTTTCTTTCAGCTGAAAACATGGAGATATGGAGAACAGACAGGAAGTGTGAGGACAGAGAGAAATAAAACACAAGAGTTTATTAATGAGCCATGGACACACTGCTGTATAAGTTTCATTAGATGTTTCTTGTAATGTAAGTAGTCAGAGATTTTTGAAAAGAAATAACATAATAATAATGTGTGTGTGGGTGTGTGTGTGTGTGTGTGTGTGTGTGTGTGTGCGCGCGCGTGTGTGTGTGTGTGTGTGTGTTTGCGCATGTTACGGGAACAAACTGAGTTTGTCCTATCATACCCTCTGGCTCCTCCACTTTTCTCACCTTCATCACTGATGTCATGTCAGCACAACGTGTGTGTGTGTGTGTGTGTGTGTGTGTGTGTGTGTGTCATTCCTATACATCACACTGACACACCCCTGTGTCCTGGCATAATTTCTCTCGCATTTGCTTGTTTTCTTTTCCATGGGCCTGGCAGCAGAGGGTGTTGAGGGGGGCGGAGCAGACTGAAGAAAAGATGCATCACTGACAGGCGCACATTACGGAGAAGTGAGGTAAATCCTCGAGTGAGTCATAGCTGAACACGAACGAGCTGACCCGTCTGAGCTCTTCCTGCAGAGACCAGACACAGTTGTGGGATCCTCACTCTGGATGAATCACTTTTGTGACAAATTGAAATCAAATAGCAAAAACATGTTCAGTCGTTCTGATATTGATCGATCTGATGATTATTGTCTACCAAAGGTGAGACATGTATCAGGACATGGTGCATGTCAAAAAATGGCACTTGAATGTTTCTGAAACATTCAGTGAGTGATGAGTGATGCCTGAGAAGAAGGTCCTTTATCCCTTCAGCAGTCACACATTTCAGTGGACACTGTTGGATGTGTCCTGCTGTTCTGCTTGTACAGTTATCCTCACTTATTTATTTATATGTCTTTTTTTTTCAAATAGTTTTTATAGCTCTTTTATTCTTTAATCTCATCTTATTGGCTTGTAATCATGTTTCAGTGGTGTGTGCATGATGTCTGTCTGGTTGCTCTGGTGGTAAACCAGCTTCCCTTTCAGATCAATAAAGTTTACTGATCTAATCTAATCTTATCTGATGTAATCAGATATAGATGAGCTCATGAAATCACTGTTGACTGAGACATCCATTTATTGTTTCTGCTCTGCTTGTGGCTGTTTTCTTTTGTTTTCTTCTTCTTTTCTCTGAGTTATTTTTTCAGGCTTGATTTGTAGAGAAAGTGACAGAGAGGGACTGTGAACATGCAGCAAAGGGTCATAGGTCACATTTGAAAAGCGGCTTCAGCAGTGAGGACTCAACCTGGATGGTATGCACTCTACCAGGTAAACTACTGGGCTGCAGTCGTTTTCTAATGTGACGCTCACATGAATGCTGCTGCATCACTTTTTAAACTGAGTTAAAATCCCTTCACTCCGATGAAACATAAATGGCAGACATTGTGTTGCTCGCTTGGTAGCAGCATTCTTTTGGCTCTTTATGCTCTTGTTTGTACTCTCCTATTGACCAGCAACAAGATAAGCAGTGAAGTCTGCAGGGAAGTCTCAGCCCACTTTCACTCTGGAGTGTCTCTGAGGAGCCAGACAAGTAGATAAACTGAGTGTAGAGAGTGGAGATGTGCTGCTCTGCCAAAGAGGGAGGAGAGAGAGACATGCCGTCACTGAGGGCTGTCAGCCGCGCTCGTCTTCTGCTGGTGAGTCAAGCTTTTCCAGTGATTCATGTCTGTGCAGAGGCTGAGCGACAGGCTCCAAGTGTTGTCGCTCTCCTCCTTCTTCTTTACCACCTCCATCCCCCTCTGTTTCACTCCTCCTCCTCCTTCTTCATCTCTTTGTCTGTATTCCCTTTCCTTCCTGTCTGCTAATTGTTGTTGAACCACGCCATTTAGTTTGCACTCAGCCTGCAGTGCCAGCTCTTTCCAGCAGCATCTCCAGCCTCTTGCTGGAAGACCACCAGGATGTTCAAAACACTCACACACCCAATTCCACCTGCAGGCCAGAGCAGCCCCGACAGGGGATTTCACTGCAATGATGACGGGGTGCTCTCTTCCTTCCTGAGCCCACATAAATCTGTCGGTGGACCCTGTCCCACACTCTAATATTAAAGCTGTTTTCCATGACATGCTGCTCAGCGGGGAGTTTTGTATTTGACTAACATGAGCTGGAGGGCCAGGTGGAGAGAGCTGTGGTTAGACTTGACTTTACCTGGCCTACCGTCGTCGGCACTGATCATCTGACTTGCTGCTGCAAAAATCCAAACCAAGCACACTGAGCAAGACGCACTCACTTCTCAGTGTTTAGGCTCAAACAGTAAAAACCCTGTGAGTGTGGTCCTTGGAGCTTTTATTCTGCTTTGTGTAAATAAAACCTTGACTTTTTGTCTTCCAGAAAAATGACAAGAATGAACTTGTTTTCAAACATTTTTCCAAAGCGTTAAGGACCTCTGTCATCTCAGGCTGAGAGCAGTGGAGGCCACTGACCTGCAGGCTATAATCAAACACATAGGCACGCACACAGCATGGTCACACACACACACACACACACACACACACACTCACTTGTAAAAAACAAAATAATAATAATAATAACGTTGAACCACTTAGATTACAAGATAACCTTTACAGCTCCACATCATTTCAACATTTAATCTTGAAGGTTTGAAAATGGAAATAAACAAAAGCTCTTTACAATTTTTTACAGCTGTGACAGAGAATAAATACATGAACACACAATCTTTATCACATTTTCTCCAGATCACTTTCCAAAAACATAGTGTAAAAGCAAGTTACATATCAGCACACGTTCAGACTGTCCCACTCTACGTTTCCCACTGAGCTGCTTCTCTGCAGCACAGGCAGTGGAACATTCTTTAACAAAGTTTAACATGTTGAAATGAGTAAACATGTCTCCCAGTATTTACAGCATTCTGCAGTCACACTTTGATTTACACGTGTCAGATAAATGCAGATCACCGTGCTCTGCAGTGACAGAGTTGTTGTAATACTGAAGTGGTTGCAAGAGCAGAAACACAAAAAACCCCTCACATCAGTTTTCTACCTGAGATCATCTCACTGTCCACTGCTGGTGTCAGTAGTTCAGGGCTCACAGTGGTTGATGTTACAGGATGTCAGTGCACAGGGAGAGGCCATGCTCGGGCTCCTGCTTGTAGCTCACCTGCCATGGAAGCCCTAGAGAGTGTGAAGGCTCCATGAAAGTGTCCATGTATCCCTGAGTGCAGGAGGCCCACAGCCCTGGCTGGTAGCCCAAACCCTCCCCCATCTGTGGGTATGGCAGAGGACTGGGTGGATGGTTCGGGGGGCTGCTGCAGTGTCCATGTGAAGCATAAAGCTGCCCCTCGGTGGAGTAACAAGGGTAGTGTGGTGACGGGGGGCACGATGACATAGTGTTTTCCATGTAGACGTGCGGCTCTGCAGGCAGCCGGTGCATGTGGTGACCTTGCTGTGGCTGCATCTGATGAGAAATGGACGTGTGCCAGGGGATGTAACTCTGATGCTCCAGGCGGGGAACCGGTACCCTGGTCTGCTCGAGGCGAGAAGTTGCCATGGCAGCCGGCCCTGTGGATGCCCTGTTGCACTCCCGATGGGTGCAGGGCTTGCTGGGAGGGTTGGAGCTCAGGAACACTGAGAGAGCAGAGATGCGGTTTATGGCCCTCTGCAGGGTGGCGATCTTGGAGAGGCGTTTGCCACTGAGGTCATGGTTCAGAGCGACACGTAGAGCATTGAAGGCCTGGTTGTAGTCCATGATACGTTTACGCTCCCGGACGTTGGCAGCCATCCTTCGGGCCTTTGAGCGGACCGGCCTGTTGCGTTTCTTGGACTGGCTTTCCTCCGGGTCACTGGGGCTGCTGGTGGAGCTCTCACTGTCTTGGAATGACACCTTGGGGCTTCCTTCGTCCTCACCTTGGCCGAGCGAGCCAAGTTCCAGCTCCTCCTCGGAGAACTCTGATCCCGCAACACTGCTGCAGCTCATTGTGTCAACAATGTGGAGACTTGTCGAGCCAAACCCTGGTGCTCTGCTGTGCTGTGCTGTGTTTGCAGGCTGTAAGCACTCCCTCACTGTGTGCTGCTGTGGGGCTGTCGGTATTTGCTACTGTGCCGACAGCCCAGGTATCCTCCTCCTCTGACTCCTCTGGTACCTTGTGATTACTTCTACCTTGACAAGACAGGTTGGCCTGCTTTTAAAAGCTCTTCAAGTCACATGGTACAGTCACCTTTGAGGAATGGTGCACTCTCTCTCCCTCTCCAGGTTTATGGGCGCCCTCCAGGCAAATGGCACTGTCACCTCCTCCTCCTCCTCCTCCTCTCTTACTCTCCCTCACAGGATCTTACAGAACAGTTGCAACACTTCACATCAGCGTCAAAATATGAGCACAACAGTCTTATTATTTGGAAATAGCAGGTAACTTTAAGCTTCCTTGGTGATAAGCAGTGACTGGACTCACTGCTTATATAATCCTACTCCAACTCAAGTGTGCACACTTACTGCAGAGTAACTGTGAAGTGCAGAGCTTTGGAAGCCGCTCTCTCACTACTACTCACTCACTTGTCACTTTGTATCTTTCCACTCAGACTGAGTGACCACCAGCGCTTCTCTCACCACTGTGTGTGCATCTCTTTCTTTCATCCATCATTTACAAAGGGGCATTCATCTAAATGAGTGTTAACTGAGCCTCGCCCATATCTACGAGACTCTTGTGACAAATTGTACATTTATCCAAGCAGCCAAATGTGTTAGAGGCATTTCCCCTTTTCTCAGCTGCAGGAAGAGAGGAACCCTCTTATCTACTCCAGCTTAGATTTGTCTTTGCAATTAGCTGTGTCTGTCTCTGCAATGATGATTCTCTCTCTCTCTCTCTCTCTCTCTCTCTCTCTCTCTCTCTCTTTCCCCCCCTTTTTGTCTCTCTGCTCAGGTTTAAGGGCCATGTAATTTAGAGTAGCTTCCCTGGAACCCATCCCCATAAATCAGGCCTGGGCAGCACCTGAGGACAAGAACAGAACAAGCCCTACACTTCAAAGAGAGGGAAAAACAAGGGCAAATATTTTACAATTAGAACCTACCATTGCTGTTGGCTCAGGCTATCGATCTGTCAGTGTTTCACTGGTGAAGATGTGAAATTTAGATTTTTCCAATAGATGCTTGCAAATAGTACTCATCATTAAGGTCATTTCCATAGAAATCCAAACTACATATGAAAATATATAACTAATATAAAGACTTTGTGTAGGCACAGTGGAACAAGACCTGCATGCGTGTGAAAGATCTGTCAGTCAGATGCTGTAGTGGACAGTGAAAGGTGAGTGCTCTGACCTTTAGCTAGGCTCCTGGCCAAGTGCAACGGGTCAGATAACTAAAGGGTAGGCCCTCAAACACTGAACTGGGGGTCGTTGAGAAACATTGCTTCCTTCCTGCCCTCTTCTTTTTATTATACGTGTTGCAGCTCTGAGACGCCAACTTTTAAAACAATTACAGCCCTGAGTTTCAGCTCTTAGTGCAGCTAATGATTTGAGGTGGGAACATTTAGTCTGGCCTTTTTACTGCCGCGTCCAGGAGAGCAGCACGGACCTGGATTATTCATTCATTATTTATTTGATAACTCCAAAGATTACCTTTTCAAACAACATTATCACATGCTTTTATTATTTATTTAAAACTTCCAGGCATAATTAAATCCACTATACTATTATCTGAGTTAATATTCAAAAGCACCAGTTTTAATGTGAAAAAAAACCCAACAGGATTCTCATGAGGTGAAGTGAATGACGATGTTTTTTCTCGTTCTGCAGTTGTCCTGTGTTCCTGTGAGGCTGTTAACTCACCCACTCACACCACTTTATTCACCACACCTTTAGAGTTGCCCTGCTGATCTACTGCAAACCTTTTCGGCTAAAACAGTTTGAAACGTTCAGCCTACGCTGCTCAGCTCAGAGCAGAGCATAGGATTTATCGCAAGCTGTGATTTATGGCTTCACAAACATGTCAGATTTACTGCTGTGGTGTAAAGAGCATGAAGACTACAGCCTCGGATTCTCCCTGTCCATTCATTTCTGACAGGTGACAAGACACCAGTAATTATCAGCGGCCGGGAATAAATCACTAGATTTTATCACGCAGCTCGCCTTGCCCTTCATGGAATAACCATTTTCAAACAGGGGGAGCCCTGCACCACTGAACCTTAGATTTGTAAATCTCCTGCTCAAGCCCCCATAATGACTGGTTGTTAGGCGTTTGTTATTAGAGGTCTGTGTGCCAAACATTATAGATGTATATTTCAAAAGGGGTAGTTAGGGGTAATAAGTGAGTAAGGTCCAGGTTCGCTAACCTTGGCTTTGCAGTGGTATGTTAATGCATGTTTTTGGTGTCTGCCGTGGAATTTTCTCACCTCAATAAAAAGCCTCCTGTCAAAAAAAAAAAGAAAAAAATATAGGAAGGACTGCCCCTCCATTATTTGTCACACCACAAACCCCTGACTAGTTTGTATCTGTAAATTCAGTGTTATCAAGTGTAAACTGTCAATCTGTGGTTATTTCAGGGCAGCTCTCTCTAATCTCTTTTATTGCTGTGTTTGTAATGAACAAAGTGGTGTAGTACCTAAAAGTAGTTAAGTGAAGTACTTGAATGTTAAACATACAGTCTGGGACATCTGTCTTTAGAAATAAATCGTTATGTATGTAATGGTTTCACATAGAGTGGGTGTGTTACTGATGCTGTACAATGGACAGAGGTGTCAGAGACGGGGTGGGAGTTGAGAAAGTTGCTAATGTTTGGTTTTGATTTTTTCGTGGATAACATGTGAATCAGACATGCAGGAGATTTTTACCAGCAGGACATGGCTCCACTTCATGACAAATGGACTAACAGCAGCTGGGTGCTGAGCTGCCTCACATTTATTCAACTTTTAACTTCAAACTTAAGATGACCAAAATCCATTCATCTGAAATTCATCTGGATTAAATATATAGTTGTAAACATGGTGTAAAAAGTGCATGTGGTTTCAAAACAGACAAAAATCAACTTTAAGCTCCTATTCCAGGCAGAAAATTACATAACTTTAAAGGTCTATACAATCATATAGGTTCATGTGTTGTTTGATCATAGAGCAGGTCTAGGTCCTTTATTGATACTGTTAAAGTATCGAAGTTTCAGTCAGTGGAGAAATTCTTACAATCCATAAAACCAGTCGTCAGGACATATGTGACTTTGTGATGTCACAATGAAGCAGTCACCACTCTCAGAAATACCCTAAGCCACACCCACTTGGACTTACTATTCAACCTTGCAGAATTTACTATCACTGAGCACCCATCCACATGGATACGGGTTTCAGTGAATCTGCATAGGTTTTTTTTTTGATCATTTTGGTGTTTTGTCCAGATGGAGACGGCTGTTTTGGGGGGCAAACCGATATTTTTTGGAAACAGGTCACAGAGTGGGAAAATCTCAAAATGTTGCCCCAGCGTTTTCATGTAGACACCCAAAATGGATCTTTTGTGAAAAGATGATGTCATACCCCCACCACTCTAACCTGTAACCTGAGCCACACCAATAGACGTGCAGTCTATGGACCTAATGTAACGTAACAACAACGACGGCCAACTCCTGTCAGGTCCATCAGACACTGCGGCTGAAACACGCCCATTAAATCATTGAATGACGCGACTCCCTTTCAACATCTAGTCCACTTATAATGTTTGGAGCTTTAATACAGTGGGCAAGCTTTCTGTCTTCTTCTATTTTTGGTGTAGTATATATGTGGGAGCTTTACAGCGCCACACACACGTCACACAGGCCTGGAATATGTACTATGCCATTTTGAGACGTTTTCAGTGGTTCCATATGTTTACATTTGTTGAAATGATGCTGTGTTTAGTATCATTATTGGATCACCCAGGAAACCAAGGAAAAGAGATTTAGAGTCTTTTCTTTCTGGTTGGCTCACCAGGTCAAACCAGCCTGAGAGAAAAGATGGGTGTTTTTTTTTTTTTTTTGTCTTAAAGGGATAAATATATGTTCTTATGGATCAACACTTGAACAGAAGAGGAAAATAGGGGAACTGAGTTAAGGCAGGTAACTGTCTTGGTTCAATCTCAATCTGAGCTGTCACAACATTGCACATCTACACGTCCTGGGTGAGGGATCCCCCCTCTGTTGCTCACCCTGAGGTTTCTCCTCTGCTTTTTTTCTTGGGAGTTTTTCCTCAGTCGATGTGAGGGTCTAAGGGCAGAGGATGTTGTCATAATGCCGTGTAAAGCCCTTTGAGACAAACTGTTTGTAAAAACAGGCTCTACAAATAAACTTGCCTTGCCTGGAATCATCTGTCATCACTGAGTGACACAGTCACTGTAGCTTTGGTCGCGTGTTGAGAGAGCGTCTGCATCAGAGATCCCATCCAGCACATTCAAAACAAAACATGCTCACAGCCAAGCTCCCGACAACAGAGTGTGAATCACTCTGTCTGAAATTACTGGCAGTTATGCGGAGCTGGCTGCTGCGATCCCTGTCAGAGAGCATGGCAGCTATAAAACCTAAAGTTGTTGGGGCGAGACAATGCCCTAGGTACCTCATCGCCCACACCTCAGCATCGAAAGTGCTGTTCACTGAAGATCTGTAATAGTGTCAGCCATTAATCATCACTGAGGTGCACTGAGGTTTATTCTGCAAAATTAGAGATGTTTCCAGTGGTTTACTGCTTGAGAGTAAAAAAAGGAAGCTTGATGGAAAAATGATAGTCCATTACACATTTGCCACAAAAAGACAAATGACCATGTCCACTTTCTTTTTTAATCTAGACTGATTCATCAAGTTCATATTTACACACGCTAATGTTAACCCTTCTTTTATAGTAACATTGAGTGTTATGTGACATTCTGGTTTCAGGAAAGTCATGGAGGGTGGTTGCCATGTAAAGAAAAACAGTGCTTAATGTTTGGGTCACTAAAAATCCAGTACTCTCTAATTTAGCCATAAGCAGAACATTACTATAACCTCTGCTCCCCGTGATTTATACCTCCTAACAAAACCATGCAAATCTGTCAGTACTGATGTCATGACATGTCTAACAGTTTCCTCCACAGAGGAATGTCAGTACACTTCCTCCACTGCCCTAAATACTTGAATCATGATATGAGTCAGACTTTTTACAGGATAGCATTTACCGCAGGATCATGGGAGCTGAAGGCACTGTTGGAAAGGACGTGCACTGGCGTCAAACTACTTCACTTCAATCATATTTTACAGTGTGTCATGCACAAGTTGCTATGGTTCATGTACTATCTGCATGACAAAAAATAGGCAAAAAAAGGGTAGCGGTGTATGTTCATAGTACATTCCTTCCAAAGAGAAGTCAGTCATTACTGTGGGTTATCATTAAAGGGTCCATTTGCAGTGTTGGAACATGTGGTCAAGGTTAACTATCTGTAAGGTAGGTTCGTTCCCACACAACCCACGGCCGTTAAAGTGATGCCCTCTGACCACGGGGGTGGTAACAAAGCATCAGATTGTAGAATAGAACAGACTGTATCACAGAGTTAATGAGAAAATCTACATGTCGATACATAGAATTCTGCAGTGCACATGTTAGTTACAAACAAAAGAGTGTAAATGCTGCAGTTTAGTCATTATGTGGTTGATAATTGTTGCCCTGAGCTTCAGGTTGGTCTGAGGGGGAGTCATTACCCTGTCTCACCTCTGGCCATTGACCTCGCTCTTGATAGAGAAAGATGCCCTATGTGCTACAAGTCTGTAGATGTAATCAGAAAAGACAGAGGTTTGACTTTGGCCTTGTTCCATCAAATGACGCCTGCGGAGGTGTTTTTAAAACTATGGCCCTTTGTCAGGACTTAACACACACAAACCAAAAACATACACACAAAGTTCATCATTTCAGACATGCACAGCAAACACTTCATTCAAAACTTTATAAACTCTTTGAAAAATGGTATTTTTCCATCACAACTTTACACACAAATAGCAAATCAGTAGCCTTTGCCACCTGCCATTTGCACACTGATATGGCAAATATAAGACTGTATCATCTAGATTTTTTTTAAACAGACACATTTATATTACGCAGCTGAAGTGTCACAATTACTGTCTATCCTGTTTTCTGGCCCTAACACCTCATCAACATCACAAAGGATGTCCTCTCTAGCCAGAGAGTGTAGCAGCTCAAATCAGGCTGGACTGAGCCCATGGTTGATAGCCTAACATGCTCAGTTAGAGTTGTCTGGATCTCACCTGTGACATTTCTCCTATTTCGTCTCCTTGTCCTCCTCCTCTTGCTCCTTCTCCTCTTCTTTGTCCTCCTCTTACACAAACACCTCTGCTTCTGTTTCTTTCTCCAACATGGGCTTCCACTCTTATGCAAACCAAAGAGCGAACTGAATCCTATCTATAGGGTTAAAGTTTTGATTTTCAAGCGATCTCATTGGTTACAGACGTTTTCACTGCTGCATTCTATTTGCAAGTGATTGATAATTGAGTGTGTATTTCAGTGGCAGTGTTTGACAAACAACACACACAGGCATGTAGTTTTGAATGATGTGTAATGTAGATGACCGTGTGTAGTCATTTGCAAAAAGGGTGTTTTAGAATTGCAAACTCAGTGTAAAGCAGACAGTTCAGTATGGTTGACTATATCTGGTCAATAGATCGGCTGCATGAGTTAGTGGTTTCAATAACTGTGCCACAAGTCCCATTTTTGTGTCTTAACAATGGTAAAAAACTGTAAACATATGGACCAACTGGATGCCAGTTGCAGCAGTCCCCATTCAAGTTCAACCCATGGCCCTTTGTGCCACATCATCCTCTCTCTCCCATCCTTATTGTCTTTCCATCACAATCAAGACATAGCCAGGATAATGATTATCTTTGTGTGTGTGTGTGTGTGTGTGTATGTGTGTGTTCATGAGGATGTTTTCTAAACCTGCAGTTCTCAGGGCCACTATATGAAGCTCATTTCCAATGTTCTGCTGTACTGCATACATCCTTCATAGATAGTACAAGCTACTTTAAATGACATGGACTGTGTCTCTCCTCCTGCGTGACTGTCAGTTGGACTGCAACTTAGGCTACATTCAGACTGCAAATGTTAATGCTCAGTTCGAATTTTTGCTCAGATCCGATATTTTGTTTGGCTGTTCACATTTAAAATGTGGCCTATGTCAGATTCCAGTGTGAACAGTTTGCAGTTCCGAACTGACCCACATGCACAAAAGAACAATACCAATCAGGAGACATGGATGAAATGAGCATTTTCGCTTCTATTTCAAAGTGCCTGTGCAATGGAAGCCGGAAAATGTATGAGCAGGTGCTGAGGAGGAAACGAATGAAGAAAAAGAGAGCCAAACTTTGTATTTTGGCGTTTTGTAGTGCTTTGGCTGCAAATCCAGCACAGAGGTCTTTGAGGATGAGGAGACGGAGCCAGGAGTGTTTGGACAGTGATGTGAACAGCTGCCAGTACAAAATGTCCAAAGTTACATAAAAGTCACATCAAATCTGCCTCAGTTGTTCACACTGGAGCTGTATTGAAAAAATCGGATCTGGGTCTGACTCAGGATCACATATGGAAGTGGACTATATCTGATTTGAAAAAATCAGATCTGGGCAAAAATTAAGTGTTCACACTACTTCAAAAAAAAAAAAAAACCTGACCTGGTCACTTGACCCCCCAGAAATCCAATTTAGGCTACTTATGCCTGGTAAGTGTCTGGATTCAGAAGGTGTCTCCTGTCTCCTGTGGTCATCATGTCACTGTGAGGCGGTGAAAGACAACAACTGTGGAAATGTTGCCCTCTAGTGGAAACAAGCACAGACAAGTACTGAGGTCTGTGTGGACAGGCCATGATCAATGTCCTTGAATCCATATTCCTGCAGATTTGTGCCTGGGGTGAGAATCATTACGTGATGAGACGAGTTGAGAGCATTGTGATGTTAAATACGGGGTTGCCACTGTTGGCTGCCCCAAAACGTGCTCCCATATATTGTTAAGTGATGTAGTGGGGACTGGACCTAGAGGGCTGATTCTGTTGTGGATGATGGATATCAGTCATTTTTACACACATAATGAGTGTGTGGAAACTGTGCCTAACCAAAAAAGTGGCTGCTGCGAAAGTCATGCATGTCTGACTGAGATGCAAAAGATGAAAAGAATCCTCCCCCATACACATTGTGCTAAGTGCTCTGAGGCCATTAGTTGGCCATGTGCAGAACGTAGGGTCAGAATAGGAGGAACATGTGGTTTTTCAAAATAGAAGCATAAATTAACACCCCATGTAAAACCGTTCTGCTTCCTGAGTTGGATCCAAATTTTAACAGTGTTGGTGTTTAAAGGGGCAGGAAGAGGGTGATATCAGTGTGTATTTGTTTGTTTAATAATCTAATCAGTCATGAACTGGTGTTGAGGTAAGTCCTACCTCTACTGTAGTAAAATGTCTTTTCAGTAACAGTGAGGATCAACCATTCACATGCTGACTGAAAAAACTGCCTGACAACAGAAGCCAACACAGAGGTACCAAAGACTTCTCTTCTAGTCAGTTAATCCCTGAAGATATGCACTTGATATTTTATGCAGACTTAAAGATCTATATAAATAAAGGTATGCTGCTTTGGGTGACTGCTGTATCACTTGTCATGTGTAACCAATGAGAAGGGACACTATGACACATGTTTATGAGTCTTTTATTGCTGAGATACCCCCTATAAATACATGCACACATTTATAGTTTAATATTTTTACTTTTTATTTTTAATTTTTTTATATATATATTTTAAGATTTTTCTTGTTGTAAATTTGTACATACATGTGTCTTGTGTATATTATCTGCTAACTAACACCTTGTTTTGTTTTCATACTAACCCTGCCCTTTCTGTAATGCTGCTTCTGTATGTGCCTTCAATTGCCCTATGGGGACAAATGAAATATTTTGAATTGAATTTGAATTGAATTGATGTGGAGGCTCTGTCACAAAACTGTGCTATTACCCATCCTGTGGCATTTTTATGTTACGGTCTGACTGGGTGTACAAGGTAGGAGAAAGGACAGCGACTCCAGCATGAAGCCATTGTGGAAGTGTCTTAAATCTGTATTCTATCTAATCACCGTCAGGGCACTGCTTGATGGTGCACAGACTGTACTGAGAAATGAGCCTGCCTGTCCCTTGATGAATAAAGATGGTCTCAAACACTAGTTTGAATTAAGTCTTCCTCAATTCACAGTGTTCATTTTGCAAATTATGGGCCTATACAAAAGGAAATTCATGATAGTGGAAAGTGGGTTTTAGGGCATGTCAACGTGCTTGACACCTCATTATTAGTCTGGAGAGTCCAGAGCAATCTGACCTTCATCTTATTGTATTTTCAATTGAAGAATCTTGGTTAAACATTTTGTTTTAAGCCTGAGTTGACTGCCTCACACATGTGGACATTTACAAGTGACAGCAGTAGAAAAAAGACAGGAATATACAGGCACAAGGAGAAATAAGAGTACCAAAGAAATAAAGTAATAATAATTAAAGTATGGTGATGATGATCATCAGAGAGATCATCACACACCATCACCATTCCCACATGTTGCCCATTACTGCAGTTGAAGATAGGGAAAATGTAGCTATTTGTCTTCACTGGTGACATCCAGGGGAAGTAAAAATGGAGTCACACACCAGAGACGGAGAAATAGCTTCAATGTTGAAAGACGGAAGAAGCATTCTCTCTCTGTCCTGTAGGTGGTGTGAGTAGGCTGTGTTTGCTTCCTGTTTCTGTCAATGCATGACACATGAAGCAGTTGATAAGATCACACGTCGGTTTAAGGCTCATCCTGGTTGTGGGCATTTTTCAGAACAGAAACAACATTATTTCATCCTACTAACATGATCAGAGCCACATTTATGATCATCAGCCCTATCATTTATGTCTGTCTGCCCAGATCAGCTGCTCTGGAATCAGTTTCCCATCTCAGGGTTCATCAAGTCAGAGTTCAGAGTTAGAGACAGACTTTGTTAAACCTGCTGTCTGGAATAGAGCCCAGTGCAAAAAAAAAAAAAAAAGAAAAAGAAAAAAAAAATCACAATAGTGATTTAGACAAAACCAGGTCTGTTTTGAATTGCTTTGTCGCCCCCTAGTGGTTATTGTGTGTAGTTCCTTTGTTGACCCCAGCAATTAAAAAAACTCTCACTTCTGTTTAGAATCATGTAGGTGCTGGCTATGATGTAACATCCATGTTTGATCATTTGTATCTCAGTGGCATATGTGCATTATTTCATACTTAGTACAGTGAGTTTAGAGAGCAGACATGTTATATTAGCACATATGAAAATCAATTTGTTTTGTACACACATTTGTATATTCTTGTTTTTGGATTACAGTTTCACATGAAATGATAACTGCCTGTTCACTGGCACTTAACTGATTGAGTATTTAACGTGTCTTTGTATGGACAGAGCAGAACAAAACTAAATGTGCAATACTAAAATGAAGAAAGTATCAAAACAGCATGAAAATGTAAAGCTGTACATATACTGGTGAAAATTAGCAGTGGGACAGATTATCCCAGTTATTCTCATTCTGCTAAATATGGAAACATCAGAAAAGTTAAAACCACCGGAGCTTCCGAGGAAACAGCGGCGCCGGACAGAGGAACAATTCTCACTACAGAAAAAGGTAAAAAAAAAAAACCTGTTTCCATGTTTTCGTGTTTCATATGATGTTTAAGTCTCTTAACTTGCGGACTTAAAGCGATGTGCACGCGCAATTTTGTTTGTTATGTTTGTTATTTCCGGGTCCTATTCATAACACTGTGAACATCACCATTATCACGCATGCAATATTGGATATTTTAAAAAAATATCAGTGAAAATACATTTTTTGCTTCTTCAGTGAAGACCCCTGATGCAGTGTCAGGTACCAATGTGAGTCACAGCAAGTAACAGCTGGTCTGAATTAGTTGAGAAAAAAAGCCAAACACTGATAGTAAAACAGTCACACAGCATACATCTCATCAGGAAAAGCCTGCCCTCACAGACTTTGGTGGACACAGTGCAGTTTAAAGAGTAGGAGATCCTGGAAAAAAATTGTTTGAGCAGGCTATACATTTTGAAAATACACAATTCAAAAGTCCAAGCCCCTTTTCTTTAGACTTCTCTCTGAAGCCACACCTCCAGAGCACAGGAAGCACAGGACCGTTGCTGCAACTGTCTCATAGATAGACTCATCATGATCCACATGATGATCATCATGATACGCTCCAGAAAAAGATGTCCTCCCCTACCTTTGAAAGCATTAGAAAGTACATTTTCCAAAATGATCACAAAGTTGAAGCCACACCTCTTTAACAGAGTCCTAGGACTTGCTAACACAGGGTGCAAGTAGTTGGTTGGCATGCCGACGTCAGAAGAAGAAAAGAGATGATAGTAACAAGAGTTGGCATTGTTGTTGCTCTTCACTGCAGGAGACAACTCTCAGAGAGTAGATGAAATGTTGGCTTTTCAGCAGTAGCAAAATGAGCAAAAAGTTCCTTTAGGAACTAGGGAACTATGCAAGCCCTGTTGCATTTTAGCTGTTTTGCTAAGATGGAGCAGTTCATAATGTTACATATATGATGTTACGAAGTGTATGTTTGTGGAGTCTTATCTGTGTGTCATGGTGCTGTCGAGAGACAAGATCTGGGACACCGGGTTTTCAGCCAAGAGACGCTAGGGGGAAGGCAGAGAGCCTCCATTCACCCTGGAACAAGTCACACAAATCACAATTACTAAAAAGCTGTCTATTGAATTAATCATTTAAATCTAATAAAGGTAAAAAATTCTGCATTGTTCCTCTTGAAAAATTGAGCAGAGATGCTCTCAGATGCTGTTCTCTGTGCTTGTGTCACATACATGCATGGTTATTTATGTGTGCAAGTTTTGAGACCAACAAAACACCATAGTTTGTACAGTGACACACAAGCACATGCATTTGTTAATAAATATCCTGTTTTCTGTTGGATTTGTCTCTGCAAGGTGTCAAGGCATCAGAGGCCCTGGCAGCGCATGACAGTGTCCCAGTGATAAAGTACAGGCAACAGATTTACACAGTTGCAGGGGAAAAACACATCCATCCAGCTCTGATTGCTGCCATCATCTCCAGAGAGTCTAGAGCTGGAGGGGCAATTAAAAAGACTGAAGGCTTGGGAGACTGGAACCAAGTGAAAAAAAGTACAATGCGTTTGGACTGATGCAGGTTGGAACAACTACTGTTTACTCACATCCTCTTAGTTGAGACTCACATTACAATACAATAACACAAATGTTCATCCCATTGCACCCCCAGTCTGTAGGTTGATGTTGATGAGGATGGAGGTAACCATGAACCTGAGGGTAAATGGGACAGTGTGGACCACCTCCGCCAAGCCACTGACATCTTGATTTTTTTTATTGAACGTATCCAGGAAAAATGTAAGAAGTGGATCAAAGAGGAGCAACTGAAAGGTTTGTTTCACTCAATCATTCGACTCATTGTGCAACAGTTTGTGTCGCATTTTGTTTGGCTTTACTCTCATTGTTGTTGTGTCTGTGCAGGAGGGATCGCAGCTTACAACGTGGGGGATGGGTCGGTGGACTCTGACGATCCAGATGAGGTGGATAAAAAAACAAAACATAAAGACTACTCCAATGATGTCGTGGCCAGAGCTCAGTGGTTCATTAAGAATGGTTATGACGACTGAAGCTGGAACAACAAGTGTTGAAACGATGAATGGAAGATGATGTAATGGTATAATTATAATATGGTATAATTACATCATATCACATACTATATATCATACTTTTACATTGTGTTGCATTCATAAACAGCTGTCCTCTTGTTTAGGCACAAAAGAAATTGTTTTAAATATAAGTACCATAGGAAAATGTGTGACTTCTGTTCTAGTTTTAGAGAGAATTGCTTTGTGTTTCATTTGACCTGATAAGATATCTCAGTTGTTATATAGCTGCGATCACTGAAAAACACTTTCATTATCACAAACAGGAAAGAAAACCAACATGAGAGACCACTGTGACCAAATATGACTGGAAATAAAAAAGTAAGACAATAAAAATGTGTGTGTGTGTTTTATGTGTGTACATTAATGTGGCTCATGTCTGAGCATGTGCTGCGACTGTAAAGTCTCTTTTGGTTCTCATGCATTTTGCTAATGTCAGTGTGCAGGTGTGAAGAAGAAAATCCAAATCAAATCAACCGAACATTTGCAGATTCTTTCTATGGAGACATCATGGAGCCTCAAATTTAGCTTTAGCTTTAGAGAAAAGTGCTCAGGAGGACAGGCTGGGATACCCGGGGTCCAACTTGTTGGTTGGCTGTATGTCTGCTTTAACCCCCAAAACACCTCCAAAGAAGGTAGTTATATCTGGAGCAACCTAAGGTCATGCAGCGCACAGACAGAAACCTCCACTGAGATAACACTCATAGGGAAACCTTCCTCATAGACTATCTCTGAGAGCCACAACCCACCACGAGTGTCTGTTGTGCCATCTGCTTCAGATGGGAGGTGCCATTTCAGAACAGTATGTCCACTAACATAATGTTTTGTATCCACGTTTTAATTTCTTCAAATTCTTTTTTGTTGTTTATTTTTGCCATCTGAATGTTTTATTCTTCTCTATGTTTCCCTGCCTCTGTAGAGAACTTTGAATTGCCCTTTGTCTGCATGGTTCCATATAGATAAACAGGCCAAACCCTTTGCCTGTTACAGTCAGTGGGATCTGTTTATTGTGACCACATGGTCCTTTTTTCCGTCCTGTTCCTCTGATATCCAGGTCTGAGAGAGGAAAGCAATGCCCCAACCAAGGAAAACAACTGTTAACCACACCCATCCTTCAGTCTAAACATGCAGCATGCAGCAGCTCTCTTGGCCATGGCTCTCATGCACGTGGACATTCCCAGGGGGCAAACAGCAAGCAGTATTCTTCTGCTGCTATTCACTCTAGATTTCCACACAGAGGAAACACCGGACTGTTTGTGTTGGAGCTGCTGCTACGTATGCATTATTATTTTATAAACTCTACCAGAGTTGCTAAAGATCTTGTTTGAATGGATCACATCTTTCCAGCCTTGTATGTTAATGATAATAAACTAATAAACTGAACATCCGTAGGATATGAAGGTTCAAACTACTAGAGTTACAGAGATAAAAACTTTGAATACTCAGCTATATACTCAAGTATCTATCCATATCCTCGGTGTAGCTACGTCAGTACATTCATGTGAAAACAGACAGTTTAAAGTCTGAAGTGTTCCTCATTGTCCTGTGCACCTTTACTGACAAGATGAAAAGTACATGACTGCAGCAGAAAGGAGCGGCTGGATCAGTCTACTCATACATGCATCACCTTTCCTCACCCTTTCTTCAACATTACATCCTATGCAACAGGTGGAGACTACTCCAATGAGGTTGTGACTCGCAGCAAAAGCCATTTGCAAATGATGAATGAAGTGTTGGAATATGTGTAACATGTTATCAAAAAAAAAAAAAAAAAGACAACAGAAAAGCACAACTGATATATCTGTATTTTGGTGCAATGTGGCCTCTCACTTGAGTGATATTCACTATAGCACCGTGTAGTTAGCAGATCTTCTCTTGACATAATACTGATGAGGCATTGCGTTAATTCTAACAGTTTGTTTCAAATATTCTGAAACATGAGATGTAATGAAATCACAGACATTTCTACAATGTTACCTCTGTGCGCTGTAGATGGAAACATCCAGCTGCACATAAACCTCGTCCTGCAGATCAGACATAAAACTACTCTGTTGTACATTTCCCAAGTCAGTTTGACTCCAGAATCTTGACTTTCAGGCCCTAGGTAGAGTCTGGAGGTTTTGTTGGTTGCAGTTTGTAAATAAAACATTCAAACTCTGGGCCCCTCCTCTCAGGCTCAACTGTGCAGCCTCCTGCCCCTGACAGCAGCAGCAGCAGCAGCAGCAGTTGTCATTGCAAAGAAAAGGAAATACAGGCGAGTGAAGCGCTGAAGCCGATACCTGTCCGTCGCAGGTAACGGAAGCCTCCAGGACTACGCTGCGACGAGAAGGAGGGCCGTTGTATTGAGCTGGGAAGCGGGTGCTAGCGGCGGATGCTAGCCGCTATCGCTAGCGGAAGTTAGCGTCGAGCTAGCGAGCATTAGCGGTGGCGAATAGGATCCGCCGCTAGCACTCGCTAGCATCCGGGGCAGCTAGCGGGGCTAGCAGCCCTCCTACTCGTGCTACACGGAACTTGTCTGGAGAGAAAACAGCGGCTCTCCGCCCAGAAACGTCCCTGTGCACAACTGTGCAGACAGTCACCACCACCACAGGACTAGAAGCCCATAGGTGATGATGAAGACGGATTTCATTTGTATAAGTCTAGTGTTTATTTTTGACTCTACCTTTAGGATACATTTTTTTCTTTATAATCTCAAGAACTATTCAGCAATCAATCAGCAGCGCCGGACTTTAGACTAGTATCATCATAATGCACTAAAATGTTAAAAATAAATTTTAAAAAAGGAAGGTCAAATGTAATTTCATTTGATTATATTTTTGTTTGCTGGCAGAACTTGCTCTCTGGCCTGTGAACTGGGAGCTCATCAATGCATCAAGGATCGAGAATCAACAGAATTATTCCCAAATCTCCCAACATCATGCAAATGAGAAGGAGACTCCAAATGAAGACTTGCACCAGGCCTGCAGCGTCCTTTCTGAGAGCTGCACTCATTCACTGCTGTCCCTGGGTTACAGGCCTGTCACATGAGGCGGCACAGTGTTTCTGCACAGCAGTGGGTGCTGCTGTGGAGGCCTGATGTTGGAAACCAGCTGATTTAATTCTCACTGGTGAACTCCCTCAGTGTGTGTGCGCCCTCTGCTGGGAAGTAAGACAACAGCAGCAAGATAAGTGGTGAGTGTGGTCCCCGGCTGGATTGAGAAACTGTAAAGTGGGGTGATTTTTTCGGGTGACTGAAAAAAACATCTTTAGGTGGCCTCTACATGTTGCCTGCACAGCCTAAGTTTTAATCATTTTAATGCATTGTATGGCTGCTGCAAACATCCCATGTCACTCAGACACAGTCAAATCAGCTAATGTTGACTTGCTAGTCAGAAATCCATTGAAATCCACTTGTGTTTGTGTTCTACATAGAGGTGTACACGTGTGTACAGAACTTACTTTGTTAAAAGTGAATGGATTTCAAGTCAATTTTGAGAAAATTCTAAGCTCATTCTGTTCAGAGTAGCTGTATATTTTTCTCTGTCTGGTCTTATTAAGTCTGCAATTTTTTGATGCACCTTTAGGTGGTGACACAAAAGCAGATTCACAATGAACTTGTTCAAAACAAACAAACAGAAATCAATATTGTGAGAGTACTGGTGCATTCCAAAATATTGACATAATTACATTTACGGTAACTAAGCACCAGATGTGGAAATGTTGATTGTGTGTCTAATAACAAGTGAGGATCAATATGAATATTTTAAAATAAATACTCTATAAATGTTAAGTTGACATTAATATGCTGAGATATACACAATGTGAACACACTAGTAACAGTCTGAATATTATGAAATATAAAAGCAGGACAT
This sequence comes from Caranx ignobilis, assembly GCA_021432705.1. Classification (NCBI taxonomy): domain Eukaryota; kingdom Metazoa; phylum Chordata; class Actinopteri; order Carangiformes; family Carangidae; genus Caranx; species Caranx ignobilis. The sequence goes on from MU269980.1 coordinate 2,926,536, forward strand.
CAAAGTAAACAGAGAGAGTAATGATAAGAATTCAGTGTAATTACTAAAGAACCAATAATGTGCAACCAGTGCACTCCTCCATTGATCAACGTGAGGCCCCATGACTGCTTCTTCATCTGGTTGCTTGCAATTTTTTGGAGTGTTTTCCACTGGTGCATACAATGTCCAGCTGTGTGAAAATAGTAGCCACCTCCTCTCCTCTCTGTCCTCATCCTGCACTGATATGAGACTGTCTGCACCTACTGCTGCTAGTGTGACGAGAGGCTGCATGTCCGAGGCAGAGTTGACCAGATTTTAGTTTTGTGGCTTTTTTCTTGTGAAGGTTTTATGATGCACTTATTTACAACAACTATGATGTCAACTTGGTTATCTGATTCATTAGTGTAAGTTTGTGTGCAGCTCTGACAGACACAGAGCAGGGGCGGAGAAATTCAACAGACTCCCAGACACAGAGCCGGGGAAAATATGATCCACAGAGAACGTCCATCAAAAACAAAGACAAAAACACAATAATGTGTTCCCCTGGCAGGCACAGGATGTCAGCAGGGCCGGAGGTCCCGGCTGGGCATGCTTTAATGTCCGGACGTTAAGCCACTGGCTGGCACTGAGGAAAGACTCTGGTAATGAGTTAATGTGATCCATAACAGTGACTGATGCAAACCATCAAATGGGGAAAAGCTGGAGTGATCAGGGTGTCTGCTGGCTGCGTAGTGTGCAACTTCTTCTACTTCATGTCTGCGCTGCGGTACACATCATTCAGTGTTCAGCACAGGGTTCCCCTGCAAGTGACACAAAGGACGCAGTGTGTTACTGTGATAAAATGAGAGATTTCTATAGATTGGAAAGTTATTGCCAAGGTTTGGAATAATATATAGACTCAACTAGAAACATATCTAACATGGGTCTGTCCATATCTATAGATATGTATAGAATGTGTAAACTTGCATATTAAAACTTTAAAACCATGTGGACTGGTAATCTGCCATGCAGTAACGCATGAGAAGCAGACTTTTCCCCCTTGTTTCTCCTGTGCTTTATTCTCAGCCACTTTTTCTGTGCTCTCCATGATCTGGTCCTTCTCTCAACTCTTCTTCTGTCTGTCTTCAACTTTACATTCACCAAAAGATGAAACACACAGATAAATAATAGCCAGGTCAAGTCAAGTCATTTTGTTTACATAACACAACAGTTAGCATGCAATGATAGTATTGATAGTGATGACAGGAACAACAATAATAAAAATAGTTTGAAGTTTGGGTTGAAAGCCTGAGTCAGCTGTTCTACTGTCAGCGGGGAGGCTGTTCCAGAGCAGAGAGGCCCAGTAGGGAAAGACTGTGCAGCCAGCTGCAGCCTCTTTAACTCTAGGAGCAGACAGGAGAATTCTGGGAATGGAGAGCTAGAGATGGAGTATGAGGTTTAAGCAGATCAGGTAAGAAGGAACAAGTCCATTTAAAACTTTATGTGTTATCAAAAACACCTTAAAGTCAGATCTGATATGGACACAAAGCCAGTGAAGGGAAGCTAAAAGTGTTCTGTGAAGTAAAAGAAAAGTATTTTGTTCTGCTGTTTTTTGATTTGTGTATTTCTTTCATTTGTTTGTGTTACCTACAGAAACGTCTCTGTGATGCTGTGCTGCTGGGACACATCATCAGTGATGTGACCTGGGTGTTTTGCTCAGGCGACCTGACTTGAGGCTGATCAGACCCCAGCCTGTGCCCAGGCAGAAACCCACTTTAACCAGGGCCGTCTGTCTGGACTGCATGGTGGACTAAATGGCTCTCCTTCATCTCTCTCCCATTATGCCGAGTACAGTGTACACCCCGGCCTGCTGGTGACTGGCCTGCAAAGCCCCGACACCCAACCTCCATTAGCTAACTCTTTCCTCCAACTGTTCTTCCCACGCCACCGTAAATTCAATCTTAAGGATTTTTTTTTTTTTTTTTTTTTTTTTTTGGGGGGGGGGGGGGGGGGGGGGGGGTTAAGTTGGACTTCAATAGGCCTGTATTTATTTGTGTTTTGTGTATGTTTGTTTGTCTCTTTTTGTGATACTGACTTGACAGTCAAGTGGGTACACAGCATTCTGAAGAAGAAGAGAAGAAGCTACTCCCAAATTTCAGATCTTTATGGACATTTCAACTTTTATTGTATTTGTTAGTTGGGCTCAGATTCTTTAAACACTATAAGTTGGTCTGATTATATATATATATATATATAATAAAATATCTGAGGCTGCTCTGTGGGTGGTTACTACTGCTCACTGCTGTTAGGGTACAATTATACAGTCCTAGGCTCTCTCCTAGGTGGCACTGTTTTAAAAGACATCCCCAGCCACATATTTTGTGTAAGTCAGCAGAATCCAGGATTGTGGACAGAGGCATTACCTACATTACCTACATTTGTAGATATTACAACCAATGTGACCACATCGTCAGATTTTGTAGACAGCTTCCAGAGCTCCAGCTACCAGCCTTTAAACATCATTGTCAGATGTAGTAGGAGTAAAAATACCCCACTGAGAATGGACAATATAGGGCTGAACGATTCTGAGAAAATATTCAATTCAATTTATTTGACAGATTTGGTTTATGATATCGGTCTTGAAACTCAAATTTCAGGTGAGTATTCAGTATATATAAAAAATATAACGTAGCATAATCATTGAAATATGAACTGCTCTGTACACTAATCCAAAAATGAGAATGCAAAATGTTTTTATTCTACAAAAACTGAACACCGTGGATGATAGAACAATTCTCACTTAAGTTAAATAAATAAGAAATAATAAGAATAGGTATTTGAGGAAATGTATAAATACTCATAAGAATTGTAACACAGGAATCCCTTGTGTATTCTGTAAATAGTGACATCAGTGATTACCTAACCAGTAGAATAAACTTCAGAAAAGAGATCATGTAACAGAAGGAAAAAATATAAAGCTAAATATTGCATATTTAACTGAAACAGTATTGGCTTTTTTGTGAACATACTGAAATGTGGCAACTCCCTGCACATTCTGTAAACATTGATATTAATAACTGTCTTAACAATAGTATTAATATCCTATTAAAAACAAAAGAAAAACAGAAATTGAGATCTAAATTTAAATACAGCACTTTTAACTACATTTGTTTGCTTTTGTAAACATCCTGGCAATTCCCTGTATATTCTGTAAACATCCTGACATTAATCAAATAAATCTCTAAAGAATCAATTCCAAAAACTTGGCATTATTTCCTTATGTCTGTGAGCCCTTATCATACAGAGTTCACACTTCACAGCTTCAGATGACTGTGTTATGGAGGTCTGCTTGCTTCTGTCTTGGGCGGCACCAGCAATGCTGGTAGTAGCACAGTGATCAGTTGGTTTATACTGATCATACTGCTCCCTGGTTATTCTTGAAGTGTTGGTCGAGGTTTGTTGTGACCATGGTGTGACGACAGCTTCTACATATGACCTTTACCTTTTGGACATTGTTTCTTTGGAAGCCAAAATACTATATCATTACAGAGGTGCCGTTTTTCTTTGAAACAAAGCAGGGCCGTTGCTAGGAATTCTAGGCTGAAATGGGCCCCTTCACTTGGGGGGTTTTGTGGGCACCCAGAATTTTTCCCTATGCAAGTCCTCTTTCGCGTGTGCTTGTTATTGGGCGCCGCCCTAACTGGGGACACATCTGATCGGTGAGCAAGGGAAGGGAAACAACACTTGTGATGGGTGAGCATGACTGTCTATCACAGATGGGCATTGATGCACCTTGATGAACCCATGGGTCAGAGTCAGGAGCTGCATAAACAATCACAGTCTCAGCAAATCACATGTATTCAAATCGCAATTTTAGTTACAATTCCATAAATCGTTCCACCCTAATGGACACTAGTCCTAATAAAGAACAATGGATAATATCAGCACTGTAGTACATGATATCTGGCCATCGCTCTCAACGACAGCCTTTAAATACACTGAGACACCTGACTATGAATGTTTTATGACGGTGGAACTGGTAATGCCAGTGATGTTTGTAAACAGGCTGAGGTTTCTCATTATGATTGAATGAGAAAAAATATTTCATATCCAGAATGATTTTTTTCTGTTTTAATTCTGAATAATTGTTATTTTTGGTTTAAGTAGGTTCTGCTGAGGTCTGAGTAATATGTCCTGATTCATTAATTTATCATATCACCACTTGTCACTGTGAAGCTCTTTTCTATACCAGGCAGATGAACTAATGACAACTGGTGATGCAGGCAGCTAGGCTATGACAAGGCTAACAGTTAGCCTGCCTGCAGAGGCATGTGAACATAGCACACCACACCTTGTCATTAATACAATGTAAAGACCAAATTTGCTGGAGAGAGAAAAGCCAATCAGTTCTCAGATCTGTTCAATCCTACCAGCACAGTGATTCTGTGGCATCCTCTCCTAGCTTTACTTCTGGCCGCTAGCAAACTAGCAACCAGCTGCACATGGTCGGATCATTAAACATATTGTTTTGGTTGACAACGTCTTCATACCAGCTTGTAGATATTTTTATTCACTGCAATTATATGATTATTTAGGGGTTATATATTGGCTGGATTTGGGGGGTTTATAACCCCCACAGAAATTATGCCCATATATATTATTATGTACTCTACTTCTTGCATAGTTGAGGATGTATGGACACAGTATTTAGCATTAAAGGGACTTGGGGCTGGATCAAGAAATAAGACTCAATACTGACGCGACGGCTGTTGTGGGTAATTGCGTTTTGATTGACGAGATGCTGCTGATAAAGCTTTCGTTTTCTTCTTTGTGGGACTTTTCGCTGGACTTTGTGGTGGTGGGTGGTTTGTTTACCGTAGCAGAATCCATTACCACCGCATTGTCTTCTTCCTGTATCCAAGTCGAAAGCCGTCAAGAACACGCATTCAGTGTCATCTGACGTCATGTCTGCAGAACTGCGCGGGAATTTCAGGCTCCAAATTGCAGTGCATTATGCAGCACACATCCTGTTCAAGGCAATGGAGAGATACATGGGTGGGCTCATTCTTTTTGGTTTTGAACACTTCATCACCCATTAGCATTAAAAAACTTAAAATGCACTCTGCCCCAGGTCCCTTTAAATGATGTGCTGCATTATGTTTGTGTGCTGAGATTTGTGTGCATGTGCACTTTGTTTTTATTCTGTGTATTTTTATTTAAAGGTAGATTCTGGAGGTTTTTTGCTCAAATATAAACACTAGACTTATACAAATGAAATCCAGCTTAATCATCACCTATGGGCTTCTAGTCCTGTGTGGTGACTGTGTCTGCAGAGCCCCCTCCCCGCCTGTATTTTGGTCTTTTGCTTTGTTTTGTTGTGCACGGGGACGTTTCTGGGCGGAGAGTCGGTGTTTTCTCTCCAGCCAATGACAGAGCAGGTGAAGCTCCGTGCAGCACGAGTAGGAGGGCTGCTAGCCCTACTAGCTGTCCCGGATGTTAGTGAGTGCTAGCAGTGAGTGCTAGCCGTGGATGCTCTCTGCCACCCACTAGCTCGACGCTAACTTCCGCTAGCGGTAGCGGCTAGCACCCGCCGCTAGCACCCGCTTCCCAGCTCACTACAACGTCCCTCCTACTCGTCGCAGCATAGTCCTCGAGGCTTCGGTTACCGGTGACAGCCAGGTACGGCCCACAGCTTCAGCGTTTCACTAGGACTGTATTTTCTTTTCTTTCCGGTCCTGACAACAACTACTGCTGCTGCTGCTGCTGCTTCTGCTGTCAGGGGCAGGAGGTGCACAGTTGAGCCTGAGAGGAGGGGCCCAGTTTGAATGATTTGTTTACAAACTGCAACCAACAAACCTCCAGACTCTACCTTTAACAAGGTTGATTGTCTATACTTAAGTTAGTTGTCTTTCATATGATGTTTGACACATCTAAACCTTAAATACAAAAACAATGAATCAAATTCTTGAGCAAATGGTGAATAAAAGAAGTAACAATGGTGTGACTACCTCCAGTGTTCACACTGAAAACAAGTGTTGTGGTTCAGTGTTTGGTGCTCCACTTCAGCCTCCACTCATGAAACTTTTATCATCTCTGGATGCTGTGATGATTCAATTTGATAAATATCAGTGTTTAAAAAACAAATAAACACAATATATAAATGAAAAAATCAGTGCTGCACAGCAGTGCTCCACAAATGCAGAATAAAATTTAGAACCAGACTCAAGTGATTTCAGAAGACGTGTGTCTGTAATTCAGGTTGGATGGAGCTGAACACAGTAACCCCCCCCCCCCGCATGGACCTAAATGACATAGAGTAATTGCAGCAGGAGGATCACAGGCAGGCCCCCTTAAAGAGGGAGAGCTAACAGTGATCAGAATCAGCCAGCTGCACTGTAGACCATGTGTGCATGCGTCCTCCTTCCCTCTCATTCAGCTGTTTTAAAACGACACCCCCACCACCACCACCGCCGCCGCCCCCACCCCCCTTCCCAAATCCTTCTCCTGCTCCGAGTGCAGTCATTTCTAGTGCAGAGAAATGTCCCTGGTGACACTGAGGGATGACGCAGACTCTCTCTTCCTCTCTCTGTTTCACTACCTCCCTACCCTCTACATCTTTCCCTCTTTTGACTCGCTCTCTCCTTCGTTTTTTTGCTCTGACGCTCCCCCTTTCTCCATTTCCTCTGCCTGTCTCCCTCTCTCACTCTCTCTTGCTGTCTCCCTCCTCTCTCTCTCTCTCCCTCTCTCTCTCTCTGCTCCGGCACTGCAGTGCTGATTGTGATTGCACACACACTCGCACATACATACGCTCACATAAGCACACACACACACACACACACACACACAGGAGCGTAGCTGAGAGGCAAGGACTGCAGCAGCATGCACCAACCGCGGCTGAGCTGTACGGGGACATGAGGAAGGGGAACTGAGGAGAGAAAATAGTGTGCTATTTTCACACCAGCCTGTGTGTGCATCTTTTCAGCGGCGGGGATGATATATTTCAGGAGCGGATAGCTTATGTTATCAGGCCTGCTCTGCACTGACTCTGCATCCCATTCACCCTGCTCCTCCCACTCCAACTCTTCCTCCTCCTCCTGTCTAAAGCATCGTTAGACAGGACTACAGATTGTCCGGGACTGGAGAGTGGTGAATGGTCAGGTTTTTGCCCTGGCTGAAAGATTCTTCTGTGGCTATGTTCCATCTACATCTCCACTGATGGCTGGATTTTAATCGACATTCGAGAGCTCGAAGATAACTCACGGCCCACAAGGAATCTTGGATGTGTGTCATTCTTTACCAGTGTTGTCATTGGCGCATTTCCTCTTTTTCGCTGGTTGCTTTTGCCTTCTCTGAGACTGGCTAGCAGGCACTGCAGCATCAGGACTGCAAGACCCACGAAGTGGTAGGGCATGAGGACCCAGGGGCGACCCAACAGAAGGGCTTGAGTGCTTCCATTGCTACCACTGCTGCTGAGGTGCTTATCTTGATTTTTTTTTTCTCCAGAAAAGGGTGTCTGGTGGGGGTTGGGGAGGGTGGTGACAGCACAGGTACCTAGGCCCCTGCAGAGCAGAGCGGGTGGCTCTTGCGTTGAGGAGGCAGGCAGGACGTCCTGTGGGAAAGGTGGGAAGAAGGGCTGGCTCGAGCGTTGGGCTCCTGATGGTGGCTATTTTTGTCTCCCCTAGCTGAGTGATTGGGACAGCGGGTGGAGGAGAAGATGCTTATGGCCCGAGACACGGCGCGGGATGAGGCTCAAAAGCTACACAGGAAGTGGCTGAAGCACCAGGCCTTCATGGCAGAACTGGCCCGCAATAAAGAATGGCTGGCCAAGATAGAACAGGTGAGTGGAGGGGACCGGGCATGACGAGGAAGAGAGGGTCAGATGGGGAGGACAGATGGTCAGAGGGGTGAGCCGGGCATGAACGCACCATGCCAAAGAGAGCACATGACCACGGCACATTGTTGACGGTGGGTGTGGTGGCAGTGACACAGAGTAGGTGAAAGTGGGAGAGGTGTCATCACTCAGTTTCATTCCATCACTTTGCTCGGGGACATCCTGAATTACATCGCCAAGGTTACAGTGTTGAGGTGGCTGCGCTGTGTATAGGCTCACAGGTGGTGAGATCCCTATGGTTTCTCTGTGCACTGAGAGCAGAGCCTCTGGATTTCACTGCCTGGTTATGGAGGTTACAGTGAATAATGTAGAGGACACGTGAACCTTTGCAGCAGTGAAGGTCTGGACATACACAGGAGCCCCACTCCTCTTATCACCCTGTATTTACAAAAGGCATCTGCTTCAAACACACAGCTGATACAAAGTCAACTCACATCACATTATCAGGGTTGCTTCACTGCCCTGCATTTCCCATCATGCTCTGCTCCCCTGACGGAGCACCATCCTATCATCCAGTGTTCTCCTTGCCCTCTGCCATGGTGAAGCTAAGGTGGGCTCTGGAGATACACCCGGGCTCCATTTCTGCTGATGGCACATAGCAGGTCTGTTAATGTTTCAAATATGTAACTCCTGTTCATCAGAAATGTCATTTTCAACTGGGTCACAAGGTTGTACCAACCATGATTTCTGCTGATAATGTTAAATATGCAGTTGATCTGTTTTGTTCAGGATCTCATCCTCTGGTAGGCCTTTGCTGACTTAGTAAATGTGTAATGATGTCTGATAATTGATTCAAATTGATTAGATCTTGGGGGAGAAAACAGTGATGTGGTTAAAGAGAAGTGCTCTTTCGAAATCTGAGGAACATTAGCAAAATGTTGGGCAGAAACCAGGTGTGCAGATAGAAGCCTGAGATTAAGATTAGTTTAATTATTTTCAGGCAGTCCCTGTTTGTGACCTCCTCAGACTGACAGCAGTCGAGTGGCTCCTGAATAAAGCTCTGATCACAAGTCTTCATAGACACATGTTAGATTAGAGTGTGTGTAGTAGTTTAGTTTCAGCGTTAGTGTTTGACCTTGCTGAAATGAATTTACAAATCCTGGTAACATCCTGAGATGTTTTGTTGTCATTAAATTATTCATTTATTTTTTGATACATTGAGATATTCAATAGAGCATTGTTGTGCACACAGTGTTATGAACTGTTTATGAGGTGGCTGTGTATTATTGAGCCCTGTTACTCAGAATGACCTAATGAGGAGATCTTTATGAGCCATCTTGGTCGTCCATGTGTGAAATGCATTTTGAGGCTCATCATGCTACGGTCTAGACCCTCCCACCTTGGTTTATTTCACTCATGGCTTCTTCCACTACTGTGGTAAATACACATACTGCTATAGGTTTCTCTTTTTAGTAGATCATTCATCTTCTCTCAGCTATAGGCTGGTTTTCTTGAACTCCAGGTTCAGCCATCTTCACTTGTTTTCTCTACAGGCCTTGTGGTGCAGGATCATATGGTGCTCATGTGTTTGCCATCACTACAGTCTTTTTTACTCATGGTAGACACAAATGAGTTATATTGTCATGAACTGTACAGAGAGAGTTACTAATCAAACATTCATTTGTAACAGAATTAAATGAGGTGTGAAAGATTTAATATTGTCAAATGGATTCATGTTTGGAGTCTATTATGAGTGCATTATGGTTCCTGTTGTGACATTAAAGTTTTATTTATTTCAAATTAATCAATTATTTATTAGCTTGACCTAAGTTTAAGTCAAGCTAATGGTTGGTTGGTTAGTTGACTGATTGGCAGATTGTTTTGTTTTAGTTTGTTTTAACAGCTTTACCTGACTTTAAAGCAAGCTGTTGGTTGGTTGGTTAGATGTTTAGATGATTGGTTGGTTGGTTGGTTCAGTAGTTGGTTGGTTGGTTGTTTGTTTGTTTGGTTGGTCAATGGTTGGTTGGTTTTTATTTGGTTGGTTAGTGGTTGGTTTGTTGGTTGGTTGGTTGGTTGTTTGTTTGGTTGGTTGGTTGGTTCGATGATTGGTTGGTTAGTTGGTTGGTTTTTTGGTTGGTTGGTTCAATGGTTGGTTGATTGGTTGGTTGGTTGGTTGGTTGGTTGGTTGGTTGATTGGTTGGTTGGTTGGTTGGTTGTTTGTTTGGTTAGTTGGTTCAATGGTTGGTTGATTGGTTGGTTGGTTGGTTGGTTGGTTGGTTGGTTGATTGGTTGGTTGGTTGGTTGGTTGGTTGGTTGGCCGGTTGATTGGTTGGTTGGTTGGTTGGTTGGCCGGTTGGTTGGCCGGCCTGCACAGGCCCTGTGCATAGAAAGACCTCCCAGCTTGAAATGAAAACAGACAGTAACAGGATCCTGCTTCACTTGCATATAGTCAGCGTATTGGTCTAACCTTTTAAATAGCAGAGAAATGAGCTGAAAACATTGTCTCTGAAAGAGGAAGGCTGCTGCATGCAGGTTGTCTTTCTTGCTCTGTCTGGGATGGTTTCCTAAAGTTCCTGTGTCACACAGCCACAGTGGCCCTCCTGTCTCCACAGCCCTGGTAAAATTACTTAATCTACCCCCACACATCTCTCTGTCAGAACCCAGAGAGAGACAGAGAGAAAAGATGACGCTGCGTCCTGCCACAAGCAGAGAACTCTGCGTCCTTTTGGAAGGGTTCCGGCCTCGGCCCCTTACTTCTGTTCTCTCTCAATACTTACTCAGCACATGAAGCCAGGCGCGCAGCTCCAGGCCGGCTGCTGCATGTGGAGGATCTGTGGGTGCTTCTCTGTTACAGTGAGAGGACTCAGTCACAGCTGACCTTGTGCCAGGGCTCAGTGTGGGCTCAGGGGTCAAAGCTTTGTAAACACACAGATGAAGCAGGGCCTGTCTAGATGAAGTCCATAGTGTAGACCCATCCCACACATGTGTTTAAACATGAACACTCTATCATAAGTACCAGACCTTGTGCATTTACCACTCCTCTGGAATCAATATGAATTTCTGTTTTTCTTTTTCCATGTAGTTCTTGGACAATTCTAATTGAATTGTCTTCGTGCTCTTCCTTCTCATGTGATTGGTAGGACTGAGAGCACATTTATTACACTTGCCAGTGTGTGATTGGCTGATGATATTCTGCATTTTGTCAGACAATTCCACGGCTGAACAATAAAAGCTCAATAGACCAAAAGTAGTGGTGTCACTGTCACACTGTCAGCTGACTGAGGCCCCTGAACAAAACCAACAATCATGTTATCAGTGACAACAATGTGGAAAAAAAAACACACTTCCTGCATTTGGCACTCAGATTCAAGGCCCATTATATATTTACCATATATATAGTACAGTATGTAGTGGTACCTGTGTGTCCTGACCATCACATCATGTAGCATGCTACTGTATAGGACAGCAACACTACGGCTTGTTGTACATTTGCAATGCACTAGACCTAAATATTACAAGCATCTGCACAAGACCTCTTACCTGGTGTCACACTAGCATTTGATGAAGGATACTGATATCCAGCATTCATATGAATTGTTTTAGAAAATGCTACATTGTTGTGATGCTTTAATTGCTTTGGCCATAAAAACTTAACTCTTCCAATAGGTGTCACAGTCAGTATCTTTACCAGTGTGTACTGTCACAGCCACAGGATGAACTTCCACATGCAGTACACACACTGTTTATCTCCCTGTGAAAACACAGCTCTGTCACTGTTTTTAATATTACATTTAATGTATTTTATGAAATTACTGTGGGTGTTTTTTTCTTTTGTGCTTCATTCAATATACTGACTATTTTGTTTTGTTTGTCCTCACCCATTATGTCTGTTCTTTCTTTCTTACTTTTCTTTTTACAGTACTTCATTGTAAATCAAAATATATGTTTTGAACACTTGTTCATAGCCTCTTGCAGGCCCATGATGTCGATAAGATGAGAGCTTGGGCCATAGAAATATATTTCAGAAAGGATGTTAATGCATCAAAATAACTGTTTAATGGATAGTCTTATCTGTCTGATGCTAATGCTACTTCCATGCTACCACCAGTGCTACCACCCCTGCTTCATTGATTTATTACAATCACAGTATAAAAATTAAAGCTGAGACCAAAGCTCAGAATAAAATATGACACATTGTCTTAAACAGTGATCATACATATCTTTTAGTAGTGGAGTCTCACACACTCTCTAAACTTTTGAAATTAAATCTATGTAAAGCTCATGAGTGCCTCTAGCTGAGTGTTTTGCATGAAGGGAAGAAAACCCTGACCTGTAAACAGAGGAGGAGGTAGTCAATGTAGTCAATGTTAATGGTGTATGTTTGATCTTAGCACCACATTTAAATATAAACTACACACAGTACCAGATCATTTGATTTCACATTTATAACCAGCTCCATCTCAAACAGCTACTACTCCAGTGATGCATCAGTGCTAATAATCTAATAATATAAGGCTTGTGACATGAAATAGCTGCAGCTGGATGTAAATCACTGTGGCTGCTGTGTGGTTGGTTTACTACCTGTTACTACACTTTGATAGTGAAACATGAGCATGAGTTAGCATGCACAACATGAAGCAGTGGAAAGTCACATGTAGTACTAGATTTTCACCCATGTTTGAGGTCTGACACTGATCACTTCACACACTGATCTGCCTTCACCTCCTCTGTGTCTGTAGTGAGATATTTGTACATGACATAAGTGTCCGAATAGTCCTCGCCCTTCCAGCCAATGAAATGCTAGCATGCCCAGCAGAATCACTGAATGACTTCACTCTAAACTTAGCACAAACACGTTCTCTTAAATACTGGTAGGGACGTGTCCCTGCTGTCCATTTGCACGCCTACACCCATGGTACATGGTCATGCTGACAAAGATATCAAATATCATGTAGTGACGCTGGCACCATTATGACTCTGTGATCAGCCGAGTGTGAATGTGAAGTTCTGCTCAGGCCTCAGGTGTTCTTTGGATAAACCTTTGATAGGGGTTTGACAGTATTACACTTTCTCTCAGTCGCTTTGAGGCAGTTTGATCAGAAACGTCAGCCTCACTACTCCTAATGCAGTTCTCAGATCAGTTCGTATTTTCCTCACACACACCAGCATTTCTGATTGTATCCATCATATTCAAACGTTTCGCTAAAAACAAATTTTCATTGTGTTGAAATCAGTGTGTACCTTCATCAGACAGAATAACAGACCTCTCACTCTCTGATGCAGTCCTACGATGCATCAGTGTTTTCAATCATTCTTTATATAGATATAAAAGAGCAAGGCCAGTCTATCATACACATACACATACACATACACATACACATACACATTCACATACACATACACATGCACATTCACATACACATACACATACACATACACATTCACATTCACTCCATGTGAATTTACTCTACGATAATTGATGTCCTCTTCAAAGTTTGATTTGTACTGTTTTATGTGTCTACCCTCTAAAAAGTGTTCATTTTGCTTTCATTAGTTTTCCAATCATAGTTTATTCTTTAGATTCACAGATAGACTTCTTTACAACTGTGCTCACACATTTTCGTAACCAGTATACACTATACACACAAATCAAAAATGAATGTACTGCAAATCCACTGCAAAGTGAAACACTGCACTGAAGCTTTCACACAATAAATACATACAACACAAATCACCAAAATCAGTCAATCAGATATTTGTTTCAAATGCCAAACACTTTTTAAACCTAGATCTGAATCTGCAGCTCTTGTGTCTTCTATAGCCTCACATATTTCCACAGTGTTGTACAGAGCTGTGACAGTACACAGATGAGATGTTGCGAGGGGCTGATGTGCAATAATAAAAACAGAATGTGGTTATCTTTCCAAAATGCTACATTGTATCTCTTGTACACTTTTGTGTCTGAATTTGCTTTATATTTTGTGCAGTTCTCTGTTTTCTAGAGTCAGTCAGGTCTGTATCAAACATCCAAACATCTGGTGTCTGAGTCTTGAAGCCCTGGTGAAAGGGTTTATTCACTGGTGACAATGCTGAAGTGATTGATTGACTTTGCAGGTTTTAATACACATGCACGTGGTTCTGATTCTTTTAGGGGCTTTTAGTGTTTAGAGAAATGTATTAGCAGTTCTGAGAGCTGCATCAAGAGTTGTGAGAATGTTTCTGATGTGAGAACTGCATCAAAGCCACTGAGAAACACTGTAACACCACCCACTAGTTCACTATGCTGCATCAGCATTACGAGAGACCCTGCAGAATTTGGCAATACCATGCTGCCATAATAACATGAATCACGTGTGGTAGCCATTAAAATATCACACTAAGTCAGCCATGACTGTCTGAAAATTTACTTCACAGATGCCCTTTGGATCCAACTGTGCCCAGGGTGTAGCATGGCCCCGCACACCCGCAGCCTTGTTCCTGTTCCACAAACCTTTGATTCTTATTCCTCCTCCTTCCTCTCTTCTTTTACTCTCCTCTCTCCACCCCCTCTCTGATTTCTTCTCCCTCTGCTTCACTCTGTGTGTCAGTAAAGCCAAGAGAGAGCAGAGTGAGAGACCTGCTTTCTGCTGGCTCTGCATTATGAGAGGGAGAGTGAGGCTCAGGAAGGATGGGAGAGAGGGGGGTGGGGGGGCGGGGGTGTGAGAGAGTGAGCACTAGCAGCAGTTAAGCAGTGAGCCTGTGCCAAGAGGAGGAATGCAGCACTGCATTATGAAAGCTGTAGGATATAGGTCCGGCTCTCTGTGAAAGATAAAGGAGAGAAGCAGGGTTTGGAAGATAATATCCATCATGGGCGCAGTTGTTATTACAATACAAGCTGAGTAAATAATGAATACATCAGCCACTGTCATAAATAGCAGAAGAACGTGCTTCTTAAAACATTAAAGAGAAAGAATCCACAACATTATCAGAGGCTTTTAAGTCCTCCTGCTGTAAATGAGCTTTTGTGGACCTGGTGCAAAAAATATCCACAATCCTGCGAGAGAAGGAAAACACCTTTTACACAGCTAAGTCGAGGTTTGGGAGGAGACTGGTAATAATCTATTTCAGGGAAGAGCTTCATTGACACAAAGGAAAAATGCCACCAGCTTTGATCTCACCACATCTCCTCATCCAGATCACGTCATGAACAAAGCCTGAGATTTAGGGGAGGGAAGGGGAGCAGAGGAGCACAGGCAAAGGACAGAGTGGGGCTTTATTGGACTTACCATGCAGGATTTTTGGGTCAGCCCGAGGCCAAAACTTTGCTCCATCCACCTGCCTCTCTGCAGGCAGGGGACTCTGAGCGTTGGCAGTGAGCTGTGTCGTCCCAGGCTATTATAGGGACAGCACTGAATTTAGACACTTGTTTTTCTGAACACATCTGAAATAATGCATAAACACAAGATTCACAGTGTAGAACAGGGTCATATGTCCATGTATCTGTGAGGAGATCTGTAGGTGTGCATGTAGTCTACCCTCTATGTGCCAAGTCTGTTTGATAAACACAAGCCACTCAAGGTCACCAGCTGTCTGAAAATGGATTCATAATGAATAAATGTGATTTTACAAATAAAAATCTAACCTAATTTGTGCTTAAAAAATGGCAGTGGACAGTTCTGTGCTGTGGTTGTGCAGGTTTCTGAGGCAACAATTATCTCAGAGCAGAAGAACATCCCTGAAGCAAGAGCTGACTTTAAAGGAGTGGAGAGGAGAAAACACAGCCAGCAAATGACCATCGAGCACACAGTGATTAAAGAGGAGAGGATCAGCTGATGCACCTTAAACTGATGGAACAATTTTGATTGTCACTGTTTTATAACAGTCAGTTTCTCTCACTGTCACCAGGAGGGTCAGGAGCTGATCCAGGAGAAGCCGGAGCTACGCCCGGTCGTTCAGCAGAAGCTGGAGGAGATCCGAGAGTGCTGGTCCGACCTGGAGACCACAACCAAGGCCAAAGCCCGCCAGCTCTTTGAGAACAACAAGCCCGAGCCGGCAGTCAAGAGCTACTCAGACCTTGACAACCAGCTCTCCCACCTGGAGCAGCAACCCCCTCAGCTGGAGCAAGCACACCACCTGCCCACCTTCAATGAGCAGCTCCAGAAATTCCAGGCAAGTCTCCAGGGTCACTCCTAGAGGACCATTTTATCATTTGAAATGCTTGTTGAGTTACCACCACTGATTGGTCACCATCTGACCTCTACACATCCTTGGCCTCCTTCACACGGTCAGCTGTTTGCCTTGAACTCTTATTTATCACAATGTTATTGTACATACTGAGATCTCTGTTTTAAATTGTTTTCATTATATATGGTGTGGTATTTTTTAAAATGATTTGTAGTTCTCTCCTAGCTGTTGTTTTATGATACATTCATTATACATACTGTATATGCATGGGACTGTTAGCAAAATGAAACATCTGCCTGGGTCCTGCCTGCACAAATTTGTCCCATATACTCACACATCTGGACAGATTCCAGGAGTTATCCTCCAGTGTTGACTGAGAAGATGTAGTGTGTCCTGTATGTGCATTAGAACTGGTCTAGATATGTGTATACAGCATATACACAGTATATGGGCCAGATTTGGACTGTAGAACCAGGGGCATACTGAGCCACAAGAATATGATCAATTTGCCCAAGTAAGGACCAGATCTATTTTGCTATTCATCAGTGGAAAAAGATTTTTGAAAGCAAATAGTCATGAATCTTGAGGGGAAAACTGGGTCATAATAAAAAAGAATGGCTCTTTGTTTTAATGTTTTTTGCAAACTCAGTGTGATTTCTGTGATTGTAGAAGTTACGGTGACTAGTTATCATTTTCAGCCGCTATTATATTTTTCCCTGGGCTTCAGCAGTGATGCTACTGATGACATCATTTATCAGAATAACTCCAAAAATATATATATAAAAAATATCTCATTACCAATAAGGAATTTTTAAAGCACTCGAGTTGACTTGAGTATGTATTCAAGTCAACAATTTTCTGCTTCTTTGACTCCGCCCTCTGACATTTATCTTAGCCAATGAGAGTTCTCCCTCTGCAGCACATGATAAGTAAATGTTTATTCCTGATCAGCAGTGATGAAGCTAATGTTTTTGACTAACTGTACAGTTCAGCTCATTGTGGTTTATATAATTTTACCAGCTCTGACATGTGTCCATGGAGGTTGCTGTTGTGGCATGTTCTTAAACACAAGGTTCAGTGGCATTAAAAAAAATGCATCCTAGCTTTTTTTTTTTTTTTTTTGCTTGAAGTGAGGCAGCCCGTTACATAACCCTGAAATGTTCTGATAGGAAAAAGCTGATATATGCCTTTGTCCATGCCTGTAACACGACCTTCCCCTTCCCCTCCACGTAGGCTATGGAGTCTCAGATTGGGGACTTTTACAAGGATGTGGGAGAGCTGGGGAGCTTGCAGGGGGTCTGTCTACCCCAGCGAGGATTGATGGCAGGTGACAGGGAAGGCGGTGAGCAGTCAGGCATGGTAGAGACACGCATCGTCCGCCTCATTGAGCCCCTTAAGGAGAGACGCCGCATCCTGCTGGCTTCCAAAGAGATGCACCAAGTTGCCCAGGACCTGGAGGATGAGATAGTGAGTGACCCTGCTCTTCCCTTTCATGTATTTTCTCTTCCATGTACACAGTTTCTAATAGAATATGTATTGTAAGAATGAGTGATTTGGCTCTTCACATGGCCTCCATGTTTCAATACTGACGGACCTGACTTTGGTTATTTGATAGCTGTGGATTCAGGAGAGGCTTCCTGTGGCCTCCTGTAAGGATTATGGGAATAACCTCCAGAGTGTGCAGCAGCATGTTAAAAAGAACCAGGTAAGTGTCGGAGATAACGTTTGGTCATGGCCAGCTGAAGCGTGACCTGACCTTGGGGTCTGAGAACTCAGTTCTGATTGGTCCTTCAGACTCTCCAGAGGGAGCTGACGGGGCGGCGGGCTCGTGTCGAGGAGGTCCTGGACCGGGCGGGGATTATTGCATCGCTGAGGACTCCCGAGGTGGAGTTTGTACGTGAGGGGGCGGGCCATGTGCGTCAGCTGTGGGAGGTTTTGCAGCTGGAGACAGAGAGGAGGTCTGTGATGTTGGACGCCACCCTGCAGTCTCAGCAGTACTACAGCGAGGCAGCTAAAGTTGAGTCGTGGCTGTCAGGTCAGAAGCTCCACCTGGCCAGTGAGGAGAAAGGCACGGTATGGACAGAGCTGGTGTCTGATGACATGAAACCTCAGCAAACACCTCTCACATCACATCCTGACTTTATACTGATGCGTTTCAGGATGAGTCGAGCACTCTGCAGCTTCTGAAGGCACATCTGGCTCTGGAGCAAACAGTGGAGACATACGCAGAGACGGTTGGCATGTTGTCCCAGCAATGCCAGCGTCTACTGGAGCTGGGGCACCCAGAAAGGTACAGCATGAGCCACACCCACACACGCACCTTTCCAAGCAATACAATGTCTCAATTCTACATTTCCTATCTACTGTGTAAAACATGATTTGTCCATTATGACCTTGCTGGTTGTTGTTACAATTTTACCAGTGAGAACATCACCAAGCAGCAGTCCCACATAGACCGACTGTATGTGTCACTGAAAGACATGGTGGAGCACAGGAAGACAAAGCTGGAGCAGCAGTACTGGCTCTACCAGCTCAACAAGGAGGTGGAGGAGTTAGAGAAGTGGATCACGGAGCGTGAGGTCGTGGCCAGTTCCACTGAGCTGGGCCAAGACCTGGAGGATGTCACGGTCAGTCCCTACACACTCCTTTAGCTGCTGCCCCACTCTCACCACAGGACAGAGGCTTTAAACCCTCAAGATTAGAGTAAAATTATTGAAATTATTGATCTTACTTTTATTTTTCATTTTAAAAAAGTTGATCATTTGCACAGAAAGTACGAGGTGCAAAAAGGCAATGAGATGTGTTTGTTTCAGCAGTGTCTAAATATGTCACCACCTTACAATGATTTACCACACAACTACACTGTAAAAGTACAGACAAGCTGAGGTTTCCACAAAAAATTGCTGTATTTCAAAACCTTTTTAATAAAAGAGAATGTACTTCATTATTAGGATTATTTTAAATATAATATCTGGTGGTTTTTAAAGGAAATGACTCTCTGAGGGTGAATGCTTCTGCCACTTGGCTAACATGGCTCCTTGTTTCCCACACCCTCATCTCTTAGTTCCTCCCAGTGTGAGGAAGACACGTAGGGATGACTGCATTTGTGCCATTGTAGTATATTCTTCTTGTATATACTAATGGGGTCATGCCTGTTGTATTTCTATTGAAATGCACACACATGCATACACAACACACAGTCTGTAAATGTGCACGAGGAAACACTGAGGATCTCTCTGTATCCCAGGAGTGCAGCTACATGTGACACAGTGGTGACCTGGTCAGTTCATAGTGACAGTGTTCACCAGACAGCTAACCAGACACAACCAACAACAGCAACAACACAGTGGTTTATATACTGTTCCAACCGTGTAGTAGACATGTGAATAATCCCCTGAGCATGGTACATGGACGATTCAGGATAGCTGTCATGTTGATATGGAAACCAAGACCAAGCAGGTATAGTTATTTTAGTTATTTTATGTTCTCTCATGGCAGTAATTTTGCCTGATCTACACAGGAGAGGTAACCCAAGCAAATATTTGGGGCTCCAGATGGCCTTTCATATATGTGTCATGTTTTTGCAATTATTGAAATAAAGAAATGAATGTGAGGGGTAAAAATGAGGATACAGATTCAGACGGAGGAACAGAGGCAGGGAGTGGTGAGGAAGCAGATGATGAAGATGGGGAGACAAAGGGTCATAGTTTAGTAAAATAACATTCTGATTAATGACATATGTGTCTTGTAATTATGATGAAAACAAAGTCTAAATCTGAGATAGAAGAAAATATTGTACTGTCCCTGTATCTTCTGATAGTCTGCATATGAGGCATTCAGGGGACATTGGTAAGTTGTAGCATCTGCCTATAGTCGGCAAATTGAATGGGCTTTGATGGGCCCCAGACACAGCACAGAGAAGCAAGGATGAAATATAATGATGGAAATCTCCCATCATCTGAAATAATATTAAAGGTGGTATTTGCTTCTAGCCATTGAATCAGATGAGTTCATGTTGTTGTGTCCAGTCCCTGTAGTGTTGTGTAGTTTATGTGTTTCAGGTGCTGGAGGAGAGGTTCACCAAGTTTGCCTCAGAAACCAACAACATTGGCCAGCAGCGCATGGAGCAGGTGAACAAGATGGTCAACGAGATGATTGACTGCGGTCACTCAGATGCTGCCACCATCGCCGAGTGGAAGGATGGACTGAACGAGTCCTGGGCCGACCTCCTGGAGCTCATGGAGACCCGCAGACAGATGCTGGCGGCGTCACACCAGCTGCACAAGTTCTTCACCGACTGCAAAGAGGTACAGTCGTGATAACTATCCGTGTCTGACTCAGGTGTGGTTGTGTTCTTCATCACTGTTTCAGAGGTAGACTGTCTGGCTGTGATATGCAGCTTCTATTTTTAAAGCTCTCATCATGAGGATGTTGTCCTGTCTTGTAGGTCTTGGCTCAGATCGCAGGGAAAATGAAGCAGCTGCCAGAGGTGAGGGCGTGCCAAGCCAACATCACCAATCCAGCCACCCTGCAGAGACTCATGCACTCCTTTGAGCATGCCCTTCAACTGCTAGTCGCACAGGTAAGTGATGTGGCGTCTCTCTAAACCCATTAGTCACACAGTGAACTTACTGACTGCATTTGGAATCTCACAAAACTTACTTCTGACAGAACAGAAAACTGTACAACTGGGCCTGACCCAGTCCCTCAGGTTGTGTGTTTGAAAGAGCTTGTTCCTTCTTACCAACAGCCACTATCAGCTTAGTCTAACCCTTCCACCACTGAGTGGTGATAAAGCCACCATCTCCCTTCATCTTGTGTGGGTGTAGGTGAGGCAGCTGCAGGAGAACGCTGCCCAGCTAAGGACCATCTATGCTGGTGAGAAGGCAGAGGGCATCATGGTCAAAGAGCAGGAAGTGATGGAGGCGTGGAGGGAGCTGCTGAGCTCTTGTGAGGCCAGTCGCATCCAGGTCACCTCAGTAACCGACAAGGTGCAGTTCTTCTCTGTGGTGCGTGAGAACCTGATGTGGATGGAAGGCATTATGGGCCAGATAGGATGGGATGAGCCCAGGTAAGAATCTCCCAGCTATTTTTTCTTTGGGCACTGGTGGGCTTTCAACATAACATGTCAGAATTACTCCCCAGGTTGAAGTCATTGTTGTGGTGCAGAGTGTAAACTGATATTTGTGGAACATTTTAGACTCTGCAGGTGTAGGGGGGCCTTAAAACTGTTCATTACTTAAACTAATCTGGACAACCTGATCCTTCCTTCCCCAGGGATTTGATGGCTTTGGAGGGGATGATGAAACAACATCAAGAGCTGAAAGCCAAAATCGACGGCCGCAGCAAGACCATACAGCAGTGTGCAGATCTCGGCAAGATCCTGATAGCTGCAGGCAACCCTGCGTCCGAGGAGGTCAGGTTGAAGAGCTATATAACACAGTCTATCAAATAAAACATGTACCTCACTAAGATGCAGTGGTTGTGACTGTGATGTGTCTGTCACCACAGATAAAGGAGAAACTGGACAGTCTTCTGACTAAGCAGAAGGACCTTGTTGAAAAATGGGACAAACACCAGGAGAGGCTACAGCACAGTGAGTAACTGACTAGATGTCTGCATTTTAACACAACACAATGTAAAAGTTAAATGGACTCAAACACTTCTTCCCCTTCATCCTGTTATGTGCAGTTAATGTATCATGAATCATGCATGAATCGTATTGCTCTTGTTGTTACACACTCTCTCTGAACATGAACGCAGTGATAAGATAAACATCCAGGCTGCCATCTAACACATGAAACATCAACATAATATACATACAAGCATGTACACAGCTGCTTCTATTGGCGTGTGCATTAAAATGCTGTTGGTCTGCTGTCACCTCCAGAACAGGAAAAGTTCCAGTTTGCCCAGGAGACGGTGAAGGCTGAAGCCTGGCTGAAAGCCAAGGAGCCGCTGATCACCTCCAGGGAGCCAGAGGGAGGAGCGGCCCAGGCCCAAACTGATGAGGCTGAGCAGCTCATCCTCCGCCACGAGGCCTTCCGCAAGGCTGCTGTAACCTGGAAAGAGCGTTTCAGCTCCCTCCGCCAGCTCTCTGCAGTAAGTCTGACTGTAGATAAATGTTTAATCAGTTTGCTGGAGTCACAGTTTAACGCTGCTACAGAAAAAAAAGTGACCTTGGCGTGTTGTGTTTGCTTAGTAGTTATGGGTGAGTGGGCTTAAATCTGTCTCATGACATGTGCTGCATGTGGCATATCGCTGCACTGCTTCTGCTTTACATGCAGCGTTGTTTAGAAGCCAGTAAAACAAAAAGTCCTGATAACTCATTAAACCTTGGTTTTATTGGATCCACTCGCCTTTGATTTCTGTTTGTGTCGTGCTATTATTTATTTAAACTCTTTCTTTTAGGCTGAGAAGAAAAAAGAGGAGGAGAAGAAGACAACCCCACTCTCCAGTCGAAGGATGTTCCCATTATCTTGTCTGACTCCGAACGTTCCCTCAACCAGTGCTACCTCATCTTTCTTGAGGCAAACAATACAGGCGCATGTAGAGCCCAAACCCCTACAGACCAGTCTGGATCTAGGTGCCACCCCTGCAACCCAGAGATTGGCCTCAACACTATCAAGCTACAACCCAGTTTTAAACGGATCAGGCTACCACGGACTGGAGCAGCAGTGCAGTTCGAAGTTGGTGACCTCGTACCTTGGAATGAACCACCAGGCAGCTGGAGGGGGGAGTGACTCTGGTTTCTCAGCACTGACCTCCCAGAGCGCTGGAGTAGACACTTCTACTTACCTTGGGATAAACCATCAAACTGTTGGCAGTGCAGAAAGCTCTGGGTACTTTGGACTGACCACTGGGTGTGCGAGTGGCATGCAGAACCATTACACCAGTGGCAGATTAGGAAGTTCTGGTAACCTAGCTCAACAGCCAAGCAGTGGTGGTATGGGAAGCCCTGGCTTTCTCCCTCAACAGAATATGGGCAGCTCTGGATATTTGGCCCAACCACAAAATATTGGAAGTCCTGGATATCTGGGACAACAGCCTAATTTAGGGAGTTCAGGATATTTGGCACAGCAGCCTAATATGGGGAGTTCTGGATACTTAGCGCAGAATTATCAGAGCAGTGGGGGATTAGGTAGCTCAGGCTTTCTGGCACAAAATCACTACAGCAGTGGAAGTCTGGGCAGTTCTGGTTACCTAGCTCAGAGTGGTGGCATCATGGACCCTAAAATGGCATATGCGTGGCAGCACCTTAAAGCTGACTTCATGCAGCCCAGGATCAACCACATCCACAAGGCTGTGAACCCCCTTCTAGAAGCCAGCAGAGTGCAGCGGGAACAGTACGGGGACATCCCAATGGCAGATATGATGGGACCAGAGTCCGGACTGGAGCTCCTCCATGGCCGCCTCCAGAGGGACCCCCGTGGCAGCCGCTCTGACCCTCAAATGGATCATCTGAGGCGAGAGAGGGAGTACAAGCTGGGCAGGCAGACCTCCAGCGAGCAGGAGATCCAGGCCAGGCTGAACGAGCTGCCGATGATTGTGCGACAGGAGCGCTACCGGAGGCGTTTGGAAAGGCAATCATCCAGTGAGCAGGAGGGCAGTGGCAAGCAGAGGCTGCAGAGACAAGACTCAAGTGACCAGGAGGGCTCCGTCAAGGAGGGCTCTGACAAACGCTCAGGGTATGTGACTGTGGAATTCAATGATCTTCACACTTAATGCCCAGTCAGCACTGTCTAGTCTCATCCTAATGATTTTCCTAAGGATGCATAATTATTGTGTTTGGGTGACTCATGATTGTTGTCATTGCAGGGAGAAGAGATCCACCATGGCAGAGATTGTAGAACAGGTCCAGGAGAGAGAGGCAGCACATGTGAGTTACATCCATGGAGTCTGGTATGTTTCATGTTTTCTGTGTCTTTGTCACATTCTTGTTTCACTGTGCTGTCTCAGGCACGGGGAGAGCCTTACCGGCCTCCCAGCAGCCTCTCAGCACCAGTGACTCGTTTTGATGGACGTCCTCGTGCCCGGGACCGTCCGAAACCAAGGAGGAGGCCCCGCCCTAAAGAGCCTGAGGAGACACGACGATCTCGCTCGGCCCCAGCAACTGGAGCCCCAACAACACCCCAGCCGCCTTCACACACTGCCCAAAACGAAGGCTTCCTCTATCGCAAGAAGGCCACCAGCTCTGACCTAGAGGCTCAGCAGAGGAGCCCCAACAGGTACAGCCATCACTGGCAAATCACACAGTGGACGCAGCTTATCTTACAGTTGACTGTTGCAACTGAGCATGGGGCTCTGACAAAAGCAGTACTCAGCATCTGAAGAGTTTGGAGGGTGGCATCTCTTTTAAAAATTTTTACAAGATCAAGTAGGCCTATGTGAGAGCCAAGATATAAGGAATGGGGTGAAGTTAGCAACTACACAGTCAACTAACAGTGGGCAAGGAGCACATTATGAGCTACATGCAGTAGTTTGTGGAATTATGATAAATTAATAAAGTGTGCATTGCAACATTTACCTCTAGAAGTCAAATCTGGATGCTGCAAACGTTAGCATCTTTCCTTCCTCCTTGGATTATGGGATGTTACCACTCAGTGTAGTGTTATATGTTAAGTAGATTCAGGCTCAGTCTTCTAGCACAGTATTGTGTATACAGATACCAAGAGCATGTTACACTCTCTTGAACATCATGTGTTGTGCTGTTCAGAGGCTAAAAGCAGGTGTTTACGAGCCCTTAAACAGAATGCGTGCACTGTTAAAACACACGGGCAAAATCAATGATGGAATTAATGACAATAAATTAGTAACAACAGCAACCACAAAGCTAGGGTTCTGAGTAGGACATTTCATAATGGTAAACACCACTGACCAACATTAGCCACATTAGCAACATTAGCATGTAAGCAGAGGTACCATGTAAACAAATGAAACTGTGCTTGGACAATTTAGTGACAACACCACCCAGGATTTATGCATTTATATTAGATATTATGAAGACAGAACCAGTCAGTGGTTTAGATTACATTTGCAATGGCTTTCACCATTTCTCCTCCGTGATCTGAGATTATGTAGGTACTCAGTACATTTCATGTAAATTTGTAAACTCTGCCATGGTTATGTTCACTGTTGCACCTTTACAATGAATGTGTCATGTACTTATGTAAGACATGAGAGATAAGAATTATTTAAAGACGCTTCAGTTGTTTTAAAAGAAAAATCCTTCAACTTCCACTTATTGTGTGCCTTTAATTTTACAGTAAGTCCTGGGTGAATGTATACTGTGTGCTGAAAGAGGGAATGCTGACCTTCTACAAGGATGCCAGGAATCACACCACCACATACAATGGAGAGCCTTCTGTTGACCTAAGTAACTGCTCGTTTGATCCTTCACTGGGATACAAGAAGAAGAAAAATGTTTTCATTCTCAAGTAAGAACTATTTGTTGTACATAAGTAAATACTAATTTTCTAAGCATAATGTTTCTTTACAATTAAAACTGAGAAGTTAGAATCTACAGCAGATTTAAGAGAGAAACATAATGAAGAGAAAATTCAACAAATGCCATATTAGACTCATCATTATAAAGGACTGTGGATTAATTGTCCTTGTTGATTCTCTTTGCAACAGAGTAAATGATGGGAACAACTTTGTATTCCACGCAAAAGATGAGGTAAGATGACTTAAATTTAACAGAGCCACCCTCTTAGCATCACAAAAGACCTCTGCACCATCCACACCTCTAACAACACTGGTGTTGCTAGGAGCATCATGTTGCTAGTCTATCACCGACATACAGAGACAAACAACCTATGAGTGATTTAGATTTTAACCACATGTGCATGTCTGGACTGTGGCAGGAGGCAGGCACAGGTAGAACATTCAAGCTCCACACAGAATCAAGGGGAATGAACCCAGAAACTCTTGACATTGTTGACTGGACTCCTGTGCCACCGTAAGAGTAAACACAGTAAACAGTATGTAGACCATGTTGATCATTTTTACTTTTACTTCCCATTCCATTACCTTCACCTTTACAGTGTGTTTGTAATGTCTGCTGGGTGCACTGTGCAAGGAGATCTTTTCTCCCTGAGTATCACAAGGGAAAACATCAGATGTGATGTCGACAAAAATATCTGTTCAGACTGACAGGATGTCCATGAACATATAGTGTTACATAGACGGCTGTGAGGAGGAACAAAGGTTTTTGTTTAGTTTTTTTCTAAACAAGGACATACAATTGTGTCAGTCCTAATGTCATTTGTGACACGGTGAAGAGGCCTCTTTACATCTTGACCAATTTGATGATAACAAAAAAACTTCTCATTTTGGTGACACAAAAACTAGGTTTTTAAACACGAATGAAATGTTTGGATGACTCATGACCTTTTTGCAAACATGCAATAGAGTTTTGATGAACCGTCACATTGTTGTGACAATTGCACTTGAGCGAATGTTAAAACTCTTTAGAAAAATGAGCCAAAACAATTGATAAAAACCATGAGAGATGATCACCAGTCACTACCTGCCAGACTTCAAACCCATTACTGGGGACTGTGAGCAGCAACATCACGATTTCATGTTACCTAGAATAAAGTCATAGATTCTAACAATACATAATGTCATAATGTGTTTCGTTTTAATGGGATGGACAATTTGATGTACATATAATTATCTAGTCTTATATGGTGTGGTATCGCCCTTCATCCAGTATATTTTTGTATTCTAACATATTCTCGATCTAAATCTGACGCTACAATATAATTAACACTGTGAGTTTTGAATTTAAAAGCCTGTGAACCTCTTGTGGAACTGGGTGAGGGGACAGGGAGTAACTGTAGCCAATCAAATATCCACAAACTCTGAATGTTGTACGTTTGTTGTTTAGTTATCAGTTTAATAAAATTTTGAGGCAGCAGACCGTTTGGTGGGGTAGTCAGGACATTTGGTGGGCTGTTGCCCCCCCCCATGTCCAAGCCCCAAGGCAGGCCTGTTTTAAATCCAGGACTGGTCTGACATGTTGGTTTGGATAGTCTATAAAAAAGAAAACCAAGACAGGGAGAATATACACCAAATGAAATGAAATATAAATGAAAAATGTATATATGGCTCAGGTCTATTAAATCCCAAAGCACGATATGAAGAAGATGCATGAGAGAAAGTTGAGTCCTCATATCAGCTGTGCATCTCTTGCCCCTCTCTGTAGGAGGACCTGAAGGCCTGGACTTCAAATATCACCACCAGTATAACTGAGCACGAGGCCATGGCCAAGTGGGACAAGCCCGGCACCTCCTCCATGGACCCCGACTGCTCGGAGAGGAAGGAGAAATCAGAGGGGGACGCAGACGCCAGGTCAGAGAGGTCTGAGCCGGTGGAAGGCGAGGAGAGGTCTGAGAAGGAGAGGTCAGAGAAAGGGGATGCCTCTGAGAAGTTAGACACATCCGAAATTGCAGACAAGATGGAGGGCGGGGCGGGGGGTTCCAGCACGTCTGGAAAAAGCAAATGAGGAGCCCCCCTCCCCTTTGTGTTTTAATGCTACTCACTGACAAAAGGCATAGGAAGCGGTGGGTGGGAGGGATGGATGAAGAGCATGTGCAGCTAGGTTTGCAGTTCCTCAGTCACAGAGCTGGAACACACTGAGGCCACAGTCCTTGGACTGACTACTGTAACTGTGACAGACTAATCTCTCAGCCCCTCCCCTTCACCCAGGCAATACATCAGTGCTTGCATCGTGCCACCTGCTGGTAGATAGGAGGTTGGCCCAGACAGACAGACAAGACCGACAGACAGACACAGACAGACAGACAGACAGACAGACAGACAGATAGACAGACCGACTTCAGCAAGTGGTCCCAGGAATTAGTCACTGTCATGTCCCATTGATGATCGTTTAATCTCTTGGATTCACAGCATCCTTCTGTATGTATCTTTGACTGATAATGTAATGCTCTGTCGATCTAGACAAACCCAAGAAGTGGTGAATGAAATGTTTCACAATATTAAAAAAAAAAAAAAAGGAAAAATGTTTTTTGAAGCAATATACTTTTTTATTTCTTCTCTTTGTTTGAGAGAGAAAAAACTTCCACGTCAGCTTACTCCAGGCAGTCGTGCACTTTAGACACTTGGCACATCTGTATACTTATCATGACAACACATTGTTTTCTGTTATTATTATTATGATTTGTCCACAATGATCCATGACAAGAGAAGAGCCCTCCATCATATTCCATATTCTGATCCATCGACCCGAGGTGTGTTGTTCAAAGTGGCAATGCTCAATAACACTAAGCCTGTGTGACACAATGCCTTTGTATACATGACAAAAACCAGAACATTGCATGAGATAGTCTGTTAGTGCACCTATTAAAACTTGCCTTTATTTTTTGTGTTCTTGAAATAAGTTGGGCAGAACTGGAATTGCAATAATTCAGCGTTCGAGGGGGGAGGGGTGGGTGGTTACAGGGCCACATCTCAAAAGTGTGACAGTAGGGTTGTCTTCTATCACAGTAAGCATGACAATAAAGGGAGGGAGGGGTGGGGTTGGGGGGGGGGGGGGGGGGGGGTCATACTTGTACCAGAGTATTGACTACTCTTTGATCTGTATCATAAATCAAGATGCCAAAAGGCCCCTCCACTGTTTGTACTGTACCACTGCAGTTTCTTTTCCTCTGAATGTACTGATCTCAGCCGTGAAATGTTCAATCACCACCGAGCCTGTGGTGCCCGAAATTGTAAAACCCTGAAGCAGTTCAGCGAGAGCTCCGTCTCTCTGTACCCTGTGTCTTTCATTTGACGTTTAAACCAATTGGGATCTCTCTACCAAATGCAAAGGTAAATGTAAAACTGACGAGTCCAGTCGAGAATTGTATATATCTATCTTTGTATGTATGTATACCAATAAATCCTGTGCTCTAATAAAACAATACTCTGAACTGAAATGGGTAAAATTAAAACATTTCTATTAATCCACAAATTAAAAAAACATCATTCAAATATATTAATGTTTATGACATTTAAATGAAAAATATGCAAATTAGGTGTCACTATTAACTATCATAGTGTATATAGGTACACCCGTATCCAGTTGTATTAAACACCTTTTACCAGGGAAGAGCAGCAGGACATACTGCAGGTATGCTTGTTGTATTTTTATATGCCTATATTTATTCATATCAGATTCAGGAGTTGCCCCGCAGCCCCAATAAGAACTTGTAATAATAGCTGATTGAGTAGTTGGTGTGTCTGTGAGAGGTGTGCTAAATCTAAATTTATGTATTACCAACGAGAAAAAAAAAATCTGCTCGCTTACGCAGTTCACGCACACGTTCCTCTGGATAATTGAGACATAGATCACAGAGATGAACGGGCATCCATCCACATTTTGTTTGTAACATATGTTGGTTATTTATTTACCTTTTTTTTTTTACATGTATAGGTACAGTTAAGCTTCCCCTAGTGTCTGTAACATGTGGTCATTCTGATGCTGTACCTTCTTATATGACAGGAAGAGGAGGGAACAGGCAGCTGAAGCTTCCTTCACATCTGGCTGTTATGGTGTTTTTTTTTTTTCATTCTATCAGACTCCGCAAATATGTTTTTTTTTTTTTTTTATAAACTTAGTCTTCCTTTCTATTAAGTCACCAAAAGCATAACTCAGACGGAGCAGAGTTTTAAGAGCTCGGTAACAGTGTGACTGTCTGCAGCCTGCACAGAGAACATGAGCTGTGTTATGATGTAAATGTTACTTCCATTGGGTTCATTTCATGGTTTGTCTTGACACACATGCCGTTTCTTGCAGTTTGCTGAATGAGTGGTAGAAGAAGAGAAATGAGTTAAGGTTTCATCTGACAGAAGGCCTGTCTTTGCAATACATATTTTTATCACTGAAATAGGAGCTATAGTATTTTTATGTGGCTGTAATTGTTCTAACTCATTGCTCATGACAGATATTTAGCCTGCATCACAATGTGTGTTTTAAGTGTTTGCTTCTCATCACTTTTCTGAAACACAGAGGATTTTTTTCCCACTATGTTATTACAGTAACAGTCAAAGTTAAATAGGCAGCATAAACCATGACTGAAGAAAAAAAAATATATTGTGCAAATTCTGTTTCCTTCATTGATGGTCTTAAAGTGTGTATGTCTGTTACTTTACATTACAACCTGCTGCTATGACATTAAATAAACCTCCAACCCTGCTGATGCAAACGTGACGTGGAATTGATGTAGACACACACATGCTGGTCTCTCTCTCTCTCTCTCACACACACACACACAAACACACACGCACACACACTTTATTCATCACATTGATTTCAGCGACACATACTCGTAGTGTGGTTCTCCACTCAGTTGCTCATTGCTGCAACTGTCTTAAGTATCATGACTGTGTAGGTTGAAGACTTCAGCTGAATGGACACATTATCATGATGAGGTAGCAGCAGCACTGATTAGCATTGACTGCATTCACTCTGTTCTAAGGCCTCGGTGCTTCCAACCTCATGGAACAAAGTCTGGGGGTCAGACAGTGCAGATATACATATACTCAGACACTGACAGCTGACATTCAGCTGAAACACCAGAGTGTTTGTGCCATCATGGACATAGAGCTGAACTAGCCTTTATACCGCAGGACTGAATCACTGGTGGAACTGAACTGAAGGGCTGGTGTTTTCCAAACTGTGTCCATGTCAAAGGGTTTATCCAAATGCTTCAGATCCATCCCACTTGCTTCTGTACATACAGTAACTGGTACGACACAACATTTTTGCGCTGTATTTATGGCATTTCTTATTGCAACCAATGAAAACACTGGATCTCATCCAGGCTACGTATGTGCAGATTCCAATAAAAAATGTGAGTGGACATGTGAATAATTTATGTGAGTAAAAATAAAGGTACATGAAACTTTTGTTATGCACTAAGGTACAGTCCCATGCACAGTGTAAAACAGTAGTGGTGACGCAGGGTCTATTCTATAATTTAAAAAAAAGGAAAAAAAAACATACATACATGTATACAGTATTGCACAAATTCTGCACAACTTGATGTATGTTTTAAGAATGTACATTTTAATCATGATTTGTTTATTGAATTGAATAACATCTGCCAATATCTGTCTGTGGAAATATGAAATATGGTATTGTCTCATAAAATCTCTTCATCCCTTAATTTTGCCATTTGTCTTTTTTCCCCATCTAAAGCACAAGTTAATGATTGGACACTTTATAATGTGACAGTGAGACTCAAGCGAAATGTCCTGTGGGTGCTCTTAACAAGCTTTACATGAGTTTAACTGTCTGATTGGTAGGTATTTGTAACATGCTGTATCCTTGAGCAGCTTTTAGATAAACCATGTGTTCTATGGTTTTGTCCAGCCATTGAAAAGAACAGAGGAGCACAAAGTACTCATGTAATCCTCTGCAGCAGATCTGAGATCTTTACAGTTCCTGTTCACTTCTCAAATGAGAAAAGTATTTTTCAAAACATTGAGCTCAAATCTCTCAATAGTTAGTTTGTCATCCAAAACAGGTCAGAATCTCTCAATCCGTTAGTTTTAGTTCAAGTGTGTGAAAGAGAAAGTACAATTTTCTATAAAGCTGCACGAAAATCACTTGTGTATGGCTCATTGATCAAAACCAATCAGTTGATTCTCAATAATATTGTCCTGAAAGACCTGTCAGGTGACATCACAGTCACTATTGTTATGGAGCATGATCACACTTCATCACTTTAGTGCTACATAGCCTAGTCTTGCCTGACACATGTTTTCTCATTGTGTTTGACTTGGCTTTTTTACACTGGTGTACTTTTGTGTCAATCCTAAAGTCATTTGTGAATATCATGGTGAAAAAGCATCTTTACATTTAGAACAGAACAACTTTTCATTTTGGTGGCATCAGCCAATGAACTGACACAAAAACTGTAGGTATTGAATGAAATGTTCTGGATGACCTGTGACCTTTCACAAACATGCATTAGGCTAGAGTCATGAAATTGTTGTGACAAATGCACTTGAGATAAAGTTAAGACTGTTTTGAAAAATGAGCCAGAACAAGTGAGAAAAACTGTGAAAAAAAGAATAAAAAATGCGAACGCCGATCTTTAAGACAAACACATATTATTATGTCCTATCAAAGCATTAAAAGTGCCTGATGCTGCAGGATGTGAGGACAAACAGTAGATGATATTTTGCCCCCCTGATGATTCACCTGTTTCTTTATCAGAAAAAAAAGTCAAAGCACTCTGAAAAAACCTAATTACATGTTTGTCATTCATCAGATGAATCCTCTAATGTGACCAGCAGCTTCTCTGCAATGACGGGATTATGTGTGAATGGCGGTCTTGCCTCAGACTGACTAACAGAGCAGATGAATGTGAATGTCATGGTGCTTGTCCTCCATGTGGCTGCTCTGCAGGTGAACCTGCAGCAAGAGCAGAGTTCATCTGGCAGCCTTCATACCTCAGACACCATGTGCTGTGATATATGAGACAGTATGATGACGCAGAGGAAAGATGGTGGATGCTGCCTGAGGTTGAGGCAGCAAGCTCCACGTGTATACAGGCTCTTTAACCCTTTTATGCTCCCTTCTTTTTCCACTCAGTTTGCATATATGTGTTTCACTTCTCTGCACTGAACAGCTCACCTCCTCTGACTTGTTTCAAAGGCTCTGCATCAAAACAGTGAAATGACCCAGCTAATTCTGGAGCATCATCTCACCAATTATATATGATCGTATTGTTTGAGCTGTCAGGAGGGGATCCTGAATAAGATCATCACACTTCCCCCACATTGTCATTTTGTCTCCCTGGTTTATTTTTCTGTACCTGCTTCATGGGCGTGCACATTCAGCAGGAGGGAGGAGTGTGGAACTAAGAAGCATTGCACATGTTTAGTTGACAGACTTGAGGTCTTGAAGATACAAATATAAAACCTAAAAACATGATACATCACTACAGATGCATATGGTATTCATTCAGTTATTTGTACATGACAGCATATGTATTAAAATGAGTTGGGGAATCATTGAGGCAGCATATGTACAGGCCCCAGTGTATACCACTGTGGACATGTATCATGGAAAGCAGCACAATAACATCTCATGTTGATCCTACTGGTCCTCAGTCCTTGTGTGACCCAATAATCATCCTGGTTCTCCATCCTAAAGGTAGTCCCAAAGCCTCCTATTCAAGCTCCAAGGATCTATTAGAACGTTTATCAAAATGGGCTGAAGGCTGCAGCCAAAACCACATCACATCACCTGAGCGTTAGATGGGATTTGCTTGTTAGATTCAACTTCAAATTAAAGACAGTGGATCTCAGTCTGATTAATAAAACAACCCAAAACAACTGTCTTCAGTCATTAGAATCTTGGCCCTATCATGGTGAATATTCTGAGTCTGACTCTTTTAGAAATGACCATAATTGGATACAATCATTTTGACAGTTTGATGTGAGAGATATTTACCCTATGTAAATACTCCTCTCCTCTCCTCTCGCACATTTTGAACTGCCATTATTTGTTGCACTTTGTAGTCTGGCCTTGGTGTCTCGCACTCTCTCTGTATTTCCACAGATCTCTTCAGAGCTCCATCCCCCTGCACCAACCAACCCAACCGCCGCCTCCATCACCTCCTTTCTCCTGCTGTTAAACCGGTCTGCACTCCCTGCTCACGACCCTGTCTGCCGTCCAGTAGTCCCATTAAGCTGGCCTTCTCTCCCTGCCCACCAGGAGCTTCCTTCATCATTTTTCGTTAACTGACTGATTCCATTTCCATGTTTTCCATATTCCATGTTGTAAATTGTTTTCTTGTCTGTATACAACATCTATTGCACGTCTGCCCGTCCTGGGTGAGGGATCCCCCCTCTGTTGCTCACTCTGAGGTTTCTTCTCTGCTTTTTTTCTTGGGAGTTTTTCCTCAGTCGATGTGAAGGTCAAGGGCAGAGGATGTTGTCATAATGCTGTGTAAAGCCCTTTGAGACAAACTGTTTGTAAAAACGGGCTATACAAATAAAATTGCTCAAAACCCAGATCATGAATATTTAGACATAATCGCAACCTGGATTATCAAATAATGAATTATCAAACCAAATAGCAACAAATTTGCTTAATTTATGAACTTGATTCATTAATTAAAACTGATGCTTGTTCATCAGTTCAATTACCCTACGTTTATAAAGTACTGATTACTATATGACAGTCTGAATGTACAATACAATACAATACAATACAAACCAAAGTAGCCTAAAAGTGTTGACGTGTGTGACAGCCAGCTGATTTGCCTGCCATACAGCTTTTTATATACAGTGTATAGATGCCAAACCCACGTCATCAGAAACAGACGCCGCTTTAGATGATGGTCGAAATAAAAAGACGTCTGACCTGACGTCCTCTGCTCACGTCTGTGGTGGTGTTGGTGGTGATAGGTGGGGGTACGGGGATGAGGTAAAGAGAGAGGTGGAGGACTGGGACTGGGAGGACTCAGGTGTCTCG
This sequence comes from Caranx ignobilis, assembly GCA_021432705.1. Taxonomy (NCBI): domain Eukaryota; kingdom Metazoa; phylum Chordata; class Actinopteri; order Carangiformes; family Carangidae; genus Caranx; species Caranx ignobilis. Next base: position 2,960,987 of record MU269980.1, read on the forward strand.
AGGCTGTCTCTTGACTGTTTGAACGCCCCACGCTGTCACGTCACCCCGTGTTTTCCGAGCCAGGGGCGGGGCTTCGGTCACGCACGCAGCTACGGAAGCGTCAGTGCTCTCCCAGCTACGAGCTAACTTCCTGAAAATGGCCAGCTGGGGAAAGGTAGCAGCGGCGGCGGCGAGGACCTTGCTGAGGCTCCCCCGCGCTCTGAGGAGTCCGGCTCTGCGCCGCTCTGTGGGGCCCGCTCTGGTGGGCTCTGCCGCTGGAGCCGGTGCTTTCTGTTTGTATAACTACACCACAGACAGCAGGAGTCTGCCCTTCGCCGTTCACGCAGAGGAGCAGAAGGTAAGTGTGAAGCGTCGACGCAGACGTACAGGTGAGACGCCTGTACGTGTCGTCTGTCCGTCAATCCTCACAGACAGCAGCGCGTTACTAAACTCACCGCAATACCTGCTGAGTAAAGACGGAAAACTCAACAGTCATGTAATGTCAACAATAACGCGCCCTTGCGGTCACTCCCGGACACGCCAGTGTTTACAGTGATGTCTCTGCTCCCAGTCCCCGGCCCAGGAGGCTCCAGCTCCTCAGATGTCCGCCAGAAAGATCCGTTTCATCAAGTTCGCCTCCATGGTGTACGAACAGGAGGCCTACATGACCCCCAGAGACTTCCTGTACTCCGTCATGCTGGAGAACGTGGACCGTAAGATGCTCTGACCTGTGGCACCTCCATACACTCTGTCTGTTCACAGTGTAACAACAGTGCAGATAGTCACTCCTGCGAATCTGCTGGGGAAGGTTCAGAGTTAGGTTGATGGGCAAATGGAAAAAGGGGAGAAAAGACTGTGTTGGTAGGTGAAGTGTTAGGGCTGAGAGACGAGTGGTAATATAAAAACAGAAAAACACTTCATTCATCCCATGAGGGAAAGTCGGCTGCCCAGCAGCTATAAAACACACGTCTGACACATGATGTCAACAGTGTTGTTGTGAAAAATGTTACACCTGGATCATTCAACTGATATAATGTGATAAAACTACATATATAAGATGTTTGCTGTTATCATTATTTTATTAGTTCATCATTGTAACTGAATGCATACATCAATACATTTTACTTACTGCAATTAATATTGTATAGATCTGTGATGAGAACACTAAGACAGACTGTTAGTCAGTTATCAGTCATCAGTTAGATACTGCTGCTTCCAGTGACAACATCATGTAAATAGACCTCAGATGCATCATGACAGGGTCTTCCTCTTCCTTGAGTAGAAGTATCTGCTGTGCTGCACTGATGCTGCTGTGTTGAACCCTGCACATATTCATAAAACCAAGACTCACACTAACTCTCATGCTTTTTAAATTATTTCAGCCTTTTGTTGTTTTTCCTTTTCTCCTCTCGTGCAGGAAAGTTGCAGAAGAAGACTCTAACGACAGAGGTATGTTTACATGTTCCTTGATAAGAGAGTTTCTCAAGTTGCACAGTGAAAACACAAGTATTAGTTTGAGTTTGTGGTGCTTTTGTCTGTTTCTGCAGGAAGTTAATGCAATGCTGACCACTGCTTCTAAAGCCCGGGCTGGTAATGATCTGTTCAGAACCTTAGGAGACAAAGGTGAGTTATTGATCTATGATCAGATTGAACAGACAGGGGGCTCAGATCCGAAGACAAAAGCCAGATCAAAGACAAACCAGACAAATTTACTGATGAGGCTTGTTTTATAGCCTTTTATAGCCAACTTGCTTTTATTTTGAAATGCCTAGCATAAATGCGCTTCCTCCTGTCACATGTGATGTGTTTTGTTATCATTGTTATAACATGTTTGTACATTAATGTAATCATTGTTCTTAATAAGCTGCTGTTTGGAGTCATCTTCATGTAATAACAAGAACACAGTGAGTGCACCGTGGGGGGGGGAGGGGGGGGGGGGGACATAATTGCCCACCCCAGGTGTAAGATCTGTATAAAATGCTTCTGATGAATGTCTAGACAGGACAAAACATTATGATGATCAATGAATTGTTCAGCTGAACTGTTAAGTAACAACAGTGTGCAAGACATTCTCTCAAGACTTTGCCCCCAACTGTGTGAAGATATGTGTTTGTGTTAATGTCAGAGAACATCTGTGTGATCCTTACATGATGAAGTTAGAGAATGTCTCTGTGTCTTCCAGGTTTGATATCCTACACAGAGTACCTGTTCCTGCTGACCATCCTGACCAGTAAGTCACTTAAACATGCCCAAACCTTGCATGAGCTGCCGGGCTCTGTGAGGCCGTCCCCAGCTCTCAGCAACAGTGTGCTGAATGGGTCTGCATGTGCTGCATTATCTTCACTGTGTTCAGGAAGAGGTCAGATAACGATCGATGCTTTGCTTTGCAGAGCCTCACACGGGATTTCATATAGCTTTTCAAATGCTTGATATTGATGGCAACGAGCAAGTGGACAAGAAGGAGTTCCTCAAGGTAAGACCTCTAACATGTCACAACAACAGAGCAGATTACAACACAGATAATGGTCATATTGTACAGTGAGAGCTGTATGCAGTTTGCTCCCATTGCTATGTGTTGCACTTAAATGTCAAATTATCACCACTTTTAATGCTGCCTCAAGCTCTGACGCTGCCAGAGTTGTAAGTATGAAGCCGTGGAGCCATGTGAAGGTGAGGGCGAGCTGCACAGCCACCTGCTCCACTCTGTTGTATATCTGTCATGTGTTTGCAGCCTGAGTCAGCTCCTCAGTTCAGTCCGTCTTCTTCCAGTCAGACTGTTGTGAAGAGAAGACATGTTTTGTCTAGATCAGGCCTGGACTTGTAGCCTGCATGTTGGCATGTTATGCACCTTGTATTGTATCCCAGTGTTGTGACTTGGTGCGCGGGCCTAGAGCGAGCGCATGGGTTCATTTATCTGCTGTGTGTGACCTACATGGAGGTTGTGTCTCTGATGCGATCAGTGACACACTCCTGTTTATTCAGAGTAAAAGCCAGTGTATGAAATAACATTTTGTTGTCTCTGGTTTAAAGTTAACTAAAGTTTTTTTTTTCTTTTGCTGCTGAAGCTGAAGAAAATCATCGGAAAAAGTAAAAAGAGAGTTCTTAAAGAGAGCACTGAGGTGGGTATTCACACTCTCCTAAAGGACAGGCTATCACTAATGAATTTCACTCTAGGGATCAATAACGTATTTCTTATTTCCTATTTCCTAATACAGTATTATAAGTTCTTCAGGTGCATCTTGACTGGTAACAATGTGCTCCATGATGTTCACAGAAACCAATAGTGGAAGGGGAAGGTGTGAACACATCACTACAGGCCTACTTCTTTGGAAAGAAAGGACAGAACAAGCTGAAGTATAAGGAGTTCCACAGGTAAGAAGAAACCACATCACACACAGATGGATATATGCTGTATGTGTACACCCTTAGAATCACCAGCCACTATGAGCAATGAGAAACAGCTGATCACAGTGAATACTTACCAGGATGTCTTAGGCTGGGGACACACCACACGATTTTCACAGTCGTTACCGATTTAGAGAAGACTTGAGTACACACCAACCGACTGGTTTCAGCAGGTTTTTCTATGACGACTGGGGATCACAGACTTAACGACTGTGTCAGATGAAGGATCACAGACTACATGATTTGTCAAACCAACTGAAACCACCTGAACGCACCAAACTCTGGGGGGAGTGAGGGTCTACCCCGGGATTCCACTGGATGTGGAATACTGCCAGCATACAGCGGCTAACCACCTGCTAACTGCCTGATAATGGAAGTGATTCCACCCATGAACGCTGTTGCTAGGCAACCATGTCAACACATTCTACAAAGTGTAAACAAACATGGATGACATACGGCTCGCTGCTGCTGCTGTTTGCGCAGCTATCTGCTGGGAGAAATCCATTGAAAAAGAAAAACTGGAGTGGATCAGGTTGTTGAGGAGTCGACACTGAGTTCAGACACGATTTCATTTGTCCCACCTCCTCTTTTTCATTGGCTGTGGGTGATCTGTTTGCCGTTGGGTCAGTAACCAGTACAGACTACCCGACTGCATCCAGACTCGGCTCCAAAAATTCATACGTTTGAATTGCTGCGACTGAAGTCGGGCAGCGTCTGTTCACACTCTTGCAGATTTGAGTCTGTACTCCATCACACACCAACAGATTTCTGCGCCAACTGGCCATGCCCAATGTACCTAATTAGTGCCAACTGGTGCAGACTAGGCCTGACTGTGAATTGTGGGTAAAATCGGGCAAAAAAATCGTGTAGTGTCCCCACGATTTTTGCAACATTGTTGCAGAGGTTCAGTAGATCATTTGTCCCACTGCCATCAGACTGTCCAACACCTCAGCCAGAGGAAGTGGCTGATGTGTTGAATTTCCCTAAGGGTATAAATGAAGTACCTACTGATCTGCCCACTGATATAATACATGGTAGGATGCTTTCACTTTTTAATTGCCTCCAACAACTTCAGACTTGATTGCAAAGAATGGGTTTAATGTGTATATATAAATTGTGTATATTTGTTGTGTTTTCTTGTGTGTGTTGTGTTGTCCTGTAGGTTATCTCTCACAAACCTCCGCAGGACTCTAATAAATCACATGTGTCCGTCAGGTTCATGGAGGACCTGCAGGCTGAGGTCCAGGAGATGGAGTTCCTGCAGTTTTCCAAAGGTATGGACACCATGCGAAGAGAAGACTTTGCAGAGTGGCTGCTACACTACACCAACGAAGAAGACAACGAAATGTACTGGGAGAACATGAGGAAGAAGATCCCTGCTGGTCAGGTACAGAGACTCCTCTGCTGCTTGCTGCTGCTCCTTTGAATACATCATGTTTTGTCACATAGTTAAACCTGACTGTTATTGTGTGGCAGAGCATCACGTTTGATGAGTTCAGAGCCTTCTGCCTGTTCACCAACAACCTGGAGGACTTTGCCTTCTCAATGAGCATGGTCACTGAAGCAAACCGTCCTGTTGGAATGGGTAACACCTCTCTTCTAGTCAGGATGCTCTGTTCTTACCTCCATATACAGTACATGACCTTTTTCCCTTCTCTGACTGCAGCCCAGTTCAAGCGAGCAGTGAGGATCGCCACCGGCCACGACCTGTCTGAAAACGTGCTGGACACTGTGTTCAAACTCTTCGACATGGACGGGGACAACTGTCTGAGCCATAAGGAATTCATCAGTGTGATGCATGACAGAGTGCTCCGAGGGCTGAAGGTGCGTTTTATGCCTCAGAGCTGCAGGAATGTTGTTTGTGCTTCACCTGTCGATCCATCCACACCCCCTCGTTCTCGTGGAGTAACATCATAACCATGCTCCTCTGTGCCCTAGTGTCTCCTTTGACTGTCCCACTCTGTCCAGGTGACTGATGCTGTTGTCTCCTCAGGTGCAGCCTCAGAACGGCTTCTCTGGCTTCTGGAAGTGTGTGAAGCAGGAGACACTGAAGGGAGCTCAGGAGGCCCTGGGAGACAGCGGGACTCCCATCTGAACCAGGAGACATCTGGCTTGTTCAAGTTGTGTGAACAAGAGTAGCAAAGAAACCACAAGAAAAAAAAAGAACTAAGGATTTACACCACTGTCTTGTGTATGATTATGTATTTACAATGTTGTCTGACAAGTTTACTGTGGGGCTGGTTGTGGTGTTGTGATGATGTAACAATTTCCACATAATGCATGCAATGTTCACAATGGCTGACTTTTGACTTAATATTGCACTTTACTCACTCCAGTGCCCACCAGTTGTGTTAATCAGCTGGTTAATTGTGGTTAAAAATGCTGTTCGTTTGGTTCTTGTCACATTTATATCGGCAAGGACATTTATAGTGCCTGGTGTGGGAATTGTGCCTTTTTTCAAAATATATATCAAATAAATATTTTATAAAGGAGTAGCATGTTTCGATGTTGAATGGACTCAAATGACTACAGCTGTAAGTATTTTGCAATTTATTGTAGAATTGACCTGTTCAGATCACATGAGTATGTGGGTTAACCATTGAAGATTGTGGTGCTAATTATCTTACCATACATACAAGTCAAAAAGTAAATAGACAAAACAAGCTTACCTCTGTGATAGATGAACAAATTAGTGAGTGATGCCAAGGTTATCAGTGAATACAGCATACACAGCTACAATACAATAAAATTACATTGCGCATGAAGCCATCTTTGGTCTTCTTATCACTATAAACAAATACATATAAATTTGTATTGTATCAAAAATAGAAATTACATAGCCATATTGAAAGTAAATTCACATTTTTGACATACAATATAAGGAGAATACCTAAGAGACCTATTGTTGGATTACATTGTTTTTCAATCCTTGGCTTTAAGGACCCAATGGTTTTGCCACATTTTGAACATTCATCTGTTTTTCAGAAAATTGCATGATTCTGTTTAAACCATCTATCAATCGCCATTACCCATCTGTATAGGACAGTATACAACATATATAACAAAAAATCACAAATGAAAGACAAAAAAGATTGTCGTTCTTAAAACAAGCATGTGCTTTCATTCCTGGGCTTTGAGTCGAGGCCTCACGAGAGAGAAAGAGAGAGAAAGAGAGAGAGAGAGAGAGGAACCTGTGGTAGGGACTCGACATTCGGTCGTGATGCTGCAGTTCAGTCTGAACAGGTGAGCCAAGCCCGGACACAAGGACATGTCCCTCCTCTCATGACTGAGTCTCGATGTGTCTCTAGTTAATGGTGTGTGTGTAGTTGTCCTCGTGGAGTCCAGAGTTGTTCTGTTCTCAGAGGCACAAATGATGAACTGCAGCCAAAGAGGACTTCTGCTTGAGATTATAGGGAAGTGCTTTCAAAGTGTTTGATCCACTGTGGAAAGAGAAGAAAAGGACGTGTTAATATCAGGGAACATTTCAAACAAGCAGCTGGGCCTTCACGTCCAGCCTTCATTCCAGATATTTATCCTTTAGGCTAAATCCTGACTCAACTGCCTGTCAATCATTTCCTGAATCTTCTAATTCAAATCACACTTTTGTGAAAGTGTCAGAACAATCTGTGCCTCAAGTGGAACAGGGACCCTCTTTTTGGATTGTGGAGTATGTGCTCTTCCATTAAATCTGACAGCTTGATTATTGATTTCTCAGCCACTTGTTTCCTTCTAATCTAATGGTTGGTCCCTGAATGTGAAAAATGTTCATGTTGCCTGCAGTCCAAAGTTACTCTGTTTAATACTGTCAGCTGGAAACCAGCAAACACTCAACATATCATCCATTAACCCTTATTAATTATTGGTACAAGTTCACACCTTCAGTGACATTGTTGGGCCAAAAGTCTAAAACTTCTGTTTACCATTTTCTAGGAAAAGCTGCAGCATCAGTTTAGCTCTAATCCTGATGCTCCATGTGTTTCCACAGCTCATTAAAATTGTGTCCGTGTTAAAATGCACTGTTAACGCAGGGTGGGATGGAAACCATAAAATGACCTCAACGTAAACGTTGCAGCACAGACACTGTGACAGTGGGCTTCTTCTAACCTGTAACATACAGCAGCCCGTGGCTCTGTGGATTTTGTATAATACACTGATTTGCTGTGGTAAATCAGAGTAAATCAACTTTCAAAACTTTTGAATATTGTTCTGTATAGTTGGATGATATTAACAAGTTGGTAATGTTGATGATTGTGTTTAATGGTGAAGATAACAAGAAGACTAAAATATGACAGGAACAAATCAGCTCCACTTCGTTCTGTTGTGTCATTTCAAGCCAGTCAGATGAAAAAAGGACACCCCATCAACACAACACATCATGCTCCCCATTTAAACTCCTACTGTCTGAAAAATAAATTATTATTATGATAATAATTTTGGATTCTTTTTTGTTTTCTACTTTCTACTTTCTTCCCAAACTTAAATGTGAAAGCTGATGACATCATGGTGACATGCCCACAGCCTTCAGGATAGACACATCTCCTGTATTTACAGGTGAAAACCAGACCAATGTAAGTGCAGCATCGCTCAGTGTCTTACCATTCACCACAACAGGATGGAGACGTCAAGGGTCGCTCTCCTTCTTTACCGTCACATCTCCATCTCCAGCCAGGATTGTTGAGATCTCTCCCTGCATGAAGGCCCAAGGCACGGTGGATCCAGCCAGGGGACACCGCTCTCCGCTGGGGCAGTACACCTCGCCTCCTTGACCTTGGCTGCGGATGAATCCTCGGGTACAGGGGAAGCAGAACTTGTGGTGTGGGACAGAGGGACACTGGACAAAATGAGTGTCCTCCAGGCGCTCTCTGCAGAGGGTACAGCAGAGCAGGGTGCCCTGGGCGCTGCTCGAGGACTCCCCGGCGTTGGCGTTGCTGCTTGGCCCCACTGCGCTCAAACCCTGCCCAATGGATACCTGGGAGACTGAGGTGGAGGCAGTGGAGGGGCTGCTGCTGGTGGGACGCCCGGCTGAGGAGGAGTGGGCTGTGGACATGCTGGGGCTATCTCGAGCCATCTGGTTGGAGCTCAGACTGTCCGCAACTCCCATTAGTGCTGAGATGGGTGAGGGCTGGCTGTGTAAACGGGGTGGCCCATCTTGAGGGGTGGCCATGCCAGGTAGAGGCTCCATGCCTGAGTAGGCACCTCGGGGCCAGGGCTCTCTTGCTGGGTGATCAGGCCTACCTTCGCTCTCTCCATTCTCAGAGCCAGGAGAAGCCTTGCGGCGTCGGGTTGCGCTCTTTGCTGACATGGGCCGTCCTCCAGCCGCCATGGGCAACACTGCATCCGGCTGTGGCAGAACCTCTGGAATTGGGGGCTCTTTGAACATACGCACACCATCATTCAAGAGCTCAGACAGCCCACGCCAATCTCCCGTGCCCTGCCGCTTCTCATACTCCACATATCGCAGACCAGAGTTCACTGCTTTGCCTGCATCTTTAGCGGAGTCACGGAACATCTGCCTGACCAGGTCTGGGACCCCTGAGAAGATCATCCCAGACCCAGCAGGATACTCCACAAACACTTTGAGCTCAAACTCTGGAGTTGAGCTGGCATCAAAGGCCAGAACTCGACCCATCAGGTTATGGTCTTTTCTGAAGCGCACGTTGAAGGGGACACAGCTGCTGAGAGCCACAAGGACATCCCGGACTGCTTTGGGACGGTTCGGCCAGCCTTCAACCCTGCTGCGAGAAATCTCATTCAGTTCGGTCATCACTTCGTTGTTCCTCCACACAGCAGGATCTATGCCCACCAGAGTAGAGGTGCTGGGTCCCACACCCAGAGACACAGCCTGTCTTCTGCCAGCATCCCCCATTATGGGGCCAGCTGAAACTGCAATAGGTGTGGCCCCAGCCCTGGAGCCAGATAATGGGGTTAAAAGCCCATGAGGGGCTGCTACTAACCCCTGAGCTATCAAGGCATGGGGTATGGTGCCATGAAGACCTGGAACTGTCCCAGCTATAGCACGGCGGGTATTGGGGCTCTGTCGGCTGCCCTCTGACAAGGCCACATCTTCAGCTCTGTGCAGGCCATTGGGGAGGCGAGAAGACACCCCATACTCACCCCTCCCCCTGTCTATACGCTCTCCGTGTTGCCGCCCTGCTTCCATGGACCCAGACGAGCTGGGTTTGCCCTGCTGCGGACCGGGGGACCTGCCGTCTAAAACTCCATGCGTGCTTTTCAGTTGCCTGGCTGTTTCAATGAGCAGCTCTATTCGGTCTGCTCCGTCGTAGTTGACGCATCCCCGGCACACTGCCTCGCTGAACTCCCACAGCATGGCCCAGGGCATCTTGGGCAGATCACAGAGGTAGCACCATTGCCGTCTGGAAGAAGACTGCGAGGCGGAGGACATGTTGTTTACAGGCCCTCGACCAAACTTTCTTCGGAGGCCTACACGCTACGGTCTACGTTTCTCAACGATTCTTCAGTTCTCGGACACAACTCGACACATGCCGCGGATTTAACGACGGAAATTAAACGGAAACTAATATCACAATGCGGTTATTGGCGACAGCATTTAAAAGTTAGCGATGTCTTCTTTCTCGATTTGTTCGCGTCGGTCTGTGTGGAAGGAAGTAAAATGTTTCAAGACACCGGAAACACCTACGCGACCGGGAACATGGGGATTGTAGTTTTTGTCACAGAGAGACACAGACGGACGGTTAGAGGGATTTTTCAGTCCTGTTTTAACGGCACTTATTACAAGGAGGTAAACGAAAAATATAGATATACGTAGCACACCTTGAAATAAATATGTAGCAATCCTGAACGTTGCCTCAACGTTGACTCTGGACACTTTACCGTAACACAACACGCCTGGTGCTGTGCTCAGGCTTCGCCACTAAGAAACGTGACTTTTAAAAACCATTATTTGCTTCTAGATACCATGTGAACATTACAGCCCAGAGTCAAGTTAAATATCAAATATCAATGAAACTCTCAGACTGTCTATAAAGACAAAGTATAGATTAGTGAACCAGAACTACAAGCTCGTGTGTGTAATACAAAAGAATTAAAATTAGCAACTAATAAAATGGTTTATTGGAGCCATCACTCATTTTTAATCACTACAGCACTCCTCAATACAAACCATAAAACTCAGAGCAATGCAGGTCTGAATATGATATTTATGATCCATTGTGTGGATGTGCCTTCTGTGTGATCCAGGTATGAGGTATAAATCATTTGAAGGCTTTATTATGTGGAAAATGAAACTTTTAATTCATTTATTTATATTTATATGACCCATTCATACCCCCTCCCTAATTGACAGACCCGAGGTCTCCCTGTCATGAAGAAATTAAGGTATACAACACACACCATCACTGAGGATGTCCACACTCATTAAAGCAGATGTCATATAATGGTTACTGCTCACTTTATTTAAAAACCAAAAACAGAGATTCACATTTAATGTTTTTTTTATGGTCGTGAGGAATTATTCAAATCTAATGTTGTGAACATATAAAATGAACAACTGATTGAAAAAAAACACGAGAGAAGTAAATAAATCATACAAAACTATAGTTTAAGTAAAATGTTCTCAACCACATTAATCCTAGTTAATACTGCTTGAACGTTTAATGGAACATGGCAAAAGAACTGCAGTATACTATGTAAAGACAGAAAACATTACAAATAAGTTGAGGGGAAAATGTTTAGTTGGCATGGTGTGTGGTTGAGAAACACAGCTTCAGTGTGTACGGGTAAGGCCCACCTGTGGGAAATAAGAAAACATCTTAAGGATAAAGCAATTATGAAGAGTACACAGAATGAACCACTAAGGTGATCAGTAGAGTACTTACTAGGATTTTTCATCTGGTAATGGTTCATCATAGCTAGAGCCTCCATGGCATCATTGATAGATTCCCACTCCAGAAGTCCAGATGAACTCCGCTCACCTTTGATCCCACACAAGACCACTGATTAGATTCACATACTCATACTGTGTTACAGCATTGAACTAAATCAGGTTCTAGTTTAGGTTCTGAGGCCTGCACCATGAAGCAGGTTTTAAGGTCAGCAAGGTAACTTTGGGTTTAACTCAAAGTCTAGTTTTTCAGTCCTATGAAGGAGGCTCACTTGTAGCTGGAGTACATCACCATGGTAACATACACTGAACGCCTAACCTGCTCCAAAGCAGATTAACTAAAGAGAATCAGATCAAAACCTGTCAACAGCCAAACTACTGACCAATCACTGGATCACTGGAAAAACACTATCACTATGAGAACAAAAACTTCACGATTACATGATAATTAGTAATAATCAGTGCATTTATATCAGTGGGGTTGTTTTGCTGTTCCAGACCTTGCATATGTTCACTCCATTTTAAAACAGAGCTACATGGAGAGTTTATCACGGTAAATACATGTATCACATCTATTATAGCCTGTTTTTAGAATCAAGCTCTAGAATGATGATCCTGACATTGATCAAGATTTCTGCAATTATTGAAATAGAAACTGATGTTAACTTAAGCTTGCACCGTCTGAAACATGTTCACAACAGTCTGTTCATCATAAGAGCATACTCTTATTTACAATATATCACTAGTCTGAATAAAAAAATAACTGAGTTCTGTTTTTCAACTGGATCATGGTACAGACGTTCTGATGAGAAAAACACACACAAATGACATAATTCACTTATTATCACAACTATATATATTTTATATTCTGGTTTGGAATTTTGTATCCTTACACACACCTATTACTTTCTTCACAGATGTTATCAATGAGCACATGCAAGACAAAAATCAAAACACACGCCAGGTTTTAACTCAATACTCACTTTTTCCACTGAAGAGTTTTACACTTGTGGGACTCTTTATTCCAAGTTCATCACAGACCTGGGGGGAGAGACCAGTTTTGGTGAAAACCTGACAAGGTGGTTTGTGAAAACTCTCTCCTTCACAGATAGGAACCCTGGGGGTTTTCATTACCTGGTTGAAGATCTCTGCAGAAATATCAGGCTGTGCATTGAAGAAGTGAAGGACATTGCTGGGGTGCTGGATGCGGTTTTTGGCCGCCTGCTCTGGGGAGGTAAAGCGGTTGTTGCGGGATCCATGGAAGTCTTTGAAGCTGCTGGTGTTGTCCTCTAACTGGTAACACTGTCCTGGCACGATAGCCTGCTGCTTGGACACACTGCAGAGGGAAGACGGCCAGAGGTCATACGTCTGTATATCCAGCATCATCTTTGTTTCATCATCACGTTTTTTTTGTTTGTTTGTTTGTTGCATATTATTAGGAAAATGGAACAAACTGTGGAGCAATGGGAAAATAATGACCTTTAATGATGTTAAAGAGAATTCTAATATATATATATATATATATATATATATGGGTACCACTGTGGCATAAAGATTTAGATGATAAATTTAGAGACACTGCAACATATAGAGGTACAGCATCCAGACTTTACACATTTATTTCTCTTCCCTTCTGTAGTAACATGGACAGTTAAACAACAATGGGAACATGTCAGATGTCAGATTTGTGCTGGCATGGTTGTGGAAAGAACGGATCTTTAATGTATATGTTATGGCATTGCCCAGAAATAGAAAAATTTTGGGAAGGAGTCCAAAACATTTGATGGTTAATTATAAAGTATAATGTATCAGTGTGCCCTGAGGTGTGTTTGTTGGGAGCTAAAACTGACATTGTAAAATATGGTGTAATACAGCAACTTTAAACACCAGCATTCCTCTCTGTGAAAAGGATTATACTCATGAACTGAGTGACTGCCTAAATAAGTTTATTGTGTCAGCAGTCTGTAATCCCTGGTGAAATGTCTTTGTGGTGTGTGTATGTATTGTCCTGGTTATATGTTGTAAAATGTAAATACATTTAAAAATAAAAATGTAATAACCTGTGCTGCTCTTACCAAACGTTGAGTTTCTGTCCAAACAGGAAGTTGTTGTTAAGGTGTGTGATGGCCCTGTCCACAGAGTAACAGTCTCCCATCTCCACCATTGCTGCCCCAGGTTTACTCTTCATGAATTTCACCTGAAGACAAGCATCCAGCTGACTACACAGACAAACAACACTTCACTTCCAACAGCTCTCCAACCTCAGGAGCTGGTTTAATAACTTTAACTTTTTACTCTTTCCCCATTTGAAAGTAAAGCAAGATAAAGCCAGCGACAACAGCAGAGAGTGTTGTTTAGCATCATGTCACTTACCCTCTCTACATTGCCATAAAGGCAGAAGATGTTGAACACTTTGTCAGCATTTATCTTCGAGGGCTCCAGGCCATATACCATAAGAACTGGGGAGTCAGCGTGAGGGCCGTACTCAGGGGGCGGTGGTCCGTATCCAGGGCCGTAGCGCTGGCTACCACGACCACGCCCACCCATCCCTGGCCCCAAGCGGTGGGGTGGAGGGGGGCCGTAGCTGTCATCATTGTAACCATGATAACCTCCTTGAGGGCCACCTTAATGAAAAAAAGAAAGAAAGAAAGAAAAGAAAATATAAGGTAAAGGTAGAATTTTTGAATGCGGTCCATTATTCCTGATGTAGGGACTACTTCCTTTGCTAAGCATTTACCATAATCAGGCGGGTGATCTCCCAGAAGAGCCGGCTGCCGCTGGCGTTTGTTGGGATTTCCATTTGGATCTAAAACAGCAAAATAAAAGTGGCCTATCATACAGTTACATTACAGCAACTACTATGTGCTAAGGGACAAGCCTGTGACTGACATGCAACAGAGGGTAGACATTCTAAGTGTTAAAAAAAAGTCTGCAGGCTCTATTTGCTAATGTCATATGTGACATAATGGAGATTTTTAACAGCGATTTTGAAAGATGGCTGGAAGACCTCCAACATCTGCCATCCTAGTAGAAACACACACACGCACACACACCTTGTGAATTGTTCCAACTGCCTTCACCATCAGCATCTGTACAAGTACACATATACACACGTCAAATCAAGACTGACAATGAATAAATCAAATAAATAAATAAAAAGTATAAATTTGGCAGTGTATTAGCATATCTCTTTATATCTCAGATGACACGAAACAGAAGCATTTAAAAAGAGGACAAAAGACTAAAAGGTCCATCAGTGCTACGACTTAGCACTTGGAATCTGTGCTTGTTTTATCAGAACTATGAGAAATAGTTTATATAAACCAGAATCACAGTTTACATTGTGAAAGAGAAAAAATTAAAGACTAACTGTAGACAGGTTCAAGTCATCAAGACAAAGGTAAGTACTGATGTTGGCTGTAAGATTTTCCACAGTCTACTTTTTGTAGATTGTCTTTTTGAAATTTTGCAGACTGACAATCGGTACACAGTTACTGTGCATACAGCATTTAATGTGCACATTATTAAGCCATTTCCCAATTAATACTTGACTCTGGTTATAAACGATATTAGTAGTATACACTATGAGCCCTGGAAAAAATCAGGCAAGTTTTTTATGATACATTTACTGCACCATCTTATGTTGAACTACATTTGGATGAAGCAGCCCTGAAATAATCAAGGGAACTATGTCATTATTCAACTCACCACAACAACATTACTTTCCTGCAGGTAAATCATTTCCAGAAATAAATGGCCTGTCAAACACATTTTCCCTGTGATGTCATAATTGGCATTCTCATCTGTTAGGTAAAAAACAGAAATACTCTATTTAAAGGTTTAACATGAACCTGCAGAATATCTATGATGTAAATAGGATAAACATGCACACACACTGTACACACCACTGACAGGCTGCATTTACTGTCATGAACAGTCTGATGCATCCACACTGAGAGCTGTAAAGTTTAAATCAGTGGCTGCTTACAATTCACCTTGAATTTCAGGTTTCTAATTTATTGTGTAACGACACAACCCAATAGGTGGGGGAGGTCTGTAAGTACAAGCACCATTTCCATAACCAATTCTTCACAGAATCCTGTTATAATTATAAAATGAATGAAGAGAAACCCCTAAATTTATCCTGGTCCCATTATACTCAAAACAATAAAACAATACCCCCTATGCTCACAGTATGTCACAATAACTGTCTACACTCAGTATGACAGCAACGTGAGAACAGTACAAAAACCAAATTAAAACAAACAGCACCAAAGCCACGCTTCACATCTGTAAAATAAAAGTCTACATTTTAACAGCCTTGAAAAATCCTCATCAGTTACTACAACTACTGCTGATGATGCATACACAGATTGTTAAACACCAATCAGGATGCATTTTACCCAGAAATCACAGGTAAGAATTTTCTGCCACTCACTTTTCTCATTTTTAATTTGCCAAAAGACTGTCATTTGCTGGTGTTACTGTGGGCCTACTAAGACACTGTAGTATTATCATGGAGGTTCACAATAACCTTTAACCATAAAGTCAGATTATTCATTCATTTATCAAGTACTTACAGCACCACACATGGAGCATGGGACACAGTGGGCAGGTAGGGGGCAGTCTTCAGCAAGGATGCTACCCGCCAACCTCTGACTCCAGCCTCAACTCATTCTCCCTCTTCAGTCTTTCTTCTTTTCTTCCTTGCATCCCCACCACCAGAGAGAAAAGTACATCCAGAGGGCTCCATGCTTGGTTTTGACTTGCTTCCAGTTTGTTTTCCAAAGTTGCTTATTAGAAGCTCATTTCCAGCTTACCGTGCTCTGACCACAAAGCAGGACATTTGCACCATTTGAGAGTGGGCTGTCAGTCCACACACACTGAGCCAAACCTGCATCACACGGGAGGCGTTAAAGGCGTCACTATGGGCCAGTGCAAAAAAAAAAAAAAAAAAAAAAAAAGGGAAATGAAATAATGCAGAAACAACACCAAAACAGCACAGAGAGAAGGAGGGAAATGGGAAGGAAGGCACAGGAGAAAAAAATCAGAACACCAGAGTCCATTAATGTAGAAAGCTTTGGGAGAGGATTTGAATCTGTTTGCCTCTGTGCTTATATGCTTGACAGGTGTCTGATGCTTGTGTCTTCGTAGGCCCCCCCGTGGATACTTCTTCTCATGTAAAAATGGTCGTTCTCATGATGCTCACTTATTTGGTTTAATAGCTGTCAGCCACTTGCAAAGTGAAAAGGCATCTAGTGCTTGACAATAAGTCGTCTGGAATATCTGCGTGACGATGTGCTGTCGTGGCGGTGGATGTTCAGCTCGTTGTGTTGTCATGTTGTGTTCAGCACAGGATGGTAGAGAGGAGCAGTATAAGCGTCTTTTTTTGTTTACTGCCCAAGTATATGGTGTCATCTGTTCCCTGGTCGGTCTGAGTGTGTCTGAAAACTCCTCTCTTGCTCCCTGTGGTTGTGTTATGGCAGGCACATCCCAAGGCTTAGGAGGCGTAGCCGCAACAACCATACACAACCTGACTCCCGCCCTCATCATCAATGTGTTGTGTCAAAAGTGGTGGGTCCTCGGGGCTCTGCGGATGTGCTGTACTGGTAAAGAGGTGGGAGTAGATGCTTATCAATCTATCGTCAGTCTGTGGTGGATATGCGAGGTGTCTGTTTGCATGGCCTTGGAGTATTTCTGTCCCTCAAACTGAAATGGTGGCTACTGTCCACCACCAAAAATACAATGGATTCCCGTGTCAGGTGGTGGAGATAGGGATGATGATGGACTTGGAATAAGGAAGTACTGAGTTGAGGTTGTGTTCCGGTGTTTGTTGCCCCACTGTGTCCGATGAATGCCACAGCTGATTTACACTAGTTGTGGCTGTGGGTGCTGTAGATGTAGAAGCCATTGTATCTTTGCAGCATGTGCCTGCTTTGAAGTTGAGGCAAGTCTGTATGGGTTTGCACAGTGAGGACACAAGGAGTACCTCTGGTTCATAAGGCAGCACAAACTAGAATATCAAAACAGCTCTTGAGGAGACAAGATATCAAAACGCCTGCAATGTACATGTTTTTGGACTGGTAGTCTATGAGAGAATAATGACATGTTTTACAGAAATACAAAAGTTCCTCCACACAGCTACGCTAATGTAAAGTCTGTAATGAGGTTTAAAACACCAGCAAATTGTACTGACAACCTGACAGCTGAGTTATTGTAAGTGGCTGATGAAGCTCTGCTCCTGGAGTCTTCAGCAACTTAATGAAATTCCTTTTTTGAACACTGTTCTGCCATTACAGGAAACACATCCAATCATTGAAAGCTAAAAAACACACTTTTTACACAAAGTCAAAATTAATGACTCCACGACAACTGATTTGAAAGCTACAAAGTGCATTTGTATTACACATTATCATTAAAGATCCCATGAAATAATTGCTCCTGAGCCCTGCATCACATTATCACTGAAGAAAATACCAAAACCACATCCTCTCCTTGGTGTTAAGTGTCATGTTTTTAGTATCTCATGATAAACTTTAGGTGTAAAAAGAATCATCAATCCAATGAAAATGTTCAATGAATCACTGAATCACAGTCAATGTTCTTTCTACTCATTATGCTCTTCCAAGGCCCTGCCTTCAAGCACATAATAGCTGGAGTACACATTTCAATTATAAGGAGTCATTTGATGGGACCTTTAACCAGACGTGTGCTTACCAGTCTCTTAAGTCAACTCAGCTGGCTATTACCATGTCTAATTTTAGCTATGCTAAAATCTCCACTATGTTTGAAAGAATGCCAACAGGTGTGATAGCCTCTTGTGTTTGGATCAGAGTGAGCAGAGAGGCTGTGAGACTGTGCAGCTGTGCCATGCTCTACAGGGAAGGTGAGCCTATGTGAAGAATGGTGCGACTGCATATGCTACTGTGATGTGTGCATTGGCCTTTTCACATGCACGAGCCTGTAATTGAGGTTGGCTGCCCTTGAGGTTGTTCCTCATGCCCTTACTTTGTGCCTTTTTTGTGACTGTGTTGGCATCACAGGAATACTGCCTGTGAAACCTAGAAGTATGCAGCATGGTGAGGAAACCATGCATCTGTTATCAAAGGCAATACTCCCAGAGGCAGAGAACCCTAACCATCCCATACAGTGGCATGAGAAGAGAAGAGGAAGAAAATGGGGAGAGGAAGGGTTGGGGGCTTCATGTTACCTTGGCCACTCAGGTTGGGGTTTGTATAGTCCCACGTGTCCTGGTCGTTCTTGAAGACATTAAGGCGTGCTGGCTGTGGGCAGAAGTGGATGAAAAAAATTACAACCAAATTCCTTTAACTAACATGTGATATTTACTCTTCATATACAAATCTTGATTAGATATTATTATACACTCACCTTGGCATATTCGATCTTCAGAGTGCAACAGCCAGAATAGATGTCTGCTCCATTCAGAGAGGCTTTAGCCCTCTGGGCACTTTGGACCGAATCAAATGTGGCAGCAATGAGTTAAAGGGAGGTCTGATTATAACAAGATTTTTGAGGGTAAGTGTAATTAAACATAAGCTTGTTATACAATCAGAGTAGGTCCAGTTAAAACAAGGCAGTTCCTCAAAAGGATATTCAACCATTGCCTGAACACCGTTCTTTCTGAAGATGACAATCCTCTGTACAGGACCACAGTTGTTACAAATAGTATAGAGGACATCCTGTGGAAACATAAGAGCATGTGGTTATTTATACAACAGTGCATATATCTGCACACACAAATGAGGCGTGTGCACAGAAGCACATGTCACATTTCGCATATATAATATATAATACCTTATTCTAAATTCTGTTGGAAATGCTGGCTTTTATTATTGCAATATGAAAAAAATCATTTACATCAAAGTCGGTGGAAACAACTGCGTGGCTGTGAAAAAGTGTCTTAGGTCAAAAATACATTTTACAGCCACAGTTATATAAATGAATAGAACTCTGTATTTGATGTGATGTTGCATTTAAGCATCTTAATTTTGATCTTCTACAATTCAGAATCAACAGTAACCCAGTTTTCAATTATAATGTTGTTAGTTTGTAACGTTATTTCAAGAGGCAGAGCTCAAGCAGAGGAGATTACACATTCTAGACAAGAGCTAACAGTGAGGCACACATTGCATAGAACAATAGATTTGATAACCATACTGAATCAAGTACGGATACTGAATCGAATGAGATTTCCAAAGATTGCCACCCCTATCCTGAATGCTGCTATGACTGTATTGCCAGTCTTTGCAATATAATGCAGGTGAGGAAGAACAGAAAACTTGTGAACGATTCTGATCATGGTACACAAGAATTCTTTTTGACCACGTTTATCACGTTACCGTCGTGATAGGATAGATGGGGTTTATGATTGTGAGCAGCAGCACGTTGTTGACGCTGCGGGTGTCGTCCGAGTCTCCTGGCCGGGAGATCTTCTGGCTGGTGGAGTAATTGATGAAGGCAGGGTGGCCTGCGATGTAAACCTGGTTCTCTGCAGCATACGTAACAGCATTGCAGGAGCCATTCATGTCCTCGTACTCCACCAGTGCCTGGCGCTTCTTGGGCATCATAACCACATAACTGTAAATACATATTTGAAGAGGAAAATTACAGTACCTATAGGTAGAATTACCTGGCTGAATCTATTAAATTACACTGATGTTGTCCATAGCAAACTATATTTATGCCAGCAGTATAGTCATTTGTCTTAATAATACTAAAACAGTGAATACCCAATAACAATTTTTGGCTCATTGGTTAAGTTTTGAATTTGACTGCACTCATTTTAAATAATGGGCAGCTGTTTCCAACAGAAAGCCATAAGTCTTGTGCAGCCTATGCTATATGTTCAGCATAAACAGGTAATTAAAACAGCATCTAACAGACCAAGAGCCAAGACCGACAAATTAGACTGATAACTGCTGCCAACTCAAGTAAAACCGCCATAATCATAACGGCTTGCTGAGATGACATTAGGCCTAACTATCTGAATCAAATCTCTGATGAATACTGTGAGCACGTTAGACATGGGGTCCTGGGTAGTCTGACATTACCTGATGGCCCCGAACTCCTGCAGGGCTTCCACCAGGTCAGCCTCCATTATACCGTCCACTAACCCCCTGATGTGCACCACTGGGGAGGGCAGCGGCTTATGGGGGTCATCGTAGCTCTCCTGGATATCAAACACACAGGATGATGCATGTGAGCTCATAAGATACTTGCGGCGCTGGTGGAGAGGTGATGCAGCAGCAGAACACTGAAGATGAGTAAATACAGTAGACCCAGTCGGTGCGTCCAGTAAAACCACAGACTAGCTAGTGACATGGACGTGACATGAAAGTCAGATCTCATGTTCATATAAACAGCGTATGAACGACATATTTTCTCCCCACACACAAGCTGTATGTCGTTGAGCAGCCCTTTCATCAAACTGTGAAGACAGTAATAGTATTTCTGCCCAAACCCGACCAAACTGCCGTTAAAGGGAGCCGGTTTGCTTCAATGAACTAAACTAGCAAGTTAGCTTCTTCATTTAAAGCGGGCGATAAGCACTACTTTGTCAAGCTAACGTCCTCTCCTGGAAAAGCTAAACCTTGCACATTTTGACACGACAAAGTACTAACTCTTCAGGCGTGTAAGAAACTCTCACCGTTGTCATTCCTCCCTCTTCAGTTTTCTGTCTTTTCGTCGCTCTGCCACCTTCTCCGTAGTATCGGCCCGCAGCCGCAGCCATGTTGTCCTGTCGGCCAGACCACTGCTGCATTCACAATGTGTGGGGAAAAGGGGATACAATTTGACAGCCGGAAGCGACTACACAGGGTTTCTCTTTTGTGCTTAGTTAAGCGTTAGAGTCCATACAATGCTACGATTCAACCTTTCTAAAGACTCCTGTTGGCTGTTAGGGTCAATACTTCACATTATTACACATGTTATGGAAACCATACGAATGCATTTTTATAATCAAATCTGTTATAACGCTGAAAGTGTGGTCTGATACTAGCGTGTGAGTTTGACTTCAACCAACTTTACGGTGAACGTAAGCTGCCGGCGATTTCAGAGGCGGAGAGGCGACTGCAGTCTACACTGTCTGTAGCGTAAAAGATCTGAATGGAAAGCAGATTTAACAAAGTCTGTCTAACCTGAACTCTGAGTTGATGGACCCTGATGGGAGACTCTCAGTTGTCGATCCCAGAGCAGCTAACCAGGGTTAGTTCAGTCAGTTCAAACTGACCACGTTCCTTCTGAGTTGAGTTCACGTACATTTCGTCCTTACAGCTACTATGTGGGTTTCACCAAGACAACGAGTGGCAGGTCTTCCATGTTAAATTAGTGGAGTCAAAACGATTACTTCACATTTTTCATGAAATAAACAGCATCAATGGAACAGTCTGAGCTGAAGAGAAGAGTCATTGTGTTGAACTATCTATTACCATGTATTCACTAACATACACCAGACCACATCATTTATCAGGAGCTGTGCAGACAAAGTATAAGTTTGGACTACAGGTTTTAAGGGGAAACATACTCATTGCCCCTCACTCATGTATTGTTTACTCAGCCTGGCCCAGCTCTGGGTGGTAGTTTCCAAGCTTGTATTTTATGTTTGTTGCCCAGCCAGCATCCTGTTGTCTGGACCTTCCAGATGCCTTTGGACTCATGTTCACCTGCAATAGTAGATCCTGTGAAAACCAACAAACATGTTTCATGAAATAACTTATTACTGCACAACTCTATCAAAATTCATATGGCAAAGTTAATCACAGATTGAAAAAAAGCATGTCCAAAAATAATACTAAAATAAAGCCAACAAAATCATACTTTACTTGATCATTGTAGGCTACAGGTATATTCAAAGCAGCAGGTACGCTACATTATGTGGGTCACCATCAGCTTCCCAGCTACAAGTTATGCAGCCACTGGGTGGTAGGTATCCAAAGCCTCTGGATCCAGGATCTGCTGATAATTACCTAATAGGACCTATAATGTTCTGTGGACCAAGAGGAGAGCTTTGTGACAAAATACACTTTGGCAAAGTTGATCACAATCCTGCTGAAGTCTGCTGCACTGCCCAGCAGAAACTACTTGCAGCTCCCTCCACACTGGAATCAAGTCTCATGCTTTTTTACAGCAGAGGAGGTGAGGATGCAGTTCAAGAGGCTGAGTCCAGGAAAAGCACCTGGTGTGTGTCTGAAGCTGAAAAAGGACTGTGCATGCCAGCTTGCACTCTTTCCATGGCAAATGTATCAGTTAAAAACAAGTATCCAATGTGGAAGAAAATATTCATTTGAGAGCAAAAACCTACACCTATGAGTGTCTCTGACTCCACACGCCACTGGCTTGTCAACTCACATTAACCAAGCAAATATTTCTGCTGGAACACAGCACAACCTTGATTAGACTGCACACACATAAAATGAAAACTTGAAAGTGTCATCCTCTAGATGATTTATAAATTACTTGAGCAGAAAGTATATTGCAGCGCACTAAACTACGGGAGATTATTTACTTCAAATAACTTCATTACCAGTCAGCAGGAAAACACTGATGTGATATGTTGTTTGGTTCACATACATCTCAGCAACAAACAAATCCAAGCTCTCCTGGATCATCAAATGAGCAAGTAAAACAACAGGAAAAACCCAAACCCCACTATCAGAACTTCATACCCAAGCCGTCACAAAGCCAGCTATGACCATCACAGAAGACCCCACCCACCCCTGCACAAGTCTTTCCAGCTCCTCCCATCAGGACACCATCACAGAGTCCCCTGGGTCAAGAAAAACATGTACAAAAACACATTCATTCCCACTGCCATAAACCCTCTGAACAAAAACTGAACAACTCAAATGCACCACATCACTGATCACTTTGCAGTATACCTGTGTTTTCTGAGTACAAATCAGGATGTGTTTTTATTCTTCATTAGACGTGAAAATATTCAAATTTTCTTCTTCTTAATGTTTTTCATGAAGTTTTGTTATGGTAACAGTGTAGTAAAAGGAGCAGTGCATTTTGTGAATGTGAAGTGTCTTTTTATTACTGTGAAACATATTTCTAACATGGCTGTGGAAAAACAGGTCAAACTACAGCATGTAGTAGAGTAGTGGCGACACTCTTTCTATGTAGTGCTCAGCTCTCACTGGCTTTTTATCAAAATGAATTAACCTTTACAAAAACGAAATGAAAAATAGTGACCAGAGCTGGAATAATCAGTCAATTTATCAAACAACAATCAAATAACCGATTATTTAAGTCAGCAGATTTAAGATTGTAAGAGGATTTAATTCATTTCTGTAATTGATAGTCATTTCTTTTGGCTAACAATAATTATAATCTGCATTCTTTTATTAGCTGATAATTCAAATCAAATAATTGTGGACATAATCAATGGATCAGTTGATAATGGAAACAGCTTCCAAAAGAAATTGATCTTCTTCATCAGTTCCTCAATTCTCAGGTCACAAAGCCACAAGACACATGGGTCTGGATTTGCAGGCCTCTTTTGTTTTGCCCTCTGCTCTAATGAGGAAGTCATTTAAACAACCAGTGTGGGATATGGATCCAATGCAGACACCCAAATTTCAATGTAATTACAATACATCTCTGTTCAAATACATAAAATTATAAAGACATTCAGTTACACCATTGATAAATAAATAGATAAGACTTCAGAGGTGAATGAATCATGTTCAAACAGTAACACTAAATGGCAGATACTAGGTGCTTTGTCATTCCACATCTTATTAGAAATTCATTGTGTTCATTCACAGTGAGATCAGCTTCAGCAGGTACAGTGTATCACATAAATGTGTCTAATGTCACATTTTATCATAATTTCTGACATCTTATCTCCCAGACTGCAGACTGTAACCAAGCTGTAGCATTTGTGTGAGGCCGGCTGACAGGGCAAAAGCATACACAAAAACAACTCAGATAGTTCCCATCAACAGTTTGAGTATTTTCCTAAAACTGTAAGAAACAACTAGAGGTAGCCAGAACAACAGTGTTTTGGTGTTGACTTATGTAGGTCTAGGTTCTATATTAATACTGTGAAAGTATCAAAGCCTCAGTCCACAGAGAAATGCACACAACCTGTATTCAGAAACTGAGCCTTGAAACCAGCCATCAGGAATTTTGCAACTTTGTGATGTCACAACAAAGCAGTCACCAAGCCCCACCCACCTTGACCCACCATCCAGGATTTGGTTTCTCTGAGTGTTTTACCTGAAATCTGCTCTATTTTTAATTGGATCACTCAGAAAACAGTCAGTCAAATAAAAGAGTGACTCAGATGCTCCTCTCCTCACCAACCTGTTGTTACTACAGCTCCAGAGAGAAGCCTGACAGAAGAGATGAATAAGTACATTGAAATGGTTTTTGGTTCTTAAAACCACAAATACATCTTGTAATGGATCAACACTCCAAATAAAACAGTGTAAAGTTTTTAATATGGGACATTAAATGTTGCTCATATGCTGCTCCAAGTGAAGCGAAGCCACTGTGCAGTGAAATCCAGTGACTTCACAGACTCACTATCTATGAAGTCACAGGATGTCTTCTCCTTCATCCAAAACAGTCTCCGTGTGTTTAGTTTACTGAAGTAAAAGTCATCAAGTTCTGTCACAATCAATGTTACTGATTTGAACTGTTCTGGAGTGGAACTGATGTAGTGTGTGTACATATTTTTATGAACCATGGCAGCAGTTGTCAAGTGGTGACAGGTCTTTTCAGTGGGTACTGCAACAGTAGCATCCAGGTCAATATCCTGGTGATGTGTGTGTTTGTGACTGTGCACTCTTAGAAGCCTTTTATATGGCAATAGGCCTCCAAGCTGGCGAAGAGGATGTAGATAAACCAGAGTCCAAAGAAAAGCAGTGAGGTGAGGATTTTGGGGATCCGTGGGCCTCCCAGCTCACCGCCTATGGACGGCCTCCGGCGCAGCATCAATACTCCCATACTGATGAAGGCAAAAATGGTGAAGAGTGTGACGGAGAAGGCCAGTGAGCCGGGGTCCACATGGAAGACCTTGCCTTTGACTTCCCAATATACAGCAGCCACGGACCAGGCCACTCCGATGCCCAGAAATACATTCACTGCGTTGCTGCCAGTCACATTTCCCACACATGCATCGGCATACTGGTCCTGTGTGGCAGCCACTTTACTGGCAAAGGTATCTGGGAAATAAATCAAAGTTAGTGAAGCGTCAGTGTATATTTATGGAGATGTGTTTCCCTTTCATTAATCAAGTACATGGTTGATCAATTTGAGGGCATGATGTATTGATTTCATGCTCAGATTTACTGAGCAGAAGCACTGTTGAACAAAGATATCCATAATATTAGCCTAGATAGAAATGACTGTGTGTGTGTGTCTCCCAGTGGGGATATACAGAATGTTGCATTTATTTTAATCGTTCAAATTAAGGATCACTTGGAACCCACTCACCAGGAAGTGAAGTCCCCAGTGCGACAAAAACGACTGCAGTGACAGCATCTCTCAGGCCGACGGTGCAGCCGAAGTGGGAGGCTAGGTCTCCAATAACGGCTGTTAAAACACCAATGACGGAGATTGACACTATGAAGCAGGCCCAGCCGTTCCAGTACTCAGTAGGCGGGACACAGGCAAACAGAATCTTCCAAAAAATGCACAATATGTGCATGAAATAGTCGAAGCAGTTGGGCATTCGTTGCTCCTGTCCCTCCTCTTCATCACCTGGTTAAAGAAGGCAGGGTGAAGAAAAATAAATCAATAAAACAAAAGGCATCAGTTACATATGATGCAATCACATTTTGTCATAACGCTCCAAGGCTAACTCTCAGCTTTGCACTGTTAAACCCCTGTTTATGTTCAGTGTCAGACATAGCCCGTTCAACCTGACATGAACAAACCAAACAGACACATCCAGACCCTTGGAATAATCACAGTGGAGCTCATAGTTTACAGCCCAGATACCACATGACGTAAGCAATACGCTGCCACACTAATCAAATATTTTTTAATGTGTTAAATATTTCAAATTAATTACAAAAACTCACACTAATTCATCATTTTTATAAGTTGTGTATCAAGTATGACCAAGGTGACCATCATCCACAGCTCCATCACTAAAGTCACAGTACAGATCCTCCCAGTCAGATGTGACTCCAATACAAGTGGAAGCTTTTTCAGTCAGGTCTTTACTTGGATTACAGCAACACATTGTTGTGTTACAGAACCTTATGACTCTGAAACAACCTACTGACCGATTCTGATGATGCTGACAGGTTCAAACCTACAGTGGAAGAGTTGCTGTGGTTGATTGCATTTTCAAAATAAAAGAAATTCCATTTACAGTGCTTCACAGTAAAGAATGCTTCACAGAAATTAAAAAATAAAACATTTGTTTTATCAGTGTCGTAGAATAAAAGCCAAAATCAATAACACTTACATTAGGGGCAGTACTAATGTACTTTGTTAGTGAGTATTACATTTCAAATATCCACTGACCTGCGCTGACTGTGACAGCATCAATGAACTGCTCTCTCCATGAATGAGTGCCAATCACTACTGCCAGGTTTGTGTCCTTCAGGAGTTTGTCCACAGTGCTCTGTGAGGACACATGAGACAGGTCAGTGAGGAGGCAGAGAAAATCACAGCTCATATGGATGAACACATTTACAGGTGCATCTGAATAAAGTAGAATATGATGGAGGTCAGCAGTCTTCTCCATGATAGTGGAGCTACTGAACCAGACTAAGAGACCATTTAAAGGCTCAGGAAACCTTTGCAGGTGTTTGGAGTTAATCAGCTGATCAGGGTGTGACATCATCAGGTTACAACAGTGAACTTTTTCACTATATTCTCATTTCTGAGGGTTTTCATTGACTGTAAGACATACTCATTACAATTAAAAGAGATAAAGACATGAAATATTTCAGTCTGTGTGTAGTGAATCTATATAATCTATATATTATATGAGTTTCACTGTTTGAATTGAACTACTGAAATCAATGAACTTTTCCACGATATTGAGATGTACCTGTATCACATCACACTCAAACTGTCAGGAGGACTACTGTGGACTTTTTGTAGTGGCTAGTGGATGCAGAGTCAAGATAAACCCAAGACACATAGATACACAGATGATAATTGAGTGAGTTTGGGTGTGGTACAGTCTGAGAATTTGCATTTTAACTCAAGCGTTGTTCACACAGCACACACTGGCACACACATATCACCTCAGAGTATCTCAATCTAAGACATGAGAAGACGTGAAGTGAGCGTGCAGTGTCTGATACAATTTCAGTGAGAAAAGTCTGACATGTCATGCAGGCTGTGACTGTACCTGGTCCAGTACTCCATTGGGAGTCTGAGGTGTGAGAGGGCAGCACGTGGTTAATGAATTAAAATACTGAATGTTAACTCAACAATCTTCTGACAAACCTGTAAATACATGAACACTTGTCTGTTCCTTGTATTCAGTGTTGCATTTGTGCAATAATATTCACACACCTTAAACTCACAGGACTCCTCAATGACCACCTCGAGCCTGCTGTGCTCTCCCAGGATGGGTTTACCCATCTCAGATATCCTCCTGGCCTCCTCCTCCTCAGGGGTGGGGTTTCCTGTCAAGACAGCACATATTTAATCATCATGCTTAGATACATAGTATAACTTCTAGATGTTCACCCTGGAGGAGAAACCTGCAGCTGAATGAGTATCTGCCTGCCCCAGTCTGAAGGACTCACAGCAAGATCCCTAACATTAGGGATCTGTGTGATATGAAATACTTGTATTAAACAGTCATGTATGCTGTATAGAAATCAATGGGCTGTATCAGTATCAGCATCAGTATTCATACATATATTTAATATGTGATATTGGTATCATCTGGGTAACATGTTTTTGTTCATGTCCATAAAGCCACTTGAATTAAATTGAATTTTCCACTGTCTTGTTTTTAAGTGATCATTAATAAAAGACCGTGCTGTGTTTAACCTGTCGATCAACTTTGGATCAATAACAGACCTTTAAACCTTTTTTTTAGGGTAAACAGTGGGGCAGACATTATAGGCTAATTACATTTGAATCATATGAGATTCTTAATGTAAACATGCAGCAAACAAAGGAGTGACAGAGGAAACGGGTGGTCCAACAGAAAAACACAACTGGCACAGATGCAGTTGCCAGAGTACAGGTCTGATTATTCAAACTAATGGCTACTTCTAGCTTCATAAGATGGATGGATGGATGGATGGATGGGTAGGTGGATGGATGGATGGATGGATGGATGGATGGGTAGGTGGGTGGATGGATGGATGGATGGATGGATGGATGGATGGGTAGGTGGATGGATGGATGGATGGATGGATGGATGGATGGGTAGGTGGATGGATGGATGGATGGATGGATGGATGGAAGGAGAAGAGAAGATAGTCAGAAAGGGTTAGGTTTGGTTTTCTCTTTGGTGGGGACGTTTTGCCTGAAACTGGACTTGTGACCCTTTGTTACAAGACGTGACCTAAGAGGAGCTGCAAAGAACCATAAGTTATCTGGCCCAGTGTTCCTCAACTGTCTGCTCCTTGTGTCAGGAGAATGATTACTTCTGTCAGGAAAATGTGAGGCAAAGAGCCATGGGTTGGACTCCAACCTGGGTTGCCATGGTTCGATTTGTACCTTCATCAGTGATTCCCAAAGTGTGGGCCATGAAGGTACTGCTGCAATGAGTCATTTAGATCACATACATAAAAAGTTTTCAGTGTTGAATTTTATAACTGAGATTGAAATGAACTGAGAAGCATGTATAGACACAGGCAGCAATATTGTTAGCTACACTTCTGCATCTCTGTCACATTAACATTTGAAAGAACACAGTACAGATGCACTGGAGACACAGGACGTATAGCAAACAACATTACTGATTTACACAACACACACATACACCCTTCACCTCAGCCCACCTCAAGTACAGGCTCAAACCTAAAGTATCAAGACAGAGAAAAACACTCCCACACAAATGCACACACTGAGTTTTAAAGGTGCTGTGTGTAGCATCCATAATGCCACATGCTTCCTGTTGAAACAGGTTGGGGGGTGGGAGTGCAATCAGCTGGTCATGCAGTAACAAGCTCCACACCCAATCACCCAGTCAACCAGTAAAGATCTGACAGATACTTAATAATGCTACACATTACACCTTTAACAGTTGAACATTACCTTGGTTTAGCAGCAACGCTGTGAACAAACACAGGCGACCGTTCAAAACCACACAGTGACACATCAACATGCTGTTATCTAAATACAGTCCTGCTCATTACAGACTGATTGTGCTGACCTCCTGCACCCTCCCACTGACACACTGAGGCAGGGGTCGCATTAACTGAATATTCTCCGTCACGGGCAGGAAGTTTTGAAAGCCATCAGCCATTCTGACAGATTGCAATCAACACCTCTATCCAGTTGGTGGCAAGTGTGCATATTAATCAGCTATCGCCTATTTTGCCAAACTAACAGAAGAGTTGATCGTGTATCTCTGTGTTTGCAGATAGTGTCGGTATTGTCCGCAGGAGGACTAGCTAGTCATCATGACAGCAGGCAGGCTGAGCTTGCTCCCATTGTCCAGGGTGGAACTAGTTGATGCTACTCGCTACTCGTGAGTAAAACCAAATCCTCCTGCAGTCAAACTGTGCGAGCAGTGCTGATGTCTTTCTACATCCATGGTGAACACACTGGATTCTGTTCATTTTTTCTCTCATGCCCTCATAAATGCTCCATTTACAGCTTGTCTGGATTGAATATTAATAAAAATAAGTGAATGAAAACTAAATGCTACTGTGTTTATTGTCACTTAAAAGTTAAAATTAAAGTGATGGGTAAAAATAGATTATGACTTTCATGACCCTGTCAGTGTAAGTGACAGACAACGAAAAAGTCTAGCTGAACCTCTGCACCGAGGTCACAGTGATCAGACAGCTCGATGATACTAAAGTCATAATTGGCTGTGGCGCCTGTGCTACAGTGAAACAGAGACAGCAGTGACTTGGGTTACTGGATGTGACGCAGGCGCCCGGCCTCAACCCACCTGCGCTGCTGCTGTTATTGTTTTGACACTTGATCTTGGCCATCGCTGTTGCCTGCTACCTTACTGTGTATTTTATTATATTAATGTAAATGAGGATTTACTATTTTACTTTAACTCCCATCTCACGCTGCACAGCTCTACTGTCACCTAGACACCACAGGTAAAATGTCACGCTCACCAGAGAGTCCTCGCTTCAGCCATTTGGGGTCCTCGAGCACGATGAAGAAGTTTTCCTGCTTCTCGTATTCTTCCACATTGATGATCCTCACCTGTAATGTCTGACTGCAGACATGCAAACACAAACACGCACACATAAGACACACAGTTTGTTATGTTTTCTTTAACAAAGGAAGTATCATCCTGTTTGATAGGTGGTAAAGTGCATGAAAACACAACACCTTCACATCTTAAAGATTTCCTCGACCTTCTAAATCACATCGCAATTTGAAGTGACCTAAATAATTAATCACTATGGAGCTGTGAATAATTCAGGCCTAAACATAGTGTGCTCCTGCTCCTCAGTTTGCCAAAGAAACAGTGCTAAACTGATGACTTGCAACTTAGTGTGTGATACCATTGTGTGTGTGTAATTAATTGCTGGGAGATTTTAATGACTTGCTGTAGAGAAGAGAAACACCTTGTCATGATCACTGTGGAAAAACAGGAATTAAAAGTAAAAATAACCACACACACATACACCTCCCCATTAACCATGATCAACACATTGTTGCATTCTTCACAGAACAGAGTCGAGCCAGTCAATTGTCCATGTTACATAACAGGGTCTCTCACTAAGTGTACCATTAGTCCATGAGCAAACACAGCTTATATAACCTGAAAGTTTAATGTGAAAAGGATCTGTCAGCTTACATGGGGTGACTGGAGGATCCCACACCTGATCGGGGGCTGGATTGTGTTTGGGTGTCAAGTCGTCAGCTAATTTCGTCTAAAAGGACCTCGTCCACCTAAAGTGGGTGAGTACTAACCCATAGTAATCTCTTATTCAGGTTCACGTGGCCTTTTCTTAAAAACACCTACAGTATGAATAAAAAAGCAGTGGGGGTGCTGGGTTTCAGAAGGGCAGTCTCTTTAAAACTATAACGTTGCAGGTGATGCTGGCAGGTAAGTTTGTCCATTTTTTTCTAATCCATTATATAATGGCCTAAACATAAATAAAGTCATTAAAAAAGATACATCTGTATTTTGTTTTGTGACTGTTCACACATAATAACTGCTGTTATTTTCTTTAATTTGTATTTGTAGGCAAGGGGAAGTGATTGCTACTGTACCTGTTGCTGTCATGATGGCAAGGCAAGGCAAGGTAATCTTATTTGTATAGCCTGTTTTTGCAAACAGTTTGTCTCAAAGGGCTTTACACAGCATCATGACAACTGCTCTGCCCTTAGACCCTCACATCGACTGAGGAAAAACTCCCAAGAAAACCCTTTTAACAGGGAAAAATGGAGAAACCTCAGGGTGAACAACAGAGGAGGGATCCCTCGCCCAGGACGGGCAGACGTGCAATAGATGTTGTATACAGACAAGAAAACAATTTACAACATGGAATATGGAAAACATGGAAATGGAATCAGTCAGTTAACGAAGAATGATGAAGGCAGCTCCTGGTGGGCAGGGAGGGAAGGCCAGCTTAATGGGACTACTGGACGGCAGACAGGGTCGTGAGCAGGGAGTGCAGACCGGTTTAACAGCAGGAGAAAGGAGGTGATGGAGGCGGCGGTTGGTTGGTTGGTTCCCATCCAATGATGGGTAGCTAAATGTCACTGTCAGCCAAACTCCAGTGTCCAGATTTTAGAAAATCCTTCTGCATTTTTATCATTATTTTTTCTTAGGGGATCACCTCCTGGTAGGTTTCTTCCTCTAACATTCACACTAGTTTCAGATTACATCCCTGATCCCCATTCATGTAATCGCATTACATATGCACCAACACACTTTTGTACATTTTTCTTCCCCCCAAAGCCCCCAGACTCTCAACAAACACAGTGACTCTGCAACCCATCTGTATCTACTACGTTTTTGCACTTCCAGCGCTTTCTTCTACACTTACCTGCCATTTTTGATTTTCTTTTAAACTTTTTAACCTACTTTGTTTATGTTTTATGTTGTGTAGTTTTTTAGGATGGGGTTGTATGTGTGTGTCTCAATACCACTGTGTTGGGCAGTTGCAATTCCATTGTGTGCATTGCTATGCAGTTGGACCATTTTAAAGTTCATATCTACAGTGGAAGTACAGGGTCTAGATCAGAACAGACTGAAGGTGACAGAAACACCGAATCTAGACTGCCTCCTTCCTGGAAAAGAGACCATCTGACCACTGTCACTGTCTCACCTGGTCTGTTCATTGGTGAATTCCAGCTCCCCTCTGGTCTCCTCATAGTCCACCCCGGCCTTGGCACTGCCATCTTCTGTATGGTATGGCACAGCGACAGTGCCCCTGGAGCCAGAGTTCCTCACCACTGTCACCGTCAAAATGCCCGTACTCTCACTCACCCGCAGCACCCGCTGACCAAAGGTGAAGATACCGGCATGGTCATCGTCTAGGATGGTGATGGTGGCAACCAGTGGCTCCACTAATCTACCCTTCGGTGGATTTTCAGTCCCCTCAGCTCCACCCTCTTCTAGTCTCACTTTCTGGAGACGCACAAAGAAATGCTCATCCTCTTCAAAGATGTCATCATCCAGGATACCAACCTAGAGGAGGGGAGAGAAGCAAAAACTGTTTGAATCCACACCATGGAGAGTCAGGGAGTAAAATATAACAGCAGATGATCACCATTCATTTCCCCTTTACTTGCTCACCTTGATCTCCTTGCGGGTCTCCCCTGGCTTAAACACCAGTGTTCCCTCAGTGAATTCATAGTCTGCTCCAGCATTGGCAGAGCCATTTTCTGTACAGTAGTCTACATAGAAAGTGTTTTGACCCGTGCCTCCATCAAGGATCACCCAGAGGCTCAGAGAGCCACAGTTCTCAGTGCACTGGTACTGGGCACTTTCAAAACAAATGTGTGAGCACGTGGCCTTGTCGGCTTCGTCGCATGGTGGACGGCGTGTGTGCTCAGCAGCGTGTCTCTTTAATATGTTACCAGCACCGATCAACATGCGTGTCGCCTGGACGCGGTAGAAGGCTCGGCTCTTCTTCTGGTGGACCAGGGCAGAGTAGTTGGCCATCTCAATCAGCTGGTCCAGGTCTTTGTCTGGATGTTTTTCCTTCAAGTCTTTAAGGATGCGGACCACCTGTCCAAGACAGAAGACTGATGATAAAGTAACACACTGTGTTCATAGAGATGTAGATGCAGAGAACGATCATACAGAGAGTTTCAGTTCACATTAGAATGAGAACCAACCAGTTTATAATGACTAAACAGACGTCAATATGTTCTGCCCTCCCACCATTCAAGGACTGAATCCTGCCAGCCTCAGGAAAGCTGATGTCCTCCATAAATTCCAATCAAGTAACTTATATATACATATATATCTGCGTGTGCATATAT
The DNA here is from genome assembly GCA_021432705.1 of Caranx ignobilis. Lineage (NCBI taxonomy): Eukaryota > Metazoa > Chordata > Actinopteri > Carangiformes > Carangidae > Caranx > Caranx ignobilis. The sequence continues at coordinate 2,994,822 of MU269980.1, forward strand.
ATATATATACATTTATTAAGATTAACACATCATCTTCAAACCCCTTCACAGAAAATCAAGCTAAGTTCAAAACTTGCCAGCCCTGAAAATAAAGCTATGATTTCATGCTGTATGACTCAGGTTGCATTGTGTATGTGCAGCAGCAGGTAAACATCTTACCTCGTCTTTGTTCTGGTCCAGGTCATTTCCTGTCTGCACAGAGACCGTCACACTGGAGGAGTTTCCAGCGCCGTCCTGCAGCTTCCCATCCATGATCACATCAATGTCTTTGGGCGCAAGGTCCCCTTCAATCTCCACCACGATGCCATGCCTCTTGTCAGCACGGTAACGTTTATGCATGTACTTGTAGAAGAGCAGGCGACGGTCAGCGATCCAAGCCAACATCACACACACGGGGAAGTACAGCAGCGTTACTATGGCTTCCCACACCTGTTGACACAGGCAGTGTAAGCATCCCATCTTTTTCACATATGATTAATCAGAAAATTAAGCCAAATATATGCAGTCACACACCTCCACGACCCCAGGTGAGATGACAGCCAGTATGAGGTAGAGCCAAACATAGGCAAAAATACTCCAGAAAGCCGTGATGAAAAACACACGCAGGTGTTTGATCTTGCGTGACTCTCCATCAGGGATCACCCACACACAGAGACCAATTATCACAAACATATTGAACGCAGCACTGCCCACAATGGTGCCTGGGCCGAGCTCCCCGGCATCAAAGTTGTGCCCACACACCTGTTACAGTGAAACATTACAAGAACAAAGATAGGACATACATCATATATATAAGAAAATCAAAGCTTTATAGGCTGAAATACGCCAAGATGCACTTGTATTTGTTTCCCCTGATTTTAACTTTCGTGTGCACATTCAAAATGGAGGACAACTGTGTCTTGTGCGAAGGTGTGTGTGTACCTCGATCACAGAGAGCAGGATCTCAGGTGCAGAGGAGCCGAGGGCCATAAGTGTGAGATTGGACACAGTCTCGTTCCATATTCTCACTGTAGTAACAGTAGTTTCACCATTGGGTTTAGTGATGGTCACCTCCTTCTCCTACAGAGATACACATTTGGGCCAGGGGTCAACACAACACAACACAACCAGAACTAAGTGATGCTGAAACCTGGAAACCAGATTTAATGACAATTTCACTGTCACCTTACAGTAATTGAGTAAAATGACTTTTGATCTCTGATATTCTTGTGTAACCCAGGTATTCATCAAATGTCAGTTTCTGTACAGACATAATCTCTCCTGGGGGGCTTTTATTTTGTTAATTTTATTTCTGTTGTGTAGTCTGACATTTTGGCCATGTTAACTAATGCCTGCTAGGAGAGATAAGGACATTGGAGTGCTCTTGTCAATATTGTGTATCATTGGGAATTACTGACGGGTACAGTGTATGTTTGAATTGAAAACTATAAGGTTAAGCTGTCTGCCTACAGGCCTGTTTGAGGTTTATAATTCTGTACAGTTCAGTTCTATCCTGTCCTTCTGAAGCTGACAGCATGTGTCTGCAGTTTTGTATGGGAACATTATAATGACTGGTTGGTACATCAAGTTTCCTCTTCACATCAAAAGGCCGTTTGCACCAGTGACTGCACTCATGTTGTGATAATGGCTAAATCTGAAAAGGACTTTTATTTTATTTGACTGAATGAATGTAGGCAATTAAATATATATGTACATTGCCATATATGTTCTAGTATACAAGCCTCAATAATATAGATACATACTATACATAGCTATACTCATATTTTTATTTTATAAAGAACTCTTTGAAATTGTGATGCTTTCAATTTTTCACATTATATTCAGATATAATACCTGGGAGGTGATGACTTCTATGGATGCCATGAAGCGGTCAGCGATGATAGACACACCCATAAATAAGTACATAAGACCGAGGAAGTATATGACAGCCCTCCCCGCCTGCTCCCCCAGTGGTGGGTTGAGTGGCAGCCACACCGGCAGCAGGATACCAGGTCTACACACCACAGTGCCTGCACAACCCCGCTTTCCAGAGTCTGTGGAGTTGCCCATGGCCTGGGGCGGCTCGGGGCCTGACGCCCGCTCCACAAGCTGTGGCCTGAAGGAGGTGCAGGGGTGGGCCAGGAGCAACAGGGAGAGGAGGAGCAGGAGGAGCGGGGAGAGCTGAAGAGGGAGGGATCCCATGATATCCCAGAGTGAGGAGGGGCACGGTGGTCACTGGGGGGAGCGGCTGGGTCAAAAGACTCTCCTACAGACACAGAGACATGCGCATATTAAAAATACATAGGATCAGTGTAAATAGAATAATTATACTCGTGTGTTATTGGTATTCTCAGCAGTGGAGTCTGACAGGGAAGCACTGTATCTCCTCTTTTGTTTAACTTCTATATGAATGAGCTCTCAAATCAGTTAAACCCATGTAAAACTGTCTGTATGGTTGGCAGTACAGTGATGGACCATCTTATGTACAATGATGACTGTGGCCTGAGCTCAGCCAGTCTTCATTAGCTCCATAATGTTTGTTCGGTCTCTGGGGCAACGACATGATGTAAAGTACAGTGGTTTGGCCTTTTACTGATTCAAGCTGTCAGGTAATGGCCTGAGTATCTGCAGTGGAGTGAAACATCTTGGTCATGTGATCACATATCAGCTGACAGATGACGAGGACATTTATCGTCAGTGTTGCATGTTGTATGTACAAGTATATTGTCAAGTGAATTTGGTTGTTGCACTGATGGAGTGAAGCTCACTCTGTTTGAAGCACATTGCACACCACTGCTCTTCTGTGGTTGAACTCTGAAAAAGCAAGCGTTCAGAGACCGCAAGTGGCATACTGTTAAAAGGCCCAGACGGATCAGCGCCAGTCAAATGTTTGTGACTGCTTGAGTAAACACTTGTCAAACATCAAATTCTGGTGCTGGTGAACACTGCATACAAGTGCTTTAGACTGTCTTTTACTGTGTTTAATCTTTGTGTTGTGTGTTTTTGTATGGACCTTGAGTCTGGAATAAAGTCTATGAATCTATCTATCTATCTATCTATCTATCTATCTATCTATCTAAAGAGCAGCAGGCAGAATATGTTATAATAAATAATGTCTAAGAATCGTTAAAATTTCTAGAAACACACAAATTCTGAAAGAAAACTAAGTGGGTGGAGGGCTGATGATGATGCTGATGTCTTTGCAGTTTTGAATTAAATGACTGACCTTCAGATCAACTTCAGATCAAAAGTTCAGTGTGTACACCCAACCTAACATCTGCCACAGTAAGTCTCCTCAGCCTAAGCTATATGATGCATTCAATGCTGACTGGCAATTCTTAAAGTATTTGTTGTTTAACATCAGTATATCAGCAAGAATGAAAGCATGCTGATGTTAGCGTTTAGCTAATGGTTTTGAAAACACATTATCATATGTAGAGGTCATTCAGTGTGCTTAAAAGAAGCATACAACAGTATAAAACAGTGCAACGCCACAGATTATAAAGTAGGTAATATCACAATAAGAAAAACGTTGAAATCTGTGTTCTTTATAAATCACTAGAAATTACAACACAATAAAATAAAATCTATTTCTCAACGACCATTTAGTGACCTCTGGACCATAAGTAAAACATTGAAATCAACTCTGTTACTGACTGGAAGCCAGTGAAGGGCATGAGAACTGGAGTAATATGCTCTTCATCTAGCTGAGCTGAGCTGAGCTGAGCTGAGCTGAGCAGCAGCCTAATGTGAGTGTTAAAAGGACTGAATCAGGAAAGACTCATCTGAGTAAGCTGTACCTGTCTAATGGTTTGGTGATGAACCAGTGAGCAGAGCACTGCAATAACCGATCAGACCTAACATCATGAGCACTGACAGGTGAAGTGAATAACACTGAATAACACTTCATCATGGCACCTGTTAGTGGATGGGATATATCAAAGGATCTATCAAAAGTGGTCCAAGGAAGGAACAGTGGTGAACCAGGTGAACAGGCTCATTGATACACATGAGGAGAGAAGGCCGGCCCGTGTGGTCCCATCCAACAGACCAGCTACTGCTGCTCAAACTGCTGGAGAAGTTCATGCTGCTTCTGATAGAAAGCTGTCAGAAGACACAGTGCAGCACAGTTTGTTGTGTATCTGGCAGCAAAAGGGACCAACACAGTGTTAGACAGGTGGTCATGATGATAAGAGTGATTGGTGTATAAGTTTTGTTAAGACACACAGTCACTGAGTCTAGCTCTGTGTTCGACATCTATTATAGTTTTGATGTGGTCAATGAAAATACAATTGCCCCCAGTGATTACACACCAGTGTTTCACAGTGGTTGAGGCTTTAATGCTAGAGACAGTAGTTAGGCACTAAGGTGCAACCTTCCTAACTCTAAACAGACCAATCTTTTCCTCTTCCTCGTGGTAAAGTCATGCGCCCGCTGTTTCAGAAGTCTCTGTCTTCACACTTGTCATGACAAGTCAAAGTAAACTGAGCCTTCTGAGTCATCTTCTTAGCATATTAAACTCACCTCAGAGAAACTGAAGCCAGCAGCTCCTGTGGGTAAATCATCTGCCACTAATCACTGAGTCCTGGCGGTAAGAGTGACTAAGCACTAATTTGCAGTCAGACAGTTTATCTGCTGCATCACTGTGGCGACCTGTCATAAACGTTTCAGCCACAACAATGAAACAGGTTACTCTTGGGACGGATTTAGTCAGCTGATACACATATTAAAATTGAATCAAATTAAATCAAGAAAGACTCATTTGTGTCTCTGTATGTGGACTGTGTTATTGCCATGTGCAACAACTAACTCCTTTATTTAATTTAAAAATGTGTGTTATTATAATTGTACTGTTATAATGCACCAAGGTGTCTAGCAGCTCTGTTTATTATCCAAATCTTTTCCCTTTAGGCAAACATTAAACGTCCATACATCTGTTCTGGGTTGAAAAGACAGGTGTAGCCTGTCAGGGATGCTGGCTTCCTCTCTTCTGATTGGCTACTGACCTGTTATTAGATGTAAAATGACACTGAATTTTTGGTTTTCCTGAAAAAACAAATTTTCTTACAGATTAACACTTGAAACCAAACAAAGGAGAAGAGGAAAGTATGGAGCTTTAACCTCTGCCATCTCTCCTCTCTGACACCTGTCACTGCTAAACTGCTAAACCTGTGGGTTTGCTAGTGTGATCTTCATTACATGTCTTGTTAACTAAACACTGGGATGTGTTACCACACATTCTGCTGAGTACACAGACACTGGTCCCCATCATCAATAACATTTTCAGACAGCAATACAGTACTTTGACAAAATAAAAAAGACCAACATTGGCTGAGCAGTGTTCATATCAACTGAACACAACCATTAACAATAGAATATGATCTGACTGTGAGAGGACTTCTGAGTATTTTTGGGCATTCTGGTTCAAACTTAAGTCACAGTGTGAGCTGAGCTGAGCTGAGCTGAGCTGAGCTGAGCTGGGCCTGTCTGGATGTGAGTGCAGGAGGACGGTCGAGTACGTTCAGCCTCTGACTCCTCCACCACCTCCACTCCACCTGCACAGGTGACACTGCACTATTGTGCACTGTGAGTTGAAACAGATACTTGAGTGCTGCATCTTTGATGCAGCTTGAGCTCTGCCAGCTCATTATGGAGTTGTGATTCAGAAACACAGCCCAGTGGGTCCACCGCATCACATTTCACTTTCCAAGGCCTGCTATGGTTACCACGACCTCAGACAGAGGGCCACCTTACACCAGCGGTTGCTAATGGGGGGTAGGCTCAAAAAATAACTTTCAATGTCCATATTTATAAAACTGTGGTGCACAGAGAAGAGATAAGTGGAGTAAGGCAGGGAGTCAGGATAGGAAAATACATCTTCCATGAGGCCCTGTTAAAATGACTGGACAGTAATGAGAGCTCCAGCCTTGTTTCCACTGGAACTGCCCACACTTCCACATGAAATCTCCAATATACAACAAACAGAGACACAAACAATTACCTCAGACCACAGCAGCAAACTGATTAAATGCCAAATCAAATGTCTTAAGCGTTTCATAGTCTCATTACCCGGGCCAACGACACAGACTTTCCTAACATCCTGTGTTACATCCTGTTTCACATCGTAGCAGGAGTTTTGATCCTGAGTGACTGTATGGCCAGACTCATCAGATGTGAAGCATGCAGCAGTGCCAAGGTGGGCAGTCCAGTGTATGAGTGCTAGCTAATCAAGAGGCTGGAAGAGTTAGATGCATTATTGATTAACACATTCATCTAAATATAGCAGATCTTTTCCTTTCAGCCCTGTAAACATCCTTCAGGCCTGTAGATTCATCAGCGGGACATAAAGGGGCGTACGTCTGCGTCTCTCCAGCTGACAGAGTAAATAGGGCGATAAAGTGGCAGGTGAAGCCTCAGATCAGAGCTGTCCTCTGCAGGGACACTGATTCAACTCTTTTAAACTTGACTCTGGAAGTGATGCTTACTGGTCACTTTAAGGTCAGACTTTTACTCCAAAAGGAGGAAACACTTCCTCTAACCCTAAAAAAAAAAAAAAAACAACTACCAGTACAGTGAATGTTGAAGGTAAAAGGTTGAGGGTGGTGGACATAAAGAATAAAACTCCACTCTTCTTACAAGCCTTTCTTGTGCCGGAGGAAAGGGTCATGAGGCGTTGACAGGTCTGTGTGTCCACTTCTCACACAGGAACAGTGAGCTGGGTGATAGCTCATCTCCACTTACTGCCTCTGACACGGCCACTATCAGTCAGCACCACCGATAAGTGATTGCCTGGGGTTATCTTACCCTCATAGGACTTCCATTAAAAAAGGGACTTAGCACCTGTAACAGTTTAATATTTCCTTCTTTACCTTAATGGTGGGGGAGGGTCTCATGAGGGCTGCTGCCTCTGACATGCACAGTACTCAAGTGTGAGAGCAAGACAGACATGAATAATTCAAACAGCAATAACAGGAAATAACCATTCTCTTATTTAACCTGCCTGACTTATATAGTGGAGAAAATCCCAGTATGTCTGTCAAACAGGCTACTGGTTTTCTGTTTCACCAGTTCAGACTCACTGTGCAGTGAATATTTGCACAGAAGTTCAACCATCACCTGTAAGAGTAGTGCGACTTGGAGCTATTATATAAGACTCTGGATCCTCCCTCAATGTAGGTCTTACAGCAGCATAAAACAAGGTAGATAGGTAAACAAGGTAAAAAAAAACAATCACAACTATGAAGACAGAGAGAGAGAGAGAGAGAGAGAGACATTCTTTTGTACAAAAAATTGTATATTTATGTATATTTATATATATACATATATTATAAATATTTATATATATTTAAATAGTATATACAGCTTAATACTAGAGATGTTCCGATACCATTTTCCATCCCGATACCGATTCCGATACTTGTGCTGTGGGTATCGGCCGATACCGAGTACCGATACCAGTATATTATTAAAAAAAAAAAAAAAACTGTGATATGATTATCACTATGGTGAGGACTGGCTCAGGTTAAAACCTTTGTAAAACATGAATGAATACAGCAATTGAAGCCATTTATTTATTTTTAATTTTCCACTGTAGTATCCCCTCAACTGCTTCGGCAATTAATGTGCCGGTATGTGACCCTCGGAACTCGATGGCGTGCCGCAGCGCACTCCGAGGGGTAAATGTTGACTCTGTCAACCCAGAGTGACGTTAAACTTAACAAAGACATAGGGCACACGTCGGAGCTCCAGATGTCCGCGGTAAAGCTGCATGGATGTCTTTAAGCATACACGAAATGTGTTCCCTAACTGCCTCGTATAATTTGGGTAACGCAGTTTCGGAGACAGGTTATCAATTCTTCTTCGCTCCTCTAAAGCAGCAGGCTGCAGACGACAGCACAGAGCAACTGTTTTAAGAGCGGCGAAGAAGAACTGTGTCACCGCTACTGGGGCTAAAAGGTAAATAGATTCCTGTTAATAATATATAAAAAAAAAAATGTAATAATTTACGTGGTATCGGATCGGTGCCTGGACTCCAGTACTCGCCGATACCGATGCCAGCATTTTCGGCAGTATCGGAGACATTTCCGATACTGGTATCAGAATCGGAACAACTCTACTTAATACTAAATAGAATTTCATATATATATATATTCTATGATTCCAGAATACGTGCTGGGAGCAGCAAAGTCTGGTAGCTCTGAGTTTTTACTCAACCTTTGCTTTATTTTGTTGTGTTTCTGTATGTTTTTCTGTATTTTTTCAACTACTGAATGATGCTTCTGTGGGGAGAGGAGATCCTTCAGGAGAGGAGCTTGCCACCCTGTTCCAGTTGGATGAGGAGCTGCTTTCATGGTTGCTGTGCTGGTGGTGCAGAGGTTAAAGGCTTGGAAGTGGAGATGTACTGTAGGTCCTTTCTGCTGTCAGTCATCATGCAAAATATCAACTCTCTGCTCAACAAGAGTGATGAGGAGCTGGAGATATAGGTCTCCATGAAGTCGTTGCTAGGATACAGACTAAACATCCTGAGGCACTTGACTTCAGTCATGTCTCCCTGATGGACTCACTGAGGATGTGGTGGAGAGACACACGCTGGTGGAGGCCATTCTGAACAACTCAGATCATCCTCTTCATAACACCTTGATGGACCAAGAGAAGAGCGGTGGTGGACGGCTCCTCTCTCTTCACTGCAGGACAGAGAAATATAGAAGATCCTTTGTACCTTCAGCCATCAGGCTTCTTCATTCTTCTGCAAATGGTTGATGAGCTGACAGACAAATGAATTTCCCTTTGGGGATCAATAAAGTCATTCGTAATCATATATATATATTTATGATAGATGATTTATAGATGAGAAATGTCAGTGCAGGTTATTAACCTCTGATTTTCATATGCATGTAGGCGCACACACGCACGCACACACACACACACACACACACACACCAACACACACACACACACAAACACACACACTCATCCTCAATCCATCAGCATGAGGAATGCATGGAGCACGAAGGCTGAACATTAACCTGTATACAGATTGACAAAGATCGCCTTTCCAGGATGTAACCTCCATGCACAGGTAAACCAATAACATGCCCTGTATCAGTTTCACAGCCAGCCAATCAAAACCAGTGTTTGTACTGTACCTAATCTTAAACACTCAGTCACCCAGTGCAGCCCCGTGCTAAAACCCAGAGCAGGGGGGTCACACTCATCAGTATAACATTACCCTACACACAAAAAAGGTTCAGTTTAATGCAGGTGACTCACTCAGTGAGCATTCACAGCCTTCAGCCCTGCGAGGAGAACCTTCTGCTGCCTGCTGCCACAAGCCAGCATGTCCTGAGGTACCCTAAAGAATACATTAGTCCATAGGGCCAACACCTCTGATCACATTGAATTTGCCTGGAGGTAACCTGAGAATAAAACTTTAGACGATTGTAGACTTATAAAATTTACCTATGTAGTGGAACAGAACCAGAGGAACACATTCATTTCTGTAACATACGAGTTTTCAAACCTTCATTAACTGACTGCTCTTTGTTTCACTTGGTGGCAGTGCAACAAGATGTGGACACCACACTGTCATGTTATCACCTATTAGTTGATGTCAGCAGATATTTGCAGAGCACAAATCCAGTGGACACAGCAGCAAACATTATTAGGATGTGTGTGGTAAATCTACTTCAATATTGTCTTAAGCTGTCTCAGCTGCTGCTGAAAACAAGGAGAGGCAACCCAAACAGAGCAACAAGATCATGATCCTCTGAAATAAATATATGGACTACTGTTGATTGAATAAAACCAGGTATGTCCCTGAGCAACCTGCTGCTAGATGACACTCTAATTAACGTAATGACGATATTGTTGCATCCAATAATCATCACCAAACACATCAGCTGAACACAAAGACCATGCTGTGATTTCAGCTCTCTTACAGTAAAAATTATCACTCACAGAGAAAGTAAGAAGGTGGTTCATGTCTATGTCAGCTTCCACGCATGAATGACATGCGTGAGCCATGTGGGACATTCAGTGGCTGCATCATTCAGGGGCTGCATTCGAAGTCATCACCATGCAACTATCTTGGCCCACATTAAAGGGGAACTATACAAGATTTTGACCTTAATGGAACAGCTTTGCAGTAATTGTGATGGTTAAATAACTTGTTACGGGGAGAATGGAGGCTCTCTGCCTTCCACCTAGCACCTCTGAGCCAGATCTCCTCTCATGAGAAACATGGAGCGCTTTACAGCACTAGGACACGAACACACCTGGTAATCTGTAATCTCTTGTTAACGTTACCCCCTCAGTGGATATTGCTCCATGGATTGCCCTCTTGTCGGCTACACTGAAAACAAATGCACATGGCCGGGGGAGGGGGGGAGGTATATGACAGTGCTGTAAAATATGCACTCCAAAACTGTAGGGGGAGCTCCGTAGAGAAAAAAGTTACCAAAACAGAGAAAAGTCCACTTGACTTGCATAGTACCCCTTTAAAGGCTCATTGTTCAGCAAACAGCACCAACAAAACAGCCTGAGGACCACACTTTAAATTGCAAGTGTATTCTATTGTGCAGTCTGACTTGACCTCACGAGGCAGCTCTCTCTTCTGTGAGAAGCAGCCAAAAAAAAACTTCATCATGAACTCACTGACATCTTTAAAGGACCCAGCTGTTTTAACATGAACTGCAAATGACTTTAACAGGTGACACCTGAGTCTTACTAACTCATTACCAACTATGTTATCAGACTAGTCCAGGTCAGACAGTTAGAGAGTTCAGCTCTGTTAGACAGTCTCTCTGTTTTCAGCTCAGGCAAAGGAAGGCAAGAGATCTGTCCCTTCAATAAGTAACACAGGGCCCTGGCTTGATGCTACAGGCTTGTTAATGAAGCAGATGAATCAGAGTGTAAGATAATCCACCAGGCCACACACACACACACACACACACACACACAGACAGACTGACTGTGCCAAATGGTAACTGTGGATCATAGTATCTCAGGACGATTCATTGTAAACAAACGTTGCATTCCTTTAACACATTAAAGGAATGCAACATTCAGTGAACGTTACCTTGGGTGTATATAACGTAACATATACCCACAGGGCTGCATTTGATCTGATCTTTTTTGGAATCATCAGAATCATCTAATCATCTAATCATGATTGATGTAGACAAACAACAGCTCTAATCTGAAAACAGGTCATATTTCAGCTCTGTAAGTCTTTTGATTTCATCTAATAATGCTGATATGTTGAATTAAATAGGAATATATCTGACATATTCAATTTGTACAAATGTTGCGTAGTGTCAAAAGACTTAAGAAATTCTATTTCAGATTTCTTTTTCTTGGTGATTAAGGTTGCTTTAAGTGACTGAATGCAGCATTTCCCTGCACTGGCAGAGCAGATCCCTCTCAGAGCACAATGCAAATCACACCAGGCTTGTTAAAGAGTTATCTAGTTCACTTGTTTCCGTTATGTTACATTTTCCAGAGCACGGTCTCTGCAAATGTTTAAACAGTGAAAACACTTCTCACACACAGGTTTAGTGATGTTCAGTCAGTCACTGGGTACATCACTGGACATCCATGAATGTCCCTGAGATGAGACAGACTGATGAAACAGTTTGTGGGACATCTTCTACTACTGGATCCACACACAGATCCGGTTTCCTTCACTGATTACAAATCAAAACATGAATTGGTTTCACTATATATAATAGGACTGTCACAATTATTACATATCTTCCTGATCACAATTATTTGAGCTGACCACTATCATTTTTCATACTGGTTAAAATGGTTTCCATTCATCAGTATAAAACCATCTGGATGAAACTAACAGAAAGGTCATATTTCATCACTATTTCCTCATCGTTTTCCACTGTTTGAGGTTTGACTGGTCCTCTTTTAATGACATCATCACAGTGTGTCCCTCTTCTTCTTCTGCTGTGGTGTAATGACACATGAGTGGAGCCACAACCTGTTTATCTGGAGGAGCTTCATTTCTAATATTTGATGACCACATTTGGATGAACATCTGCATCATGGATTTAGTTACAAAGCTGATGAATGTCTCTTCTTCTTCTTCAGAGGTGTGTGTGTGTTATTAAACTATGTTCATGCTGATACTATAATAGTGGCAGAAAAGGATCAGAAAAAGACTATTAAATTGTTAGTCACACTTATTTATATGGTAATGAATCATCAACTAAAATGTCATGATTATGACAGTCCTAATAGGACTCTTTCTTTGCTATAACAGGAGTTTAGTGTTTTCATGATTTAAATGTTCCACATGTGACCTGGAGACAAGTTAACTTCATCAGCCTCTCTGTGCTTCAGCATCTCTCTGCTCTGTGCATGAATTAGCTCCACTGGTTCAATCAGTACTCCAGAGGGACGGATTGGTTTTAGAGAGGTATGCGCTCTACATACGCAGCAGGAGTAAGATGAGCCGTACCGTGCACAGTCTCTGTTCCCTCCACGTCCACTGGGTCAGAATTACCATCAATCTGGACCGCAGCAGTACAAGCCTGGCTGAACATAGGGTTTAGTTTACAGCACCACGGGCACGCTGCCATGCTGTTCAGCTCCTCACATATGGTGAACTGCTTTCAGTGACCACCAACCAACTCCACCTCCCTGACCCGATAACTAAGATAACATGTGCTGCAAGAAGATGAATTAAGTGAGTGACAGCATTACATAGTGTTTGCCTCTGTCCCTGTCAGAATTTCTTAGTGACTTTTGTTTTGAAAGTACATTTCCATTTCTTGGAAGATCTAATTATTCTTATTACAGCTGCATTTAGTTGGAAAGTACTTTGATAACTGATTTTTCTTTGAATTTTTAAAGCAGGAATTGCATCTGCAGATCTCTGACAGGTCAAACCTTTAATGTTTATAATCATATCCATCATCAGGAGCATCTGATGGTCTGGTCTCATATTCACTCTGCAGTATGACAACAAGCTCAACACACAGACAGAGACTCAGCTTCATTAAATTATTTTTTAAGGCAGCCTGACTTTGCTTGATGCCTCCATTAGGCCTGTTTGTGGGCGATGAGGAAGTTCACCACCTACAGTTTGACTCACTTTGAGGGAAATTATCTATCTGACATTTCAAAGCCATTATCATCTCTCCCTTTGAGTAAAGATGCTGCTCGCTGCCTTTCTCCTGAGACCTCCTCCTCAGGTGGGTTCAGTGTAAAGGAGGAGGCAGGTGGACAGAGAGAGGCTGCATGGGGCCTGGGGTTGAGGTAGACAGGGAGGGGGGCGTCAGACGTACGACTGACAGCCAGCAGACAGCAGCTCCTGAGGTTTCCATTACCTGAGATACCCTGCTCAGACGCTGGCAGCCCTGTCACCTTAGAAGTAACAGCATTCTCAACTTCAGCCTGAACCCAGACAGGGACACCTGGCTGTTCAATATTCAAGGTATTGTCAGGAAACGTCAACAGCAGACAGAATGTACAAACTCATACTGCGAGGAGTGGAGCCACAGTACCATACACTACTGAATACCAACAAGTGCAACAATGTACACATACTCCACTGAAGTCCTGTACCCAAATTCATACTTAAGTAACCCTTTCATAAAAATGTACTCAACGTGTCATAAGTAGAAGGTTTGAAAAAGTCATTTATTTTCATTCTTTGGACTTCTCTCTAATATCTGCCTTTGTGGTGGTGATACTGAACAAAATTTGATTTATTTTACTACAACAACCTGTTACACAATGTCTCAACCTCAACTTCAAGATGCTGCCTAGCACTAATAGGACTAATAGGAGATTAGTCACTTCATGACTAAAGAAACCACACTTTTTACAGCCCCATAGCTATGAAGAAATCAATCCTCCTAGACTGGAAAGCAAGAAATCAACTCAACATCACCCACTGGAAAACACTGCTAAAAGATCATAGAGGAAATGTCTGTGTCACTCAGTCATAACACACACCTGGTCTCCATTCATCAACAAACTCACCTCTGGCTGACTTCCAGCCCACAGCATCTTTAGCTTACAAATAAAGCTACCTGACTCCATTTCCTCTATAACATATACAGTTAAACACAAATACACCACACATGCGCACACACACACACATGCACACATGTATGCACACACACACACACACACCTCCCCAGTCTTTTTCTCACTAATATAATCTTCTACCTCCTGCATGTTTGATATTTTGCAGCTTTGTCTGTTTAAATCACACGCTGACATGTGACATGTGTCTGAATTTTGAATTCTCATGACATTTAGTTTGGACATACTGTTTTATGGTTTAATGATAGCTGGCAAGATGAGCTTTCTTTGTTTCTCTTTCTTTTTCTAATTTTCTCTTTCTTTCTGTAAATACTTGTTTTGTGTTCAATTAAAAAAAAAGTCACTTCTCGATGTGCACCTACATATCTGTCTGACCTCCCTCCTCTGCCTCCCCACAGTCAGATGATGTGGTTTCTGATGTCTTCTCACTCTGGAACTCTCTTAAACAAGACATTTGTAATATTATGGACTTAATTTTCAAATCCCATCTTACCATATACCTCCAGTACCAGTATTATTGTTTAGTTTCCTTTTTAGTTTTATGCCTGGTAAGTGGTCATTTTGTATTTTATGCCTTGCACTTGCATTTCATCTTGTAGTCTGTTGTAAGATGTCCTTGAAATGTGCCTATAATATTAATATATATATTAATATTAACATCTAAAATGAACAGAAAGCAGAGACAATGTAAGACAACAAGCAAAAGGAAATACTGAAGTACTTCAGACTCATACTTCATCTCTTACGTGACTACAAGCACTTACATATGCACAGACACATCTCGCACTTTGCAGCCATCACACCACATCCAGACTGTCACTACTGAACCCTGTAAACAATCCTTAATCTCTGAAACTGGCTTTTTTTCCGATGTGACACATTAAAGAGAAAACCTCTACACATTACCCAGAGTTAATGTGATGAAGTCAAATGACAAACCACAAACCACAAACAATGTGACGCATGCCGTGACACATGCACAGTGGTGCCTGTTTAGTCTTGACCACAACAGCTTGAATCCAGGGCGACAATCTAGTTCAGACCAACAAAATGCTACCAAAATGTGCAGAGACAGCCAGCAGGCCTGACCACACAATGGACCAGAGAGTCAATGAAAACAAAGGAGACCCCCACAGCACTGACTCTCCTCTCCCACACAGACACACATGAACACACACCGATTCACAGGGAGATGGCTGAATATGATCCATTACTGCATGTCCACTGCTAAAGATATAATGAGGGAGAGAAATTAAACAACACTAACTGACAGCAGTAACTTCTTTTCTGTGATGGGAGTGGCCTCGTGGGTTCGTTACAGCAGCGTTTACACATCAGCAACAAAATGAGCTATACAGTAATTCACTAATTCACCACTGCACTCAGGGTGAATGGGACACATCCCCGATGTGGAGCGGGTGAAAAGGTTTGAGGAGGGCGGTCTGATTGAATGAACAGTTCTACTGATTGATCGTGGGGAAATGTGAGAGAAACGTGAGGTGTAGAGTGGCCCTTTGTCCCGTGGCACCTGTGATTGGCGAGCACGCCGGTGGCTGCAGACAATACTGCAGCGTTGGTTTACTTGTGCAGTTACAGACGTGGGGAGGAGGTTGCATTTCAGGGTGAGTGTCAGTGAAGGCTGGTGGTGGTGGAGCGCTTGGAATTAGCCTATGAATAACACATACTATCCCCTATGTATACAAAAACTAAAGCCTGCAAACATGCTCTGGATTAGTGTTTTTTTTTTTTGTTTTTTTTTTGAAAGATTCGCATTGTAGTTTTAAAATACTTCAAGGTACATATTAAGTGTCAATAGTCCAAAGACAAATTACTGTCAATAAAGAAGCTGGTCTGATTAATCAGGCCTGATCACTTCTTCCTCATATAATTACAACTCTATGTGAAAATCTACTAATGATCAACAAAATACATTCTGTCTTAGTTTAATAAAGACACAGTCTGTTACCTTTGTTCTATTCAATTATTGTAAATAAAGTTTGTTGCAGAGGTCTCTTACTGTGATCCACTTTTATCACTTGAATGAAGACATGCATGCGGACAGAATGTGAGGCCAGTACTTCTTGAGATGTGAAAAGTGATACAAACGATATCATGTGCACAATACGATCAAATTGGCACTGGGGGTGTATCTGCAGTCAACACCTCCCCTCTCACACATCACTAGCTCCTAACACAGCTGTAAGCAGTCACAGGAGACGGGTGGCAGGGGGACAGTGTAGGCCTATGTGGTTCTGCCAATCTGCTGAATGAATGATATTAACCTGTCAGGTAAATGTCAAGTCTGCCGTGCAGGATATTAGCTTTCAAGACAGAAGCAATGGGATTTAAAGTAATAGTAGTAGTAAAGTAGTACTTGACTTCAAAGTGGGTGTCCATATTGAATCTCTACAGTCCAGCTGGAGAACCCAGTTGCAGGACATCAGACTTTATCACAGCTTCATCTCCTCCTGTGCACGGTTCTCCAGCAGGTTCCTGGTCAACAGTGACTTTATTTCTGTATAAATCATCTATTTCATACCAGTCCAAAGCAGAGCTGCCCCCTGGCACCGCCAGCAGCCTCATCAAAGCCCAGTTTCTGAGCAGCACTTAGTTCCAGCGCGCCTCTCCTCTGTCTCCTCTGGATTTGGCTCTCTTACCTTCTGCGTTATGGCACAGCTCCACCACAGGCTGGCATCGCCTCTGAGCGTCTGGAAAACACACGTCCGGTAAAACTATCCTCGTCCCGACACACGGCTCAACTCACACAGTGAACTTTCCCGTTAACTCACATAGCTGTTAACAAACGGCGGTGATGCTGCGAGCTCACGTGGGGAGGACTGCGTGCTGCCTTCACTGACTCCACCCAACTTTCTACTACCGACATACTGTGAGGCTGATTGGAGTGTTTGTGGGCTGGAATGATGATTAAGTAGTAATGTGTGTGGTACGTGATGTACGGAAGATCAATGTAAAGTCAAGTTATTGATGATGATGTAGTTACATGTGGTAAAGTTTGTATGTTACGCGTGAAAAGTGAACGCAGCACCAGTGGAGTGCAGTGCGCGTGCGCAGAGCTGCTGCTGTAATGGGACTGGACTCATCTGGTCAGTGAGAGAGAATCAGAGGAAGAGTTTCCTCTGTTGTTGTTACCTGTCTGACTGAAGTGTGTGTGTGTGTGTGTGTGTGTGTGTGTGTGTGGGGGGGGGGGGGGGGGGGGGGGGTCAGAGTGAAAACAGACTGAAGTGACTGACACACATGAGTGACAAAAACACAGACGCCAGTTATGTTAAAAAGTCACTTAAGTATTGAACGGTGTCTCTTTCTTTGTTTTAACATTACTCGTAGGTGGACATGTCCACCTGTGCAGTGGATCTGGAGCTGTGGCCATGATGGATGGAGACCTTCATCCAAAGTGCAGGAAACAGAGCCTCTCCATCAGTATTAGCTGTGACCCTCCTTTTCTTGAAACCAGCACTGGTTCTCCTCAGAACACCTGCACACAGTTGTTCAGGAATTTGGCAGCTCAGGTTGTTGAGCATCTTTGCCAAACTGCCAGCTGTTTCTCCATGAGATCCCAGACTGACTCTTACAACACTGCACCACTTCACAAATAGTGAGCCTTTTCCCGTCAAACACCTCATAGATGTGATGGTGGATGAATCATTAGGTAACACGCTGTGCCATGCCTTGGGTTACCAGGTGATGAAAGGTCCTGTTGACTGGTGTTTATCTTTTCTCTCTGGCAATGATGCAGTTACATGAACATCCCACTGCCAAGAACGGCTGATAAAACAAAGAATAATCCACCAAACACTAATTTCCTTATTTTTTGTGCAGTGTTTATGTTGTTTATGAATTAATGTTTAACAGTATTTCTCTTTCTAATAAGCCACCAAGCTTATAAATGCAATGAATCATTGTTTAATCAGGTCTGCAGTTTGAAGTTAATTAAGTGATGTTGGTTCAGATGCTGTGTGGTCCAGCCACAAATTGTTATTCATTTCTCAATATGAATAAAATGTTAGTGAATGATTTATCCAGCATTAATAAAGTTTAACAAAGAGTTTATAAAAGTACATAAAGGCCACTCTCATAGAGACATTAAGGCAGTGAATGAAAAAGTTTTCATTCACTTTCTTATGTTCAAATGTAACTAAATGAGAAAAATAATCAATGGATGGGAAAAGCAGCTGTACACTTGATAGATTTATTGTGGTTTTATTGTTCAGTCCAATCAGTTTGTAAAGAAAGAAGGGAAGAGTTTCACTAAAACCACATGCCCACAGGGTTGTAAAAAGAAGCAGGGGGTCATCTCTGTTGATTTGCGAACTGCAAATATTCACCATTAGACTTAATGTACTAGACAAACAGTGTTTTTAAGACGTTAACATCTTAAAAGAATGAATCCACTGAGTTTTATTAAGAAATCAGCTTTAATCATGAGGCACACCTAAAACAACCAGATCAATCAAAGTGCAGCGAACATTTTGGTGAAAGGCATATTAGCATAATTATAAACCATTGTATAATCTCTCTAAAACACACCTACATCACTCACTCTTAACACTCAGCATAAGAAGGAAAAGTAAAAGAAAGTAAGTGCACTTAAATCAAACCAATAAGAAGTGGTTTGACACGTTATTTGTCTTCAGGCTGATTAGTTTGGTTTGGTTTAGTTGGACTGTGAGAGCAGATGAGCCTGGATCCAGTCCAGGACTCAGGCACTGGTTTTGACTGGTCTGACAGTCACTGAGCTGCCAGTGGCCCGTGTTTGCCAGAACCCATTCAGGAAGCTGTTCTTCACCTGGTGCAGGAAGTGGACATATCTCACCCCAGGTCCATACCCAGAGAACATGTGTGACACCTGCAGGCAGACACACAGACATGCAGTGAGAAAGCTGGATGCAAACAGGAGACCATACCTGTCAGTGGACTGGGTCTCTCACCTCCTTCCAGTTGAGGGAGTAAGTGCTGCGGTCCTCAACAGGGCTGACTGAGTGCTCTGAGATCACTGTGCTCTTGTCTGCACCCAGTAACTTCACATGCAGCTTGTAGATGGACTCATGCAGCTGAGTCTCCTCATACCTGCATTTATACACAAGGTGAAATCACATTTACACATTTACACTATAAAACAACAGTTTTACAGTCATGAGCTGACAGATGGCAGCACATTGGATGGTAACTAATCTCAACTGTGAGCTTATTGGCTCACATTTTATTTTATAAATGGGTTATTTCCTGTTTACTTCCTAATAACAATCAGGGCTGCAACTAGTCAGGGTTCTAAACCCACGGTTTGGTTTTGCTCAGGTTTATTGGTCTACAAAGATGGATCTTGTCCAGGTGACTGGAAATGCTGTGGATCCGGTTTAGATGATAGATGCCTTTTATTGTCCCAGAGGGAAATTTTTTCCAAGAAGTATGAACCCGGTCGGTCAGAAGCTGGTGCTGCTAGTCTGACTGATTTGAAATCTGACACACAACTCCAGTTCAAAGTGCTTTACACAAAAGACAACTATAACCTGTAATAGTATAAGAGTAAAACAAATAGAACTTAAGAATGTTTGAAAATAGCAATACCAAATGTGGTAAACCCCAGCTGCTGAGAGCACTGCAAAAAAAACATTCATACATGGTTGAAAAACATTGATACCATCAGCAAAAATATCCTTGCTTTAAGTCTGATGGTAGAGGTCGCCACAAATACCAAAAATGTCTACCTCAAAATCTAAAGGGCAAATTTTCACCAGGTTTGGTAGGTGTGTTCTGAGTGCTAGTATCAAAATCTATATTGATTGATGAAAGTAGGTGTGGCCCATTCATCAATATCTGCCAACTCTATTTGCAGAGATGTGGAATGAGCCAGTGACACAAGAAACCGATGACATTACTACAAACAACGTGTAAAAGGCTTCACGAAAATATGACCCCGTTCAGTCATATGGTGGTGCAACAGAGACAGACAAATTGTGTCCACAACTTGAATATTAGATGTCAATTTATTTGAAGTTTCTTGGTGCTGTCACAGGGGATTAAATCAAATCATAACACCGCTGTCTGGACATGATCTTTACACCCACACAACCTGAACACCATACATCATCCATACAATCATTGACAAACCCACACACCACACCTACACAGACACAGACCATGAAAACTTGTACTACACACGGTGTCATATGCAATAAGCATATGTGCACCAACCAAGCTGATAAGGCTGCAGTGATAAAGAATCATGCATGGAGGTGGGAGGTAGGTGGTGCTCACCAACTCACCAGTCTTGAATAACTATCTCAGGCTGAAATTCATCCAGCAGTTCCTCCCACAGTCCCTCTGCCTTCAGGTCCACCACCTGCGCCATGGAGAACCAGCTGAGGACAACAGGACAGGCACGTTGACCACATGCTCATCATATGGAACAAACCCTGAGTACACTGTGACCACTTACCTGAACTGAGGCAATGCACAGATCACAGCACCTGCTGGGATACCACTTGAGTCATATGGGAGGACTTCTACACTGGTGGTCCAGCCACTGAAGTCACCTGAGAGTTCAGCAAACCAGACTCAGCTTCACCAAACTCCATGTCATGGTTTTTTTATTTGCTGCCAAAAACAGGCCGATTGTGTCTCTCACCATCAGGCTGAAAACGTGGAGGTCCACGATCCGGCCGTTCAGGCAGGTCAGGCTCGGTTGGGGGGGTGTCTTTACTCAGCCCTGTGGAGCAAGAAGACATAGCAGGGGATTGTGAAATGGAGCCACTCCTACTGAGTCACTGAGAATGTCAAACACAGAGAATCTGTCTCTCTGACAGATGGCGTGTCTCTGTGTGAAAAACAAACATTTCAGTCAGTAGTTTGACACAGACAGCAGCAACAACGGTGTCACAGTCCAGTCATCTTGTTTATAGAGCTCCTTTCCAGTAGTGACATTAGTTCAGGTCTTAAAGTAATGTCAATATACTTGTCCTTTCTGTTTACTGGACCACTACTCCCTTTGAAATACACATGAGATTTAACAGATCTAATATATCAGACCTACAATGATCAGCTTCACCACTTTCTCATGACTGGAACACATCATCATCATCATCATCATCATCATCATCACCATCATAATCAGGTCATTTATTTCCCACCTCACTCATCACTATTGACCTTTTCACACTTGGACATACTCTCCACTGAGCTGTGAAACAAATGCAACTTCCAGATGCTTCTGATGATTTTCTGTCAGAAGTCAGAGTGGTGCAGACCAACAAGGACTTTTTCATAGAGTAACATAACTGATATGATGAATTCATGACAAGCAGTGGGAGTTTGGTGTAGCCTATGAAAAGGCAAGTTAATGCTTCTCTGTAGCAGACAGTGTGGTGCATCAGAGAGAAGAAGCTGCATGCACAATCACAAGTGTGTGGACACACTGAACTTCCTCAGGGTGGGTCTAAAGTCCTTGATCAGTCAGAGTGTAGGTGTGCTGCCCACTTCACAGCAGAGATCCTCAGGATGAAACCGCTCCAGGATCAGTCTGCTGTCACTGCCTGATCAGAGCAGGTGACCCTCACATCTGCTGCAGATGTGGATCCGTCAGCCTGAAATGTAAGCCCTCGTCTGGATCAGCTCTAGACTACCACTGCCCAGCTGTCTCAACGGGAAAACAACACCAGGTACGGAAAGACAAGTGTAACCTTGAGGTGCGATGTTCCTCAGGAGGTTTCTCCGGAGCGGCTTCGCCTCGTATATCTGTTTCCAGTCCAGGCCGTCGGGCATCGGGGCGCCCTGCAGACCCCACTCTGTCTCACACCTCGTCTTCCACTCAGAGGCAGACATGGTAAAATGTCACACTGATTCATTCCGGAAATTTACTTAGACCTTAAATACAGCTCGTAGATAGAGCCACACCCCTGTGTTTCAACGCACGCGCCTCTCCGGCCTCTTAAAGTGACAGGAGTATAGTGGCTTCCAGCGGAGAGCAGGCAGCACAGGGGGAGCAGGCAGCACAGGGGGAGCACAGGGGGAGCAGGGGGAGCACAGGGGGAGCAGGCAGCACAGGGGGAGCACAGGGGGAGCAGGCAGCACAGGGGGAGCACAGGGGGAGCAGGCGGCACAGGGGTTGCGAACTGCAAATATTCACCATTAGACTAAATGTACTAGACAAACAGTGTTTTTTAGACGTTAATGTCTTAAAAGAATGAATCCACTGAGTTCTTTAAATCAGCTTTAATCATGAGGCACACCTAAAACAACCAGATCAATCAAAGTGCAGCGAACATTTTGGTGAAAGGCATATTAGCATAATTTTAAACCATTGTATAATCTCTCTAAAACACACCTACATCACTCACTCTTAACATAAGAAGGAAAAGTAAAAGAAAGTAAGTGCACTTAAATCAAACCAATAAGAAGTGGTTTGACACGTTATTTGTCTTCAGGTTGATTAGTTTGGTTTGGTTTAGTTGGACTGTGAGAGCAGATGAGCCTGGATCCAGTCCAGGACTCAGGCACTGGTTTTGACTGGTCTGACAGTCACTGAGCTGCCAGTGGCCCGTGTTTGCCAGAACCCATTCAGGAAGCTGTTCTTCACCTGGTGCAGGAAGTGGACATATCTCACCCCAGGTCCATACCCAGAGAACATGTGTGACACCTGCAGGCAGACACACAGACATGCAGTGAGAAAGCTGGATGCAAACAGGAGACCATACCTGTCAGTGGACTGGGTCTCTCACCTCCTTCCAGTTGTGGGAGTAAGTGCTGCGGTCCTCAACAGGGCTGACTGAGTGCTCTGAGATCACTGTGCTCTTGTCTGCACCCAGTAACTTCACATGCAGCTTGTAGATGGACTCATGCAGCCGACTCTCCTCATACCTGCATTTATACACAAGGTGAAATCACATTTACACATTTACACTATAAAACAACAGTTTTACAGTCATGAGCTGACAGATGGCAGCACATTGGATGATAACTAATCTCAACTGTGAGCTTATTGGCTCACATTTTATTTTATAAATGGGTTATTTCCTGTTTACTTCCTAATAACAATCAGGGCTGCAACTAGTCAGGGTTCTAAACCCACGGTTTGGTTTTGCTCAGGTTTATTGGTCTACAAAGATGGATCTTGTCCAGGTGACTGGAAATGCTGTGGATCCGGTTTAGATGATAGATGCCTTTTATTGTCCCAGAGGGAAATTTTTTCCAAGAAGTATGAACCTGGTCGGTCAGAAGCTGGTGCTGCTAGTCTGACTGATTTGAAATCTGACACACAACTCCAGTTCAAAGTGCTTTACACAAAAGACAACTATAACCTGTAATAGTATAAGAGTAAAACAAATAGAACTTAAGAATGTTTGAAAATAGCAATACCAAATGTAGTAAACCCCAGCTGCTGAGAGCACTGCAAAAAAAACATTCATACATGGTTGAAAAACATTGATACCATCAGCAAAAATATCCTTGCTTTAAGTCTGATGGTAGAGGTCGCCACAAATACCAAAAATGTCTACCTCAAAATCTAAAGGGCAAATTTTCACCAGGTTTGGTAGGTGTGTTCTGAGTGCTAGTATCAAAATCTATATTGATTGATGAAAGTAGGTGTGGCCCATTCATCAATATCTGCCAACTCTATTTGCAGAGATGTGGAATGAGCCAGTGACACAAGAAACCGATGACATTACTACAAACAATGTGTAAAAGGCTTCACGAAAATATGACCCCGTTCAGTCATATGGTGGTGCAACAGAGACAGACAAATTGTGTCCACAATTTGAATATTAGATGTCAATTTATTTGAAGTTTCTTGGTGCTGTCACAGGGGATTAAATCAAATCATAACACCGCTGTCTGGACATGATCTTTACACCCACACAACCTGAACACCATACATCATCCATACAATCATTGACAAACCCACACACCACACCTACACAGACATAGACCGTGAAAACTTGTACTACACACGGTGTCATATGCAATAAGCATATGTGCACCAACCAAGCTGATAAGGCTGCAGTGATAAAGAATCATGCATGGAGGTGGGAGGTAGGTGGTGCTCACCAACTCACCAGTCTTGAATAACTATCTCAGGCTGAAATTCATCCAGCAGCTCCTCCCACAGTCCCTCTGCCTTCAGGTCCACCACCTGCGCCATGGAGAACCAGCTGAGGACAACAGGACAGGCACGTTGACCACATGCTCATCATATGGAACAAACCCTGAGTACACTGTGACCACTTACCTGAACTGAGGCAATGCACAGACCACAGCACCTGCTGGGATACCACTCGTGTCATATGGGAGGACTTCTACACTGGTGGTCCAGCCACTGAAGTCACCTGAGAGTTCAGCAAACCAGACTCAGCTTCACCAAAGTCCATGTCATGGTTTTTTTATTTGCTGCCAAAAACAGGCCGATTATGTCTCTCACCATCAGGATGAGGACCTAGAGGTCCATGTGCAGACGAGACAGGCTTGGTTGGGGGGGTGTCTTTACTCAGCCCTGTGGAGCAAGAAGACATTGCAGGGGACTGTGAAATGGAGCCACACCTACTGAGTCACTGAGAATGTCACAAACACAGAGAATCGGTCTCTCTGACAGATGGCGTGTCTCTGTGTGAAAAACAAACATTTCAGTCAGTAGTTTGACACAGACAGCAGCAACAACGGTGTCACAGTCCAGTCATCTTGTTTATAGAGCTCCTTTCCAGTAGTGACATTAGTTCAGGTCTTAAAGTAATGTCAATATACTTGTCCTTTCTGTTTACTGGACCACTACTCCCTTTGAAATACACATGAGATTTAACAGATCTAATATATCAGACCTACAATGATCAGCTTCACCACTTTCTCATGACTGGAACATCATCATCATCATCATCATCATCATCATCATCACCATCATCATCACCATCATAATCAGGTCATTTATTTCCCACCTCACTCATCACTATTGACCTTTTCACACTTGGACATACTCTCCACTGAGCTGTGAAACAAATGCAACTTCCAGATGCTTCTGATGATTTTCTGTCAGAAGTCAGAGTGGTGCAGACCAACAAGGACTTTTTCATAGAGTAACATAACTGATATGATGAATTCATGACAAGCAGTGGGAGTTTGGTGTAGCCTATGAAAAGGCAAGTTAATGCTTCTCTGTAGCAGACAGTGTGGTGCATCAGAGAGAAGAAGCTGCATGCACAATCACAAGTGTGTGGACACACTGAACTTCCTCAGGGTGGGTCTAAAGTCCCTGATCAGTCAGAGTGTAGGTGTGCTGCCCACTTCACAGCAGAGATCCTCAGGATGAAACCGCTCCAGGATCAGTCTGCTGTCACTGCCTGATCAGAGCAGGTGACCCTCACATCTGCTGCAGATGTGGATCTGTCAGCCTGAAATGTAAGCCCTCGTCTGGATCAGCTCTAGACTACCACTGCCCAGCTGTCTCAACGGGAAAACAACACCAGTTACGGAAAGAGAAGTGTTACCTTGAGGTGCGATGTTCCTCAGGAGGTTTCTCCGGAGCGGCTTCGCCTCGTATATCTGTTTCCAGTCCAGGCCGTCGGGCATCGGGGCGCCCTGCAGACCCCACTCTGTCTCACACCTCGTCTTCCACTCAGAGGCAGACATGGTAAAATGTCACACTGATTCATTCCGGAAATTTACTTAGACCTTAAATACAGCTCGTAGATAGAGCCACACCCCTGTGTTTCAACGCACGCGCCTCTCCGGCCTCTTAAAGTGACATTAGTATAGGAGCTTCCAACGGAGAGCAGGCAGCACAGGGGGAGCAGGCAGCACAGGGGGAGCACAGGGGGAGCAGGTGGCACAGGGGGAGCAGGCAGCACAGGGGAGCAGGCAACACAGGGGGAGCAGGCAGCACAGGGGGAGCACAGGGGGAGCAGTCAGCACAGGGGAGCAGGCAACACAGGAGGAGCAGGCAGCACAGGGGGAGCAGGCAGCACAGGGGAGCAGGCAACACAGGAGGAGCAGGCAGTGAAGCTGTCAGAGGGAAGATTTCTGCATGAACAATAGTCATCAGTACAGAGCCACGTGAGAACAGACTTTAATCTTAGAATCCTAACTTTCTGCTCAAAAAACTCCTCTTCCTCCATTTCATCCTTGTTTGGATCATTGTTCTGTTTATAGTATATTTAGAAATAGTTTTTTCTACAATAAGTAGGTTTTCAAACATGTATGAAGTTAAACATGACTTTTCATTTGCTAGAGAACATTTAAAACAGTCCCATCTTCATCTTCTTCACCATCATCTTCCTCTTGTTTTTCTTCTTTCTTCTTTTCTCACAGATATAGTCACATAAGTATAATACTGCCAAGATAATTAAGATTAAAACAGATAAGGACATTGGGTCCTCTCATCAGCTGGTTCAAACATTTTCTGTGGTACCAACTCAACTCAATGTCAAAAAAGAAGAAGCTGAAAGAACCACCATCTGTTTGTGTCAGTCAGTCAGTCAGTCAGTCAGTCACTCACTCACTCACTCACTCTCTCACTCACTCACTCACTCACTCAGAAAGTCTCATCTTCACTCTATCTACATCATTTCTTCTGTTCAGTATTGATAACCACATCAGTAGTTCAGTTCCAGGCAACTGTCAGTGTATTATTTATTGATTAATCTGTCTATTTATAGTTTTATTGTTGTTTGATCTTCTTTTATCTGTCAATTTTTTTTGTCCTTTGACTTGCTACTTTTCCTTTCATTTTTCGAAAGGTCCAAACAGAAAATTCACTGTATGTATACACAATGACAGTAAATGTCATTGACTGAATCAATGAAAGAGCTTCTAAGTAGTCAGCACACCTGCACCCTGACAGATAAATCACCCGTGAGCTCATGTTGTGTCTTTCCATAGCTCTTTGCCCCTGTACAGCAATATGGGAACATCATAGCAACACTAATGGCCTGACCTTTAGACTGTGTCGGTGCCTGTATGTTTAAATTGAAGCTTGTAGTGTGAAAATGAGCAAGCTTTATGTCCGGAGGGAAACATTTGAAATTTATAAAGAAAACCTTTTTTCTGCAGGTTGCAAAATCTAAAGGTACATGTCCATGTGTTTTGGGGGTTCGATATTAATATAGTGAAAGTATTAAAGTATCAAAGCCTCAGTGCACAGACAAATGCACACAGCTTGAACTCAGTACCTGAGCCTTAGAACCAGCTGTCAGGACTTTTGTACTTTTGTGATGTCAGAACAATATGTATGTCCAGCACTGCTCTGCTGGATCCATCATGCAGACTTATTGTTTTTGCTCTTTCACCTTGTTCGACAAAAAAAAGACATTTGCAGGGGATTGTGAAATGGAGCCACACCTACTGAGTCACATTTTAGTCAGTCAGGTCATTTATTTCCCACCTCACTCATCACTATTGACCTTTTCACACTTGGACATACTCTCCACTGAGCTGTGAAACAAATGCAACTTCCAGATGCTTCTGATGATTTTCTGTCAGAAGTCAGAGTGGTGCAGACCAACAAGGACTTGCAGCATTCCAAAGGATTTACAGGAGCTTAATTAACTTTTTCATAGAGTAACATAACTGATATGATGAATTTATGACAAGCAGTGGGAGTTTGGTGTATGTAAAGGTGAGTTAATGCTTCTCTGTAGCAGACGGTGTGATGCATCAGTAAAAAACAGCCGTTCTGTCGCTAAGTTAAGAAGACAGAAATATATTGAGGATGCTGCACCAATACTGGATGACGTATCACTGCATGGACTTCTCAGGGACAATTTAACTTCTTAGGGAATTTGATGTCTGTATGCTTCACCATCACCATCTGCATTTACTAGAGCTTTTTACCAAGCTTCCATAGTAGGCCACAATCTGTCACCTGTGGTGCCCTCACTCTGCATCACTTCAAAAACAGTATGATTGGGCAAACACCTCAAGATGCCACCTTGTATAGAGCTTAAGACAGAGGCCCAAGCAAGCAGATATAAATACCCTGAGATGGACACTTATTTTGGTTTATTCCCTGTTTCATGGAAAATTTCTGAACCATTAACAATCAGAGAATTGGCCATAAGGCCCAACGTAGTGTTACTATGAAAGTATACCACCCATTTTGAATAAAAAGTAATCCAAAATAATGGTAAATTGCACTTAATTAAATGAATAATAATAAATAATTAATTAAATAGAAGAAGAATTATAGCAGTGAAACAGTTCAAAGTATGATCCAACAGAAGTCCATTGTGAGCCTGATTGCTTGGGGAAAGAAGCTATGTAGGAGTCCATGGTGGAGATGGGTGGTTACTCTGGTATGTTGTGAGATCTTGGCAGGCATTGTCTGTGTTCAGTGTCCTGGATGGTAGGATGTGAAGTCCCAACCATCTTTAATCATGTTCCCTGCTCGGCCCATACATGGGGACCTGTATGTGTTCACTGTGGATCTGTTTTACTAACAGGTTGATTGTGAATTGACAGATTGCGGCTGTTCTGTTCTTCTTGTGACTGGCAGATTGCAAAATGAATTGCCCCTCAGGGCTAAATAAAGTTGTTTGAATCTTGAATCTCCTCCACTGTCGTCACCACTCTCTGCACAGACTTCCAGTCTGAGACTTTGCAGCATGCAAACCAAATGCAGCTGGTCACTGCTCTGTTCTGTCTGTGGTGCCTCTGTAGAAAGTGGTGAGGAAGGAGAGGGTAGGTGTGTTCTCCTCGTCCAGAAGATGTGCTGTGACATGGTGGGACCAGGTCAGGCTGTCTGTGAACTGCACCCACAGGAACTCAGTGCTGACTGCCTCTACCACGCCACTGATGAGGAGTGGTGTGTTAAATGTCTCCACCTGGTGGAGTGAACGTGCGCTCAGCAGGAAACAGCTTCTTGCAGCAAACATATTGTACACAACAGAATCCTGAGCACAGTAGATGCACTGACTGATGTTTTCTGCATTTTGTTGCAGCAGCGGACTGGAGACAAATACAAGAGTAATCGGTTCTTAAGGTAATGCAAGGTTCTGAAAGTAAATACGTCGCAAAATCAAAAACTTCACAGAAAGTCATGGAAAAAATATTCACCTCCAGATGTGCAGATGACAGCCACAAACACCTTTGTTCCTCATGTTGCTTCTTTCTCGTCAAAACCTGGGAATGGTTTCTATTCACAGGTCTATGTGCCTACCAAGCTGAATAGTGCATTAGTAAAACATGTTTTACAGCTTTCCTAGGAAACCATGTAACTGTCTCCACAAACTATCACACACATGCTGTTTATTATAGGGTCTCATCAGTTCAGTGGTTAAGCTATTTTGAGCCTCATCATCATTATTACCATCATTACGCCTATGGATCAGTTTGATGTTTTTGTAAACAAAACTGCACATTTGCTGCTTTACGTGATCTTTAAATGTGTTTGTTTAAGTTGAAAGTCCCCTCACATGGGCCTCTGAGATATGGTCAGGTCTTCCCGTGAGGTATTAGGTGTGTTAGTCTGTTGGTCTGTGATCTCATAGATGTTAGTGCCAGGGTAAAGCCTGCATCCGAGTTCTGTAAGTCCTTCAGCCATTATAAAGTTACATTTTGCATTTACAGTACCCTCAGTTTGTTCCACCACTCCTTGTGACCGAGGGTGGACACACACACACACACACACCATGCTTCTGAGAAAAGATGTATTTCTCCTCCCAACAGACTTACACCATACCAGGTTTGCTCACAGACCTCATGCAGTACATGTACCCTGAATCACTGGGTTGACTCACTGGTCTAAAGACTGTATTTATCACGCAAAATACATACCGATAATATTGAGTTCATATTAATGACAGTTCACTACAACATAGTCAGTGTCAGATCTGACTATCTACCAAGGGAATTCTCTCACATCATCAGCATTATTGTTTGCATTTCAATATACGGAGCTTGTAGTCACATCAGATGTCATTCATCAGACAGTGCACCATGACCTCACACCTGACGGGCTTCTCTCTGTCTCTGTACTGACTGTCACACAAGGGAAAAAAAGACACTTGATCTGTTGAGTGAAAAACTCAAGGAGACTTACACTGCTTCAGTTCGACCACCACTTGGCAGATCAGATAAGAAGCTTTCTTTTCCTTCAGTGTTCCTACAAACCATGTGTCCTGCAGCAGGCTGCATAAACCTGCTCACTCAGGAGCATGAGCCCAGAGGCTAGAGAGTCTTTGAAGGACCAGTCCTGCTAAAATCACAGGAAAATTATGGCAGCAGGAGCCAGACACATGAAGAAGATGAAAAGTATCAGTAACTATAAAGAGAAAAACAGACAGGTGATGTGGACAAGGCTTGTGAGTTCAACCTGTTCTCCCTCCCACTGCTTCAGCTGCAGCTTCTCCTATGGATCTCCTTCACAATCTGAAGCTGCAGCTGCAGCTCTCTCCGCACTGGATTCATGTCTCCTGTCATTTACTGTGAACGACATTGAGGGCAGAGTTCAAGAGGCTGTGTCCTGGAAAAGCAACGGCACACATGGTGTGTGTTCAAGTCACCTGAGGATCTTGAATAAAGTTTACAAACAGGGAGAGGTATATAGGCATGTGATGCTCCAGTGACTCCATAGATGCTGGACACCAGATGAAAGCAACAGATATAGCTTGACCTGTGTGAACCGTGAACTATGTTTTCTTACATTGTGGAAGATTTATAGTTCACCTGCTGCTGACATATAAAGGACCTGGAGCAAGCAAGGTTCATGATTGGCTGAGAGCCAGAGCAGCAACAGGGAGCGAGAGAGACATAGTGTCTGAGACTGCTGCTGTGGTAAACTGACAGCCGAAGCTTTGTAGTTTCCTTTAACCGAGGCCACAACCTGCTGAAAAAGTAGGACAGCATAGTGTGAGATTACGTAACAGACATTCAGTAATATGATCACAGCTGCCAATTGTTGGACATGTGCTCCTGTAAGGACAGGTGTTTAAAAAAAAACCTTCCGACCTGGACTCAGTGGGTGTGGCAACTCTGCATGGAGACTAATCATAATGTTTATTTAAAACACTGTCTGTTGCAGTGAAACAGTGAGAGACAGAGAAATTCAGACTGTGATGACTTACCTCATACAACACTGCCTGTCTACCCTGACCAGCACATGTTAGAGGGGGAATCTGCTGCCTGTAATATGGGACTTTATCAAAGGAACCAGTTGTATTCACATGCACACACACACACACACACACACACACACACATATATAATGCATATGCTCTCTGTGTTCTTGGCTGTGAGCCCAGTGTAGATGGAACAGATGCATGTCAGGTGTAGACACATGCCAAATTACACAGTACGGTGTGTCATTTCCAATCGCATCACATGTGTAATGAATTACAGTTACATAATGTCTGTAAAGCCCCTGGAACGTCGACCTTTTTCATTCAGATGCACTGATACTTATTTCATATGCTAAATTACACATTTTGCAACTAGAGCACACTGTTGTTGTTGATGATGATGTGTTGAGTTGACCTGAATCTTTAGTCTGCAGCAAAGGTAAAAACACGTATTCAATGTACAGAGGATAATAAATGACCATTATTTCATCTGAGGAGTAATTAACCATTTGATATTTGAGGCAGCGGAGTAAAAACGTGGTCATGTACCTCGTAGCAGAACATCACAGCATCTGGATTTCTGTAATATTTCAGCCAAGTAAACGGCAGGTTTAGTGGAAGCTTGGAGAAATCTGGTCAAGTCTGAGATGGACGGAGAACTGACTCAACGAAATTGAATAAGGGTCATGGGTGGGTGGGGGCTACTGTTTGACAGGGTGCAGCCTGGTATAATTATAGCCATCCCCTGACCACACTATGTACACGTGACCCATGTGGCTTTGGTTTCAATGGAGGAGGACCAACCTCCAACACTCCAACACGCACTGCAACTACAAGTATCCACCTCAGGCCTGCAGGAGACAGCCCCTCTCACCATTTTACCATTAGTTTTCCTCTGAGCTCACAGTCAGGGTTTAAGAAGCAGTGAACTTCCTTTAATTTAAATTTACCACCTTAAATCCAGTGTTGTCTGCATGATCTGGAGCAAGTTCCCCATGAACAGGTGTAGAATTTGGTGTGCGAGAGAAGCCTGATAGCCTGCCATAAAGGCGTTATTTATAGAGGCTTAATACGTCATTGTGTTTGATTGACAAACACCTAATATTACCTTTCCAATTAGGTTTCATTGATGATGCTGGAGCTACTGATGGGTCTCCCTGCTTCTGGCACAGGAGCTAAATGGGTAATTTCCACTATTCCTGACCAGTGTGACATAACATGCTCAAACCCAGCCCTCGACACAGCTGCAGCTTGACACTGTGCTATTCTAACACAGGTCAGTGCAGTTGGTATGGAGGGTCAAGCTGTATATGTTTCAATAAAGTGTGCTGCAAGGCTTCACTTCCTTCAACAAACCCAGATACATAAGAGGACAGAAACCGGTTATGTGCTCAATGCTCTTAAGTTTAAGAAAAGAAAAAAAAAGAAAAAAAAAACTGATTTCACAGGTGCTCGGTGGTGGAGTGGTTAAGAGCACGTCCCATTCTGGCAATGCCCAATGCAGTGATCACCAGACTGATTCCACCTCACCCAGTCTCTCTCCCCACTTTACTCTCTCTACTAACCTGTCAGTTAAAGGCAAAATATGCTGCCCCCCAAATATTTTTTAAAAAAGTCATTCAACCATCTGCAAAATATTGTATCAGTCAAACTTTCATTTTATTATGACAACGTATTGAGGTGTGAGGCTTCAACATCTTGTGCAACACATGCATCATAACACCACCCTGTTGCATAACTAATCCAACTGTCACTATTTAATTGCTCTACTTCTTCTTGCCACTTACCTACATATAATCCAGAAGAATGTAGTTAAGTGAGTGTGTAAGTCTTATCCCAGACATAATCTGGATACTTACTGTGTGTGCTTCAATAACATACTGTACTTGCAATATAAAACAGGTGTTGCAGGAAAAGGGGATGATTGGTTAGTGGAACGACAGTGGAGACCTGGACAGAGACTATTTTGGTAACCACCCACTCAGAGGACTGGCATCAGACAGCTGTGTAACAGGAGCCGAGGTCTCAATTCATGCTAAGGGCACCGTGACCAGACAACACTCGCCTATACTTCTTGGCTTTGGCAGAGCCAAGAGCAGAAGATGTGGAAAGCAAACTAGAAGATGAGAGTGCCAACCATAGAGTGTTTGCATTTAAGGCAGAGGCAGAGGGTTCGAAGCTGGGCATGGCTGAGTGGGGTTTCTCTGATGGAGGACGGGGGTGTTACGTGCTGGTTGACAGTGAGTGATAATGATACAGAGGACTGGAAGAAGCAGGTGTGAGCTGGTCAGCTGCTTGTCAGAGTTCTCTGGGACCTCCCTCGGACTGGGCTGCTCATGAGGATGCCCCCCTTCTCCTCTTGGAACAGCACCAGTGATAATGTTCCTATGAATACCCATTTAAAATGGTTGCTATTAATTTACTAATTCAGCTCAATGCAACTTTATTCATGTATTTTAACAATGCCAGTGGGTCATTTATTTGGTATGGGCGCAAGCAAAAAAGAAATTTCCTTTAAAATCTTCAGGCAAGACTTTATTAAAACAATTTACAAAAGCTTGCATTGGTAAAATAGTGCAAGACATTTGAGAGAGCACAGCAGGGCTAAAGAAGCTAGTGTCAAAGACGGCATCATCTTTCATCCTAAACATTCTGTCTAATTGACAGTCTGTGTTCTCATCCAAGATTCAGTGTCTGATAAGCATATCAACTAGAGCTGCACTAAGTGTTGCCTGGCTGGAGGTAGTATCCATAGCAGGTCAGCCGAGGCAAACAAAGCAACATCTCCACCACCAAAAGCTGTCCAACGCAAAAAGCCCTCTGAAGAATACATATTGGCTGTTTATATTCTGTACTTGTTGAGTATCAGCCTCATCAATAAAGACAGTTACCTGTTTTAATGTTATAGCCGATTGGTGTAAATCTATGGGCTGTTGTAGTTTCCATTATTATTCACCCAGTCAAACAAAACAAATAACATACCAGTTCTCATGTTATGGATGATGAGTGGATAAGCCCGATCATAATGAATGCTTGCATACTTTCAGATCTATGTGGGTTAGATCTGAGAAAAGCTAACATTAGCATGCTAATGTGCACAGCTACAAAATATAAAATGCTAATGTAGGCTGTAGTAAACATTAGCCTATTTTATTTTAGCATGTTAGCATGCTAATGCTTGCAAATACTTCACATTAATGGGACATTTGAAACAATATTGGATCACAAAAATAACAATTAATTTGTGTACATTGGATAGCCTATACTAAACTTCATGGCAAGTCTAAGAATAAATCAACTGTCAACATAATGACAAAAGAGGAACAGCCAGCAATCCAGTTGAGACCGTTAGTACCCATACAAAAACATTGGTAATCCACACAGTTACATCACCTTCATGCCTGGCACAAAGACTGATCTCCATGATATGTTTGTCAAAAGTGAAACTCAGCTTTTTGCAGTTTTTTCCAACTGCCCCCTACTTTGTGACCCCTCTCAGATACTCGCACTGTCCCACTGGTTCTATGTATGGGACAAGGGTGGGTGAGGGGTGGTCTTGGATGCCTACCCATCTTGGATAACTGAGATGTAAATGAGTATCAGTAAAGGGGCTCTGGCCAATGAGGGCACAGCAGGCACTAAAATGGCCTGGCCAATGGTCGAGAGTTTGCCTGGTATATAAACAGGGAGCAGAGCCCTCTAGACTTGGGTGACCCCTATTTTGGCTGTGGTGAACAGGATCTGATCCCAAGGACTGTTACCTTTGTTCTTGTCTGGTGTGCAGGTAAAGAATTATCACAGTAATGATTTGTTTGTGCAGTAACAGGGGGAGGGGCATATGTATGGAGACTTTTGTGGATTTGGAGAACCATCCAGACATTAAGAACAATCCTGGGACATCTGAGCCCATCTCTGATAAAACAGGGGTACTAAGTATCAGAGATCACTGAAATTTGTAAAATTATAGTCAGTTAAGAAAAAGCAGGCATGAGCATGCTGTGTTAGCATAGCATTAACCGCAGTGTTGTTGCACTGTTAACTTGTATTAGCATTCTCTCTGCTTACAGTTGTGTCATGTGGACAGTTATTTATGTAGACAGGTGGTTCACAGTGTGACAAATGTGAGACAGGCTGTCTGAAGGCCCTGAATGTTGGGTAACTGATTGTGAGATGGACTAAAATTGTTCTTAGCAAACCAATTACTGCATCTAAAATGTTAGTTTGGTGAACCAACAATGCTTATTACCATGGATGGATCAGCTGATCAAGGCCTGGAAAAATTGAGAAAGGTAACAAGCACATACGTGTAGATTATCATGAAGGATAGAGTAAAGGGGGCATCTGTAGCTTGTCTGTCAGGAGTTCAGCATAGTGACAACTGTAAGTGATCCAAGAAGTGTTTGATAGTGTGAGAGGTAACACAGACTGATTTACAAGAGTAGAACATGAGCAGCAGAGATTTGGTCATGTGAATTTATGTGTCAACATGCAATGTGCACTGTGTGTGGGTGTGCTAAGAGAGCTGTAGTGGTATGTGTACGTGCTCTGGACATTTTGAAGAAAGTACTAATGGTCCAATGTGCTAATGCTAAAAATACCCACATGCTCTCCGACCCCTGCTCCATTTCATCTGGACATCTGAGCTGTTAAGAACTGAGCGACACTTGTTACCAGGATTCCTTTGCTGACACCACTTAAACTCTGCAGCTGTCTTGCACAATATCGCATTCTTTCACATGCTGAAGAAATGTTTTGGATGATGAACTTCAGTTTGCTCAACCTTGTGTTTCCTAATCTTTGCAGTGTTAGAAAGCAATCATGCCTTTCGGAAACACCCACAACAACTTCAAACTCAACTACAAAGTTGAGGAGGAGTTCCCTGACCTGTCCAAGCACAACAACCATATGGCCAAGGTCCTGACCAAGGAGCTGTACGGCAAGATGAGGGACAAGCAGACACCCAGTGGCTACACCCTGGATGATGTCATCCAGACCGGTGTTGACAACCCTGGTGAGGTCCAGAGAGACTCTTCAGTTTAGATGAAGAAATCTTTTTAACCTTTGGTTGTAAATAAGATCACTTCATTAAACACTCATTATCAGCTTGACTATCACTACACAGAAACCATCATCTACTCTCCCATCCTCTAACTCCTGCTCTCTGACTCACTCCCTGTCTTCAGGTCACCCCTTCATCATGACTGTTGGCTGCGTTGCTGGTGATGAGGAGTCCTATGAGGTCTTCAAGGATCTGCTGGACCCCGTCATCTCCGACCGTCATGGTGGATACAAGCCCACTGACAAGCACAAGACCGACCTGAACTTCGAGAACCTGAAGGTGCAGTACTCCAGTTCTCAACAAAGAGCCGGCATGCTGTGGTTCATTAAGCAAAGAATAACTCAGTTAACTAGCCGATGACACTTAGTTCCCTCTGTTGACTTTCTGTCTTTTTATCGTTTTCAGGGTGGCGATGACCTGGACCCCAACTATGTTCTGTCCAGCCGTGTCCGTACTGGCCGTAGCATCAAGGGATTCACCCTGCCCCCCCACAACAGCCGTGGCGAGCGCAGAGCCATTGAGAAGCTGTCCGTTGAGGGTGAGATATAAATAACTTGAGTACATATAAGATAAGAGCAAACTATAGGTCTGGTACAACACAATACACTAGAAATGAAAACAGTGTGAATGGTCCCACTGCTTCATAATTCCTGTTGAGGTCTCTTGACACTATGTCTGTATCTGCAGCTCTGACCAGCCTGGATGGTGAGTTCAAGGGAAAGTACTACCCCCTGAAGTCCATGACTGATGCTGAGCAGGAGCAGCTGATCGCTGATCACTTCCTGTTTGACAAGCCCGTCTCTCCCCTGCTGACCTGCGCTGGTATGGCCCGTGACTGGCCTGATGGCAGAGGCATCTGGTGAGTGTGATCCTTAAATATCCACAGATGAGCTGTGAAAACGCTTTTCATTATGTGTCTGTGTTTGTTGCCTGCATTGTATGCTGATGTGTTCATCTTCATCCAGGCACAATGACAACAAGACCTTCCTGGTCTGGGTGAACGAGGAGGATCACCTGCGTGTCATCTCCATGCAGAAGGGTGGCAACATGAGGGAGGTCTTCAGGCGTTTCTGCGTCGGCCTGCAGAAGGTTAATAATCTACATCGACAACAAGTCAAGTGTAACTCAGTGAAAGCTGTGGATTGTTGCTGGGCCTTCCTTTGACCTCTTTCTTTTCTGCCAGATTGAGGCCATCTTCAAGAAGCACAACCACGGTTTCATGTGGAACGAGCATCTCGGCTACATCCTGACCTGCCCCTCCAACCTGGGCACCGGTCTGCGTGGTGGTGTCCACGTCAAGCTGCCCAAGCTGAGCACACATGCCAAGTTTGAGGAGATCCTCACCAGGCTGCGTCTGCAGAAGCGTGGCACAGGTATGAACACACACTCTCTCTGTGCACCAGCCTGGCTGGAAGCTCACCCCTCTAGAGATGCAACAGGAATCTCTCATGTTAAATCTGCAAACTCACCCCCTATCCTCAACCTTCTCTAGGTGGTGTGGACACTGCCTCTGTGGGTGGTGTGTTCGACATCTCCAACGCTGACCGTCTGGGCTCCTCCGAGGTGGAGCAGGTCCAGCTGGTGGTTGATGGTGTCAAGCTGATGGTTGAGATGGAGAAGAAGCTGGAGAAGGGAGAGGC
Organism: Caranx ignobilis; assembly: GCA_021432705.1. Taxonomy (NCBI): domain Eukaryota; kingdom Metazoa; phylum Chordata; class Actinopteri; order Carangiformes; family Carangidae; genus Caranx; species Caranx ignobilis. Next base: position 3,032,615 of record MU269980.1, read on the forward strand.
CATCGACAGCATGATCCCTGCCCAGAAGTAAAGAGGGACAATCTCATGTTTTTCTCATGACCATTCATGTGCAATTGAGCCAGCTGATGGGCATGCAGATAAAACAGCTGCTCACCAAGAGACTCTAAGCTCTGCTCACCTCATTTTCCTCCTTCCAGCCTTTTTTTCCTCCATCTTTCATCCTTTTTTTTCATGTTCTCCTGAGTTGGTTAGTAACATCCTGGGATCAGCCTCCACTGAGCTGGGCTCGCCCAGTGACGTGGTATCACCTACTTTTTGTTATGAAAAGTAACAGTTATTGAGGTCGTTTTTACTGCTCAATAAAAAGTGCCCCATGAAACAACTCCATGAACAATTCTGGTCTTTTTCAGTTGTGACCTGAGAAACTGCAAAATCACAGAAGATCAAAACATTGAACTGCAAACCTTGTCATTAACAGTGTGTTGATACAACAATGAAAACAAGACATCAGAATGAGGAAAAATGCCAACATCAGTGAATTTTATTAATCTTCAGCTCCGTGTTTTCCTTATATACCAGAATCACGCAATCTCAGTTTACAGTTTGTTTCTGAGGGGAGGAATTAAACAGTAGATCAGTGTAAAATTACTCATACAGGTCAAACTGTGTCATTCTGTCTCTTTTGCATATAACATCAACTGTCAGTCAGTTTTGAGATGACAGTGCGTGTTAAATAAAGAGCCCCCTGGGGTCGTAATACTGTACCATCCACCATCTGAACCAGACCTGTCTCTGAGCAGGAACACAAGCTTTTACTCAACACTCAAAACAACCTCATTTTCACAGTAGTTTCCACCATAAGACAAAGTTCATCCTTCTCATGTGAGGACTAAGTTGTTTCACACTAAGCTATTTGCTCTGTAGCCTGTTTCATGTCGATATTTTCCACTGAAATGCTTTGCAAACAACCTGATTCATATTTGTGATCAGGAGACAGTGACGTAACGTTTCTATGGCTTGAATGCAACCCAGGTGCTTTGCAACACGTCACAGACTCTGTGACTTCAAGCTAAAATAGAGCTGGCAATAACAGTTGCACAATTATTTATTCCCAATGTCCTCACTGGATTTAAAACAATGCTTTCCTTGCGCACTGTATGTCATGGCACATTTCATGGTGTGTCAACTTCTAAGAACTCAGAAGCCCTCATGAATGTACAGAACCTATCCTCTAGCGAACAAGGTGGAGTGAAGTCACTGTGCTTCACCCAAACCATCCTGTTTGTTTTAGTGAAGGGGGAAGGACCCGGTGCCGCATCTTGCACCATTTTCTTTGTCTAAAAACTGACCGTGTCTGCGTTTCTCTAAGTGTCAGATCCTAGGTGTGCATCATGTTTCATTTTTTACCCTAAAACCCAAACTCTGAAGTCATGCAGGATTGCAGGTTGGTTTTGTTCCCCATTGTCACTGACAGAAACTGCTTTAAACTAGAATTACTTCCCTTGCTCTAGCTATAAATAAACCTTGAGCTCTAAGATATATACTATATTCATATATTTTATATACAGCCATCAACTGACTGATATAAATCCTGTTTTTTTTAATGATATTATTCTAAAAAATAAATAAAGTACCTGTGCAAATATCCACAAATTGAAGTGTTTCACATTTAAGACATTGGCGCCCTCCAGTGGCTAGTTCTGGGTATTACCTATACAGGTACACTGGAAGGAGCTGATTCAAGTCAAAGCAAAGTGCATTGAGGTCTATATTACCTAATGCTAATATACACCACAATGAGTAATGTCCAGGGAAAGGACAGGGACAGACTCCTGGTGGCCATGTTGGTTTCTGCTTCTCAGCCTGAGGGGGGAGGATGGATCAACACCAGCCTCTCCCCTCAAGCTTGGTAGAATAGCACACACCAAACAGGACTGAGAGGATGCCGAACATGGGTCTATGATGTGAGAGTGTGATTGATGGCAGAGTATTTTCCTGTGAAAACAGGGACTCAAACAATGAGCCGAGGAAAGCCAACACGCGTTGTGACAATAGAAAAACGTTGGTGTATATATGTACATGGACAGCTAAGGATGGTGTCCCTGGTAAATTTAGGGAGCTGGAGAGTTAATCATGGGTGGCGAGGAAAATGGCGAAGGGTGGGGGATGTTTTGGGCCACTGTGAGCAAAGCCACAACTGAGAGATTGTATTAACAGTAAATTAGCAGCCAAACAACATGATCTCTGTAGCCTACGTAAATACCACAGTATGTTATTCACTAAAAACAGGGAGGGAGAATAGAAAGCTCTCAGTTTTTTCTCTTTTTTGTGTTACATTAAATATGTACTGTATGAAGGCGCTGGGGGTTGTTCACTTTAAAGGCAATGGACTAAACAGAAGAAAATACCATCCACATTGCCTTCATCGTGACTTCTCCAGATCCAGAACACTGCCCCCTGATCCCCCCCAGTCATCAACAGTTGAGAGACCAGTTTATATACTGTACCACAAGAAGAAGAAGAGATTGGTGTGTGTGTGTGTGTGTGTGTGTGTGTGTCTCTGTGTGTCGAGGTGAGTCTGTAATCTGAGAGGTTTCGCTGCTTGGTTGATCCACTTTAGGTGTTTCCCATCGACATACTGACATTACGACTGAGGTGAGATCACATGGCACAAAATAGAACAGAACAACTGCATTGCACTGAAAAGACAACAGACTCGTCTCTTATTTTGTGGTGGGATGTCTGGATGGTGTTTGTAGCTCAGCCTCGCATTAGTCACCTTGACAGATTTCAAGTTTCTCAGGTGTGTGTTGCTGCTGTTGTGCCTTCAGTGCGATGCTTCTGAAGAAAGGTAAAGGGATGAAATGAAGGGACAGAATGGAAAATTGGAACAAGTCTTACAGCCGTTGACCAGCAGTGACAGGAAATGAATCCAGCCAATCAGAGGGAAGCATGTAATGTGTGGATATCTCAAGTCCATCTCATTCTTGGACAACTTTCTTATCTTATTATTATTATTATCAAAAAAGCTGATACGTAATTTTGATACTGATGGATTTCTATTCTTCTTTTCTTTTCTTTGTATATTCTATCTACATTTTCAGAGATGCAGAAAAGCTGACGTTGATTGAGAGGCGACAACTCCACTCGTTCATCAAGTTCAAGCGGTCACTGGCTCAATAGTGTCAGAGTCAGCCTCTGGTTGTTTTTGTGCTCCATGTCGGCCTCTGATTGGCTGTTTCAAAGGCCTTGTCAACAATGCTCTAACTGACCTTAATCCAGTGCAGCCGTCACTGCTGTATGTACATAAGTCACAGCGATGCAATCCTCTGTCTTATCACTGAATCTGACCCATCTCCACATTTGTGCATGTTACTGTCCACAAATGATGAGAAGTCAGCAGGTAACTGTCGTCGGGAGAAAAAAAATGACCAGTGTACGAGTCGGACTGGTCTGTCAATGGCATCCAGTGCTTGAGAGATGATGTGATTCTGTGGTGGTGAGAGTGACAGTGGGTAAAAACAATGATCAGAGCAATAAATAACAAAATAAAGAGTCATTATGGCTAGAGTAGCAATAAAAAATATTCAACTAGGTTCCATCCAGGTCCAGTGGGTGCAGTAGCTCAGTGAAGACGTTGTCTGAGCTGGGTGGGGTGATTGTGTGGAGAGGGGGGTGCCTCAGTCTGTGGGACATTATGGGTCAGATCTGTGTGTGTGCATCTGTGTGTGTGTTTATGTATGTATGTTTGTGCAAGGTGGCGGGGGGGGGGGGGGGGGTTGTCATGAAAGAGACAAAAGGAGAAGTCTTTTCTCTCGGGTCCAGCCCCTCCATTCTTTTTGTTTAATGATTTCCACCCCTCTCCGTTTGCACACACACACATCAACACTCACTCACACAAAAACACACACTTGTACGCAAACACACCCTCTGTTCAAAGTTCAAGGTCCTTGGAGATTTGGGTGGCAATGTCCCGAAAAGCTAGCGGTGCCCCCCAGAGTCGCGTGTAGCGCACCCCGTTAGAAGTCTCGGAGTTGCCTGTGGAAAGATGGCACACCTCGGCCTCGAAAGCCACGCGGCCTCCTGCCACACCGTGTGTACAGGATAGCAGAAAGGGGCCAGCATGGTGGACCTGGCAGCCACATCCGAGCGCTGCCTCCCGCAGAGCCAGTACCACCTCCGCAGGGTCCCGCCGCCCACCGCCTCTCAGATCCCAGCCACGTCCGACGGCCCTGGGCTCGGACGCTTTTTGATACCCAGGTAAATGGCAACTGGGAAAAGGCGGGAAAAGCAGAGACATTTGTGTTCAAGCACCGAACAACATCTGTGAATACCGGTCTCATAATCAAATGTTTAAAACACATGCACTGACCTTGTGACCGCAAATCTCCTGATTCCCTCAGATTCATTTGTGACCCTGTGAGAGAGACGGCCAGAGTGAGAACCTTATGACCGACCCAGAACTCTCACATAAGATGGCATTCAGCGGTGGAAATCATACAGAAGGACCAAGCAAGCATCAACAACAAGAAGCATGTGATGTTTGAAACAGTGTGTAACCCCCCTTATGGGAATGCAGCTTCACAAGGCATGCAGTTATAATCCATCCCTTCACTTCTGATGGTCTGTGTGTGGTACTACAGATTCCCATCTGTTGTTTCATCAACATGTGGAATAAATTCAATGAGTTTTATCCCATCAACCACAATACAAAACAATAACATAACACATTTTCTAAGGGAAAGCTCAGGATGATTAAAAAAAAAAAATGTAACAGTTCAATTCCTCAGACAATGAGAATGATCCTGAAAATAAAATTCAAATGAATTTTCCTTGATTGCAACCATGCTTGAAACCAAGTGTGTGAGACAACGACAGCATGAAGATGATTAAAAAGTCATGCAGACAAGCAATAATTCATAGATAGAGAGAAATAAAAAGTTAGGCAGGCGTTCATGGACCAGAGCAGATTCCTGCATGACCAGGCAAAGAGATGGGGCAGAAGAGGTAGACAAAAAAGAAGCCAGACATGGGAACTTACTAACTGTTTTTGATCCTTGTGGAAGAGTACAACCCGAGACTGATTTGTTTGAGCCCTGGCGCTTGGACGGGTCAAGGTTGACCCTGATACCACGGCAGAGAAAAGCAGAAATAGATAAAGATGGAGAAAAAGAGGGAATACGGGGTCAGAGCAGGGGGGTTGGGGAGGGGGCAAGAGAGAAGATGATTGAATCACAGGAGTGCAAGTGGTGAAAAAGAGCGCAGCGCAGGAGCTGATTGGCAAGGATAAAGCTGAGGTTTGATAAGATTAGACATGTGTGATTATGACGACTGGGAGGGAGAGGGGAGCAGAGGATAATCCAGGGCCACAGAAGGGCTTGCCAAAAGGCCTGGGTGAATAAAATGTTCTGATAAGCATGGAGTCACACTGCGGCTGTGGCCAGGCTGGACGCAGGAACTTGCCTTCAACACTACATCATGATTTCATATCACATACATGATTTGATCTAACTTGTTTAAAAACATCAGGGTCATGGTCTCACTAAGACCATGAATGGGAACCAAACTTAGGGGGTCAAACATGTTGAAAAATAAAACAATAAACTTTAAATTCCAACAATGACTTAACTGCTGAAACCGATAAGCATGTGTCTGCAGAGGGAAACAGCCTGCTGCTGTCCACAGTGCACAGATGTGAGCTATTGATCCATCTAAATATACTCAGATCTTGTCTAAATTAAATCAGATGAGTATATGAAAAAAGCTTGATTTCCCACTAATTACCAATGCACAAGTAGTTCAGTAACTAGCTAATAGGAGAATGGTAGCTTGGCGTAGGAGCTAACAGCTAGCGTAGCTCTCTTAAAGGGATATTCCGGTCTCACGTTGCGATAGACCCCCTAGAGAGATCAATTTTGCCGATCGTAAACTTCTCTAGCTGTAGCAACTTCTGCACGATAACAAAATGCTGCTGTCTGTGGAGCCATGAGCTACGCACGATCAAAAGAGCCACTCATAGCCACAGATAATGCTCCGAACAGCACCGAACTTCATCAACAGTTAGACCAGGGGTGTCAAACTCATTCCACAAAGGGCCCTGTGGCTGCAGGTTTTTGTTGCAACCAAGCAGCAGCACACCAGACTTGACTCAGTCAATCAACTGATCTCAGTCTTCAGACAGCTGATTGGTCAAACTCTTGATCGGTTGGAACAAAAACCTGCAGCCACAGGGGCCCTTTGTGGAATGAGTTTGACACCCCTGAGTTAGACCATGGGTTAAATTTATGTTGGAGTGTCCCTTTAAAGAAGTCAACCAATCCCATAAAATAGATTTACTTTTGCTAGCTATGCTCATATATATTAAACGACCCTGCTAAGAAACAGCCCAGAACATAACAATCTTTGTCCATCCATGCTTTAGTTTCTCTATGCATTAACAAACCCCATGTCACACACTGATTATTGAGATTTAAAGGTGCCTCTGGTCACTTGATGCTAAGCTAGTATCCCAGCTCCAGCTTCACCTACAATGAGCTGTGGGTGTGGTGTCAGATTTCTGGTCTGCCTCTTGAATAAACATTTTCTTCAGTTTTCCTGCTCATCTTTTAAAGAGCATAGTGGAGACAGTTGAGCTAAAATCTTTCAGAGGGAGCATTTCTTCATCTTTGATCTGTCACACCTCATTAAGAATCATACTGCATGAAACCCTAGCCTGTCTCTGGTGTTCAGATGCCAGGGTCAGTTTGCCATTCTCAAACCTGGCTCATGATGATGATGACATATGATGATGTAGTGTATATCTACCTGCGAGTGAGTTTCGAGGTCAGCTTGGTGAAGAGGTTGGAGGTTGCCCTGGTGCGGGCATGGGGCAGGGGGCTAGTCTCATGATGGGACAGGGTGGGTGATGTGGGCGGGGCCGAGTAAACTGGGGGCCCGCGGTCCCTCAGCTGTCCCCCGTGGAAGGTGCTGCGAATTGTGGAACCTCTGGTCAGGCGGCAACGGTCCGAAGAGGAAGAGGAGGAGGCGGCGCCGGCCCCAGCAATACTGAGAGTGGAGGGAGAAGCTGCAGGCATGCGGTGGCCCAAGGAGCTACAGGGAAGAAGAGAGCAACCAATCAGCATCAGCTGGCTCTGAAAGCTGTTTTACAGAACACCAGTATACCAAAACCTGAACTGCTCACAACACGGACACCTTCAACACAGTGTGGTACCTGTTGTCTTTGCCATTCTGCAGGAGAGAGTGTCTGTCGGCGCCTGAGCGGTCCGTGCACACGTATGTGTTCCTGCGTGTCATGGCACTTCCAGGGATGTTATTCTGAAGAGAGGACCAGGTGACATGTTAGATATAAGAACTGTAACCTCACATTATTACAGCATTACAATCACATCACTCCATCTCTGTGTCTCTAAATTTTTTAAAAGACATATTGGCAGTGTTACTATGTTCTCTCTGTTCATTTATTTGTTTTAACAGTTATAAAAATGGACAGTATATAAAATAAGAGGAGCCCAAGCTTATTGTGAAATGGTTTGAATTATCAGTGGTAAATGTTAATCAGACAACACGTGAGGTGTTCATTGGTCCAGGTTACATGTTTGATGATGTATATGACAAATCTGAAAAGCTTGCTTGGTCATTTCAGTGCAATCCCTGACTTCAGCTTGTCAGAGTGTGTAATAATAATCAGACAATATCTGATTATGTGTGGCGTAGTGGGCTGAGCAGGCGCCCCATATGCAGAGGCTACAGTCCTCGCTGCAGTCAGCCCTGGTTCGATTCCTGCATTGGGCAGCCCTTTACTGCATGTCATCCCCCCTCTCTCTGCCTCCCCATTTCCTGTCTCTCTCATACTGTGCTGTCAAATAAAGGCGAAAAAGCCCAAAAATATGATTAAAAAAAAAAATATATATATATATATATATCTGATTATTAGGTAAAACTAAAACAGCATCTGCCACTTTGATCCTGCAGTGCACAAAACACATGGTGAAAATCTGAGAATGAACCTGTGTCTGCACACAACACCATCTACACCTCTGTGTGTGTTTTGGTTTGAATTCTGGAAAATCTACATCAGTGAGTGTCCTGGTGGCCTGGAGGACATCTCTGCAGGGACTGTGACTTACTGTAGTGGCAGTCATGTCTTTGCGGCGGTCTGGGATCTCAGACTTGTTGGGGTTGTTGGCACTGCTGACCATTGGGCTGGAGGGAGGCAGGCTGTGACTCCCCATCACACTGCAACTGGCCTTACGCGAAGGCATCCGTCCCTCTCGCAGCTCCCGGTCGCCCGTGCTGGTCGGGCTCCGTTTGGGGTGCATGACGGGCATGGAAGGCCCACCTTTATTGTGGAGGACAGCAGAGCACAGACACACAGAGACTCATATAAGGAGTATTCTGCAAATACATTGTTGGTGCAATAGATGGTCCTTACATTACACAGAAAACCCTGGTTATTAATGATACTGGAGGCTGTGAAGTGAACTGCAGTTTCTTGTTTCTTGCACTTGCATTTGCAATGACCACGGATCCTGGGCATCTGCTAAAACACTGATGTGGTGTTCAGACTAAGGAAAAGCCCTGTAGGCCACTAATTTAAGGATTACCAGGACAGAGAAGAAGGAGCAGTCTAGCCTTCTTTCACCTCTAGCTTGACTTGACATACTGGGACTGCAGACAACAGACCAACGGTGATGCAATGATGAGAGCAAACAAAGAACCCCTAGCAGCAGTGTGTGACATCCTGGACTTAGTGTATAAAAACTGAAACATGGTACACTCTCATGTGAACCCCAAATGACAGGCATAAAAAGAGGATGGGAAAGATTTTTACTAACAGGGAAATCAAAAAGATTCTTTTTTTGATAGTCCACCAAGATTTGTCAAAAAAGTCCCGTTTGTCTACATGAGACTGAACATGACTGGCCACTATCATCCTAATGCATAAGGTAGCTACAATTGGATACAACATCAGTCAGAACATCCGTACATAGAAACCAGTCAGTAGGCTGTGAGAGGCACAGACATATTCGAGGAAGGTCTCAGTTTTAAGACACGTTGTAATCTGTTCACACAACAATAAAAAGGAGTTAATTTAGACTTATTTCCTTATATTGTTAATATAGTACTTCAACATGTTTCACTTCAAATCATTAAAGCTAATTAAATCAAATATTACGAGGAACACAGCTGTTTGAATCGCAACTGGAGTTTCACTCCTCACTTGTAACTGTAGCACCTTCAGAAAGAAAACACCAGAGCAGAGACTCACAGAAGTCGCTGTGCCGTCGCTGCCTGTGGTAGGTGGAGGCACTGCGCTGGGTCTTGCTATGCGAGGAGGAGGTGGAAGAGGAAGAGGAGCCAGTGGCTGAGGAGTGCTTGTTGGTCCCGTTGGTGATGGGGCTGGGTCGTACCCTTGCCAGGGACAGGCTGCTAGCTGTGCGAGCCTCACTGCCTTCCTGTAATATCAGTCACAGTGGATGGAAAAGTATGAGTGGATCTGACGCAAGAGGAACTCAGACTCTGATAGGTGGGGCTAGGAAAACTGATTATCAAAAACTGTCAAAGCAATTTTGAATGTTTGGTCACAATCATGCAGCTGGCAACTGATCAACCCTTGCCAGAGAACTCCATCGTCAGTTTAATGGCAAGTGCACCATATTGCATTACATTACAGTGACGGAGCTGAAGAGACCATGGAGGTCCCATCAAGCTTTTGTCTGTACATCCATCCAGCAAGGGCAAGTTAGTTATTATTTAATAACATCACTTTATCAGTTAATGAGCTATTGAACAAACATGTTAAAGAAAGAGTGGAGATACAGCAGCAGTGAGACTTAATAATTTAAACATGATCATATAGATTAGTCTGTATTTTATTTTTAAATGTTTATGTTTTGTTTATGGTTTTAAACTCCATGCAGTACAGAGGTAGATGTCATGTGTAGTCTGATTAGGGCTAGGTTTTATATTTATATTGTGGAAGCATCAAAGCCTCAGTCCACAGAGAAATGCACACAGCCTAAAGTCTTAAAACCAGCTGTCATTCCCTGACCTCATCCATGGCCCAAGCCCCACCCACGTGGACCCACCATCCAATCTTGCAGGATTTTGTTGCTCTACATGTTCAGCTGAAATCTGCTATATTCTTACTGGATTACCCAGAAAACAGTCAGCCAATCAGAACAGAGATCAGAGAATGTTCTCTTGTCTGATTGGCTCACCAATCTGTTGTTACTAGAGCTCAAAAGAGGGGAGGTGTAAAACTACACAGAGATGATTCTTGGTTGTTAAAACTTCAAATATATCTTCTTATGGATCAACAATGCGGGCCCTTGGATCACATTTAAGAAGTTAGATTTTTTTTTTTTTTGAAAATCTAAATCTAAATAAATCTGCAGAAAAACTCAAAATGTATCATTTTTCATGTGCAACATTCATGGTGAGTTGCTGTGGTATGACAGTAAGCAGATAAATAAACACTGGCAGATCTGTGTAACTCACATCGCCTTTGCGACCCAGCAGTAAGTAAGTGGCGGTGACCTCATTGTATTTCTGATTGAGCAGAGAGTCCTTGATTTCCTCTGGAGTGAAGCCCATCCCGACCATCACCTCTGAACAACACAAACAACCACAGTGACATAGTAAAACTGTGTCTTTTGAAATGGCAAAGTCTTGTTTCCATTCTGTTTTAAGCAGCTAAATCACCTATGCGAGCTGGATCACTGTAGTCCTCCACAGGTTCTATATGGGGCTTCAGATCATCCCCCTCATACCCTGAATTAATCCACTTGTCCTTCATGATTTGCTGTAGAAACAGAAACAAGGAAAAGTTGAAGTAAATATCACACAAGGTGAATTAAATGTTGGATCAGTTTTACATGTTTACCTCCAGGGTACAGCGTTTGGCAGGGTTGAGCACCAGGAATCGACGAAGGATCCCCTCACAGTCTGTGGACATGTAGAACGGTACGCGGTACTTTCCCCTCAGCACGCGCTCCCTCAGCTCCTGTTGCCCACATCAGTTGCATGTCACAAATACAATACAACCCAGATACAACCAGCCAAACCAGAACCACACAAGTCAATATTTTACACATTTAAATGTTAGTGTTGACCTTAGATAGTGACAAATACTTAAACCCAGTAGAGGAAATCAACAACTCCCACTGTACAATAGGGATTATGGAAGTATTTGGAAGTATCTCACACTCGTCTCTGTTCTTTGTTCTGTATCAGTGTGATACATAAATACTTAAATACCCTGGCCCATCCCTATACAGTTTCCTAGGATGCAGTCATTTATAAGAGGGTTAAATACACATTTGTCTTCACCCTCTGGTTGAGCTCTGGCGGGAATTTATTGCCATCTGCTGAATTTTGGATACAGTTCTGTTTTTACCTGCAGCTTCTTTCTAGCTGCAGGTCCATCTCCATGGTCCAATCACATTACAGAAATCAACCAAAGTGAAGGAGGAAGATGATTTTTAATACTAGGTTCATTTGGTCATTATGTACATGTGATATCTGACAGATTTAAATCACATCTTATTCTGTGCCCATAAAAATGAGCAGCCATAGAGAAGACTGAGAGCAGTACCCTTGACTGAATGGTTGAATGAAGCACAGATGTCATTAACTTCTATATGGACACTGTACCAGCAAGGATGACTGCTTTCCAGACAACAAACCCTGGAACACCACTAACATCAAGACTCTCCTCAACCAGAAAAAGGAAGCATTCAGGGATGGAGACAGGAAGAAGTTCAAGTGTTTGCAACAGGAGCTGAAGAGGAGGTTAAAGCAGGTGAAGTAGGTCTACAAAAGAAAAGTAAAAAGGAAGCCCCAACACAACACCACCAGAGAGGTGTAGAAAGAAAAGAACAACCAGGAAACATCAGGTCATGTGGACAAAGCCAATAATGACCTCAACAGGAAGAGTGTGTGTCATAGTGATCATGCTCTAGACCCTCTAAAGCCAGTAGTCTACATACAGGAGTGGATGATACCATTCTTCATCTGCTCCACCCGGCCCACTCTTACTTGGATAAGGATTACGTGACTGGGGCTCCACAGGGGACTGTTCTGGCTCTGTTGCTGCTCACTCTGTATATGGTAGACTTAAAATACAACTCTATCTTGTCACATCAAGAAAAACTCACAGTGTTAATCAGGGAGAGGCAGGAAAAGGAGTTCCAGGATCTGGCTGCATGGAATTGAGCAACAAGAGCTGTCTCCTTCTGAACACCTCCAGGACCAAGGAGATGGTCATTGACTGAGGTCCAGGCCCAGTCTTCAGTCACTCATCATCTGAGGGACAGTCACTGAGGTGGTGCACACTTATAAATATCTAGGTGTCCACCTGGACAGTTAACTGGACTGGTCCCTGAACACAGATGTCCTCTACCAGAAGGAACAGAGCCGACTCAGAGTCTCTCCTCAGGAGACTCAGGTCCTATGACATCTGCAGTGAAATGCTGCACATGTTGTGACTGGCAGGAGTCTGGACTCACTCAGGACTGCTGTTGAGTGACACATGCAGTATAAGATACAAGATGTCTTAGACAACACCACCCACCATCTCTACAACCGTCTGGCAGGTCAGAGACACAGCTACAGCAGCAGCCAATGTCTCATCTCCCTGCACTGCAGGACTGAGGGGTTCAGGATATCCTTCATCTCCACTGCCACCAGACTGTACAACACCTCAGCAAGAGGAAGTGGCTGAATGGATTCACTGACTGGACTCATTCTATGGAATAAGGTCAGCCAGTCTGTCACAGGGTGAAAAGTCTGCCAGCAGACAGTCACTGAAATGCATGAAAAGCATGAGACTACATCAGTGATGCCCTCTTCCCTCATATCGTCATGGCCTGGCTCTTGGGCCATGACGACAGAGGGAAATGCTGGTAAATATACATACATTTCATTTTTATGACTGTGTGAACTGGTTTGCACAAAGAAGCTCTAACAACCCTCTGTAAACTCCTGAACAACATATCAGCACATTAGCAACAGGCTGTAAACCTAGTGGAGCGATTAGCAGATAAGAGCACACCAGATATTTCCCTCAGAATCTGGTGGAGACCAAACACAGAGCTTGCCAAAACAAATGCTCATTGAGCCAACTGCGTGCTGGAAATGTAAGATTCACCATGTCAACTTAATAAGATGTTATGTTACAGGCCAAAAGTGGGTGGGAAGCTGGTGGGTGGGAAACACGCTCCCTCTTTTTACAGCAGCAGCCCAATAATCTTTCACTTTTAACATGAGTAGCAGGAGTGTGTCTTTAAATCTAGACAAATAAAATCTAAATGACCTACATAGTGAGATACTGGTGGGATTTAAATGTGTTTTTGTCTTTGATGTATCAGTAACAGGCAACAATAACATAGACTGGATTGAGAACCCTGGTGTAGCTTCTAAATCCCTTATCCTCCACAACTGATAGTGGTGGGAAATCACTATCAGTTCCTCATCAGCTATGCTCTGCTTTGCTGGGGTCATGGTCTGTGGCAACACCTGGCTTAAAGAGCTGTGAGTTCGTGTTGGATGTGGTGTAAGTGATGCCTGAGGGGTGGGTACTGCAGCAACAGCAGAAGCAGCAGTAGAAGAAGTTATAGTAGTAGCACTGGCAGAATCGGGCAAGCCTTTACTCTCCCAGCTGATCTGCTGGATGCAGAGTTCCTGTGTCAGTTCTGCATGCTGCCTTTGATTCCGACCATCACTCACCACCGCTCTCCCTCTTCCTCTCCTCTCTCCGTCCTGCTCTGTACCTGGCTGTCAGCACATGGCAATCCCACGATCATGTTATTATTCTGCCTCAAATTAATTTACAAAAAAAAAAAAAAAAAAAAAAAAGCTCTCGGAAGGTTTCCATCGTTTGGCTCATCACTGATACATCACTAGAGTGAACACAAGGCAATCTACATGATCCATGAGAATGAGAGACTACGGTCCTGGACCACATTCAGAATCAGAATGCTACAGCTACACATCACACACTGAGTCACCAGGAAGCTACTACATCCCTGGATCTGATCCAGGCTTCAAAGGCCTGTTTATCTGCTCTTTGGGGCCAGCAGGGCAGAAAACAGAATGCACCACAAAATAATCATTTATTATTATTATCAACTATAGAATAACACCTAAAGCAAAGAAAACCACTCTCTTAAATTGTTGTCAGACGCATTGTTGCAGTATGACAAATGATTGGCTGGCAAAAACCTGGTCTTAAGTTCCAGGCTGGTTCCGGTCCGGTTCACAACAAGGACATAAACCAACACCATCTCTCATAACATCGAATAACATATGAACCTTGGAACAGACTCCACCACACTGACCAGGACTGCTGGTCAGTGTCACCAAGTCATGTCACACACAGCTCATTTTCAAATTTCATCCCCCAGCAAGAACCACTGGACATCATCACTTCTACTCTGGGTACCAGACAGTGCCAGGAGAACAGATTCCACATTGTTATTTCAAATTAGAAGTTGGTCCGTGGTGTGTTGTTACTGTTTCCAACTGCACCTCTCGCTCTCTGACCCAGCGTGAGGGGGGGGCACGCACGCACACACGTACACAGACACACACACTAGATTCAGACATGGGTTTGATTCCCATGTTCCCACTCAGCCCCTCTTTGCCCCTCAGAGTGGACTGAGCTGCTGCATGCCTGGACTGGTCTCACTGGTCAGCCACAAGAATAATGCACTGACCACAGATAGAATCTAATACTCTGTGAAACATTATGCCATTATAAAGCAATATACCGAGGTGCAGTGTGCCTGGCTTTTAAAGTGAATGAGAAATGTTACTGTGGTTGCTTTATTGGCTGTCATGCCTAAAGCACTCCTGATGCTTAATTAAGAGATTAGGTGCAACCCTTTTGAACCATGCGCTTGGTGCAGCATTGTTGATTCCACCATTAGAATAGCAAAAGTGACATGGAGGGACTCTAGGTGAAAACTACAGACACAAGACAGACATACACAGACCACCCTCCTCACATCCACTTGCCTTCAGGTTCTGCCCATCAAAGGGCAGTGAGCCGCTGACCAGTGTGTAGAGGATAACTCCCAGACTCCAGACATCCACCTCAGGCCCGTCATACTTCTTGCCCTGGAAAAGCTCTGGAGCAGCATAGGGCGGCGAGCCACAGAACGTGTCCAGCTTGTTGCCCAGCGTGAACTCGTTGCTGAAGCCGAAGTCGGCAATCTTTATGTTGGAATCGGCATCGAGCAGAAGGTTCTCCGCCTGAGTCATACATACATTGATGCAGAGTAGAAAAAGGCAGGGATGGCCAGCCAAGGGGAGGGAGGGAGTGTGGGAGGGTGGGAGAGGGATGTATGCAGAGAACAGATTGGGCAGAAGAAAGGGAGGGCGGAAGGGGGCGGGGGGGGTGGCAGTTGGATGGTGGAGAAAGAGGAATGTGAAAGTAGGTAGACACAAGAAAAGGAATAAGAGAGTTATGATGGAGAAAAAAAGAAGAGCTCAATTCTCAATTGAGAGACAGATGGGGAGGGAGGGAGGTGCTTGCATGTTGTCCAACAACATAGATACAGGATGTCATACTGTATATATGTCACTGTGTGTGTTTAGGAATCGTATAATCTACTACAACCAGAGCCCAACTCTGACTGCCTCAAAGCCTTCCCAGCTTGGTCCAAAAAAAAGAAAGAATCTGCCTCTCCGCTCTTCAGTGCTTTACTCTGCAATTAAGATGCTAAAGGGCCCTTTTCACAGACACAGATTAGGACTAGTCCCAGATTATAACTTTCAGTTTAGTGTAATCTGTCAGGGAAAGAAATGCCCTAGTCTTGGACTAGCCTTAATCCCTCATCTCTGAAAGCAGCCCAAAACATGGTCTGATCTTTCTCACCTTCAAATCTCTGTGGACAATGTTCTTCGTGTGGCAGTAGTGGACAGCAGAAACAATCTGTGGACATGAGGACACAGACAAACCTGAAGTGCTGACAATCAAATGTGAGGACTGGTGCAACATGAGCATCAAGAGGTGGGATCTTCATACCTGTCGAAATTTGGCTCTGGCTTCAACCTCCTTCATCCTCCCATGAGACACGAGGTAGTCAAACACTTCACCTGTGAGTGAGTGCAGCACAACCTGATCAGTCAGATAATAAAGCCAGCAGCATTACAGCCTTGATGCTATTGATCGATTGTTACTGATACACACAATCAATTTCTGTCACAATTAATATTTATAAGCTATAAGTGCAGGCAATGTGTTGACATCAACTTTACTCTCCTCAAGAGGGATTTTGTCTTTAAGCAACATGAATATACACTCTAATATTCTTAACCACTTTGTTGTCAAGAGTTAGAGTGGAGGATTACTCAGTATGAAGCTCAGGTAGATATACAGCAGCTGGCAAGCTAAATATTAGAGTGATATTATGCTTCACAGGTTTGATTCATAAGTTAACACTGTCCTTAAATTAGATGAAAATTAGAACTAAATAATAGGCTGATGTTTTTGGAGTCGTGTTCAAATGTTCGTTTTCTGCCTGACTAAGTTTGTCAATGTAAAGTGTTCGTGTTTTTTGTGATACTTATCTATACTTTTACATCTATCTGTAATGTAGATTATGTTAAAAACATTCCTACTGAATAGGAGTGAAATAACCTATCACTATTTTGAGATAGTTTCACATTTCATTAACTGATAGGGTCTATTTTTTTTTTATATCACATTGGTGGAAATAGGCTTCAACAGATTAACAGCAAACTACTGTGTGCAGCATGTTTTACTGTAAAGTCTCAGTAGTTTAGAGATCCCAAACAGATTAGACTGGAGGAGAACAGAACAGACTAGTTGCAAAAGAAGATGGTTTGTTCATGTGGACCGTGATATCATACAAATAAAATGAAACACAGCACTCAGCAAGCAGACTGTTAGCTTAGCATAAAGAGGTGGAGCAGGGCTGACCTGGTCCTGTCCAAAGGTAACAAATATTTACATATCAGCATCTCTAAACCTCATCAGTGGACATACTACATGTCATCTGTTGAATTTGCACATAAATACTTCTAAAAAAAAGTATTTTCTTCTGAGGATTGAGTATTTATTGACAGTGTACAGTACACCCAACACCTCTGTTCAGACCAGTCAATAACTTCTAAATGGCGCAATGGTACAGTACAGTGTGTACAGTGCATATGTTGTGTATATGTATCTTTTGGTTTAGACAGACTATGCTACCTGTTTCACACTGCCACCAGCCTTAGTAAGAGCTAAGATTATCTGGTTCTACCTTGATATTTTGTATATAGGCATTAGTTATATTGATCCCTTTTTTAACTGTAGGAAAGAAAGCTTTTTTCCCAATGAAAAATCACCATGAAATATCACCATGTGTCCAAATGCTGACTAAATGACATTATCAGCTGCAGTTCAACCTTCTGTGTCATTATAGCATGCATATGAAGGCCTATGTACCCACCTCCACTGGCGTACTCCATGATTAGGTAAAGGGTCTTATCCGTCTCAATCACCTCAAACAGCTGCACTGTGGCCCAAAACAGAATCAGATTAAAATCAAATGCACATAAACAAATCCTGCTCATGTTATAAATAATAGCACAGCCGTCTGCCCATCTGTCTTAATACCCAGGAAACCCGAGGTTATTGCTGGGGGTTTTGATCCATATGACATTTCAGCTTTATAAAAAAATCCCGGCTCACGCCCTCTGTAGCAAATCTCTCACACACACATGCACGGACAGATGCACACTCATAAACACAGACGAAAAGTCCATCCAGATGTATGCATGTGGCTTACCTATGTTAGGGTGATTTAAGCCTTTCATTATTCGTACCTCCCTAAAGAGCTGGGAAAAAAAGAAAGAAAGAGTATTAATATCATGATAATATGGGTCATAAATAAAATCCAATCACTGTCTCTGAGTGTTGAACACTGTTGGTCCAGACTGCAGAAAATCTGTGCTTTTAACTGTAGCAATAAAGACATTGTTTAGATCATATTCATAGAAATACACTGAAAATACAGACTTCACATCAGCTAAAGTAAGAACTGCCACAAAGTTGTAATGATCGCTATTAATCCAATTCTGGAAGTTAAATTTGTTGTAAACAAACAAGCGTAATTCACAACTACATTTTAAAGGTGTTTTAACTGCTCTCTGTTAGGAACAGATGGTTCTGGAGGTGATAATGGCTGTTTGACAAGAGCTTCAGTCATTGTCGAGTTTACACTCAAGAAGGTAATATGTCCTCTGCACAGTGACTCTGGTAGGAAGAGACCAGCCAGTCAGGCTGCTGCTAGCTGGTTAGTGGTGTTTGCTTCCAGCTCTGAAGACAGCTGTTGAGTGAAGGAAAAGCAATGTTTCTTCCAGACTTGTATGGCAAAGAGCTGTTAATGCTAATGTTAGCTTTGTAGCAGACAGCACAACTCCAACATGTGTTTGAACTAAGTCCAAAGACCAACCTTGCCAGTAGATTCAATATCAATTCCTATATTAACAATATAACTGAAACTTAATTTTACTTTGTTTACTCTTAAATGTGAATCATTTTGTGTTTGTAAAATCCACAGAGAGAATCTGACCTTCATGCTGCTCTTCACCACAGTGTCAGACGTGGTGGATTTCATAACCCTAATCCAACTTCTACTGAGTCACTTTGACACTTGTCCTGAGTAATCTTGTGGAGTTCAATAGGAAGACGAACATAGAAAGTGTTCAGGAGTAGGCCAGCGCTCCGTATGCACAAGATCCACTGATGCCACCTGAGTCAGAACCTTCAGGGTACATTAGATGTACATTTCTGACCAAAGTCGCACTATGGGAAAATCAACTTTTGGTACCTCTTTTGTTTTCAAACTGTCCATCATGAGCCCAACAGTGCAACTGTGGCAGAGGAGTGCAGATATATATCAGTGACGACTCCTTTCATTGTTAAGTGAGGGGAATCTATGTTAAAATTAATACAGTTATGTCTTTTCGTTGCATTCAAGTACAATCCTTTAAATGGCTCATGAAATGAAAAAAGTGTTTTCCCAGGTTTAATCTACCATCTCTTTATATGCCATATTTTTACATCTAAATCAATGTATTTTCTCTTGCTACAAAAGGCTTTGATGACTCATGCTGTAGTCAATGACAAATCCTAATTTAACATCCAATTAAAATTCTAATTTGAACTTGAACTACGATTGTTACATCCGTCCCCCAAACTTCAGATCCTGCCAGGCACTGTCACAACCTCAACATGTATGGTCCACTCCAAAATGTTTTCACCATTTTCACCCCCTCAACTCATCATTGAAGTCGACAGGGGTGGGTGAAGGTGGTGGAGGGAAGTCCTCCACAGCAGAGTGCAGCTACTGACAATCCCACAGGCGGCGCTTGATATACATTCAACGCTATTGGCTACTGTAGACAGCAATCAATATCTGGGACAAGTCCCTCCCTTCATGTGTTTACAGGAAACGTGTGGAACTGAATGTACTCTGACATCTGGTTCAGGATATTGAAGGCTGATGAAAACACACTGATGAAGTTATACATATAATAAAATTTTCTCTTTCTGTCTCATATTTTTTAAGTCTGATTTCTGACTATGCAGAGACAACATGGCCCACAAACAATCCAAAGAATGTGTGACTAACAGACCAACTCCCCTCTGCATGTGATGCGTCTGTTCACACTTGGACAGAGCACAGCAGAGGATTCAGTTTGAGGTTCTCCTGGTTTCCTGTAGGCCTGCCTAACAGTTGAGTCCCTCAGTAAAAGGCCATCACTGAAGGCTGTGACTCTCCTCTGTGTAGTCTACTCCATCCGAAGAAAAAAAAGATGGTGTGATAAGCTTTTCTATCCTCTTTTCTCAATCCTCCCCCTCTCCTAGTTCCTGACATGTCTCCCTCCATTCTCTCCTCCTTCATTCAACTCCTTTCACAGTCTTCTCTTCCAGCTGTGCCCCGACGTCACTGTTGCCATAGCGACCCAGGTATTAAGACTGGGCTCTTTCCCTGCTTCTCCAGCTGTGCTAGAGGGAATCTTGGGATACGTAGTGCTGAAACCTCTCATCATCCCGGCGTCCCCATTAATTCCCTGTTTGTCTCAGTAGGGCTGAGCAGCCAGATCCGTCAAAACAACGAACAGTCCCCAAGGCAACATGTTTGACCCAGGTCAGAGTTAATGACGGCGAATGAATAGTAAACCTATGATAAAGCATGCATGCATGTGCACACTATGGCAACATGATTTCTGGTTTAAATAAAAAAAACTGGATGTAATATAAGATTAATGAGAATACAGTAATTAACATACTTCTGACACAGTTTTTGTTTCAGATGTCCTCCAATGAGAAAGTCTCCTCTTGTAATCTGCCTCTGTAATCTCTCCTCTCATAAAAAATCCTTCTTCACGGATGTTGAGGTTTGATTTTCCCATCTGTGACTTCACTTCCCTCTCCTTCTTCCCTCCTCCCCATCTTATATCCTACCCTATACATCTTCTCTTTCCTTCTCCCCTCTACATACATCACCCTCTAGATTATGCTAATATTGGCTCTTTCATGTCTTCAGTACTGAGGATTTTCTCTAGCCCACGGGTATGTAGAGAAGCCTGCTATTATTACCAGCCAATAGTGAAGTATTCTCTCCATTCAGCGGCCAATCCTTTGCCCCTCTCTCTCGCCTCCTGTCCTTAATGTTGCACCATTGTCTCTCAGAGCAGCCGGTCACACCAGGTATGAACATACAAGTAGGATTTACAGCATCTACTGTTCTAGCCAGCTAAGGTAAAGAGGATCCATGTTCGGTCATGATACAAGCACCAACAATATGATGAGTTAAAGTATGAGGATTACAGGAGGTAGCTCTCAAAAGGGCAGGGGAGAAGAAAACGATTAAAAATCATATTTACGTACTAAAACCTTGATAATTCTACAAGTCAAGGTCACTGCTGTTGCTGCACTGTCGATACAGAGGCTGAGGAAAAGATTACTTACAAAAAATAAATATAATCAAAAGGATTAGTTTCATTAATCAACATTGATCCTGGACAAATCTTTTTGGATAAATCATTTTGGACCGCTACCAATAAAGGAGAAATAGTAACCATTCTACTAGTAAATGACAAGGGGGGGGGGGCTGAGTACTGTTCTTCTGTGGGGCCCAGAAATGGTAAATGTGCCCCTGTTATTTCCATTCTACATTTCACCTCATGTGCTTTTACCATATGCAGCAGGACATAGACATCTTTCTGTCAACCAGAATCACACACACACTACACACAAATAAAGCACAATTACTTCATCCCTGATTTGATCCTTCTGGTCTGTTCACTTCTTGCCTGCAGGCAGAGGAGCTGAGGAGGCTGAGGGAGATCAGAGGGAGTGACAGACCCACGGCTGAAGGAGGGACACTCTTTGGCCTATATGTGCATAGAAGGAGCATTAAGGGATAACACCGACTGATTGAGTGGAGATCTGCACAGATGACAGGGTGGAAAAGTGAAGGATTGATCCGAGCATGGACCTGATCATACGGCCTGCACGTCAGCCATGTTGTGTCAGGATACCAACGTCTCCCCATCCAGACTGACAGACTGACTCAAGTGCACGTCTGCACCGTTCTGAGGTGGATGGCTGCTGAGACCAAAGTGGCCGCTGCTCTGCTCGTCCCTGACCTTCATGCACAACAAACCTCAAGTGTCCACCATTCAGGCCCCACACTCAACATGCTGACCAGCAGGAAAAAAAAGCAGCCAGCCCATCAAAAGCCATCCTCCTCCTGACAAACTGTGCATACGCTTAAACGGGGATGCCTCACGATGCATTGACATGATAGTCACCAAACCCAGAAGCACTGAAGAAAATACACAAAGGTGTGTGAATGAGGACCATAACCACATAAAAAAGGAGAGGTTGGATGACTGTGGTTTCCAGCGTGCGTCATCTCCCCTCTCATGGCAGCGATTAGCCCAGAGAGCGATGGGAGATGACCTCTGGAGCACAGGTCTCCTCTCACTCCCATCCTGTCCCTAGCACCTGCCAAACAGCATCACGTCCCACCAGCGCTCTCTCTATCAGCGGCTCTCTCCTTCCTGCCCTCTCCGAGAGGGGAAATAACAGAGGATAGACCTGAACCGCCCCGAGTCACTTGTGGCATGTCAGCATTTTGTTGAATTACATCAATGTGAGTGAGGGTAGAAAGTAAAATTAAAGAGGAGGAAAAGGAGAGACTCACCTTTTGTAGGCTGGTTGGGTTCAACTGAGTTTTGTCAATGATTTTTATTGCAACCTGCAACAGACACCAACATGTTACCATTAGAATCACCTCTCTACATGGTGCTCAGGCTATTTCTTTACACATCCAAAAATGCATATAAATACAACACACTGTGGGCTGAGGGTACTGTGAACACCTCCTTCAACAAGCTGTAGTAAAGTCAGTTTGAGTGGTTTTAATCCCTGGTGAGTTGCATTGGCAAGACTAACCCACGCTATAATGATGGTTTGCTGCCAATTTCAGAAAAGTAAACACAAAAACACTGAATTCAAAGTGTTGTTGGCTTCAGAAGGACGTGGCCTAACATTTCTGGAACTAATTATCACTACTATCTATCTTAATTTAGAATATTGCACACCCACAGCAAAATAATACATATAACGTGGTTTTTGTTTGTTGTCTCCTGATCCATCCATCCATCTATCCCTTTGTCCCCTACCCCCTCCCTGGACCTCCAGTGCCCCACGTCTCACCTCCCTGCCTGTCAGGATGTGGCGGGCCAGCTTGACCTTGGCAAAGTTTCCCTTGCCAATGGTCTTGAGCAGGCGGTAGTTGCCGATGTGCGGCTGCTCGTCGGAGCAGGAGGCGATGGAGTTCCTGCATCGGGCACCCAGAGAGCGGCTGGACTGGCTGGTGGCCTTGTCTGAGCGGCTGGCCCCCAGGGACACATGCTGGAAGAAAATAGGGGCACAGTGTTAAAGAGAGCTGCAAGCAGAGGGCTGGTAACCGAAAGCTCCAGGACTGTCTGCACTACTGAAGCACCTGGATCAGCTCCTTCTGTCTCTGCTAAGTCCTTATGAACTCTGCACACGCAAGACAGTTGAGATCAGAAGCTGAGTCTAACTGAAGACTTTTAAGGCACAGCGTGACTCCCTGTCATGCTGTGTCATCTGCTGCATCTGTGGAGTCACTGCACTAGTTTCACACATGACTGTGTATCTCTGACACAGCTAAATCTGGTTATATTATGCAGCCCAGCTTCTAATCTATCACTATATTGAGGGAGTAACATGGTGATCACAAAGAGGACTGAAGCTGAGCTCAGTGAATCCATGCCCTTCACTTTTGGGTTAACAGCTCATGAACACTTGAACATAATGTTTCCATTTTAGGTTCTGCATCATTGTCTTCAGAGCTCTGCCTCTTGACTGCTCAAAGATGTCTTCATGCAATATGACAGACTGTAAATTTAATATGTTCACTGCGATGTGAGGTAGCCCTGAAGCTCCC
Organism: Caranx ignobilis; assembly: GCA_021432705.1. NCBI lineage: Eukaryota > Metazoa > Chordata > Actinopteri > Carangiformes > Carangidae > Caranx > Caranx ignobilis. Next base: position 3,056,080 of record MU269980.1, read on the forward strand.
AATGCCCTGTAAACAGTTAGCTGCTGCTGCTGCTGCTGCTGCTGCTGCTGCTGCTCCACATCACTGCCTGATGCTGCTGGATTCTGGAGCCCAGTGCTTCAGAGTATTGTTGTGCAGTGATGACAGAGTCCAACGCTTGAGTCACAGATAATTTTCAGCCAGTAAACAGAGCAGAAGAGAAAGGCAGGACAACAATGTGCATTTACACAAGGCTTGGTGTATTACAGTATGAAGTGGATTCTTGTCGTGTGACAAAACAAGGGACAGAGGAGGCTTGACAGAGAAGAGATGGTGGAGGAGGGGGAAAAAACACGGGCCACACCAAGTCGCAGGGAAAACAGAGCGTGTGATGGAGAAGGGGCAGAAGAGACAGAGACAACTAGTGGAGAGAGGGATGTAGGAGGAGAGTGTAAAAAAGGGAGCAGATGCCGGCACAGTGGTCCCTGGCCAGTACCACTCCCTGAGGCATCACACTTCCATCCCCCCTGCATGTCATTTCGCTCTCAGCTTCACACACACACACACACAAATCCAAACAGCCACGTAGCCCTAAGCCCCACCTTCAGACACTCCTATCTTCTTCTGCTTCCAGTCTTGTTCTGACGCCCCACCTATAGAGCCAGTTTGGACTCTTTCTACAGTCCACACAACCAATCCAACTCAGAGCACCGGAGGCTCTGGTGGTGTGTGCAGCACCATGCATCAATTCCCTGTACGACACACACAGACACACACACACATCCAGCCACGGCTCACCTGTGCCACTGTGGCAACACCATGTTTCACTCATCTGTCATCAGTGCCCAATTGTAGAGTGATGACAGCAGATCCACATCTTTTCTAACGGAGGCAACAGATCTGCATCCATAATCAATCATGCACGTCGTAAACTCACACACAGGCACATCAAGTTACACACACACACACACACACACACATACACATACGCATCTACTGGCTTAACCATCCGTCTGTGCTGAAAGCTCTGCTAACAAACAGATGGCGGGGTGGGGGGGAAATGACATAATGCAACGTCAATCAGTCATGTCACCATTTTGATGTAGATAGATAGATAGATAGATAGAGAGAGAGAGAGAGAGAGAGAGAGAGAGAGAGATGGACAGACAGACAGATAGGTGCTGTTATTCTGTCTGTCTCAGATGAATAAACCCCCTTGGCTCTTTCTGTTCTGCAGGCCGCTCTGCTCTGCTCTGTTCTGTGAATGCATGGCGCTGTCTGACACCCACTGGCTCTGGGGTTGGGCGCTTTGTAGGCTGCGCAGCAATGGACTGCACATCATTTTACGCAGTAATCCCCTTGCTTCACGCGAACAACCCAGATTTTCTCTGCACATTTATTTTGGCCTTCTGTGCTCCTGTCCCACCCGTTCAAATTTCTATGGAATACATGCACGCATGCACGCGGACGGACGCGCGCGCGCGCGCGCGCACACACACACACACACACACACACACACACACACACATGCAGCAGCAGCAGCAGCAAGGAGTATAATGTGACATCACTCTCTCCACAGCCTTATAATAAGAGGTGACGGCTGGTTTTCAGGCTTTCTGCGCATATCCGCTGAGTGTTACCGTATGCGGATGGACTCATTCCTGGCTGCGCAGACACTCAAGGTTAGCCCATTTTAAAAGAGCCTGTTCCGCTAAAAGATCCATCCAATATCATTCCCAAAGTCCTTTCACCCAATACCGACCAACAGCACCATCTGTGACCCCGGTCTGCACCGTGAATAAAGCCAGTGAACGCCACAGGCCACAGATATGAGGAGATCTCCATTCGGGGGGATGCACGATTTATCGTTTGCATGCACACAAATACAGGCTATAGGCTGTAATTGCACTTACATGGTCTCCAGTACTCCTGTCGTTCCCAGACGGTAATGCAGACCGAGAAGACATGTTGTTTTCTTTCTCCTTTTTCCCTGAGTAAGAATCACGGTGTGTTTGCGCGGTTGATGTACAGGCTCCTCAGACAGAATAACATCCGCAGATGCGACCCACCGTCCCAAATCAATCTGCCTCTTCTCCAACCGGCTGAGCCGCGGTCGAGAGGAGACCTCTGCCTATCATGGCAGCAATGGATATCTGGAGGGGGGTGTCCTCAAACGAGCTGCATTTCCACCGTGCACTTTGCAAAAACACAGCCGATCAGCGACGCAGCAAATGCAATGCAATGCAAATCCCTGGCATCGAATAAGTACTAAAATGCGGTGATGTTTGGCCGGAGCCCAGCGTCTCTGTGGCGACTCTCCACCCCCTGCCTCATTTCGCCATACAAAACAAACACTGCTCCTTCTGGACGTGTGTCATCTCCGTTTGTCATAATACTGACCGACGGGCTGGAATGTCTCACCCACAGCCCGCGACGCCGATGCAAAGCCGCTCCGCTCTGCAGCAGCTCCGGAGAAAACACGGCTCACGGTGCAGCGGGGGAAAAAGGCCGAGATGTTCAGAAATCGGTGCTCCCGGTCGGTGAGGTGCGCACCACCGTCAAGTCCAGACAGATGCACGCACACAGGTCTTCCGGTCGTTGGCTCTCAGACCTTAATGATAATTGCATGTTAAATTCTAAACAGCATCACTAATCCATGATGCATTCATTTGTTTCCCACTTGATCTGTTCTGTTATTATTTTTCTTTTATACTTCTGGCATCACAGTGACCTGGTTTTTAAACTGCTTGAGACAACAACGTTTATTTATTCTGTTATTTATTATAATATGTTTTTATTGGGAAATAGTGGCGTTTGAAACAGTTACAATAAAAACTGTAAAAACTAGAAAATGTATATAAAATAAAACAGAATAAGATGATCAGTGTTTAACAGAAGTAGTCTTCTGATGGGAGTGTGGTCTGTGAAATGTGAAACAAATGCAGATAGGATGGATGTCCCTCAGCATTCCCCGTGCTCAGATCATACTGCTCCTCTCTGTATGACTCCATAGTGTATCATTAATTATTATAGCATACTGACACTTCTTACTGCCGCTGGTGCTCCCACTCACAGGCCTTACCCCCACTAAAAGCCTCTAACCACTTATGGCCAATGATATAGCTTTGTGACAGAATTTGCAATTCAGCATGTTGTTTGTCTTTGTGGGGGGAAACTGTCTAGAGATCTGATAGTGAAGTCAATAAACATGACATGGAGTTCATCTGAGTGGATACATGTCAGGATGCTGAGGGCTCCTGTACTATGTCCTCTGCCACTTAGTCCAATACCAAACTGGAGGCTGTCCAGGCTGGTATCACTGATACTGACAGGACAGCATTAACTACATGAACAAAAGCTTCATGTGCTCAGAGAAGAGAACTACTTATTAGGCAACACATTTCAAATAAGACCCTAAAAGATTTACATGCAAAGTTTGCCTCTGTTTTTTCTTTGACAAAAGACACAAGTTCATCTGAGAGAGAGGTGCTAACTGCTAAGCTAAAGTAGCTAAGTACCAGCAATTTATTAAACAGTTTGTTAATGTCTGTTTATCATTATCATTGTTTTGAGGTTCATTGGGTTTTGTCTACAGTGTGATCTCAAAGGCTGCTGTTGTCCTGTTGATAGGATTAGACCTGTATCTCTGCCAGAGGAGGATGGCTTCATTCACATGGTCCCAGTCATACATAGGATATGAAGTGTGAGCATCTGCCTGTTGGTTTCCCTCCGCTGAGATGGCCGCATGAACCCCCCCCCCCCCCCCCCCCCCCCCCCCAGCTCGCCAAAGTGACAAACGTTACTATTTTATTGTGGAAACCAAATCTTCTGACTTCCTGTCTAATCCATCTCACCGTATTTCGCTTGACGCAGTTGAGATGCGCCACATCAGAGATGCTGACAGGTCCAACACAACACAGCCCACTGGCGTTTTTACCAGCGTACATTTGTGCGTAAATTAGCATAAATTCTCCAAAGATGGCCGAAGTACAGAGCTCCGCCATCCGCGGCTCTGAGTCTTCTCCGTGTTTTCTGCGGCTCTGTGATGTGATGCTGAGGAGGACAGGTAGTGAGGCAGTGGCCTGCACGGGCAGAGGAGTAGACTGCACTGTTCCAAGGTTGTTCGCCTAGATAACGCAGATCCTCTGAAAAGACAGAGGGATCACTCCACCACACACACTGGTGTGATGCAGTAGCATCTTCTGTAGCTTCACTGAAAGACTGGAGAACATGCATTAGATGTAGAGTTGAACTTGGTTGATTTACATGACATGGTTGGAAAATTCCTGAACTGTTGGAGATAAACGGATCAATGCTGTAGTAAAAGCTGGGTGTTATCACTTAAGGATGATCTCAAAGGTTAAACTGTTTTTATCTTTTTTAGACCTTGAGAAGGCTGTCCATGCTTTTATTACCACACCACTTGATTCCTGTAATGGACTGTGTCTGGGTGTCAGTCAGTCCTCACTTTCCCGCCCACAGTTGGTCCAAAATGCCGCAGCTCGACTCTTGACTGGTACACGGAACCAGGAACACATCATTCCGGTCCTTGCGTCGCTGTACTGGCTCCCAGTTCATTTTAGAGTTGATTTTAAGATCTTAATGTTTCTTTTTAAAGCTCTTAATGGGCTTGCCCCTTTTTATTTGACTGACCTTTTAAAGCCCTATGCCCCCTCTCAGTCCCTCGGATCCACAGACTGCTCCTTGAGGTCCCTCAGACCAGACCCAGGGGCAGAGGGGACTGTGCTTTTTCTGTTGCAGGTGTAAATGCAGATCAAATATGGGTCATGTAAGGGACCAAGCAGGCAGGCAGAGAGGAGCACAGGCCTATAAATGAGGTCAACCAAACATACAGAACTCAATAACTGAACAGACTAACAGAAGACAAACAGACCTACTGACTGAACACAAGAGGGTAACTCATTATAACCATAATTAACACAAAGGGGGGAACAAATTCTAAACAACTGAACTGAACTGAACTGAACTGAACAACAACTACTAAACTAACAACCAAACAAAACAGGACATTTCAACTTCAGAATAAACATAATCTAATACCCAACAACAAAATGAAAATACTAACTGTCCAAAAAATAAATAAATAAACACTAAACTAACCCCTTAACCCCCCCATGATGTGGTGGCTTTTGGTGGGACCCAATTGGCCACCTCTGGCTCAAAATGGCTGCGATTTCAGGGGCGGATCCCTTTGTCCAGATCCGACCAGACTTCCAGCAGCAGCATCATCCCCAGCACCCTCTGCACTGATAACTCAAAGACACAGAAATTAGGAAAACATAACGAAAGTAAAGATTGTACAAAAATGAACTAAATGTGCGCACTACAAATAGAGCTGTCAAAAAAAGTGTGTATGTTGAATAACCAAAACCATGTGTGTGTGATTTATTTTATGCTTAATGTGCTAAACCACTGTAAATGAGATCAATTACTGTATGTATAATGTGCTTGAAATAATGTAAAGTAAGAATAAACCTAACTATAGAAACAAAACAAAGTGTAGGTGCAGGGGGTTACTGTAAACAGGTATGTAAACAGATCAGATATAGGCAACGAATCTGAATTGGGCATCAAGGCTGGTAGTGTAAACACAGCCTTATACTCCGTTATGGCCCGTCTCTGTTACATAGTTACAGCAGTACTCAGCTCTACTCGACTTGGGTTTGGTCATTTTCCATTTACAGCTGAGTACTTCATATTACCTCCTCAACCTCATCATAGCATGGCTGCTACAGTCGCTCTGTCTAGCTCTCTTTTTTGGATCCTCTTGTCAGCCACAGAATACACTCGTCTGCACCTCATAGACAGACCACGGTGTGGTTTTCTGCAGGTTAACAACAGCCACAGTACAGATCAGTGGTCACTGTTGCTGATGCGTTTTTAAAAATAGCAGGTTTGATTCTTGTGTCAGACATCACACTCATGACTCTTCTAATGACGACACTCTGGCCAATCAGTGGTCGGCCGTTGACGTCGACGTCACATTTTAGTATCAGCTCAGCTCATTTGGAACCTCACCAGAGGTGACACCAAAAAAAGTACCAGGTACTAAGTACTACCCCTAGTGGAAAAACTAAAAAAACAAGTAGAGTCGAGTCATGTTGAGATGAGTACTGCTGATGGAAATGGGCCAGTAGTAGCCTACCAGACAGTATAGATGTCCTCACTCACATGTAACCTATAGTGATAAAGTGATAATCAGCAACATTCCCAATACTAGTGCCACCCTTCATCCTGTAACAGTGCACCCTGCAACTTTTTTGCTGGTGGGACTTTTCAGTGCAACATAATAACAATAGGTGATAATAGCATGCCACATTCCAGGACACGCACTTCAACTGGGAGCAGCAAAGTCTGGTGGCTCTGAGTTTTTACTCAACCTTTGCTTTATTTTGTTGTGTTTTTTTTATGTTTTTGTCATATTTTTTCAACTACTGATGGACACTTCTGTGGGGAGAGGAGATTCTTCAGGAGAGGAGCTTCTGTCATTGAAAATGGAGCAAGTCTGGAGGATGCCACCCTGTTCCAGCTGGATGAGGAGCTGCTTTCACGGTTGCTGTGCTGGTGGTGCAGAGGTTAAAGGCTTGGAAGTGGAGATGTACTGTAGGTCCTTTCTGCTGTCAGTCATCATGCAAAATATCAACTCTCTGCCCAACAAGAGTGATGAGGAGCTGGAGATATAGGTCTCCATGAAGTCGTTGCTAGGATACAGACTAAACATCCTGAGGCACTTGACTTCAGTCATGTCTCCCTGATGGACTCACTGAGGATGTGGTGGAGAGATACATGCTGGTGGAGGCCATTCTCTTCATAACACCTTGATGGACCAAGAAAAGAGCAGTGGTGGACGGCTCCTCTCTCTTCACTGCAGGACGGAGAAATATAGAAGATCCTTTGTACCTTCAGACATCAGGCTTCTTCATTCTTCTGCAAATGGTTGATGAGCTGACAGACAAATGAATTTCCCTTTGGGGATTAATAAAGTTATTTGTAATCGTAACTTTATTTATATAGCACTTATAAAACAAAGTTACAAAGTTTTTACAACAAAATCTGAAATGTTGCCAAACTGCTGACATCATGCTAATGGATGATGTTATACAACATAATGTTACATCTATCTTGCCATGTGTGTCAGCCTGCCCTCAGAGGTTGCCATGGGGATTTTATCTGCTTGGTTTTTACAATGCAACACAGGGATACATACAAATGTATGGGAGAAAGGGGTCAGTGAACCCCTCAAACTCCTTCAACAACAACAAAAGAGTCCTTCAAACTCCTTTTATACAGTCAGAACCATGAGACCTTCCTGAACGCATTCATGTCTTATTGGTGGTTGTACAGTTCAAACTTGTGGAAACTGTTGTTATGGATTAATATGAAAGTTCTTTTTTCTTCTTGAACAAAAGCCAGGTCACAGCTCACCCTGCTCATCAGGTAGATGTGCTGCACCTGGGAGGTGGAGCTCAGCTGGTGGCTGTTTGTAATGGGCCTGGGAGATAAGAAAGGGAGGTTTGAGAGCAATGAGTTTGGCTCAGAAGGTTCAGCACCATCAGCTGGCTTTCTCTGTGGTTTTTGAATACTGAGTTTGAGCATCTGAATGTGAGAATCTGAAATGAGAATGTGATTCTTTGGTTGTTTTTTTTTTTCTTTTTTTTTCAAACAGTGTGCAGTTTTTGTTCTGGGTGGAGGGGGACGTTACACTGTCACAAGCTAAAAACAGGAGGCACTTTTCCTTTTCTCTGGACATCAGCTCCTAATTTTGTATTGAAGTCAGTGGGAATGGCTGGATGCAACTATGAGGGAAAGATGATAAGTTTGTCTAGAACTGTAGAAAAAAATGATATGTATGAAATATAATTTGCAGCCATGAGGATGATGTAAAGAGAAAGAATTCAGATGATTGCTTGACCCTCACCCACTATAGTCTGGACATTCCACGCAGCACACACCCATTATAAAGTCAAAATTAGTCAAAAAATGTGAATACATTTTAAACTGTCATAAATGAATAACTGTTGGAAATATCAATGAACTGAATGTATGGGGAAAAAAGTTGCATAAGTTGAAAGTTAAAGGTAGAATCTGGAGGTTACTGGTCAAAAATAAACACTAGACTTATACAAATGAAATCCGGCTTAATCATCACCTATGGGCTTCTAGTCCTGTGTGGTGCTGACTGTGTCTGCAGAAAAATAAAATATAATAAAAACACTGCACACTACAATATTTCATTCATCAGGTTGATGCTGACAGAGGGTAACACCCATCTTTTTAAGCAGGAGACAGGAGAATAAAGTATATTTACTTGAGTACTATATACTCAAGTATAGTTAAAGGATTCGAGTAAAAACACTTTGTTACTGTCCAGGTCTTTGTTACTGTCTCTTGTAGAGGAACTTTAATTCTTTTTTGAATAGTGTCTTTTAACTTCATTTAGTTGCGGGCGGCTGTGGCTCAGGAGGTAGAGCAGGTCATCCCGTAACCAGAACCAGGTGTAACCAGGTGGTTCGATTCCTGGATTCTCCAGTCTGCAGGCCAAAGTGTCCTTGGGCAAGACACTGAACCCACACTTGCCCCCGATGTATCATGGGTGTGTGAATGTGTCTGTGTGAATGGTGCAGTATGAATGTGTGTGTGAATTGTTGAATGTGACCAACAGTGTAAAGTGCTTTGAGTGGGCCCAGAGACTAGAAAAGCACTATATAAGTGCAAGTCCATTTACCATTTTACCATTTACAATTTAGTTATTTAATACTTACAATGGCCACTAGAGGGAGGCAACATGTAACTAATGCTGTCACTGACAATAAATAATCTGCACTGGTAAGAAAAAAAAAGGAAAATTCACTTGAAAACAGTAAAAACACAGGTTATTATGTGATATATGATGATCTTAACATAATCATCACTTACTTCATAGATTTGCTTGATGCTGTGCAGATTAAAATTTTAAAAGTAAAACATCTACACATTAGTCTTCTTTATATACTTCACATGTTCCTCTGGTTGTTTGCTTCAATATACATACATACATATAAACAAACAGTCTGCCCCTGCTGCCTTGTTTCACTATAGCTCTGCAGGTCTGTAGCTTCCCTGCTTCGTCCTTTGGGCGTGTCTCAGTCTGGCAGGTGCCCCTATGCCCTCCCCAGCACAGGTCAGACCTGCAATGTAACATAGTCAGGAGACAACACATGGTGCCCGAACAGATAAACTTTAAAAAGATGAGTGGGTTCATGTGTCGAAGGTCAACTGGAACGGCTGTAAAGTGTGAGAGGGCAGGTTCACAGTGCACCGTCAGCAGCAGGGCAGAGAGGATGTGGCTCCAAGTTAAACTCTGAGTTTAGCGGGGGGTGAGATAATGGTGAAGCCTTGTGTTGGGTTCACTGCATATTTTAGTTAGAGGTGTTAAGAAGTTTCAAATAATATGAACTCATCTTCAAAAGATTTTTTATATTTCTACACTCTGGTGATTATCATTCTTTTCTATCTTGTCACAATTAGATGACAATGATCAGCACAGTCAAATAACTCTTAGATTATATTGCAACACATTCACTTCATGTCTCATGGCACGTCTTGCTTTTATACACTCAGCTTACTTTTATACAATACATGTTTATTCCTCATTCAGTGTTTATCAGCAGCCCATAATATCTTTCAGACCATTTTCAGAAGTACACTCTAATGCTGTCAAGATCCCAGAAAGTAAAAAGAAAAAAGAAAAAAAAAACACTTTGGTGAAAATAAGAATAAGACACAAGTAACATATGTGACAAATAAAACCAGAAGTCATCACATCACTGTCAAACTGTTTTAATCTTTCATGCATCTCTGTTTTTCTACCTGTGGAAAGTCATGTGAGGGCAGCACTTACCATGTGGAAAAAACGATAACATCCCAATATGAAATGACATAAAACACCAGAGCTGAACAAGAACAGAGCAAAGAGAAACATGGAAAAAAAGATGAATGATAAAATCAGTACCAACTCTTACTTTTTTGTTTGAGACCTTTATAAATGAAAATAGAAAAAGGTTCAGTGATATGAAAATTCTGGATCTGTACCTGACATTCCTCACTACTAATGAAACACAGAACCGTGCAAAGGTTTGGGGGCTTTAAGAGAGGACTTGGCAACAACACCACTGTCTTTTTTTTTTTTTTGCTTAAGACTCCTAACTGCATGGAATTAGTCGGAAGTGTCTGAGCAGCAGTGGTGAGCTGGTTGAATTCTCTAAATAATAAGGAAATGAGCTCCAGTGCTTCCTATCTTATCTCTTTTAGCATAGGAAACACTGGATCTTCCTTAATGAAAGGAAAGGAGAAAATGCCGTCCCACAGTTCCTTGCTGCAGCAACATTTCAAACAATGAACCACTGTAGTTTCATCTGGGCAGACCCATGTGGATACATTCTTCTCTGTGTGGTGACTGAGGCAAAGAGAAATGATTATAACAGATGATAGAAGAAAATGTATTCTTTGCATGCAACATGCTGCACCTTGTCCAGTACAGTTCATTTACATACACATTTCACTCACTGTTACAGTTTCTGTCAATTCAACAATCTCACCATTTACTCACCATCATCACTGGTTATTTGATTGCTTTCAATGTTATAATAACAACAGATGAACTATGCTCATAAAAATATAGATTTGATAGTGACCATGAGATGACGGACTTCCTCTACTATGTATGTGGCTGTTTGTCCAAATACAACAATTTTACTTAGCTATTCATTTATTTAATATTTACATTAACTGTCCAACCTTGACATACTGATACTGTATAATGACATGTTCTTTTTTGTTTTGGTTTAGGTTTTCTTATTCCTAAAAACAGACCACTGCAAGTGTCACTACAGACCCTGTACCATTCCACCTGTGAAACCTCAATGTGAGAAAAAAAACAGGAAAAAACTGAATTTAAGATCCTTTGTTTTATTTTAAAGATTAGAGTAGGAACAAGTGTGAGGGGTAATTTAGAACTACAATGGCATGTCAGGGGAGTAGATATTGAATTGATATTGAAGATTTCTTGCAGGAAACGACCTGAGCTGCTCTCTGTACCTGACCGCCTCATGCTCACATTCTTTAACTCTCCTTCCTCTACTCTTCAGCACGACTAGTGCTAATGTTTTCTTGCAATAAAACACACTCCCCACTGCCACATAGTTGTGGATGTGAAAAATGAAGCCAACACAAAAAAGTACCAAAACGTGCACCTCTCTGCCCCGGTCACGTGAGGCTGCCTCCAACTCTGAAGTAATCCCTACAGATGTTAACATATGTAACTTTACACACTTTAAATGAGTGTGATTTGTTTATGAGTGAACTCAGATCAGTATTTACTGTGACCTTCTCTTTGCCTTTACAACAGCAGTGGTCCAGCTCCGATGATCCCAGACTGACTACATGATCCTCTATTTGACACACAAAAACACCTTCAGTTTAAAGTGGTGAGTACAATGTTCAGCACTGTGTTAATGCTTTCCCCTTGTGCATTGGCTGAACCTTTTACTCTCTTGTCACTGCACTATTTGCGACATCATACACAAACTGTTGTTGTTTAATGTGCATCCAAAAAGCAGCTTAATGATAATTAGTATTGCTGGAATTGAACACAATAGACAAGTCAGACTGCAGGTCAGCACAACCTGCCAACAATGTGGAAACAACACAGCATGCAATCAAATGCTAAGAAGTGAATCCTCTGCTCCTGGTACACAGGTCACACTGGTGTTTACCCTCTCTCTCACCTCCCTCACAGATCAGATAAGCTCTCTTTTGGGGTCTAATGCTGCGAGTTTGCTCTCAATCCTACCTCAGATTTGGGTTTCCTGCAACACCTCTTCCTGATGGGGTACAGAACACAACGTGCTTACGTAAATAAGCCGGGGGAGAAGGCACAAGGAGCCAAAGGTGAGACCCTGTTCCCATATTTCACCAGAGGAACCATTGTTTAGCTTCAGACTTATTCCTTGCCATGCAAAGTAGTTTCCGTTCTTGTAAAATAACCTGAGCCAATAAATTTGTTGTTAACAGACAAGTTACTGGCAGGTAGGTGCGAAAACAGACAGCGGGGGGGGGGAGTCTGCAAACAGTGGAGCTGCTTTTAATCCAACAAAACAGTGCATCACCTTTGCTCACCAGCAGACACAAACATGTTGTTATCAGGGAAACTCTTACAGGGCTTTTCAGATGTAAACAAAGTGCAGACACTGACTGACTCATGCATTTATTCTTAAATGTTCCTAATGCACAAACAGACTGTATGATCCCCAAACTCTCATTTTTCACATTTTTTCTAAACATGAGCTGATCAGTCCGACATATGCCACCCCCCCACCCCCGCCCCCGCCTCTCTGTTGGAGCTGCTGTGAACGTCAGTTAGAACAACATGAAATCACTCTCGGAGAGTAAAGGTGAGGCCTCTCAGATAGGCCGTGGACTTCCCTCACAAATACACATACACAGCCTTTAAGGATGTCCGCTCGTCCACCCTGTTTTCCAAAAGATCTGACAACACCGTCACTCACTGTCATCCCCACTCTCTCCTCTGTCCTCTCTGCCTCTCATCTATTTTTAACCCCCCGTGTTTGTGAGGGTATTGTGGGAGCTGCAGAGAAAGCAGCATTCAGTCACCAACAAGAGGAGACAAAGTCATTGTAATTATACTCTCACTCTGCAAAACTACACATTTTTATTGCTCTCTGCAAAGCAGAAAAACAAGTTTGTTTTTCTGCACAAAATGAAAAAAAATGAATTATTATTTAGTCCAAAAACCATTGAATGAATATGAGTGTGAAGAGGTGAATGTGACCAGTAGTGTAAAGTAGTTATTAACACTAGAAAAATGCAATATTTGTGCAAGTCCATTTACCACTGCATTTCATTATAGAGGTCATTTAAAGTAGTAGTAGTAGTAGTAGTAGTGAGCAGTGCAGCAGTGCAGCAGTGCAGCAAAGCACACGTCTCACAGTTCAAGTTCAACGACAATGACAACTTCATTCATCATTGCCTCAGGAACAACGAGACATACAAGAAGCTGAGGAGAGTAGATGTGTTTTGAGCTTTCTCAAAACAACAAGTTGTGGTCTCCAGTTCTCCAAAACTGATGGAGAACCTTCACCCTGTCATGTGGTTTGGACCAAAGAGGCTGACAAACGTTTCAAGATGATTTCTTCAGATGTCACGGTCAGTCGAGTGATTTTGCTCAGGTAAAAAAGGACAAGAACTGAGATCTTATCTCCATCAGGTTTTAGCCTGAGGTCACAGAATATTTTAGTCAAAGCACTGAATGTGCTGTGGATCACTGTGAAGCCCCACGGAAACCTCACAGGACATTGTAAGAGGAGTTTATCTTTTGCAGTGGGCTGTTGTGCACTGGTGCACAGTATCAGCACGTCTTTACATTACTCAGTCGTGTGCTGCAACTTTTTCTTGTGTACCAGCACTTGCCACTACATCTCCTCCTACCCTCTACAGCCACTAAGAGCTGTATAACTAGTACTAACACAAACTTGCACGTTAGCAATTAGATTTAAAAAAAAAAAAAAAAACATCAAATAAAACTTGTCAGGGGATCTGACAGTAAACTCAAACCTGTCTGATTCTGTTTTATTCACCACAATAAGAGCAGTAATCAGACAGTCGTAGAGTAGAGCAGCTCTGGTTAGTGAGCAGAGCAGCTGTGTATTGCTGTGACAAACATCACAGTCATCTTCACTTAACAACATTTGATAATCCTTTTTAATCACTATTACATCAAAGAGGTTACCAGATAAGTCAGTTCCCTGGTGAGAAAAGCACCAAAATCAACCAGTTAGTTCCAGTCAGGAACACACAACCTGATGATTAATATTCTGTACAGTCAGTGGTTAGTTTGTTAGGAACATTTAGCTAAAATGGATGTACTGCAGTAAATCCTCTTGGTGATTCAACTGTGGTGCAGAGCCAGTAGGAGGCATCATTAGGGCGGCAGGTCATGGACCCTCTGCAGTCAGTCCAGTGGCATGAGCACATATCCAGGGAGAGAGTCAGTTAAGTCTGCAACAGGACACTCCACATCCCATGCAGCTGCTACTGAGTCAGTGAGTCGGCTCACTGTCATACAATACATGTGTTGAACAGCTGGACTTGTAGGTCAGTTTTCATTATATTCATTATACAGATGTCCATGTGTTCTTTGATTGCAAAGCAGGTCAGGTTCAATATTATTACTGTGAAAATATCAAGCCACAACCCAGCAAGTCCATGCACAAAAGCTGTATTCAGGAAGAGAGCATTAAAACCAGTCATCAGGACTTGTGTAACATTGTGATGTCACAACAAAGCAGTTCTCACCCTTAGCCACACCCTCACATTATTTATTATCTCATAAAGAATTTCTGAACGAATTCTAAATATGTTTTAAACCAGTTGTTTCCAGTGCTGTCCCAGACAGTCATTTCTGACAGGGCACTGAATTACTGCCATGAGCTGGATGACTGAGAACCTACACAGATAGACCAGGCAGTGTCCTCAGACAGAGACAACCTTTGGGCTCCAGTTTGAAGACTACTTGGAAAGTCTTTGTGCTTGTTATGTGACAGCCCCAACAGCCCACTGTTAGTCTAACCTATCTGGTGATACACACTTGGTGATGTACAGTGGGAAAACAGCACACAGAATTAGAGATATATGTTGCACCAATAAGTGTAAGTAGATGATCAAGATATTGCCTAGAATTTTGAAATGCATATTGATTATGTGTTTTTATTAATTTATTTATTTTCTCTCTCATGATGTATATACAAGAATGTTAAAAAAAGAAATATGTTTTTTGTCAATTTCTTTTATTGTATGTGTGTGTTTCTGCATGTACACCTGCATCCACCATCCAGCCTTACAGGGTTTAGTTTGTCTGAGATCTAATATGTTTTTATTGGATCACTCAGAAAACAGTCAAGCTGAGTGACAGATAGAGCACCAGAGGAAGTCTGGGTGAGGAGAAGTAAAACGACACTGAGGTGGATTTTGGTTCTCAAAAATCACATCTTCTTATGAATCAACACTGCAAATAAAACACTGGAGAAAAGGAACATATGGGACTGTTCAACTTGTGATCTGTAAATATAAAGTATTCCACTTGTTTCAATGATTAGGTGAAATAAACATTAGTGCATCAACATAATAAACATTGTACATTTCCATAAAATGCCCATGTCCTTCAAAGATACTATTCCAAACAAAGTACTTTTACACCAGTATTACTTCTAGTTCAGTGTAAATTGCTGTACTTGCAGTGAGGCACTGGTGGGTAAGGCAGTGGTTTCGCAGGTATCTGGATCATCATGTACTGCATTTCATGGCAACCCATCCAAAGCCCCCCCCCCCAAAAAAAAAACAGAAAATGTCCCAGTGGTGGTGAGAAGCAGTGGAGGAAACCATTATAATCATTAGGGGAAGCTGCCAAATGCACCAAACCCTCACATCTACAGTGTGTGGTGCAGGATCTGCGGATGCATAGAGAGAGACTGACCCCCTCATGTAGCAGCATGTGGGAGGTGTCTGACCAATCTGAGTTGGGCCACTCTGGGCCAAAAAGGCCAGGGCTGATTTCTCATCCCAGTTCACCTCAGATTCTCCATGATGATCCATCCACCACCCCTCCATCGCCAGCTGGTGGTGAGAGGCTCTCCACCATATCAGTAGTTTATTACGACTGATGGTGACTGTGCTGCTGTAATGAGGCCAGGTCTGTGGGGCCAGGGGATGTGCTCACATAAATACAGACGTTCAGGGCCAACAAAGCCACCCCCTGTTTTTTTCTCACTATTATATAGATGTCAAAATAGTTTACACAAAGGAAAACAAATAACTCCACAGGTTGGGATGTTTACAGTGTAAGTGGCATCAGGCCAGCACAGACCTGAGCAAAATATTTATATCAGTGCATCCACCCATAACTTTTAGCACAAATCAAGTCTATCAGCATTTGAAGGAATCCAACCCAATGTTCTGTTGGCACTTTTTAAGCAAGGCGAGTGATTTAAGATATTGTCAGAGTTTATTTTAGATTGATGGGCCTGCTTTGAACAAAGGTGAACTTCCTGTGCTCCATCTGTGGCCGAAGCCTGAGAATGATGATTTAACGCGGCTGTTGATAAGGAAACAAACAGACTGGCGTGTCTGCTCCGGCTGACCTGGAGCTGAGCGGGCACCGATAGGCTGGGCCACGCACCTCCTCACTGCTAAATAAAGATGCACTTGATGGATACGCAGTGATAACATAAATCAGGATATCCCATCAGGAGTGACGAAGTGCACCATTGTTTTGGTTCAAGTGGGCAGCCATCCTGACAGACAGAGCACACTGGATATGGGAGAGGACAGGAGGTTCTCTCTTTTGAATGTCATCCTGATAAGTCATGTCAGAACAGGCCATTTATATATATTGTTATGCAATGTTGGACCACACCTCAGCCAGAAGCAGACTGGACTGAGTGAGTAAGACATTTTTGACGTTTGACAAAGCTTCCAAATATTCCACTGATGCTTGACTTGACAAAGCAGGTGGGATGAAGGCTGTGATGGAAACTCCAGAATGAGATCCTGTTTTGCGCGTTAGTCAGAGTTAAATCCGGCCATTTTCAACTAAGACAATATTTGGAACATGGACCGGTACTGTGATGTATTAAAGTTATAACATTCCCACATTAAGATCTCTTCAAATGTCTCAACCTTTGTTATATCATGTTGCTGAGTTTTGGCAAGGCAAGGCAATTTTATTTGTATAGCCCGTTTTTACAAACAGTTTGTCTCAAAGGGCTTTACACAGCATTATGACAACATCCTCTGCCCTTAGACCCTCACATCCACTGAGGAAAAACTCCCAAGAAAACCCTTTAACAGGGTTATTCTGTTTTGTTATTATTCCAAATATTTCCAAAGATTTTCATAATGATAATCTTTTATCCAGTTTCCAGTCACATTTTTAAGCTTCATTTTTTTTACACATTGATTATAGTTGATTAAATGTATATTTCCCAGGTGAACAACTTTGGATGTCTGGGTTGTAAATGATCAGAAAAGCTGAGTAAATGTTTGACACACAGCTCCAGGTGAACCTCTGAGTTTTGTGTGAAGCTGTTATATTCAGGATTTTTACTGATTGTAATAATCACTGAGTCTGTTTATTGAGGAGAGGAGGAAAATTCAGCTCCTGGGAAGAACCACCTAACTCATGATCCCACGCTACTATGTCAGCCAGCGCCATCTTTTGTTTGCTTTGGTTGAGATACCCTATATGTCGCAGGCCTTGGTGTTGATAACACTATTGACCTTGGTGTCAATAGTATGTTTTCAAGCACTGCAAAATTATGTAGAAAATGAACACAGATGTGAGCAGTTCTACAGCATATTATTGCACATACACCCAAAACATACAGAACATTAACGTTCAGACATTCACTCAGTCACTGTCATTAATAATGACCAAAATACATGTAGATTGTGAGCAGCATTCCATCAACCTGCATATTCTAAAAGGAAAGTGGAGTTGGATTTGGCACACCCTTAGGAAACCTGTCACAAACATCGCCTGACAAGCCCTGAAAGGGAACCTATAAGAAACAAGGAAAAGAGTTCGGCCCAGGAACAGCTGGAGGACAGATGTCCAGGCAGAAATGACCAGGTGTGGGGGGGGACATTAGTCAACAGCCTATGCACCCTGGAGCAACGGGCTTAAGAAGAAGAAGATGATTTAAGCACTACCTACAACAACTCATTCAGATTGTGATGAATATTTCAAAGCTGCTCACCTTAGCTCATGGAACTTCCCCTTAGCACAGAATAACATTTTACAGTTTCATAGCTGATTTATCACTCATACACAGAGAGTAACATAGTTCACTCTGCAACTCTTGGCTCAACTCATATAGATATTTCATGCTGCTGATCTGATAAACATCCCTCTGCAGAGTCAAACTTCACAGAACACAGAACAGTGTACAACTACATTATGCATAAAGGATACTGTCCTATAACTGAATGGCATTAAAGCATCATTACTTAACATTTAAATCTATAACATTAAATTCTATTATAAAATGTGTGTGAGTGATGAGAGATGAAGAATGTTGCTGAAAATAATGCTGAAGAAACTAACATAGATGCTGAAGTAATGTGACACTTGTAAGCTCAAATCAGAATAGTTCTGAAGCAACGCTACTATACACTGCTATAAAAAGCAGCTCAGATTAAATTAATTACACTTTAAAAATTATTTGTCTGCATCAGAAAGATCAATTCCCAAACATCAGAAATGTTCAATTATTTTCAGCAGTTACAATAAAATTTATTGGTGTCAACCATGTATGTGTTTCATTTTGTACATACTGTTGAATCTGACCCGAGAACAGAATGAAAGTCTGTGTATAAACAGTGTAAATACAGTAAAATCTGATGTGCAGTATGAATGACAATGTGTAAACTGTGTAAATATAGTACAGTATTGGGAGCATCATCAATCTGAGTGTATACTACAAAGAGAAGGGGTCCTAGGACTGATCCTTGGGGTGTTCCAGTGGGGAGAGAATGGACTATTTACCATTGCCATGAGATGGTAAAGGCACGCTCATTCAAACCAAGATGGCCATGTTGGAGAGGATAGACAGCAGTACAAGAACTGAGGACTGACCTGCAATCGTGGAAAAAGTTGTGTATTGTGTGCACAGAATGATGATGATTGATTGGGAAGTTCAGACGATTGGCAGCTGATGATTTCCCCATTACTGTAGAAGTCGCCATGATGGCATGATACTGGAATGAGGAGTGTTTGTTTGGAGGCAAGAGCTGAGTGATTCTTCATCCATCCATTGTCTATACTAAGGTCTTGGGGGACGGGAATCAATCCCTGCTGACACACAATGTAGGTGGGGTACACCTTGGGCAGGTCACCAGTCTATCACAGGGCCGACATAACTCCGCACCCATTTACATTCTCACCTACAGGCAATTTTGAGTCGTCACTCAACTTATTTCATGTCTGAGGGAGGAAGCTGGAGTGTGAAAGACATACCAGTGGCACACCAAGCCTAAAGCCTGTCCTAAATGAAATGACCGCAGGCCTGAATCCAACCTGCAGCCTTTGCTGGGTACCATCCCCCCTCTCTCCCTGACTTTCCTGTCTCTCTCCACTGTCCTCAATATCACAATAAAGGCAAAAATGCAAGATCTTCATGATCACCATTAGACATCTGATAACCACTCTATTTGTTTGTCTCATCTGGTTGTTGTGGTTTTACAGGGGAGTTACCTGTATAGGAAATATTTTTTCACAGCGACTTCCTGGCAAACACTCGGTGAAGGAAGAACACTGGGCCAGACCAAGAAATAGTTCCACTATGTACCTCACTGTAATACCACTTTTCATTCAGTCAGTGGTGCTTGATGTGTTTTTCTTACCTTTGATTTGGATCAGGCTCAGTGTTAAACCAGGCCAGGCTCTAGACTGCTGTGATATGGGGAGCATTAAGAAATGCTGAAGTCCGACTCAGAGTCATTGGGTAATCTGTGAGTGTTATATACTGTTTTATATTAACCCTAACCCTACCAGTAAATCTGAAGTTAGATCATTCATATTTATACATAGGGACATAAAGTATTTCATTTTACACCCACCTCCACCCCTGTCATAGGATAACAGCTGTTATTGTTGGTAAAACTGGGGGTGTTACTGCTTGTTCAGCTGGGTCAGGGGTTGGTGTGAGCTGAAGAGTAGTACCAAGAGTCAACAGCGTACAGCAGCAGTGCAAAGTTTAACAACAAGGCATCAGTGCAGAGAGAGAGAGAGAGAGAGAGAGAGAGAGAGAGAGAGAGAGAGATCAAAGCACAGCGAGCCAACAGCTAAAAACCTCTTTGTCTTCAACGAGAAGTGTGTCACTACTGTGTGGTTTAAAACTGAACTGAAACACAATGCAACTGACCAGCTGACTGTAACATCTAGCAGGTGATTAACAGTGATGACAACAAATAATTCCAAAGATTGTATAGCTTGTATATTGCTAGTAAACAAATAAATCCATGTTACGAATCATTCAGCTTCAGTAATTGTGATGGTTAAATAAATGACCTGTAACTTGAGAATTTGGGAGAATTTGAATGTGGCATGTGTATAATGCTCAAATCAAGAAAACACCTGAAGCAGGATCATTTGATGGGTCAGTCTGAACATTTGCTGAGGCATCACAAAGCTAACCATGACCTGACTGTAGCATCTCATGTACCGTATCCACTGTCTCATCTAATTCTCTGGAAGTCTGTGTGTTCTACTGCCTGCTCACATTTCAAAGCAGCAGCATGGCACAGGGCAGTAACTGTGACTTTACAGCAGAAACTCCGTTACCATCACTGCCATGAGTCAGTCAGGGTGGAGAGCAGCCTCCTGTCATTTTGCTACACTGGGTGATATGTTTTAATTGTATTTAGACACTTTTTTTCTTTCTGGTATATTGCTTGTGAAATAATTATGGAATATTGCTAGAGTGATTAAGTCATGTATAATACGGGGATAGTTATAAGAGTATTTGTATTCACTGATCATGAGCACTGACAGGTGAAGTGAATAACACTGAATAACACTGAATAACACTGAATAACACTTCATCGTGGCACCTGTTAGTGGGGGGGATATATTAGGCAGCAAGTGAACATGTTGTCCTCAGAGTTGATGTGTTAGAAGCAGGAAAAATGGGCAGTGTAAGGATTTGATCCAGTTTGACAAGAACCACTGGGTCAGAGCTCTTGTGGGCTGTTCCTGGTCTGCAGTGGTCAGGATCTATCAAAAATGGTCCAAGGAAGGAACAGTGGTGAACCAGGTGAACAGGCTCATTGATACACATGAGGAGAGAAGGCCGGCCCGTGTGGTCCCATCCAACAGACCAGCTACTGTTGCTCAAACTGCTGGAGAAGTTCATGCTGCTTCTGATAGAAAGCTGTCAGAAGACACAGTGCAGCAGCACAAAAGGGACCAACACAGTATTAGACTGGTGGTCGTGGTGTTATGTCTGACCGGTGTATATATTTTTTGTCTTATATCATACCATTCTCAGTTTGTTATTCGATCATTCATCACCCATGCCAGTCTGAAAATGTACAGGAGGCAGCACTGCCAGTCCTTTGAACAAGAACCTTCCCTGTGTCCATCTTCACTCTGGCCAGACTTGCTGTGGCAGATGATGCTGTGCCAAGTATTATGTATTAAAGCCCCACAATCTTCAATGTACACAAACCCAACAGACATGACAAGGTAAAGCTGTTAAAAGTCTCAAATCTACAGGAAGTTTCCAGGAAATGATTTCTCAAAGTTAGATGTTTAACTGTAAAATCTTTGACCTAGTGAGAAATCACATTATGAGTTGGATGCAACACAACTTAGTTGCACCGCGTTTGATCTGAATAACAATTAAGTGAATCTTGAATTTTTGGGGAAAAAAAGATACATGAAATATGCACTGAAATAGTTATATTGTCACTAGTGGTGATTTAATTCACTGAGCTATGTCTCAGATGTGTGGTGTATCTGAGAGAAGTGCCACTCTTGGCCTCCACACATTGTCATAATTGAGCTCTGATAGATAGCCTATATGCTGCTCTGTATGAGGAGCAAACACACAGAAAAGAGTAGGACCATGAAAAGTGCATGACAGTGTGAACAAAGACAGGGCATGGCTTGCTTCCGAAAACAAACAGTGAATACAACCAGATGGATTTTCCATTGCAGAGCTGTGTTAATGAGAGGAAGCAAGGGAGTGCTTCCCAGGGATTGCATTGTGATACCACAGACCGTTCCACCTTAAACGGCTTGATCGAGGGAAACCTCCTAGAGTTTGGCCCGCTTGTCTGCCTGCCCTCAGTCAGAGATGGTAATCCCCACCTGGGATACCTGGAAAAACGCCATTCAGCATCCGCCTTCAGTCTGCTATATGAGAGGATGTCTGATAATGTCTCAGATATACATATGACTCAGAAGCCACTTGGCCAAACTTAACATTTGGTTGATGCCAACTACACTTAATGTTCTTCCTGTTCTAACGGACAGATTCGTGGAACTTATTAAAAATAAAAACAACCATGCAGTGCAGTCCCAGGTCAACGACCTCTGAGCTCTATTGTTGGTAACAGGTAAACACTCTCAAGAAATATTCAAGAATGTTTGTTTCTAACTGTTTTTGTTTTTTTGGAAATATATGAGTCCTGTTCTTGTGCTGCATTCACTAGTGTGTATGTAGGTTTTGCATGTGGAAAGATTTGGAGGACTGAACCTGCTGCATTCAGATGGACAGCGCTCTTACAAAGGCACTGTTAATAAAAAGAATGAAAATAAATTCTACTTGAACACACCTGCAGAGGAAACTCCTATCTAATATGCTCCACGGTAAAATAAATAAATAAAGGGAAACAATCACATGCATGAGTACTGCAATGAAACTAATTTTAGTGTTGA
Source organism: Caranx ignobilis (assembly GCA_021432705.1). Classification (NCBI taxonomy): domain Eukaryota; kingdom Metazoa; phylum Chordata; class Actinopteri; order Carangiformes; family Carangidae; genus Caranx; species Caranx ignobilis. The sequence goes on from MU269980.1 coordinate 3,078,554, forward strand.
ATTGTTGTGATGCATCACAAGAGAATGAAACCACAGTGAAGGCAGACATGATGTCCTTGTACAGAGACCGCACCATCACTAAAGCACATTCTGTATGATAGATAGAAAGATGATAGAAATATTATTGCATTATTATGATGCATCACATTATGTATAGATAAATGATATAAATTATATACAGATAAAATCGAATACATGAAGATGCTTGCCTGTGTTGCTAATGCTCATGTGTCAAAAAAACATGTTTAAAAACATGCTGATGAATTATTGTTAATTACTTGTATCCACAAATGGTTATGTTCAATTATTATTTTCATATTTGTGAGTAAGAAATCCAGACATAAGAATATTTTTGCTACAGAGTAAATAAATATAAATATAAAATATAAATAAATATAAAGCAATACAGCAACAGGAATGAACACTGAATAATAAGGATGTGTGTCCACATCTGTGGATCTGTGCATTTTGAAAGAAGTGATGGTGGTGGAGGGAGGGAGGGGGAGAGGAACTTAGAAAGAGAGGATAAAGAGGATGCCTGGCTGAAGATACCCTCAGTTATTTATTTCACTTCACCACTTCACTTCTAACACTCTGATCAGTAGAAACACCAGAGGACCACTTCTCACTCCTGTTACTGTTACTCTGCCCATGAATTGATACAGTGGAGTGGCAGGACTGAAAGTCAAAGGACTGAGTTCAAAAGGCACAACTAACAAGTGCATGAACTGTAGTATAATCAGCTGGTTGTTGCAGAGTATTTTATTTCTGTAAGTGTGACATACAATACAGTAATATGCTGACATTAATGAACACAAAAAACAAACAAAAGAAAAGGACTCCAGTACTTTAACTCATAAAAAAAGAAGCTGAACAGTTTTTGACTTGTATTGGGATCATATCAGACCATGAGATTCTATATTCTGAACCATAACTGTAAGAGCTGCCTTTGTTGATGTTAATATTTGAGGTGTATGACATTTTATAGTTACATGGCAATCATTCAGCCCAGCCATCAATGGGACACTGGCAGTGCAGGAGTTCCTGTGACTGATTCATCTTCTGTGATGAACAGAGTGTGGTTGATCAAATTTTCAAAATAAAAGCAAATTAATTCTAATTCACTAAAAGCTCTGCTCCAAAGTGACAGTACTTAATACAGTGTAGTGGACTCAAACGTGCAGTATTTGCTCACTCTTGAGAAGCTGACTGACCCCTGTCTGGCAAGACAAACAGAAACAAAGCTTTACTGGGAGTTCACCTGAACCCCTGCTAACTTTGTTTTGAGAAATCCACGAGCAGCTCAGCTGTGAATAATCTCAGCGGCTGCTGCACCTTCACTCTGAGCCGTGGAGGGGAAGTTCCCTCCTACCGCACTACGTAAACTTGGCTCCAATAAAAGCATCCGTTGGCACCTCAGCGGACAACAGGAAGTCTTTGTTTATCAAAAAACATCCCGTTGTTGGCCCCGGGGTGTGTGACCCCTCTGACATGGCGGCAGAGCGTCATGTCGTAGCCGTGGCGGAGCCCCATATTTCAAGATCTCTACGCTGAACAAAGCCGACCTATCCTTTAAGATAAACAACAAAGGCACCGGTTCTGCGTCAGACCCTGTGGCCAATGTCTGTCACAGAGGCTGGTATGTATTGTTTAACATAGCCAGGGGCCCTGTATGGGGGAGAAAAGTTGGGACAATTCCAAGGGCCTGTGACTGGCAGGGCCCCTGAAAACATTGTGATATCTTCACATTGGGCCCAGAGAAGAAGAAAAAGCAGTACAGTAGTCAGGGATGGACAGTAACTAAGTGAGAACTGTATTTAAGTTAATAGGATCTGTGTTTTTAGGGAACCGCTCACTCTTTAATGTAAATGTAATATTCGAACCTGACTGGGCCTGTGCTGATGCTACATTACAATAAAGATGAGACAAAAGACTCTTCACCATGGTCTGATCTGAGGTCGGTGTTTGACGGTGTAGAAATAAAGAGAGATTCATCCATCCTTTAGAAACACCCTTTATCTGAAGCCAGGCCCAGCTGACAGGGAAAGAGTGATGGACAACAGCCACACATGAGCATGTGTTTGGACTGAGCACAGGGAGAACATGCTAACTCTACACAGAAAGATATGTGAAGCCTGTAGCACCGAGCTGCCCCCACAGTCATTCATGCAGTTTTAAATGTTTGCTGTGTTCATCATTACATAACATCAAAAAAATATGAATATGACAATGTATAGGTTCTTGATTTAATGGTGTATTTATGGTGATGTGTTTTGTGGCCTATCCTGCAACCTTTATATAACACAGGTTCTACAGTCAGTCAGTCAGTAGGTTGTTTCAGAGTCAGGTAAGTGTAGACATGCAACAACAAAAAAAAAGCTTCTTTTTTTTTCTTTTGTGAAAACTTCCGTATTTTTTGGTATTCCTAGTACAGAGGCTCTCCAGTACTTTAACACAAGGAAAAACTGTGACTGAACAACTTTCTCTTGTAATGAAGGATCTGTATTCTGTACTCTCCACACACTCCAGTACTGGAGCTGTGGACTGTGACCCCCCCCCTGACAGTTACATAGAAGAAAAGAATACATTTATACCCACAACAACAGAGTGGCTGCATCCATTTAATCTGCCCAGTCAATGGGTTTTTATTAGGGTTCCAGCAGCAGATTCATTTCATTCACAGTGAGAGTTCAACACATTTACATTTCATTACACTATTTCCTCACACACACATACACACACACACATATATATATATATATATATATATGTAGTGGGTATATTTGAGTGGGTAAATATATGCTAAAACAGGAAACATCCAAAATCATATTGCATTGCATCTGCTGGCAGTTGTTTCTGCAATGACGTGGAGGAGAAAAAGGCTAAAGGAGGCTGAAGAAGTTACATTTTGAGGATACCTATAGCATGTAATTATTTATGGCTTTCTTTAGATCAGAATACAAACTACAAATTCTAATGAACTATTATGATGCAGCGTCTGTTTTCACATTTCTATTCAAGATGCACGTGCGAAGATGGAGAAATGTCAGTGAGTGAGTGTGTACAGTACGAGCAGTACCTGAGGGTCAAGTTTCTTTTAAATGGCTGGTAACAACATCTGGTACAGCCTTTGGTCAAGGTGCATGTACATCTCATCGGTGTCTTCACAGCGTCTGTGACTGCTCTCCTAACACAAACACCAACAGCTAGTCTTCCCTCTGACGTTTGTTCATGTCCTCCATGTTCTCGGCGGGTGGAGGCATGGTGTTTCTGCCACTCGCCTGGCGGTTTCGCCTCGGGCGGTGCTCGGAGAACCAGTTGGAGATGGTCATGGCAACCCGGAGGAAGCCCAGGCTGATGCAGTGTACCTCTGAGGTGATGGGGATGTCGGAGAAGAGGGCGTGGTCCCGGCACATGAGTGCACTGCTGCATTCGAAATCTTTGACAATGTTGAGAATCTCCTGACGCTCCGCTTGCCGCATCATCCCCCGAATGTTGAGCAGGGTGGAAACATGCTTCTTCCTGTGAAGAGGAAGGATATGAGAAGGAGGATGAGGGAAGGGGACAAACTGGTGTTACTGGATATTTGGTCTGTCTGGCGCTGTTAAATGCTGGAATGACTTTGACTAATAGTCACATCTGTCTGAGTCACATGTCTGTCTGTCTGTCTGTCTGTGTGAGAGGACAAAAGATTCGGTATCATTTTCCCGAAAAGGCTCATGTCATTCAAATTTTATGACCAATCTTTGTGGACGGGCTGTGAGCCAGTAATAAGAGAAACATCTGTTTGGACAGAACTGAAGTATTCCATTCTGATACATTCAGGTACAGGTATAAATGTTTTCACCTTATTGAATAAACTCTGTAGCTCAGACAATGAAGCAAATATCAAAGTACTGATGTTTCCTCAACTTGAAAGCCAAAGGTTGTTCTTATTTTTGGCTCCTAACTCATCTACAAAGCATAAGTAAATGATAAGTATTCACAAAACTATTATTTCCAATACTCCATAAAAAGCCTGTCTTATTAATAGAACCAATAGGTCACCACTTGGCAGAGTGAATCAGGAGGAAAGACTGGAAGGAGGGTGGAAAGACTGACATGTATTCCCATGTGCCACCACCGTCATGTGTCTATGAATGGGCTTGTTCAATGAAGCACCCAGAAAACTCCAGGAAGGACGGCGGCCTTTGATCTCCTAAAATACCAGCAGGGGATGCCATGGAGTAAACACAAAGGCAGTGAGTGAGCATGTCTCCAGGTCTGAAACACTGTGTTTTGCTCTCCTCTTCCACACCTCTGCCTCTTTGATTCCATGTGTGGCACCAGTCTGTCTCCTGCAGGGTGGCAGGAACAGGAAATACTCGGCAGCAGCTTCCTGTCTGCTCCGCCGAGGGTTATGCGTCACATGCGGCTGCTGGTTGCCAACTATCACCTGAGTCTTATTCTGTGCACAAACAGCCTGGGCGGTCGGGTCCCCCGAGGCCCCTCAGCCTCATCCATTCCCAAAACAGACCCGCACACCTCTCCAAAAATAGCAGAGTTAATCTAGATATGTTTCCGTACTCCTTTTCCTTGTTTTGATCCATTGTGACAAAAAAAAAGCCATACATAGTCTTACATTTTCTCTGCTTGGGCTAGGAGCCAAAAACAGCACTCTGAATGTGTAGTAGTAAGCATAAAAGAATATAAGGCCTTTGGGGGTATGGAGCAGACATATTTGTGTTTTTTTAGATGCTTCCTGGTTCCTACACAGTTAATGTGTTCACAACTCACCGTATATCTGGAAACTCTTTCACCAGGACGGCCACCTCCATCTGGATGGAGGGAGTGTCCTCCAGGAGGATGATGTCAGCCAGGTGACAGATGACACTGTCCAACCAGGATGAGCTCGATTCCTGAAGAGACAAAAGACAAAAGATTTAAGATTTAATCAGCAAGTGCATACAAGAACATAACAAAATAAGAAATCGCCATGCTTTCTTGTGGGGGTGTGTTGTGTTATCACTGTTTATTCAAAGAAGATGTATGACAAGAAATCTAGGGGAAACACAGATTAATACGCTCAGGCCGGAGGCCAGACACTTAGAGTAATTTACTAAGTGAATAACAAAACCCCACCTCTGTTTTTCTAGCCCCTGCTTTTCTTTTCAACACTCAGGAAAAAGAAACAGAATTCTTTGGCTTGGCACTCACTAAAAATAACAGCGTCTCTTTTAGACAGCCATTAAAAACCAATCTCCACCCCCTCCAACCCGGGTTCCCAGTTTCCACAGACACTTCATCTCACTCCTCAGTGAAAGAGGCCATCAAGGCCATCCCAGAGCCACATCAAAGCCAGCCAGCTGACAGGAACAGGAAGTTCCTTCTGAACACAGCAGCTTCCTGTTGTCAGCCGAGGTGACGGACACTTGTTTGAACTTGTTTGTTGGCCCAGTTGTTTTACACCCTCCTCCCCCCCGTGGCAAGTGCTAACGTAAGCCTGGTTCATCCATCTCCATCTCACTGACGGCAGCCATTTTTCAGAGCTCTCTCCTGTATCAACACTGTCTGAGTTTCTCCTGACCTAGGAAGTTCGGGGGTCAGGCTCCATTCACAGGCGCCGGGCGCTGTGCTCCCCTCACCAGCTCTGCTCTCTGTTTGCAGTCATCAGCATTTTGTGATTATTTATAAAAGTTTGTGTGCTGAAAAGTAATTACTTGTTGTCTCTTGGATCAGTGCAGGCTGAGTCAGATCAAATGCATCCTGTACTATTTATTTAGATAAATAAAGTCCAGACTCACCAGATCTTTAAAGAGCCCTTTCAGCTGTTTGGCCTCATCTTGCAGACGGAAAGCCATCCGCTTTCTCATCTTGGAGGACGTGCAGATCACCCGTCCCCTCATGATGGCTCTGGTGTACTCCACTAGGACTCGCCGATGCACCTCGCCCACCAGCGTCTGTCAGTCATTTACAACATTCAGCACTCACTGCCTGCATACATACATAGAATCTCCAAGTGAACACAGACTGTGTCTGTCACACAGGTGTTACCTGATACGGAGGAATGTCCATCCTCCTGAACTTCTTGAAGTGCTGTTTGATGCTAGCTTCAATGGCCTCAAAGGCTTCTGTGTTATTCAACCACTTTCTCTTTATCAGTTTGTCAAAGAAAGGCTGGAACAAAAACACCAAGATGTAATGATTAAGACAAACAGAGGACATTTACACAAGCACCAAGTGCAACTTTGAGGCACCTGCACTGTGCAATAAAATGCATCTATCTATCCATCACTTCCATTTCTTTTATATCTCTGCTCCACCAGTATTACACTTTTTACTGCATTGAATTTATTCATTTATTTCATTTAAAATTCATATAGAATATAATAAAATCACACAACATTGTGCACAACATGTGTCAGGCTGCATCAATAAATTCCTGCTTAATATTTATCAGTTATCAAAATATACAGCAGTCTTCTGGCTGAACTTTACCTTTGTAGACTTTTTTTTTCTATCAGTTGATGAAAATTTCATCATTTCATCATCACCTTTCTGACATAAGATAATCCAGCCAGTGACTAGAGAGAAGGCATGGGCACACTGTTCCACAGAGGGCTGCTGTGGCTGCAGGTTTTTGTTCCAATTTATCAAGAGCACACAGTTTGATCAGTCAACTCTCTGAAGACTGAGATCAGTTGAGTAAACGAATCAAGTCTGGTGTGCTGCTGCTTGGCTGGAACAAAAACCTGCAGCCACACCGGCCCTTTGTGGAACAGTTTAGACATGTCTGCTACAGAGAGTTTGGTCAGTCACATGTCTTTTTTCAAGAGAAAAGTGTTACTATTGGCTACAAATGGTACAAATGCAGATGTGTGTGGACGTCCCTTCAGATGGACAAGCATCACTGTCAGTGAAGAGTTTAGTATATGGAAAGAAGTTGTTTTTCACAACCCGAAGGTAAGAGGCTGCTCACTTCATGTTCCATGTGTCTGTGTTGGGGGCAGATTTACCATGAAAGCAGACGAGTGGCTCTGCTGAAAATTGTTCATAATTTAGCTGTCTGCTCAAGGCTGCAGATGTGATTGTGTTGAATGCAGGACATGTCCTCTGTTTTCACAGTGCCCCTGCTTTTTTGGAGCATGAACACACTCCCTGCTGGTCACTGGGTTGTAGTTTATTAGAGGGATTGAACTTTTGTCATGTAATGTGAGGGAACTGGCCAGTGGGTCAAATCAAATGAACTGTGCACCGTTCTTTCCAGATCAACTCTCATTTACAATGTCCGATCATAGTTCTCACCCTGATGTGCTCAAACAGTCGGTCAGTCAGCACCTTCACCGACTGGTTGATGATCCTGTCCAGGGAGGAGTTGGCTCTCTGCCCTGACTCCTCGCTGCTCTGTGGGTCACACTGCCTGCAGCGCTCCACAAAGGATCTGCAGGACACACAGGAGGAGGCGTCAGCAGCTGCTTTCATGTAGCATGCAAAATGAGTAACTGTTTTCTATAGCTGTTCTCCCACCTGAGAGGAGGGCAGCAGTTAACCAGAGCTATGGTCCTGGAAACATATCCATCCCCTCGGTCTCCAAATTCTGCCTGAGTCTCATGAAATATCTCCACCTTCCTCTGGAAACTGGACACAGAGAGCTTTTATGAGAAACTGTTAAATGCTGATATCATTTATGAAATAATCTTTTCCTAACCAACCTATAGAGAAAGTCAGCCAATCCAGCGAGACTACAGCGAGCCACTCTTGCCCCTAGGAACTGGTTCACAGATGTGGATCTGTCCAAATCCACCTTTAGCCTCTGGAAAGACAGGGAAAGACATGGCCAAACAAAATCATGAGTAATTGAAAAGTCAGTTTCTCAGATTTCTTTTCACGGTGAAAAAGAGGAGTGAGGATATACCTGGATGACAGAGCGTGCAAGATGTGACTGGTACTCCTCTATGTGCAGAGTCTGGGCCCACAGCCGCTCCTCTTCATCCAGCACCTGCAGCAGCTCTGTCGTCACCTTGTCCTGGAAATCACAGCAAAAAGATTAAAATGTGCCAATTGTCCAGGTTTTTAAAGACCTAGACCACAAAAAGTGAGATTTCTTACCCGGACGATACTGATGCAGTCTTGTTCCAGTCTGTCCACTGTGTCCTGAGGCAGGATGGGCTCCAGGGGGGAGTAGTTGATGGGTGAGGTTGTGCTGATCGTTCCCAGAACATCCCTGGTGGAAATGATGAATCATTACTGAACCAGTCGCATCAGTCATTTTTTTAAGGGAGCATTCAGCATCAGTTTCTGCAGCGTTCCCTACCTGTTGTAGATGTTGTAGAACCAGTCCAGCAGTGAGTAGACGTCTGTGATCTGCAGGGGGCCGCTAGTAATAGTGCGGAGACGTTTGGCCACGGCTCGGTGGTAACTTTCTACATACACCTGGAAGGCAGCAAACTCCTCTGGGTAAATGGACACGGCGTTCCTCCTCGCTGCATCAAGGTCGTCCACCATCCGGCTCCTCAGGCGCTCCAGGTACGAGGCCAGCTGGCCGGCCTGGGTATCCACCTGATGCGGCAGGCTCCAGTCTGCGGCCTCCGCCACAGCCTGCCTCCACTTCATCTTCAGTCGGCGGGGGCGGTGGTTGGGCTGGACGTGCGAGCCCTCTCTCTCCGGCATTGTCTCCTCTCTCAGGGCCCAGGCAGCATCAGCGTGCTCCTCCTGTTGGATCACCAGCACCACCAGCCCTAGGTTGGGACCGGCACTGGGCTGACGGAGGGACTCCCGCACCACATCCCACATTTCCTTCTGCAGGGCCTCGTACAGGAGCTCCACATCCTTGGCCTTTCGCCGGCTGGAGTCAAGGGTTGCGTTGGAGCTGAGGGAGTCGTCGACTGAGGGGGATGATAAGGGGAACATGCTGGAAGGGGAGCTGGGACAGAGTGTAGGGGTCAGGGTGGGGGTAGTCGGGGTGGGCAGGAGAGACAGCAGCTCACACTCACGCTCCAGCTCCTGGATGTGTGTGTCAGCCAGCAGGAGGTCTCTGTGGTTGACCAGCTGCAGGATCTCTAGTACTGTGGGGAGCAGCAGGATGAATCAGTTAATGTCTCCTTGTAACATTCACAAACTGAACCTCTGTACTTTATGGTCACTGAGTAGTTGTGGTTATTTGTTGCTCATTCTCCACACTTCTCTTCACAGCAAGGTTCCCTGTGGAGCCTTGTTGAACTGGGGTCGGGGATGTGTGGTTACTTCCTGATCTCACATTCTACTGGTGACTGAACCCAGTGACTCAGGAATCTGTGGAGGTCTCAGCTTCAGCAGAGAGTCGGACAGAAGGAGGAATGTCCTCTAACATTAGGGCGCTAAAGAGATGCTCCTCTTGATTACTTGATATGTAATCTAAGTTAGGATCCAGATATTTTTACAGTAAGATAATTACCTGAGAGAGGCTCTCGAGTTTTGACCACCGGCTCCTCCACAGTTTCCTCCTCAGTCTCTTGGGAGGCCTTGTCGGACATGGATTCCCTCTTCAGCTTACCCAGACTGACCATCCTGAGGAAGGAGGGTCGTCTGGAAGCCTCCACCTCGGTGCCTGTGCTCAGGTCCCCACAGGGCAGGCTCTCCCTGCGCTCCTCCTTACGTCGACCTGTGAAGCTGCACAACATCCACAGCAGCAACAAAGAACATCAACGACTGCAGCAGAGACAGACACTCACATTCACAGGAATTTTTTTTGAACAGGAATGCCACCGGGAGATTACATGTTTGCATTGTACTGTAGTGTGTGGCCTGAACACATTCACACATCTGCTTTACTGTGCTGCTGCTGCTGCTGAGCGTTATGGCTGCAGTTATAAATAGATCCATTCAGTAAGCACAGAACACAACATGTCACAGAAAAACAAAAGAGGTTCCGTAGATCAACAGGTCGCCATAGCATATTACATAACCCCTTAGGAAATAAGCACACTACTGTATGTGCTGTTCTGTTACCAGCTGCCCAAGGTCTTGACCCTCTTCTCAGAGACTAATGCACCATAGTCTGACACCTCAGGTGTTCAGAAAATTGCTCTGAAAGTTGATTTGTACTGTTTAACATGTTTGTAGGTAATCCATTAGATTTGATTCAGTTTTTACTAACATTACTTGCTTTGTATATTTTTTGGGATATTCTCTTATTGTTTCTTCTTGAAATGTGTTTCACTAGCTTTATGATTTCCTCTGATGAATACATTGTTGCATAAAGATATCTGTGGCACTGTCATCATATAGAAATGTTGTAATTCATCTAATCTTTTGAGCATTTTAAGGTGAAAACTGAAGAGGTTATGCTCTACAGCAGCCCCCAGCCCGTCCTCACCGGAGCAGGGTCATAATTCCCTCTGAGCTTCTGCGCAGTCCTTTCCTTTTCTCCCTCTCATGGGGGAGAGTGTTTGAGTCTCCAGGGCTGTAGTGGGGGGAGTTGTTGTTCCCCCAAACGTTGCGTCCTGATATGCGAAGCCCCTTCCCCAGCTTTCCAAGGGTTTTCAGAGGCGACACTCCACAGATCCGTTCCAGGGTCCCTCTGAGGGGTTTCCCTTTAGGGTTCCCCGCCCCGTGCCTCTCCGCGTTCACCTCATTTTCCTCCTCCTCTCCATCACGGGTCGACCTGAGCTGGAGGTTTCCCCTGACCGTCCCCATGATGAGGCCAGCGTCCCCTCCGTTCCTCTCATCCTCGTCCAGGTCCACATCTTCAAAGGGGTTCAGGTTCTTGTTCAGATCTTTAAGGTCTTTCAGCTCCTTTAGGTCATTGAGATCATTCAGGTCCCTGAGGTCCAGGTCCAGCCGGGGCAGAATCAGTTCTCCGTTCACTCTGGGGAACTCGTGGCAGCTCTTGGACCTTCCTGGGAGCTTCTTCAGAATGGGCATGGTTGCAACTGAGATTTTAAAAAAAACTGCAGAAAAAAAGAACAATGTGTAAGATTTTATCAAAGAAACCAACAATTTCAAATGTGTTTGCATCCAATTATCAGGCAACACTTTAACATTGTCTGTTGTTTGATTGTGATTGGACGGAATCTGCTTTGGCAATTGGGAGTTCACAAACAGGATATATAAATTCCTTCACGCATGATTCCTTCATTTCAGGACATAGAGGAAGTTCGTAAGGTGTGACTGAAAATTGAACTCCTGAAATGTGGAAAAGTGTTTTTTTTTTTTCTGGTGGTAAATCAGCGACCAGACAGTTTATATAACCACAATCAAAAACATCCTCTCACATGCTGCTTATGTAATGCACTTCACGAAGGAAATAGGAAATATGTCTTCAAAATATTGATGCATTTACTTGTGCCGCAGTGCAGCCTTTTGTAAATATTACACCGTTCAGACACAAACAATGGAGTCGAGTTATATTAAGTATAAGATTCACTTTAGGGGCACTCATCCCTGATCGTCCATCTCTCTGATTTCTAACACGACCTGGACATTTTACTGTAAGAAAATAATGTGCTCTGATTCTAAAAGGTTTTCACTGCTGCAAGGTCAGAGTGTTAACTTCTGTTGTTTAGTCACAGCTGGCCAGCGTCACACTGAATGACTCAGAATGTGGAGATTTATTATTTCTTTTAAGACTGTGCACCTGAAGACTATCTGGGTGAATAAGAAATATATAAAAAAAAAAAAAATCAGCTAGTTCCATCATATGTCACAGGGCCGACTTATGGAGACAAAGCCCACATGCTCACATTCACACCCACAGGTTAACTGGAGTGAACCTACAGAGAGCCCCTGCAGGCACAGGGACAACATGCAAACTCCCTAATAAGACCACAGACCCAAGAATCGAACCCAGAACCATCTTGCTGCCTACACCTAAAAACCATGAGCCATGTGTTCCTCTTGTTGTTGTTATGGTAAATGGTAATTGGACTTGCACTTAGATAGCATTTTTCTAGTCTCTCGGATGACTCAAAACACTTCACACATTCACACACACGTAAATTCATACAGCGCTAGGCACAGTGCAGGAAAGCTCACCATTCACACACATTTGCATTCACACACCGAGTGCACATCAGGGGGAAAGTGTGCGTCCATTGTCTTGCCCAAGGACACTTCAACATGACTGAGGAGCCTGGAACCAAACCTCCGACCTTTCAGTTAGTGGACAACCTGCACTACCCCCTGAGCCACAGCTGCTCACAGGTTGGGTGCTTCTGGTCAGCACAGGTGTCAGTGATTAACATGTCACCATGGCAACACGGGTCTTAGACCTGAGGAAGCCTGGGGATAAGGTGTCTAATGTTTTTAGCTGAGTCAGTCTTTCTTTTTGAGAAACAGTCTTAGATATGTGAGACTGATGTGTGAGCACAGACTGGACCAACACAGCACTACAGAGCAGTCTGAAGTATCTGCGTGACACTGGTTCTGGGATGCTCTATGGAAAGTGATGCAGTGACGCAGTGACAAATGAATTACTGTAAAATTCTGTCCAAAAAAAAAAAAAAAAAAGTTCAGGTGACGCAGAGTAAAACAAATTATTTCGAAATTCCATCTTTGTGTCACTGTCCTTCCTGCTCAGAGCAGCAAGGAAACAGAAAGGGCAGTCTATAATAAAAAAGAAACAGACAAAAAACAGTGACCTTGGACCAGAGCCAGTATACGAGGGTAACACAGAGCCTTGTGAGTTTTGACCGGAATTAAAAACAGTTTTGCTCCAGGAACCTGGGTTTTTATCTCCTACAATGAAATCTCATCAGGAAATGATCTTTTCACAGCTAGTGAGAGGATTAGGAACAATTAAGAGCAATTGAAACCAGTGCACTCTGCAGCCTGAGAGACTGGGAACCTTACTGTTTTCACCAGAAACTGTTCAAATCCTTTCTATCAATATATGAGTCAAATATCTTTCAATTATAGATATTATAATTCTATGGCCAATACAATATTAATAGCATACAGCCTCAATGTATGATCATTTGATAAAAAAAGAAAAAGAAATGTGCTCTGAATGACCATCTTTAAAATTAAACAATCTTTAAATAGCTTTAATAGTTCTATCATCTGTCTTTCACTTATTATAAAGTGAAATGTTTTCATTTGAAACCTCAGATGTTGATATTGACATTGAATTTAAGCCCCTCACATCAATTTTCTGAGTTCATGTGAGTGCGTGACTCTCCCTTGTGTCTGCAGATGTTACAAGTGGATTTTACATGGCAGCTATCTGATTACAGATGGACCTCTGTGCTGAAATCACAGTTACAATGAATGTCTCCAAGTCATTTGGTGACCATACATAGCAACTGACACATGTCTTTGTCAGAGAGAAGAGTCAAAGAGCGGTCCTAACTGTCAGATTGAAAATGACAATCATCATCACACAGATCATAAAGGTGGATCCTGCTGTCTCTGGCTCTATTCAGTGATGGAGCTGCTTTCTATCACTAAGGTTTAAAGTTAAAATGATCAAATATGAAGTAATCTGTGGAAATCTGACCTTGAGCTCTCCTTCAAATGCCACACACTCTCCAGTTTGGTCAGATTTCCACACTTTGCTCTTGTATAGTGCCTCTGAAATCTTATTTCTGAACCAGTCTGGGAAGCTTGCACAGAGTGGTGGACAGGAAAACACTGATGTGAAGGAGTGTATCAGTCCAAAAAAATACATTTTCTTGAGAGAACAATAAGTGATATGAAGAGACAGACATCTGTACAGGGTCTGCATCAGCAGCACTAACAACTCAGCCTCAGGGACGTCACACATAATCTGAAGTAAGACCAGTAGCAGTGACCTTCTCCTGCAAATGTGACTTATCAAAAATGTTACAAGACCAGTCACTGAGCAACACAAACAATGTGAGTGAAAATAACCCTCAACAACTGGATGAGTAGCAGTTAACAGCTGAAAAAATCCAGATACACTGACCTCAGCTGGGAAATATGATGGACTGAACTCAAAAAAAAGAAAAAATCAGCTTCTTTACTAGAAACACATGAGAATGAAATGAAAAGCTCCTCCACAGTGAGTGCAGGGGTGAGACCTACCTGTTGAGATGGCCGTGCAGTGTTTCAGCACACTGTCATCCTGGAGTGTGCTGCTGGCTGTGCTGGCTGCCAGGTTGTGAAGTGTGTGCATGTGTGTGCGTCTGATGAATATGAGAGCGTGTCTGAAAGTACTCAGCGACTCAAGAGAGCAATGTGGCTGCCTGTGGTTTCCTGACGAGCTCTATTGTGGTGGAAGGTGATATGTTTTCCTGAGGAAAGGCCCGTCCCGTCCTTTCTCCCCCTCCTACGCCACTGACCCCCCTTCACCCCCTCCTCCTTCCCACCACCACCGACACCCCCACACACACACCCGCAACACCCCCACACCCGCACCCCAGGGACCTTTGTAATCACACTAAAATGCATTAAGTGTACAGTGTACCAGGAAAGAGTTGAACAGAGCTCTCCACTGCAGTACTAGTGTGTGTGTGTGTGTGTGTGTGTGTGTGTGTGTGTGTGTGTGTGCCCTGACTGATCTGATTCCTATTTGAAGAAGATTACGAACTCAAGGATGACTCAGTGTCAGTGGCCTTGAATGTGATTCAATTCATCAACCATCAGCAGAGTATGTTTCCTAAGAGGAAAACTTAAAGTTGACAAAACTGAGCTGTTGTCTGTTTGGCCAACGCAGCACTTCAAGGTCACTGACACAGCTGAAGTTGAAGGATATATGATGTGTGTGTGTGTGTGTGTGTGTGTGTGTGCGCGCGCGCAAGCAAAGCAACATGTCAACAAGATCCTGTAGATCAGGGCCCTGGTGAAATCGTTTCCACAGATGTACTGTGGGTGTGTGCTGCCACCCAGTGTGCAGTCTGAGGTAGGACAGTGAGCACCATAGAGAGGACCATTTGATCAATATACTCACTAACCATCTCCGCAGTCTGTCTGTGATCATGTGTTGTAGGAGCCTACCGTCTAAGTACAGTACAGTACTTATCCATCCCTGCTTGAGGGAGGTCTTAATGTTACTGGTGGTCCAGGGTTTGTGTACAACAGTGTACAGTCCTCACTGGTAATACAATACAGACTGTATATAAATGGTGGTGCATTCAGAGGATTTCATAATCAAACCATGCATAATAGTACGTTTCATAACAGATGCTGTTATTATTTCACATGAATCTGTGTGTGTGCCTCATACACTACACACCCTGTATACTTTATTCACTGAGGGTGATCCATAGTTTAGTGATGTAGTGGACCACAGATATTACACTCATGATCCAGTCTGTGCTGAGAGTCAAAAAAAAACAAAAAAACATAGGCATCTCATGCCTACAGGTACATCTGAATAAGGTAGAACATGATGGAGGTCAGCAGTCTTCTCCGTGATAGTGGAGCTACTAAGCCAGACTAAGAGACCATTTAAAGGCTGAGGAAGTTAATCAGCTGATCAGTTTGACATCATCAGGTTACAATAGTGAACTTTTTCATTTCTAAGTGTTTGAGATACTGAATTTTGGGTTTTCATTCAATGTAAGCCATGATCATTACAATTAAAAGAGATAAACACATGAAATATTTCAGCCTGTGTGTGATAAATGAGTTTCACTGTCTGAATTGATCTACTGAAATCAATGAACTTTTCTGTGATATTGTAATTTACTGAGATCCACCTGTATTTACAGCATGTATAACCTGCCCACAGATGTAGAGAGAGAGTACAACACATAAAAGACACAGCCAGAAAGAAATGTTTTATTAGCTCTTCCTGCACAGGACAGAAACACTATTTAGTGAATGTATTGACAAAGCTGAGAATGTACTAACAGCACAACTAATAATCATGTCAGTGAAACATCGTTAAAAACTACAGTGGGAGTGACAGGGTTAGTGCCAGTGTTACATTTTACCGCTGTGTCCATTTCCTGTAATCATGAGCATCACAATTGATCAGATGTTAAAGAAATCATATGGGCGTATAAGCTAGCAGTGTGTGTTCAGTGGCAGGTGGGACATACTGCAAGAGTCAGTGTGTGGTCAGGATGTGATCAGCATGAAGCATCCAGAGCCTGCAGGGCATCTGGAGCAGGTGCACGCAGTGTTTCCAGAATCAGAACAAAACCAGGTGAAGCTGCACTTCTTTGTTCCTCACCTGTGGAACCAGCTGCACACCTGAGATCTGCTCAAACTGTCAGCTCAGGCAAATTAGGGCTCAAAAAACATCACTGTTTGCTGACATCATTGAACTGTGTATGCAGCAAGTGATGAGCAGTGAGACGAGCAAGTGTCCAGTGAAGTAAAACCTTCCTGCTGCAGATAAATCCTGGTCTTTGGGGGGAACTGTGAGTGAAGACATGGATGTTTCTCATTATAGAAAACCTGTTGCTATTTGATGTCCTAAAAATTCAGCCCTATCTGTTAACAGATGCTTAAAGGCACAGTTTGACAGTTTGGTAATCCTGCTTGTTTGCTTTCTTTTTTAACAAGGCTTATATATTACATATAAAAATTACAGGCAGCATACAGTTAGTTTTGCATAAAGACACACCTATGCTCTGTACAAAGGTAGCAAAATCCATTACGCAGCACCTCAAAATTTCACCACTTCACTCACTGTGAAATCTTTGTTTCATTTCAAAAAGTGAAAAAACTGCACTTTGTGCTTTTACAGTGTAGTGTGCTGGAGTCGTGTTATTAGTTAGAGGTTGTCAGGTGACCAGCAGAGGCTATACCAGATGTGAATATGTCATACCCTAATGTGGGCTTGTGCATGTGCGTCCTTACACACCTAACAGGGGCCGACAGGTAAAAAGTTTGCTTCACAGAGCCACTAGTGATGGAAACGGGGAACCTTTAAGAGACATGAGTGTGGTGTTGATCCTATAATATGTGTTTATAAGTGTGTGTGTTGGGGGATGTCAGAGGGACTGATTGTGGCCTCGGGTGTTGTTGTACTGATGATGTGGGTTGGTGAAGTGGTAGGGCTCGTGGCGGTAGTGGCTGTGACAGATGACCGGATGCTCAATGCCTTCGCTCTGCAGCTCGTCCTGCTTCTGAACTCCCTCCAGCCTCTGCACCAGCTCCTTGATGAAGGCCTACAGAGGAGCACAGCAGCCACAGAGGAGGTCACATGGAGCAGAAATCACACACAACTGTTCCAATAATCCTTTCACATCCATCAGTACAGCCACTGTTGTTTGACAGTACTTTCCAGTCACTTATGTCCAACGTGCATTGTATATAGAGTAGTATGGTACTAAAAGTCAGAACTACAACATACAGCGAGTCGTCTTTATAAACTATGGCCCCCGGTTTTGGAGCAGTGGACCTGAGGGCAGCTGCCAGTGTTCATATTTTTAACAGCAAACTCAAGACTTAAGTTTTTATTCGAGCTCCCAGCTGAATTTCATTTTATGTCATGTTTTTTTTCTTTTTGTTTTTCTTTTTTTTTTTTTTGCAGCTGCATTTATTTATATATTTATTCACTCATTTAATGTCAGATCAGTTGAAAATGGTGCCTACAAAATTACCACCATTTACTCTCGTTTGAGTAAGAATTGCTCAAGTGTCACCTTCTTTTAGGGAATTATTTGGAGAGAGAGAAAGACATTATATTTGTAAGCAGTTTTAAACCCTCATCTCTTAACTAAGACTCATTGGACATGGCTGTGACTGTAAATTAAAAAGCAGTGAGATGGAAAATACACATTTCTTATTTCCTGGCAATAACAAAATATGCGGAGTATTTCCAGCCTCGTTCTTTGGCTGTGCTGCTGTTTTTGTTCTCTTTCCTCTGCTTCAGCAGCAGCCACAATTAAACACATCTTTAACGTCTCCTCTTCAGCACTAGCTTCAATTCACACACACACACACACACACAAACATATATATATAACAGGTCAATCAGGTCATCAGCAGCAAACCTGGCTTAAAAGGGAGACTGAGTCTGTACTCTCAATGTAAGATTAGGACACACTAAACCCAGACTACACAGAAATTACAGTATGTGTAACCTATGAAATGACTTTGTGAGTTTAATCCTCTCAGAAATTAAATCAAGATACACAAACAAACACATGAATAAAAAGCATGCTGCATCTCACTGATGCTTTATAAGGACACATCTGAAAAACAGTCACTCCTGTCACTCTGTCCGTGTCATTAATAAAACTACTATGATCATGCATTTCCTGTCTAAAAAAGAATCCACAAAGCTGTTATCAGGCCATTTAAAAACAAACAGGAGCTTAGATGTAGTGTTAAATAAAAGAGTTTGGAGTGTTTGGAGAGCTCTTACATCCATAGATGGAAGAGGCACTGCAGAGCAGCTGGGGCTCAGGAGGTCGACCTCACAGCCCAGAGGAGGAAGTTCCCACTGTGTTTTGTGGTGTGGCGTAAAAGATTACAAATGGCCGCTGTCAAAATAAGCTACAAAAATAATTCTCCCATGTGGTATCTCAATCACAGCACTGTAAATACAACATCTGGTCTGGATAGGAGGGAGTATCAGTATGAAGAGGAGGAATGATTACAGGAGCTGGTTCAGTGTTTAGGACAGACCTTAAAAAAATCTGAACCTGTCGTTTGATGTCGCTCCATATCAGGGTCTAATAACATGAGCCTGTGTCAGAGCAGCAGCAGCTACACCAGCCCTCCCTGCTCTTTTGCCTGTGTTTGCATCTCTGAGCCCAGCACGGCCAGAAAGACTCATTGTTTGCACAAATGGAAACGAAAAGGCAAGGGAGCACAGAACGCCTTTGTTGGGGCATGTGGAGACTGTGAGACAAGGTTTTGGCTGCTACAGCTTCAGTTTGGCTCTCTGTGCATGTGTATGAACGCAGCATTTCTAATATGTGATTTATTATGACCGGGTAAGAATACGATTTCTGAAAACATACCTCTGTGTTGTTCCTGCAGTTTCGGAGAAGCTCCTGTTAAAAAAAAAAAAACAGACCATGTTGTAACAAATTAGTCATACCATCACATATTCATCATCCCTAGTCTACCACACTAGCTCCTCCCAACAGGATTCAGGGTAAGGGTGGATGTGACTGAAGCAAAAGCTTTAACAACCCTCTGTCTCTTATTCAAACCATCAGCTCCATCTGACAAAGTCTGACTGAGGTGATCACACGTCACACGTTACCTGTAGCTTTTTCACTTTCCCCTCAACAGTGGGCAGGTCAATCAGGTCATCAATATTCACCTCCTCCGGCATGTCAGCAGCCTGATGGAAACATATGACCAAAACACACACACACACACACACATGATCTTCTCTTCTCTTCAACCTTGCTACATTATCTTCCCATGCATGCTCATGGTTGATCATGGTTACAGTGAGTGGAGATCACATCAGTGCCATACATGGAAAATTCAACATGTTTTGTGTATGGTACAGGCTCTTTGCACATTCAAAGAGGAACCATCATACAAGGAATCATTCAAGCCAATATTCCATGGGAACTCATTATACACATCAAAAAGAGTGCATAATGGAGGAGTGTGTGAAGGTGCAAAAGCTAAAAAGTTCCTCAGGTTTCTCTGTGGACTCAGATGACATCATACATATCTTCACACATTTTCCTGCATCTCCAACATGATCATTTCAGTTATTCCAGCGACCGAAGCCTGTGTGGGCCGGTCACACAGTACAGTAACAGGGGCCTGGCTATGTGTGAACAAACAGCCATTGTTAGGGCTGAAGGAAGGGACAGTCCCACCACCACCCGCCCATCCACACCGCTGCACTGCACTGTCTGTGTAATCAGGCAGTGACATCGGCACATACGAGTCTGCAGCTCAGCAGAGCAGCTTCATCTCCACTCCCACCCCCTTACATGTACAGCAGGTCCATCTCAGCTCAGGGCCTGACTCTTGTGTCAGGCAACGTGACTTTGACCAACACAATAACGCTTGTCCTGAGTTATATAACCATCACAGGCTGTTTTCCAGTTACACTGATTAAACTAATGAAGTAACGGTCTGAACGACCCATAATCTCCTTTTCTGATATATTATTGACATAGTTGCGCTCAACCCTGTCTCTCTATCACTGTGAAGACACAACTTGTCTCCTTACAGTCGACAAACACGGCTCTGACAGCATGATCCAAAACAACTAACTACCAAAGCCTCCTCCAGCAACAAACAATGCTTTCCTCCTGATCTTTTCCACTTCCTATTTCTCTTCTTTCACCCCTCTCTCAGTTTCATGCTGCCCATGTAAGGCAGAAACCCCCAGACAGATACAGGTCAGGGAAAAGGGGACAGCTCCTCATCAGGAGGCCTGGCCTTGTAAGGAGAACCAGGCTGCCCCACCTCCCCCCTACGATGAACATCTGTATATTACAGGCCTGTTAATGTGTTCTGTGATGCAGCTCTCTTCACATCACACATTTGACACTTCATATTTCTATCTCTTCTCCATGTCACTGAGGAAAAGCTGCATCTTTAAAAAAAAAAAAAATCCACCAACGTTTTGAGACTGTTAGTGTGGGTTATAAACAGGACAGAGGACTGCGGACTACAGTATTGAAACAGTGACATGAAGCAGCTTCTTCTGTCTTCCCTCACCCACCTGACCCGCGTAGAGCCGGTCCAGGCTCTCATCGATCCACTTCTCCACGTCCAGCCGCTTCTGGAGCTCCTTCCTGTTGTACTTGACGGTGACCCGTGCGTGTCTCTTCGGGATGTTGCCGCCCTGCTCTGGAAAGCGCCCCAAATCCGATGGATCGGTGTCCCCGAGCGTCGTCCGTGTCCGGTCGGCTGCCATCTCTGCTCTGCACTGGTCCGACTGGTTTGACGTCTTATGGAGCGCACGAGGAGAGAGCAGCGCAGGGAGGCGACGGCGGCGCGCGCTCAAGGCTTTTCTCTCTCTCTCTCTCTCTTCTGCTGTTTATTTATACGTTATCTACACACAGACTGGGGGGGGGGGGGTAAAGAGAGAGAGAGAGTGCTTTAGATTACTTTATCTGGATAAACAGATGAAATCAGTGGAGGAATTCTTGCCCTGCGTTAGGTTTTCTGAATCATACACCTCAGGTTTAGGTCTGAGTCAGCATCAGCTTTTGCTGTTTGTCACCATCTTCATCTAAAACTAAAACTAAAACTGTCAAACCTGCGAAACTTGTTTCTGCTGTAATGTCCTCAGTGATCTGCGGTGAAGACTCGCTCCTGAAACACGCAGCTTCCAGAGCTGGCGGCAGGAAATAGCAGCTCCTTACACGAGGTGTGGCCTCACTCAGTGTCCACCGGAGAGGTCGGGATGTCATGGAGCCACTCAGTGGACTGGAACATGTCAACAACATTAAGTAGGAGGAGGAGGAGGAGAGTGTGTGTGTGTGTGTGTGTGTGTGTGGGGGGGGGGGGGGGGGGGGGGGACTCAGTGTGTTCTGAGTTCTGTCAGCTGTAGTTACTCGCTGCTGTGAACACAAACACAGCATGTCTGTTTAGTGTCTAAAGGAGGTGAAATTTGACAGTCCACCCTCACCAGCCCGCCCACTTCAGTTGGACCAGTATGACATGAGGATGATTTGGTGTTGAGGCTCATTCAACACACACATTCAAATCATATTTGGTGTGTGTTTGTGTGTGTGTGAGTGTGTTTCACCTGCTTCACCTGTGAAGGTTGTCAGATGATGCTGCTCAGCTGGTGCAACTGCTGCTCATTTGCTCCCTCCCTTAGATCCTCTGACATCAGCTTGCCTTCGCTTTTGGCACATCCACCACCGTAGCACTGATCCTGACTGCATTCACGACTGAATTATACATTGTGTATTTGCCTTGTGTTGATAGTTACTGTCACACCCACTGAGCCAGTTTGTGCAAATCTTCACCACATTGCAAATAAAGTTAGCGTACTGTTACACCGTCTCTGGGTCTCTGGGTTGTGTTACAGCCACCCATAAAACTATGTTGGAATTAGTTTTTCAGGATGACTTGGCAGTGGAAGAGAAAGACTGACAGAGGCCTTCCTCTGATGAGGTCACATAGAAGGGCCACTCATTCTGGTCACTGCTCAGATTCTGCAGTGGGGAAACCAGTTTTCCATTATCCTCCAGGTGCAGGTCAGCAGAGCAGAGGGGTTTTCTCTGCTAGAGCACCACAGGATGTCTCCGTATTTGCAGTTTTTACACAGAAAGTTTCCTTTTTATCGCTTACATGGTTGTTATTGACGGTAATGTAAGGTTTTTGTAAGGTGAGGCAAGACTGGAGCTGAGTGTGGCAGGATCAGTGAAACAGAGAGAGCACTGGTCACTACCACTAGGGGCACTGAAGACAGTGGCCTAGACCAGTCAAACCCACGTTCCCATGGAATTAGCAGGTGCACACAGGTCAGGCAAACCCACTAATTAAAACCAATTGTCCCCTTTCCCACTGACAGTCAAGTATTTGGACTGAGGACACACAACTGCATGGAGTGACGTCATGACATGGACTTTACACAACGCACAGATGCAGTGGAGAGAGTGAGCTGCCGGTCATCCTGCAGACTGGGGTGAGATGTGAGATGCTTCAATCAGTGATTGTGTGTTTTAAAACCCCAGCCAAGGTGTTTTAGTTTGGGCAGGTGACAGGTCTGACTACAGTGTAAAAGAACATTAAATGTATATCATGTAAAGTTTAGTTTTACTTTGTTCAAGCATGCTGTGGCGACTGGTTCACACACTGATGATATCAGAGACGACTGAGGACAGTTCTCTCAGAGATTACCTGGGCACTGACATATGCCACATGTCACTGAGAAATCATCACAGCAGTACGTCAAAAGTGTGCTGTGATTAATTCAAACAAAAGCTACAGGGACGGTTTGACAAAATGACTCTCATGTCTCCATAACAAGGGATTAACTGAGCATGTGCAGTGTGCATGTCATCACTATAGCATAGCATGAGACCTGTAACCGTCCTCTAACCAGTTTGGTTGGTCCACAAAAGCATGTTGAATATGTATGTGTTCATATGAGCTCTGATCCCAGCCCTGATAGATGAAGTGCTGACTTACTTCTTCTGTTACCTCAAGCTGATATGATTCTTAAACTTCTTCATTTCCTGTAACAGAGACTTCAGTCCAGACTCATGTCAAAGCAACTCTTTTATTTCATATAACAACCACCATGTGATGAAATTAAATAATATGGATGAAAACATGAAAACATAACCCAAACTTTGGCATGAAATCAAAATGGCACATGAACGAGCATCAATGATCAGTAGTACATATATAAATTACAGTGATGGCTGTCTCTGCACCATAAAGCACATTTTCCACATATCCCTGCTCTGAATAGTTTTTTGGGATACTTCACAGCAGCGTGTACAGCCCAGGTACAACATCAAACATCTTCATCATCATTCAGCATCATATAAATATATCTTTGTGACAATCAATGTGAAACTATAAACATAAGTTTTCAAATAAATAAATAATATAAAGAATAAAAATGATGGTACGCACAATAAGGAAATAATGACCAAAGGAAGATTGAAAAGCAAAACAAAATTTCCGTGTTTAAAATGAAAATAAAGTCTAATAATTAAAACAAAGTGGACATGTTAAAGCCGATGACCCAGTGAACGATGGGGCTGGTTTTCCAGAGGTGGCCAGAGTGTTGTGACTTCCTGTATTTGGTTGGTGTTGTAGGTCCTATGAAAAGTGTATCATGTTATTTGTCTCTTTGGGTCTTACACATGGAAGAGCTTTGCCCCATATATTTTTTCAATAATCTTTGTAAATCATCTTCATTGAAATAGTTCATTTGTCAATATTTTTTTTGTCTTTTGTTTACATTTGTGACTGTAAATGATCTCGAGCACCAGCAGAAGAGGTTTCAGCTCATGAATGTGCTCCTGACCTCCGTCTGCATGAGGAGAGAGAAGCAACAAGTGCTAATGTTTTTTGTTTTTTTTATTCCCCTGTCTGAATGTCGATGTTTCATCTCAGGCCTGCTCCACAGCCCAGGCCAGCCTCATCCCTCCACATGAAGTCCTGGCGCTCTCCTCTGGCCAGGCTGCTTTCCACGGGATTGTGCCTGTATCCAGATCTGTCATCCGGGCACAGGGAGAGGCTGAGGCGAGCCGTGCTGTTGCTGATCTTGAACAGGCCGTTAGGGCCCAGGAAGGCTTCTCTCTCGCTCCCCCCAGGTTGTTGACCGTCTCCAAGTCATTATAAACTGCGATGTCACTCAGCTGCTTCCTCCCTTGCAGCCTCCTCCTCCTCCTCAGGAAGATTATCCCTGCCACCAGCACCAGCACTAGGACGGCCAGGACGCAGGAGATGGTGAGGGTGGCGGAGGAGGGCTGGGAGGTTTGGCGCAAGGCCGGCTTAAAACTGGGCTGGAGTGTGAACTCACAGCTCGGACCCATGAAGCCCTTAGGGCACTGACACACTGGACCTGTGAAGTGGGTGAAGCAAGTGCCGCCGTTCTGGCATGGAAGGGCACCACAGGCATCTGAACGCACACTGCAGTTCTTGCCAGTGTAGCCCAGGGTGCAGGAGCAGGTGTAGTCATTCACACCATCCTGACAGGTCCCGGCATTCTGGCAGGGGTTTGAGGCGCAGTCGTCAACGTTGATCTGGCAGTTGGCGCCAGTGAAACCGGCCTGACAGCGGCACAAGATGCTCTGGCCAAGATCCAAACACTCTCCACCTGCAGGACACAAACACTCAGCTCAGCATCCAAGAGATCAGGAGCAAACACTCAGCAACAGACAGTCAGTTAATGGGATTATATTTAACACCGTCTATGTAGAGCTGAGTGCTAACAGTAATAAAATAACTCCATATTTAGTAAAAAAAAAAACCTCAAGATGTTCCAGAGAGGAGGTCTTACCGTTCAGACAGGGCCTGTTGCTGCAGCGGTCCAGCTTCTTCTCACAGTTGGAGCCAGTGTAGCTGGGAGGGCAGCGGCAGGTGTAGCCACCGGTCATCGTCTCCACACAGGTGCCACCGTTGAAGCACGGACCATCAGCACACGTCATGGCGATGATCTCACAGTTCTTACCGTAGAAGCCTTGTGGGCAGGTGCAGGAGTAGTCGTTCTCCAGGTCCTGAGGAGGGGAGGAGAAAACCTTCAGGTTAATGAGTGTGAAGTGAGAAGCATCAGACTTGTTTTCAACCCTGAGACAAAAACTTTTCAAAGTGTTCAAAATGCAGTTAAGTCCAGCAGAGGTCGACAGCACACACTGTGACTGTTTGTTCTGCTGTGTCTGCATAACTAGACACAACTGATTCATATCAATAGATATTATGAGCCAAGACAGACAAAATGCCAGCATATGCAGTATATTAGAGAGATGCTGTGTGTTACTCTGTCTCAGTGTGTCAGCTCCTGATCCACTGAATGCAGTGTGTTTGCTGCACAGTAAGACACTTGGGTGCAGCAGCCTGTTATTGAAGGGCCCTGTTAACTGGACTCTGTAAAGGCTGTCCATGAACTATTCTTAAAATGGAAGTTTCTAAAGTTAGCTATGTGTCTCCTCATTAGCTTCTTATCTGATGGTCATAGTGCTCCAATACTTACATTGCAGCTGCCTCCGTTCTTGCAGGGGTTGCTGTCACACTCGTTGGTCTCCAGCTCACAGTTGGTGCCTCCGAAGCCTGGCCTGCAGGTGCAGGTGTAGCTGCCCTGGCCCGTATTGGTGCAGGTTGCACCATTGGCACAGGGCTTGTGGTTGGTGCAGTAGTTGAGGTCCTGGTCACAGAAGAGGCCTCCCCAGCCCTCCTGACAGTTGCATTGCCACGGCTGGCTGCACGTCCCATGGAGGCAGCCTGGATAGCGGACACACTCGTTGCAGGAGGGGCCCTGCCAGCCCATGCGACACTTACAGCCCCCTGGGGCCTCGCAGTAGCCGTGCCTCTCACTGCAGTCCGCCGAGCAGATGGCTGCGGAGGGGAGGGAGGGGAGGGTGTGTGATTACAATGGGCACGCCTTCTCACACATCTCACACACACACACATGCAGTGGGCCCCCTGTCTGACCCCAGCCCTGCCTCAGACTTCACTGTTGGTTAAGTATTAAGCCAAGCAGCTGGTAGGCACACTGCCAGAGAAAAATGCTGTCTTTTATCTCCTTTCCATGACACACGCACCAGCACACACTCACACACACGCACAATCACACACACACACACACACACATACACACACTGATCACCTTGAAAAATGAGTGTGTGTATCTAATAGGGCCCACAGTCTTCTGTCTCATTGTAACAGGGAACAAAAGGCAGATGGAGCAAAACACTCAGGCAAAAGAGCAGCGCCACAGGACATTACATTAGACAATGTGCTCTGAAGAGATGTGATGAAACTTTTTCTTTCTTTCTTTTTTTTTGGTCCTTCATAACAAAGTTTAAGTTCGACCTCAAGCTGAAATGTCTTTGTCTCCTGTGTCTGACTGCCCTCTGTCCCTTCATCTCTTCAGACTTCTGTCCACACATTGTTTTGAAGAATACTTTGTTTACACTGTCTCACGCTGACTGGAGACAATGACGGATTCCAGTTTTTATTCTGTCTCATACTGTGAACCTTTACATAGACTACCGGATTTCTGATGCTGTTTTTGTCGCATATAAAAAAGTTTGTCACTTTATTTTGAAAGGTGCCATGTAAACAAAGTCCATCACTGTTGTGATAACACAAGATTAAAGACTATGGTGGAGGTTAAATTCTATTGTGTGCTTTCCATATAAGGATATGTGGGATTGAATCTGAGTGAACGTCACTTACGCTCAGAGCAGTAGTTTCCCTTCCAGCCCTCCAGGCAGATGCGGTTCCCCTCCTCGTCGCAGGTGTAGTGACCCAGCGTGTCGTCCCTGGGGCGGCAGTAGTCTGCGCAGCCGTCTCCGAAGTAGTACTCGTCGCAGAAGACGTGATAGGAGTAGCGCAGCTCGCTCTGCTCGCCGAAGTGCACGTCCTGGGACCAGTCCTCTCCGATGGCCAGCCTCCTCCGGGTCGCCAGGCGGCTCACGAGGTTGTTCTGGTTGTCTGCAGAGAGAAGGGACGCTGTTAACAACTCCATCCATGTAACAGATGGGGGGGGGGGGGGTTGTTCAACTCAGTGCAGGCGCCTCAGGTCAGGAACAACGTACCTGTGTATTCAGTCGGAGACTCGGCGTTCCAGGCTTCAATGATCAGGGAAAATGTTCCCTAGAGCAATGAAATGGTCGATTAAGTCCAAGCTTGGTTTGATACACTTTTACAGAGACGATAAACCCCGGAGCACGCGCAGCAGCACGGTGTGTATATGACGCGCAACTTACCGGCCACTTGAAATGGAAGGGCACCCTGATGGGCGCGCTGCTGGAGATGGAGGTGTGATCGGCCCTGATCACGTTGGTGTGTCCGGTGCCGAAGGTGCAGGGCGGCTCCGCGGAGATCACGTCCTCCGGGTGCTTCAGACAAATCCTGAAGAATATGTGACAGTCGCGGTGTCTTCTGCAGATGCGCTGCGCCGTGTGGAAGGAGTGGATCTTCAGCTCAAACACACCAGAGGACAACACCTGCGGAGACAGGAGGGTGGCATCAGACACCACACACACACACACCAAGACAGACATGTGTTTGACACACACACAGAAGCCAACTTACTGTGTGCACTAAGGCCAGAGCCAGGAGGTATCTGAAGTGAAGATGTGCCATGTCTTCTCAGAGTGTGTTCTCCAGTTCTAAGTGAACGTCCGCATCCGTCGCGTGCAAAAAATAATCCCAGAAACTTCTGAGGAAAAAGACAAAAGTTTCAGCTCTATGTGATCCTTCAGATGTCTATTAAATGCTTCTTCTTCTTCTTCTTCTTCTTCTTCCCCTGGCGGCCTCCTTCTCCCTGCTATTGTTGGTACTCCTCTTATTATGGTCTGATGAGTTCGGGGGGACAGAGGTTTTATACCCTGAGATGCCGCGTCACAGGCAGAGAGGTGGAGCCGGGGCAGACCCCGGGGGAGCAGCCCGGCGCAGGAGGCCTGCCTGGGGATTTAGACAACCTACACTACATCTGGACAAGGTTCTTAATAGGAATATGCATAAGAAGCTGGCACAAGGTGGATGTGCTGATACAGATCGTGTGTGTGATGGAGCTGAGGGGGTCTGTGGTCAACAGGAGACATGGTGAACACTGTAGCAGTGAATATCTTGAATCATTCTGAGGACTGGGTTGGATTGGTGAATAAAGACAGCAACAAAGATGCAAAGATTTCTTCCAAACTTTCCACAGACGCTCTGTCACACACAGAGTGTCACAGCCTCCGACATCATGGATGAGAGTAATTCACTTCTGTACAGTTTGGGAGCCTCCACATGATTTAGGGCCATTGTTTGGAGGCTGTTTGCACTTTTGGAGAGTGCTTACACAGCAGCACACAGAGATCAGAGGGAAGCGAGGAAGAATAGCAACAGCCTTCCTCTTTACAATCCACCTTCTAATTACTCTGACGCGTGTGAGGTGACAGTGAGTGGGCAGGTCCGCATTGTGCGTCCGGCGCCCGCAGAGGCCTCTTCTGTTGTACTCCTGAGCCTGGACGAGCGTGGAGGAAAGGGCTGTGTGTGTGTGTGTGTGTGTGTGTGTGTGTGTGTGTGTGTGTGCGCGGAGGGGAGGGGGATTGGACTATCATGTTGCTTTTGTCTGGATCTCGTACGAACAGCTGTATGATAATCAACGGCACATGGGGCTTCAAACCCTGCTATTGTCTCCCCACAGCGTCTACCGCCAGCACACACACACACACACACACGAACCGCCCCACCCCCCCCCCCCTCATTTATATAGGAAGGATTGCGGGCGGCTGTCTGTCCAGCACCTGTCACCAGCGTGTGTGTGTGTGTGTGTGTGTGTGTGTGTGTGTGTGTGTGCGCGCGGGGATGGGGGGGGGGTAAACACACCTAAACTGCCTGCATCAAGACTATGTGCTGCTCCGACAGAATAACAAGCAGCTTCGGATATTGATATTGAAATGAGCAGGACACGTGCCTGAAGTGGCTCCGTATATCCTGGCACGCTTCTGTGCAGGACAACAAGCACGAAGGAGGAGGACGACTGTACACACAGAAGACAAACTCAGATGCTCCAGTGTTGACAGCCTCAGATTTGGTGGTTATTGATAGATAGAAAACTGGTGTGGTAGACCCATGGAGTCCTGCAGTGTCTACAAGTGGGACCAAGGACTTCCAGCTCTGGGGGGTCCTGGTACTTGACTCATTCAATGAAATTTCCTCATCAACGTTTAATCCTAAACCAGACAGAGGACAGGGGGCATAGTTCCAGAGTCCCATAGTTCAGGAGCTGAAGACTTATGTATGAGGACAAGGCCCTCTCACTTATCATGGTTTTAGTTAGTTCTGTGGGCTTGTGAAATTGTCATGGTTTGGTGCAGTAGAAGCATTATTCATGTTTTCTCCTGTTTAAGGCTGAAACTTTATGTGTTTTAATGGAGACTAAAGTTTTAGGAGAGGTCTTGTATAAACTGCTCTGTTTTGTCTTAGTGAAATCAACCATCCTCTGACCACTCAAAAAAGATTCTAATATCCTCTCTCCAATAAGTGTAAGCATGTGACAAAATGGTGGAAATGCTGTGTAATGTGAGTGATGAGCTGCTGGTCACCAGAGCTACACACACACACACACACACACACACACACACACACAGATGCCATCTGTGATTCTTAAGTATCCACCTCAGATTCCAAAGAATAACAATAGTAAAACCTTTCTTCTTACACCTCAACAGAAATGCTCTTTGATAACCTACACACATGGAGAATATGGTCACACACTTATCTCAGGTCAGTGTGTAAGATACTCTCACTCATACAGACAGAAGCTGTGCCACAATTCACCCACCACATCCTTATAGATAGATAGATAGATAGATAGATAGACAGACAGACAGACAGATAGATAGATAGATAGATAGATAGATAGATAGATAGATAGATAGATAGATAGAGTGTGAGCTGTGTGTTGTCGTTCCAGATACTGTACCTGCTGCACCTTTCTGTGTGGAAGGGTGTGTGTGTGTGTGTGTCTTTGTATGAGCAGAGCAGATGGACAGGGCAGCTTCTCCACGGCTGTCATCTGTATTCCTTTCAGGCGTGTGACATGAGCGTGCCATGGGGCATGGGAACCGAAGAGGAGTCATGTCATCCCCCCTCAGACCTTCCATTAGTTTGAGTGGCCAGCATCTGCCTCCTGCACGGCCCACAGCAGCTTGGGGATCCTTCTCCCCAAGGACGGGTTGAAACAGAGAAGGGGGAGCTGCTGCAAATCTGACCCAGGCAGGGCCTCGGGGGAGAAGTCTGCCTGGTGTGGCCACTCCTGCAGCCCCAGCCTGCTGTCTGCCTGTGGGACAATGGGAGGTGTGTGATGGGTGTCTGGTGGGTTGTGATCTTGTGTTTGTGTATGTGAGTGTGCACATGCCCTCACAAATTTATGCATGGCATTTGGTTGATCTCATTAAAATGCTGGATGCTGAAGCACTGTTGGGTACCAAACAAAGCACCTTGCCCCCCCCCTCAAATTTATGAGTGAAGTCAAAGGAGGTGTGGCAAGTGTGAACTTGCATATCAAAGGTTAATGATAATAGTACAGAAAGAAATACTGTGTCTGAGGCTTCTCTTCACTGTCCATGGCCACAAGTCATGAAATCAGTGTCCTGAGACAACCAGGGATTTTACAGGCCGTTTACTTCCCATTGTCTCCAGACATCTGTGCTTACTCATCCTTCAGCCCTCCTCCACACTCTTGTGAGACAGCAGGTTTACAGTAACACAGGGGGGACTTTTAGTTACCATAGATCTTTTAATGCAGGCCATCTGTGCCTAATATTTACACAGAAACATGGTTCAGTAAAAGAGCAAAACAAGACATTTTGTGATGAAAATGTGTAAAATGCAGTTGCAAAAAGGTGAAATAGGCAACTTACAAACATTTCTCTCAGTGAACATGTTCTCTTTGGTCCTCTGCTGCAGGGCTGTGGGTCTCTGACATGATGTGCAAGGTTTAGATGCATCTCACCTGTCACTGTACGGTGGGAAAAGTGTTCAAAGTACTTTAACTTTAACTGATCTGAGTTCTGTGTTTGAAGGTTTTGAAATCAGGAGCGATTCACTCAGTTTGAAATGTTTACCTCAAATAAAGTTCATCACTTTATGTTCACTTCACTGGTTGGTCATTTTTGGCAATTTCTGCAGAGATGGATCCTACAGATTTTTATTCATTCATTTAAATCATCCATTAGGTTCTGTAAATATGGAACGATACAACCTGTTGATGTGAAAATGAACTTTTGAATACTTGAGTCTTTTAAATCAAGTTCACCAGTTCTTTAACCCTTCGTAGGTCACTCATTTAATACTTATATATATACTTATTCTGAACTGAAGTACTTAACCTTTACTCTTAACCTTTAATCATTTATTTCGTTTCTCAGAAATAAGTCACTGAATGTGGTCACTTGCCCAATAAACGGTTAACTCAAGTTCAAATATGACTTTTACCTGTATTGGAGTCATATGTGATCAGGAAGATCTGGACCCTGACTGAGGACTCTAGATAGCTGTTCTCAGTTATAGAAATTCCCAAAATGTGGAAATGAGCTGGTTATGGACCTTAGAGAGCATTTGCTTAGAGACTTAGAGAGAAAACCACGATTTAGCAAAAAATCTAATTAATAGGCTTATCAGCCTACAGTCATAGTGTGATTTTCCTTGACGGGACTCATTCCACACCACACAGCAAAGAACAGATTTTGCCTTTAAGTACGTTGTCATGTGAGAGAGTCAGTGTGTTATCACCTGAGAGCAGCTGAGAGGTCACCATTGACAGTAAAATGTGAGCAGTGTGCAAAGAGGCTGGAGACCTGCTCTCAGCGCCCTGTGAGCTCTTCATCTGCTCGGTGGTTTACAACAGTTAAATGAAAAGTAGAATTTTTACATCAGAAATGTGGTGGACCAGAAGCATCAGGTGTCAGTGGAAATACTCAAGTACAGAAACAGAACCTCAGTACGTGCACATGACTAAATATTAGTGCTGCATTCCACCACTGCATCCAAAACATATTCATTTATTTGATGTGATCAGATACAGATGTTGGGTCCATATTCTATCTGCAGTACTTACCTGTCAATGCATCAGTTAACTTAATAAACAACATGATTATGTGTTACATCACCACACTTAAAATGTTTATGTATGTATTCATTATGCATGAATAGTGAATTATGGCCATTGAATTAGACTCAAATTGAATTATACTCGACCATATGTTCCCTCCATATTCAACTACCTTAGTGTAAATTTCAAGCCAATCTGGGAACTATAACCATGTAGAGCAGACATGGGCAAACTGAGGCCCATGGGCCATTTGCAGCCCGCTGGGCTTTTTAATCCAGCCCATCAAATATTGGTACAAACTTGTCCAAATTATAGCAAAGACCATAAACTTTGATGCACTGGAAAAAAGGGTGACCAACAACACTGCTCCCACTGAAACTGAATGTAAGTTTTCTTTAACTATTAGGTCATGGCTGAATGGGGTCACGGTGAACACTTCTTATACTGTCAACTTTTCAGGAACAAAGAGAATCAGTCTGACTGGCTCAGCTTTGAACCATCACACACACACACACGTCTGGGTTTGTCCACATGGGTTTCATTTTCCTGCAGCAGAACGTGTTTCCTTGGTCATGATTAAAATTTTATTTTCAGCTATAAAAGCAGTAAAAAAGATTATATACAAACAGAGTGTATGTTACAGATGCAGTGACTGCATCAATGTGTAAAATATAATACATTAGCCAGGTGATATTGTGTTTTCAGGACTTCTTTGTGTTTCTCCACAGATCCAGTCAATATAAAAAACTGCACTGACAAACACTGTGCACTGGAGACAATACCTGATAACTGCCCCAGCATATGGAGATAAAATAAAACTGAATTCTCCCCACGACAACGGATACGATGAGGTAAATAAAACTGAAGCAAATATATAATGACTCTTTTGTTGCAGCACAGAAGCAGCTGTGAGATTAATTTAATCTTGCCCGAGCTGAGACAGATCTGCCTTCCTTTAGTCCTCCTATACCTTTCCTGAACCCAGACTCTGTCCTGCAGCAGCCTCAGTGGCAGATGGGACATGAAAGAGTGAGCTGGGAGGAGTGAGGGAACGAGAACAGGTGGGGGTTAAAGCTGAAGAAAAGAAAAGGTCACGGGGTCAAACTGGGGCAATAGAAAGGGGAGGAAACCTACATATAGATTTGCAGAGGGAACGATCGATGGATATACTTTTTCTCCTCTCTTTTTATTGTGCCTCTTAAAGTCTGAGCTTCTTTTTGCCAGATGTCAACCAACTGAAGCGACACAAAAAGAAATTATATATGGTGAGACTTAGAGCAAAAAAAAAGGTGGTATAAACCTTTGGAAAATATTTTGTCAAGTCACTGTGTTATCTGCATCAGTATCTATTCAAGCATAATACTTTAAATGTATTTATTTGAACCTAATACGTTTTCAAAATGTATTAGTGCATTTTTGATCCTGAGCATTTTTGTGCTGATGTAGCACTGGATTCAACCACATGGTTTGAATGCACCAGACTGCAGAGTAAAGGTGCCTATGGAGGCATTTATTAAGTCAATTTAATAAGGCCCATTTTAAGTGTGGGTATTCACATTCTTATGGAACAATAGACAAAGTTGTATTTTATTCTCTAGAGTGGAGGAGAGCTAGGACTAAGAGGAAAACAGTTTTACAGGCGGCCAAAGTGAATAAAGCCTTTTCAGAGAGGCTTAAGTCTCAGGTTTAAGGGCTGTGTAAAGAAGTGAAGGTGAAAGAGTGACCCACAATGTGAATACAGCTGCCTATTCACAACCCCAGCCCCTCAGACACTGATGCTGCCCCCTGCCTTCCTGCCCCGGAGGAAGCCCGAGCAGACTGTTGAACTCCTGCTGCACGTCGCCCTGCACCCTCCCTGCTGCGGCATGCTGGGCCGGCCCCAGCAGCTGTTAAACCAACTGAAGCAGAGGGGGCTGCAGGAGAACAATGCAGTTAACTCTCCCTCTTTCTGTGTGTGTGTGTGTGTGTGTGCGAGTGTTAGCGTTAGCATTTAATTAAGAATGGACCTCTGCAGATTTACAGATCCTTCATCCTAAATTGTGTTAGCCATTCAGACTATCAATAAGAAAACACTGCTGTCATGCAATGATGTCAATGTGATCATGTCATATATTGAGGAGGTGGGGGGTGGGTTTCTTTGTCCTGCAGGGTCTTTTATTTTTTAGCACCCCAAATTGATACTCCAGGACTCTTTTGTAGGATTTATTTAAAAAAAGGTATCATAGGGTAGTGGACACTTAAAGAAGAAGACAACAGCACTGTCCATGTCTCAAAGACTGCGTTAAAACTCAGTGTTACAGCATCTCTGCTGCCAGTCATTTCATCCTCTAATTTGTTCTGTCTGCCATTGAAAGTTGCTTATTTCACCTCTAGAACATCTTGTCCCATTGTATTTGTAGGGGGGAGTCTTTCTAATTAAGACCTGAATTACCACATTTAGCTCCATTCTGAGCCCAGTCCAAGCAGTATGCTGAAGGCTCTGAAGGAACTGTAGC
Organism: Caranx ignobilis; assembly: GCA_021432705.1. Taxonomy (NCBI): domain Eukaryota; kingdom Metazoa; phylum Chordata; class Actinopteri; order Carangiformes; family Carangidae; genus Caranx; species Caranx ignobilis. The sequence goes on from MU269980.1 coordinate 3,113,096, forward strand.
AATCAGCAATTACAATAATGATTCTCACTCATCCCTCACTCAACGTGTCAAATATTCCACAACACGCTAAGTACAGCTACTACATCTGTTTGAAGAGAATAGGTTGAAGGGAATTGCTTCATCTTGCGCAGCAGCTCCTTTTCCCACAGACTGTGCTGCAGTGCCCCTGCTGTTGACTCCATAGGGTCCTGCAGCAGAGCCCCCTGCTGCTGACAGTGTGACAGGAGGTGGTGGAAGCACCTACATGGAACAGCACGTAACACACACTCAGTAACCAAAATTAATTCTAGGTAGAGGCCTGATCGAACATAATAAAGTCCAGTTTGGTGGATGAATTTGGAAACCTACCATAATCAACTGAAGAACACAAAGATGTGGAGACAAAAAGAAAAGGATATTTGTCTCATTCAGTTCCATGAAAAAAAAAAAAATGGTGTCTTGAAGTTTTGAATGACCTCCAGCTATCTAATGAACCCTTCCATGAAGAATTCATGTGGAATGATGATATCTACAGTGTAAGCATCTTTGGTTAGACTGAGACAGAAACTGTAGAACCAAAGTGAATTTGAGGTGCAGGTCGAGAGCTGGCTTCAATTCAAATATGTTGCAGAGTCCAACATTCACGGTAATGATGGTTCAAGCCTGGTAAAAAGAGAACACTTGGAAACAGAGTTAAGGGGTTTGATTTGGTAACTCATAGATCCCACTAATATGACATCAAGATTTACTGTTTGACACAACAAGGTGTGGGGTGGAGGGTAACATTTGTGAGGGGTAATGGGGGGCAATATTTTTCAGTGTCACAAGTTTTTTATGGATATTCAGTGTTCAACGTGAGGCTCATGAATTTTCTTCTGACCTTGTACAAATGCTCCTTTGCAACTTAAGATTACTTTCATTATTGTTTTTTTATTTCTTTATTTCTTTTATCAAATACAATCATAAAATACATCTTTATCTTTTTCTAATTTACAGTTTGTCTCTGTATTCAGTCCTCCAGTAGTATATCCAGCTCCTCCAGAGGCAGCCTGAGCCGGAGTTCTTTCTCTGTCATCAGATCTACATATTCCTGCAGATGCTCAGGGAACAGCTGGACTGCATCCATGTACAAGCCCTGAACACACACACACACACACACACACACACACACACACATTTGAATTAATGAAAACTTACATAAACACAAAGAAAGAGAAATATACTTCATTTTTGTGTGTACCCTGAACTTGTAAATGTATGACTCACCTTGGCCCAGGGAATATTCTGTAAGGCCTTGTAGAAGATCCCCCTGGCTTTATCCACCTTCCCTTCTGACATCTACAAATAAACACATGCAAACACCGCCAGACTTTACTGATGGTCAAAGTTTGAACATCCAAATCTGCAAAGTTACACAAAGTAAGTCTCTGTTGGATGGTCTAACTGGTAGACTAGTTCTGACCCTTTTAGCTCCAAGTCAATATTTGGACAATAAGAAAAGAAGAAGAGATTAACAAGCTGGCAGACACACACAACAAGAAGGGATCTTAATGGACCAGCACAGGTTTTATATGATCAGAAGAGCATATTTTGAAATATTTAAAATGAACACAATCACATTAATTCTACACATACATTTATCAAAACAACAACTGACACTGACACAACTGATGATTTGGCTTGTGATCATTTTTGACTGCTATCATTATCAGTAAGTTTAAGTCAGTGGAGCATCCTAACAGGAGTAATTAATATGTGTAAAGTTTGTGTGTGCTGTTTGCCCTCTCACCAGGAAGTGTATGTACATCCTCCAAAGTAAAGGACAGTGAGCGCCCATCTCTGTTGATGTGGCGCTTTCAAACAGTCCACGGATACGGTTGCTGAGGCCATTCTCTGGTAGGATGGGCAACGCAGTGTCATGGCAACAAGACCTACAGAGACAAGACTTGGTTTATAAAAGTGACTTAGATGTGATGTTTTTGTGAATTGTGAACTTTTAAAGAGAAAATGTGTACGTTTTCTTAGCTTACTTACAAAGGAAAGAAAGAAGGACGGAAAGAAAGAAAAGACTATGACCATAGCATCTTGATTGTATTTAAGTTGTTGCACTCTTTGACTATGAGTAATATGAGTGCAGGAAAACCCACAGCTACCCATCAGCCTCTCTTCTCACCTCTGAGCAGCATCCACCAGCTGCTTCCTTTGTTGTTCAGCTACAATGGCAAAGAGGCGTGGCACCACACTGCTGTTGTCCCTGGTTACAGAGTGAAAAAAGCGGCGCGCACGACCAGCGCTATGGTATCGGTTCTCCACCTGAAAACAGATCATAGGGATTGAGGGTCATCATGACAAACTAGTAAACAAATACAGATTCTTAACTGAAGAAGTGGAGAGAGCTGAGGAAAACACGTCCGTAGAAGAAGCTCTGAACTGACTGACTGACTGACTGACTGACTTTTATGATTAACACTTAGTTAGTTTTATTTAGCATAGTCTTAGCATCCTATGAGCAGATCACAGCTTACCTGTACATATATGCTCCAGAGGGGGGCGCTGCTGGGCCACATGGAAAGGGCAGAGGTCAACATTTGTCTCAGTGTTGCCAGTGGAAACACACCGACAGTGTTTTGGTGCCTCAGCAAGGCTGCCTGCTGTACTGCTAACACCTGACACTCACAGGCCAGTTGACTGACATAGAGCCTGCTGGTCTGCTTGGAGTCCGCTGCAGAGTTCTTAGCAGCAGTGATGGTGAGGTTAGCTTCCTCTTTACTGTTCAACTGCTTATCAAGTGTGTGATGTAGCTCCTCCATCTTCTGTCTGGCCTGGATATAGACGCCATTAGCTGCCTGGATGCCCACTGTGAGGTACTGGAACAGAGCATAGCAGCTTACCAGACCACTCAGCCTCAGCTGTTCCTGACCTAGAGAGAGAAAAATGACATTAGAAATTAATCAAATTGATAATCGACCATCTGAGCCCTATGTTTAAAGGGGAAAGACTTTTCAGATTGACTTTTTGAGACTATTACTCCCAATTATTCCCTCCAACAGACTTGATGTTTTAGGTTAACTTGATAAAACAGTTTTTTGCAATACAGGAATCAGAAAATCCAATGCAGGGGTTTTATCTATCAATCAGTTCGACAAATATTTTTTCTATTTTCCAGATAAATTGATTAATATTGTATAATTTAAGCCTCAATAGCCAATTGTTAAAGGGGAACTATGCAAGTCCGTTCGCTTTTCTGCTGTTCTGCTAATCCTCCTCCAGGCCATACGCATTTGTTTTTAATGAAGCTGGCGAAAAAACAATCCATGGAGCAGTAGATAACAATATATATCCTACACAATGTTACGCCGTTTATATTTGTGCAGTCATAACTGAATCATAAATCATAATCATAAATGAAAGATTACGTGTTACAGAGTGCAATTGTGTCGCATTGCGCAGGGGTAATAGCTGGGACACCGGGGCAGTGGCACTGATGTTGCAAAGTTGGTTTTCAGCCAAGAGACGCAAGATGGAAGGCAGAGAGCCGCCATTCTCAGTCATGTATGTAACCATCACAATCACTCTGATGCTGCATAATTAAGGTAAAAATGTAGCATAGCTATGGGAAAAATCCTGCATAATTCCTCTTTAAAAGACAACATCAATGTTGCTCCAGTACCACTTACAAATCATATGTATGACACGATACTACTGACCATTTTCCAAAGCATGTCACAGCTTTTGGGGTGAATTTTAAAAAGTAAAAAGGTATAAATCCTGCACTACATGGTAAGGTTAATACAGCCTACAGTGGATTGGATGAGAGGGACTAATTAAGCAGAAACTTAAAAACAGTGATAAGTTGCTTGGTGGTCGAGTGGTTAAGAGCACGTCCTATGTTGGCAACGCCATGATGCATTGATCACTGGATCGATTCCTGACTGTGAAAATCTGTACTGCTTGTCATTCCCCCAGTCTCTCTCCCCACCTACATGTCCCTCTCCACTGTCCTATCAATTAAAGGTAAAAATAAAATTAACATAAAAAAAACAGTGTTAAGTGTAAAGACAACAGTGAATATACAAGATTGTTGTAAATATAACAAAACATGAGGAACTGAACCTTTTCTGTTGCTGGGGACTTGGTCCAGTGCTGACAGGCTGGCTGTCACCGCCTGTTCATACGCCTTCCTGGCTTTCAGGATGGATACTGGAGAGATGGACTGAGAGGATGACAACGTTCCTTCTGCTAGTCTGGTTAACACCGTCACAGCCGGGGACGCAGTTACATCAGTCAGACCCCCTCCACTCGTGTCTGCTCCATCCTCCACCTCCAGCTGGGACCACAGCAGACACAGCTCACACAGGGAGGGGCTACTCAGCCCTTTGGCTCCCCCTATCATTGTGGCTGTGGAGAAGACTTTGCGAGCTTCGTCAGGGTTCCCCAGCATCCACTCCAGATGGGCATACTCCCGCCACAGCACCAGCGACGAGCGGTTATCAGGTTCTTTGAGCAGTCGCTTGGCAACCCGCTTGCTGCTTTTGCCTTGAGAACGGAGATGTTTTTTGTTGCCACTACATAAACAGTGCAGGACCTGACACAGACACAAATGAGTCAATTAATGCTAATGCTAATGTTAGACATTTTACTGTAACATGAATTATTTAAAAATAAAATATTATAATGAGAGTTTCTCACTTTGAGCTTCTCATACTGCATCCAGCTGAGAGACAGAATGGCGCGGTGGTGAGGAGGAAGGACAGGTTGGACCATCGTCAACACATTAGTGACAAACCTCTCACCCTGCTTTCCCAGTCCCACCCACTTCCTGGTTCCCTGAAGAGTGGTCATGTGGCCCACAGAGTTAACCCCTGGGTTAGGCAGATTGTGGGAGGACAGGGGACGCTGGGGTTCATTACCTAGGATGTGACATGGAGCCAAATTGGTCAACACCTTCATTTCAATAATATGCTTTAAACTATTAGATCAAATTTGATTTAAAGTGGTAGTTAGAATGATTCTCTCTGGTTGTGTTTTTACCCTGAATGAGCAAAGACAGGTTCTCCAGCAGCAGGCCGGGCTGGCAGGGGGCAGCAGAGAGCACAGGGTCCACTGGCAGCCCCAGGAAGGACAGGAAGTGGAGAAGAAGACCGAGCTGGAGCTCTGGTGAAGACAGACAAATCAGGGACGGGCCGATGTCATCAAATAACACCTGGATTTGAAGAGATGGAAAATGAATGTAAGTCCAGTTCCAAACAAACATTACATGGATGGACACACTTTACACTGCATTTCTTGTACTTTTTATAGTAAAAAGCAAATTTATAAATGTTACAAAGGTTTTCCACCGATCTGTCTCTGTCTGTTTGTCCCACAGTGTGTACCTGTCTGTCTGGGTCCTCACAGTCTTCTTCTGATTGGCCCTTGGCTTTGTCAGGTCTCCATGGCAACCAGTGAGCTGCTTCACGGGATGACTCCACATCCAGCCACACTGTTCCTCTGGGCTGGCTCCGGTCCTTCACCTCCTCTTCCTCCTCCTCTTCCTCATCCTCTTCATCATCTGTGAACACACACAGACACATGACACTCGGTTTCATTGTTCTAGCACAAAAAATCAGTTTAGAGATTATTATGGGATGCACAACAATTTGCACCGAGGACCTATGTGTATGCCTGTGTGTGTTGTACCTGCACTGGGCTGTAACCATCCGCCACGCTCCTGTTGGAGCATCCAGGCTTTCCAGCCTCTGGCCCCCAACTCCCCAACCCTCGCCTCACCACTGTCCCAGAACGGCTCAAAGAAATCAACCTGTGCATACACACACCGTAAATTCATAGACATAAAAAAATTCCTCCTATTTTACATGACAGAAGCAGTGATGTCATTTAGCATTTCTACCATAACTATGACTTTTTTATACTAATAAATAAAAAGAAAAATAGAAGTAGCACACACTTCTACAGTTCTTGATATATTTTAAGAAATAAGTGATTTCATTTTTTAAATGAGACATTTGGTATGACTCTCATCTCTCTCCTAGGGTTGCTGCAAACAGACAAACAAGCCAACCTGCTGCTTGGTGGAGAGTTTCTGTACGCTGTCAGGTTTGTAAAACGTGAAGTCGATCATGGCCTGAAAGAGAGAAACTGCCTTCTCAGAGTGACCTGACTGACGCAGGAAATGACACTGCTGGGTGAAGATATCTGGAAATAAACAAACAATAGTGTGAAGTTTGTTGAGCATTGACCACACAGAGGTTTTGTTTTTTTCCTCAAACAAATGAGAGTTGAAGGGTAAAAGGTCTGAGGTTAGCTGTTATGGCAGGATGGAGCTGACTCTACTCAGGGAAACTAATCTGACACTACTCTCTCAGTCCTCAGTGGAAAGTCTAAACAGAATCTGTTACCCAACATGTCCTCCTCAGTCCCTGGCAGGGCTGGGTGAGAGACCATGCTGCCGTCCCGGACAGCACTCAGTGTGCTCAGACACTTCCCGTAGGCAGCGTTGACCTTTAACACTGTGAAGTTGCTGAAGTAGCTCTGGGTGAAGAGCAGATACTCCCTCCATAGGGGGGCACTGTTTGGGTGGAGGAACACCTGAGGTACAACAAATAAAACACAAATTAGCTTTGTTCAAATGGCTTTAAGACCCAGTCCCTGACTGAGTGTGACTGAGTGTGAAAGGCTGCAAACTCACTGACTAAGAGGGAAGTCCTTGATTGCGTGAGGGCTGTTGCATTGTCTAATCATCAAGTCAATGAGTCAGTGAATGAGCCCTTTATGCCCCCTTAAGTCCTGACTTTGCGTGAAGAAATTACCCAAAGTTCATTTGATGATTGATTACAAGTACCCCCTAATGTTTCAGTGGACAGTGTGCATTCATTTTTAACTGGGCAGAGATGGGGACTTTTGTAAATAAAGGGCATAAAGGGCTCAGAATGAGCCAGAGTCTTCATGCCATGATGGATTTACAACCAGAGACTGGGCCAAACGTATACTCATTCATGGACACTGGTCATTTTCCACTCTGGTTTGTAGCAATGCAAACACACCACAGCTGTGCTTGCACTGTGAGTGTGCAGCAGTGGATGCAGTTTACACAATAAAGCACAGTAAGTTGGACTAAAGCATGTAATGACTGTAGACTGACCAGTTTCTTCCACTCTTTAGCCAGAGCCGAGGGCTCCCACAGCTCCTGGCAGATCCTGAGCCTCTCCAGCTGCAGAGAAATGCATGTGGGGTTGGTCTCCACAGCGCGCTCCACGATGCTCAGCTTCTTCTCCAGGACTGCTCGGTAAGAAGACTTTCGACGCTCGGCTGTATCACTGTCCTGCTGGGCGTCCTCACTCCGAACTCTGCTGAACTCACTTCATCCTGCAGAGAGGATGACAAACATCAGGCTTCATGTAGCACTGGAAGAACCTGAGACATGACTTTGTTTAGTCCAGATAAATCTTAAAGGAGTTCTTATGGCCGTTAGTTTTGCACCTTGGTAGAGCAAATCTACAACCTGAAGGATGTAGTGAAAATTCCTTAAACAAGGGGTGGGTGGTGTCGGCCAAGAGTTTGTGCGCCTTTGCTAGGGCTCATGACTTAAACAGGTCGTAAATGCTGTTAAGAGTGATACCTGTAATCTTTAACAACGTCTTGAATTCTGGTATTTTAACTCCTTTATCCATGCTGCGATAGCTTTTTTTTTCTGCATGGATGATACATAGACTATGTTATGTTGCAGACCTGTCAGTCCTCTTGTTTTATTTCATTACAACATCAAAAACCAATAAACTGCACAGCTCAGTTGGTTGAGCAGGCGCCTCATGTGAGGGGCTACAGTCCTTGCTGCAGTCGGCCCGGTTCAAATCCCGCATTGGGTGGTCCTTTGCTGCATGTCATTCCCCCTCTCTTTGCCTCCCCATTTCCTGTGTCTCTCAACTATCCTGTCAATCAAAGGCAAAAAGTCCAAAAAATATACTAAAAAAAGACAGACATCAAGATAACTTCTTTTGGTTATCTTTCTAAAAACATCACTAACAAAATCATTTTTGGATCAGAAGATAAATCTATAAAAATGAGCATGAATAAAGCTGAAAGTGTACCTTTAGCTGTATGGAATTTGACTGCCTGTAAATGTGACTCCTTATGAAATTTAATCTACTACTAAAACTACTTTACAATATTAATGATGAATTCAATAAATTTCAAGAAATTCAAGAAATTTAAAATGGGTCAAATCTAAAATAAAACACCCTGTCGACTGCACTAACTTTTGAATTAGAGGTCCAATAACATTCTTTTCTTCGGTTTGATATTTTTCTTACACACTGTTGTATAATTTACTGATTCAATCCAACATGCAGCATTTTGCTTCACAAAGATCCATGGCAGTGGTACACCGAATTAGTCCCCAGGTGAAAATAGTCCTTGACAACAGCACTTTTGTTGTTGTTTGAGAAACATCTTTTAACCAATAGTTATCAGCAGACCTGGGAATTGGCTGAGTCATTTTTAATGAGATCATAATGTATATCCTTGTCCCTTTATAGAATAAGTCATATCCTTTAATATCCTTAGAGGCAAATTCTGAAAGTTGGAATTAATAGTGTGCCCTGAGGTTGTTGGAAAACCACACACTGAGGGGACCAGTGCTTTCAATTAAGAACAAAACTTTATGCATGAATATACATCAGGATGCTATACCTGGGAGGAACAGATATATTACATGGTACAAGTTTACAACTGTGATTACAAGGCAAGTGAAATTTAATTAACAAGTATCGTAGGTGGTAAGAAAAGAAGAGTTTTCCTACCTGATGTTTTATGAATTTTATCCACAGCTCTGTGTCCGCTGGCCGTTCTCTGAGCTGCCGGTTGAACTCCTCAGTTTTTCTGGCCATGTGCGCAGCCCTCTGCTCTGTGTGAGAGTCCTGTCTCTGCTGCTCTGTCTGCTCCTCCTGTCCCTTCCCCTGCAGCCACTGAGCCGTGGAGGAGTCGTACACGCCGAGCGGATTGACCCATGAGGACTGCATTCTGTCACCTGCATTGACACATTGGGAGTGCAATGAAAACATGACAGTTTGTCACAGAGATGACTGCTCAATTGCTGATATTGCTTTAACATGAAATCACAGTGTTGTGGTCAGCTGAAGGAAAATTCGACCCATTATAGGCCCATCAAGGATCAAAGCATGATGATGTTGTGGCTTAATCTCTTACCTGTCTGTTCTCCATTGTTCTGTCCCACGTCATCACCCAGAGGGAGGAAGTTGATGACATCACTACAATCAGGATTGGTTGGTGATATAGGAAGAGCGGGCTCAAACCTCAGCATCTGGCGACTGACTTTAGAGAAGTATCTGTCTTCGGCTTTCTTCTTGTCTTTGTGTTTCTTATTTGACTCGGACTCCTCCCAGCTGACTCCCTGTCTGCGAGGATCCAGACCCAACGACGAGAGGCCTTTCCTCCGATACCTGGAACACACACAGCTTCAAGACTCTAGTTCTACTTCATGCACGATTTGACTTCTTCTCTTCTTTACACCCTATGATCCAGAGTACAATTCTCCTTCTGAACAGTAAGTGACAAGGCTGCTAATAAGTATTGGCAGGGAGGATCACTAAGGACAGTGCACGTTACCTTGCAACATCTCCTCTGTACAGTGACTTATATGTCCAGTTGGCAGGGTCTGGTTTGTGGTCCACACAGAACAGATGCTCTGAGGGAGACTGGACGTCGTCCAACCAGGAGAAACGACTTGCTACTGGAGCAGACTGTGATCTGACAAAACCCCACAGACACGGCAACAATAAAAAATAGAGAAGATGCAAACCAGTGCTGTTGTGTATGACAGTGCAAGCATCTGTAATATCTGTGCATGTGAGGGTGTGTGTGTGTGTGTGTACCTTTTTTCCTCTTCCTCTTTTTTGAGGTCACTGGGGTAAATGGTGTCAGAGTCAGACCCACTGCTATCTGAACGCCTCTCACTCTTCCTCTTGTGTTTTTTCTTCTTTTTCTTCTTCTTTTCACTTTTGTTTTTCTTCTTTTTGGAGGGGACAGTGTCCTCTTCTTCCTTGTCCTCCTTCAGAGAGCTCACCTCTCTGTCTACACTTGAGCATTATAAAGATTATTTAATGTTAATGAGGGCCCAAGCACATTTGAAATGAAAAACATGTATTAATAGATTATTACTAATTTCAACATATTGTGTGAACCAGATTTTTCTAGAAATTAAAAGAAAAAAAAGGTTTTATCATGTAAATCTTTTCTGCCTCCAAAGGGGAAAAACAAATAAATAAAAGGAATAAGAACATAAAACCATGATTAAAAATAAGTATGAAAATTACTTTCACTAGCTTTTTGATTTTTACCTCGATTCCTTCTTCTCTAAAAACCGTCTGTGAAGAGAGAGAGCATCGTTGGTCTGAAAACTCTTATTGGTCAGCCAGTCTAATTCTAAGAGGAGAGAGAGGACATGAAGCATGTTACACAGTGATCAGGAGGATGGTGAGGGTGGCAGTGATGAGCTGATGAATGTGTTGGTGTGTTGTGTGTTACCACAGTCGACATGTCCTGGTAATAAGACAGTTGATACACTCCTCTTCTCTGACAACGGGGTGACTAAATTCTTTGGAGTGATAACTACATCAACAAAACTGAGCCACCTGTCTGAGTGGATCAGACTCTGGAACACTCTGGTCTCTCTATGTTTAACAGTAAGTCCCTCAGTTTGATCAAAACTAAGATTAAACAGACGACACGAACATAATGTAAGTTGGGAACGAAACAGACTCATGTTTCACTAACTTTAAAATTCTTCATAGATAAAAGTCACTCATCGCTGAGGTCTGCCATGACAGACACTGGATTAGCTAACACGAGCTAGCTTGAGTCTCTGCAGGTTTATTTCTCTGTGTTATGACCACACAGTGAAAATAAATGAACGATCATTAAAAGTGTATCACACGAAGGCGCTCTCACCTTTAGACGAATCTTCCACTTTGCAGCTCCCCGATTCTTCAAACGCTGGAAACAGCGCCATGGCGGTTTGTCGCATGTAAACAGTCGCAGGGTTGTGACGTCATTTGAAAGTCGGCAGCTGGCCAATTAGGTGAGAGTTACAAAAAGCTCTGGTCAGCTCTTGGTAGGTAGCTTCATTTACATTTTTCATTCACAACTATTTACACATATTTTTAACTAAACATGAATCGAAGGCTTTATTGGTTAAAAATATATATAATTTAAGTTACAGTTATAATTTGATTATATTACAACTTTTGTTTTTTCTGAAAAAGAAATGTGTATCCTATCTTTGTTGTCTTTTCTGTTTTCATTTCAAGTTTTGTGGGAGAAAAAAATAAACAACCCTTAGATTACTCTTAAATGAACAGTTTTCCTTCTATTATAATTGTTTAATTCATTTACTCTATATAGGTTTCCCATTTAGTTTTGCATCCTTCAATTTTACAAAGTGATTTCTTTCATACAACACCTCTGTGAAATCCTCAAACATTCATCCTCTCCTCCATACAGGATAATCAAAGACTGCAATAAAGGACTGAACTTTAATGGCCAGTCTGGTGTTGGTCTATGTTTTTCTGACTGACGAAATGTAAAAGTAGGAGGAGGAAATCACACTCTTCTTTGGGACTCTTTCCAGCAAAAGATTAACACATTTGTATTAATCTGAGCTCACTGCACTACAACATAAGAAAACACTTCCAACCTAATTTGGTGAAACAACATGCTACAGGCATTATGTCTTTTCTTTATGATGATTAACTGGGTTTGGAAGAGAGGAAATCTTTTTTAGGCCTCAGGAAGCAAGGATTTCTGTGGGTCTTTGTGGTTTAACCACAGTGGTGTGTTGCTTTTCATGTTGCTGTTGTACTGATTTGTAGGATATAGAGTTGTGTATTTGCAGCATGTGGACTCAGGACAGAGGACACACATAAACTAGTTTGTTTTTTATCTCTGTGTTGTGTGTGATTACATCCAGAATAAACTGAGTGGGATCAGCTGTATCCTTAGGTTTTTATTTAAAGATATTTCTTTTTACAGTCTGACAATTCTCTTGTTAAGAAGACAATCAGTCTGTAAAGCAGTTCATATTTTCAAATAACAGGACCTAATTGCTTGTAATGCTCCACTCAGACTATTTTTAATCATCAATACACAGGCCTTTGAATTCAAACCAATCTACAGATGCCAACTGAACACTGACCCCACCATCTGTTCTCATTTTTACTGACTAAAATCCATTTCCATCAGTGGTCGCCCCCGCATTCTTAAAAATTACATTTGTCACAAGTCGGTCACCCAGTGGGAAAAATTTCACACAGAGACCTCCCTGGTGAATCTCTGAATGAGTTCCTCTACAGCACTGTTCAGGCTCAATGAGGAGGAAGACTTACTTTTAAAGACATGAGGGGTTTATTCCATATTTTAAAGAAATTATTGAAACTGTCACATTCAAGTGTTGGTCATGTAAAAAAAAAAAAAAAAACTAATTCCCGACAATCACAAATTATTCAGTTACAGGTATTTTCAACCTACTTAACACACCAGCTTTCAGACATATGGACCATATAATGGTCAGGTGCAGAAATCCACTTACCATTACAGTACATGTAATAACCTCTATACACTGATGCAGGAAAAATCTACAACTTATACAAGGACACACAAATGGACTTGACTGACTTCTCAAAATGAAAGACTCATTCTTTGCATGTCAACATTTAAAGAATGTAAAAGGCTTTTAAAGTGGTGTATGCTCAATAAAAAAAAAGTTTTACAATGGAAGTGGTAGGAGTCTCTCTCTCAGTAGCAAAAAACACCCTCCACATGTACATTATTTATGGCAAACATTGGTTATTGTCTCCATCCACATCCATGTAACCACACAGAGAGCAACTCTATCAATACCAATACAGTTTTAAAATATAGCCACAGAAAATCTGTTGAGTATTATGAAAAAGTACAGTGACCAGCGGCGGAGTCCAAAGGAACAGAAAAGTTCCTGCACCTGAAGGCTGTGTATGTAAGTCAGTGATAAACTCAACAACTGGGAAGCTTTGTTGCTATAACGCCGGCCTTCCGTTCAATTTGTCATGCATGAGTGCGATAGCTCCGCCTGTGAAGTCTCTGAGAACCTGCACCGTCTCCCGCTGGAGCTGCAGCGACTCCCGCACAAACTCCTGCTGAGTCTCTGCCAGCTGCTGCACCGACTCAGACAGCAGCTCCAGGGAGCGTGATACCGTCTCCAGCAGGATGTTGGTGGCATGCTGCTCTTGAAGGCTCAGCGACGCATTCTGCAGCATGCTGTCCCTTGTGTTCAATGGGGGCTGACTGGGCATCGAAGGGGTGGATGTTGACATTGAAGGTACCGTGGACATTGGGGGTGGTCCTTGTTTTTGGATGCCGTTGTTTCCTTGATGATCCTCTGTTGGTTTTGCTGTTTGACTGGAAGGAGGCACATCTTCCCTTTGGTCTTCGTCTGAGTCTCCAAATGCAGTTTCAGTATCTTGAAACACAGAAAAAGGTTCATAAGAGTCTTATTGATTAAACTTAATTCAAAGTGTTTCTACACCGTATCCAATATGTAGCAACTCACCTTCCCCTGCAGGTACTTCATACTGAACATCAAAGGCAGTTTGGGATGAATCCCCTGCAATATCCAAATAAAATTATTAGAATACATTACTCCTCAATCAGTTCTTAATGTGGCTGTGAAAATTAACATTTATTCTGAAACATCAGTCACCTAGAACTAGGGGTTGCAAAGTGGCAGAAAATTTCCAAAGTTTCTGGAAATTTACCGGGAATTTTGGAAATTTTCCAGATATTTTGGAAATTTTCTGAAATTTCCCAGAAATTTTGCAACCCTACCTAGAACATTTACTTATATCTACAGAAACATGACATGGTTTAGACTGAAAAGGGATGCAACATACACCTAAGTACCACTATAGTTGGATATAACTGATCCTCTTTTATACCTGACTGTGCAAGTCCACTCATGGTGTAAGAGGTTGGTGGAGGCATAGACGTCATGTCCAACCCACCATTCGGAGAGTTCTGCATTCCCATCATATCCTCCTCTTCCATTTCTTCTTCCTCCTCTGGCACGTCGTCATCATCTCCCAGTGGGCCAAAGTCACCTATGCTCTGGTCTTCCTCGTCCATCTCCAGGATCTGAAGTACAATTTTCTCTGTCTGATTCAGGTCTCGAGAGAGACGTGAGTTGAGCCCCCTGTTTGGGACTGTCCCTGACCGCATGGCAGCCACTTTCCTCTTTGTATCACACTTGAGGTCAGACCATTTCTTGATGACCTCCATGACTTCCCGTTGGCACTCTCCGATCTCATTGACACGTGCAGTAATCTCTGCCCATGTCCTCTTCTTCATGTCTGTTGGTATGCCACGATTGAATTTACCTTTTGACAAAAAGAGCAAAAAAAGCCCTTATTAGGACAGTGGTCAAGATTTTATCATTCAGAAATGTACTCTTCTTTCTAATAAGTGGTTCAGGCATAGAGACTGTTTCATTCCATCTTCATCTTCATTCCACCATCACAATCCCTTGTTCATTTTACAACAAATGGCAGCATTTCATCTCTTTAGCTGACAAAACTCTGAACTCTGAAGGAGATGAAAGTCTGAGAGACACATACCTACAACAACCATGCGGTGCTTTCTCACTTCATCCAACAGTATGTGGACTTCACTGAAAGAGAAACGAGCTTTTCTTTTCTTGAAGCGAGTAACACTGTCTTGGTTGTAGTAAACTGATGAAGACATCCTCCACACACAGTGTCAGTAGGTGTCTAGCTGTTGAGTAGTCTCTCCTGTGCTCTGCTCCAACTTCAGCTCTCTGTAAGAGGACCAGTGGTCTAATTAAAGGCAGGGTTAAGAGACACTCCCAGTGTTAATGACAAATCTGGTATTACAGTTGACTTGATGGACACTAATCTAAGTAGTATCGATGCAGTGATACACAAGCTAAACAGCTGTGCAATGACCAAGTCTCGTTGGGTGATTAGCTAAATATAAATAGAAGGAAAAGATCAAGGTGTTATCTGTAAGGTAGTTACATGTATAGATCTGACTTTCCTCATGTGGGTCAGCATAGATAGTGCAGGTTGACTGATCTTAACAACCAGCGTTACCACCGATTGATTGAATAAACAATGGAAGATGGTTCACTCACTACACACGTACGATAGCTTGATTAGCTAGCTATATCTAGCGACCATCCGTAGAAGTCACACGAAATCTTTATTTACATTGCCACTGGTGTTTGTAACGAGTTAACGTCATTTATATTTCCACTTCTACAATGCAACATGCTGCTAACATTAGTTAGCTGTTTAGTCTCATGTCAGACAACAGCCCACAGGGGTTAGCAGTCTTTGCAGCAAGATGTTAGCTAACGCTACGTTAGTCTGAAATGGCTAAAGAACCACTTAATTCACAGCACCTCCCTTAACAAGGTCAACGTTGAAGACAAAAACAGCTAACGACATTATGAACATACCGCCAAGTCTAAAGAACTCAGATTTAGTCCATAAACGTGAAGATAAAGTTCCTTCAACGCCAAGGTAGCTACTGTCAAGCTAACCACTGTGAAGCTAACGCTAGAAGTAACATATCCGGTTAACGCCAGCGGCTCGCTATAGCAGAGCCGATGAACATGACATTAGTTCGTTGGAATGGGTGTCTCTCTGTATTGTGTTATTTTCACGTGCGCTTTATGAAA
This sequence comes from Caranx ignobilis, assembly GCA_021432705.1. Taxonomy (NCBI): domain Eukaryota; kingdom Metazoa; phylum Chordata; class Actinopteri; order Carangiformes; family Carangidae; genus Caranx; species Caranx ignobilis. The sequence goes on from MU269980.1 coordinate 3,128,820, forward strand.
ATCATAGTAATAATCTGTCGATTCCACCGTTTTTTTTTAAATTTCTTACTTTTTCCTGTCATAACATGACAATATTTTATTTTGAAGGAGGATGTCTATCTTCTGTCGTCTTTCGCTGACTTGAGCTTCTTTGCTCAAAACGCGCGTGCGCTCGCACGAATGCCCTCTCTTGCTCTTCTCACACACACACAACACACACACACACACACATAAAGAGGGGCGTGTGGCTGCAGGAGCCTCTGGCACCACTGATCAACGACTCTATTCCTCACGAGGCTCTTGAAAAAGGGGCGTCGGTGTTTGGCCCTTCACCGGTGGTGTGAGGTCACGAGCAATATAAAATTACTGACTTTATTTCCGTTGCGCAGGTGTCCTGTCGGTGGAAGGCACTATTGTCACTGTTGTCTTTTTCTTTGTAACAAAGTTTTCCTTGCACAGAAGAACTAATCTGATATATTCAGCTATATTTTACCAGATATGACACATTGATCAATGTCATCAATTTAAAGCCTGTAGTAGACTTTACACAGATATAGTGAGATAACTCAGATAAACATTTCTTTATTTCTTCATAATTCCAGATCTATTATTTTTAAATGTGTTTTTCGTGCAAACAAATGTCCATTATTGTAGAGAGGCTCTTATTTTACTATACTCATTGTTCCATTTCAAACATGTTTTTGCCAGTGAGTGCTCCAGAGACAGATCCCCATTCATCCTAAGCAGAAATTAGTCACTGACTAATGGATCAAGTGAGCTCAAACTGTCAAACCGAAATATCTACTGACTCATTTCAGATCCCCCTTTTATTCCAAATATGGCACAGGTATTTATTTTAGCAAACATTTTCAGTAACAGTTTCATGACTGTGGCTACAACTGCATGGTTAAAAACCCTTAGTAGTGCATCCTTTCTATTGGCTGCATGCATTAGTGGCATATACATCTGTTACATACACGTATAATCAATTCACACATTGTGCTGGCAATTACACAGTGATAACTGATAGAGTGATCAGAAAGCTGAAACATGAAGAAAGGCAAACTTTCACAACCAGTATCAATATTCAATAGCAAAATATCAGGCTGCTTAAATACAACTGTCTCCCAAGATGTTAATGTACATTACCATTTCAGTATGATATAAAGCTATATACTGGATATATATGTAAATCAACTTCTATATCAGGACACACTTTAATTTCTCTGGATTCAATCTATGTGAAGTACAACGTTATCTTAATAAACAGCCCACTCACAGATTCTTACCAATTAAACCAGTACTCAGGGTTGTGCGGTTGTGCAGTGATTGGCTCACAGCCACATTCCCCACACTCCTATCAGTTTTGGGGCTGGAATTTGGTCATCTCATGAAATTTTCATAAAGCATCACCAAATGAGCCTGTGTCAATCAATACTCAGCCAGCAATCAAATCTTTACAGACCTATTTCATATTTGCCCTAAAGTTCAAAGACCTGCACATCCGCATGAGGGGTTCGATCTGGCATGAAAGCTGGTTAGTCCTCAGGCTGAGGTCAGGTGGAGCTTTTTGAGGTGTATGAATATGTGTGGCTGTTTACTCTGACGTGTCCCTGGAGGTGTAAACACTGGCAGAAAGATGGGCGTCAGCCATGGAGTTCTGAGAAGGACCTAATTCATACTAATAATTGTAGTAGCCATTGCTTTATGGAAGGGTTTACAGCGATGAGTGAAGTGGGTTTTCCTGTTTTTGTCAGCAGGTGACACCGAGTCAACAGCAGTGCCAGCATTTAAGCATTCCACCACATGAAACAGATGAAGAGATAAACGATGATCGTCCTCAAGCCACTTAACTAACACATCTTTGTGGAACCTGCCAAGAATGGGAGGTTGCTGCTTTCACAACAGGGTTTCACAGATGTCTTGCTGTTGAAGTTCATGATGGTGATCTGCTTCTTCTCATGTCATTTTGACTTGAGGTAAGAGGCAGATCAAACACAGATCCCAACCAATCTGATCAAATACAATCAATTCATCTTGCTTTCATGTGTACCATTGTGAGTGCAGGTTTGTTCTTTTCTAGGTTTCAATTCTGTCTTGCAAGTATTATAGGACAGTGATGAATCCCATAATACATGCATCCCATTTCCTACACAAACTGCACATACAAGGGATTCAGTGGATAAAACAGGACATCATTGGGATGGTTGATAAAACATTTTGCACTGTGTAGACAAAGTGGTTCCATGTAACAAGCAGGAGTGATGTCGCCTGGACTCAAGAGTACATGGTCAACTGAAGCCACTGAAAACACACAAGAGCAGAGAAGAAGACTTAATTCAGTGCAGAATCAGTTCTAACAGAAACAGTGCTTATAGAAGAAAAATGAATTCAGTGGAAAGCGAGATCTTTTAAATATCTTTACCTCCTGAACATTGACTTTGATAGTCCCATTGTTATCCTTATCCAGGGTTTTGAAGGCACCTAAATCAGAACAGATGTTAAGACCTACACCTTCAGTTTAGGAGATTAAAGTCCAACTTTAGCTAGTCTCTTGTCGCACTGGGTCAGCAATAAAAACATAATTATGAATAAAATATAGATAAAAATATAACCAAAAGTATAGATTTAAAAAAAAATCTAGATATTTCAGGAGTGGTCTCTGAAACTTACGGCACATGGCATCCAGCCTCACAAGGCAACCAATGTAGTTATCAAAATCCATGTTCCCATTTTCATCACTGTATCTGCGGATCAACATTTGGAAGAGGTCGTCGTTGAGAGGGAAGCCTGACAAGAGAAACAGATCAAACCACTGTCATTTTACTGTTAAGTAGCAGTTACAGAGAGGCTGTGTGTGTGTCCCTCAAAGATGCGCCGCTTCACAAAAATACATTCAAACATCCAGGATGATATTCAAATAACTGTCAGCAACTGAAAGGGAACTCTTTCTTTTCAGTTTGACAACATTTGACTGGCTGCTCACATCTGTCTAGGAGCTGAAACACTAATCAATGAGGCTATCTGTTTATCTGTGTAGATGGTAACAGGTCAAGATGAGTGAAGAGAACTATGGAAGCAGGAGCTAAAATAAACTCCACATTTGATAGAATGACACAGTTGTCCTCTGTTTACAACACACACAGAGAGTCACATTGCTGATGGTTAAACAAATGACTGCATCTGCATCTAATGTTTGAACTGTGGCTGTAATTAGTGGTGTGAGGAAAATGTGTTTAGCTTGAATCGTCTCAAGAGTTCTGCAAACATTGAAAAAAAAGTCACTCACCTGCAGCTCTGAACGCGTTGGGAAGCTCATCTGCTCCAATGACACCGGAGCCATCTGTGTCATGCGACTTGTACACTCCCTGCATAACAACACAAATATAACACATACATGACATTTGAACTGGGTCAGGCTTCATAAGCAAATTCACAATCTAAAAAGAGAGAAATGAACTCCCCTGAATTATAAATCAGGTCAGTAAAATAACTGAAACAGCTCAGCACCCGCTGTGTGAACTGTACAGGCGCTCAGTGATGAGGAAAGCCACCTGATCACTGAGGACCCCTCCCACCCTCTGCACCACTCCTTTACGCTGCTGCCATCAGGCAGATGCTACAGGACCCCACTGGCCCAGAAAAACATTTATCAGAAATCTTTCATCCCCTCTGCAATAACTGCTCCAAGAATACATAACAAACAACAAGCACTGTGTTTTTATCTGTTGTTGTGTGTGTGTTTGAAAGTGTTTTTAAATGACTTGGAAAGGAGTTTTATTGTGTTTGAATTAATTTAGTTTTTGTGCTTTATTCTACAAATAAAGTATCTATCTATCTATCTATCTATGAAAATGCTTCCTGGATAATCTGAATACTTGAAAATTTTTTATAAAAACATAAATAACGTAAATATTCACATTTATAGTGTAATCATCTGATCATCTGATTTAATTTCCTTCATTTACAATGGTGAAAAACTCAAAAAGTCACTTCTCTCCTCCTGATGAGCTTAAACCAGGGGACACACTCCTGTGTTACATTGTTGACAGACCGAGTTGTTATCTGACCAGACATTTAATTATCTGTTCCACTTATGTAAAACAGATGATTAGAATGAGAAACTTTGGAACACGTGGTACTGTACGGACTGTGTACACTACAGTTCCCTCTGTGTTCACTCACTGCTGACAATTAACAGCCCACAGGAATGTAACTGCAATAAGAAACAGATGTGCATGAACAATAAGAAGGGGCCAGCTATACTTGCCTGCCACTTCTTTATGTTGTTCCAGAGGTGTTTGAATTCATGAAAGCCCAGTTTTCCAGTGCTGTCGCTCTGAAGCTGCGTTAAGAAAAAAAATCTGACAACAGTCTGCTGCTTCATCCTCAGCTTACATAACCACATGCATTACTTTTGGGCTTGCTGTATTTGCCCAGCGCAGATTCTGATAACTTTAGGTCTGACTTGCAGCATTCAGTTCCACACATTTCTATTTGAATATGAATTACCGTAAAATTCGGTGTATAAGTTGCACTTTTTTCCCATTTTTTTTCCTCTAAAAAGTTGGGTGCGGGTTATACACCGGTGCGACCTATACACCAGTGATCAGACTGCAGTCAGATAGCGCCTGACAACAGAACGCACCCAAGACGCATTGAGGACGGATTGTGATCTGATCGGCCGAACCACACAAACACAAGTGTAAACGGTAATGCGTCCTGTATCCACATACAACTCCGCGGGCGGAATGGTGTTTCCCACCAGACTCGTTTGGATCCGCCATCATCTCTCACAGACAATAATATTGTTAACAATGTTTCACCATCTCTCATCTCAGTCAGTCAGCCTCGCCTCCTGCTGGGGTCAGTCGCGCGTGCGCACACATGTGCATGGACAGGTCGCGCTGGAACGCTAATAAACGCTAAATACGCTATATGGCGCTAAATGTACAGTGTTCAAATTATCCCACGATCTCTTTTTTCTTTTTAATTTTAAACAACAAGAAAGAGCTACACTGCAGCACATGCAACACAACTTCATGTTGTGGACTTGTGGAATGAGTTGTGTAACAGTTTTATTAAAAAATAGCAATAGAAAACCTTGTTTTCCCACTTTGAGACCCTGAAAAATAGACTGTGACTTATATAACAGTGCAACTTATATTCCGAATTTTATGGTAATGCTTATTACAAATAATAAAGCGTTTGTAATCGGGGCCTGTTATTTCCATGGGAGTATGCCTTGATGTCTGTTCAGTTTAAGGTCAAAAATATTTGTGAAAATCTGCTTCTATGGCCAAACATGGCAGTAATTCCCCACAAAATTTCAATGTATGTCTTCAGCCTTAATGAGCTGTGGGTGTGATGAGCCAACAGCCAGCTGCCTGTGTATTTGTTCTGCCCTGTGTATTTTCACTGTGCTGTCACTGTCTGCTACGGACCAAAGGACAACAAAGCCTGCTAATGACAAAAAAAGGATACATCCATGACTGCCACCATGCTCCTGCAAGATTCAATGCTGAAACCATCTGTCTTTAGATCTCCATCTAAAAGAATAAGAAAAACAGTCGGTCAAGTACATGAGGATGTGTAAATACTTCAGAGGACTGAATCATAACAAAAAGGGTAACTACACATTAAATATGACACATGCAAACATGTCTTACGCTTTGTAATGATTCTGTTGAGGATGTTCATCAGCTCAGTTGGGCTCACCTCCATGTCCTTGATGAGAAATATTCAACAGTGTGAACATTGTAAATCTTGTTGAGCACTGTGCATGCACACAACTGTATGATATAAGTGTAAAAGATGAGAGGGAGATTTTTCTCCCCTTGTGTCAATGAAATGAAACAGGTAGTTTGAGTACTGCAGAGTACTGCAGAGAGCATTGGGTAGACATGAGACTCACATCTCCAGCGAGCTGCTGAAAAACCCTGCGGAACTGTTTCTCCTCATCGCTCTCATGCTGCTCTGCGTATGCTACCGGTCTGCGTGGTGGAGGCTGTGGGACAGAGGTAGCAGCTAAAATTACTATTTGTGATCTAAACTGTCATCTACAGTTAGCAGTACAGTGACTGTAATGACTGACACTCACGGGGTCAGAGGGTCCAAACTGGGCTGGGTCGATGTTGCTGCAGAGAGTGGACAAAACATGAAATAATGAGTCAAATCACAAGTCAGATTTATTTTGGCTTGAATGGGCACTTTGTGTGGACCCTTACCTTACAACATCAATTATGCCACCGATAAGTCTTTTGGCAAGAAACATCTTTCATCAACTGTGAATGCCAAATAAAACATGAGTCAGGGCAGAAAAAACCATGCCAAAAACACCACAGAGGTCCAGCCTCTTGACTCCAGAAAGCTCCAGAAACCAAAACTTGATTCTCAAGTTGTAACAGAACAGGAGTAGACGGAAAACAAGACAGAATCAATTATCCTATACGTAGACAATGCATTGTGCGCGTCAGCTTTTACAAACTGGTTTTTCTCGGCCCCCGTCGTGTTTCTGCTGTGCTATAACCAGGCTAGTTTTCCTCCGGCTGGATTTGTGAAGGATCAAGCAATGACATGTCTTTAAGTTTCCTTCATTTACAGTCATGTCGGCGGCACACCCACAAGTCTCCTAAAAATGTTTCCTGTTATTGAAAACATTGAGTGTAGCTCCAAGACTGCTGCTGTCAGATTACTTTTAAAAGGTAACCTGAATGCATCATGTGTATACACTGGCAATTTTAAGCATAAAAAGGCCCACTCGTAATATAATGTCTTATTACAGCATAACAGATGAGACAGGGTAAGCTAACCTCAGTAGCGTCTCTAACTCTACACAGAGCAATTTGTTACAGTAGGCTACTAACACTAACGCAGAGCAGTGTTAGGTTAGCTCTCTGTGGTACAGAAACACTCACATGTAGTCGTACAATACAGCGAAAACACTGTCTAAGTTGCACACTCCTTACAGAAGGTATTTACACCAGCACATACTTGTGGTAGGGTGTAGCTCAGCTAACTAACTTAAACGTTAGATAAGCTAACATCCAGCTAACGTACACGGCTAGCTACGCTATCAAAGTCAACAAAACTCGGGAGTTACCCGAACTATCTTATCCACCAGGTTTCAAGCAAACGGTACTTTGTTCGTGTAAAACTCGGCATTTATATTTACCGTAAGGCGACGGACACTCTGCGACGTCGGTGGTAGGATGTGTGAGCTCCACAAAACTCAACGCAGCTGTCACGAAGGTCCCTGAACACACCCCGACCCAACAGACTGCAGGGAGGAAGTAGGATGCCAGAGGAGGTGGAGGGGGGCGGTGAAGCCAATGCGGAAGTGTCATTGAATACAATAGAGTACGGGAGAGGGCCACTGTGGGACTGGCTCTAAAAACATTTAAAGCACACTCCCCCTCAAAAAACGCTGACTTCTCTCAACAAATACCGAGTCAATACATTTGCCCACTGTTTGTAAGATAGTCATAGAAGGGGTAGAAGGTCCACACCTCTTCCTGCTGGTCCCTCTGAAAACATTTTTTGATTAGATTAGATGAGCAATAAAGACCAGAAGTCTGAATTGCTAATGCTAATTCCCACATTAGGCTAATTAACCCTAGATATTATTCTTCTGTTAGATATTCTGTTACAATTTCATATTAGGTTTTGAAGATAGGATTTTTTTTTTTACAAAAATTTGTGTGTGTGTGTGTGTGTGTGTGTGTGTGTGTGCGCGCGCGCGCGCGCATGCGCGTTGAGGAATTTTTCACTTCCTTATTTAGCTTTAATCAGTTTTCAGTTCACTTGAATCATGTCTTATCATTTGGAACAGACTGGAGGGATGTGGATATCCATTTTTTCCCAGTAAGTAAATGTTTTCAGTTTAATGTGTACAATTTGCCTTAAAAGCTACTGCATTTTTTTCCCTACATGTCTGGACTGGAGAATGGTAGACAGTTAACATCCAAATTAATATTGTAATACACCAAATGAAGATGTAGAATTGCAGAGAGCCCTGGAATAACTTTTCATCAGTACAAAAATTCATCCAGCTGAGCTTACCACTCAGGAATACTGGAAACCCTGAGCCCTATCCTCCATATGACCACCTACACTGGCTTATGAGGTAAAGGGCAACCACCTGCCTAATAATGACACATTTGAACTACACGCCAAATATTCAGTCCATCTCCCTTTGGGTCTGGCAGATATGTCCCTCTCCTTGTCTCCATCCTCCTCCTTGTCTGAGGTCCACTGGGCTGCATGAAATTCTTGCAGTTCCCCATGCTGGGCGTGTAGAACTGCTCATGTTCATCCTGTTCTGGCTGCCTACAGTGGCCTCATGAATGTTGCTTTTCTCCTCACTGTTAACACCCTGACCTCACCTATAGGTGCACCTTCTCAGCAGTAGGAAGGTCCATGAACTGGGCTAGGTGTGCAGTGTTGGATCTAGAGTTTCATGCAACCAATACTGACTCAAGTAAAAATCAGCCAGAACAACTCTGTCTCTTATAGTCACATTTGAGCAGGAGGCTCTGTACCTTTACTGAAATTATGGAACTGTGGACCTTGTCCACAAGTTCAAGAGTGAGTCCTCTGGCCCAGCAGTCATATCCCCACTCCTCTAACCACCACTGAATGCTACAAAATCACAATTATACTCATCTCAGTTTAGCCTTCAAGAACCTAGGTGGGTGCACCTGACTTGCCTCCACCAGCTTCACTGGGGTATTATGTCCTGGTATATCTGCTCAGTGCTCACCATGAATCATTCAGTTGTTCCATGCTGTATCTATAAATTAAGTATTTCTTTGTAAAAGTACAGTTTCAGGTAGTTGAGCAATTTTATAGAAAACCTGGGGTGTCAGAAGACTTGCCTTTATCCATGACAAGGGACATTTTTAAAGGGAGGGAAAACTGTGTTGTCATTTATTTTGACAAATTCCTGTTCCCTGATGATTGGATGTTTGCATGTTATTGTTGGATAAAACCAGCAGGTGGAGCCAAGGAGTGCTTCAGTTGAGACAGCATGCAACAGCATTGTCAGTAGGCTACTCGGCATGCAAACCCTCCAGGTACAAGCCCCTTAGGTAAATGTAAATTTAGTGCAGTTCTCCACACAGTTCATGCATTTCTCATCATCTCTCTCTGCAAAATCCTCTGCAGCAATCAAAGCCTTCTTTATGTGTCAAAACCTACAACATTCACTAACTTTTCTTTTTTAAAATTTATATACACTTCCATATAAACACAACGGAAGTGTCTATAAATATGTTTTGAGAACTGCATTAATGACTGATGTGTGACCTGCACATGCAACTCAGACTCAAACTCTATTTGTAGTTCAGGAGGTTGCAGGGGTGGACAGTAATGAAGTACTCTTAGTTGGGTATATTTTTCAGTATCATCTCCCTGAAACCTCTGTCTTTTACTCCACCACAAAAAGCAAAGAAAAAACTAATTGTACTACACTACATACTCTAACATTAACGCAGAGCTCTTAGTCAATTGTTTTCTTTTATGGTCCCAACCTCAATTTACTGGGTTGGGGGTTAGGGTTAGGGTATACACATTTGTGTGTATATATATATATATATATATATATATATATATATATATATATGCATCATGGACACCTGACTTGAGTCTGTAGGTGCAGCATAATTCTTGCAAACAAAACATCTCATGTCAGTGGATCACTGTGCTGGGAATTAGGAATTGCAGCATCATCACATGACACATACTGTACATGAAAAATAAGACATTAACATTATATATGCATGTACGCATGTGATCTGATATTTAAGATGATAATATATGATGTGCACTGCAGAAATAGTGATATCTATCCTTCAGATCCCACTCCAGCTAAAATTACTCCATCCATGAAATAGAGGTATCCATGGTTACATCAGGAGCCATGTTAAAGGGTGCCTCAGTGTATCTCTATTCTCAAGCAGTCCCCACCTTTTTCCTCATTCATCACTTCAAAGAAATCACCGTGCCACCCCGAGGTATCCAACAGTTATGATTTGCTTTTGCAAATGAGATTTGCAATGAATAATTTCAATAATATTGATGAAGACAGACTGGCTATTAAATATCCCTGAATTATGAATGCAAACCGTATTACATCTGCAGTTGTACCTCCTCCACTTTGGGGAGTGAATCGCAGAGCTCATGCAGAGGCTGCAGGTTGAAATATTGTATAGCAGCATCCCCAATACGACATATTTGCAGTCTTCAGAACAACCTGTTACCTTGACAACGCAATTTTATCATTCAAGCCCATTGCTACCTTCTCTCACAGCAGGAATCAAATGTGCCTTAAATGTATACTGCTGCAGGGTTTTACACCTCAGTTCAAGGGAGAAATGAGACATGGGATGGACTGAGGTGTGCAGGAAATTTTGAGTCATGATTTCACTCGGTCACTGCACAATGGACAGTGTCAGATGATGTTCTTTTGTGACAAAAAGCAGGGTGGATAGTGAGGGAGATGCGGTGTTAAGATCAGCGCTCCAAATATTTTTGTCATGGCATGACAATGGAGGGATAAACTGCATGGGATTAGACAGAAGAGTTCATCAATTCAATCTGGCAACAAGTCATTCGCCGAATACCAGAGACCTTAGGATGGATACCATTTCCATTGTCTTACTCATGCAGTTGTATGCCTGATATTGGCATTGTTCTGATCATTGTTATGCAAGCTTTCCACAATGCACGTTCATTTACTGTTGTCTCATTTCATTAAATCTGAGTCTTCTTCACAACTTCAGAGCTTTATATGACATTCTTGTTTGGATTTCTAATAACCACCCCAAAGTTTATTTCTGCCTCCTGGTCTAAAACAGGTCAAATTTAAACATACCAGGGCTAAACCTATACTAGAGACTAGTCTTCAAAGATTTCAGTTGCAAGATATAAACTGTGCCTCAGGCTAAGAGAGCACAAATCCCCCTGAGAAATACTGTGGTCATGATCTCAGTATAGCTGCAGCCCTGTATATATGATGCCACCTGCCTTGCTTGTGTGGCTGTGCTCACAAGATTAAGAATGTATTGGACAAGGTTGATCGGTGTGGGAGGAATAGCTGTGTGCTGGGTGCCTCATGTAAGTCATTATATTTGTGACTGACTTTCTGTTTGACATGTTGCAGAACTTTGAATTTTACCCACTAACTTTAGTTATTTTTTTACTTTTAGGCACTAGCCTGTCGCTCTGTACAGAGGTGACTCATAACTTATAATGACTTTACATTCAGTGATATAAAAGGTTTAGGGTGATTTTTATTGGTGGAACCACTGTCAGAATGATTCAAGCAGACATGGACCGACACTCAGTCATGAAGTGATAATTATATTGAACCAATATTAGCTCACACTGAATATCACTTGTATCACATATCTGACATATAAGGCTCCCCTCTGACCACAGCTCACAGTTCTCTAATTAAATCTGGCTTATTCAACATCATTAAACAAACAAACAAAAAATGACGTCCTACAGTTGCTGCTTTGAATGGTGGAGTACATCACTCTGCCATACGGAGGTTTTGGTAGAGTTTCAGTGTCAGTTGGAGGAAGATGTGGGGCAAATAACTGCATATCCACAGCCCCCATGAATAACACTGATGTACCCCAGACAGTTTGTGTTCTACGAGCTGCTGGAGGGTTGGCACGACTTTCTACACAGACCTTCATGTTTCACAGACTTCAGTGACCTCCTGAGTTTTCAGCCAGCACTCAATGAGCTCAACATCCCTGCTCTGTAATTTGTAAAATGTCTCAACACCTATCAGATGGATCAGCATGAACATCCAACATCAATCTCTCATCCGGTCTGATCAGCAGGTACATGACCAAGTGTGTGCAAACTACCATCCTAAAACAAACTGGTGACCATCATCAACATTAAACATCATGAATGTAAGACGCTGATATTCATAATAGCAGTATGAAAGCACTGATGTATTTGAAGGTCCAAAAACTTTTTTCCCACACATAGCTGGCCAGTGAACTTTGACAGTCAAGCTGTATTAGTACAGATATCAAAAATGTTTGCTAAGCTTCAAGATGGCGTTTGTTGAGCTGCTCTACCTAAAGGTCCAAATACTAGTAGTGCTAAGTAGCCAGTTCTCAAAAGTTAGCTAGATATTGAACTTTGACATTCACAAGGACCAATTGAATTGGTGTGACACTATCAAGATTGAGAAATAAATAAATGAGCAATCACCATGTCAGCAGTAACCTTTTTCTGGTGTTTCTCTGATGGTGTCTGACCACGCCTCCTCTCCAGATGTGTGTGTGGACAACATCAGTCTTGTCTGCCGAGGTAACTCCCATCACAGCTGCAGCCCTTCAACCAGCCGCAACAACCCAACGTGCTAAAACAGTAGCTTTCCCTCATCCTGTTAAAATCCCAGAATCCTTGAGTTGATTTTCCTGATATCTGTCTACATTCAGAACGTGGTCACACAGAAGGCAAACATTGGAAGCGATCCCTTCAGCGCTTTACAAACATGAACAAAATGTTGATGTTTGTTGACTGGCTGTGAGTCGCTTCCAGTCTGAGGCGACATAACAGCTTTTCAAGCTAAACACCGAGAGGTAGTACATGTAGTCTCCATTGTCTAACAGCCTGCTCTCAGAAACATCCCCAACCACCAAACACATCCACGTGAACCTGGTGTCTGTTTGGTGCTGCTTGCTGTGGTTCCTGATTATTTTAGCACCGTGACCAAGTAAACACAGTGATTGTTCCCTTTTAATATGTGCTGGGAAATCAATCTATTCATAGATTGTGTTGGTTGCAATTATATAAACTCTGGCTCGAGTGAAACAGAGTCGAGGGATGAGGTGGAGAATAAAAGGAACAGAAGACAAGTGATGTTAAAATGAACATTTATAATGACTCTTTGTTGCTGTCGCAAAAATAATCTTTAAAAAACAATTCAATTATTAACACTGAAATGCTGACTTCACTGGTAGTCCACGAGTCATAAAACACAACTCACTGAATTTCTTTTACAAACACAGTACTACAGTTACATTAAATAGTCATTACCGTTAAATCTATTAATGAATAATGTTCAAATAAACTAAGAATAAAAACATGACACTTTTAAAATCCTCTCATTCCCTCACCATAGTAGCTGTTGTCTTTTTATCAACAGTGTATTCGTTTAGAAAATATACTGCTTCTGAGATGTTTCTCTGACAAAAGCAGAAAAACAGACTGGCAGCATAACAATAATGGTACATGAGCTCAAACGTCATACAATTAGGGTGATGTTTTTCAAGAGGGGTGGAAATGGGACGTAACCATTCCTGTGAACTAACATTTAGTCAAGTAGGCTGGCTGCCTTTTGGCTCAGTGTGGAATTATTTGGCACTCTTGCTGACAAATATTTGCCATGAAAAGCTTTCAGACTTTTGCTAAAATGGCACAAGAAGGCATTTTCCTCTAATTTCTTAACATATGCAGAGGACGTTTTCATTTTAAAAGACATATAAATGCTGTCCCAGAAAGCCCTTTAGGTAGTTAACACTGTGGACTTTCACAGATTCACAGAACCACTGTCATCGATATCCAGGAGAGATGTACCCAATCAACAAACATCACTTTGCTTCGGTTGGAGTGTATGATCTTATGCTGTCAGTCCATTTTTTTTCTTCTGAGATGGAAAGAACAGAGGTCAAACGAAGTCAAAACCAAATCCTGAAAGAAAGTTTTACAATGACATGAAAATGTTTGCAAGGTACTGGCATGCTTTCTTCAGTTTACACTTAAGCAAGCGTTCAACCCTGCAGAATAGTCCAGGTAACCAGAACACAAAAGAACAGCCTAACAGACTTTTGACAGTAAAATCCAACACATACATGAGTTCTTGGGGATGGAGAAGGTCAACTATGTTCATGGGAGGTTCAGAGGGTCAAAGACAAAGAATGGCCTCATGTCTGGTTGGCAAGAATCCTGTATTTTCTCAGACGAAAAAGGGCTCAGAAATACCTTAATCCATTTTTAAAGGGCGGACACAGTAGCAAGTGCTCATTGCAATGAAACACGAATGGTGATATTGTGTAGGCTGAGAGAGGGTGAGACTCAGGTAGAAGAGGTTTTCGAGAGAGGAGTGAGCGGCCTGAGCCAGTTTGGAGCGATTAAAACCAGTCCCAGCCTCCTCGTGAACAACGGGGCTCCGCGGGGGTGGATGGACATCCAGAAAACATTTGGAGTGAAAATAAGAACAAACGTGGCAACTTTTTTGGAATGATATCTGTAGTTCGTTTGGCATTCACATACCGAGCAGTGAACGCAACAATGGGGGTTTGAAACGTAAAATAATGAGACAGAAATATCATTCTTGTTACTAGGCCTTTCAAAGTCTACTAGGTTTCCTCTGTGGTCTTAAATATGTTGAGGTGGCAGAGGCAATCTTCAGGATGCTGGTGCCGATTACATCGCTCAGATCTGACTGTTATTATCAGCCAGTAACCTTCAACCCCGTGCTTCAATATTAGCTGGAGAAAATAAAATAAAACTTTTTCTAATTTGTAATTTAAAGCAAAAGACAATGCAAAGGAGAAAAGTGTACACATCCGTCCTGTTAGTCAAAAACAAAGCAGTCAGTGATTGACACAAACCTCTGCTGAGGGGAATGTGAAGGAGAAGCCTTCAAGTGGGGAAAACAGGTGCTACTTTTCTATTTTGTCTGAGACTCCAGCCCTTTCCATCATTCATGAGACCCAACAGGTTCAGGGAAGAAATAAATTAAAGTAACATTAGAATGGCAGAAAAAAAAAAAAAAAAAAAATCAACTGTTGAAAGCCAACATGGTTCGTTCCATTTCACACCCAATATGATCAGTAAAGTGCATATTTATGCAACACCAAACAAACAAGATAATGTTGACAGCGAATCGGAAGTTGTGTTAAAACATATCTGGTTCATGACTGTGGCCGTGTGAGGCCTACCTGACTATAGCTGAAATCTGTTATTGAGATAGATATTAAGTCTACATGTACTTGACAATCCTGCCCTGAATTTACATTAAAAGACCGAGAACATTCGACAGAAATGAAAGAGAATAAAAAAGAGAGTAAATGGGTACATTCATAGATTAGATCTGGGCTTTCAAGCTGTGACATATAAAAAAAATATATATATCATGGGACAGGTCATATGAGGTTCAACCTGTTTGTTAAAGAAACACATGCCAGATTTTAAAAAAAAAAAAAAAAAGAAAGAAAGAAAAGCAAAACACAAGGAGCCAATGCACTGAATAACATTTTCACGTTTACTTGTTTCACATTTTTTATACTCCTCACTGTTCCTAAAATTCAAAGGTTCTTCTCTGATGATGTGAACTTGATGACAATTTGATCTGAGATGTGTGTATGTATGTATGTGTGTGTGTGTCTGTATGTGTGTGTGCGTTTCTGTGTCTTTTTTTTTTTTTGGGCCAACATGACAATAATGAGCTCCCTCCCAACTCACAACATAAAAAAACAAGTTTTTTTTTTTGACATGAGGCGAGTAAACTTAAGTGCTTTACATTTGACTGCATGCAGTGTTATGTCTCTGAATGTTGCGAGACACCTCGCAGATTTTTGTAATTTTTTTTTCCTCCATAATTTTACTTTGATACCATGCAATAGAAGACGTGCAAAAAGATAACACCTAACTCCACAAACACATTTTTGATTGTTAATGGCTATGTTATGAATGCTTATAACATGTTATGCTTAGTCCATGCTGGCCTATAGAAACATTTATGAGAAAACAGCAGTACTTAAGCCACAGGTCAAACAAACACACAAGGGATGCATGGAGTGTAAAACAACATGGATCCATAAAAATCACAATCTTTAACTCTTATTCTATGTACCTATGGGATAAAACAATGCACAAAAGTTCTTTGTCCTTTGTTTTCTTAAGTAATGTATTTGATTATCTTTTCTTAACTTAAAAGACAGTGTTTGATTGGCACTTGATCAGCACTTCTAAACAAGTTATTGATATCTAACATTTGATCGCACATCTACAATTTCAAAAGCTGCAGAGGTCTAGTTTGGCACAGGTTGTACTATGGAGTCTATTATTACTTTTACTATCTTACCAATACTGTATAGTATTCTATACACCTCGTTTTATGCTCCAGCCTTTCAGAGCATGTTTCTAATCAACAGACCAGACATCTTTTCAACTAAAATATTTTGTATAGTTTACTTATCAAATAGCAGCATTTTCATAACTTACAAAAAGTACATGTAAACCTATTCATTCAAAATCTTAGTAATTTCAAAGGTTCATACAACAGACATAAAACACAAAACAGGACAACATGCTACTATATTGCTTCCAATATTCTTTACATTTTCTTACTGTCAAACTAAATCATCAATGACAGAAATATGGACACCACCAGTTGATGATGAGTCATCATAATGCACAAACAAATCGCGAAGCTAATCTTAATCAGGCTTAGTTGGCACTCTCATCATCCACACAAATATAACATAGTTCACATTGTATCGACAACGCTGGACTGCATTTGGACTACAAACTAGAATAGCTACAATAAAGTACATATAGATCATATGACATGACATATTGTATTCCACAGAAATGAATTCTAGTCATTTTCAGATAAGAGGATATGCATAAAGGATGTCATTGTTTCAGCTTGAGGTCACAAACAAGTTCCCACCTTACTCTTGCTGTATCTTATGCATTCTGTCCTTTCTATGCTTTGTTTAGAGGCCGAAACTCGAGCTCAGTTTGTTCAGCCGACGTATGAATATTTACTCAACCAAGATTTGCCTTCTTCTGGAAAAAAACACCGTCTCTTCCCTTAAAAGGCCATAGTTCACAGTCTAAACTTTCCTAGATCCTACATGTTCTTCTTATAGAGGGAATTTGATACTTTGAGCTAATGTTGCTGGTTGGTCTTGTGGGTGTCACAGTTTTGGAGGCAGGTGTTTTCTGTGCATTTTAGCCTTGTGAACTCTACGGCCTGGGGAAAATATTTTCGTACCCTTATGACCTATAGTGCATAACTCCCGCCAGCAGCACACCTGACACACCGCCCATGACGAGACAAGACAGGAGGAAGGAGAAAGAGGGGGAGAGCACAGTGTAGGAAGAAGCACAGACAGGGATTAGGACACAGGAGGAGGAACTTCCAGAAATGGTGAGAAACAGTAACATGCAGGGGAATAAAATGTTGAGAGAAAGAGGAAAGTTAATGAGGGGCAGAGAAATAGTATTTGGCACAATGTATTGATTAGAGAGCTTTGAAGGAGAGCTCTCTGCAGGCAAGCAGTCCAGTTGCATTGATAAAACATCCCCTTGTTTTGTGCTTGTATCTTATTATAAGCTAAAGTCTTGGGCAGTAAAAGGTCATCTTAACACTGACTTCACTAGTGGCCAGATTGGAGTTTATGAATGACGCCTTCCAGACACGAAGGGAAAGGAAAGATTTCAGTTAGGAAGAAAGGTTCACTGTTGAATTTGCCACGCGTAATGTTCAGACACAAAGAGTTGTTTCAAACACTTTCAAATCTGATTACTCTCAAACATGAATCATGGAAATGAAAAGAGAGAAAAGGCTAGTAGTTCAAATTTCCAAAACACGGGAGCGGTTCTGATTTTCTTGGACACTATGCTCAGCACCAACCCTCACAGCCGCGCATTCAGGAGGCTGGTCATTGAGCTTGGGTTGATGGGGGACAATTGAAAGATGTCTCTAGAGTCGGGGGCAGTGGACGTAATAGAAGCATAGGAGGGAAATGTGGTGGGAATCAATTTGTTTGCTTCGCTGATCGGGAAAAAGAAAACGTCCGCTAATTTAAGTGCAGTGCATTGGTACTAGTAAACAGAAACATCACAAGACGCTGGAGTATATAAATGCTCCCGTGGAGATGTCCCCTCTGTGTGTGTGACATAGATGTGCACATTAAAATATACTCACATCCCAAGCAGGGACAGACACACTTTACATTGTGTTCTTAATGTCTCACAGTGCAGTCTTCAGAGACCCAGTGTACTCAGGATGAACACCATGGATAGCAGCACAGGAGGAAGCCAAGGTAATCTTCAAGTGCTTGTAAATGCTCTACACAATTAGCCTCCCTGCATTGGACAAACAATTGCCCATAAAAGACAATGATGCCAAAACATTTTGTTATGTTTTATTACGTGCTCCACTAGTTAGTGAGCGTTAACATGTTGCCTGGATGAACGACAGGTGTGTTTTTTTTTTGTGTTTTTCTTTGTCTCGATGCAAATTGGGAAGGATGGCTCAAAGAAAAAAGTGAGTCCAACCCTTCTTTTCAAGTGTCAGTCTACTTCCCTTTCATTAGTGTATGTCTCTCGACTATTTGGTACCCTTAATGTAAAGGCAATAGTTGCTTTGTTTCACAGATATTGGTTCATACAGCTTTTCTTATCAAAATGCGTTTGTAGTGCTTTGTTCCCTTTTGCGAACTTAACTGGTTGGACACTGCTTCAAGGTAGTCTGAGCTCTGACGTTCATTCTCGGGAGTTTACTCATGTGTGACTAAGGCAAATATATTATCAGGTAAAATGATACAAGTGTGGCCAATTTTTGGAAATAATAAAAAGGGAGACCTGCATTGGGAGCTATAAGAGCATTGGACTTGAAATATTAAGACTGGGCTGCTTTTCATCATAAAATGCTCAAGTCAGTCCTTTCTCATTAGCGGAGAGACTGGGTCAGATCCAATGGGCTACTAACGGCTGGATGACATCAGCTGTTTTTTCATTTCTTTTTTTTTCAAATCAAGTAAAGAGATTAGTCGCCAGAGAGAGTCTGATTTCATGGTAAAGGAGATATAAACCTAATCCTATAGCACCAAGAAAGGGTTAAATAACAAACATATTTCTGTGTGTTTGTAGCTGTGACTGAATATGCAAATATGTTTCAGTGTTTGTGCATTTGTGGGAGCATTATCTATGTGTGTTCATGTAAAATATATTTATACATTCCTGTGTGTCTCCTCTATCCTCTCACATTGATTATTTACCCCCTGAACTATTCCTGCAGACAGCAACAGTGAAGTTCAGACTGGGTTAGAGTTATACATTTCTTTCACTGCAACACAATATTTGATCCCTGTAAATAAAAAATAGCAATAGGCTAATATTGTTTTTACATTCAGATCAACCTGCATTCACAGGTTTAAATAATCTATTTGTGTTTGGATGAGACCATGTCAATAAATAAAGGATGAAAATATAAAATACCCAAATTTAGGAACTTCAATTATGATATGAGCCAGTATTCAACATACGTCAAAATAGATGTGATTTCCTTAAAGAAATTATACTCAGATTGCTTCCCCATAGACTGAGATGACCTCAGGTGCTTGTCATAAAACCTGTCCCCTGTCAACAATGCCGTCTGCATTGCACACAAAGAGCAAGGTTTGTAGAACAGCTCTGTTAGCTGGCTGGAACTTCAACATCTGACACGCTCAGCTCACCGGGAGCTGAGGTTTGCAACTGAAATGAAAACCATCAAAACCAAACAAAACCAAAAAAAAAAAAAAGAAAAAGAAAAAGAAAAAAGGAAAATAAAAGAGCTATGAGGTTTTGGAGGAGGGTGAAACCCTGCGGCTTCACCCCTGAATCTGCAGCTTGGCAGTGGACCAGTTCAGCTTACTCTGATCACCATCGTCAAAAGGACTCGACACAAACTTTTAAAAAACATCAGGACGTCAGTCCTAAAAACACATTCACATATCACACACACTCATCTTGGTTGTCTCCCCCACCTCCTCCTTTGTGATTCTCTCATTTGATACTGAAATATTGAACAGATATTTGGACATTTCTTTTTTCTATTCATTGTGACCCTCTCATTTCCCTTCTATCTCTGTCTTCATCCTTTCCTTCTTTCCTCTTCTTTTTCCTTTTAGCCCACTTTCTGTGGGTTGGTAGCTCGCACACCCTGCTCGTAAGTGATCCGCTGGCTGATCAGATACTGCGCTGCTTGTGTAGCGGCTGGCGACCCTGTTATGGTAACTTTACGGTTCCGAGTACCAGGAATGAACTCTCCCTTTTTGGAGATCTGGATGCGGGCTCCCGTTAGCTCCTGGTACTCTACCAGCGTTTTCCCTCCTTTCCCCAAAATGGCGCCAACCAGATTCTCAGGAACAGCTATCTCAACCACGTCCTTGGCCCCATCTGCCAGCTTCTCTGTTGCCAATAGGGAGGAGGCCATCAGTGGGGATGAAGCATTTAGATAACCATTAGAAGCCCCTGTAGCAGCTGCTAGAGAACCCAGGGAGAACCCGCCGAGGCCTGTGGCAGGGTGGCCAGCACTGCTGGAGGCGTCGCTAGCGTAGGAGGCTAGCAGGTTAGCTGCAGCAGCGGCAGCCGGGTTAGCACTAGCTGCTACTGCAGCGAGGACCCCAGAGGCAGCTGCAGGGTTGAGGCCCAGCCCGAGGGTGTTAGTGTTGTAGCCATAGCTGGCCAGAGTATTGAGGGCTGAGGTGATGGCCAGCAGATCGTTGCCGGAGAAGCTGGACATGGCGGCAGGGAAGGCGCCCATTCCCGTCAAGCCGGCCTGACCCAGAAGGCTGGAGGCAGTGGCGGCCGCTGCGGCGGCGTTGGGCAGCACCTCGGCGGTGTTGGCATAGGGGGAGCCGGTGGGGTTGGAGTTTGCCACTGGGCCCGAGACGTTAGAGTAACTGATGTTGAGACAGCTGCTGCTCTGAGGGTCCTCCTGGATCTTCTGCACTATGATTTCCACAGCCTTGCGGTTCTGCTCGGGCTCGCCACTGATGGTTACTACTCGCTCCTGCAGGTTGATGCCCTCTGGCTTCTGGGAGAGCTGAACCCAGGCGCCTGACTGCTCCATCACTGCCTTCACTGTGGCTCCGCCCTTGCCAATGATCAGCCCAGCTGTGCTATTGGGCACAATCAGTTTGGCCTGTGGAGAAACAGAGAGATTGAAATAGCAATGAAAGGAAACTGGAGACATTTAACAGCATAAATGGCGGACAGAAAGAGGGCTATCTCTCACTGAGTCAGAGTACTACACCAGCCCCCGCTTTACTCAGCGATTTGTTAATCCCAGGGGTTTAGGCTGCAGCTGCCACGCGGCTCTGTCTCTCTATGAAAGACTGGAGGTAAAAATAACCACAAACCCTCACATTATCTTGACCCTGCCACACTGTGTGGGTCACGGCCCGGAGCACAAATAAGACTAACAACTAATAAACAAGGTGTCCTGGAAGTGACCTGTCCCCACCTCCCAGTGACCACACACCCTCAGACCCTCATCTCACCTGTTTGACGCGGTCGGGGTTGACTGTGGTCTGAGGCTGCAGTATGCTGACCGGCTCGGGTTTCTGGGCACTCTGGGGCATCTCACGCACTTTCTCCGCGATGAAGTTGTGAACACCATTGAGGGCTTCGACTGTACCCTGTATCAGACAGACACGTTCTGTTGTTCCTGTGGTGACAAGAGGGAAAAGGGGGACAAACACACACGCTGGTTACGCTGGTTCTGGGAGTGACAAACAGATTTGAGGGCTTTGCTCGGTGCTGGACAAGAATCCACGTTTATATTAAAGGTGTCTCCATGATGAAGAATGTTCTTTGACATTTCACAAAGACCCAATTACTAAGCTGTTCCTCGCTTCACCCATTTACACAATCAACAGAGAAACAGCTGAAAGAAAGAACCTTGCTTGGCTAGTGAGCCACAGGGGTGGGGGTGGCGGCAGTGGTGGGGGCCATTCCTCTTCAATGATGTAACTCTTTCACTGCTGTAGCGCTCAGCTTGTCCTTGCCTAGCAGCTCTAACAGACCAAACACACATACACACTTGCTCCTTCTTCGGGCTTATTTCTACACCCACACTGACGACCCAACCGGCATTCCGTTGCCATGGTGAAGGGGGTGAGCCATGGAAACAGGTGATGCAACAGCGAGTCTTTTATACTTCCTTGCGAGATTTTTTAAAACATCCTCCCTCATGTGTCAACCTCAGCGCCTTCGCCTGCTTTAACACTTGACAGCCCTTTGGCCCATTTTCTTTAACGGCTCAACAGATGATGTAAATGTGAACGAGGTGGATAATTCAGTGAGAGGAAAGTGTCACATCTTCTCCACTGATTGGGTGAAACAGAACAGATAATGAAGTGAACTTCGTAGGAGCGCTGCTCTGCCCCATCATTGACGTTCCCATCTGTGATTCGGTTAAATCTCAGATGATACGGGTGAGACGCATCTGCATCTACTGTGAATTCAGAGACATTAGCCAAAGCAGATTGGCTCCAGAGTAGACATGTCTACGACTGGATTTCAGTGAAAAACAGGTCAGTTCAAACACATCAAGAAAAGCAGAGGAAACTCCTAATAGGCTGAATTCAGGGAAGAGCATGTGTCCTTAATGTCTTTCCTCGACTTCTCAATAACAACTCTGAATAAAACTACTGGGGATGATGGTCCTACTCATCTTGCCATCTTTCTGAAAAACTCATCACCACCAAAATAACAATATAAATGAGGCTTGTGTAGCTTTGGACAGAAGCACAGTTGGCACTGGTTGTTGTTTTTTTTGCTGCACCTGCCTGTCATTCACTGAAGAGAAGGACTGACGCCTGCCAGTGCACCCACTTCATCTGCTGTGTGTTTATATGACAGCACACTTATCACTAACATTTCAAAATCATAATACAGCTCATCACTTGAATAACACACATGCAGATCACAGGCAGTGGCTACAGTGGACACAAACACAGGATCAGCTGTTGGAAAATGATCAGACAAGATAGACACCGGCTCTTTCTGTCCTGTTAAACCTGCTCACTCCTCAGTCCCATTGTTTCTGTTGACATGAAATATGCAGAAAGAGACAGTCAAACATATTAAACAACGTCTATAAAATGTTCTCACATACAACACTAAATATAAACTATGAACCAATATCTGGGCAAAAATTACACACACATAAAAAACCATTAGTCTGCCTTTCTGTGATTTACTTGCAGCAACCTCTTTGCCATCTGCAGATGCAACAAATTATAAACTTGCTTTGCTTAGCACATAAATCTGTAGTTAAACATCTCTGCATGTTGAATGGTCTGCAAACAGTGACAGAGCAGTTCCCACATCAGTAGGAGCGCTTGTCGTGATGTAAAAAAAAAACAAAAAAACATGATGTATAACGACAACTTTAGTCACTGATGAGACACTGCAAAGAGGACATGAAACTATTTAAGTCTTACATTTTCTTATTCTCCACCCTTTTCACTTCCTGAAAAGCTTGCATCAGCGATTGTCCTCTGTCTCTCTTTGAAGATGATGAATTTCATAATAGGAGCTGCAGGCTTTGACTGGCAGAGTTAGCTGGTCCTGTTGTTGGCAGGAGAGCACACACCTCAGTCTGAGCTTTCCCTGACTCTCAGGTCTTCTATCCTGATCCTGAACTAAGAGACTTTCAGTTATTCTGTTCGGCTGATTGAGCTTCTCTGAGATGAAAATCTGCCTTTCTGCCTCAGCCAGATCTTCTGTCACGCTGGTTCAGACTGTGACAACATGCAAAAGTATCACCTAGAATTACTGTCATCACATCAGCAGATTTTTAAACTAATTGTTCACACTACAAATGGAGCTGGAATATTTCTCTTGGAATTCCCAACACTGAATATTTTCACCATGACATTTTGCGGTGGCACGTTTTCCCAAAGTGTAAATACGGTAGTAAAACATGAGGATCTTCCGTAGCGTACCCTGATTTAGAAACAGTCTCTTTGAAAATATTTATATCATATCCTGACCATAAGTTCCCCACAATCACAGGGTACATTATTTTTAAGAGAACTAGGCCTGGACAGTTTTGTTTCATGTAGTTATGATGAGCTGTAAGACATGGGTTTCTTTTGGAAATGAAAACAGAACCATGAGACTGTGGGAGAGTCGGCTGTCCTATAGAAACACAAGGTGCAGTCATGTTGGATCTGAAGTCTGTGTCTTACAACTACAAGTAATACAGACACAGGATCCAGAATAAGAGATTAAATACTGTAGTAAAGTCACGCCTGATCTGGTGTCAGCTCCATACAGTATAAAGGCAGACGCTCGTCTTAAAGCTCCAACCAGTATAAAGGCAGACGTTTGTTTTAAAGCTCCATACAGTATAAAGGTAGATATCCATGTATAGTGTGATCTAGGTTCTGTGTGAATGTATCAAAGCCTCAGTCCACAGAGAGATGCACACAGCCTGTATTCAGACACTGAGAGCCTCCTCTCTTCTGACTGGCTCACCAACCTGTTGTTACCAGAGCTCCAGAGAGAAGCCGAGAGACTGGAAAACTCAAAAACTACAGTGGGATGGTTTTTGGTTCTTCAAACTACAAATAAATCTTCTGATGGATTAACACATCAAGTAAAACACAAAAGAAGAGGACAAGACTGACAATGATATTTTTCTCATTGTCGACATATCTCATGAAAAAAAAACCATAAGTGATGAAGCATTAACCGGCTGCTTAACATGTCAGTAGCTCATCGGTTCACACCAAAGACACACATTATATTTTTACTCAAGACACATTGGTTGCCCTGCTTCTCAATGTGAGACTGACTTATAATAAATGACTGTGTCCATGTTTGTAGTAATGAGGTAACCTGTGACCCAGTGTGGATCACTGATGTGTTTTTAATAGTTTCTGGACAACAATGAGGTTCTGTGGCTCAGAGGACCCAGATACATTAAGGGCTCTGAATACACACACAATAGTGGGACACATTCTTTGTTGGTTTCTTTCCATTGGTTAATGGTTAGAAAAATATAGAGTATTTCTAGATTTCTTTAATGTATAAGGCAAGTATATATGTGACATGGACATCTGACATGGTCTACAGACAGAGTAGTTGTGATGAGCTGACCAAATGAAGATGTAACTACGAAACAACAGGTCATGTGACACTGATTCACAGAGATGCATAAAAGGGCTTGTTGGCATATATGCAATAAATCCAGAAAGTTCAGCTCCGTGCTAATTCTAATTGAGACAACATTTCGTGATGTAATGATCATGGACACTGTGTGTTGTGATGCAGTGCAGCAAATAAATGGAGAAACTACAAAACAAATTAATTAATACAAAGGACTTAATATGAAGTTATTACAAACTGTGGGGTGCTGTGATGGCTCCAGGAAGTTTTGAGACTCACACTAAATGAGAAACTAATGACACAAGAAGGGTTATCAGAGAGCACAGAGCTCCGCCAAGGTCACTGTTAACCAGCGTATAATAAATGATCCAGATCCGCCCCAAATTTTTATGGCTTCTTCCCTGGTCCACGACCCACCCCTCCACTAATTACAGAGCAGAACTGCTCAGTACTTTTTCTGTAATGTGGCAGACAAATTAACAGACGTGTTAATTAACATTGCTTCCTTGGTGGAGGTAAAAATACTTGAACTCACTAATAGTGAACATCTGAAAACGTGACAGTGACTTCTGCCGTGGTGCACATCTTCTATCATTTACTGTAAGTAGCTGCACAATGGTGAATTGAAACAGTAATTTCAGCTCTACTGCCTCGCCACCATTCATTGTTCAGTATACCTGAATGGCAGCTTTGGTATGTGGTATGGAATGTAAGCAAGGAATGCAGTTAAAAGTCAAAGGGAGATTTTGTTTCGCTCGAAACAACCAGCCTTGTCAACATTAGATTTAATTTGCAGTCGATTGGTGCGCTGCATTACTCAACTGACACAGGCAAAAAAGATGTGACTCAGAATAATGACTCGATGTAATTAGCAGCCAAGGGAAGCACAAAAAGTTTAGATCAAGTATTCAAGTTGAGACTGTCATCTCTGCAGCAGCTTATGATCAATAGCTCTGTTTAATTAGTGACCTCTTGTGGCCGTGGTAATCACAATAGAGGCATGACGGGAAGTCAAGTTGTCGTAGATTAGGGAGCAACAGTCTGTGTCAGGAGAAGGTTGGGATGGATGAATGGGTCAGTAAAACAGTGGACAATGGATGTCTCTGGGTTCCCAATTGTCTCCTTTAACTGTCCCTTAACTGCATGTTTACTATTGCTGCCATGACAACAAAGGTCACACACAACTGCCGTGTTCAAAGCACAACTTCAGGAGGCGCTCCTACAGGTCTACGGACAAACACTATTGGTTGTTCAAGTCCGTGGACTTGTTGCCCAACAAGCAGGCGGAGGCAGTCTGAGACTCCTGCGAATCCAAAATCCATTGTAACTTTGTCTTTATTTGACCCTCTGTAATCCCTGGAGATTCATTACAGAGTTGGAGCATAAGGGAATTACATAACTACTTTTGCATATAGCTATATTTGCAATTTAATAGCAGCTATCATTCTCAGTAAAAGTTGTTAGCATAGCTGCTAGTCAGCAGAGCTGGTATGAGAAGAGCCTTCCCTGAGATTTACTGCTGCACTTCCACAAAGACAAGCTACAAAAAACAGTTTTCATCACACACATACACAACTCACACTCCTTGAAATAGTGGTGTTTTCCAGTGAGGTTACACACTGTGATTGATATTTTAATGATCAGATAATGAAAAGCATACTCCCCAGTGTTTCTATGACATCACAACAACCTCATCTGTTTGTGCTGGTAGTAGTAACTCAATACATGTACATGGTGGGAGGCCAGCTGCACAAAGCAAAGGGTTTGAAGTTTTGTTTCTAAGTTTGTGCTCACATTGTGAGCTCCCATGGCCCTCTGCTGCTTAAATATGCGGATGTGGGTAAGTAGGTGTGAGGGGGGGTGTGTGCGTATAGTATGAGTGGGGTGAATGTATAGCATGCTGCATTTACGAAGGCTTGTCACATTCAGCCATGCTAAAGTTCACATGGGTTCAAACTAAATAATAAAAGCAGGGAAAGTCAGAGGCCATGTGTAGAGAGGTAGAGCATGCAAACACAGTTTTAAGAGAAGTGTGATGTAATCTTATCTGGCCCCAACTCTCCCAACTACCAGGAACCAAATCTAAGAGAAACAGTGAGCATGGAGGAGGAAAGAGGAAACTTGGCGTGTGTTGGAGCAGCTAGAGTACAGCTGGGGGGGGGGCATGCCCAGAGAGAGAGAGATTGAAACAGGCTATTTCTGGGCTTGCCCCCCTGTTCCCTCTCTCACATACAGTCATCATCATCCACACCCTTCACTATAGCTGCTCTTCCATCTTCCATCTCCAGTCCTATCGTTTCCATCAAGACCTTTGAACTCACGGTTTCATGTCTTACACTGACAGGGGTGGGGTGGGCTGTGGGGGGCCTTCAAAGACAGGACACTAGAGGAAAATGGCTGCATCAGTTATTGTCCCTTTTTCCCAGTGCTGTGTGATTGTGCTGTGGCTGGAGTGTGCTCATGCTGCTGCAGGATGGGGGGGGGGTGAACTGGGTTGAACAATGTTAGTATGCTGTAAGAGCCCAGATCACACCTGATTCAACACTGAGGGGGGGTACAAGAGACACAGCTGACAAACAGGACGTGGAGTTCTAGCTTCTCACGTTTGGGATCACGCTCTTACTGCTGTACTGTTGCCGTTATAAACTTCAGCCGCTTTAAGCAGCTGTGCTTTAACCTCCACTGACTTCTCGTGAGTGCAACTCTCAGCTTTTGTGCAGTGTACAGTAGCAGTCATTTCATTTTACATGTGTGGGCCAGAACAACCGACCAATCAAATCCCTGCCAGCACTCTCTCCCTGAACTCCTCTTCTCACTCATCACGGTAATGAGTAGGGGGATGGGCAGAGCAGGTGGTGGCCTATGAACACATCCACAATCCAAAGAGAGAAATAAAGATACATATCACTCCCCGTCCCTTCATTTGTTACTACGCCAGTGAAGTATCCATAATCCACTCTGTTAAACGGAGCTGGCCCTGACGTCGCGCGTGGAGAGGCGGGCTTTCATCGAGGCTAAAAGGAACGAGGTAGAAGAAAAAGTACAGAGAAAACATTTGCCTTGCACATCCTTCCCTTCAACTCTCATCTGCCTCAACAATCAAAATCAAGTACCAGAGTGTAATATTTTTGTTTACTACATTACAGCTGACACTACAGAGGTCACAGGACTGAGCCATTAAACATTGTGATGGAAGGGTTTCTCTGTCTTTCCCACATAATACAGGGAAATATTCAAGCCTATGAAAGAAGTGACAGTGAAGCCTATAATTTAAAACCATCTGTAGTATTCCTCACATGTCCATTTAGCGCTAGTCTCATTTCATAGGTCATGTGCACTGTAACCTATTTCCTATCTTTTAATGTATTCTAAACGTGCAGACCATAAACAGTATACTGCTACACAGGGATTATTTCCCTGCATGAGTTATCACAGAAAACATCTGGACCTAATAAGTAGTGAGACGCCGAGCACCTGTTATTTTTCACCAGGTTGAAGAATCCTCTGAGGCATGAAGGACAAACTCACAGAGTCCTCTCCAACTCTGACGTTTTGGAGGATAAGATGGTTTGGCTCTGACCTCGACCTGATAGAGATCACGAAGCTGCGAGAGCATCTTTTTTTTTTTTCATTTGTGAGGGAGACTCTCCAGCACAATTCCTGTTTTTCATGCATGCGGTTTCTCTTTGTGCTATGTGTATCAGTGGGAATAAAATGGCAGCCCTGCACATCGTCATGACCTCAGAAAGCTGAGGCCTGGATGTGAGGACCCTGCACCGAAGTGTGCAGCCGAACCAATCAACGTCATTGACAGAAACTGCAATGGCCTACGGACTTGAATGCAGCATCTGACAGCAGTAACATCTACGTACATGTTCAGGATGACCAGCTTCAGTGATGCCATTGGTGAGTGATTATTGATGGAAACAAAACTAAGGGGAAATATCAGATGTTCTCTTGCATCAAACCACCACTCCTTCAGCTGGTTGATGACTCAGGCTCCTCTCTCACACACACACACACACACTCATATATATATATATATATATATATATATATATATATATATATATATATATATATATATATATATATATATGCCTTGTTTATGCTCATCGATTTTAATTACCAAGTGATCATTCTTACCTGGGTAGAAGTCTTTGGATTTGGACAGCTTAATGGTGGCACCCGTCTCTTTCTGCAGTTGTACGATGGTCTGGCCGCCCTTGCCAATTATAGAGCCGGCTGCATAGCTGGGGATCAGCACCTTCAGGAAATACTCACCCTCCTCTGGGGGGGAGACACACAAAGCAGGAAAGGGTCACATCACTTAAAGTGGCTGCACATCATCATGTACACCACGCTGTCACCCAACCTCCGAACCTCTGAACAAGCACAAACTCCAACAATGGGAACACACAGCACTGACATGTATTGGGGAGTGGGATAAATGCAATAGGATAATCGTGTGTCTGTGTTCCTCTGGCGTCTGGATGGAGATGTGCCCTTTGAGTTCTTTGTAGTTTTCAGCACATTCACATTTTATTGGAGATTGGTGACATGTTCTGTGTACTGTCCCAGATTTCTTGTGGAGTAAATGATGACCTCCTTTCCAGTTTGCAGAGGTCTAATTTTAACTGTTTTCAAGGAGTTTTATCAACCTCTGACTAGATACAAAACCCGGTCCAGTGTCACTGATCACTGCTCAAACATGAAGGAAAACGGAATGAGAAAAATTAACGATTCAGCCTGAGTGAGAAATGCATCCTGTGTTTAGAGAGCAGCAAAGTTACACACAGAGGACTGGATGCAAACATATGCAGCCATTATCCATGCAGTTCATGAACACCAATGCAAAGTGATCCCTTGTAATTAACAGACGTGGGAAGAACATATGGGAACCAATCCCCTAGATTTGTTCATAGGGTACACTGCCAAGACGGTCTAAATCTCCTCCATTTTGGAAGGGGCATCTGTGGCTTACAGTGGCTTGGAGAAGGAAAAAAAATGATTGACAGTCCATCAGGTTGAAGGATTTGCAGCCAAGCATGTTTCTCTCGTTCAGCAGGGAAAGTTCCCTCTCTCACCATTCTGATAAACAATTAATCAGCACCAAAGTGGGTGAAGGATCTGTCCAAAAAAACCCTGATCACATTGAGTGCACTAATCTGGTAAAAAGCAATCAACCACATATTGAGCCTAGACCTAAATACAATCAAAGAACCTGCCAACAAGGCATCAAATATATGATATTTATAGATGCAGGGCGGCCGTGATTCCCCGCTGAATTCTGACTATATGACGTCATGGTAAACACTTGGTACAGGTGCATACTTACTACGCTAAAGCACTGATACAAATAATCTCCCCCGCATGCTGTTTTCAATGCAATGACGTCATGTTCGATCCATTTCAGCTGCCTCAAGGGTGACGTCACTGGAGCGGGCACAGATGTAAAAAGCCGCTGTCCATCTCTGAAGAAAGACCAGATTTCTGAGTGATTTAGAGTTTGACTGTGGACACACCAAAAGCCACAGATCTCCTGTGACCGTGCCACTGCATCCGGGGCGGTGTGGAGGGTAATCGAACATTGGGGCTTGACTGGCAAAGGTGGGAAGGGAAGACGGATGGATGAAGGCGGACCACCCTGCATTGAAACCAACCTGTTGCCTGTGTAAATGCACTCAAGGAATCTCACGGGCTACAAGTTAGCTCCTCTGCTTATTGCATTAATATGCCCCTCATGTTCCATTCAGACACAGGGTTGGTCTCGTGCACATCTTCCACAACCAGCGGCTGTGACAAACACACACAGACGATAACTTGGACAGTTAATGGGATTTCACTTTCCATTTAGATGAATTAGACGAGGTTGTGGAGACAGATCCCAAATCCCACAACGTATTATTCCAACATTACGTGACAACAAAATTGTAGGAAGCTGGTGTGTGTGTGTGTGTGTGTGTGTCAGCTGCTGATCAACATGTCATTTCTCTGTCAACATCCTCACAAATGACAAAAGAAATAAACCTTCATATAGCTCTCACACAGCCTGGTCTAATCATCTGTGACCATCGCCTGCTCTTTGGGTCTTGGTGCTGTATTGCCGTTACCTCTCCTCTTTCCTCACAACCAATAACAATAAAATGACCTTGGTGAAAAAATAAAGATCATGCATGACTGACACAGTCGCCATAAAGCTTCCGAGCACTCCCCTCTGTCACAATATACCTCGGTGGTGGGGCCACACAAAGATTTGTTCATTTGAATGATGCTGACTGTAGGATCCAAACATCCAAGGACCTGTTGTTGACAGACAAGCCCAAACCCACTGCGTAACTTTCTGCTCATCCTCAGCCAGAGTAAAGCCAGCATGGGAGGAAGCCACTAAGATTCCCTCCATCGCCCCTTGCAGCCACATTTGCTGTCATTACTCAATAATTAATTCTGTCCTAGTGTCTGAGATCACAGTAACAGGTTTTAATGGCGTCATGTGGTAGAGTAAACATGGCAATCTGTTGCTGCAATCCGCCAGGGAACAGGAGCAGTGGGGCACAATGGGAAGCTGAGCCAGTGGGGTGTTAGTTCAAACCCCTGCTTCCAATACTGGAAGGGTGTCTTGGAGGAGAGACACACAGACGCTGAGCCAAATGTGTTTAGTTAAGTCACTCAAGGGGGGTGGGTCAGGAGGAAATGCCTTGTGACCATCCTCCCTCCTTCTCACTACCCTTCCAAGTACCCATTCTGCATTTCAATGGACTGACAGGCAGCAAGGACGATGAAACAAAAATGAGCAATAATGGACAAATGAGCTTTAGGTGTGTGAAATTTCACATAAATTCAACAAGTCAGACAAAAAGAGTTTTGAGGCTTACCCATTCTGAGATCTGCTGCTTCTCAAGTCCTCTGTCAGATCGCCATCAATGCCGGGGCACAATCTCTAAAGGGGATCTTAACATTAGCCTCGGCATAGGTGCAATGGTAGTGTTGAGGAATGCGGCCGGTCGACCTTTTTCACCGAGGTTTAATTCATCAGTGGGTGCAGAAAAAGAGATTTCACCGCAGCATCCGAGCCATGCCTGCAGCTGGCCAGAGCCTCAATTGTCTGAGAAAATGCTAATGCAGGCTCTCAGTGTTTTCAGTGAAAGACGGCACGCATTGTTCAAGCCTGCATCGGTTTGAAGGGGGGGGTCTTCCCTGCCGCATCACCCTTTTCACTGCTCTCATCCATATTCATCGAGTGGCCTGTCCGTCTGCAGCAGCACGCAGGACTGACACCGCGCTCAGCCAATGGGAAGCCTCCTCCCTCCTGCACGTCACATCCCCACCTCCCAACGCCGGCCCCAAAAAATTGAATTTTCTCTCCCACTCCGCCTCTTTTGACGCAGCACTATAAAGTATGGCAGTCCATTCACTCACTTTTTTTAGTGGAAAGTGACAAAGGTGAAGTGGCTGAGTGAGCGGGCTTCAGCGTTGAATGGGGAGGCATGCGGAGTGACCTTCAGCAGTGGCTGAAGAGGTGTATGGATAACATAAGCAGATGATGAAGGAGGTGGAGGAGGAGTGATCTGAGACAGCGTGCCTTACGCCACCCTCCCTCCTTTCCTCTTTTCCCCCACCCCCAATCCCTTAGACGGCCATGTTTGAGAGGGCGGAGGGGCTCATCAACCATTGAAAATGGCAGTGCCGCAGAATGGTGGAGGGGGGTGATGAAGCCAATCACTACGCCTATAAATCTTACACAGAGAGGTATCTTAAGTGGCTGAATGTGTGTAAAAACGGCAATGAGCATGTGTGTCAGTGTCTGCGTGCGTGGACATGGGGGGGGGGGTTCGACTTCATTTAACTGTGCCTTTCAACGAACCTGTGATGAAAAAGGAACTCCTTTTTTCCCCCGGCTGCTGTTTACTTTCATCCACAATTCAGACCCTAACACTGTGGCCCTTTTTGTTTTGGAGCAAATGCCTTCCAGAAAATTCGACCAGTCTCATTCAGTGAGAGATGCTCTAGTATATAGACACAGCCTCCCTGTAGACTCCACTCCCTCTCACGGTCTATCTATCTCTCCTTTTCTCTCCATGCTTCTCATTCTCTCTTTCACTGCCACCTGGCAAATTCACAGTCCGCTCACGTCACATCACTCTGCAAGGGCACCTGTGTCCTTCCCACCAAAAATTTAAAAAAATTCAACTCACATTCCTGTGCCAACCTTTCCATTAGCAACATTACGAGATCATACCTAATCCCTCAGCCACACAACCTTTTGGAAGGCGCGTGCTTGCCAGCAACATGGGCTCAGGGTATGGGTAATTAGAAAGAGAAATGAATGAAAGATGCTCATTCTGAAGAGAGGGGGGCAATGCTGATAAAGGAGGAGTAATTTCCCTCATTCAGTGTCCACAGCTCTTAATGCACAATGAGGGGCTCAGCTTTGAAAGAGCACAGGCTTTCTTCTCTTTGTTGGAACTGCCAGTCATGTTAATGATCACTTCGGCGGGAATAACGTGATCAATATCAGACATAGTCAACTGGTTGATGATTACAGGGACGGCGGAGGATTATCAGGCGGTCTACCACTGTTTCCCAGACAGGCTATGGATTTGCAACACTACACATGATGCATATAGATCACATGAAACAGGAGGTGATGCAAAAAAAAAACATGTTACATTAGGCATTAAGCAGTGGCTGTCAGGATGTTTTTGAAATGTGTGTGGTG
Source organism: Caranx ignobilis (assembly GCA_021432705.1). NCBI lineage: Eukaryota > Metazoa > Chordata > Actinopteri > Carangiformes > Carangidae > Caranx > Caranx ignobilis. Next base: position 3,162,454 of record MU269980.1, read on the forward strand.
TAGCAGCGCTGACAAAAAGAACCTCTGTCCCTGAGCTCAGCCTCAAACATCTCCCCCCTTCAGATATTTATCAGGGTGACCGGAGGATCGGCTGCCATTTCTCCTCTGTAAATCTAATTCTGCTGAGCGGCAGTATATAATAACAGCGGGAATGAAAGGACGCTAAGCTAAGTCGTGCAATTGAAATGTCAATTACTTTGGAATAAAACGGCTGTAATGTATTTACAGTCATTGTGGAGAGCGACACAGAGCCCGTAGACTCTCCTTACTTGACACAAATGACCACATGCAGATTCTGCTTCTCTAAACTGTGCAGGTGAGATGGTCTTAAATTAACTGCACGTTACAGAAGCTGCATAAACCAGTGCTGCTCTGGAGTATATAATACCGCCACTTCAGTGAGATTTCACAGGGAATTAAAGCAGCAGTTTTATTCATTTTTGACACTTTGAGGTCAGCATTACAAATCATTACAAGGCCGAGACCCATAAAACCAGTTGTGCTTTAAAACGCTCGGTTCAATCAATTCCTGACTTTTAACATTTATTTTAAAATGTCACTCTGGGAGATTTGTGGTGGCAGAAAGTATAGAGACGCCTGAGAGGAAGATGGAGTCAGTAAACTAGTGTGTAATCGCATTACAGAAAGTTTAATTTGTTAATTGTGCATTTTTAATATCTATTGAGATTTTCCAAATGCATTTTCACCCTTATCGTGCCATTCCCAACACCTAGATAGTGGATGAGGAGAACACCATGTGACTTCTCTGCTCTACAGTGGCTAATGGATCACACATGGAGGCTGGATCTGAACGTCTGGTGGCACAGTGCTCCTCATGTGCCTCGCTGAAATGACACTTCTGATGCAGTGAGGTGCAGCAGAGACACTGTTAGAAATAGGATGTACTGCCGCTCGCTGAAAGGTGGTGGAGTGTTTGGGACACAAAAGAGACAAATTTCAGTAACATATGGTGAAGAAACTACTGTCTCTCTGTGGACGTCTCATTAGCTGACATGAAGTTGTTAAATAAGTGGTCCCTGTGGGCTGTGCAGACCACGACAATCACCAGCTGAAATAAGATGTAGAGAGTGAATCAGCCGTCATCCTGGCTGCTGATGACTAATAAAGCGCACACACACCTCATTCGGATTCTTCACCGTCCCCTCTCTCCACAGACACAGATCAGGTTCCCTCTCACTGTTCTCACTGTTATTATCCTTTCATTTTAAAGTGTGTTTAAATTTTCATGTGGGCATAAATGAAACCAGCAGCTGCACCACCCAGCTGTGCTCACTGAGCTCTTCCATATTTTTGATTTGTACTCCAGAGCCTGAACTTTACCATCATCACTAAGTGTGTGTGCAGCAGAGTCTTTGGCGGACATGACAATGGGCTGATGAAAAAAAAAAAAAAAACACCAAACAGATGTAGAGGTCTGGTGTATAACCTGCACCCTATAAATAACTGGTGTTTGATGGGAATCTGGGGTGCAACTGGTGATGAGTGTTTCTCTGGTCGCTGTAGAATTTTCACCTGTTGTTTCTATCCTGTGTCGTTCACCTTAAAAGGCACAACACTGATACTGTTCATTTGCCAGCTCCAAGTCAGCATGATTGTTCCAATCTGTCATACTCCACAATAAAAACAAGAGCTGCTGCTTCTTGTCAGTGTTGAGAAGATCAATAATGAAATATCCCAGATCTGAGGGAAGACTGAACACACACTGTCTCAGGGTTATTAGGCTGTTAATGTATCATAAAGCTGGGAGGAGAACTGTTTGTGCTGGAGAGTGGATCCATGAGTTACAGTGACGTCTGACTTCACCACTGAGGCACAAGAGAGCATGACCAAGTCAAGCACAGCACTGATCCTGTCCAAGCCTCTGCACACACGGATCATCACCTCCCCACTTTCAGACTCTCCAGCAAACCTCCAGATGTGGAGCAAGGAGGTGATTGGGTTCAAATCCAAATCTGCCCTGAGCCGAGGGGGTCACTGGCTGCTCCGGGCTGCCTGCTGGGATATGCAGCGTGTGAAGTAAAAGCCACAAACACAGTCCGAGTGCCAAGTGCACAGGTGCTGTATGTTAAAGTGTGATATGCGGCCCTGATCTGGCTCCACGCTGCATGTGGCTGCTCTGTGCATTCAGCGGGGCTCGTGCTGCAGTTAGAGCCACTTACATGTGGAGGAGACGCGGTGCAGGAGCTGGGTCTTGTTTTGTGTGTGTGTGTGTGTGTGTGTGTGTGTGTGTGTGTGTGTGTGTGTGTGTCTTACCTCCAGTGTTGGTACGCTTGGTACAGCCGGCCTCCTCCGTAGGAGTTTCCAGCGGTCGTTTGCGGGAGTCCGGGTTATCAGGCTCCATGTGCGGCTGCTGCAGGCTGTGGAGGTTCGGGTTGGAGTATATCCCGTTATGGTCCACGGCTGCTCCGCCACCACCGGCCATCATCATCATTTTCCCCCCTGAAGCTGTAGAGAAATCTGCGCTATTCCCCCTCTCCTTCTCTCTCTCTCTCTCTCACACACACACCGACACACACACAGCACCCTCACCACCACATAGCCAGATAACGCACGACGCGACGGGAACGACAAGTTTTTGGAGGCTGGAAACGGCGAGAAAAGGATCAAAAGGCCAGACAACAGTGGGCTCCGGGGCTCCTCTCCGCTCCTCTGCCGCTGCCCTGCCGCTCCTCTGGCGCGTCCCTCACAGAGCTAAATATAAAATGCCATTGAGTGAAATGCGCCCGTTTAACGCGCTCGCCGTCGCTCCGGCAGCATGGTCCTTATTGTTGACGCAAAACAACCCGCGCCTCAAAATAAAGCTGCACAACAGCGCGAGCGGTGATCGGCCATCGAGACAAGTGCAACAGCTTCGCGGGGGAGCAGGGCGCTGAGGAGGAGCGGCTCTCTCAAGTCATCTTCACGCCATGTTCCTGTGGTAAGAAGTGCAGCTGTTGTTGTTGCCTTTGTAGTGCGAGAGGAGATCCAGTTGGAGAGAGCTGCGGAGAGGAGCGCAGTGCCACTGACCGGAGAGCAGGCCAGCACGGCTCAGATCCACCTGATGTCAAGAGGACACATTTTGCACTCATGTGACTTTTTTTTTTTTTTTTTTAAACCGATCTGACCTCCTTTTCTACTCTGACTCCATGTTTGTGAAACTTATCGTTGGTTTAGACTTTTTACTTCTTGTCAGGCTGAAAATAGAAGCTCAGGTAAAACGATAAGCGCAGGGGAGCTTGGTGGCTGTAACAGTGTGTAATAGAAACACTGCAGTAAATATCTGGTCTCATGTTCAGTCTTAAACTCTGTTTTATGACTCACTGGGCCTATTTATACTTAATACATATAGAATGAACCAGCAGTATTTTGATATCAAGTTGTTGTTTCATACATTTTCCTGTCAAAACCTAAGTCTAAAGCAACTCTTTAATTAGTCAGATAAAACATGTCAGATTGTTTAAAATGAGTTTTTCTTTATTTATTTTTTACTAATTATTCATTTCTTAAATGCATTTGAAGTGGCACCAGGCTGCAGTTAACCAAAACTACACAGAAAAACACACACCAGATGATGATGATGATGATGATGATGATGATGATGATTTCTCTGACAGAACCAGTGCAGGTTAACAGAAGTCATATGACGTCTCATCATTCAGCAGGACAATGATCCTATAACATGCAGCCACAGCCACTTTTCAGTTCTTTCGGGGTTGAGAGGTGCAGCATCTCGGTGTGGTTGGGTCGGTCATCTGATCTGAGTCCACCCGTCCACCTCAGTCCACCTGCTGAGGACCAGGCTGAAGACACTGAGCAGCAGTGAAGGAGAGAGAAAAGATACAGAGCATCTAGACTTCAGACAGCGACTGTGAAGAGTTTTCCATTAAATATTAAATATGTTTTGTTGGATTTCATGTGTCTGTTCAGTTACTTCAGTGTCAGTGTTAATATGGTTGGATCTCAGACACAGTTCCTTCAGTACTGATGGAAACCTCACTGAGAGATTTGACAGTAGTCTCCATTATTTCACTACAAACTGAACGTTACTGGAGCTCAGAGCCACTGAGCATGAAAACACTGCACCCTTCAAAAAGGTTCAGACTGAACCACTGACATTTCCACATGGCAACAAAATGCACTGTTTTCATTAATGTGATGCTGGGTGAGCTGCACACTCTTCTTTCTTAGCTGGAGCATCTTTCTGCTCAGCGTCTGGAGCTGTAGCCGACTCCAGCTCAGAGCCAGCTGTCAGTGCTGACACCCTCCGGGCGAGCCTCTCCAGGACCAGATCAGCAGTGCTGGTGAGACTGTGCTGAAAGGACAGAGAGAAACAAAAGGACACAACATCAAACAAGATGTACAGAAACAGTTGAGGGGGGGTGTTGAAAAAGAACAAACAAGAAATCTCAGCTCTGTGTTGCTTCAGAGATGGTACAGGAGCCGCCTTCTGTTGTTCTATGTCCAGAAGGCACATGAAGAGAGACCTTAAAGGTAGAGTCTGTAGGATTTCCCTAAAACACAAAATACACACTCATGTATGGCCTGCTACCTGCCTGTATTTTGATGTTTTGGTGTAGTCGGGACGTTTGTGGGAGGGGAGTCAGTGTGTTTTCTCCAGCCAATGACAGAGCCCAGGTGGAATTGGGTGTGCGGCACTGTGGGCTTGTATAAAAACTATCACCAAGATAGTGAATGGACACCGTCAAGCCAAATTCGACTCCCCCCTGTAACTCTGACTAGGGGAGTTAGAAAATTCTACAACAGTGGCCACAGATGGGCCTCCAACGCCTCACACGGACTGCATTTCCTTTTCTTCACCACTAAGTGTGTGTCCACCATTTCTCCCAGCTTGAAGGCGTCCACTCTGTGTTCAGTCTCCGTCTTGGTGGTAGCAGCAAATATTCTGCTACCACCAAGTAGAACCTTATTGTTTTTGTCAATGAGACCACCACAGAGGGAGGACAGAGACCACACAGCCTGCAGGCTCACACCTGGGAAATCAGTTCAATCAGTTCTGCTGCAGTTTCTTCTTGTGGCCAGTAGAGGTCAGCAATGACTTCATGCCTGTTTTAATTCACCTCTCCACCATAAATAAAAACATTTCTCAGTTCATTACAAAGCCTTCATGTTCACCTCAGAGGCAGATGAGCAGAGCAACAGTAGACACAGAGGGGGCTCAACTGTGGTGCTGGTTAGAATCATGTGTCTACTCACCTGTAAGATGTGCAGTCCCTTCAGTGTGAGGACAGCCATCTCCTTCAGACCGTCCCCGGTCAGGTCTAAGTAGATGATGGAGAGCAAAGGACTCTTGAAGCTCCGCCTCCAGTGTAGCTGGAACTGTCCGCCGCCCGCTGAGTGAAACTTGTAACACAGAAGTTCCTGCATCATGGCAGAAAAGATAAGATATAGAAAACACTGTTATCATTTCCACCTCCTGTTCTGTCATGTCCCATCATTTTTAATGGGCCAGAGGCTGAGAGTCAGGAAGTATGAAGAGAGAGAGATGGAGAGAGATGGATCAGCACATTTTGTTTTCTGTCCTTTAATGAGTTTTAACGTTATTGAAAAAACCTGTAGAATATCACCAGTTTCACAGTGTGAAGTACATTTAATAAGCTCCATTACAGTCTGACCTGTCCATATGTTCCCAGCAGCACCTCCATCTGTCCGTCAAAATCCAGGTCGATGACTAGAGCACAGAGCACTGCATCACACTGGTCACTCTCTGAGAGACACACTGAGCGAGACAAACCACAGTCCTGCACATCTCTGATAGCACACACACACACACACACACACACACACACACAGAAATGAAACTCTGCATTGACACAATGAGAAAGTGTGAAGAAACTGAAAGTTGATGTGGTTCAGACCTGTAGACAACGGCCATCTCAATGGTGCTGGTCACCAGGAGGTTGTAGCTTTTCCTTTCCTTGCCTGAGGGGGAGATAAAAGCAGTGGTCTTGAGGAATACTGCAGAGAATGACAGAGAGACAAAGAACAACAGACCACTTACACTGACATACCTGTCTCTCCGCTGGGCTCGGTCTGGAGGCTCAGAGGAAACAGCAACACTGTAGAGATCGGACTGTCAAACTGGACCCGCCAGCTCTGCAGAACCTCTGATAAACACAAAACACACACACAATGCTTGTTGCATCTTGTTTTCATTTACTAAAAGCAAAAAACATAACAGATGATCTTTAAAAACCATGTTGCACCAGTGTTCATAGTCCAACTGAAACAGACTAATCAACATGTGATACTGATGTGATGATTACAGTCCTGTGACACTCAGTAAACACAGACTTAATATTGTACTGTAATTAAGAATGTACATGAACATGGGTGGGGTCTTTAATATGCATGCACTCCACTGTGAGAATATCAAACATGGGGCATGGTACAGTGAAGACAGAGTGGTGTGGACAGAGCTGACTGTCCGTGACATCAGGAGCTGCTCTTTCTCACTGAAGATATTTTGGCAGCAGAAGCAGAAGCACAGATAACAGAGCTGAGTCCTGGTGCTGTTCATGCTGCCTCACTGTCCTCTGAACACAGGTGAAGTGGACCCTCATTAATGTTATCATTAACACCTGAGCTGGTCCAGCTGTGACAGGTGAAAAACCTCCATAGTGACACACACTGCTGTCACAGCAGGATGGGAGGGACAGGAAAACCTCTTGTTATTCTGACTGGTCCCTGCTATTATTCCACATTGGACTGCACCACTCTTCACACTGAGCTAAAAGACAAAAATATTACTGTTGCTGTGTTTGTTGGAGGTTATTTACATATTAAACCAGACTCTGGACCCATATAATAATGTTAATGTTAATGTTGCATGTTGGTAGGTTTGTTGACACCGCTGTAGTCCTTACACATCACATGCAGGATGCTCTAGCTGTCAGAGCTAATGGAGGACTTCTTCTCATTTTCTTTCAGTAATTACTATCAGAGCACCCTGACATGAACACAGGAGGAGATCTGTGTGTTTATACACATGGTTTCAGTGCTGCTGTTCAGTTAGAACACACACACCTGTATCATATTTTCTTAGTCTTGCCACCTAATAATTCCCCAGTCATCTCTGCAACTCTGAGCACAGGTCAAATCAGCCTGAATAAGAACAAGGTGAATGCATACTAGACTTTGAACACTTCATGGACAAAGTAAATAAAAGCCGAAAATGAATCAATACTAAATTAAATGCAAAATAGGAATAAAAGATGCTATTTCAGTTTTGTTTTGTTTTGTTTTTACATTTATTTGTTTATGTATTTCAAGATGTATTTAAGGTTTCATAGGTTTGTTTAATTATACATGCATTCATTCATTTATTCATTCCATCCAATCAATCATGCAGCTATGACTAATCCAGCGTTATACTGAGGACACACAATAAAATACTAATAATACATTAATACATGTAGGTGTAAGTTAATTCATGTAGGAATAATAAATAAAAACAAATGTAAGAATGTGTCAATAAACACATGTGGAAATGTGGAAATTTTTATTTAGCATGTCTTTATTTATATTTAGGTTATGTATTTTCCTTATTAGAAGTCTGGTCTGGTGCACAGATACGTGACAGACTGGAGCATCAGTGGAGACACTGTGTGTTAGCTTCACTCACCTGGTACAGTCTGGTCCACCAGAGCCAGACCAACACAGCCGCTCTGACAGCCAAAAGCTGAGATCCTCCGGCCATCATCTAACGTCATCGTGTCCAACCACAGCACACTGCATGGAGGGAGACACAGACCCATACATACAGTCCATCTGAATACCTATACAGTATACAGGCACATCTGAACAAAGTAGAATATGATGGAGGTCAGCAGTCTCTCCATGATAGTGGAGCTACTGAACCAGACTAAGAGACCATTTAAAGGCTCAGGAAACCTTTGTAGGTGTTTGGAGTTAATCAGCTGATCAGAGTGTGACATCATCAGGTTACAATCGTGAACTTTTTCACTATATTATTTGAGATACTGAATCAGGGGTTTTCATTCACTGTAAGACATACTCATTACAATTAAAAGAGATAAAGACATGAAATATTTCAGTCTGTGTAATGAATATATGAGTTTCACTGTTTGAACTGACTGAAATAAATCAACTTTTCCATGATATTCTCATTTATTGAGATGTGCCTGTACACACTTATCACAATGATAAAGAAATGTTGAGTTGACCTTATAACTAGACTTTTTATTACTAAACTCTACTCTAACTCATTATAGTACTTAGCTACTTGTATTACGATTTCTAACAATAAATGACTAACAGAATATACAATGACACAGATAACTGTGAGTAATGTTATTATTTTCACCTCTCTCTTCCCTCCCCATACACAGCCACTCAGACTGCTGAGTATCTGTCTGTCTCACCTTGTAAAGTGCTTTGAGATCATGTGTAAGATAGCAACTGAAATAAATTGAATTGAACATTTTTTTCTCTCAAAATTTGTGTCATTATTCTAAAATAGGTCGGTGTGGTTTTATAAATAATCACCTGTGTGAACTGATTTATCACATGACTTTAGAAAATCACACAGAGGTAATCAATGACTGTTTGATGATGCTGCGTAGCTCAGCAGAGTTTTGCTGTTTTTAAGGTGAAATGAAAGAAAAATGTCATGAAAGTGACTCACAGGTTTCTGGTGATGTCACTCACCACACACAACCCACCAAACAGTGATATCAAGAGGTGGCAGAGGTGCAGACACACTCACTTGCTGGGCAGCTGCTGGAGCTCAGGGAAGAGTCTCTCCACTGGCTGCTCTTCAAACTGGTGCAGCGAGGCGTTCTGTCAGAAACAAGGGAGTCCGGCTCAGTGATGCTCTGATATGAAGTAGATGACTCATTGCTACTGCTGGCTTAACTGTCTTGTTTTCTGACACTTTCATCCTCTGTGTGACAGAGCCATGTCCCATGTTGTCAGCTGTGGTCAAGGATATACTTTGATGTGATCTTCAGATAAACATCTACATGTTCACCAGGCGCTGAGCAAACTCTGTCTGTGTGACGAGGAACTCATTTTCATTATGTGTACACATTTCATTCCAAAAAAGAGAGTTTAAATATTTTCTTATAAATAAACTTAGCTCAAGGACATAAATAATATATGTTACAATTAAATAAATAAATCTTTTACATGCAATGCATTTACAATACAATGATAAAATAAGTACATTTATTCAAATAGATAAAATGTAAAATAATGAAGAATAATATATTTAAATGAATTAAATAAGTAGAATAATCTAAAAATGTCTTAGAATATTAGCTGTTATAAAACAAAACAGATAACTTTAAAGCTATTGAACCATGCAGCACCACTGTTCAACTCACACTGTCCAGTTAGTTACAGAACATGTGATAACAGTGTGATAAATTACAGTGCTATGACACACATTAAACACACACTTAATATTGTACCGTAATTGAGAATATACTTTTACACCATATATTTTTCAAAGCCCCTTTTCACCCATGACACACACACACACACACACACACACACACACACACACACACACACACACACACACACACACACACACACACACACACGCTAACCTCCTTGAACAGGTGGATCCTCTGGTCATGACCACTGAGCAGGAACACAGTCTCTCTGCCTCCACCATCACACTGAACTCTGTTAGAGACAGAGGAGGTTTCAGATGTTCGTTATACAGACACACTGTCGTGTTTTCTTCACTATTGATGACACTCACACTGAACTCTCTCTGTCTTCTTATGTATCTCTCTCTCACTGTCAAACTGATGAAGATATTCATTTATTTTTCATGAAGTCATCAGTGTGGAACGTCATGCTGTTTATTCAGGTTGCATCATTTTGTCTTGTCACTAACAGAGCACATGTTTTACACACACTGGAAAACTGACATTGCATCTCCAGTTGAACACCTGCTCTTCTCTTGTTTGTTTGTTTTTTTTTACTTTCACTGTGATGTTTGTCCATTTTTTGTCCATTCTGACATCCTCATCGTGATCTGAACAGTGTTAACAACATTACTTATTGGTTCAGTGTGTCTCAAACTCACTCTGTGTGGTAGAGCTGGAAGGGCGTGAACTGCAGCTCCAGATTCAGACAACTCTCTGTTCACAAAAGACACACTGACATCAGAACATCTGTCAAGTCAAGAGGACTGGTTCACATCTGGATTCTGCTTCACTCACGTGCAATAGACTCCAGGTTGAACTCTGAGCCGGGCTCATAGTCACAGTAGATATTCAGGAAGGGAGTGGCTTTGTCCCCAGAGTCCTGCAGGAGAACAATGCAGTGACACTGACTCTAAACCATACACACACCATGACTGATGACTTTTAACACGAGGATACCTTTATGAATGTGATGCCCACCACCAGGCCTCTGTTAGGTGGAGATTTGTTGAAGGCATCAATTGAGACTATTTCAGCATCGACTAGAAAACAAAGACAGGGTCAGATCATTGCATCATCAACCACCAGCCATCATAAACACAGGACAATCATTACCAAAACATTATGCAAAGCATTTTTCATTTGGGTTTCACGGGGTTCAGAACAGGGGCTGCCACTGTTCAGCACGTCTGGAAGAAGACATGTGAGTAGTATCACTCACATGCATCAGACAGGCTTCCTGGGCCTCATGCATGAGGATGTGAGTGAAGGGTTCTGCATACAGCACGTGTGCTCACAATCTATAGCAGCCCGTGGGTGGAATTCTACATAAAACATGATTATACACAGTGTTGCATCAGTCCTCAGTGAGTGTTGTTGTAATGATACGCCCAGTACCTGGTATGTAGGTGAACTGGATCTCCTTGGCCACAGGTCTGATCTTCTGCTGCAGCTCCTGGTATCTGAAACACACCACCTTCCCTTTGAGAGTGGCTGCTAACAGCTCCTGCTCCCCGGCCTGACACAGGCCGTAGATGTTGCTCTGAGACGGGAAGCGGCTGAAACTGTCCTCCACGAAGGGGTACAGCTCCCGGAGCATCCTGACCTGCCGTCCGGAAACTACTCACTCAACAGCTTTATCAGTAAGAACAGGAGCGGTGTGGTGTCCCGCTCCCCCGGCGCACTGACGATCACATGAAGCTAACACAACAACTGTCGGTCCTTCATTCAAAACACACCGCAAACAGCCGCTTCCTGCTTCAGTGGCTGTTGTTTTCTGTTGAGAGGAGCGTTTCCATCCAACCACACCATGAACTCTGCTAATACAGCTGTACGCGCTTGTAAACAAAACTTCGGCGCGTTAGTGTGACGTATCAGAACTGTCGTAACGTCATCATGGATGCGCAGGTGTAGATTTGTGCTGGAGAAAACCATAGACATAATATAACCATAGACATAATATACATATAAATATATGTCTATGGAGCAAACAGTTAATTTTTGAGGATCTTTAGAGTAAGGCGTGTACACTGAGGGGACATGACGCTTTAAATAACGTCTGAATGAGGATTCAAGTTTTTTACATTTCTGAGGCGTATGTCACGGCTACTTCAGGAACGCCGGGAAAGTTGAAACTCTAAGTTTTTTTTCTCACTTTTATTTTTCTTCTAAAGGAGGAGTTGCACATTTGAGTTTTTTTCCTAACGTCTCGTGAATACATATATATCGTATTTCCTCAATTAATAGCCGGTATTCAGTTAATAGCTGGGTCTCATATACTGGCCGGGGGCGTTGTTTACACGAACAAATAAAGGCCTGGTCAAAAAAAAAAAAAAAAAAAACTCAGCCGACTGGAACATACTGACACGGATATCATCAGAAACTCTTTCAACTTTTGTGGACTGTCTGTGACAGTCTCTGCTTTAGAGAGGGACAGCCTTGCACTGGCGGACGGCAGGTCTCTGCTTGTGTCCAGAGCCCAGTCGTAACCGGAGACAGACCGCAGCGCACGCTGTGAAAATGCTGTGATTGACTTTAATGTGAGCACTATGGTGTGTGCAACGGAGACAGGGACCCAGGTCCGACAGCACAGCGAGGAGAACAGCACATGAGGAAGGTGAACATGAGCTAATGAACAATGAGCTTGGTCGCTGATGTGTAAAAATAAACGGGAGGATTTAGAAGTAAAGGCCTCCCTCAAATAGAAGCCTGACTCCAATAAAGGGCGGGTATCATGGCCAGTTGCCCCGGCTACTATCTGAGGAAATACCAAAACTGAAATTTGGAGGATCATAGAAGAAGAGTCAGTCACTTCTGTACAAGTCGCTTTGGTACACTTCAGACAGACATCATAATAACCATCACCATTCATATAGTTACAATCATGACCCCATAGTCAATCATCATACAGCAGACTGTAGATGATCACATTTTATATTGATATATACATATATTTTTTCCTTTCTTTGTTTTCAAAATAAAGAAAATTAACAAGACCCTGGAAACTGACTTTATTAATTAGAGCTCCATATTCTCCATAGCCTACTCCTCTGACACACTGTGTCACATGAAGACCTTTGTCCACCAGATGTCAGTGGAAACTCACTTGGTGGAAAGCTCCACATCGACCTTCTGCTATGAGACACAGGTTGGCCCGAGGCTGCTGGACTCACACTGATGAAACTCAAACATACACGTCCAGTCCAGCAAGATGATCTCTTTTATTTTTCCTGTGGACCTGATAATTGCTGTGTTGTCCTGGAGCAAACACACACCCCTGTGTGGAGTTCATATCTCTGCAATACTGAATATCAACTTGCATATCTACCACTATTATGTTTTTGACAGTAAACAAACTGGTATTATTTTGTACACTGTTACAATAGGCAATCATCTGAATCTATCAACAGCTATTCATGGTCTCTCTCTGTCTCCCCTCTCTCTCCTCCTCATTGTCCTCTTTATCCTCTCAAACCCAGCCGGTCAAGGCAGGTGTCCACCCAACCTGGGCCTGGTTCTGTTGGAGGCCCCCCCCCCCTTTAAGATAATGTTAGCTGTTTTGGTACTATACAAATGAAATTGAAGTGAATTGAATTCAGTGACACAGCTCACACTTCACGAGGAGCACCGCAGAACAGGCAGCTTTGTAAACAAGTGTGAGTGACACAAACTAACTCTAGGTCAGTTCATTGTCAGGCCTGGGTGAGCTCTATCTTCAGCTCAGTTTAAACCCAGTGTACATCTTACCATGCTCATTTCTTCCTCTGCTAGAGTGAGTCTAAAAAAATCCAAATCCCCATCCTCTCTAAAGTCATAACAGTGTTTAAATACAACTGAATCACACCTACGACCAACAGAAACTTTATTCCACAGGATCTGACATCTGACCGTTGTCTGTCTTTAAACATTACCAATACAGAGAAAACCTAAACACACAGGGGCGTAAACTTGATTGTAGTATGCTTGATCCATCTCACCTCAGTATCAGTAATCAGCAGTGACATATGACCGATCGATCACATACTGTGACCAGTGAGGTGATTACGGCACATAAACCAGGAATATCCAGACAACAGCCACCACATGTCTTCATGTAGTAAAGAAGGTCTGCAGCACAACATGAGCTGTTTTACACACTCACTTTTGAAGGGAAGTTGTTGATCATTTGTTCTCTGAAGCCTTTCCAGACTTCTGAGATTTGTAACTTCTAACTAAATCCTTCAATTACTATCAAAGCAGATCTTTTCATATTCAGTTCTGCTGAAGCAGAGGATGGTCATTGTAATGTCAGCCAGCAAGGGATGGGCAACTTTGATGATGGACAGGTTGTAATTTAGAGAAAAGATCTTAACACATACTGATGAAGAAAGTTTATGAAACCAACATTTATATGTTCACATGCAGACGCATGAAGCAAAGCAATGCTAAATTAATTATATTTACTTGATGAACTTCACACAAAATCGTCCATGTATAGAGTGCAATGGATTTTCAAAAATCATCATTCTATAATGATACCTTAGTTACCGCAGACAGTAAACACAACAACTATCATCATGTTTGTGGGACATTTGTCAAGCCTCGACCACAAGTGGGTTAATATTACTTTCTGTACTTGTGCCGTCTCTACTGCCCATTGCTTCAACTTCACCTCAGCACAAGGGCTTCTTTGGTTTAACATGGAACAGTAACTTTGAGTGTGCCCTGTGTAGGACCCATGTGCAGTGTGTTTTTCCTTTAGTTCAGCGATGATAGCTGCTCATGCAGTTCCAGGTTCCTGTCATATTTGATCCTTTGTGTGTGTCATGTTATAGTTCATTGAAATCCTTCATGATTAATTTTGTTCCCTATAACACACAGAACATAAAGGTTTGCATTGGAACTGTGTGACAAAAGTTGTCCATCTTTCCAAGGAGACATGGTTCTCTGGGTCTATTTTTTCTTGCATGTTCATTTTTGCTGCTCTTCATTGTGTACAGCCTCCAACCTTCATTGATGTCACCCATTGGTTTGTGAACCATAGACCTACATATATGGACAACATGTTGGTTGCTTCAGCCCAGTGATACATCAATATATCACAGGGTCCGTGTCAGGTGGTCCAGTTACAGGACAATGGTCTTGACTCAAACTGTTACCGCACACTCTGATATAGGGGAGACCAGGGATGATTGTAACACTTTTTGTCTCGGCTCCTATGGCTTGCAGCATGTTCGTGGTTGGTGGGAGGGAGTGGGTACACACGATTGTTATCCCTTATTGGTGAAAGTCATGCTGCTACAACCATCCCAGGTCTCCCATACATGCAAGGCATTAATGCATAATAATAATAATAACACAACGTTCCAGTCCTTTAAACTGTAAGACAATAAAGGAACAGTCCTTTAACATGAAAAATGCAGTGCACACAAGGAACATCTCAATTGCCCTTCATTGTAGACATCAGCGTACATACTCTACTGCACTTACATAAACAAGGACCACAGCAGCACCACAGTGAAATATAATAGACAGCATACAACAGGCTCAGAGAGGTCTAAGATACTGCAGCTAAATGTCCTGAAACTGCAGCAGTAAAAACAAAAAGAGAGAGAGGTTCCTTTCCATTAAGCTTAAGCTCTTCTTTTCCAATGGTGTTGGATCCTGGAAGCTAATGATGATAGTAGTGCAGAGCTGAAGCAGCTGAAGTTCAGACAGGAGTGCTGAGAGTCCAGTGAGCCCAGCTACTGACCAGGTATACTGTACATCTTGTCTTTGACCCAGAACTTGACAGTCTTTGCACCAGGAATGAATGACTGCTGTATCTCTCCAATCTGATCTAAGTATATCCATTTATATCCTCCCTCTCCAGTTGCCATATGGGATGTAAATGAAGAGAACGCATACAGTTCCTGACTCTATCTGCAACATCTGAGCCAGATGAGCTGTAGTGCTGGTGGGTCAGGACACATCTCTGCAGCATTCTGGGAGTGACTGGGTCTGCAATATCTGATGAGGTGTGACCTAGAGGCTTGGAGTTGGCTTCTCACCGTTAAAGGATATGGGTTCCTCTTTCCTTTGTTGGAGAAAGAGAAGTTTGTGATAACCAAACTTTCTCCCACTGCAGTGGTTATTGAGATTTGAATGATATTGTGTTTAAAAACAAATACCCTCCCCCTCTGATTAACTCTGCCACCGTTTTCTCCCCAACTGAACCTGCAAAATGCATACCACCTCTGTATTTGAGAAAGTGATGAATGGAGAAATGCAATGGACCCCTTCACCATTTCCAACATCTAGTCATGCCAACGGCCCTGCTGTTTACCACACTATAGTTAATGTTGTGCTGAAACATGCTTACCTGGTCTGATGAAGTCTGACTTTTTGTTACAGCTGGGAGATGCTGAGTTCACATGCCCTCTGAGCTGTCATGACTTCACTGTTGACCAACAGAGAAGGAGAGAAGAAGGCTGACCTGGCTAAGGCAGGAGGAGACAGACAGAAACTCTGAGAGGAGCAGCACTGAGCCAGAGACAGGGGCCCACTGTGATGGGGGCCCTGAGTTAAGTAACTTCCACCCTTCTTCATGGAGTTCACATTGGAGTGTGCTCACCACTCCCCCACCAGTACAGCCAAAGGTATGTCTCCATTCATGCCCTCCTGAGCCAAAAGGAGTCTTCATCACACTCTATGGGAGCTTTTCGATTTCTGTGTGTTCTCTCATGCACTACAGGACCAGTTACAGCTTTCCACACCACCTCAACAGAAGACCCCGCAGCTGCCATTTAGACCACAACACTTGCCTTCACCCGCTCTTTCTGCCAGTCTCCAGCCCACTCTGTAACCAGACATCTTTTCTTCCTCCTTTTCACTCTTTATCTATAAATTATCCAAACGTGTGTTATCTAAGTGATCAAGCTCTGAAGGTCAAAGTTTAATGTCAAAGTGACTGACTGGCTTTATATGTTTCAACACATGAACTGCATTAGAGTTGTTACTAAGACGTTTCTGATGTATGAACTGATTGCAGAGCTGTAATATCAGTTGTTGTCTGACCATGTTGTAGTGTGTGACCACATCCAGGGTGAGTTTGGTGGGGTGAAGCAGAAGGAGGTGAGGCCATAAGAGCTGCTGCATATTGTAACAGTTCAGAGGTGGCAGTGTGCTACACCCCCACTTCTCCTAATACCATCTGCTAATCCATCTGCAGGATTACTGTCCACAGTAATCACTCATCCTCTGCACTGACACACCTCACACACACACACACACACACACACACACACACACACACACACACACATACACACACATACATGCACACAGTGCCTAAGTTTTACATGGCTGTGGTTTTCTTCAAACTGGAAAGAGGTTTTCATTTAACACCTAACTGACTGATGTTAACAACCACAACAATAATTTGTAAGAGAAAATCAAAAGTGATGGTAAACTCTAGCAGTAGGTAGAGTGCTTGATAACAATGATGACAATAAATCAACAGAAAAAAAAAAACATTACAAAAGCACCAGCAGCAAATAAGACAGTTCTTCCCCAAATCACAGGAACGCCTAATACTAACACCACAGTAGCTATCTGTAGTTTCACTTATGTAGGATTACTTATTTATGAATTATACATTTAGGGAGTATTGCCTAGTTTCATACTCCAACTTATGCTACTGCAAATGTACAGGTACTGATACTGTATATCAGGCCTAACATCATGAGCACTGACAGGTGAAGTGAATAACACTTCATCGTGGCACCTGTTAGTGGGGGGGATATATTAGGCAGCAAGTGTGCATGTTGTCCTCAGAGTTGATGTGTTAGAAGCAGGAAAAATGGGCAGTGTAAGGATTTGATCCAGTTTGACAAGGACCACTGGGTCAGAGCTCTTGTGGGCTGTTCCTGGTCTGCAGTGGTCAGGATCTATCAAAAGTGGTCCAAGGAAGGAACAGTGGTGAACCAGGTGAACAGGCTCATTAATACATGTGAGGAGAGAAGGCTGGCCCGTGTGGTCCCATCCAACAGACCAGCTACTGCTGCTCAAACTGCTGGAGAAGTTCATGCTGCTTCTGATAGAAAGCTGTCAGAAGACACAGTGCAGCACAAAAGGGACCAACACAGTATTAGACAGGTGGTCAGGATGTTAGGTCTGATCAGTGTATGTTTATCATGTGTGTTTTTTCATTCGTGTTATTTTCAATCATTTCTTCTCTAACATATATACACATGAGTCTCACTTTTGTTTCAGCATTTTACATTTAAGTACCAGGAGACCAGTACAGTAGTGTTGTCCAACACAATATTAGACAGGTGGTCATGATGTTAGACCTGATTGGTCTGTTGACAACTCTCAACTTTCACCTGCATGTTTAAAATGTAAAATCTCGGTGGGTGCATATACTCATTGTATCTGGTCTTGTCCAAAGATTCAAGCATACTGGAACTGGATGGACGTTTTGCAAGATCTGGAAAATATATCTGGTGGTATGTTGCATGTGGACTCTCTCTCTTTGACGCTTGAAGATGCCATTGTGGATGTTAATTCTGCCAGACTGTATATGATTCTCACATATGCAGCAAGAAAGAATGTCTTGTTTTGTCCTGGGTAGGTGACAAACCCCTACTAAAACGAACTGGCATAAGATAATTATGGAATATTTTCCCCTTTAGTACCTGATGTGTCTGCTTCACTCTTCAGAGGGACAGTTTACAGACATATTACACTTTTGCGATCCTACAGTGGCTTCAGTGCTGTTGAGTGTTGTCCTTGGCTAGCCTTCGGCACTTTCCCTGTATCTTGCTCATAACATTGTAATTGCAACATTGTGATTTGAGAAGGGTGGTGATATGAGCTGTTTCCTATGGTATATCCTAAATGTATGTCACATACACATGGACTGTCCAGACCAGGGTTGTACTGAGTGTTTTGTTTTGTTTTCTGTGTCTAAAACTCAATAAATATACTAAACAAAAAAGTATGTTGACGTCTATGACCTGGTTCTTCATTAGCAAGTGCTGCTTAACAGGGCCGAGCGTGTGTTGTTGCATCATGCTGAACCTGCAGTTCTACCTTGTACAATGAAATCTGGACAAGAAGTCAAGTCAGAAACAGAAACAGGGACCACTCACCTTCAAAGTAAAAGTTGTGCAGTTGTGCAATTGCAGAAGAATCATCCTACATGCACAGATCCTCCAGCACTGAAGTCTGCTGCTCTGAGACCAGGGGGACATGAAACATATGTAGTGCTCAGTGCTTTAACAAGAGCACTACGCTGACTCTTCTTTTAGACTTCAGTTTGTAGAGACATACAGATACATAATAAATGATGTTTTCATGATGAATAAAATGTAGGTCTGTAACTCATGTCCTGAAAGGTAGAGACACACACAAATGCTGGAGGTGGTCATCTGTTATTGAGCCATTTTGGTGAATAAATTAAATGCTCGTCAGCCTTGTGAAAGTGGCAGGGCAGTGAATAAACCTTTCCAATTGTACATTCAGCCCTGATGCAGTGGTAGACTGGTCTACCTTCACACTGGGAGCACTGGGACATGTCCTGGTTGTCTGGTAGTTCTTTTGAACAGTCAACTTCAACAGCAAAAATATATCAAGAAAGAATAAGCTGATGGACCAATCAAATCCATTAATCACACAACCAATACCTAATCATGTATCACGTAAGTTGATACAGCTCCACTGTCTGAAATTGGTTTAAATGCAAGTCACAGGAAACTGACAGTCAGGAAAAGAATGAAGATGGAGCAGAGAGGGAGGAAAGAAAAAGCCTGCGCCATGGATGCAAAACTATCACAGTCTGTGTAACATGATAATGAAGACCAGCTCAGTGATGTCAATTTTATTTTCATTTTACCATTAACAACCAATATCAAAGAGACCAGACATAGTTATATGTTATAAATACATTCTGATTCATGTTTGTTGTCATGTACACATCTTTCTTCTTCAATCAACAGACAGGGTTAAGCCACACAATCAGAGGTCAGGTAGTCTGTGTGAAAAGAGTGACCTGTGTGAAAACAGTTGTATGTTGCACTTGAGGAGGCGCAGCGAGAAAAGTTGAGACATGCAAGCAGCACAGGTTTGGGGAAGGAAGGAAGATACATTCCCCTATAGGAGCAGGCCACAGAGGTCTCCAGACGTCAGCCAAGTTGGGACTTCATTTCCCACACTGCCAAGGGAAGCAGATAGGTGTTTGGAATTGGCAATCAAGGCAGAAAGGAGACAGACAAACAGAGGCTGGAGAACAAACATGGAGAGATCAAGAAGAGACCAGTAAAAGCTTGGAGGCTGGCACCTTGTGACTAGAGAAGTTTTTGAGTATCCTGAGTGATCTGAATTCTTGAAACAGCTGGGACAGGACTGTGACTGTGGCGTCTGAAAAAGAGACTTTAAAGAGAAACCTCAGAATCTGAAACAGAGCTACAAATGTTTGGTTTAAATGAAGACTGATCATTTTGAGTCACTAAAGAAGCAGAATTGAAGCTGTGCTTTCTGTTGAACCATACTTTAGTCAGACAACTCACGATTAAAATGTTTATTGCAGCTTCATCATGCATTTGAGTTTGGTGTCAAGGCTCTGACCTCATCACTCCCCGAGAATAGGATTTCATTAGGGTATATGAGAGTGATGAGGGGATATCCTAACCCGGAGCCTACAGGTGGATGCTGGGGTGGAGGTGGGGCAGAAATGGGGTAAGCTGTGCAATGCTGCTGTGTCATAGAGGCAAAGAGGACGATGGGTAAGTCATCCATCTCAAACAGACCGCCAATTTGGGAGGGTGTATATGATTGCGTGAGATATGCCATGTGAGTGACGCAGCGCACCTCGAGTTGGCTGCCTTAACTAGCTCGCAGGCTTCGCTTTATTTTTTGTCTGCTTCCTTCACACTCCCCACACGGCCTCAGATAGATACTAGTAAGGAAAACCCCCACAGATGTTACACACTGGACAGGATAACTACAACTTCCTCCTACGTTAATGATGCTTTAGTTGAAATGACATATTCATGGTTAAAAAATGTAGCAATGTCTATAACTATCTTAAGGTATATTATATGAGGTATATTCTTTTGAAGTTGCTGACCTGTATGTCTGTGTGTCCATCCTGTTCTTGTGCACCTGTTACCTCAGCATCATCATTTCAAACTGGGCACAAATATTCACTCTAATGTGAAAATCTAATGATTCAACCAAATGGAGTTTGGTGGTAAAAGGCCAAGAAGAAGTGACCTCACAAAACACTCATTACTCAAGACTTTACACTCCAATTATGACCATATTTCACACAGTCACTCATATTTTCTGTGAATCTGGATAAACAGAGATGTAACCTGAGAGCAAACAGAGAGGAGGAGGCGGACGACCTGCTCCTCCATAGTTTCCACTAGTTTTCTTTCCAGCACATGTTGTTCTCGGTTGTGTTGTTTGTGCAGCACATGTGTTGTCAAATTGCTGAAGCTGTTTTCTAAAGTTGTTTGTGTTTTGTGTGTTTGCACTGGTTTTCTTAGGGCCACTGTTGGTGGGGTGGTTAGTGCCAGTCGATGCTGAGCCGAGCTGCTGGTGGCACCTGGTTTGCTCCGAGGAGATTATTACTGTGTGTGTGTGTGTGTGTGTGTGTGTGTTTGTGTGTGTGTGTGTGTGCGTGCGGGTGCATGCTGAGTGATTGGGGCTGACAGCAGCCTCTGTACTGCTGGCTGGCCTGCAGATTTAGCCGACCTGTTTTAGACACTGTAATCTGGATTAACTGCAGCAGTGTGTCAGTGGGGACGAGGAGCGGAGCCTCCCCCCACCCTCCCCTGCCCTGCCCCGTCCCTCTCACGTCTCCTGTTTCTCCCTCTGTATACCTGCTCCCCCCTTCTGTCTTCCTCCCCCCTCTGTCCACCTGATGTACATCCACTTGTTGTCTTTCATTTCCTCAGTTTCTTCCTGAGTTTTCAGGCTTTAAGTGCATTGAGCGCTGACTCTGTTCAGAAACAAAAGTCCTGCTTGCATCATTCTGGATGTGTTTCTGTGAGTCCAGCTTTAGGGGGAAGGGCAGTCGGGCAGGGATTATATCAGATCAGTCCTCTTCCCTACTTCCCTATTTACTGTTGCAGCTGTAGGACGCACTCTTCCACTGGTAGATGAAGACTGAATCATCAGTATCAAAGACAAGTGCACAGAATAACATAGAGATTTGTTTAATGTCTAAAAAGTAAACTAAAAAAAAGTTAGTATTATAGATCCATCTCCTAATCTGTACTTTGGCTAATAATCATCTGAATATTGCAGGAATCAAAAATCCATTTGTAAATGAAAGCAAAAGCCAGAAAGTGAAGAAAACACACACTGGATCAATTCGATAATTTCAGCTGTGTCAGATCAGATCAGTTACTAAATGTTTGTCAGAGCATGAAATCAGCCCAGACTGTGCACGGCAGAGCTCCGTCTTTGTCACATGCACACGTGGACGTATCTCAGTCTGTCCTCAGCACTGACAACACAACACTGCAGTCCAGTAAATATTACATATGTCCAGAGGTAAAACTGACTCCTGTGTCCGGTCTCCATCAGCTGACTCCTCGCTCTGAGTCCTCTGTCCAGGTCACTCTCTCCTTTCTCCTCAGACCTCTGCTTCATCCTCTCATCACAGTCTCTATCTTCTGATATCTTTCTTGTATTTCCTTTTCCCCCCCATCTACACACAGCCTCATCCATGGCCATCTCCTGTGGCTGGTTCTCTGCAGCCTCCTTTCCTGCTCCACCACTGAACGGATTGCTCTGTCTTTCCTCCCTTTATCTGGAGATAAGATACTTACTTTTCAGATAAAGCATAT
Source organism: Caranx ignobilis (assembly GCA_021432705.1). Lineage (NCBI taxonomy): Eukaryota > Metazoa > Chordata > Actinopteri > Carangiformes > Carangidae > Caranx > Caranx ignobilis. The sequence continues at coordinate 3,184,694 of MU269980.1, forward strand.
TATGATAAATCAAATGAGCTTTGTCGGTTTTGTGCATCTGGGTGTTTGTGTGCATGTGTGTGTGCGTGTGTGTGTGTGTGTGTGATTGCAGCGTGCAGCTGTTTTGCAGATAAATGTAATCTGTCAATTATGTGTGAATGTATGAAGAGCAGCAGATGTACCTACAGTAGGTGAGTTGATCAGTGGAGGGAAAAGGGAGGGAAAGTCTCTCCTCACCCAGAGCTCAGCTTCACACCACAATCACATCAAAATGATATTTTGTGAATATAACACTAACAGAATCTATGGCAACACTCAAGGCAAAGCATTTTTAATATGATAGGCTATAGATTATATGTTTAAACATTTGCATCATTTTCAACTTTCATTATAAGTTGTACCTCAGTAGCTTCATGAATAAGCTTCATTCATATAATACCACATCATAACTTTGTGTAAATACGCCTTGCTTTAATATGTAGCCAGGATATTTTACCTTGTGTGTGGGCGCGCGCTTGTGTGTGTGTGTGTGTGTGTGTGTGTGAGTGTGAGTGTGAGTGTGTGTGCGTGTGTGTGTGTCTGTGGGAGGGGCTTCGCCGGAGCCACTTGCTCCCTCTAATTAGCAGCGTGTGCCGGTAAAGAAACTCAGTGGAGCGACTTCACCAAGGCGCGCAGGCATCCGGGGGCCACTTCACTTCACTTCACTTGTGGGATGACTTAACTGTGTGAAATCCGACTTGGAGAAGCAGTTCGGATGCTCAGTGCGCTACAGTGGGCTGTGCTGCTCAGCTGACACACACAACACACACACACACAGTGTGAAAGCTGAAGCTACAACTGAAACCAAGAGAAAGAAAAGAGAGTTTCTGTGGTGGTGGACTCCGGTGCGCTCCGCTTCGATCTGCTGCTGCGGGGTGGTGGTGGTGGAGGAGCTGGAGGTGGTTCCGACGCACCGACTGGTTGTCCCAGCTGAGCTGTGAGGGGCCCCAGGCTGCTGCGTTGCGTGTCCGACCAACAAGTCAGCGACAGGACTTAAAAGCCTGCTGTAAGGATGATGTCCTACATAAAGCAGCCTCATTACACCATGAACGGGTTAAATTTGCCTGGCCCAGGGATGGATGTGCTCCACACAACCGTCGCTTATCCATGTAAGTACAAACTGCTACATACATATTTAAAACATACTAATGTATTTGTTCAGTTGTTTCCAGTTTTAGTTTTTACGCATTACGCAGTTTACATTTGATCCACAGTGCGTTACCACGCGCAGACCGGTGCGTAACGCTGTGGAGTGGAACACTTTGTTTCGTAAGAGACAGCGGACTGGTTTAGAAAAAGATCATTAGAATAATAATGATGGCGAGGTGGTAAAAAGCAGCTTAGTGTTCTATATTTATGACTTTCACATCCATTTGGAAATCTGCGCTGTTTCAGGATCAGTTTGGATACATCGATTTTCTGGCAGTCTGCTGTCCCAGATGAGGATGCGCTTGTTAAAAAGCAAATGCACTCATGTTTTTTTCCGCTGAAGCGCTGATGCTGTGAACTCACTCCTCACCTCTGTGTCAGGAGCCAGTTCTGTTTGATAGTTTTCACCTTTTCCCTCGAGGCGTCTGAGACAAATACACACTGACTGTACATGGACTCACTTACTGCCGAATTCTCACAAGTCAAATGATTACATATGGGACTTGATGTGAGACAAGTACACAAAGGCGTTTGGCTGTGCGTCATGGAGGCGTATGACCTCACAGAAACCACCTATAGTTTATAATTATCCAGTGAATTAAATGATTATTCAGTTCACTTTATGAGTCTGAGGTTTGTGTCCATGTTGGTGACACAGCTTCATACAGTAATGTGAGGTCTCATCAGTGTGAAAAGCTGCGAAGCAACAAATCACTTCCTTTTAAGATGTTTACTGATTTGATTTATTAAGCCTTTCTTTAACCAGGTGAGTCACTTGAGAGCCAGTTCTCATTTACAGTTATGACCTGGGCAGAAGATGAGATGCCCTTCGGTCAGCTGTGCTCATAATTCACCTCCCTGCTCCTATCTGTGGAATAATCCTCTCTCTGTATGCCTCTGGTTCACAGCCACACCACGGAAGCAGCGTCGGGAGCGCACCACCTTCACCCGGACACAGCTGGACATCCTGGAGGCGCTGTTCTCTAAGACCCGTTACCCAGACATCTTCATGAGGGAGGAGGTGGCCCTCAAGATCAACCTGCCTGAGTCACGTGTGCAGGTACAGGAGAAGCAGCCATGATGGAGGCCATTTTGTTCAGTGTTTGGCCACACATACAGAGACCAGACAGCAAACTGAAGGAGTACAGCAGTATATATTCATCACATCACTACGCCTCACTTGTTCTGATTTATCATCTATATTTTTCTTTGTCTCTCCAGGTTTGGTTTAAAAACCGCCGCGCCAAGTGCCGTCAGCAGCAGCAGCAGAGCAGTGGTCAGTCCAAGCCCCGCCCTCCTAAGAAGAAGGCCTCTCCAGTGCAGGAGCCCAGTGCTCCTGACCCTGTCCCTAACCCGTCCAGCTCTTACAGCCCCTCCTCTGCCCAGTCAGGCCCCAGCCTGGCCCCGAGCTCCAGCACCGGGAACACCGCCGTGTCCATTTGGAGCCCAGCTATCTCGCCCCTGCCCGACCCCCTGGCCTCCTCCTCGGCCCCTTGCATGCAGCGGCCCTCACCTTACCCCATGAGCTATGGCCAACCGTCGGCCTACACCCAGGGCTATGCCAGCACCACCTCCTACTTCACTGGCTTGGACTGCAGTGCCTACCTGTCCCCCATGCACTCGCAGCTCTCGGGCACTGGGGGCGCTCTCAGCCCCATCACCGTGCCCTCTATGGGGGGCTCCTTAAGTCAGTCCCCAGCCTCACTGTCCTCACAGGGCTACAGCACGGCCTCCTCCCTGGGCTTCACCTCTGTTGACTGCCTGGACTACAAGGACCAGCAGGCCTGGAAACTGGGCTTCACCACAATGGACTGCCTGGACCACAAAGACCAAAACTCCTGGAAGTTCCAGGTGCTCTAGAGAGAGAGAAACGGTGGCGTCAGCTGAGGTAGTGTGAGGCAGGTCTGTCGGAGGACTCGTCCTCTGTGATTCTCAGTTTCTTCTTTGTAAGATTTTCTTTTCTTTTCTAAAGGTGACCTCTGTAGCTGTGTGTTTTCTCTGAGAGACTTTGGGGCTGAGAGGACTGTGAGTGACAGTGACTGTCTTTACTGCTGCCTGACTGCACATCATGTCTGCTGTCCTCTTCCTGCTGCATTCAAAGACAGAACAAAAGCCTTTAAAGAGTTTGTAGGAGAAGACAGGAGTCCTCCGTCTGGAGACACGCTGAGCCGTCTGTCCTTCTGACATCAGCCACACAAACACCACACTTGTTCATTTTGTTTTAAATCTGCATTACCATGTAGTGAAAGGAGGACTGCTTTATTCTGAAGGGGCTCTCGAGTCCTGTAGGTCACTTCCTCTTTCAGGGTTGATTATTTGAAGCTATTTATTATCATTATTATTATTAATATTATTATTATTATGTTATTCTTCACTTATATGTACTTTAGTTGCATTTAGATGTTGTGAAGCCTTTGTGTTGCTATCAGTGTTAGCCCATAGTGTTATCATTCTGAGCTGTTCATGGAAAAATAAGTTCTTCTGTTTTAGCTGTGTGACACATTAAAGTGATTTATTCTTTACATGGCTGTGTAGTGAAATGAATTGGACGTTGTGGGAGGTCAGTGTGAAGACTGTGGGTGTAAAGTGGCCATGTTGTGCTGGGGTCTGGACCCGAGCCGTCATGTTTGTCATATGGCCTCGTGGCTCTCACTCACACCCATCTTGGTTATTTTAGCTTATCTGATTCTGGGAGTGTCCCAATCCTCTTAGCCTCCCTTCAGCAATGCCCTAAGTGAATTAGTTAGGATTATTGCCCTCTCCCCCTCTGTCTCTCCCTGTCTCTCACCCACCTCGGCCTGTTCCTCCCTTACCTTTCCTGGCTCCTCTCCCCCATCTTTTCTATCTTTGTCCATCTTTCCTCACTCTGTCTCTCTCTCTCACAGCTCCGCGGCGCCTCTTCTCTCTACCTCCTCAGGTCCGACTCCTCTGACAACCTGCTGATCCTCACATGACCCACTTACTGCCATGTAAACCTAACCATGGTGGAATGTGGAAATAGTTTGTATGTATATTTGTGTGTTGTGGGAGTTTGTGTTGAAGAGACTTGGTTTTCAGTTACATAACAAATGCTTCCAAAACACCAAAGCTGTTTCACCACACTTTCATGACTCTGATCAGATATTTTGTTTTGAAAGATAAACTGAAGTGTAAATGCTTCATTTGAGCTCAATTATCACAGGATCATCAATAAATCTTAAGTCTTTATTATTGATCAGGATGGTATAAAAACATTTTAGCATTTTAAATTAGCATGAACGACTGAATGAAGAAGCAACACAAGGACTAACTAGTTTCATTTTGCTGCTATGTAAATCATATGAATGCGTCAAAGTGTTTTTATGATAACTTAAGGCCTGCTGCACTGAGACGAGTAAACAGGAAGCCATAGACATTTCAAAGCATTTTCCTGCACTCAACATTGACCTAATCCCACTCTGTTCCCAGTTTAATCCCTCTGCCCTCCCCCTCCGTGGTGTGATTGGTTAATCCCTGTGTCCGTGTGCCCTGGTTGGTTAACCTCTCTTGGAGGGTGCAGTGCGTTTGTAATCTTCCCCCTCAGCACTGAGAGTTTCAGACAGACATTTGTACTGTAATCCCAGGGAGGAGCAGATGTGATGGGGGATGGACAGTGCTGAGCAGACCTTGAGGAAGGTGAACGCAGAAAAACAGAAACACAGTCTGAGAAGGAGAAAGATTCAGGCCCTGGTGTCCTCCAACTAACAACCGCTGTTAAACATTGAAAAAGACATATATACACAAAACAAGACAAAACACTTAAAAGTAATAATAAAAGCAGCTCAGGAGCTGGACAGACAAGAGCAACAGATGTTTCAAATGGGCTTTATGTAGCCCCCCCCCAAAAGGTCCAGTCACCCCTCCACCTGTGCAGGTGGATAAGCTGAGTGAGTCTTTGACATTTTAAAAACACGATGGAAAGTCCACCCTAACGTACTGGGCAGTCAGTAGTAGTAACAACTAAATGCAAAAATCACAACAGTGTTAGACATAATATAACAGTTGTCCTGATGTCTCTCAGCATCTGATTTCATTCCACTCAGTTGTGGAAGAAATATTTTGATCCACTGTTGAAAGTCAAGGACAGACACCAGAACAATCTAAACAGAGAAATACAGACATGTTGACTGCAATAATAGTTCAGAGATACAATCATCCAGAGTACAGAACAAACCTGCCTGTCTATATGTTATAATGCATATTTAATGTCACTGATACATTAAGACTGGAGCCAATTTTACACACTTTTCACTATTGAGTGTTTGAATTTACTACATTAATAGATTGAACAGTGCAGTGGAAAAAAAAACTTCATTATGTATTTATGTTATTTAACTGAAGCTGATAAACACAGAAATGAAAAGTTCAATCATTCCACTGAGATGTGATGGAGCAGAAGTATACAGTGGTATATGGTTGAACTCTCAAGTTCTCAAGTGCAGTTATTAATGTGAGGGAACTGTTTTCATATTCAGAAAAAAAAGAAAGTGCTAAATTATTTTAATATACAACCAACTGTGTTAACATGTGCACACATACACCATTTTTTCACCAATAAAAAAGAAAAGTAAAAAAAAAATGTAATGAGTTTGTGATGATTTCAATGTGTCCACTAGAGGGCGACGACAACCTTCTCCTAGTTTTCTTTGAGGGAATCTCAGCATCAGTGTAAAGAAACTGTAACTTTCACTACCGAACTACCAAAACAGAAATACAATCTAATCCATAAAGAGACTGAAGACCTGTGATGTAGCTGTGAGTTAAGGTGTGTGTAGATACAGTGTGACAAGCAGCCACCAGCTGGACATCCACCTCTCCGTCATCAGAGCCTCAGATCATGTTTTCATGAAAATTTCCCAAAAATTCGAAAAGATTCTTCTTTGTCATGATTTTGGGGAAAATGTGATCTTTCTTATGTCAGCAGGAGGCTGCACACAGAAACAAATGAAAGTGAGGGGGTCTGATTCATTTTGGCTTAGCTGCTCTTACAGTAGGACACTCAGGCTTCTTTCATGTTCCTCAGTAGCACATGATTCTGACTCAAGCTGGCACTATCAGTGGTTGTACAGGGTTTTTTTTTGGTGTTGTTGTTTGCTCTAAACTGAAGTGTACTCATAGGAAACTCTGTTTACATTTGCCACCCAGCTACACACACAGTACTGACTGAAAGAAACATGTGGGACCACACGTGGTCCACTTGTTAGAGTTGGTTTAGATTCTGTTCCAGTCCACACCAACACAGCATAAAACCTCCTGTTGTCAGTGTTGGTTTCCAGTGATTCATTCAGCAGAAGACAGAGTGTACAGTCTGGTTGAGACCTTGTTCAAGGCTTCCCCCATGTGGCAGTTCAGTTCTCACACACTGTGGTCACTGGTGTCTTGCCTCAGAGCAGGGTTTTTTAGGCCAAGGACTCCCAGACTGATGGAGAGATGGAGCAGGGCTACTGTATATACTGTATAAAATTGTGTGTTTTATTAAACTGGGCCCAGTGCCATTCATTCACACACCTTCTTAACTGATACCAATGCCAATATCAACAATGTCTGTCAGCTGCATGACAATCATGCAGACAAACTGTTCAAATTGACGGTTTTATTTAAAGCATAAATGTGGAAACAAACAACAAAAAAATTGTCAAATCAGCCTTAAATTTTGCAACCCCCCTGCAGTACCTCCATGGACCCCCTAGGGGTCGGGGACCCCTCCGCTATAGAGTAAATAAACAACACAGCACTTGTTTTAACACCTATTTATTACCACCATAATATGAGAAATTTGGAAAATACAAAGATCAGCTTATTTATACGTCTGAAAATCTTGAGGAATAAGAAAAATATAAAAAAAAACAAATATGAGGTTATATTGTGTATCACAAATTTTGAGAAAGGGAACAGATTATATGCTCAGATCTACAGAGAGTGCAGGAGACGCAGACCCTTAACATGCAGAGTGTAACTTCCACTATGTCAATAATGCTGTGACAAGACTAACGCCTATCAGTGGTGAGAGAGACAGAGAGAGAGAGAGAGAAGCACAATATGTGACGACTGATTTACAGTGAACTATTAAACTGAACAGAGGAGGTGATGGTCCACCACCACCTCACTGTGGCTGCCATTAGAATAGAAGTTGCCTTGGAAAATAAAGAAGCCCTTCCTGATTTTCTATAACAAATCAGATCACTGTAGAAAACAAAAAACAAAAACAACCTGACAACCATGTTGACAGTTCAATTGCTTTTTCTCTTGTTTTGATGATTTTGGAAGTGGTAAAGGAAGAGATGCTCATCCATGACTTATATATGTAGAAAAAAAAAGACACCATATCCACAATAATCAATATTCTTAACCAACCAAGAGATTCTTGTTTGTTGAGCACAAGTGGTTTGGAAGATCAGAGCTCACACATCCACACAAACAGACTGACAGACCAGCAGCCCCTCCCACTGCAGATCACAGGGGGTGAGGGATGTGGACTGAGGTGGTGCAGCGAGCTGCCAGGCTGCAGCTGCAGGGTGAGAGAGGAGTGGGGGGCGTAGAGGGACGGACTGGGTGGGAGGGGAGGAGGGTGTTCAGATGGGCATGGGCCGTGGGACTAGTTTTAATAGCACCCTGCTGTGGAAGTTGCAGCTCCCCTTAAGCAGACTAGCCCCTTGGCCAGACCCCCCCCAGCTGTGTGCCACATGAACTGCACCTGCAGTCCTCCCACCCTAAAAACTCCAGGTGAGCCTGAGGTTGGGCTTCATGTTCTGAAGCGTTACCCAGACCCAGCGAAGACTGTTTGAGTGTGAGTGCATGTGTGTGTCTGATCTGCTAAACCTTACACATGCACGAAAAAGGTACCTAAAACATTTGGTGAAGACAAAGAAAACTATGAGAGACCAGACTTCAACATATTTCTATCGCTTCATAAACAGGATTACTCTAAAGTCTACTGAGAAGCTGGGGGGCAGGGGGGAGGGGGCTGGTGGGGATGGGAGGGGTAGAATGAAGGAAGGAGGGAAAGAAAAAACAGGACAGAGGTGAGGCGCTGGGGAAGCTGCTTAAGCACGCTCTCCACGGATGCGGCGTGCCAGCTGGATGTCTTTGGGCATGATGGTGACACGCTTGGCATGGATGGCACACAGGTTAGTGTCCTCAAACAGGCCCACCAGGTACGCCTCGCTGGCCTCCTGCAGGGGGGGGGGGGGGGGGGGGGCATCAGGAGAGCTGTGTTAGTTTCACTGTTTCAGTGTCTATTGTGCTTTTATCAATACATTTCACACACACCTGCAGGGCCCCAATGGCGGCGCTCTGGAAACGCAGGTCTGTCTTGAAGTCCTGTGCGATCTCCCTCACCAGGCGCTGGAAGGGCAGCTTACGGATCAGCAGCTCAGTGGACTTCTGGTACCGACGGATCTCCCTCAGCGCCACAGTACCAGGTCTGAAACACAAAGCAACCCAGCTCCACTTCTGTACACTTCAACTGCTATCTGTGTACATGTTACATTACGCAATGATGAGTAATTGTAAACTTGTGTCTTATTACTTTAAAACAAGTGACTGGTATTAATGTTGTGATTGGTCTGTGTGTTTCTGCCTGAGGCCATGAGGCTGTGAAAAATAACTGAAACTTCACATAACATTTAGATCACTCTTCATTCTGAACGAGCTCTTCAGAACTGGCCACAGATAAGTGAGCCACAACAATAAAAACATCGACCTGTTTAAATGTTGTGGCTCTTCAGTAAATGTGAAGTTCAGTTTTGCTACTCGTTTTACTTCAGTGTCCATCGAGCTTTTAAGTGTGATCCATACAATGAGCTCCCCTTGCTATAAAAGAAGAACTCAAACTGTGAAACAGCAAATAAATCTGCTCATACATCACAACACACAACCTCATAATGGTGCAAAAGTGTTAGATTGGTGTTTGATAATGTGCGATAAGGTAAGCATGTACCTGTAACGATGGGGCTTCTTCACTCCACCGGTGGAGGGGGCACTCTTTCGGGCAGCCTTGGTGGCCAGCTGCTTACGAGGAGCTTTTCCTCCAGTGGACTTACGGGCAGTCTGCTTGGTACGAGCCATTACAACAAGTGATCACCTGAAGGGAACATTAAAACAAAAAAGTTAGATAGATAGATACTTTATAGGGAAACTCAAGCATCAAGCTGCAGTGAAGTCATACAGAATATTAAGGATATAATGAAGGAGTATCACAGAGCTCAAAGAAAATATACACTACATACATCCAAATGTTATATACAGAATCATAAAAATGGGAAAAAATAGAAAAGACAACTGAAATAGAAAAAAATCTGTGCCAAAGATAAATGTGCATCATGTAAACTGTGCGAGCTGAAGTTTTGTACACTCCCTGCTCTGCCTGCTGTCATATACGAGATTATTATCCACCCCATTATCATGGTCACTCACTATGATGTCACACTGTTTTATTGACACGATTGCTCTGGACAAAGTCTTCCTCTAGGCTAAGTCTGTTGTTTAATACCATCCTAAATGTGAACACTTATATTTGAAGGCCAGAAAGGGATACAGTTAAGCAAACGTAACTTTTAGTTAGTTTCGGAGGTTTTATTTGAAAATGTTTTATTCTCCATTTTCCCTGAGCAACGGTGTCCCTCATAAAGTATTCCCCATTGGTCTAAGACAAAGCTTCCTGATATTGCATCCAGATGTGTGATAACCACCTTCAGCGTGACGGTAGATTTTACTGATGTTTGCTATGAAACGCTGAGTAGAGAACTTTGCCTGCAGCTTTTCATCATTGTTTGTTACTAAATGACACGGACGTCGACAGGAGGGTCATCTAAATCTCCTCTTAATCCTTGCCTCTCATTTTCTCAGCAGGGTGACTGTTTTGTTCCCTCCTCCAGCTCACAGTCTTTCATATTAGTCAGACGGAGCCGCCTGGGAAAACTTTTGCTCTGCTCTGGCAGCTGCACTAACACAACGAACCGAGCCAATCCACACAACATGCACTCCGAAAAGCACGCCATCACTCTGAAATGAGCCAATCCGCTGCGTCCCTGTTGACCCTAAAGACCAATGGGATTTCATCCTGCTGGGTTTTCGGGCGGGACGAGCAACCTTAGCTCCGCCCCATACCGCAAGATTATGGCCGCAGACCCAAATGAAGCTACAAACACACAGCCAGTGAGTAGGGCATAAACTTTTGACATTTTCCCCCAAAACACAAAACGTGCGCACACAAGACTACCAACAACATGTAGCAGACAAGTGCAGTTAACAAACACCGTCAGAGGCGTTTGAAGCGATGTTGTATTAAAGCGGAGCGGCGACATATTAACGGTCGCTGAAAGTGGAGCAGATATCGGAGCGGTGGAAGTACAGAGCCCTTCTTCTCCCTGCCTGGACATCGAAGCAGCTGCTCACTCTCGATCAACACAGCGTCGAAATAACACGCGATTTCAGCACAAATACAACTTCATCTGTGTGATTTTCTTCACTAAACGATGAATTGTTGTTTATAAAGAATGAAAAAATTTAACTTACCGGGGTGAATTTACTGTCTTTTCTTCGCAAGGATTCAAATGTGTTGTGCTTGTCTTGCAGTACCAGATATTTACTATCTCTCACACAATGGAAGCAGAGGAGGAGCAAAATGGCGGTCGTGTCAATCAACTGTCTCCCATAATGCATCTGCCAACAGTTGTAAACATAAACTTCGTTTCGTCATCTGGGACACTTCAGTTGCAAATGTTTACAGAACAATGTGACTCAGTACAACGTGACAGCGTCGAAATAAAATAGAAAAAAAAAAAGATTGTATTACTCATTTTACCACGACATTATTCTAGAGTAACCGTAACTGCTGTCTCTGCTGATTTTTTTTAACCATGTTATAAGCGAGTAACAAAAACAAAACGCATGAATAACAAAAGTGAACCTCATGACCTTAGGAACCTGCAGGAAAAGACAGGAAGTGAAAAAAAAAACAAACAAAAAAACTTTATGGGGCCGAGTAACGCAGAAATATCAAAGTACAGAGACAGACAATGAAAATGTGTTTGACCAGTGGTAAAAATGAGTCAAGTGCTGTACTTATAAAGCTTACTAAATCGGTGGCATAATAAAGTTAACAATGCAGAGTGTTGATGTTTTAAGACGGACCATATTAAACTTTGGAAAAGAGCAGTTTTAATGGACTGTTGTGTCTGTTTTCTGTATTGTGTTGTTTGAACACCTGTCTATGTTTTACTATTGATGGTTTTAATTAAGTTATGTTAAATATTGTTACTTTCCTTATGTACAGAATTTTATTTGGTTTAATTTAATAGTCTTTCAAATATGGCCAAAAAGGAAACTGAAGAAATATTTAGTGTGAAAAACTACACAAAACTGACAAAACAGAAGGTTGTACTTTAACCTGTAAAAGTATGGAGATGAAAACAAATATTTTAATTTCTGTATTTACGTCAATTATGGAGTCACAGCTGTATCACAAGTCTGATGCTACTGTTTTGTTTGTGTTTTTTTAACCACCATGTGAGGTGGTGTTCACTGCAATGATCATGTACTTGCTGATAAAGAATAGCAAGGAAGGTGAGCACAGCTAGCTGCATTCAGGGGCTCATGTCACTATCACAATCCCATCATTATCACTCATCATCATCATACTCATGCAATCCCACATTCTGACAAGAAGCTTACACCAAGCTCCACACTTACTGTAACAAGTTATGGTGCTGATGGAATAAAGTTTTTTTTTCCCCAGATAATTTGAATCTTGATTTTTCCTATTTTAAGTTTTGCTAGTTAAACTAAAACTGAGCATCCACCACAGATGTGTAAAATGTGTTTCCTCTACCCACCTGACAGGTGTGGCCTATCATCATGCTGATTACACAGCATGATTGCAGCACAGATGTGCTTTGGGGTCATCACAGTGAGAAGGCACTATGAATGTCAACATTCATTTTGGGAGAAAAAGGCATTTATTAGATTCTAAAGTTTAGAATCTAAACTGTGACCTTGTCTACAGGTGTGTGTCAGTATCTGGTTCAAACTCCATTTGCCTCTTGCAGTGAGACTCATCAGTTGGTCAGGCTTTTGATTGTTGGACTGCTCCTCTTCAACAGCTCTGTGAAGTTGCTGGACATTGGCAGGAAGTGGAACATGATGTCACACAGATCTGGATCATCCCAGACATGCTTAGTCAACGCAGGCTGTGCAAGAACTGGGATAGTTTAAGCTTCCAGGAACTGTGAGATGATGGTTGCAGATAAATTGCATCAAGATCCCATCACAGTATATCTGTCCTGAGATATACAGGACTCACAAAAAGTTAGGGATATTGGGCTTTCAGATGAAACTTCAAAATGCACCTACAGTAAAATGCACCTTCACAGGTGACCTTTGACCTTCTCTATACCTTTGAATGCACATGTTCAACTAGTCAATGTTTCAGTACCTATAACATAACGTGCTGTTCTCTAACAAGGTGATGAACCACAAACATCACAACAAGTGTCTGATCCATGAATCATCCACTAAATGTTCTGCTTCAATGACAGTTTGTATTGAAACCTCTTCATCATGCTGTTCACAGAGTGTCATAGTGTCATCAGCAGGTTGGACAGAGACACAGAGAGACTGGAAGAGTCACAGAAAGACAGAGTAGACGTCCTCTGGTCACATGACGACTTACAGTATTGACACACTGACATGTTTTGTTGTACCCACCACTGTTGTTAGCTTTTGTTTTAATACATTGTTTGAGATGATCTTTCCAATATGACAATTATTATTTTATACTGATGAAAAAGACAAAAGTATTTGGATACAAGAGCATCCTTGAGGGTCACCTTGCTGAAATAACTCTAATGTCCTGGTCTCAACATTGCATCTTCACCATAATAGCTTTTGAGCTTGCAAATTGTTTTTTTTTTTTTTTTTTTTTAAGAATGAATAAGTTGGAGAGATAAGGATGAGATCAGCAGGGCAGGGTATCAAGGGCCTACAGAATATTTTAGAGTTGATCCAGAGTTTGACTGGGGGCCAGTGGAAGTCATGATGGCAGTCTGCTTCTTTGCTGTTATCTAAGGGAAGAATCCAGTTATAGTTCGTCACAGATGTCAGATCTTGCCATACATAATTCTTATGAACACACGAAGTTGTGTGAATAGCTTTCCACTGATGCTGCAAAACAAGCCACCCGGGCAGTGGAAGGATCAACAGTACACTGAGCACTTTTCAAAGCAGCACTTGTGGATCATGTCAAGCTACTGCCACTGGTAATTACTGAGGATAAACTCCTTCCTTTGAATCTAAGAACTTGCTTTTTAACTTCCTTTCTAGCTGTTTGGGAACCATGCATGTGGCTGACCACACACAACTCCACTCTATGGCTTAATAACAACTTCTCAGTTAAACCGGCTGTAGTGAGTGCTGCTCCATTTTTCCCATCATCCTTCAGGAGACTGTCAGATTGAGTCAAGCAGAGATGCATCAGAAATATCACGCACATATTAAAAGACGTGGATTGTAGCTATTCCTGAACAATTTTATTTGTTTCATATCTAACTTAAGGTACCTCTAGTTTGAGACAAGAGTGTTTTCACATTCAAGTACACAGTGCCTTACTTCAACACCCCATCTGAAAAGGTAGAAGCTTTAGATAAGGCAAGAGGAGCAAAACCTGCAAGCGATATAGAAGTCAAACAGTTACAGAGTACAACCTGGATTTAGACATATTGGAAACATATTGTAATCCTTCAATTATGGTGAACCAAAAGAGCATACTCGTATAATACCAGATGAATGTACTATACATGGATCTCCAGCCTGAAAAAATGCCCCAGATACCTTTTTTAGAAAACATTCCCATCCTTCAATGTTTTTAAACTCAGAACCAGTTAGGTGATAGAAAACTTCAAAACCCCAGAGGGTCACCTGCCAACCGTCATCAAAAGTGATCTTAAACCTTAATCCATCACACTGTTCACGCAGTATGACAATGACAGTAAACAAATTAAGGTCTGTAGGAACAAAATTTAAGGCTCACCAACTTCTTTTTTTTCCTACAAAGCAGCGGCAACACGTTCCTCACCATGTTGTCTGAGAGGACGTTTGGTTTCAGCTTTGTACAGTTAGTCCAGTTCATGAATGTATCTTGAATGTGATGGAAAAAAGAAAATTGAAAAACAACCTCTTACACATCTAAAGCTGCAACACTCATACATCCACCTTCCCCTCTTTATCCCGTTAATGTGCAATAACTGCAGCCAAGTCATTTGGTCCCTCTTCCACTGAAGAACAGACAAGTACCAAAACATTCCATTAGAAGTCATTGAAATCTGTTTATAGCAAAGTTAGGTAAAAATGGCACAGTCACAGAAAAAAAAGACATTGATAACCACTATATTAACTCAAAGTATACCATCGCAGCTCCTCATCAAACCTCGCACAGGTGGATTCTTCATGACGAACGTGGACAGACTGTGCCACCTACTTGTGTACATGTTAGCTGAGGGAGGGCGTGATGACCTACATGTGTACTCCTTCAATAACTTGTGCTGTAACATCCAGTAAGAACGTAATGGATAGTGAACAACACAGAACTGTTCTGTAAGAGATAACGAGTGCATGCATTTCTAAAATGCAAACCTTATTCCCAGTTGATACTTATCCCCAGAGCCACACCTAAAAAAACAAAAACAAAATACAACTAAAAATCCCCTTTTACTACAGATCATATACATATATATACATATATTTATATATATGTATACACACATACGTACATTTTTGTGGTGCCTGTTGAAAGTACCTTACATCTTTCATATCATATACATTTATGACTGCCTACTGTCTCAATGAATCACAATAATATGACCACTTGGACAGTAATTTCAGGTACATTCAGGACTTTCTGTAAAAAGTCTTATTATTTTCTTTACAATTCATTAAAAATACAGAGGAGCAAAAAATATTGGTGATGCGACAGTCCACTGTCCTGCAGAGGCTGCTCAACCCAAGCTCGCAGAGTCTTTCTTCAACACAGCTCAAGATAAAGTCACCCCTCTCTACTTCATTCTGTACGGATCTCTGTCTCTGGCCTCTGCAGGGCCAGGTCAGTCTGGATGAAGGCTCCCTGGCCCAGTGCTGTGGAGTACGCCCTGTTGCTGTGGCTCACTGAAACCCCGGGGTGGGGTAGGAGCCGGGGCCTCCACGTTTTGGAGCAAGGGTCTGAGGCTGAGGTACTGGGTGGTAATCGTCCAAGTTATCGTAGTGGGACTGCACCGTCTTGGTGCTGTGTTTCTGATACGAGTAGTCTCTGTCCAGTTCAGGTTTGCCCTGGTTGTAATGCTGCTGCTCTCGGACGCTGTGCGACTGCTCTGGTTTGGAGCGGCCCAGTTGTTCCCTGGGGGCTGCCGGCTGGCTGTCTGTACTGTGGTAGCCGCTCACTGTTTTCACTTTACCCGGGTGGTGGTCTGAGTCGGGGCCTTCGTACCGTGGTTGGAAGTTCCTCTTGTTGGGGTACTCCTGCTGCCAGTGTTTGGACCTGCTGCTGTCTCCACCCAGCTTGTCGTCTCCAGTCTCATACTTGGCCTCGTGCCGGCCGCTCTCCTGCTGAAGGGAGTGACTGTGGCTCAGCGTAGCAGGAAGGACGTGAGAGGATTGGCATTTTTTGGAACCACTTTGCTTGGCGAGACCGTCCGACTTGTCCCCCATTACACTGCTCTGGACATGCTTGTCCGTCTCCATGTACATGAGAACGTCAGGGTCTGACACCATGTGTCTGGGAAGGTAGCGCCCATCTTTGCTCTCTGCTGCAACCAGCACAGCTTTACCTGGGTCAGATTTACTGCGCAGGTGCAAGGTTTCGTAGCCTGATATATCAGCTGGTGGGAACAGGCCCACGTTGTCATACTGAGAGAGGACGGGGCCTTTAATCCTCTGTCTAGCCCTGCTCTCCCTGCGGATAGAGTGCATGCGGAGCCTTTCTGACTCCTCAGGGTCCCACGAGAGGTAAGAAGCACCTTCCTTGGTCCCATGGCTGGGGGGCATGTCCCTGCTCACAAAGCTGTGCTCCTTCCCAAGAGGGAGAATGTAGCGGGCGAGAAAGTGATACCCGGTCGCTTTTCCACCCGGGCGACCTGCGGCTGCTCCTGGATCTCTGTTGCCGTGGGAGTGGAAGTGCCGGATTCGGACGGTGCCATAAGGGTCAATGTCATAGTAAGGTGCCTCCAAAGAGCTTGAACCAGAATAAGGACTGTAGCGATACTGGACCCGGCCGTTCTCGAAGTAAGGCTGCAGCTGGGTGACATGGTAGTCGGCCTGTGAGGACTGCTGCGGGGGCTGCTGGTGGGATTTGCACTGATAAATGGTCCGGTGGTAGAGGAACATGTCGTCGTCTGGGGGAACCTCAGTCCTCTGGATGGGCACTGAGTGAACAGTGGAGGGAACATGGAGGGAGTGCACTCTGCGGATGGTGGGATAGCCATGGGTTCTGTCGTGGCTGTAGCCTGGATGTTCTGGCCCCGCAGCCATAAACATACTGCGGGGGGTTCCTCTGGACTTTATGGAGTGGTGGTAGGATCGTGGGCCTAAGGTGCTGTATCTGTTGTCTACTCGGGCACTGTAAGGTATCTGAGGCTCAGACTTGGACACGTAGGAGAGGTGTGGGGGGACGCTGTCTGGTCGGTAGTGGTGCGGCATGGACTGCGGGCCCAGGGAACAGGCCTCTGGTGGTAGTATGCAGCTCCTGGGGGTTCAATTAAAACTGGTTCTCCTTTAGTGTGGTACAGGTACGCAGGCTGGTGCATGGAAGATTTCCGAGGAGAGAGAGGATGGTGAGGCAGAGCGTCCTCCTGATAGCGGGGCGGTGCGGGGCCCTCATCTAGGAGGTGATAGGAGGCTTCACTCTGGCTGAGCGCTGCGGTGGCCAGCTTGCTCTCCATGGTGCGCACAGGAGGCGCTGGAGGTTTAGGTCCATGGTACTTTGCAGACTCTGTACAAGGCTGTACCGGCTTAATGGCCTCCCACGGCTTCTCAAGAGGCTCAGCGGAGGTGGGGGCCACTCGTGCGCTAGCCTTTGAGAGCGCCTGAGGTTGGGGTTGGACTTGTGTCTGAGTCTGCAGGTGGGGCTGCGGCTGCAGATGGGTCTGAAGTGGAGGCTGTGCTTCGGGCTGAGCTTGGGTCTGATGCTGAGGCAGTGAGATCGCCTGCTTCTTGGGCTTCTGAGCTGTCGGTGGTGGAGGTTCTGATGGTTTTGGAAGGACCGGGGGTGGTGCAGTATCCTCCGATTTCACCTGAGTGGAACACAACAAAACGGATGCTTAATTATTGAGGAAGATTCACAATAAACAGGTTGAACATTGCTGCAGCACTCATCTCAGCTGGCCAAGGTTTTAATTTTTCCACTTTATAAAACACTAGAAAAAAATCAAGATGTAAACTAAGCCTTTGACTCCATGTTAAATGAACTGATACATGTGGTCTTTGGTGACCTGATCTTATCACCTATATACTAAGATAGCTAAGCTACTAGTATCCTTGGTGACTGTAGCTTCACGAGACTAAACTTGAGAGTTAATGAAAAAGGATACAGAAATTCAACACCACAATTGTAGCGATAATGTGGTGGAAATAATAAGTTCAATAAAATTCTAATACACACCACAAATCCACAATATGGAGCCTCAATTCACCAAGTTAATGGACCACAGCCATGGTAATAATTCAGTGGAGTGATAAAGCAGTTCCTAGCAACAGAATACAACAACATACTTCCCAGACTGCTGCACACTTCCTTTGGAGCTCACTCACTTGACGTTACTCTGCTTATGAAATACCAGCATAAATCTCCATGATGGAAGTTGCAGGACAGGACACTCACCTCAGAAACAGGCTGTGGTAAGACTCCAGTGTCTTTGCAGCTGCCACTGGGAGTGGTGGCTGGAGTGGAACTAGATGAGCTGGTGTGGACTGGGACCTGTCCTGCAATAGGCTGCTGCCTCTCTGGACTCTTCCTGGTTGGAGAAGGCAGGTTGACTGAACAGCAGACCGGGGTGCACTTATGGAGTGAAGTGTCCAAGGGGGTGGAGTCTGCATGTAGCTGTGTTCCAGGTGGACTCTGAGATGACACGGGGCTGTCTGGTGACTTGGTGACTGTACTGGTTGCCTCTGGTGGCTGCAGTTTGACTGGGAGGACTGGACTGGAAGCTGTGGGACAGGATGAGGCTGTGGTGATGGTGGGAGCCGTGCTCTTTGGTGGCTGGGAACTTCCTTGTTCAAATTTCTCCCTGCAGGAAGTCTGGAAATGTGGGGCGAGTGGATGTGGGTCCTGGAGGTTGCAGTCCTGTGACTGCGGAGAGGACACCGGCGTTGGGGGCTCAGAGGACCGCGACTGAGACTGGATGGAGACCTGCTGGGCAGACTCAGCGAGGGCCAGGGCTAACATGCGGGCAGCATTTTTAGGAGGGGGAGGAGGAGGGGCACAAGTGGGGGCTGTAGAGTTGAGGGAATGAGGGGTGAGGTCCTTTGAAGAGTCCGGAGCTACAACTCCTATCAGGGACACAAAAACACAAGGGATCTATTGTTGAAGAATGAATCAGCCAGAGAGTAGAAGGTGAAGATGTGAGAACAGGCAGGCAGGTTTTAAGGTGCTTCAACAGTAGGAGAGAGGGGACATGTTCAGTGTGGACCTCAGGGGTCATAAGAACATTGATTTACATATAATCCATGCAAACCTGGGAAACGAAACCAAAACAAGACGAGGTGAAAGCCTAGGTCCACCTACAGGTCTGTCCTAAGTTTATCACAGTATAACTGTAACACTACAAAAGTTCAGTCTTCACTTCAGTTCCAGAATCTAACAGTCTTTCATTAGAGGTACAGGTCCTTATGTCTGTCCTCTGTTTGATATGTAGAGTCAGTCAGGTTACTGATGTCCCTCTCCTGCTCTTTCTGCTCAGTGTGTCTGATGTTTAAGCTCTTCCTCTGCCTATTTTGGTAATAATGACACGTAGCGAGCATAGTTTAGTGGTGTAATGGAGGTGACACTCAGTGTACTAGAAATGCCTGTCTACTTCCCTGCAGTTCCCTAAGCAGCCAGCAAAACCAGTCAGTCAGTCAGTCAGTCATATATGGCCACTTCACTGAGTTAACAAAACAGAACCTAAGCAGAAACTGCACTTTACAACCAAAAGGTCATTCTGTGCTCCTCACCTTGGAGCTGGTGGCTGCTGGCAGCTGCTTCCTGCTGCTCGCTGTCCTCTCCTCTTGGCTCTCGACTGTCCACGCTGTCAAACGCTGTCAGCTTAGAGTGCAGCTCCATTTGGAAAGCTTCGGTCAGCGACGGCTCAGCTGCCCTCAGCAGCACGCTGCCCATCAGGGGAGGGGAGTCTTTGGGTATTGCAGGAGGGGATAATGGCCGCGCAGGGACAGCCTGTCCAGTTGTATTCTTCTCAGGTATCTCTGTGGAGAAAAACTCCAAAGTAGCAAAAGGCATCATACTAGTGGCCTTTCCACATTTGATAGGTGTCACAGCCTGTGTAGGTTTATCAGTGAAAGAATAGGAAGTGGTCATTTTCTTGTTTTCCATGTTCTCTGTAGCAGCTGGAGTGAATTCTGTGCACAAAGGGGAGGTCAAACTGCCCAGGAAGGCAGCGGAGATGTCAGAGCCGTTGGTTTTGCCACACATGCTGCCAGGGCTCCTCTTCAACGTGGGAGCCTCAGCCCCAGCTGGTGAGTCATCTAGGGGGAAGGCGTAGGAGGTGTCGGGGAGACTGCACTGAAAGGACATGGGGTCAAAGTCCAAGGAGGCCATGCCGATATCAGGCGGGCTGAGGTCCACATCTTCGCCCGCTGAGCGCGGAGGTGAGATGAGAGCAGGCACACAGATGGGCCCGTCGTCACCGTCACTGTCCTCTGTGGCATTCAGGTTGTCGTAGGAGTTGCAGTGTTGCCGGCTGTCCAGCAGCTCACCGCTGAATGAGGCTGACAGAGCATCACTGCTGGAGCGTGGCCGCCGGGGACGGTACACCTTAGACTCTCCTGTAGAAGGACACAAAAACAGCAACTTTCACTTTAGGCCCTGTGTGTATCAGTTGGTTGAGCTGTGTAAATGGAGGACACAAATGATCACCTTCAACGTTGTGCAGGGAACTGAGCGACTCTTCACTTTTGGCCGATCTTAGTGTTGCTGTGTCTCCTCTTCCTCCTGAAACATGAATGTAGGCAGGTGTCAGTGTTTCTGTTTAGTCAGTTAGGCTCTGTGATTTATTGCAGACATCTTCATTTAAACTCACCAGCCAGAGCCATAGCCTTTAGTTCATTGGGCTCACTGGGATTGCGGTGCAGCTTCCGCTTAGACATGGACGAAGATTTGCCCAGGTTGAAGAAAGAACGCCAACTACCCACAGGAGACTTCTTCGATTTAATTGGAGGCCTCTTCCTGTGATTAAAAACATGGTGGACAAGCAGATGGGGAGCAGTTAGTCTCATTACCTTACAAAGCATTCACCTGCACTCATGCCTTTTAAAAAGTTGTGTTGTGTTGTGTGTGCAGTCCAGTTTATACTGGTGACCCAATGCAGGAGCAGTATGAGTCACCCTGCAGTCTTATGAGCAGCCAGCAGAGGGAGACACATTCCAGCATTAGAATTTCCATCTAAAATTGAAACGTTAATGTTTGGCAAAAGCCATTTCAGTCAGTATCTTTGTAGCTGTCTGTCCCCACCTGTGTCCACATGAACATTTTAAATGACCAAGGCTGATCTAGAAGTCATCAGGAGGAGGAGTTTACAAACCTCTCAGTGGGAAACTCAATGACGGTGTGGAACTTCCCCTGCAGGGCGGCCGGACCCTCGCCCACCTCGATGTACTTGCTGTCCTCAGTGACTGGAGAGTTGATCTGAGCCTGGGTCCTGGCCTGGGCCTCCTCCAGACTCAGAAGCTTTGTGGAAGGTGATGAAACCAGCAGGGACTTGGGCCGTGACAACGAGTTGTGACCTGGTGATGTGGAAACAGGAGAGAATGAAACCGTATATGGTCAAATGGAAACAGCTGTGGAACAAGGACACATGTGACGATGGCGGCGGGTGGGGGTTACCTGCTCCCTCTCGTATTAGTGAGCTGAGTTTAGCGCTGAAGAGAACGTCCACGTGGTTGAGGATGAACTCCACCACCACAGACTGGATCCTGACTTCCATGAAGGCTGCCGTGCCGCTGAAGCACGCAGATTCAATCTGTTTTGACCTGAGACAACCACAGAGAAACAAGAGGTTCACTCAAGTCTGATTTAGTAACGAGATCAACTCGAAGGCTACTGCATCAAATTCTGTTCACCTGATTATACTGTGAGTGGCTCGATTTAAAGTTAAATCATTTAAATAACATCACTGGAGGCATGACCTGGATAAAGAACAGGGAACTGAATAAAACTTGATCTAACACCTTGCAGCCATATCCCTCCGCCTCATGATTGCCTCATGATTCTGTGATTGGTTTTTTAACCATTATGTGCCTTGACAACTGTTTCTCCTCCCCGGTGTGCGCCTGCAGTGTGTGTGTGTTGATTTGCAGTGCTGTCATTGGACACATGATCGGGATGCTGCTGGCTGATTGGTGGATGAGGATTTTTAACCCGACTGGTGTCGCCCTCCTCCCTCCTCCCTCTCTCACTTCCCATCTCCTACAAATCATGTTGTGTGTCAGCTTCCCCGAGGCTTGGTACATAACACATGTCTGTGCTAATTTGATGACATTCTGTCAAGGTGTTAGTCAGCTATTGTATCAGAGACAATGGGGCAGATATATAGATGAAAATCTAAAACCAGTATGGCTCCGTTGGTGCGGAGGCATAATTAGTCATTAAAATCAGATTTTAGATGAGGTCTACACTCTGAATAATAAAGAGCTGCGTATGGGGGCATCTCACCTTAGCAGGTTGGGGGCCCAGACTATAGCCAGGTTCTTGCTGTGCATGTTGGTGATGTAGCTGAACGTCGCCAGGCGGGAGAGGTGTCTCATGAGGAACTCCAGGGTCCTAGGAGTCAAATATTCATTTACTCAGATTTATTTGGTTCCCACCAGTGGTGTGCAGAAATGCAGCGACATCTTACTCAAATTCACAAGGACTGTCACTGAAATGTGTGTTTCTGTACTGTCACACAGGAGGGGACAATGAGTTCATCATCAGCAGTGTAAAGTCACCTGGGTCTGTTACATGACTCAGTTCTCTGCAGTGTAACTCATTTAAACACAACCAGATACAACTGTTATGAGCACACAGTACATCTGGAATAGTGCAGTTGGCAAGCGTGCCACTGGGGGGCAGTGTGCCTTCACACTGACCTGTAATGCGGCGGAGGAAGCTGCTGGATGACATCATGGATTTTGATGAGTCGTTCTTCATCTGTGGCTGCTGATACGGCCTCCTTCAGTGAAGACACACAGAGGACAGTGAGATAGCGGGAAACAGTGGGACGTATCACTGCATCAGCATTTATCTCCTTCTCTTCACACTGCTACATGGAGCCAGGATGGGGACACCAGCACCCCATCAGCCCACCCCTCCTCTCCTCTCCCCAGCTGCCATAACAACCAGCAAACATTTACTTCATCCTCAGAGACAGTTCTGCTGTGTTTGGAGAAAGTTTTTATTCCAAGTCACACAGAGTGGTTTGCTGCATTTGGAATGACAGGGTGTGTCGAGCACAATGCTATTATTTCAGGGGTGTCGCTGGTGGTGGGTGATTTTCACTCCTGTCCCGTCCTGCTCCCACAACAAAGTCACCAGAATCCCACAGGAGCCCCATCAGCCACAAAACTGCCAGCCTCTGGTCACCAGCTCAGTGTTAAGATAAACTTAAGGATTTCCTACCAGGTAAATCAAAGGACTGCACTTTTTCCTACATACCACAGTTTTGCAATTCAAAATCAATCACACCCACTGAGTGCCCTCTGGGGCATCTATATGCAAAGGTGTTGTAATAGTTAACGGACTTGTTTGGACACATTAAACTGGTGTGTGAGAGGTGTGAGTGCTGCTGGGTTCTGCTTACAGAGAATTTCTCATAGAGCTGGTAGGTGAGCAGGGGGTTGGGCAGCTCTCTGAAGTAGAGCTTACACAGCGAGCCCACACAGTGGATGTCCTGGATGTAAACATCTTTAGTCAGGTCAGGGATCTGCTCCGAGTCAAACTCGTGCCTGAGGAGAGAGCGACACAAAGACAGAGGCAATGGATTGACTTTGACTCAAGAGAAACTGGGCTGCTGTAGTTGAGTGGATGGATACAAGACGAGGACAGTCCAGCTCCACCCTACTAATAATAATAATTGGAGCTGACTTGAGCTGACTCAACATTTCTATGAGCTATTCCCACATCTTTAGTTTGACAGCTGGACAACAGTATCACAGCATAGAAGAAAAACAACAGCGCTTCATGATGCTCACTCCACCGATGCTACATCAAAGAAAACAGATCAGCATACATGGGTCAGAGTTGAAAGTTGAGTTGTTAGAGTGCCTAAATGCTTCTGGGTCAACAGCTGGAGACTCCTCAACATGTATAATCTCCAAATCAATGATCAATGATTAGTTCCTTAGTCTTAGATATGTTGTTGTTTTTTTTATTTATATATTTTTCTTTCATAAATAATTAAGACACAACAACAGCAACAACAATCACACATTTACAACAACAAAAAAAACAACTCCAGCAACAGAAACCACAACCACCACAAAAACCCCAGCTGAGGGGAGGGGGAAAGGAGGGCACTGTGCATTTATCAAATTAAGTGACTCTAGATAAGTGGATCAATAGGTGGACAGACAGGTGGTTGACTAAGCTGAAAAGATGCTATAGGCAAGACAAGCTCACATTGTAGCAGTCTCAGATATGTTAATGTTGATGAAGTTATCATCAACCACTCATCAAGACCATGATCAGACTCTGAGCCCTGAACAAGTCATCAGAGAATGGAACTAGGTGGCCGTCCCCTGGAGGGACAGGACACACCCCTGGGAGAAAGCTACAGTGTGAGCTCCTTCACGCACATCCTGATCAACACTTGAATGCAGCACTGTGCCAAGCTGGTCAGTCTCACTGTGTGTGTATGTGTGTGTGTGTCTCCTACCTCAGCTTCTGGATATTGGAGGCGATTCCAGAGAGGCGGTAGATGCCGTCCACCACACCATGTTTCTCTATGAACTCGGTGCAGCTCTTGAGGACCTGGGGCACTGTGAACACAAACAGCATGACATCACAAAACATCTCTCCTTCCATCAATATTTGTCCAGTCCACACTCAGCACCGCAGGGTCAAGAACAGGGTGGCAGTCCTGTCTGAAGTGAGCACACAGCACACTCAGGCTGCAGTTCAGGGGCTTTTTGGACACAAGGCTGCAGCTCAGGAGGAATATCGACTGACAGGACCTCAAATTCTCTGTGTTTCAGAAGGAAAAACACTTTTCAAGCAGAGGACGCAAACATCTTGAACTTTATCTGTGTTGTCGTTTGGCCTTTAATTTATTTTCTACACTGATGCAGTTTCCTGAAGGCAGCAAACACTGAGATAACGTGTCGTCGTGAAGCAGCCAATCACCTTCAATCGGCTTCCAAGCACAAGGCCAGTGACTGTGAGTTTGAGACAAAATATGAGAAACCTCAGAAGGAGACAGAGCTGCTTCATTCTCCTCCAGCAACCATGAATCATAGAGGCATGTTTTTTTTTTATCTGTGAGTGTGTGAGTGAGTGTGTGTGTGTGAGTGGGAGATAAGGACGGTGGCTCTGTGTCTGAGGAGGTTCCCAGCCTCCCACTGCTCACACATCATTCAGATGATGACAGAGAGTGGGACCCTCGCCGGAGCAGCTGTTCAGATGAATTCCACACATACCCCAAGTGAGAAGGAGGCGAGGATGGAGAGGGCGGAGACATCCTCCTCCAGCTCTCTGCACAGGCCGCTTCAGTGATGAGGGCTCTCTCACCGCTAACACACACACATCACGCCGCACATCAGAGTGTGTGACACATTTCCAACAAGCCTCCTATTTTCTCATCAAAACAACAGGATTCGGGAACAGCTGCTTTCAGCTGATTTTGGTGATGACGTTCAATCTTTTGTGTTCACACTGACCTCAGAGCAGGAAGAAATAAAACTCTCCTGGCAGACTGACTCTGAGAGCAGAGATGCAGCAGGATGACTTTAGTTATGACCGAGGCTTTCAGGGGAAATAAGAGCAATGACACGGCCAATGAGCTCCAGAGGTTCAAGTAATAAGTGGGAATTAATGCTTCATGCTTACTAGTCTTTGATTTTGTGTTTAATTTCAATTTAATTTGAAGTATCAGAGGAAATGTATCATTTCATTTATCTATGAGCAGCAGAGTTTCTGTTTCTCCTCAAACTACAAATCCTGAACATTTCTCTGAGTCAGGAGTCAAAGCGGTGACTGTTTGACCAGCACACTGTGACTTCAGCTTATCTCTCTCTGTAAAGGTGAGGTAGGGTTTACAGAGGTCAAGGGTCAACTCCCTCACCCCTGGAAGGTGTGACCGCGATGCAGCGCGCTGCTCGTCAAACACACTGACCTCTGAGCTATCGTGCTGCAGAGATAGGAACTGCTGAGTCGACTATTCCACTATTCGATTTGGAGGAGTCCAATTTGACTATTAACCTCATAGTCGAATTGTCAAAATGTTGTTATGATTCCAAGATCGTACCATTCTGACTACATGGGGGTGCTCACTGCTGCTGAACTTTCTTTGTTTTCTAATAATATAGCCTATATTGATACAAACATCACAGTGGGTGCTCGATCACCCGTCTCTCTCTCTCTCTCTCTCTCTCTCCCCTCACCTCATATCCTTTTCCTTTGGTGGAGGGATATTTTAATTTGGGCTGAAGGTTTTTTCTATTAAACTGAGTGACGTGGTCTCTGTCTATCGATCGCGCAGCACAGCACCTGTATAACACACACACGCACCCACAAAAACCAGCACTGTCATGGTGCTGTGACCCTCGACCCCAGGCCCTGAACCGACTATACAAGCACTGATGTGCATATCATGCCCACACAACGATGGGACTGTACTCGTCATCGCTACACGGCCATCAACAGAGAGATGGTGACGTCGTGCATGCGAGCCTGATGAGTGACAGGATGGAGAACGTCCTGTTAGTTTTAGCTCTTTCCTCTGGAGCGGAAAAAGACACGAATGAGATCATGAATCAATGAGGGAAAAAACAACATGATTCGACAATTGGTCGACTGAAGGCAAAATCTGACGAATCAGATTTGAGTATGAAAATCCTTAGTCGAAGACAGCCCTACTCTACACACACTGTGATTTCACAGCAGAGACGGATCACTACAGTGGCTGGAAGCTCGTGCCCCAGTGTAATTGGGATCAGAGCAGCTCACCTGCCAGACACTGTGCTGCTGGGGGACAAGGAAGTCAGTGTGTCTGCAGCTGGGGGAGAGGTCTTAATCACAAGCAGGAAGTAAAGCTGTTTACACACAGCAGCAGGAGGTGAATATCTGCTTTGAAGTCTGTAATGAATTTCCACAAAAAATCATCGGCTCATAGTTATGAAAGGCAGCAGGCATGTTGGTTGGAGGTGGAGGGATTTTCCCAGTAAAATCAAGTCAAAGCTCAGTTGAATATTCATGTCATTTGAGTTGGACCCGTGAGGACAGCAGTAAAGCTCTACACAGATGTACAAGAAGTGTGTATGTGCTCAGACACACTTTAGCCCAGTGGACTGGGCTGCAGCTGCAACACACATGACATCTACATCAGAAGTCTTCAACAGGGGGGTTGTGGTGCTACTGCAGGTTTGGTTGATTAGACAACTTTTCGTTTCCACATTGATGTTCAAAGTAAAACCATCTAGTTGAATAGCTTGTATACATGATCATCATGCTTTAGACAGACACTGTTGATATTGGCCTTGGTATCAGTTAACAAGGTGTGTTAATAAATGGCAGTGGCACGACCCCCCCTGCTCACTGTACCTGTACATGTTTAACATATGAAGCTGTGTGTTATTTGAAAAGCTTAGTAATAACAAGGTCTGTTTATACATAGTACTGGGCCCAGTTTAATATAAAACACAACTTTATATAATATATATAGCAGGAGGTCCCTGCTCCATCTCTCCATCCATGGTAGGGGTGCAACAGATCAGAAACCTCACGGATTGGACTGAACCGGACTTTGGGGGTCACAGATCGGATCATTTTCAGATGAGCAAAGCGGGGGGGGGTTGTCAAACATGTTGGGAAAACCAATAATTTTGTTATTGTTGTGCGTGATGTACAGCTGCAGCTTCAAATATACAAGCAGACTTTTTTAAACTGCCTGTTTATTCAGCTGGGGCTGTGTGCCTAGGTGTTCCCACACTACACACACACTACTTTTTTTTTTCACTGATCCATCCGCGGACCACTTGTGTGCCGATCTGTGGAGAGCGATCGGATCGGATCACGGATCAGCTGTGATCCATAGCCACTAGTCCTTGGCCTAAAAAACACTGAAGACCCCTGATCTACATCATTTCTTGAGATGCCTGTCTAAACACTTTGTGAACTGGGGTCAAACCGATTCAGGAAATCACAGGCTGTATGATCTGGTGTTTCCAACGGTGTGGATGTAGCCTCAGGTGTGTGTGTGTCTGTGTGTGTGTCTCACCATCATGTCCTGAGTTGAGGAGGTGTTCTCCCAGGTCGCAGCCGAACACCCTCTCCCGGAGGATGCCCCTCTGCTTCAGCTTCTGCTTGGTGGGCCTGGACTTCATGAATGAGCGCAAGAAGGTGATCAGCTTCCCGTGCTTCTTAGACACTGAGGAACCATGGGAAGGGAGGAAGGACACATGTTAGGAGCCTTACACAGATGTGGACTACATTACAGTGAGCGTGGGTTAGACACCGGCTCAGCTTTCACACAGGCTCTCTCCATGCACTAGAGTGAAACCCCATACAAGGTGCTCCACGTTGTTCCATTGTGCGCCTCTGCTTCATTCTAATGCAGCCCTCTTTCTTTATGCATGTCCAGCTTCCTTGAAGCTGAGGCTTCGTTCTTAAATACCACCTCCCAGGCAACTACAAAGGAATTCTTCACATCCAACACCAGTATCCTCCGTCCCTCTTCAAAACAAGGCAGAAAAGGAGCAGACCTACTTTAACAGCTCAGCCCACATTAATCAGATACTCTGCTTGGGAGAGGGTGGTAAGCTCCTTAAACTACACACCACTTATTTTCTCTGCTTCAGAGATGTAGAAAGGCTCAACCGAATCAAACAATCTGCATTTTTCGGAGGAAGGAACAATGGAGGCGGCCTTCACTCCAGACATAAAAAAAACCCTCAGTAAAAATCACACGGCGTCTGGCTCTGCTGAGATGACAGCAGCAGTGTTTTTCCACTCTGTCCGTTCACTCAACTCAATCGTGCAGATGACACCAGACTATCTCAAGAACGTTCCAGTTGAAGAGTTGAGTTAAACTTTAAGAGTCCTGGTTGAAGGATTTTCTCATTCTGAAATTACAGAACATAAAGCAGCTATGAAAAAGCTATTGTGGGAAATCTAATGTCGCACATTCATCACCGTCTTAATTTTGCTTTCACTAAGTATATTCCAATAAAGTCCTCTCTGGGCCGAGGCTCCTACTCATCATCCCATCTACAGATGAACTCTTAAAGCAGAGTGGTCTGCCCCCCCCTCTCTGCCTTTCATGCCCTGAGTGCTCAGTAAACTTTCTGATGAAGACCTGAGACATCACAAAGAACCAATCAAAGTCTCCCTCAGTCCCGTCTCCTCTCCGTCTGTGGGCAAAGCTCCGCCCCCTGCTTCGCTGACCCTCGTCTCGTCTTGGATCTCACCTTTTCTCTACCTCTTCTCTCTTTGATCCTGTGTTGACACTGAACATGGAGCCGCCCTCCTCGCTGACTTTGACCAGCAGCTCTGCAACTGCCCTCTCACAGGCCCCACACTCCTCAAACGTCTCATTTGGGCTCACTATAGAGAAGACAATAACCTGGGGACACTTCAGGCTTCAGCTTCACTAACAAGGACGCTGGTGAAAATGTCCACTGCCTTCCCCTATCTGTGATCAGTGTGCTCTTTCAGCCACACCACATCTGGAACTTCACTAAGCCTCTGGATCCAGAGCTCCCTGCACCCACATCTCCTGTCTGAGGTGCTCTGGGCTAAAGTGGAAAAACTGTTGCGTCGCATCCGTTGTTATTTATATTCCAGGTCACATTGCTTTAACTGATTTTAAACACAGTCACGATCTCAGCCCCCCCCAGCCTCTCATGTGTTTCACAGACATGATGTACTCATTTTTACCTGCTCCGGCCTTCACACCAAAACAAACACACAGCCTGCAGTTTAAAGGAGAAAAGCATTCACCGTCTGATCAAATAAATAACTCATGGTTGGGAGAGATGCACGTCCTCTTCGCTGAGCTCGCCTCTGATTGGAAAACAGATGAAAGTAGGCCACTGCTTACCAAACTGCAATCTCCTGAAACAAAACAAGCCACACCGTGTGTTTCAGAGGAATAAAAGCGTCGAGGCAGCGTCTTTACTTGCTGCTCTGTTAGTGATGATTTTGTCTGAAGTGATGAATTATTCCAAACACAGCTCCTGTGTGAGACTTGGCCGCCCCCTCGCACAGAGACCGTTACATAAAATCTAGTGCAGGGCTGCTGAGTTTACACTGTGGAGGTCCAGGGTGGGTGTGCAGCAGATGTAGGTGAAACACATATACAGTATAAACATCGTGAGTGTAGCCAAACTAATCAGCTGGCAGTGATGCAAAGTTACTTTGTAATCAAATCAAGTTGCTTCGTGTTGGCACAATATTAACTAATACAAACATGGAGAAGCTGTGGCAGTGACACCCGTCATGTCTCATTCACTTGCTCCCAAGGACGAACAGTAGAAGCTGCAGCAAACTTTATTGTCATTAGGACTGTCACAGTCATGACATGATTATCAGCTTTGTGACTAAATCCATGATGCTGGTGTCAACAGATGTTCATCAAAATGTGGTCGTTGAATATTAGAAATGAAGCTCCTCCAGATAAACAGGTTGTGGCTCCACTCATGTGTCATTACACCACAGCAGAAGAAGGACGCAGTGTGATGATGTCATTAAAAGAGGACCAGTCAAACCTCAAACGGTGGAAAACAACAAGGAAATAGTGATGAAATATGACCTTTCTGTTAGTTTCATCCAGATGTTTTTATACTGACGAATAGAAACCATTTTAACCAGTATGAAAAATGATAGTGGTCAGCTCAAATAATTGCCATCAGGCTATTATGTAATAATTGGGACAGGCCTAGTGTCAAGAAAGGAAAGTGCAGTCTTGTTTCCAGAGTCTCATCTTCACACTAATCACTCTCTGCAATCTTTCACTCACACTGTGACCAACACGTCTATTCCACCGGCTTCTGTCTCCTGGCGTCTGTTCAAACCTCACACACCAGTGTCTGAAAATAAACAACCTCTTACTCTGACACATTCATAAACGCCCCTCTCCTCAAATTAGATAATGTCTGAAACGAGGTTATGAATCCAGCGTTTGCTTTTATCAGCACAATCAGTTCTGGATCAGCCACTGATCTCTGATCCAGGATCTGCAAACAGGACCCAGTGTCTCGTGTCAGGGAAGTTCACCCCTCTGGGAGGAATTCCTTGTGGCGGCCCGAGCCAGAGACAAAACCGCTGAGACAGCTTTGTTTACTCACTGCTGAGGCATTAAGGAAAAAAAAAAGGGTCATCAGTATCATGTAGTGGAGGGGGCGGGGCTGAACGCACTTCCACTGACACACTGCTTTTCATTTCAGAGCTCGGGCTGACAGTAAGATGTGAGGAAGATGAGTGCAGTGACTCTCCAGAGCACGGAGAGAGCCTCCATCTGCTTACTGTAAGGCAGATGACAGCCTGATGGCTGCAGGCTGGCTCCGCACGCACACACACACACACACACACACACACACTCGCTGCTGCTAAAGTGCATTTCATTTAAGATGGAGCTGCTTCCTGTGACATTAATCAAGTTTACAGCCTCGGGACACATTGATTTGGTTTTGGAAGTTTTACAAGCGACACATTTAAAAATGAAAAAGGTTCAATTTGAAGATATCCTGACCTCAAAACTCCATTTCCCACAGTGCAACTGGATACGGTCTTTCATCAGACTCTCTGCCTGGTGAATCCCGCCACAGCTATGGTTTGTAGGCAGGCTTTTTGTTTTCATTTTCCAGTATCATGAACCCTGATTACATCATTGTGACATCATCAGGGTTATTTTTTCACACTTGCTCCAGAGACCTGAAATAACCAACCATGACAATTGAACTGATCATCATCTGTGAAAGTAATAAATATGATGTCATATGAAGCTGAAATCCAAACAGGACCCAGTTCATCCCAGAGATAGACATCTACTGGCTGATGAGCGCTGACGAGCTTCAGCTAACTAACTCCTCTGACGAGGTCGTTCCTCAGAGAGGCTGCAGGGGGCGAGGAGGACGCAGGCCAAGCATTACAGCAGCAGCCATTACACATGTAATGGCAAACATCCCCCGCTCCAAACCCAAACCTCATTACACTCGAGTTAGTGCAGATTGGAAGAAAAATTTCTTCGTAGCAACACAACAAAGTCCTAAACTGGAGCATAGACACCGCAGAGCCAATCACAGTTCATCCTGTGACATCTGATACATCTGCTTGTGTTAGTGTTCCCTCAATACACACACACACGAAGGCGTGACCGTGTTTCCTTCAAGCTTCACAATGGTTTCATCACAGCTCAGCTCAGCCTTTTCTCTTCAGCCAGCACCCCCTGAGACTCAACAGCCCCCCCCCCCACATACACACACACCCATGTAAGCAGCGGAGCGGGAAATTCAAACTGGCCCTGTTTGCTGTTGGAGTCTCAAGGAAATGCTAGGTAAAAGAGCTGGATATGATTTCAGCCCCAGAGATCCACAGGACATGAGAACAAGAGGCCTGGCTGAGGATGCATCAGCTCTCAGATCTCAGACTGAAGTGAGTTTCCTTACAATTATGAAAATCCATACTGTCTGAACTGTCTGAGAATGTCCGCTGTTTCTTCCACGTTTGCTCTGGAACTGGGTCTGTCAATATTTTTTATGTGAATCCAAACCAATTTCACTTTTTATGATCCACTTGAGGATCTGAACAATCCTCACTGCCAATGACAAAGTAACATTAGTCTGTGCCATCTACCAATCTCCAATGAAACACAGCTCGTGCTGGTGCTGCTGGGAGGGGGGCTGATGTGAGGGGCTGCTGTAATATTCAGTTCGACATGTTCATTCAAATGGTTCACAGGACCTTCAGCAGTACAGAGGGAGAAGCTGGAAAAGTGAGCAGTCACATGGAGAAGGAGCAATATTTTCCACACTTCTTAAAGATCCACGTAGGAATCCTCCTCACACAGTTGGTGGCTAATGAAACTTGATCCGTGTAGCACAGGGTTAACTCTTCACTGCGTCCACACACAGCACATCACAGCTACACTTCATTAAAGAGTGGCTACTAATGAAATATCAACACCACACTGTTTCAACTCATTTTCTTACCTTGGCTCCATACCGCCGGACCTACCCTCAGGCTCTGTGACACGACTTCAAAAAAGTCCAAAGTACAACTGTCCACTTGTCTCTGTCTGTCTGTCTGTCTGTCTTTAAACGGACACCTGAACTGAAGCACCGCAAACCAGAGGAGAAAGTTGACAGGAAGCAGCGACGTCTCTTCCAGCGGGTGTGGGTGAAGTGTGAGGTCTGGGCTCGGGCAGCGGAGCAGCGCAGCAGTGGAGAGGCGGCCTCCCTCTCTGCTCTGTCAGCCTCTCTCCGCGAGGGAGCTCCGCTTCCACCGATTGGTTCACTGCCAGCCGCGTGCTGCGTTCACGAGCTCCCAGAAATATGAAAAGCATCCGCGAAGGGGCGCTAATAAAGCTAATTATTATATAATAAGTGAGTATGAAGGAGTAAGCAGGCATGATCAACAACGTTTAGCTGAACTAAAACTAAATACATACTTTATGATTTCTAAAAAAACACGGAAATAATAAATACGAACGGTTGTTTTCACTGACACATTCAGCTCCTATTAGCCGATCCTGCCCAAGGCTTGCTGCCTGATCGCCGGCCAACTGCTTTCTATCAGTAACAAGATGAAAGACTGAAACGCAGCTGCTTAGTGCTGGAGTATTAAAAAGAGATGATTCATTACGTTTCAAGTTCTCCCCTCACTAACAGTGCAACCCTGCTTCCTATTACTGCCTCATCCATGTTCTACATTCAACATTTCCGATGGTTTTTGAAGGAGGCAAAGGAATCAAAAAGCCAAGATCCAAACTGGTGGTTTAACAGTGGAAAATGCTCTTTTAGATTACACACACACACACACACACGCGTACAAACACGCACACACTCCTCCTGCTCCTAACAAGCAGCATATGACATATAGGATCAACGGTCCAGCCTTGATTTCTACTTCTCCCTTCTAAAGGGCCCCTTGGCTCCCTGAAGACATTATCTTATTATTTCTTTAACTAGATTCGTCCCCATGCTGATACGCTGAGACAAAATAAAGTCAAACTAATCTGTTGTTGATCCAAAATCACAAGACTGCAGTCCAACTCTTCAGCTGCACGAGATCTCATCAACCTGAAAACCTGCCATAAAGTTCTTGGCTGAATTGTGCTGTGTATATCCTTCTTAAATTCTAAGCCACTACAGTTCAGAAGGAAACACTGTATAATTTTAATAGCAAATGACACCTGAGAATGCAGTGCCTGACTCATATGTTTTAGATGGCCGAGTTACTGACAGTTCATCCAAATTTTAATTCTTCCTTTAAATCCCACATATTAATGATGAGTTTGAGGCCCGAAGATCTAAAGTTATGCAACATGTCAAGCTAGAACCAAGTAATGTAGCTGCAGTTCAAGCCCATGTTGGTCCAGACTCATGTAATATATGTGTGGAAGGTTCTGGAGGAATTTAATAAAAGGTATTATGTGTTAGTGGAAGTTATATTGAAAGAATTTCAGGCAGATTCAAATTCCTTGTGTGTGTCCTTCGGCAATAAATCTAATTCTAATAGAACAAAGTTGGAGCTGTGATAACAGACAATATTTCAAATGTGGATGCTGCTGCAGAAAAGCAGGAGGGGTTGAGCAAATTAATGTGCTGCACACAGAACGTTTTATCCATTTGAAATTGTAAAATATTTTCTGTTCATAATGAAACTGTGTTGTGATTCATCAGACCGTGACAGTGGACTTCATCTGTTAATGTCACACAGTCATTTTTGCAGATTTGAACTTTTCCTGATAATTGTCCTATATTTTTACTGACAAAGACTCTAATGCAGAATTTCTTCCTGTAGTCCTCCTCCTAGTACTTTCCATCCACCCATTGTCCATGATGTTTATACATGCAGGGTCACAGGAGTCTGAAGTCATTCCCAGCCGACACAGGTCACCAGTCTATCACTGGGCCAAGATGTGAAGGTGAACAACACACACGCTCACATTCACACCTACAGGCAGTCAAACTAGAGCTTGTCTTTGGACTGTGAGAGGAAGCCAGAGAACCCGCAAAGACGAGGGAGAACATGCAAGCTCCACGCAGAGGCCCCCGAGTATGTTGTATCATTAATTGGTTCTTTCACTCAAGTAAAGGATGTGAGTATTTCTCCTGCTCTTTTAAATGTCTTATTTCTCCCTGAGGTATCTGCACCAAATGTGAGCACTGAGGAACATTACAGAGAAAGACAAAGTGAATTCGACTCATGTTTGTTCTGTGCAGCACAGCTCACACTGTCTCTCCTACACCATCACCTAAAGACCAGAGACACAAGGTGAGATGATAACATCTGAAGCAGAGAGGAGCCCACAGTATTACTATTTAATCCCTCAACCAATTGTGAGCGGGATTTGTAATAACCAGCATGAGACTGAGTAAACAAGGCCCTTTTCTCTTTAAATTCATTTGTCTGTTCATTGAATGAGTTCAGCATCAGTGGCTGACACTGACACACTCAAGCAGGTTGCCTTTAGGAGAGGCAAAGCACCAGCCAGCCTATACACAGGAAACAGTGATGTCATACAGCATGACAGGATAAGAGCTTATGTTAGATTAATTTATCTTACAGCTGCTGCTTTGCATGGATGTGAATGAGCTCTTTCACTGCTGGGATCTGGACACACTGATGAATTATGTTTCAGGGTGGTAAAAGCATGGCTGTGAATTTGAATTCCTACCTGCTAGATAAAATGTCTGTGACCAAACAGCACAGTCCATACTCACCAAGCGTCATCAGGCTAAAAGTAGTTCCACACTTGCCAATTTAGGAAAAAAGCCTGAAAATAACTGACGAGTCAGTCCTTCATTCAGCGCTCTTCTGGCAGCAGTAGTGAACGTAGCAACTAAATCTGAGAGAAGCTAGGAGTGGAGAGGACTCCTCACTTACTAAGGCCAATCACAGAGTCATAAAGGAGCTGTTGTCATTCCACGCTGCGATGTGTTGGAAACCTTACATGATGAATTACTTAAAAGATCTGACTCAGCTGTGAGGGAACAATGATTGTTGTGGAGTTTGTGAGCGAAGCAGTAACATCTGCCGCTAACTGAAACATCCCAGTCAGTGCTATGGAGGAATAAAGCAGCTTCATGGCTTCAGCCATCTACCAGGTGTGATCGCTGTCATAGGTGGAGCACATGTAAAGCTGACTGCACCATCGCAAGATGGAGAAAACACACCAACACACAGGTTGTGTTTGATGCTGCCTGTACTATAGATGTCCAGGATCTACACATGATTCATAGATGTTAATAAAGAGGTTTCTGATGCAGCTGTTTGAAAGGATCACATAATAGCTGGTTGTCTTGGTGTGGATCTACTCACACCTCAACCCACAGCTCATACAGACACACAATACAACCAGTGAGCTTTTAGGTTCAGTTAGATGATGAGTTATATCCACAAAAACCTGGTCCATCTCTCAGTACTTTTTATCATTACTGTGGGATGTTCCTGAGAGTCTTTACTGGCACAAACCGATCTTTCATTAACCAATCACTGTGGTTCCTACAGGCGAGCTTGTCCATGAGAATAGATGTCAGACAGCCATAGCAACAGAGTCGCACTCATAGTTTTCATTCTTCCAGCTTTGTGAAGACAACTTAGGAGAAAAGTTTTAGCTCCAAACTTTTAATGCAAGAGGCTTGGAGAACTGTTATTGGTCAGATGAAATACAGGCTGTGAAGTGAGAACTTTCAGTTGCGAAACACTGAAGCTGTGGGTCATAATAATGACACAATATGAGGGCAGAGAACAATTATCTCTCTGTTTCGCACGCTCACTGAGTTTATGACACGGTTGTTAGTAAGTAATCAAACACAGCCTCCCCCCAAACAAAGGTGTGGTCCACAACAACAGCCTGTTATTGAACCCCCAGAGCAACAACACACTATATAAGGGGCCTCATTCAGATTCACAGCACCAGGAAATGACTGAGGAGCCTGAAGAACAGGAGGACAAATCTCACTCTGTCTCACACATTCTCTCCCTCACATAACCAGCTGTCTTGGCTTATATGTGCTCACAGCTGCCCAGATCTCTGGTCCCCAGACATGACGAAAGCCTGCACTGAGGTGGGGAGGAAAGGGGTGGGGGTGGGGGGACTCTACATCTGGGTCAGCAACTGGTAGGTCTGCTGGGCCGTCTGGGGAGGAAAGATATTTCTTATTCAAAGATCACAGGTCTTTGTTTTCAAACTGATGTTGACAAGCATTTTTCCTGCGAGGAGAGGAGACTCTTCAAGATGACACAAGAACACAAGAACAGGACTGATCACTTCTAATTTCTCTGGCCTGCTTTTTTTTTCTTTCTTTTTTCTTTCTTTTAACGGGGGCACTGCAGCATGTAACAACTGCCATGGTTTTACTGGAAAGCAGGAAAGGTTAGTGGTGAGCAGAGTGGATCTGAGCGGAGCAGCAATATTTTCACAGAGCCTGTGCAGCTCCCTGCAGGAATGTGCTCTTTCAGTCGCCATGGAGAGGGAGACAGATTCTTACTGTTGCAGGACAAAGCTTAACGCTGAATGGATGGGTTTACAGGCCCCCTCATTGTAAAAGGATTAAATAAATCAAGGCTGGTCGAGACCTAGCACCACAGCACCCCCGGCGCGGCCTTTCAGCTCCGACCAAACACACACACACGCACAAACACAACTGGCCCTCATCTAGACTGGGGGCTGAAGGGATATTGTTCCTCACCACTCCCACAACTTCTGCATACTTCAAATCTGACACATCTCCACAACACGGCAGCATGATAAGAAGAATATTCTGGTAAAAACTAGAATTACTACATCCCTGTTTTAAGAGTCATATAAAATGTGAACTACTAGTCAGATTTCACTGGGCTAAAAAGAGTTTTTTGAATTCGACCGTTAAAACTTAATCAGTCCTTGAGTTTAAGTGAATGTTCTTATCAGATTTAAAGACATTTCCTCAAGGTGTTACAGAGATGTTGTGTTTACAAGGCCAAACCATGTTCTGTGAGGTCAACATGACCTTGACCTTTAAGCTTTGACAACCAACACCTAATCTATTCATCCTGAATCCTGGTGAATGTTTGAGCCACATATTTATAGAGCTCAGACTGTCACCAGTGTGGAGGAATAAAAATTATACTAAGTGTTAATTTAAGGGATTTAAGGGAATTTAAGGGAAATAAATATGATCGTTATTTACATATTTACAACAGACATTTTCTCATTAGATCCTGTGGTAACACACAAACACACACATGCACACACATTGGACAAAGACCTATTCCCATACTGCTCTGTCATAATGCTCGATTATTACTGCACAACCAGATGTGTGTCAAGTCTGATTGAGTGTGGAGATTAGTGTGTTAAAGGTCACAGACAGGACAGTTTACTGAGTGCACTAGAAATCTTCATGTGAGGAGTGAAGCTCCAACCAAAGCTTCACTCCTCACTTTCAAGCTGTGACAGAACTGTGACAGACACACAGACGAGTCATGTTAGAGCCACACAGTGCAAACACATCACTCAGGGGGTGTGGGGTTACTTTGTGGTTAAAGGGGGGTTGGGGGGTTGCGACACACTGAGGGGGGCTTTTGTCTACCTGAACTTAGGCTGTAGTGGTTTAGCGGGTCGGCCACCCATGCACTGTCCTGTATTACATTCTCCATCTCCAAGTCTGCATGCGGCCCGATGGACAGATGGACCAATAGACAGATGGATGGATGGATGATGGAGACATAAGAGAATCAGCAGAGGGAGAGAAGCACTTCAAGTTAGAGAACAGATCAACTGTGTACTGGGCCTGAGAGCTTAGCAAATCAACTGTTATGTGAGACAGATTAAGTATGTGGAAATGAAACATTCATCAGTAAATGAGAAAAATTCATTTTTACTTTTATGTTATAATCCTTAAGATTTTAAAACCTTAATTTTTCATTTCATTTATCATCTGCGTTTACATTTTCATTCAGTGACGTGTCCAGTCTGTGCAGGAGTTTTCATTGTCAGCAGCAGACTGAGTTGTTCCCAGCTGATGTAAGCACCAGGGACCGACAGGAAGCGATGCAGCCTTTAATCCACTGTTACTGATTCTAATATGCTCTCACTGACATCAGCCTCAGTGTTTACCCTTCACTCTTCCAACACTGGGTCAGAGCTGTATGAAGTTACTTCCTAGGTCCTTAAGTCTGGTACTGCTTCTCTGCTGTTGTCACCCAGGGCTGCTCTTGGTGGGAACTGTTAAGTCTGTAAGTAATATTATGAAGGCAAGGTCTCGACCTGCTCTGTTTGAAAAGTGCCCTGATATAACCTCTGTTGTGAAGTGGTGCAATACAAATGACTTGAGTGTGATGCCGTTACTGCTAGATCACACTGTCCGCTTTCATAGGCAAACACAGGGTGGTTAGTTCAAACTGTGGCAGCTCATCAAAAACACATCAACAAAACAAGACAATGGTCAGTGTGACATAAGTTAAAGTGCTGGTGTTAGC
Organism: Caranx ignobilis; assembly: GCA_021432705.1. NCBI lineage: Eukaryota > Metazoa > Chordata > Actinopteri > Carangiformes > Carangidae > Caranx > Caranx ignobilis. The sequence goes on from MU269980.1 coordinate 3,223,953, forward strand.
AGGAGCAGCCACAGTGAGCTATATGACAGCTCTATGCAGCATGAAATCAGATTAAAAAGTTCTGTTATTATCTAATACAACTGTTGCTGTTGAGGGGATTCTGCTGAGGGGAGTTTAGAATTCTGGGAACTATGGAGGTAAACCACACTTGTTATTAGCAGCAGACACTGGTGTCACCAGTTTGTAATATTGATATTATGTTCATGTTTCTCATATTTTTCATAAATATTTGATCATATGAAATGTGTGTGTTTGTATGTGTATATATACACCTAAGTTAAAAATGTAATTGATATAATAGGTTATTAATAAGGAAGCTATAAATGTAAGGTGGTATTGTAATCAGGGGTTGGGATTAAATATGTATAGTAATATATGTTTATATTTACTCATTGTTGCTTTCTTTTCATGGTCCTTCTATGTTCTTTTGTGGTTAAATGCCTACTTATTTTTATTTTTTGTTGTTGTTTGTTATTGTTGCATATTTGAATAAAGCTGAACTGAACTGAACTGAACTGAACTGAACCAGATCAATTTGGATTAAAATCATAAGGATTATAACTTCAGCAGTTAATATTGATATAATAATGTGATATGTGTGTGTGTCTGAGAGAGGCTGGGGTGAGTGGACAGTGGGTGGATGAAGTGTGTATACCAACACGCACAGGGGGGGAAGAGACTCCAAGAAGCAGGCTGCAGGCCAGAGCAGGGGGAGGCTGAGGCAGAGGAGTCACAGTCAAATGCAACAAATCAAAGACACATGCTAACACAACTGTACATCCCTGTGCAGTGAGACAACAACATGTTAGAGATACACTCAGGCAGTGGAGAACAAGCGGTGCAGGTCTGACACAGGAACAGGCAGTGACAGCTCTACATTCACTGAGTTCTTCACTGATCGTGAACTGAAACCAGGATCTGTTCATTTAGAGTTAACATGACAGCTCACAGGGAATCTGTGGTTAACAAATAAAGACACGTGCAAAAAAAAAAAAAAAAAGCAGTAAGACATTGCTGAAGAGCAGGGGAGGGGGCAGGCAGATTAAGTCAAGCCTTCAGCAGTGGTGCGTGTTGTGTGTGCACTGCAACAGTTAGCTCTGCAAGATGCATGTCTGATCAGTCACACAGGCCCAATAATTGTGGATTTTGTGGAACCGCTGTTTTTTTTTCTCCTCACGAATTCCAGATTCCAGAGTTTTTCAGTGCTTGGGGAACCCGGCTCCAATGGGACAGCGGTGACACTGAGGCACTCTGATACAGTCTTTAGATTGGACGGTGTGACGTGGATTCATACTAGATGCTAAGGTGTGATCAGGAGGACGAGCACGGATGTGTGTGATTCCGTGTGTGGAAGATGTTCTGCAGCACAGGCACTGAACACTGTTGGAGCTCTCTCTGATTCCCTGGATGACCTCATATGTTTGTCCCTTGCACTCGGGAGCAAACTCAAGAGCTTATCTGTTAGCTCAGGTCTGGATGCCTGTAGATTAGCACTTATTTGCAGTTGATTGCCTAATGCTGAGTCAATATTAAACAATTAGCTACTCCTAGGGATGATGTGTTCAAATGCTGCTTCACATGCTGAAGTTCTACATGTGTGTACCGATGAATACATGTTCTACAACAGACCTCTGACATGACTGTGTGTTGAACTTGGGACAAAACAAATGTATACCTCCTCTGCATTCCACTCATTCAAATGTTCAGTTAATGATGCAGGGATATTATACTGGAAATCCATTATACAGAGGATTATCACTCAAACACACACACCACCCACCTCCTGAAAATGCAGCCATACTTTTATATCAGCTGCTATCATTGATGACTAACACATTTCCTGTGAAGATTTAAAGAGGAGGAGGGGGAGGAGGAGGGGTACCTGGTTTTGGCACGGAGTTGGTCATGGACTGTGGCACTTTATCGTTTATGAGCTCCACACACTCACTGGGAAAGAAGCCAACCTGGACAGGATGAAGCAGAGACAGGCAGGTGAGGAGGAAGCGTCATCATGTTTACACACTAAAATCAAGAGAGAGAAACTGACACAGTAACTGTTTCTGTGGAAGCCACGCCGGTCATGTGATTTCAGGTCACAGAGTCACAGCACTGTGACAAAAACAGCATGTGGGACGTTGTTTGGTTTACTAATCAGATGGTGTGAAAATGTTCACATCACTGTGTGTTTGGCTCCTCCACAGTAAGTCATCTGGAAATGTTAACTGTACGGTGGCCCTGAGAGGTCAGTGCCGTGCAACTCATGAAAAAATATGCAAATAGACAGATGCACTGCAAATACAGTAGTGACAACACAGCAGTGTTTCCAGGGGACAATAAAAGTGATGAACCCACTGGAACTTGTTGTTTAATGCCCAGTTGTGACATTTGCAGTTGAAAAGCACTGAATAATAAGTGTGTCCCAACAAGTTAATCACTTTTTGTGTCTTGTTTCTTGTGGGAGAGAGAGAGAGTATGATATGCCACAAAGGGCCGGGGGTTGGACTACAAACACAGCCCCCACCCATACCAAACATGCTTGTCTCCACTGGAAACACTTGTGTGTTGTAGGACTGGATTCGCAGCATGTTAGTCTATTTGCATGTGTTTCCTTTGCAGTGCACTGATCTCTCATCACATTTTTATAATCTATTTCATTATTATTTCACATCTACCTTCTTACTGACAATTCAAATGAATTCTGTCTCATAAAAAAAGATATTTTGTGTGGGGGGGGTTTAATTGACAGGATAGTGAAGAGAGACAGGAAAGTGGGGAAAGAGACTGTGGCAATGACTCGTAGTACAGATCAGCACAGTTGGGAATCGATCTGGCGATCACTGCAACAGGCATTGCCAACATGGGACGTGCTTTTAACCACTCGACCACTGAGCACCCAAATTAATTCTGTCTCTTTGTTTGGACCCCATATAATTTTGTCTTAGATTTACACACATACCACCAACACCAGTACTTTGTGCTGTCTGCATATGTGCATTACTGGCTTGTGTGTGTGTGTGTAGGACTTTGAAGAGTTACTCAGTACAGGGCCCTAAAACAAACATCACTGGTTGACCACCTCCTGATGGAGAGAGGCAGAACTGCAGGTGTGTTTGTGTTGCTGTAAATGACAGCCATGTGTCCAGGCAGCAGACCACCAATGAGCTCACAGCTGACAGAATGAGCCTCTCTGAATCTCCTCGTGTTTGGAGGGAGAAGCTCTGTAAATCCAGAGGAGGGCAGTGGTCTCCAGCCACTGAGAACTGGTCTGAAACCTAACTGCTGTCATCAGTCAGTGCCCACCAGCTGCCATGCTGCCACTGAGGCTGGATGACAGGATGGGAAGAGAGCCAGGACACACAGGGAGAGAAGAGGTGGAGGAGGTGGAGGTGAGTCCAGACATGATCTGAATTTGTTGTTCTGACTGTCATTGCTGGACTCTCTGCAGTGAAGTTTAGGTTTTGTTGTTTGTTCTACAACAGTTTAGAGAGCTGCTACCAGTCCCATGATGCCTCAGTACACTAAATGACAGAGACCTGACGGGACTGATTTGATAGTTTTTTAGAACAGAGTCGCCTCTTTGTCCTGCCAGTAACTGAGCTGTGGTGCAGGGATCATGACACAGCGTCCATGTGTGAAGGAAACTGTGATTCTGAACCATGCACATTTGATTGATGTAATTCCTGGAGGCCTTCTCTGGAGCCAGAGATGAAGCAGAAGAACAAAATGTTGACGTGAACTTCCCCTGTTTACCTCGTGATTGTTGTGATGGAGGATAAAAATAGTTGCAGCTGTGACTTCCTCACTGTGAGTGTGATAAGCCTCTGTGCACCACGCTGGCGTCTGATAGTCTTCAAAAGCATTCATCTGTTTCTCTAACTAGACTCTGTGGGTCGGATTTCACCGTCTCCTGGGTTCCTTAAACAACACAGTCCACTACTGTAGCCCTGTGTTGTTTTGATGCAGTGCTGTTTACTGCCTGAGTGCCCACTTACTAAATCTGCTCCTGGTGTTTTCATCATATTTCTTTGTGCGTGTTTTCCCCTCTAAAGTACTAATACAACAGATGAATCCACATTTTTCAGTTAGAGGTGAAATGGACAAATACAAAACCCTGATGTTCCAGAACAGCACGGTGCACAGTGTATTACAGGGTGGTACTGAGACCCAGCTGGGAACATAAATCAGTTCAGTATTACAGGAGAGGAAACACGCACACACACCCTGTAATCTGCTCAAAAGCTGCAAATGAGACATGATTTGTAACCTGATTTGTCTTTCAGCAAAAATGAGGAGTGTTTGAGGAGTACTTCAGAGAGCAGTGCTCAGTCCCTGTCCTTAAAGAACCTCAGGTACGGCCCCATCAAAGGTTTAAAGCCAGCGGAAAAGATGGAAAGACACATATGTGCAGATCTGTGTGTGTGTCTGTGTGTGTGTTTTGGCCTACAGCTGTAAACTGTGTACCTGAAAGCCGTGCTTGCCCCTCCACCACGTGGTGTCTTCTTTAGGGGGCATGTCGATCACCGACACTATGTCACCGACCTGCAGAGAGCAACAGTGGGGGAAGAGATAGAAGGTTAAAGATGAGTCAGGTTTGTCTTTACCTGGTGTTGCTAGAAGACATGAGCGAGGATTCAACCTCTGACTGCAAGAGCCGAAACTCAAGATTCATGGTTCATGGTTCAAGATGTTTACTGTCATGTGCACAGATGTTAAAAACCATGAAATGAAATTCTTACTTGCATGCCTTCCCTTCATGTTACAAAAAGGTAGAAAACAAAATAAGATAAATAAATGAGACTAAGAAGACAGTGAACGGAAAACAATCATGTGCACAGTGTGTGAGTGCATATTGGAGCAGTCAGTAAATGTGTGAGGCTTCATGGACAGTGTGTTTGGAGTTGGTATGGTTCAGAAGTCTAAAGGTTTGTGGGAACAAACTGTTGGTTTTCTGGTCTGTGATTTCAAGCTTGTGAAGTGGGTGTGTACTGTCTTTGGTGATGTTGCGGGCCCTCCTGATGACCCTGCTGGTGAAGTTCTGAGTCAGATGATTTGTCTAATTCAGACACCTGTTTGCTCACAGTGAACATCCACATACAAAATGACTGCTCTTTTGCTCCAGCACTTCTTTGTCTCCTTTTGTGTTTTGTGAGAGCAGATGAGGAAACCTCTGTGAGGAGCTGTAATGGTTCTCAGAGACAGACAGAGAGTGTTGATGATGTCGTCACCTCAAAGGACAGCTCGTCTGAGGCCTGGGCGATGTAGCGTTTGATGACGTGGGCGGCAGCGATAGCTGGCACATTGATGGACGACTCTTCATGGACCAACAGATGATTCCCCTTATTATCAACCTGATACACAGAGAGAAAGACCTCACATCAGCTCATCAGCAAAATAATCATGAGAGTGAACAGTGACATGGGTGTGAAACACAACAGTCATCCTAGTGCATAATATAATGTTTGTAGTGATGCTGAGACGCAGGTCCCAAATAAAAAGCTGGATCAGACTAGCTCCACACAGAACGCAGTGGGAATCTACAGTTGCACAAACATCCCAGTTAAACCAGTGAATAACATGAGAGTTTATCTAAATCTGTGAGTCGGTCCCTGCAGTGTTTACACTGAGGGAGAAGGAGCATGTGCAGGATTTCTTTCCTCTCTTCAGTCATCTCCTGGAAACTCTCTTTCAACACCACCTGCCTATTCAGGAGAATGAATTCATAAGAGGGAAAAGGACTGCTGCCAATATCCACTGCAGGCTTCTGCTAATCTACACTGATACAGTATTGTTGATATCCTGTAAACCCTTATTAATCTTTAACAGCAGAAGCAGAGCAGTGTATGACTGAGAGCATGGTCTCTCTGTCACTCTTTGACACTTATTTGTTGACCCAGTTCTGCTGTTTCCAATATAGCATCAGGATTATTTATTTATTTATTTTTTTTACACTTTTCCCTTTTCAGTGTGACTCTGAGTCTGAGAATACTGTGCTCCAGCTTCAGGCTGCAGCTCTTTCCCCTCCTACAGACTGAGCAGCAGCTTCATGTGGTTTACACCTCTCTGAGGTAGAGGCCCTGGTAACTTTAAAGTGCTATAAGCTGTCTCATTAAAGATTCTTCTTAACAACTGGAATATACATGTGTCAGTGAGCCGACAGAGAGCAGCTGTACCTCCATCCATGTGAGGGCGGGCCCACAGTTGATCTTGTTGTCAGCGATGGCTGAGAGCCGGGAGAGGTAAGCTAACAACATCTGGGAAACTGACTGGAACGTGGAACAAAACACACAAGTCAGTTCAACTCACCTCAGAGTCAGCATCCACAAATGACCATCATTATTATCCATTAAGTTCTATACTATACTATACTGAACTATACTATATTATATTATATTATATTATATTATACTATACTATATAATTACCATACGTTTTATGAACCTCTTTTTATTTCAGTTTAACAAACAGATTTTTACAGTGGCAGTCAAACAACACCATCCACACACACTCTGTACCATGATCAGAAAAAAGAAAAGAAAAAAAATCAATCACATGGTCACTGAAATAATTCTACTAACATACATAAAGATGAAGTCAGAATGACAGATGTTTGTCATATTCATACACACTCATCTAGGCTCACATATTGATAAATAGACACAGCTGGCAGGTAGCCAAGGACCCTACACAATTATTTTCAAATCTGTTGAAAGAAAACAGGGAAAAGACTGGTCAACAATCTCTCTATTCTTAATGCTAATTCTGCAGTAACATATTCCATATATTAACACCTTTTAACTCTTTGTTTCCATGGTGACATTGTGTGTGTGTGTGTGTGTGTGGGGGGGGGGGGGGGGGGGTTTGAGCCTGGAGCCTGTTACCATTTTCTTAGCAATGAAAAGAAGGACTGTTAAAAATGAAATGTTATTTTCATGACTATAAATGTAAGTCCTAACCTTTAGTGCCAATGTCCTGAGTATAACAGTAACTGATAGTAGTCTCCACTGAACGCTCTGCTTCTTGTCATCATGTCTTCACTGAGGACAGATCATTTGGGGCTATTTTTCCTTTTTTGTTGTTGTTGTTTCTCTCCGCTATTGTTTTTACACTGTAATTTATTGTCTGTTGCTTTATGATCGACATTTGTATTCATGATTTATGTTTTTGTGTCTAGCTACTCTTTTTTCAGATTATATATTTGTCATACTTTGCATTTCATTTTATTTTACTGTGCAGAGACTCTGTTCTGTTGTTTGGTTTGGAAAAAAGAAGAAAATGTATAATGTGTGTAACCTCACTTCTCTGTATTCACTGTTGCCTTTCTAAAAAAAAAAAAAAGAAAAGATTAATTAATAAAAAAAAAAAGATTTGTGGCTACAGCTTCATGTTACACAGGAAGTGCAGCTTGGTGGCACTCAGCTCTGACATGAACACTGCACTGAGAAGAAGTTGCTGGAGTTTAAACTCCTCTGAACCTGAAGCTACATCACTGGAAATAAAACCCAGTCCTCCAGCAAAGCTGTTGTTCTCAAAGTGTCCACACACACAATAGACCTGAGTGATAAACTGGTTTTACGGATTTGGTGTGACACCTCAGTCTAAGGTTGTTTCACTGGCTCCTAAACCCTCTCACAGGCTGGTGGGGAAACAACTGGCAAAATATCAGATGGTGCGTTCCCAGGAATACATTGTGCAGATCATATCAGATATCAAAGTGCAGTGGCTGGAGGAGCTTTTATCTGGACAACTGACACCTTGTTATTTTGCATTTTAAAGTGTGTAGGCAGCAAATGCTAGCATTCATTTAATTTGGGGCCTGACTAAACACTGGAGGGTTCTCACAATGCATAAACAAAGCCGTGTGTGCGCTTGTGTTAGATGTGTGTTGTTTTTTTTCAGAGCTCACCTCTGACTGATCGGTCAGACTGTCGATTCGAGGCAGCTCAGGCAGCTGTGAGAAGCGTCGGTCGTAGATGCAGAGGTGCAGGTGTTTGTCCAGGACACGGAAATCCTCATAGCTGCGCTTCACAATCCAGCTGCGACCCTACACAGTGATGAAGAGACTTGAGTTTGACCAGAGGGAAACTGGGACGGAGAGCTCACTGGTTGATTCATTCCACTGCAGCCACACTGAAGCTCATGACATAAAATGCACAGGTGACTGGAAGATACTACTAATGTTACATTCAGGAAGGATGTGACACACAGGTGCATCTGAACAAAGTAGAATATGATGGAGTTCAGCAGTCTTCTCCATGATAGTGGAGCTACTGAACCAGACTAAGAGACCATTTAAAGGCTCAGGAAACCTTTGCAGGTGTTAATCAGCTGATCAGTTTGACATCATCAGGTTACAATAGTGAACTTTTTCATTTCTAAGTGTTTGAGATACTGAATTTTGGGTTTTCATTCAATGTAAGACATACATTACAATTAAAAGAGATAAACACATGAAATATTTCATATGTCTGTAATGAATCTATATAATATATGAGTTTAACAGTTTCAATTAATCTACTGAAATGAATGAGCTTTTCTCTGATATTGTAATTTCTTGAGATGCACCTGGATCTTAGAAAGCAAACCTCATACATCCTACAGTAACTATAATATCTATCATAAAATCAATTATCATAACAACCAACAAGCTGCAGAACACAACAGATTCTCCACATATACACATATCTGATCAAATGGAAACAGCTGATTAGATTTTGTTCAATCTGAATACTTTAAATCCCAGTTTAGAAAGCACCTGTTCAACACTGAGCTCTGTGCAGAACATGTTGCACCTTTAATGAGAAGTGTTTGTGAATGTGTGTGTTCTGGTTCTACCTCTGCAACGTCTGCTTTTAGATACACTTTTAGTTCTGAGATTTACCCACTTTACTTGTTCTGTCTACTTAGTTTCTTTTTCTTTGTCCTTTTCTGTAGAAAGCCTTTGATCTCATCCAAGACTCCAGGTTAAACCAAAGATTTTCTTAGCAGTGGAAATGTTAAAGAGAAGTTCCAGCAGGTGTCTTTAACATCTCTCTGAGTCAAACTGTTGTCTCCAGATGCTTCTAAACCACCCCACTAACCCCACTATCTCAACCATACATACATATATATACATACATCCCTACGTCCATGTATATAGGATGTAGGCAAGCAGCATTAACGACCTTAGGCAACCTTAGGCAAGATTATTAAAAATTGGAAAATAAAAAATCTCACCTCCCGTGGACTAAACAAAGAACATGTTAAAATCAAGAGATAAAAAGCCAACAGGGCGACTGCAGACCAACAGACTTCAGCCCTCAATCCACCAGATTAAATGTAACTTTGTTTTAAAAAAAAAATCCAAGAGCGAGTCTGTGGATTTGTTTTCTTTTTTATCCAGTAAGACCGGGCTCAAAACCTCAAAACCCCACTGAGAGAAACGAGCGGTGGAAAAAGTCTCTGGGCTTTGATTTGGCCTAGAAATATGTGTGTGTACTGGGGCCAGGAGTTGTGCGACTGAGACTGCAGTGCACCACTCAGCCCACTGATTCTAGTGCTGTTTGAAAAGTGCTGGCTGGGGGAGACGCCGCTGGGATGGCTCTGTGGGCGCGGGGAACTCTTTATGCCTTTCCTGTCCCACTTTCAGACGGAGCTTCTGCTGCTTTCTGGGTTTGTGGAACTCAGCCGGGCTCACCGTGCTGTGCTACTTTCTCTGTTGGACGTCCTGAGTGCAAAACTCAGGGCCAAAACTTGGCCACGGTTTTTGTCCTATTTATGGTGTGGATTTAGTAGTTTTCTGATGACTGCGAGAAGTTGCATGCGGCCGCATACTTGTGTGGCTTTGCCAAGGTCGTGCAAAAGGAATATGATCTGTGGAGGGATATGCCTGAAACCAGAATCAAAAAATGTCACTAACGGAGCTTCAGAGCAGCTGGAGCACATGTGTGTTGTTCCACTTAGAGGCTTTGCCCACATTTGGGTTCATCAGATTCCTTTCAAAACTCAGCATATGATGCAATCATAAATAATTTGGCTGCTACTTTACACTGACATCTCTGCTTAAAAGGAATTCTGAAGATGACTAAGCCAACTTTTTCTACTTTTGGCAACATCTGCAATAAAACTAAACAAGGAATCCAGAACTAGATGTCAGGATGAGACACACGTCAGTACAAACCAGATCAAGTGACCCGAGGGTCCACGGCCCAGAATCAATCAATAAAACGTTAGCCTTGATGTACACTGTCTCTGCCAACACAGAAATATGTCATATATGATACACATGGACAATATGATCCTTTCTTATTTGGTATAAAATGCTGTGATCATGTATCTTGATATATGGATACATGTAAAAATATATTCTATATATTCCTTTTTCTTATTCATTTCAGATATGTCCACATTCTGGGACAGTGACGCAAGATTGTGGAACCCTATGTTTATAATATCCATAAAAACTGGGATGAATTTATATTAATGCCATATGTCCATAAGAATACATACATAAACATATATATTTTTCCAGGCTTCATATGAGAACTGATCTGATTTATAATGGCATTCAGTTTTAGATCTACTGCTTTACATCTATTGTTTTTATATTCTATAATATTATATGACATCTACAGAAATTCAACACATGCACATCTATTACATTTATGTGTGGCTAGATAATGAGGCAGAAACATGTGAAGATAAAATATAAACACTTAAACCTGACATGCTAAGCTCTGCAGACTCATATTCAGTGCTGAGTAAAAGCCTGTGGTCTGAAGACATCATCCTCTGAAGCTCTTTCTCTCCATCACTCCTCACCATCACTCAGCCATTCTGGCACACATCCACAGCTCTGTTCAGGTCACTTCCAAATTCCCACATAACTTGGATTTTTGAAACAATAAGTTAGGTGTTTGAGAAACGTCTGAGTTGGAGCCAGAGCTGGATCTGAACAGGTCGCACTCAACCATCACTTGTGGGTTGGAAGCCACAAGTTTTCAGAAAGAAGAACGAACAAGTACATGTGTCCAGATGTGTGGGAGTGTGTGTGTTTTTAGATGAAATATAACCTGTGGGGGAGTTTATATATAATTACTTTTAAGTATATAGATGTAGGTGGTTAGGTATGGGTCTATGTTTCTGTGTGATGCGGTGGGGTGGACCGTCTCACCTGGCAGTAAATATGAACCAAGTACACCAGCTCCTTTGACTCATAGCCGTTCCGTGTCACTTCACACTGCTCATCCCCGAGGGACAACTGCAAAACAAAAAGAGTCAAAGCATTAAAAACAAGCAGCTCCCATGAAAACAGTTCATTATATCAGATAAAACTCTGTATCTGGCACACTGGATAAAAGAGAAGTCCAGAGCTGAGAGACAGATCCAGTATGTAAGTGCTGTAAAATGTTCCCATCTTCATATCTTCATTCTCTCCGCAACTGCCCCGAGCTGCACTTTAAAGGATGTCTGTGTTGAAGACGCTCAGACTGAAATCACTGTTATATCGCAGCACTCTGTGGAGCATCCTCTGATGTCTATTCTTTGAACCAGCCCCTGTGTGACTTCTTAGCTATATGCTGCTTCGCTGTAAAGAATATCTAACATCATATATGAGGCTGGAGAAATTCACACCTGGAGACACCTTCTTACATGATTCATTTATGAACAACATAATCTGTGGGTTCCTCCTCTCTGACCTCCACATCTTCAACAGATCAACATTAACTACAGTCTGCATGATGACACTGTTTGCCAAATATGTGGAGCAGGGAAATGTTCATGAACTGAAGACAGCTGAGAAAAGACATGCAGGTTTTTTCATTTCACTTGATGACGCAGCCACGACTGTGTCAATCAGATGTATAATATACTGAAGAGCAGGCACAGGATCTAAATTAAACATGAGCTGCTGATAAACAAAAGAGGAAAGGTTTTTTGGGAGGAAGATTAGGATTCGTTTTCGTAATACTACTTGAACTTCAGGTGTCCAGGACATCATCAGACACTGGGAACATCACTGACATCGTGTTAATGCTCAGAGAGGCAGAACAAAAACAAGGAGACAACACAAAGACGGAGGGAGAGGGGAAGCTTCTGAGCATATGTGGATGTTGTAGAGGATGGAGATTATAGTCCTGATCCACAAGTGAACAGAGCTGACCGCCCACATTGTGATGAAATATAGATGAGCACACAAGAAGCTGGGAGGGCTGGAACAGCCGGCATCTGTTCTCAGCCAGGCCTGAACACAATCACTTCAACAGCTGTGTGTTAAAGCAGGTGTCTCCATCTTCCCTGACTAAACGTGTGTGTGTGTGTGTGTGTGTCTCAGGCATGCTTTGCTTAGCTCTGCTCTCTCCTGACAGAGACTCTGCCAGTCACAGTAATATAATACACTTTTCTATAATGATGTACACAACACACAACATAGAAGCTCATTACCTTTGATTTGTTTTCTCCAGATGCAACATGACTTCCATATCCCCTTACAAGAGACAGGCTCTGGGATTCAATTATTGTGAATGAGAAACCTGACAAGTTTGCAAAGCATCACTTCTGGATCAGTCTGATCACAGCCACAAGGCCCACAGACTCTCAGACATCTGCTGGTTTATTATTTGACACAATGGTTTTCACCTCCAACACCTACCTCACTCACCTACACCTGCTCTTTTTAAACACAGGTGTAAACATCACTGTTACTGAAGTTAACATGAACATTTGTTTCTTTATCCCCATCCTCCACTAAAAGACTTTTACCATACCCACCTTAAATTCTTCACTGATGAGATTTTAATGCTGTTTAGAATAAATAAAAATAATATATACAGTATGTAAGTTCTTCTGTTTCCTAAATATTTAGGAAAATATCACTGAGCCTCAGGTGTTCATTCTGTGTCTCATCTGTGAGCAGATGTGACATTGACCCACTGACTCTGCTCAGGAGACAGACACTTGACACACAGCATGATTAACAAAGCACATCAACTGTTTCCAGCACACAGACAATGTCCTGTGCTGGATCCTTATCATATCTTGTATTACATCTAGACACAAACACACTAAAGCGTCAGAGCAGTGCTTTCATTACAGTTCTCAGTACTCTGTCCCCAGATCTCTGTCTGCTCCATTCTGCCAGTCTTCTGCTGCAGGTGGGGCTGCAAAAGCTTCATTCACCTGAAAATGCGAAGGAGAATCTAGACCAGTGTCACATCTGTTGTGTCTGATAATAAATAAACAGCACACAGTCTGATGATAAACAGCACATGGTCATGAAAATGTCTGTTCTGCAACATCATAGCTTGTAAAGCTGTGTGGAGAAGGCAGAGGAGCCAAGACCAGGAGCCAGACTTTGCCCCTCCCTCACCCAGCACTCTACTGAAGCCCCCATGAATGCTCTGGTCACTTCTTGCTTGGATTATTCTAACTCCCTACTCACCGGTTTACAATCCCTCCAAACTCTGCTGCCAGAATCAACACTCACATCAGGTCCTCAGATCACATCAGCTCCACTTGCTCCCTGTCCAGCAACGGATACAATACAAGCTCCTCCTGTCAACATTCACAGCTCTCCATAACCTGGCTCCCCCATATCTTTCCAGCATGATTCACCCATATACTCTGGACTCCACTGATATTTCAAAGTCTCACCTCAAGACACACCTCTTCAAAGTTGCTTACTCCCTGTAATCCCATGTATAACTGTTTTATGCTCTGTGTATTTATTTAGTCATACTTATGTATTTTTAGCTATTGTTCTTTTATCTGTAAGGTGATACAGGGTGTTCTGAAAGGTGCCATCCAATAAAAAATATTATTATTATTAAAGGTTCTCAAAGGTTTTGGGGTGTGAGTCCTGCCCTGGCCTCTGTCCTGTTCACCCATACAGGAGGAGGAGGAGGATATGAAGATGGGATGGCACACGACCAGGTGTGCCAGGTGGGCTGAGGTCTTTGCAGCTGGTTTCAGGTTGGAGGGAGTTTCCATCAGAAACAAGTGAGTTTATTGTTGAGAGCATCTGAAACTGGAGCTGAAAGAGGCTCCAGGATCTGTTCCCTCAGAGTTTCTCCTCTTTCTACAAGTTGATTACAGCTGAGTCACCTCCTCTTATACTCTTACACAACCTTTTCATTTTCTTTTCTGATTCACTTCCTCTTTGGCTAAATCTGCAGCGGTTTGTTCAGACAAAAGGCGGCTTTTGCTTTCACAAGCGTAAAAAGGACTATTTATGAGCTCTGAATGTCCACTAAGCAAATATTGTCTAAGGAATGTCACGGTGCAAGTGACGGGAGAAAAAACCCATCAAAGTGTTGTTCTTCCTGTTACAGCGTCTTGGTCTTGTGGTGGAGTGGTGGCAGCGTTCTTTACTGTGACTGTGACTACAAACTAGCATGACATCAAATGACCTAATTATTTCTCTGTTGTTGAGAGGCAGTGCTGAGCAACACAGAAATGTTTTGCAGTTGATGCATGAGCTCCAAACAGAGCAGCTGGTACAAGGCTGCAAAAACAAACTTTAGAAGCAAGAGAGAGAAGTCGCTCTCCTATCACAACCTAAGACATCATGGTGGACGTCGTTGTCTCACGTGTAAAAGCCAGTGCAGAAATCTCAAGAACAGTTGATGTGTTGAATTTCATTCTCTGGGATGTTGTCTACACCTCCTCAGCTTGTAATTGCATCCAGCCCCTCGCCCTTGCACATGAGCAAATATGAATATGGATTTCAACACTGTTTGTTGGTTAACTGGTTTTCAACAGGTCTTCTCTGGCCAATCAGAAACACAGTAGACTCTGTGATCGTCATCTCTGTTTTCTACAGCTGAACGTCTGAGAACAAAGACACGAGCTGGAGGTGTCACCATGACAGCAGCTCACTGAGTCGTATAATGGTGCTTTGAGCTGAATGGTAACATGTTAGGAAGCTCACGCTGATCATGCTGATGTTTAGCAGGTGTAATGTTAAACATGTTCCTCATGTTTGTTTTGTTTGTTAGCATGACAACATTTGCTGATTACCACTAAACACAGAACAGAAGAGGCTGGTGGGAAGGTCAGTAGTTTTCCAGGGATGTGGTTGTAACCCAAACATAATGATGGTCCGGATGAAACGTCAGAGCATCAAAGAGGAGTTACTGGGAGCAGATTCTGACAGGAACATGAATGTCTGGTACAGTTTTCCTGCTCATTGATCCAATAGCTGCTCACAGATTTACAAAAAAACAACCATGGGAGCTCAGAGGAGGGCTGATGAGAGGAGCTGGTTGTGGTGGTCCAGGCATCTGGTTGTTGGAGAGAGACTAGTATGGACGACTTTGCTTGACAGGAAGAAAGGTGAATAGGATTCTGGGAGATTCTGTGATTGATATCTCAGGTGGTCTCACTGGACCCCAGGGACCCTTTACACAGAGAGTTGAATTCCCTTCCAGCAGGATGCAGGTTTTCTCTCGCTAAAAGTGGCACTAACTGAGTTTTAAAGGTCATGATTCATCTTATCTACTTCGATAACTCATGCTCTTTGTTACACCGACAGTTATGAGACTTATTGTCTGTTCTTCAGTGTTGTTTCTGACCAATAAAAAGAGGCCGAGCTCTTAAATTCTAACAGCTTCTGGCTTTAAGCAGAAGTGATTTCTTCTTTTCTCTACTCTAACTTGTATACTACTGCAATGAAACGATTCTTCCTGTGATCTTCTGGTGATACTGGATTGATAAACTGTTCTAGAGTCTGATAGCTTCATCAGCACATCTAAGTTTATTTCATATGAAACGATACTTAATATAACATCTGGCCTCCCCCCAGCAAACCAGATCACCATGCCCAGTATGTTGAAAATAGACGGGAGCTAATAATATGATTAGAGAAAACAGTGATGGCTCTTGGACAGACAACGCAGCACTTCCATGGATTTAGAGAGTGACAGATGACTGCCCTGTTTCAGGACTGTTATAAAAAGACAGTCTACAGCTGTTGAACAGTTGCAGGTTTGAGATCTCCCCATAGTGTCTCAATGATATAGAGGTCAGCAGGTCGTGATGGTCACTACAGAACCTTCACTGTTTTCTGGTGCAGCCACTGAAGGCTCAACCTGCCCTCGCGTTCCTGATCATAGTCATGTGCACCCATGCGCAGCTTCCAGGCTGATGGATGCAAGTTGCCCTCAAACATTTCCTGATAACATGCTGCATTCATCTTGGCCTCATCCAACTCATATACACAATGAAACCTGTAAACGGACTTTTATATGTACAGACCAAAATAAGCAGAATAAATCTGGTGGTCTCCATCATAACAGCATTGAATTCAAACATCACACTCTGTTTCGTGGAGGTCAGCCTTTAAGGGAATTTTCAGGCAAATGATAAAAGACCGTTCGGGGCAGGATGAAGCTGATATAATAACCCAAGAAAAAAATCACAGTAAGAGTGGATGGTCCAGTCAGAGTCAGTGCTGTCAGTCAGCACGTGAGTGATGCAATGCATTTAAATCACAATAACCCCTTTTGTCCGTCGCCGTTCCCCATTTAATTGAGCACAACAGCGCAGGCAGCTCAGCTGTAGAAAGCTCTGCTCCTGTGATAAAGGAGGCTGTTCATGTTGTTTTCAGTTCAGCAGGCAAATGTTAATGTCTCTGATTTAAATATAAATTATCTCAGGTACACAGAGGTGTTACTCTGACCTCATGTGTGGGGATCTGGTGCAATAAGATGATGTAGCCTGACTGTGTGGGGGGTGGAGCCTGCACAGCCAGCAGCCAGTGTCTGAGCTTACAGTTCTTCTATTAACCACAGTTGTATGAAAGGTTGTATCAGTGCCAATTGATTGGCAAACTTATTAACTGATCAAATTCTACCCACGATGCTCATCCACTACAGCCACCAGACATGAACACAGTTAATAAACATAGGAGAGTAATTAAGTCAGTCTTCACCTGAACAATCAAACATGCACATGTGCACTTCTGCAGGACAACACCTGTCATCCTGTGAAAAGGAAAAATACATCTGGACACATCTGTGCATGTGCTAACACACAGACCTTCACTGATAAATTAAGCAGTGAGTGACCGTCCTGCAGCTTGGCTCACACCTGAACAATAAAAACAACTTTCCTAAAAACCATTCAAGTCACCTCCTGCACAAACATCTAAAAACAAAGAGCAGCGCCTGCTCAACACAGCAGCTTCACCATTTCACCAAGTGCTTCTGTTTTTAGCCAAATTACAGCGTATGACGAGCTCCAGAGCCTGCGCCAGATACTCCGCACCCGACCAAGCGGCACAGTAAACAGGTTTTCCACCATTGCAGGCCTGTTCCCTGATGCATGCAACACACCAGCACATTTCAGTCCAACATGCACTGCACGAGCACACGCTGTCCCTGTGGCCCCAGCAGAGCTTCACTAGAGGTGACTGTGATCTCACCAGCTGTTTTCTTTTCCATAAGCACCAGAATGAAGACGTGAGAACAGATTGTTTCTCACACAAGACACTAAAAATGTTATTAGTTCCAAATATACTGGATGCAAGTCAGCAAGCTATCTGTATAATCAGATCCACATCTATAGGAGGTCTGTGCTGTCTTTTATTTACACCAGCCACAGATAAATAACAGCAACAGAAACACAGTCCATGGTGGTCATTTCCCAAAGAGAGCACATCAGAGGTGGAAGTGCACTGTCTTAACAATGTCTCTGCAGAGGAGAGGAGCTTCATCTCTGGACACAGGCAATTAAGATGAGTCCTGCAGGAGCACAGACACGAGGGGGAAGCACAGCTCTGATAGCTGCTGAGGAGCTGCAGAGAGAAATGAAAGAAAAGAACAAAACTGCAAAAAGAGACAGAAAGTCTTTACTCACAACAGAGTAACTCAGGTTTTCCCTCGCCTCTTCCTTTAGCTCCTACGCTTTCCGTCCTTTCGTGCCGTGCAGCTTCATGTTCAGAGGTTGCCCCCTCCTTAGCGCTCCAACACCTGTCCCCAGTCTCTGTTTCTCAGAGCGTGTGTGTGTTGGTGTGTGTGAGAATGCACATCCCGTCTCACAGAGTCCTGTTTCGCATGTCCGCAGCACAATTCCCCCTCGGTGGGACGTAAATGTCAGCTCTCCACTTTCTTTCACAGACACAGTGAGCTCTCCTGGTGTGGGATTCAGAGGCGGTGTGGGGGGGGGGGCAACAGCAGTAGGGTTGCAGCATGAAAAGAGGTGCTGGTTGATTCCTTAATGGGATAGCTTTCCTCTCCTCCATTTTGCCCTCTCTCCCATCCCACCATCGTGATGCCCCATCCTGATCATTCTTGCCTTCTGTCTGGTGTTAGCTTCCTCTCTCTGATGTCTGCCTCCCCCAAATACAACTTTAACACTCAATCTGATCATTAACGGGGAAACAATGAGGAGGAGGAACCAGATTTAAAAAAGAAAAAAGAAAGCAGAAAAAAGAAAAAAACAATGTGTTTTCTCTCAGTCGTGCTCTTCGGTCGACCTCATTGTCTGGTCTCTGCGTCCCTCAGCCACATGCTATTCTCTCCCCGTTTTCCTCCTCTCCCCCTGTCTGACATGCTGGCTCACCCCTCCCCCTTCTCTCCTCCTCCTCTCCCTCTCTGGTTGGTACGTTCCTGGGACAAAGAGCAGGGATGGAGGGAGGGAGGGAGGGAGAAAGCAGAAAGAAGCAGAAGAGAGGGCAAAAGGCAACAGAGAGAGAAGGGGAGGGGGTAGGGGGGTGCACTTGTAGGGGAACAGTTTTCTTTCCTTCCACATGTGCAGTCTGTCTCTGCAGTTGCCCTGCTCACTGGTCTCAGTCCACTGATCATGATCAACTGAGAGGATGTTGTAGAGTAGCAGGACACTAGGTAAAGACTGTTAATAACTGATGCTTTGCACATGCAGAGGTGTTACTAGGATGTCATCTTTGGGTGGGCGTTTGGATCATTTGGGTGGGCATCAACAAAAATGTTAGGGGGGTGGGGGTGGGGGGTCTTTAAAGAGCCTCGCAGCTTGTAGTGCAAACTCAGACCTCAGCTGTAAAACTATACAGGACTCAACTTATAAGAACCAGAATCAAAGCTATTAAAGGGGAACTATGCAAGTCTGCTCACTTCTCCACTGTTTTGTTAACCCTCCTCCTGACCATGTACATCAAGCAATCAATAGAGCGGTGGATAGCGTTATTTATCATATACTTGTTACGATGTGTATATTTGTGTAGTCCTATCTGTCATAAACAAGAGGTTACAGGTTACAGGACGCTTTTTGTGTTGCAGT
This sequence comes from Caranx ignobilis, assembly GCA_021432705.1. Classification (NCBI taxonomy): domain Eukaryota; kingdom Metazoa; phylum Chordata; class Actinopteri; order Carangiformes; family Carangidae; genus Caranx; species Caranx ignobilis. Next base: position 3,243,183 of record MU269980.1, read on the forward strand.
GCCGCAGAGACAAGAGCTGGGACACCGGGTCTGAGGCTCTGATCCTGCAAGCCTGGTCTCAGCCAAGAGACGCCAGGTGGAAGGCAGAGAGCCTCCTTTCTCCCTGTAACAAGTTACAGGTCATTTATTCAACCATCACAATTACTCTGAAGCTGTTTAAGGTAAAAATTCTGCATAGTTCCTCTTTAACAGTTTTAATTAGACTGCTGAGAGCAGCTAGCTACAACCAGGTCTTGCAATTCACTAAACTGTGTCTGTACCCATGTGTGAAGAAGTGTAGTGGTTTGGCAATAACGTAAAGCAGGAGCACACCCACACCTTCAAAATGGCCAACAGGAAAGCAGTGCATTTTTGATGAACAATGACAAAATTACAGAAAACTATGAACACTCAAAACGACAACAAAAAGCTATAACAGTGATGGCAGATGACACCTCTGGGTGGACAATGACCAGCCCAGCCCACCCCCAGACACGCCCCTGTGCAAATGCAGCAAAATAATGGGAAGTCACTTCGATGCGAGGTGACCAAACCCTGCATTTAAAGATTCCCTCCACAAACCAAGAGTTAACCAGGCGGTGTGGTAGCTCACAGTCCACCACACTTGCAACGCAGAAATAGAATCACCAAAAATACAACCTTAACCTCCCCTCTGCTAAATGGCATGCTCTCAGGTTGCAGCCAGATATCTCAAAGAGAAAAAAGCAGAGAAAAGTGTAGGTTGCATCATCTGTGATGACTTCATCTGAGCCGTCCACACATGAGGTGGATTAACACGACCTGCTGCCTCAGAGGAGAATGGAAATCCACGCACACAGCCAGGCTCACTGAGGAGGACAGGAGGAGCGGCACACAGAGCTGCAGCGCTAACTAATGTGCACTGCTGCTTGACAACATGCAAAGTGTGTGTGTTTCTGTGCACAAAAAAGAAATACAACAACAAAATGAAGCAGAGTCAGCCAAATAGTTCAGTCAGCCTGCACTGCTGCTGGTTTACTTACTTTCATTGCTCCAACCTTCATTCCTGAAGCGACTCTGTGATCAAAACTAAACTAAGCCGTGAAAACAAAGTTCCTCTCACTAAACCTGCGTCAGTTTATTCTCACCGAGGAGACATTTTGCTTTAAATCCAACATGAGCTGTGTGTTGTTCCACTCTCTGAGCTGAGCTGTGATCAGACCTGCTGCCCGGGTATCAAATCACCATCTACTACACGTCTGCTTATGAATATCAAATGATAATCCACCCATGACCCAGTTCATTCAGGTCTCTGCTCTGCTACGTGTGGGTAGGTCAGACACTGTCCAGGAAAACCTCCAGCCACTCATCCCTAATCTAATCACATAGCCTTCTTATTCTTATACACAAGTCCTTTACTGAAGATGCACTAGCATGGATTTTAACTTGTGAATAAAAGTGCCAGAGTAAACTGAGCCAAAACAAAACACAAAGCAGAGCTGCAGCAGCTACAGCACAGCCAGAAAATACCACCATTAGTTTAGACACTTTAAAAAGAGCAACACAGCTCTTCAGACTGCAGTGTCCATCTGTGCTTTTAATACATGTGCCATTTACTGGCAGAGCTGCTCAGACTCACTGAGATCCTATAAACTCAAGGTGCAGAGCTCCACTTTTCAAACATTTAACGGTGAAGCCTCCTGACTCAGTGCCTGTCTATACACCACATAGATCACACAGGATTCTTGTCATTTCTCACATTAGGTCAAGCATAGATTATCAACTTGTGGGTCACAGACCCGTTCTGTTAAAAAAATACTGGTAATGTGCATGTTGGACTTTTAATTTGAAAAAATATATATATTGACAGGCATGCGTCAGACTTGTGCAGCAGTTCGATAGCCATGGTAACCTCATTTGATTGTTGACTCTAAGTTTGTGTTGATGTTTGGAGATGTGAAAACATTGTGTGTTGTGGGTCTTTCTTTTTTGTGTGGTTTTTATATTTACTTTGGTCACTTTTGTCCATGTAGCTGTCATGGTCCTCAGTTTATTATTAACATGCTCTGAATGCAGAAATATGCATGAAGTGAAATATCTCATTTTATGGCCATATTCAACTTGTGCACCTTTTTATATTTATATTTTAGTCACTTTTGTCCATGCAGTTCTGAAATGCACTTTGCAAATGAAAATGTGTGTATTTATGTTGAAAAAGATCACATATCTGTGTTTTAGAAGACCATTTGAAAAATAAATTGGCTTGGTTTGAAACCTATAAAAGTGGGTCAGGACTTAATGATCATGGGAAAATGTGGGCCCCATGGTGAGACCAGTCGAGAACCCCCGAGGTCAAGAAACCTGGTCACACAAGCCAATGACAAGCTCGGTTAATGATTCAGACTCCAACTCCAAAGTCCAAGGACTTTGACTTACTTAATGTAAATGGTGGCACAACATACAGAGATCTCATCAGCTGAAGCTGCTCATTAATGTGCTATTTTCTAAAATGTGGGGATGGGAGTTTGCAGAACACAGAGAAGTAATGGGATTAAAAATAATGGACGGTCTCCTGTGGTATTATTTTCACACTGTGGTATTTTTATCAGACTGTGGAACTAGAGGGGTTTCAAGTGCAGGGGCTGCCTGTGGGTCTTTGTGTTTCAAAGCAGAGGGAAGAAATGTGTGTGTGTGTGTGTGTGTGTGAGGGGAGGAGGAGGAGGGTCCATCTAAAATCATTACTAAAGCTATAAAGATGGATGGGCCGAGGGCTTGGGGGGGAAAGCAATGAGATTTAAACAGAGAGAGAGGCGGATGGCTGTGAGGGGATGAGATCATGACTTGGAGGACGTTCACGAAACAAATCCCATTAAGAGAGAGATTTGCTTGCTGTAGTGAACATGAATTCTCACACAGCATGTATGGAGTGAAGAGCAGGGGCCGAAAGCAAACAGACGAGTGGGGCTAAAAATGGATTTGCACCTTAGTGAGCATTAAGTCAATATATGGATGCTACTAATTCAGGCCACTGCTGTTACCTCACCTCGCTGTTAGCTGCTGCACCATTACAGCCACAAACCAGTGTGCATATGATTGGATAACGCACAGAGCGCGAGTACTATTCACACATGCTGGCTGTGATGTACAGGCTAACTGGTCTATGTCCTGTATCCTGTCAAAGCATGTCAACAACCCAACTTCACAGAATGACTGGAATCCAGAAAACAATGTTAGGAGGATATTGCAATTTCGATTTCTCTATTCCCAACTTAATTTTCTTGGGGCCAGAGAAGGGGTAAGACATTCCAAAACACACTCTCAGTGTTTCTGGAGCAGGGCAGTTACATCAGCAGCCAGCTCAGCAGTTAAAGCATTCCCATGTCCCAGGCATTTCCCTCTCAGAGGCCCCCCAGGTTAGCAGGAGAGGAGAGGGCAGTTTGTCAAGTGTGACGGAGGAAAAGGAAATAAATCAGTGTAGTCCAACTGTAAATGCCATAACAAGAGGGAGCACGTGGATCAGAGTCCGGGCCCACAGTGTTTTCTGCTGACTGGCCGGATGTCACTTCAGTGGACAAACCCCAAACAGTGAAGGGGACCATGGGTGTTTCTCTGGGAATGTGAAGGTACATCCGTATACAACCTTAATGTGTTTGCCTGAAGTCAAATGTATGTTTGGTCCATGTGTGCACAGACACATTTCACATCTGTCGACCGAAATATGTGGGGCTAGCCACAGCTTTCCCTGAAAAGATGCACAGGATGTGTGGTATTTACATTTCCATACATGGGTCAATGGCATGACACTAATTTCTTTTTGTCCATATGGTTTAGTCCATTTTATAAGTGTTGAAATTTGAAAAATTTGGAGAATTATGGCAAAAACATGGTGGTGTAACACTTCAAAACTTCAACTTGCTTAAAACAATACAATTCTAAATAAAACACCATCAACCAGTTTGGCCTGATCTTATACTTGTACTTTTTTACACTGTATAAAGGTAATGGAATACAATTGTACCAAATAAGAAATTTAAATTGGGGACTCATGTTACTACATGAGGTGTCAAGTGGTGTAACCACCATTTAAGAGGCCATTTTGCCAATATTATAAAGAGGACCATGTGACAGGACATGGTACCACAGAGAAGGACTCTGATGATCACAACCGCTGTATGACAAGGTTAATAGCTCTTGACGTTAAAAATGACGTTTCAGGGTTTGGTCAGGTTTGGTAAGTTCACATGTCAAATGACATGACCCACGAAAAATATCATTAAATCTTATGAATCATAAAAAACAAATATTTACTTTAATAAATGTGTTTCACCACGGCCATGTGCTCACATGGGTGTGCATGGTAATGCTTGTCAAATTTGATTTTAGAATGAGAAGTCAAGTGGTGTAACCGATTACATCATCTGACATTTGACATAGTCAGATGACAGTCAGATGGTGTAACTGGTCACACCACTGGACTCCTGTTAAAAATTTTGTCAAATATCAAGTTTTAGACAGTTTTTAAAGAAAGTTCTGAATTGCTCATCTTGCCAACCCTCATTTGTCACTGACCTGTTAAATGGAGGTGTATGCCATGTGTACATTTTCCTATTCACTGCTGCAATTCCAAAAGCCCAACTAAACTAGAGACAATCGTCAGACTGACGATCACAAACAACCACATTTCTAACCAAACACTTCAGCAGCGTTGCTTTCTAACCACCATGGGAGACTCAGATAAAGAGAATCAAGTGATGTGTGTGTGTATATATGTGTGTGTGCACTCTGGCTGGTCTTTTGTTTCCTCTAACAAGGGCAGAATAACTCTAACCATTACATCACCCTCTGCTCACAAGGAGCTGAGAGGTCCTGTGAATGAACATGTGATAGAGGCTTTGACATCATCTCTTTGCTTTGTCCACAATAACTGAGGAGTGTGAGCAATTATGGAGTTGAAGCCACTCAAATGTTTGGCTGATTATTGGTCATGAATATTCCTTGGATCCTGCTGTTAGTCAGTGCTGTGCCTTTAAAGGAGCGCTGGGCTGGCTGTGTGCTGCCCGGTGCTGTCCTCACTTTAGTGCCGCGGTTGATGGATTGGGTCCCACTGGGGGGGAGGGAATTCATCTCTATCCATTTCCCAGGTCCTTTGTGAGCAAGGGGGCGAGTGGGCAGTTGGAGCATATTGTGTCACGATGCTCAGCTCGCAGGGTGGATCCAGGCGGGGTGGATGGATGGATGGATGGATGGAGGGATGGATAAGGGCAGAGACAAAATGATAGGCGCAAACTCTTTCCCTCCCCCATCAGACTGTTTATGTCATGTCAGAGTCTGAAGGAAGAAACAGCTGAGACACATCGCCACACAGTAACAGAGAGAGAGAGGGAGAGGGAGAGGGAGAGCTGACCTCAAGGAAGGCTGGAACTGCTCGCTCTGCTGGTAAAGTCAGAGGCTGGATACACCACCGCTCTGTCTCTGCCTCTGTCTTTGTCTCTAACATACACAAACTGAGTGCTGGGACACTTATCACACTGAAGGTTTATGTAAAGGACCAGTGTGAAGGATTCAGATGGGTCTGCTGGCAGAATACTCACAGTTATAAAAACATAATACTCATTAGTGAATAATCATCTGAAACAATGGAGCGTTATGTTTTCATGAGTTGAGACTGTACCAGTGGGTTCCCTTTGATGGAGTCTGCCATTTTGCTTTCTACAACAGCCCAGAGCAGATAAACCAACTGCTGACTCCACAAAGCAGCTTTTGCGTTTTTATGTTACCCCAAGGCCACCAAAATTTTCCTATGTGCTCAGACAGAGAGTGCAGGGGGATCAGTTACAATCTGCAGTGTCACCAAATCCAATGCCGTGTCCTTTAATCTGTGTCCAAGAACATCCAACATGTAAACTGCTTCTACATTATGTGAATTTCTTGCCTTCTGTTTTTTTACCAGTTCTGTGGTGCTTGCAGACACAGACACACGAAGCCTCACCTCCAGCTGTGTATACAAGGAGAGAGGCTTTTGTGTTGAAGAGCCGTGTGTGTGGCTGTGACCTTACAACACTATAGTGAATACACCAAGCCCTGACAACAAAGGGCAAAGGCATTTTAGTTTCCTAAACATGAGGAACAATGGCTGAAGTCTGCAATGTGCAAGGTTATCAAGAGTCCTCTACCAATGTAGCTTCACACTCATATATTTTCTGCGCCTCACAATCTTCTTCTTTGTCTACGTCCATTATATACATTCTCCACAATGTAAGTCTAAATCCAGCACAAGCATGCATGAAGGAAGGTCCCCCAGAAGAGCAGAGATAACAATGACCTGGACCCAGAGCTGTACAGAGGATGAAGTGCAAAGTGGCAGACAGGCCAGGAGACCAATATGGTCAGAGGAGGACAGCTGTTCATCAAACTGTTCATCAGACCAATGTGGGAAATCTCCTGGTGTCCAACTGTGAGCTTCAGAGTGATGTATGTGCATACATGCATGTGACAAACACAAAGGAGAGCAGTGACATCAGTTTTGGATAGGACCGGCCTGAGTGGTTTTGAACTCGCCATTAATAGTAAAATGTCCATGAGTGCGAACCGTGGTGTGGTCGATGTGCGACAAGAAGGGACAAAATGGCAGGTTGTAGATAAACCATATGGAAGAGCAGGGCTGGCGGCCGCAGTGGGAGAGGAGCGCTGAGGTCAATAAAGTTGTTTTCCCAGCGTCTGGCTCCATACTGTATCACACAGTGGCCTGCAGTGCTGGGAGACGGCTGAGGGGAGCAGAGCGGAAAGAGACGGAAGCTCAAAACAGACATCAAGGAGGACACAGGCCATGGACGGGGGGAGAGCTCCAGTAGACTGGAGGAGAACGGCTAAATATTCCTGTTGATAGAAACAGTGAGTGAGGTTCTGCTGAAGGAGTTTATTAGCTGCACATGCTTGTTCAAGCAAACAGCATCACATTTCAACAACAAACTGCTGCTCAACCTACACAGCATGTGGAGGGTGGACAAGTTCGCTGGAGTCAGAGCACACATCGTCCTGGTCGAATGGTTACGATGTTCAGTCCCATGTCCACTTTTTTCAAACAGGTCGCTGGCATTAAATTCAAAATGGGCAGATACTTAAAAAAACTATAACATTTCTCAGTTTGAAGGTCTGATGTGTCTTCTGTGCCATTTTCAAATACCTATGGAGATTAAGTTTTACATCTCCCAGTCGCAGACACCATTTCAACTGCAGTGTTTCACCCAGGGGTTGGCACTTTAACTCACTGTTTCTGGTCATGCTCTAAGCTGCAGGGATACTGGTCCAGAGTATTAACTGAAATGGAGAAAACTGGAAATGGACCCAGTCTCTCTCGTCTTGGACCAACCAAGTAGGCACGTAACTGCAAATGATAAGAGATTTTACTTTGTTCTCATGTACGCTACAAAAAAAAAAAAAAAATCTTATCACAATGGATGGATGAGAAAACTCCAACCATTAGTGGCTGCTTGATTACTGTCATTGGAATATCATACATGTAGAACACAGAGCAATTTTATAAGATGGGGGAACATTATTAGAGGTAAAGAGCCTGACATATCTGTCATTATGCTGCGAGGGTTTTCTCGATAGCTGGAACTGCATGTGAGGGGTTTGTTTTGGCAGGGAAAATCTATAACAACTAACCACTCATGTGACTGTAATGAAAACAAACACACCTTTTGTATGTGGACATGCTGTCGCCTTGTTTTGTACATATTCAGTATATACCATTTTACTTTCCTTTCATGTTGTTCTTATTGATTTGAAAGGTACATTTCATACCTGTTTGCCTGTTGTAAACTCAGAAACGTTTTTGCAAATCATCACACTGTCTACATTTACATTTAACTCAGCACCAGGGATGTAAAACACTCAATGCAAATAAGACTCAGGTACAGGTAGGGATAAGTACAGGACTACAGTAGATGTACAAGGTTACTGTGCACCCCCACTGTTCACATACTGTACACTTCACTCATTTTACATGTTTTCTCATTATTGTAAGTGCCCTTGTACTTGTTTGCATAGGTTTGTGCTCCAATGCATGCTGGGAAGCTTTTGCACTTGCCAGCACTCAGGAAGCATCTCACAACCCTCACCTTCTTGCAGCATCTTGACCTTTTGTTTGCAGCTTGTGTCCACAAACGCATTAAGGCTATTAGGACTTTCAAATGGTTACTTGCACCCTGGTGCTTTAACATATGGAAATAATCTCATACACGCAGATGGAAGATGAAGGAAGAAGGATGAGTTAAAGTCTTTTTACACTGTGCTGGCTGCCTGACTATACAATTGTATCTAAAGGTAGAGCTTGATCAATAAGTTATTCTATCCTTTTCAAAAGGCTCAACTAGATAGTGAATAGGAATCTAAGGCCAAATCTCCTCTTTACTGATAATAAACTCGATATGGAAGCACACAGGCGTCTGAATAAGAGGCTGAGAGAGGCTCTAAAGCAAACACAAAAGTTTCCCTTTTACTCTGAAACCAAATGCTGTGAAGGCACTGCAAGCCTGAAACTGTTGGTTCCCCAAATCCTCTCCAGACCTGCTCTCCACACAGCCGTCTGCTCTCACTGACGCGCCAGCACAGCTCGCAGAGGTGCTGTGAGGTTCAGTGTAACAACAGACATGAGGGATGCATGAATGACTGCGTATCTGTTCATTCAGACTTCCACTGCACTGAGGAGTGGGATGTTGGGAGTCCACAGCATTAGACATGGCTGTGATGTCTTCAGTTGGCTGATTCATCAGTTCACACTCATTTAAACAACAGCAAATAGATTTAAATATTATAAATGTTAAACAATTTCCTTGTAGTATGAGGAATTCAGTGACAAGTGCATGTCATGAGGGGGCAGGAATGTGTCTGGAGTTACATGTGCCAGAAAGAGTGTCATAAATTCAGAAAATTGTTGGCACAAATGACATGGTAACAGTGTGGTGATGTCATAATAATGTGCCGTTGTTCAGTTAACAGGTCAGTAAGTCAAACATGGCGTTTGTATGAGTTACAGCTGAATTGCAGAGTCCAAAACATAAGATAAGGACTAGCCTTAGGCACAGCAATGCTTTGAGCTCAACGATAGCATCAGCATGGTAACAGGCTCACAATAAGATTTCTAAGACGCTGATGTTTAGTGGGCAGAATGAATCAATTCATACTGCGGGGCCACTAATGCACAGTACATCAGTGTTTGACAGAAAAGCTGCTGGTGGCACGAGACAGAGAGTCTAAGGATTAACATCATTACCATTCATCCTCAGATGGTGCTGAGCCATTTTCTAGATGTTGAGATATTTCACACAGAGTTTGCCAGAGTTATCACAGCTCATCTTCTGGAAATAATGCATACTACAATAAATAAACAGCAATCCATCTGACCTCACCAGCAAACCACAGAGTGTGTAAGGCTTGATAATAAATAATAATGACACAATATTAAGTTATAAAAATTATTTAAAGGTAGAGTCTGTAGGTTTGTTTGTTGCAGTTTTTAACACAACATTCAATTTGGGCCCCTACTCTGGGGCTCAACAGCCACCCCCCCTGCCCCTGACAGCAGTTGTCAGGACTGACCCATGAGCAACTGCTGTTCTAATTGAACCCTTCTTCACTTCAAAGTTCTCCTTTGAAGATTTCCTACTACCACCAACACAGAGACTGGACGCCGTCATGCCGGGAGAAATGGTGGACACACACTTAGCAGCGAAGAAAAGGAAATACAGTCTGATTGAGGCGCTGCAGCATCAGGCCCATACCTGCTCGCCGCCATCCGCCAGCTTGACGGTTACCACCAGTCGCTATCTTGGTGGCAGGTTTTATACAAGCCCACAGCTTCACCTGTGCTCTGTCACTGTGGCAGAAACGTTTCTACAGACAGTACAAGCTGATGATTAAGCCAGTCCATCCTGCAGACTATCTTTATAGACTGGACCTCAACAACTTGTTGGGACACCTACCCTGCACACACACACACACACACACACACACTCTAGCACAGATTTTTTATTATGGAAATGAAAGAATATGTCTTCCAGCTGAAGGCCAAATGCCAGTCCTGACCCCGTCTCAGTCCAGCACACAGTCTGTGAGGCTCGATGGAAAGGGCTTGGCTTTAAATATACATTGTGATGGTGCAGCTACAGAATATACTACATTTACAGAGTAAAATTAATAATCCATAACATAGCACTGCAGCTTGACAGACAGATCTGTCAAAGAACCACCATGATGACCATCAAACTTTCATTAGAAGACTCTCTGCTCAGTGCTTCATCCAGCAGAACTGCTTTCATCCATCACCTCATCAAGCAGCACAGTCATTTGGAGCAAATAAACTCAATACACTTGTGACCAATTCATTGAACAAGCAGAACATGTTTCGCTGAGCCAAGATTATACATAAAACATATTGACTGACACCAGGAACAAACAGAGGATAATGAATCTTTGAACAAACCAGGAGGATGTGAGTTTGTGTTCGCTCAGGAGAAGAAGCAGGAGCTGCAGCTGAATACCAAAGACCAAGCAGCAGCAAAACACCCAAACAAAACAGAAAGGCTGGGCTGCTTGAAAGCAATATGAAAACCACAAAGGGTGAGACAGTCACGCTGCTCTGTGCCAGTACGAGCAGCCAGAGCACGCAGCTGGGATAACAAAGGAACCTACTGAGTGCACACAATTCATATCAACTCAAGGGGTTTTCATAGAGGCAGTGGATGGACTGATAGAGTCTGTGGTGTAATCTGAGATCCTGAGATATATCAACAAATAACCTGCAGCTGAAGTGGATGAAAGCTTCGCAGCTCTCACTCTCATTTCGCTCTCTCCCCACAGAGACGTGTAATAACTTAGCTGACTGCTGACCTCTGCTGGTTCCTGAACATCATGGCAATGTGTGGGAGAGGTACGGATCTTGATTTATAACCACCTGAAAATCAAGTAAAGCCAGAAAATAATCATTTGAACCGAGGACCTTCGAGCTGAGAGGCACCACCACCACGCCGCCCTAATGTAAAACAACTAAGCCATTTCATCCTTACACCAAGTCTGGAAAAATAAGGGTCAAACCTGAGGCAGAAGAATCCTGGATATACTGATACTCCAAAACAACTTACTCACTCCAATTCCCATGATGCACCTCAAACAAGTGTTTCATCAGAAAGCTCACTTCCTTCATGTCGCACACCTTCAGTCTGTAAAGCAGAGCTTCTGATACATTTCAGCTCATGCTAAAATGACTTTGACCACAACCAGGGAGCACTAACTCCAGATCCTCAGAGACACGATGACATTGTCTGCCTCCCTTTGAACTAACAGACGGAACTTCCTGTGTGGAGCTGGTGGAGCTGAGCACCATTTAATTGCTCTAATTTGCACTCCTAGAATGTAACACTCCTGACCGAGTGTTTGCAATGAACCTTGAGCTAACACCCATTTTAGCTTTGGACTCAATTAGATCCTCAGTTTCACAGTGTGGTCATCCAGGACGGAGGGTGGTCGTCCTCCACGGAAAACCCTTCAGTACAAACCTGGAGAATAACTCAACTGTCACTGTACAGAGGGAATATCAATCAAACAAACTAGGGTCAGCTCTGAGGCTTGTGCTAATAGACCAGACCAGCAGGGGGGATGAAGTATATGTGAATCAACTGAAATATCTGATGTAGATACTACAATGTCCTTAGGTGGAGACTTGAGTTTTGTTTAAATTAAACGTTCTACCTTTTGCTCTATGATTAGAGTGACACCAGTGACAGGAGCTGGAGGCAACAAATGAAGAGGTACAGAGTCTGTTCTCTTAAGCTTACACAACACAAACAGTCATAACCTCTCATATCCTTTGGACGTGGACAACTCTTGAACTTCATAACAGGTTGGACCTTCTTTGGCAGCAATAATCTCAACCAAGCTCCTCTGATCAGACATGAACAACATTCGGGGGGGGGGGGTTGACCAGTTTTCCTGCTGAACAGCTTCAGGCCAGACAATTTCTTTGGACGCCTGGGGTGTACAAGGTCATTCCACAGCATCTCATCTTGGATTAAGGTCAGGGCTCTGCCTGCAACACTGCAGAAGGTGTACTCTCTTTTTTTTAAAGCCATTCAGAAAGGGGTTTACTTCATTATTAAGGGCCGTTGCCCTGCTGTCATCACCCAGTTTCACCTCAGCTCAGCTGGTGGACAGACACCCTGACATTCTCCTTCAGGTTCCTGGATTAACTTTGGAAGTCATTAATCCCCTCAATGGTGTTGAGCCGTCCAGACCCTGAGACCCCCAGCAGCCCCACCTCATGATTCACCCTCCATCATACATCAGCTGCTGGGATGATGTTTTCATGTTGGTATACAGTGATCTCTTGATGCAACATGCACTGCTGCATGCTCTTCTCAAACAATTCACCATCAGTTTCGTCAGTCCACCAAACAGAATCAAGGTGCTCTCTGGCAAACATTTTGGGTACAGCAGTATTCTGTTAGAGCAGCTCTCCAGCCACGGACACACACCTCAGAGTTTCATGATAGCAGACACATAGTCAGGGAGCGGACAGAGGGTCCTCTTGGCAGGGTGCTCACTTTATGGAAAGTAGCTACAGAACTGAATCATTTCCATTTGTAGACAGTTTGTCTCACTGTGGACTGATTAGGATCTAAACTTTGTAATCCTTTCCAGCTTTATGCAAATCTACAATTCTTGACTGAAACATCCTGAGAGCTCTGTTATGGGAGGCATGCTTCACATTAGCAGGTGCTCTTTTGAATAGCAAAAATGTTTTTAAAGCAGCTGTACCACACACCACTTCCCAACCACTGAATGTTTGACTGAGGTATTCAATAGAAATAAAAACAATGCAATAACTTGAGGTTTTAAATTAAAACAGATTGAGATCATTTGTTGCTGTTACTTAGATCAGACAGTGATTTCAGCTGCAGTTACATAAACACAGGTGATTCCAGTGGGCTCACTTTCTTTTTCCTGCCACTGCATTCTGATACAATAAATAAAACAGATGAGGAGATAACATATCTAAAGGAATAGAAAAATTCTTAATGCAAAAAATGGATCTGCACAAATCAGAGCCGCAGGGAGGAGGGTGGTGTGTATAAGATCAAGTGCAGGACATAGTGTGTGAGTGTAGCAGCTACTCAGCTACTCAGTCCAGCAGTAGTGTGCTGTGAGTTGAGTGAAGCTGCCTGGATGAATGAGGCTGTGTCGTAGCTGACGGGAGCATTTATGAAGACAAAATCAAACAAATGCAAATCATCAGCCATCTCTTCCGCCAACTGGGAGGGACGTGTGAGTCACACTTGTTTCTGTATGAAAATCATCTTTCAGTTTCTTAAGCGCGCTGCCAGGGAACAACTACAAAGAAGATGCGATTTTGGAAAAAATGAGAACCAGTAAAATTCAAAGCTGTGTCTACACCATGATTGACGTCCATAGCCTGCTGCACTACCAATTTTAAAACCTCCTGTGACATACAAATGGCTCTGAGCCTCAGGTTGAGTTCTTCATCATGTGGGTTTCATGTGATTAGACTTGACATGACCGCGGTGAGGGAATCGAGAGAGCAAAGCCTGCAGGTCTTTACCTGAATCGTGCCAAAGTCCACGTTTTCATAGTGGAAGTGAGCGCACTCTGCCAGCTTCGGGAAATGGCCCTTGGTGAAGCAAAGTCTGAAAACACATCACACATATGCTGAGTTCAGTTGGCTCTTCATCCTCTGCTCATGGCAGCACCTTGGAGTGTGTATGACTAGTGTAAGAAGGAGGATGCCATGCAAACAGAGGGCGAGGAAGGAGGAGGAGGAAGACACAGAAATAGATCCAGGAAACAGAGGCAAGTTAAGAACATAGAGATGTACAGAGGGAAAGAGATATGAGCCAGGGTGAGGGGGTGCTGGGTGGTGGTGGGGGCAGACAGGTAGGCAGAGATATGTGTGTGTGTGTGTCTGTGTGTGTGTGTGCACTCACTTCTTGACATTCTTGACTTTCATGCTGGCCGTGCTGCTGCTGCATGAGCGCATGAGGGGCTCTGCCCGCAGCTCAGGGATCTCTGCGCTCCTGGCCTGGAACACCCAGACACACACTGACATCAGTCACACAGGTTTTGCACACAAATAAATCTCTGTTACACTGGAAGAAGATTTTCATTCAGGGTCTGCTTCATGGCAACTTTTAAAGAATCTAGAAGTCTGGTCCACTGGTTATAAACAGCACCAACTTCTAGTCTGTGATACACTGTGTCTTGGTCTTTGTGGTGTGGTGTTTAATCCAAAGATTTGATTTCTCCATCATGTCAGTGAATGAAAATGTGTGTTTAGATGCTGACAAAGCATGATAGTTCATTAATAATACATAAATGTAACCCTAATAGATTTGCAGGTATTTGACTTTGGAAGCATCATTGACTGACCTCAATAAATGAGAATATCATGGAAAAGTTCATTTATTTCAGTCGTTCAATTCAAACAGTGAAACTCATATATTCTCTAGATTCATTACACACAGACTGAAATATTTCATGTCTTTTTTTCTTTTAACTGTAATGATGATCACTTACATTTGATGAAAACCCAAAATTCAGTAAATCAACAAATTTGAATATTGCCATCATATTCTCATTCATTCAGATGTGCCTGTATATAAAAACTAGAAAAACCCCTGAAGTATTAAATTACGGATGTTTCAGGGAAGACATATTTATAGCCAAGTTCATTTTGATCACACAGGTCAAAGCTTTGTTCTCTGGACAACGGTCTGTCTCTTCACGTCACGTTACATCTCTTATTTTCATCTCTGACATGAATCAGCTCATTGTGTGACTGGCTGAGGTTGTGCCGTCTGTCATGACCACACAGAGAGGGGCTGTGAGGTAGGTTTGGATTAACAGTTCACTTCAGGTTTCACCTTTTGATGTTGCTATAGTAACACTCGACTGACACTAGCCCTACACATTATCAGGGAATTGATGCTCGATTGTAGCTGTATTCTGATTGGTTTATCAGTTGCTCTATTCTAGTTGATTTGTAGATCTACTCTGATCTATCAAACAATCAGTCTTTTTTTCTATGACTGGATGGACATGGATGTAAGAGACTAAGACTAATCTGAGTGGAGGAGACAACCACAGGGAGATTCCAGAGTGACTCCCAGCAGGCGGTCTCCACACAGACTACACCATCTCTACCCCCGGTGGTAAGTGGACGAAGCTGACAGCGGTGTGCATGTGACAGCAGCTGTTTAATTATTAAATGTTGTAGAGCTGCAACAATTATTTAATTCATCAGTTAGTCGAGCCACATAAAAACTATTTTGTTTGTCTATTAAATGATTTTCAGATTTGATGTCAAACATTTGTCTATCTTCTTGTTAATAGGGATTTGCTGATTTAGTCTGTTTGAATTCTGATAACCTGAATCTATTGGAGACATAACCTTGGAGGCTTGGACACACGCGTTTCTGGCTTATATCATAAAGACCTCATGAGTGAAAAAAGTGAAGATCATCTGCTCTCTCACTTCCAGAAAGAAATGTGGCTCAGGCCTTGAGCGTGAGTCTTGAGGCTCAGCACTTGCTGGTACCAGGTGGACAGGTGAAAGAAGAGAGAGCAGCTGCTGAGGCCACAGCCAGAGACTGGCACACATATCACAACATTTAGCATAGTTAGCTTGTAACTGGCTCTGGCTGACACTGTGCTAGTGGTTGTGCTAATGTTAAATATCAGTCAGCACTGACAAGGTTTCAGGTCATTTAGCCCCACCCCCCTTCCCCAAGGTGGTATGATTGATTGCTGAGGTTTATGATGTATGAAATCCTGCTGAGACTGTCATCATAGGTCCTCCATTATATCAAGACACCACATGGACATTAACAAGGTTAAATATTGTATTTTTTATCATGGGGGGGTCTTTAACTGATCCAAGAAAATAAAATAATCAGAAGTGATGAAACCATTGTTAGTCACAGCTCTGATATTAAAGGGATTTCAAAGTGTGAGTGTGTGTGGAGCGTTGTGAGACTGAGCAGCCAGTCCTCCTGTCTTCAGGGGACGTGTGTTGGGGTGGTTGGTGTTTTCAGTGTGACAGGTAAGATTACGTTCACACCTGCCATTAAAATTTGTCTCTGTTGATCTGATCAGATGAGTGTTTATGGTGCTCAGGAAAGCATTTTTTCCAAAGAGTATGGAGAGAAAACCACAGGACCGATCCTGTTCCCCTGCTTGTGTGTGTCTGATAATTATTGACTGGTTTTTTTCATTGTTGTGCTGGAGGATTTGGGAATGTTTTGTTCCGTGATGCAGACGAGACAGAATATAATCTACCCTGCACAGAGCAACAGGGCGTCGGTGTGACAGCTTACAATAAGTTGCTTAGTGCTTTCTCGTCACCTCCTCAAACCACCAGAGACATCCATAATGCATGCTGCTCCAGTATAGAGTCCCTCTTGTATCAAATATTGAACAAAGAATAGCAAACATGCAGTATTAAAAGCCACGCCTCTGATATCAATATTCATTAGCCTGAGCCTGGTGAGGTTGTTGTTTCTTTTTCTCTCCCTCTCCCACTTGATCGAAGTAAGCGCTCGCAATAGGGCTCCAACCACGCACCGACCATGGGTGGCTCGACACGTTACCATGGAGACGGCCTCATTTTCAGCATGCTGTTGATGCAATAAGCAAGGCCCGAACCAAAGATAGGAAAGGAGAGGAAATAATGAATGATGGTGTCTGGTGAATGGGATTCATCACGGAAGGGTGGACTGAGACGAGCAGATGACACCGTAGTGACGGCGGGTAGATGACTATCTGTGACAGCAGAACACCGACAGTCATCTGCATTAATCATGAGTGTGTGGTGTGGTTTCAGGAGCAGAGGAGACACAGGATGGTACTGTACAGCTAATCAATGGAACAGGTGAGAAAGAGAGAGAGAGAAGAAGGTGGCAGGCAGCAAACGTGTCAGATCTCTCTGATGACATCACACTGATCACCACTTACTCTCAGTGTGAGCAGTTCAGGATGATGAATGCAACATGTTTAAAAAACACAGACCATCTCATATCATTTGGTGTGTGTGTGTGTACATGCGTATACGGGTGGGGGTAGGGGGTGGTGGAGGTGGCTCACCATGGCACTGATGGTCTCCTCCCAGTCAGGTCTCTCTCTGGGATGGATGTGAGCCAGCTCAGGCACAATATCGTCTTCCTCCAGGTGACGTCCAGGCCTCAGACCCCTGCAACACATACACACACACACACAAACAAAAGGTTAATTTTTTTTTTTTTTATTTCACCTGAGTGATATTTAACTTTGTGCTCGCAACTAGTGATTTTATATAACCACCATCTTGTATTTTCCATCTCCTCCCTCAGCTTCTCCCTGGAGCTCCAGTAACAACAGGTGAGTGTCAGCCAATCAGAGGAGAGGAGGCTCTGAGCCAAAGGAAGTAATCATAATTCCCTTAGGGGACAAATAAATTATCTGTCTATCTAGGGACGTTTGAAACTGTTTGTTTTGTGTAACCAACCCACACCGAAACTCAAACACTTCCACACCTTATAAACTGTAACACAGGACAAAGACGAGCAGAGGAATCTCATCAAATGTTCACACAGTCAACCACTTATCAAAAGACCTGATCTGCGTCTGAGTCACCTGCAGCAGGTTCAACATTTTTAGTCAGCACTTCAAACTGAAAGTCACAAAAACTACATTAGAGATAATAAAGTCGAAATGAAAACACAAGGGGAAACTGAATATATGTACTATACAGAGCACACACAGTATAGTGTATCTATGGTTACCCACAACTGAAACAAGAATTGAGCATTTTGAAATGAGGACGCCTTGGTCACATTTTTTTGCCACAAATATTATGAGCATGATGAGCAGATCCATGACCTACACAGAAGATGGTGTCCATCCCATCAGTCCAGATCTACAGAGCTGCTGTGAAGGCGAGGAGAGGAAGGAAGGAGCTGCAGGCCACAGTTCAAGACATTCTGAATGTGTTCACTATCCAGACAAACAGCAAAGGGAATGAAACAGGGCACGGACATTGGATAATTTGATGAGGATAAATCTGAGTTAGCGTTGCCTCGACAGAAAAAAACGTCGAGTAGCTGAGACGTCTGCCGACTCAGTTGCCTCATCGACTTCAAAGAGCGCTCTCATTTCCAGAGAGGAAAACAGGAGAGGGATGGAAATGAAACAGATTTGCAGAGCAGCATCCCACAAAGTGACGAGTGACGCACACAGAGTGCACATACAACGGATTTCCAGCCACGTAGACACACACACACATAACTTGAGTGTAATAAAGTGGAGCAGAAAGCAGAGGACAGTGAAAGAGGAGAGGAGCTTTGTTTTGGAGAAAATGGAGCAGCAGTGAGCAGCAGCAGCAGGACGAGCACGTCTCTGCACTGAGATAATTGGACTAAAGGGCTGGGAAGTCAGAGCGAAGACGCAGGGAGGGAAGTAAAGTTTAGTCATGAGTGATTCTCTGCTCTCTGCTCCTTCTGACCCTCCGACTCAAACTCTCAGTGACCGATAACAACATCCAGTCAAACTGTGTCACGTCTACTCAAACCGTCCGCCCAGAGGCTTCAACAGACACTGTGCTGATGGTTTAAAGCTTCAGTTAGTGTTTCTATGTTATTTAGTTGTTGTGTATCAACAACATAATTAAAAGCTGAGATAAGTCAGCGTAAGGCCTGCATGATGAGCAAAAAGTGTGATGACACTGTTTGATATTGCCATGACGATATGACTTGTGATAAATGAGCAAATAATGTGTACAATGTGCAGCTCCTGCATTAACAGGCACTCTGCTAACAGGTTCCCTCAAACACTGAGGACAATCATAGAGACAAATATCTGGAGCCTACTTTTATTGGACAACTTGAACAAGAGTAATCAATCACTTCAATGCAATGTTAATAATTTAACCCTCTCCTGCCTCATCTCTTTCCTCATTGCATTTTGGGCAACCTTTTACGATGCACAAGTTTATATTGTGATGACGACGAAAATATATTAACCCTTCAGCCCTGGCCAGCACCATCTCCCCACATAGCTTACGAGCTACACTGACACAAAATGCTGAAAAATAAAGATACAGACCACAGAAAGGTCAAAACAATGTCAGCGTCTCCACCTGTAGCTGCTGCTACAGTCAAAAATATATGTCATGTGATGTTTGTGACTTATTCAGATTCAGCCTGGACATATACAACTACAGTGGAAGGTGTCAGTATGATGGAAATATGACGTCAGCAGGTCTTTGCTCTGAGCTGTGTGTGTGTGGCTCACAAGAAAAATAGGTGAGAGGCCAAATCTCTGGCTCAGGCAGCCAGTGTGTCCACTCTGAGCCGTTAACATGTGGGCAAACATCACACATCACACATCACACATCACACATCGTGATGCCAGCCTATGTGATTTTTTAATCATGGAGGATTCAGTGTCGCAGATGTTCTGGATTTATATCTGAGCCTCCGGTCTGAGAACAGAAAAATATTTGTGTAGAAACCATCATCACAACAACAAAAACAGAAAAGAAATCTATTTAATTGGAGCAAACAAAAGTCCCTTCTGTTCACTAGGAGAGTTAACCCGGGGTTTCTGCCTCTGTAGATGGGTGTGGTTACTGAGGGAGCAGGACAGTGCAGGGGGAAAGGTCACATTTAAAGAAGTACACTCATTACAATCAAGTCAGCCACCTAGCTTAGTTAGAGGTAACATTTGCATAACAGTAGTGGGTGGATAGATCTTTTAATTTGCATTTTCTTGTTGATTTTTTGTAAATTCCATCTAAATTGGCTCTTTGGATGGAAACCTGAGAGGAAATGATGAGACAGTGTCTGAGTGAGACAAATACATACAAAAACACAAAAAACAGACTATTTGTGCAAATGAATTCTTCTTTATCATTGTTTTTCTAAGAATACAACTCAGACTCACTAACAGAAATCCTCACAAATGTAAATTCTCATAATAATAATAATCACCAGTTTTGAGGGGCCTGGACCTTCCTCCACCACAACAACACTATTACGACATGCTGGAAGTATAGTCTTGATAAATTGCGTTTTCCGTGTCATCGTGATCTGGATGGGTGGAATGAACATGCACAGACTGACAACCATAGACTTTAAATAGACAGAGCCATTCCACCAGGACCAGGAAAGGTCAAAGAGGAGCAGACACTGAGGTGCATACTGGACAACGTA
Source organism: Caranx ignobilis (assembly GCA_021432705.1). Lineage (NCBI taxonomy): Eukaryota > Metazoa > Chordata > Actinopteri > Carangiformes > Carangidae > Caranx > Caranx ignobilis. The sequence goes on from MU269980.1 coordinate 3,263,399, forward strand.
CACTTACTCACCTGTCACTCAAAGTACCATGCCCTCAGTAATGGAGAAATTTAAACTTTACTAAAATGTAAACAGGTGAGGTCTACAAACAGTTGCCAAGAGGGATTAAAGGAGCTTGACGTAAGACTGTGGTCAAAACCATTGCTGCTGTCAAATTCAAAATACTGCAGTGCGTTGTTTCCCCTCCCCCTCCCCCTCAGGCACAAGGTTGCCGTATAGCCACACGCTAACCTCTGCCCTGCTGTATACAGTTTTGTGGCCATGGTACCCTGAGACTCACTCACACAGTCTCTACGCCACCAGAACTGCAACGATGTAGTAACAGAAGGAAATGAACTGGATAAAGCTGTATACACGCACTAGGACAATGGATTATTGTGCAAAAAGTGCAACAGGCCAAAACACAAAATCAAAACATAAACATGATTTGTGTGCTGCAAATAAAATCTGTGAACATGTGAATATTCTGGCTGGACTGTTGTTGTAGTTAGATCATTGTCTCAAATTAAGGTGATTCCTTAGTCTGGTGACATACAGGGTGATTTTATGATTACTTGCCATACATTTCTGACATGCAGCTCATGGGTACTGGTTGTGGTACCAGGCTGCAAACATGTTCATTTATACTATGACATTTTAACATGGGAGTCTATGTTGACTGGTTCACTGTTGGAGCCAGAGTGAAACTTTTACAGTGATGCTGGTTGGCATGTGAGTCAAAGAGCGGTCAGTGTCCTCCATCACCAGACTGGTCAACTGGATTTAAACAGGTAGAAAAGCTGCAGCTTCAGCTTCTCCATCCACTGAGGTTTGTTTTACACCAGTGCAGCATGCTAATATAAGTAGTGAACTCAACACTGTGAACTTGTGAACAAGCTCACAGGAACACTGTCTCTGTGTAGACTGAAGCATCACGTGCCACAAACTGGAAATGTGCAGTGTTTCCTGCAGCAGAGAGAGGAGGAGATGACCAACAGTGATCTGTCTGTGTTCAATATTTGTTTATCTATCGCCCGTCACATCGTCATGGTCGCACTGACCGGTGTTATCACACATCACAGATTTTCCTCCCATCATGCAGGCCCAGCTCTAAGCAGCACTCAGCAGGGAGGGCTGGAGAACTGCTGTCAGCGTGAAGCACTTTCACACATTGGGCATAAAGGCCAAGCTGCAGGAGCGCCTTTCACTAGCCAAGTGTCACCCTCTCTGTTTAGAAGTGCACACGGGCATTCCCAGCATTCCTTGCATGGGAGGAGGAATGCGAGGAGAAAGGAGCTGCTCCGTCCAGCACCTGCTCCAAATGCACTGCGGCAAGAAGACAGTGCCTGAGCCTGGTCTCCAGCAGCACTCTCTCCTGCTCCCTCTGATTACAATGGTGGGAGTCCTGTTGTATTTACCCTCAGCCACCACTCTGTTAGATGTCCTCACTGAATGTCAGGAGGAGATTCACCTCTGTCACAGGACGGACAGTGATGTACACACTACACCACTGCACTCACACAACTGCTTATTTATACCAAACCAAAAACACAAGCCCCAAGTTCACCAATCAGTCTGAGCTCTTAGTCATGCAGTGGCCTCGCTCTGTGCAGCCTGAGGACTGGGGTCATCAGAGGCTGCTGCTAAAACTGTCATTTATGGTTAAACTTAATGAGCATCAAGCAGGTCTGTTGTACTAACACAGAGCACTGCTGCTGAAAGAGTTTGACAAATGCTCTGCTGACACGTAACAGCCAGCTCAGGGCTGAGTGACACTTCTGCATGATCAGTTCACATGAGGAGAATCTCCTGTAGGAACGTGGTGATGAGAACTGTGTTCAGTCACCAGGGCTGGACCACATGACCAAATTAACCGCATGATTATTTCAAACTTGTTCTCAATTTAAGGTCATTCGCTTATTACGTCTTTCTAAAACACTGCCTGCAAGGTCTGAGCACTAAATATGCTGAAAGATATTTCATTGATGTTTACATCAGTGCTGCTTCGTAACAAGTGTTTTTAGCTACATTTTAGACTTTTTTTTAATCTATTCTATTTTTCTGTTTCTACTGTGTTTCTCCAGGCCTTGTGTTCAAATTTCACTCCTTCATGTCTGCATAAAGGAGTGACAATAAAGCACCTTGAAACCTTGAAATGTGAAAACTCTTGTCTGAATATCTTGCCCGAGTCTGACCTTAGTCAGACAAGGTGGAGACACGTGACTGAAGACAAGGTTGAATGTTTTGAGGGGTCAAAATAATGCGTCTGGACCTCTGTAATGTTGAGCATTTAAATGATTTAAGCAGCAGTCTTTAATGAATGTGCACCTCAATCAGAAACAGTTTGGTTTCTTGCATGACTGTTGGATTGGGATGCATTAGCCGTTAGCCAGTTAGCATGGTGTTCCTGAGAAGCTGCTGACTGAGTGAAACAAAACCTTAGGAGCATCTGATTTCAACATATTGCTTTACTTACTCACTATAGATCCTATCTGTATATCTTCAGGGCTGGTTGGCTGCTCCTGTCCGGTTGTAGGAGAGTTCATAATACAGCTAGTGGGTGTTGTCAGATCAATGATCTGGCAGTGGACAAACAACAAGCACAAAACAAAAATGAAAATAATATTTGCCCTAAAAAGACAGAAACATGTGCCACTCTAGCTTCATCTCAGCTTCACTCTGCAGCTCGCAGTCAGTCAGTTAAATCTCATACAGAGCACAAATCCACTGAGGAGAGGAGCCATGAATACAAGCAGCCAAACCAAGGCAACAAGTCCTGTCCCTGTGATTGGCTGTGATCAGTGTTTACAGGAGCAACTCTTAAGAGCGTAGTATGTTTTCTGCACTGGGCTGAACACACATGGATACACGCCACGTTTAGACCTGCCAATAATACCCACCAGAGAATATCCTAGCAGTGGTCTGACGGGAGAGATCCAGAGAGTGGAGGCTGGAGGCTGGAGGCTGGAGAGGAGTTTGGCTCCACCAGAATTCAACTGTGTTTAGTTTAGTAGTGGTTTGTTGTCGACACTGGAGATGTTTGAGAACTTAACAGGTGAAACAACAGCATCAATAACTGGCACTTGACTTCAGAGATGTTCACACAGACATCAGCTGTGTCCACTCAAAACCACACAATTCATTCATATTCTAAACTCAACCCACAGACATTTAAAGACAGCTCTGACTTCACACACCCCTTTCTCCCCTAGAAGTTATAACATTTCTGAACCAGTGAAGTTCTAAGCAACCACTATCAGTCTTACTTTTCATCTTTACTGCAACGGCTCCAAAAAGCACCACTTAAAATGATCTTTAAAGTCTTTTCTGGCTTTAAGTCACTAGTTCATGGACGTTAGCAAATCTAGGCCACTTGTATCCAATATCACAAGAATGAGCAGTAAAACGTATTTGGGGTTTGGGTGGGGGTGTGGGTTGGAGGGGGCGGCTGTAATATGACCAAGTGTCTACTTGTTGCTTCTGACTGAAGCTGTGACTGAATTTTTGAGGGTGAAATTCATGCCTGGTGTCATGGTGACGGGGGACGGCTCTGCAGAAAACAGAACTAAGGCTGCAGTTTTTAGTGCTATACAGAGTTTGAACTGCTATCATTTCATGATCACACCTGGCTACATGAAAAGAGCTGATAGTGGTGATTGTCACTGAAGAGTTCAGCAGTTGAAAAAAATGGAAAACCAAAGGAAAGTGCCATTTTGATGAGAGGATAAACTGCTGCAGAAATTCTACTTGAAGCTCACATTTAAATAGATGTTGGGTTGTTCAGTGGCTGCTGACTGTCTACAGCATGTTCTCTGTGGTGTCTGCTGCTGCTCCCTGTGTGATCTACTAACTCAGAACATATCAGCATATGTTTAATTATGATATTCATGAGGAGTCTTGTGGATGGGTGTGGATGAGTTCATCAGTGTGCCAGTGCTGTACTTCTTTTCATTAATGTTGCCCTTGTTTATAGCATCCTGACTTCCCCCCTCACACTCAGAATTGCACCTTGTCCTGATCTGTTGCTGTACTTTGAATTCATATGAGTGCTTGAGCCTGAGTCACTGAACAGTTCTGTTTGTTTGTATTTTATTAACTCATTTATTGTGTGCTTTCTTTCAATTATCTGTGGACCGCTAATGTTTCAGAATGCTGGGGTTGTATATCTGTCTGCATGTTGTTACATCACATGGATATCTGGCCAATATCCTGTCTGTTGCTGTTGTGTTCCTGAGAAACTGGGCCCTTATTACAAGCTTTAAGCAGCTTCCTTAGGGTGACCCATTTTACACACCCAGCCACTGTAGAAATGTATATACAGTGCTGCTTGAATCTGTGAACCCCTTGAATAGTTTTGGCTTTTCTGTTGTTTTACCATGATTCTCTTATTTTATCATCACCAGTTTTTTTTTATATCAGGTCTGTGTTTAGCACTTCCATGTCCTTGTTTTGAGGGAACTGTGTGAGTAGCCAGCACAGTACATGAAACATGGAATCAGAGTATGTGCAAAAGTAAGAGAACGCCAGCTGCATTGGTAAAGTCAAGTAGGTGATGAAACACATGTTGGTGCTCAATCAATTAAGCAAACCGATCAAATAAGATGTCTTTAGGAAAGGTTTTGAACAGCACTGGTTAAAAGAGGAATCCAACCAAGCCACAGTCATGCCAAGATATAAAGCACAGATCAACAATGCCGAGAGGAAAGAGACATCTGAGGACATCAGAAAGAGGGTGGTGACAGCCTGCGAACATCTGGGGAAAGCTACAAGACCATCTCCAAAAGGTTTCAGCTCCACCCATCCACTGTAAGACAAATCATCTACAAATGGAGGGCACTCAGCATCACAGCAACTCTGCCCAGAGGTGGACAGCCATCAAAACTTTCATCAAGAAGCACCGGAAAAATAATAAATCAGGTAAAGGCCAACCCACACATCATCTCCAGAGAGCTGCAGACCTCTCTGGCAGCATCTAGGATAAAAGTACACGTGTCAATCAGGTGAAAAATGAATAGGCACGGTATTCATGGGAGCATTGTTAGAAGGAAGCCTCTGCTCTCAAGAAAGAACAAAGTTGGCTTTTTAAACCAGAATCCTCCTGGAAGTCCATTCTCTGGACAGATGAGACCATTTGAATAATATGGCCACAGTCACATGCACTCTGTTTAGAGGGTTCACAAATCTTCAAGCAGTACTGTGTGTGTTTTCATGATGATGATGATGATGATGATGATGATGATGATGATGATGATGATGATGATGATGTGATGATGATGATGATGTGCATGTGTGTGTATAAATAAATCAAATTAGGCAATGTACCGACTCCCTCACAACCAACCTGAACCATCTCATTAACATGTATCCCCATGACGGGTCCATCATTCAGTCCATGTTTCAAAGAACACGTGTCAGTGTGAACAGCTTGATCGCTGCATTAAAACACAGTAAGTGTGAGCAGAGAGAGAACCCAGCCGTACTACACAGTCCACACATGTACCAGGTTCTGACCTATGTCTTCTTAATTTAACAGCATAATTTGCCCGAGTGCAATTCTGAAATTACACAAGCTCAAATTTTAATCATGGTCTCCATAATTAAGAGGGTCTGAACAAGATGTAGAAAGTGAACGTTTAAGGAGAAAACCACTGGTTTCACAGCTACAATGATAATTGTTACTGTAGCCAATCAACATTAATTTAGAGCAAGAGCATAGAAGAAGAGTTGGCTGTTGGCTGGTTATTACCCTCCACTTTGACTGATGGTGTCTGAGCAGTGTGCAAATATAGAAACCACTGAAGATGCCACTCTGAAACACTTAGTCACTACGTATAAACTACAATTTTAGTAATCATTCCACATGCAGCTGCTTTTATATCTCTTGATTCTTTCTGAATGTTACTGTCCAGTTTGCTACTAATGTAAACTCTTCATAAATTCATTGGAAATCACAAGTTGACTTTTCCCTGTTCAAGCAACAGTTTCATGTCCTCTGCTACCAGTAGTGTAGAAACAAGGTTTGTTAGAAAGTTCACAGCCAGTTAGAAAAATGGTCATCATATCTCCCTCCAATCATTCAGTCCTGCTAAAACCCCAGTAAACAACATATGACTCACAGCACACGTGTACTATAACCTGCCAGGAACAAAACCAACCTGCAGGAGATTCACTTCCACTAGGAAGAAAAAAAAGCTCTGGATGGCAACGAGCTGCAATAATGAGAGAGAAGAAGAAAAAAAAACACACTGGGGGAGCCATTAGTAGGCAATGCACGGGATTTCAACCTTATGCACGTTCTGGATCTCGGCCACCGACTCAAAGTCTCTCCACTCGGCCAGCAGTTTAGCTCCGATCCCACCGAGGCAGCTTCTCTGTCCTACATACGGCTCTGCAGACAAGACAAGGAGTCCTCTGTTTGTCTAGCTCTCCTGTTCACTTCTGTCACTCAGATATTTACAGCAGGGACTTAATGAGTTGGAGGGAAACTGGCCACTGTGTATAATGCATATTTTCACTGAGCTATCCATCAGCTCCATGCCTGAGTTCTGCTTTGTTAGGAGCCATTCACTGACTAGCTGCATAGCTGTTGTAAAGCATCGATTACTAAACAAACATGGAGAGCTGTGTTAAAGCAGCCTAATTGGTCTCCTCTGCACAAGTGTGGGATATGATACATCCAGAGAAGACTGATGGGCTGGACATCAGAACTGGGGATGGGATTATCTTATTATCAAATAAAGGAATAAAATAAATGCACGAGGCTCAAAGGTAGGATTTAATCAACTGAATATAAGCCTGGAAGTTCAAACTACACAAGCCCTGTGGAGGGCTCAGGTCAGCAGTGTGTGCAGACTGTTCTACTCACTCTGACATAGTGAGTGCTTCTTGAGCTTTGCTGAATGTGATTCTTTCCTCATTAATCACATCAAATGTGCAGTATATAATTTTTGTTTGTTTGTTTTGTCGGGGGGGGGGGGCATCTCTTTAGTTATAGGTTTACAAATGCTGTGGGAAATGAAGCTGCAGTCTACAAATAAGTACGTTTTCCTTGTTCACCCTGTTCACTAGTAGCTTCACGGCAGCGTGCACTACTCATGTAAAACAAATCACAAACAAGGTAGAGAGAGCATCATGTAAGTGTATGTAACTTTATTTTGCGTGGTCTGTGTTAACATTTAAACTATTAACAAGGAGATTGTGCATAAAGCAGCACTCCAGTGTTTCGACTGCATTTCCACAGAGTTGGGAGATAAAATCAAAGCAGCACAGGTGGAGACACCCTAACACCTAGTCTAGGCTGCGCACCAAATAATTCCCCCCATAAACACCCATGTCTGTCAGACTGTCTCCCACTAGTATTTATGCTAACCTTGATGACATCACTAACATGTAGTCAGGGTTCTTTTTTCACACTCACTCAAGCAACCACTGACCCACAGAGACATTAAACATCTGTTCTCACAGGCTGATGACAAGACTGACAGTTAAACTGATCTGTGTGGGTGAAGATGAGTAGATGTCCATGTGTAGGTTGATTATAAAGCAAAGTCTAATTTATATATTAATACAGAGAAAGTATTAAAGCCTCAGTCACAGAGAGATACACACATCCTGTATTGAGAAACTGAGCCTTAAAACCAGCCGTCAGGACTTCCTGTCACTTTATGATGTCACAACAGAGTGGTTCCTGCTCTCTACCACACACCTGCATCTACCATCCAGCCTCATAGGAGTTGATATCTTTGAATGTTTCACCTGAAATCTGCTCCATTTTTTATCAGCTCACTCAGACATTTAAGTGGTTAACTGTCAGCCAATCGGAGGAGAGGCTCAGAGCCTCCTCTCTTCTGATTGGCTGACACTGACCTGTTGTTACTGGCGCTCCACAGAGAAGCTGAGAGAGGAGATGGAAAACCACACAAGTTGTTTTTTTGATTCTTAAAACTAGAAGTATATCTGCTCATGGATTAACACTTAACGAACAGGGGAGCTTTAAATGAATTATGATTTGATGAAAGAACCAGAATCTTAAAAACATCGGCTCGTAGTTCTGAGACGCTAAGATAAGCAAAAAGAGAAATCAGACCTTAGTTAGCACAAAGCTGGTGCAGACACTAAAACAACATGTCAGCAACAATAAGTCATCTGCCTGTATGAGTAAATGAAACAGTACACCTCCACCATCCTGTGTATACCTTCCATTAACAACTATGTGATCTGAGTAATTACAGATTGATGGGAGCTGGTGTGATGTCCTCTGCACAGTGTGCTGTTCTGTTATACGTTCCTCTGTTTGACTGGATCAGAGAATCACATACAGTACACAGTATGACAGTGTTTTTATTCACAGTCACATCACTGTCACCTCCTGGGGGGGCTGAGGTCTCCACCCCCCTCCCTCCTCTGTGCTGGCACTTGATCCTCTGATTTACTCCCGTCCAACAGGATTCACCAATCAACTTCCATGAAGCCCTAAACCCAGCCAAATGTCCTCTGTGTCCTCTCTGATAGAAGGAATAATCTCCTGCAGCAGGCCATAGACTGACACACACAGTACACACACACCCTCCTGTATGTACTGTACATGACATCATCTAGAAGAAATTCAACAGAGGAGAAAAATGTTTCTCCCTGTTCCCGTGCGCCCTTCTCTTTTCCGTGGTCCTCTCCACCCTGTCTTTTACTCTTCTTTTCACTCACTCACTCTCAATAGTAATGTTGGACCGCTGTCTAATGTATGCTAAGCTGCTGCTGCCATGGTAACCCTGGTGCAGGATTTCGACCCAGTTCAGGACTGGAGGGGCGGTGTGTGTGTGTGTGTGAGGGGCAGGTGGAGAGGCTGACTGTAATCACCACCACCATCATCATCCAAAAAAAGATAACATAAAGCTGGACATATTGCAAAAAGACAGATGACAGACAAATGTACACAAGTGTACAGCCCCCCCCCCCCCCCCCCCCCCCCCACTCACACACACAGACACGCATCTCTCACAGAAACCTGGTGAGTCTGACGATGTGAGCGGTGACTCACAGAAACAGTGAGGGGATGGCAAATGTGTCACAGGAGATCCCCACAATGTGCTGGAGATTAGGTGCACCTCATTGGCAGAGAGTGCAACAACTGTAATGTTGAGGAGATTAGTGATATCCCAGCAGCACCTGCTAGCTGATGGGGGGGCTGCCGCGCACGCTGAAACGTGCAGAGCAGCCTACACATACAGAGATTAATGAGTGTATGTCGTGTGTGCGTTCACCACCTGCATGTGTGACGATGCTGTTTGTCCTAAAACATCCCTGCAAAGCATGCATGTGTACTGGATACACATTGTGTGTGTGTGTCTGTGTGATGACAGTGCACGGGCATGTGGGTGTGGGTGTACAACTGTAGCAATGACGTAAGTGGCTGAAAGCTGAAGCGCTTGGTCCCACGGTGATGGTAGTGGTCACTGGAGCTGGGAGGTGACTGGCTCCGGCAGTGAAGGAAATCTGAATGAGGGGTTTCCGGCAGTGACGGCTCGTGGTGGCAGTCACCTAGTTGCTATGGGACAAGGGGGTGTGGGTGGGGGTTAAACAGGGGGTGGGGTGGTGACTGTGCAAACTCACCCTATCGGCTCAGCTATAGCTCAGGCACGTCTTCCACTGCCCCCCCCCCCTCCTCCTCCCCCTCCTCCTCTGTATGCGCATACCCTGGTGTCATTTCTCCTTGAGGCATAGAGGAAGCCAAGTAACACCCCCCTTTTATAATGAACACACACTCCAGCACATGCATGCACACACACACACACACACACAGACTCTACACTGGTACCGCTACAAGCACGAGCCAGATTCTCCAACTGTCAAACCTGAGCAGCGGCTTCACATACAGTGAGAGCAGCGAAACAGAGGAGGACACACACATGCACAGTTGCACACACAGGATACGAGGACAGGCTTTCTGTGTGGTGCCGTGCACACGCACATGCACACACACGCACAAACATTCACTCACACACTCTCTGTGCCCCCTACTCTAACTATAAACAAACTAGCATGCTTATCAAACCACTACCTAAGGTGTGGTCCCTTCTTTCCACACAGACACACTCTTCCCTCCCTCTCCAGGCAGATGATGAGCGTGTGTCCGGGGCAGTGAGTTCCTGAGGGTGTGCACGAGCTTACCTGTCCAAGATATCATGGCTGGACGTGGCTGTGGCTCCCAGCAGTCCTAGTGCTGCACTCCCCACTGCTGCGGCAGCCCCGCTGCCTGCCTCCATGATACTGACTCACTGCAATGAGCAACCTGCCAGAGAAGCGAAGAGCAGGGTGGGGGGAGGAGGAGGGGGAGGGGGGAGGAAGTAGGAAGGGAGGGAGGGAGGGAGGGACGGGAGGGGGAGGACGGATGTGGAGAGGTAGATCAAGAGGGAGAGAGACGAATGAGATGAAAGAAATCACATGTAAAAGGAGAAGAAAAGGATGACGAGGGAAAAAAGCAGCGAGAGAGGAATGTGGGGAATAATGAGAGAGTCGACAGGAACTGTGAAAGAGACGTGTGGTGGAGAGGGGGTAAGAGTGGGAAGGCTGGCATGGGACCAGGATGAGGGGACAGGGTGAGGATGGGAGGGGTTGGAGGGAGAGGGGGGAGAAAAAAATCATTAATTGTGTGTGTAGTCTGTAGATCAAATAAGTCACGCTGATGGAGCTTTGCAAGGCAGGATTTCACTTTGGTGTTAACACATGCAGCTTCTGGCACACACACGCACAAACACACACACACACTCTCCGCTGGTGTGAATCAACAGTCAAACACCAACATCGGTGGTGCTGGATGTGCTCTCCATCCTCAGCCCACAGGCTCAATGGTCAAATCAATTTTTCCAGCCGATCCACTTCTTATTTAAAATGACTCCTTCTTCTTGTTCTTGTTCTTGTTCTCCTTCTTCTTCATCAATCTAATCCACAGCAGCACTGTGTCCACAACTCACCAGCCCACCAGCAGCTCACCATCTTTCACAGACGGACCATCCAATCACATTCTTCCAGCTATTCCACAGCAAGTATTTAAATTACACTGGCAGTGGGGTTGGGAACTTTGTCCCATTACTATTTCTTGGCAATGAAGTTCACATTTTTTCTTCTTCCACAGAACAAACCACTGTATGATTCAACATAAACACCAATGAAATCAGCAGCAGCACTTTCTGGAAACCATGCATCCTTAGAGGACTGTAGTCATGTACTAGGCAGGCTTTAAAGGAAGAGGACCACATTGCAGGAGAAGCTTCTCTATCTCAGGCAGTTACATGTCTTCATTATAATCCCAACTCAGGCACAGGATGGAAAATAATGTGAACGCTGGTCTAGTTGAGAAGTGCCTTGAGATGACTTCTGTTGTGAATCGGTGCCATATAAATAAACTTGACTTGACCCAGCTCGTGCACTGAGCCAGTGGGAGATCCATCCGAGCTTTAGCACAGGAACTGGACTTAACATTTGATGCGATGCAGCCTGACGTCAGCTAGCAGAACGCTCCGCGGCCAATTAAATATGTATGAGCTCACATTCCTGCTGGGTTAGTCTGAAGCCGTGTTTGGCACCTGCCACTCAGAGAGGACTTCCTGGATCGTATCACATTTTCTCTGCAGCAGCTGCAGCAACACACCCTCACCACACCATCTCCATGTTTTAACAAAGGGAACTGTCTGAATGCCTTCTACACCACTTTATTTACTGAACATACATTCAGGATATTATCACTTTACTCATGATGAACAGTTAACATGTGGTAAACTAAAAGAGTGATGAACAATAACACTGATAATAGGGGCGGGCGAAAAAATCGATTCATGTAAGAATCGCGATTCTTATCCTCTACGATTTTAAATCGATTCATAAAATTCAAAAAACGATTTTTATTAACATTTCCTTCGTCTCTCTGCGCACCCTCACAGGCTTCCGTACACAGTGTCGCAGCAAGCTGTGCTGTTAAGCTAGTTAAGTTGCTGCAAACAGCTCTCACTGTCAGCTCAATGGAAGAGCAAGACATTCAGCCAGTCCCGTCTTTTTTCCCCCCATTAAAACACACACGCTGCTACAGCCGTGCAGCCACATCCACTGTGCTCTGGCTCAGCTGATCGCCGCTCAGATGGAGGTCGGATCTTCATATTTTGAACTCTTTTTAGACAAAGTGCAGCCAAGAGAGAGGGACAGCACAGCTGGTCTGTGGAGCTACAGGTGAACCGGCTGGAGAGCGCAGCGCTGTCCCGCTGATGCACGTCTATGTCCGTGTATGTTTGTCATCTGACCTTCTTTCATGGGGACTGCGCTGCATAACTAGCACATAAGCCTACTGTAGGCCTAATAAGTCCTGCTGTGTAATAATATAATGTATAACTTAAAGCTGCAAAATATGACTGTAGGCACGTGGAAGTTTGCACGTGTAGACACGCCCCCAGGTGAACTAGGTCTTTCAGTCACTGACACTGAAATATGCAAGAAGGTTTTTATTTTTTATTTGAGCAAGTTCAGCATGAATAAATGTTACCTTTTTATCTGAAGTTTACCTTTGTGTCTTTACATCATTGGAACCAGTTGATATAACTTTTTCCAATTTAAAAATCACATTATCTTATACAAACTGTATCTGTTTTGATGCCATAATTTGCCTCATTATTAACACACTATGCACTTTATCAATTTTTGATAAAGAAGGATTGTTTTGAATTGAAAATCGATTTTGAATCGAATCGTGACCCTAAGAATCGGAATCAGATCGAATCATGAGACACCCAAAGATTCCCACCCCTAACTGATAACAGATAACTTCCTGCTTCTCCTAACTGATAATGTTTTAACAGTTTATACACACCTGAGGGTAAGAAAGGCTGAGATGTAGTGAGTAACAATGAACTTAACATTACTGCTCTGCCTCTGACTTAACACAATAATATGACCCACATCACAACAGAAACAACAACAGTTCTGACCAGGCCTGCACGATATCAGCAAAATGTCCGATGTGCAATGGCACTGTTCAGTAATCGCGACATTGATATGACTTGCGATGAATAAGCCAATATTCAGGTGTGCGTATTAACCATGCAGTTCCTGTGTCTTTCTGAAAATGACTCAATAAGCTGTAGTACATCCATCAGGCCTGTAGCGACGCTGTAACCCTGCCACACAAATACACCAAAAACAGAGAGAAGAGTGAAAAGCTTGTGCACTGTTTCAGGCAACCTTTACGATGTGTTTATCATGCATGTTGACATCGCCATGACGATGAAAATAAGATTAATCCTGCAGCCTGAGTTAGGACTCCTCAGAAATTCCTCATTGTTTCAGATGAACTGAGGGGGCAACCGGACTGAAAATGAGTGAAATCAGGCAGTGTTGTGTGAATGATGACTGGCTCCGATCAGCAAAAAACCCTCATTATTGGACTCATCTGTGTGTTTTGGCACTGGTTTATCATGCATCCCTGAAATAAAACAAGGTTCATTTCCTTAGGACTGGTCTGTATCAGTCACAGTGTTCCTTCATTACTGATTCATCTGCTGATCGTTTAGTTAATTAGTTCATAAAATGCCCACAAATAGTCCTCTAAGTAAGATATTTAAGTCACTGTTTGGCCCTCTTCTCTAACACCCAAAGACTTTCAGTTCACGGTCACAGAAAACAACAGAGGGGAATGTTAAGTACCTTCTGCTAACTTCTTCCCAACCCCCCCCAACCCCCCAGTGTTAACATTCAGTTACCACCATGTAAACATCTGTGATAATATAATAAGACAACTCACTAACATAGGTTAAGTTATTGTTAAGGGTTTAGATGTGGAATGTGGAGTTCTAGCAAAAACAATGTTAATGGTTTCCTTGTTGATCCAGCCCTGAGGTGCATGTTGAACTACTGTGATGGGCAGTTTTCCCAGACTGAACAAGGACAGGCTGCTGCTCACCAGTTAACATCCCTACCCCACTTCTCATCTGTCATCGTTTTCTGTTTGCATACAACTGTTAAGGCATGACATGCTGGCATCTGCTGTTTTAAAACTCCCATTTACCATGATTAAGGTTACTTTTGGACTAAAAACAGTGCTCATCTCCTACCCACTGAATCATCACTGTGCCATAATCACAGCAGAGAACACTCTCCCGGGTATTACTGCTATAATACGACCCACCGCATGACGATCTCCCAATGAAATCCAAATGTCACGTTGTGAGCAGACGAGAATTGATGACGGGGACGCAGCAGGGACGAGCCAATAAAACCAGGGAGGACAGAGGAGTCCATGCTGCCTATTTTCTATTGCTGTGCGCTGTAATCTCACAAGGATGATGCCAAGAGGGGTGAAGGTTTGGAGGAAGGGGAGGGGAGGGAGGCTCAGAGGGGGGAAGTGTGGGAGGAGAGGATCCTCTCAGGCCACACTGAAGCAGCTGCCTCTGGCTCTGAGGCAGACTCACTGGGCAAACGTAATCCCCAGGGCTCTGTGTGGTGTGCAGCTCAGTCCAGAAAGCCTCATGCCTCACATACAAATCATGAATAATGATAGACAGCAACAGAGGGCTCTAATAATATGGACGACATCCACTCGAGTCATATAATGGAGCAGGAATTCCTCTGAAATTCTACAGCGATGCTACTTTTTTTTTTTTTAAATTCAAAGTGATTCACAGATTCATTCCCAAAATAACAAAGGCAGTGATATGAATCATGGTGATTAAGCTTTGCCTTGGACTCTGGACCAGTCACATACTAATGCATCTCCTCCTTCTGACCCCAGATTGTCCAGAAGAACATGCAGGGTCTGGATGGAAGACGATCAGCTCTGGTGGTTCAGTAAAGGAGATGAACTAGGATTCTTTCCCATTCTGGGAATTTTCAACACTGGAAACTTTCCATGGGATTTAACAGGAATATATGGGAATAACCTGGAAACTGACAAAATTGAAGGTTGGCCTTTCATAGGGAACTTATATATAGCTGGAGAAAATGTTCTGTAGCATAATCTTGGCTAAAACAATATTTCCAAAATTCACCATCTTAATGTCCCATGGAAAGTTTCCCATGGAAAATTTACCAGAAATGTTTCCACCCCTTGCAGCCCTACTTTAAACCAGCACAGTATTGACCGAACAGCGACTGCACGTGGAGGCATCGACAGCTCTGAGTGCGACGGGAGCATGGAGGCAGGCAGAGCTGTGGACACAGGCTACGTGTTGATATTCACCTCATGTGCTCTTAAATCACACACATACACACGAAGGACAGATATGATCACATCCACACATCTCAGTGGTTACTGTATGTAGAGCGAGTGAAGTGTATGCCTTAGTTGAAAGAGGAAGTGAGTTTGTGTATTCCGGGCAGGCAGGCAGGCCAAAGCAGGCTGAGCTCCACGCAAATACCTGATGCAGCAGAAAAGCCATGAAATGGCCGACCTTGAGAGAAGACAG
Source organism: Caranx ignobilis (assembly GCA_021432705.1). NCBI lineage: Eukaryota > Metazoa > Chordata > Actinopteri > Carangiformes > Carangidae > Caranx > Caranx ignobilis. The sequence goes on from MU269980.1 coordinate 3,278,818, forward strand.
ACCTTCAGCTCAGAGGAGATTAAAAATCAACAGTTAAGAGCTTGTGAAGGGAAAACAGCCCGTTCTCATCAGGGAAAGCAGCCCCACTGAAGACGGACAAACTGAAACTGTGGCTCACCACAGGTCTGAGTCAGGAAGTATTAAGAGATAATTAAGGCCGGAAAAAACTTGGTTCTTTGTGGATTTGATACAGCGACACTGCTGGATGTTTTCTCTCTGTGCTGTGAGATTTATGTTTGTGTGCGTCTGTGAAAATGATCCATTTTAGACACTAGTGTAAAAATGCATGATAACTTTTCTCCACCAATAACTTCAAGCTTCTCATAACTGATGCCAATACAGATAACTGATAACATAACTGACAACACTTCAAAAATCAACATTTATCATTGTATCAGATCAACTCAGGGACCAACAGACTGAAAATGAGTGAAATCAAGTCAATGTTGGTGAGTTATGATTGGCTCTATATGTAAATATTAATGTTGCAGCAGTGAATGGTTCAGCACACAGCATTAGCTCTGAGAATCTCATTCATATCCAACTAAAGTGACATTAGAACTGAAACAGCTCTGACTGAATGATACGAAATCAGAACCTTGTGAAATAGAACTGAATCGATCCGTGTGCTCCGTGGTCAAGTGGTTAGAGAGCACGTCCCATGTTGGAATATGCCTGATGTGCTGATGGCCGGTTCGAATCCCGACCAAGACCTTCCCTTGTGCATGCCATTCCCTTCGGCTCTCTGTCTGCTTTCCTGTCTCTCTACACTGTCCTATCAAAATAAAGGTGAAAAATGCCCAAAAATATATAAAAAGAAAAAAAAAAGAATTGAATGGAGCGTTGAACCAGCCCCAGTGAACAGTGAACAGTCACATCTCCAGAGACAACAAATACTAAACAAACCAGTGGACATGAGGAGCCTGTGCTGGATTAAAGGGAAGACGGAGCAGCTCCATTCGCAGCTATTTATTCAGTGTTCATGACACATCAGTCATGAGGAAGAGAGTGTGACCTGCCGCTCATTCACATCTGTGGTGCAAGTGCTGAGAGGCACTACTGACAACTCAGCAGCTTTTTATGGAAACAGAAAATGTCCAATTCCAGCTGCACACATAATGTTTGTCTGTTTAACACCGACACACACACGCAATATTATAGTGAACAATCCTGATATAGCACTGTGTCCTACATTATTGGTATTAACTACACAGTAATGAATCCACATGGAGCCAGGTAAGTTTTTGCTTCCTCACTCTCCAACACACACTCAAACACCTGAAGCCTTGGAACAGGACCTGGAAACTGTAATCCCAGGGGATGTCTGGGTTAAATGCATCTCCAACTTACACACTTACTGACTGAAAAAAAGCCATGTTGTGTCATTGTGTCATTGTGTGTGTGTTTGTGTCCCTTCACCCACAGCATTTTACTCAATATGCCGAAAACCCATTCATTGATAAAAAGACAAAAGGCATGTAAAGAGGGGATGGCAGTTTTAGACCGTTTTTATTTCAGGAGGGATGCCGCCCCCCCCCCCCCAAACTCAAGCATTGATAATGTTTATATAACTGAAAATGCCTTAAATAAAGTTATATATAAGTTATTACTCACTGTAGCTGAACCAAAGTTTCACCTGTAAAAACATCATGTTTCCACACAGCATCTTCTCATTGGCTGCCAGTGCTCCAGTCACACTGCGCTGCAGTAGGAAGTGGTTACACCAGTGACCGAGTCAAATAGTTCAGATGATTTCGCTGTTATTCAGCTCCCTGTTTTTCTCTCTGCTCTTTCTTTCTGTCTTCATCACACTATTCATGATCTCAGCATTGTAGTTCATTCATTTTCAGATGAGTGTGAAGGTTCACAGACGGCCTTGCAGTTAGAAAACACTCTGAAAACTTCACATTTGACTCCACTGATGATCTGAATCAGCTGCTTTTAGGAAATCATCATCTCTCAATTTAGAGGCAGATGTTCAGTCAGAATGACTGCTATTCTCAAATTAGCGTGTGAAACTATGACTGGAGAACAGAAAAAATGTTTCTGTACGTCAGCACTTTCTCCAAATGAAGTTTCCCCCAGTTTATTTGACATCTGATTAGAAGCGTAGAAAAGATCCAGGGTTGGAGGCTGATCCTCGTGCCACACCAGAGACAACACAGCAGACAGGCTGCGTGAGGTAGAGCTGGATTTAATCACCTACATCCTTGTGCAGATGTTGAGAAACGCTCTGCCCTGCAGTGGTTTTTGAAAATAGTTGTCGTGCTTTGCGCAGAGCAGAGTGTGTTTGGTTAGAAAGCCTGTTAGTCAGAGAAGCCTGTTAATGCACTGGCATGTGGTTGGGTCTCAGGAGATGAAGCGGGGGATTTGATGAACTAGACAACATTTGGGTTAGCATCAGGAAAGCTAATCTCACTGGCAGCAGAATGTATGAAGCCGCCAGCAGATGACCAGGACAGAGGCCTGATCTGGTATAACTCTCTGTGGAATGGACCTGAAAAGAGCAAAAAGGCTTTGAATATGGGATCGACTGATATGGGTGTATTAGGGACGATTATTATTATTACATTTACTGATGACTGATATTCATTTGCAGCAGCGTTGGAAATAAGCGAGGGCCACAGGCCATTTGGCCCCAGTTTAGCCAAGAATGCCCCAAGTTTTTGAAACAAATATATTAGTTTTTCCACTTTGTACATTAAGGGGTGGCTCATCGCTACTGTGTCTGCCCAAGACACACAGTAATAATCTACCGGTTATCATTAGTTTGTATTGAAAATAATAAACCTCCTAACAAGTCTCAACCCCCTGGGTAGCAATAAACAGCGTCTGAGGTTATTATGGCTCATAAGTTTCATACCACACTCTTTTTTGTCCATGATCTCCTCTCCTCCAGCACTCCTGCTCTCACTACACACTGTTCTGTAGTGTTCTGTACAAACACAAGTGGCCATGGTGCTGCAACCAAACTACACAGCTGTTAAATGATTGGCTGTTTCCCTGTCACTTGTAGCACCCAGGTATATGATAGGCTGTTTCAGTGAGCCAGGAGTGTGTTTGTTATGTGTCTTCATTTCATGTATGTGTATTTTTCATAACTGTTGTGAAGTACCTTATGTTTTAAGGACAAGACTTTACATGTACTCTTCTGAGATTAAGAATATGCCTTGATTTTTCTAAATATATGAATATATTAAATATAACATATATATGATGTGATGCTAATGTTTTCAATTTTACAGGCTGTTCAGAGCTACATAAAGCCTGCATAGATTTCCTACAGCTGTCTCCTGTTTCTCTCAAAGTTACTACTTGCACACAAGAAATGGTATTTTTTATTTATTTGGGGTGGTCTAAGCTCTAATGATCTTTTTTATGCTTTTTATGGGATATATTAAACTGCCCCCAGAATATTTTCTTTATTTCATATCCTGATTTGCAGTAAAAAAAAAAAAAAATGTGCCAAAATCTAGAATAAAACACCTGGGATTAGACTGAATACAGTTTTTTACACTGTGAAAAACTGTGATAAAAGACCTTACATTTTTGTAGAATAACACAAACCATGGTTGAAATGCCTTCAAGCAAAACGTTTGATTATCTTCAAACAAAAGGTGCAGGGATCTTTCAGCAGCATTTCTTAAAGTTCACTGAAATAAATAAATAAAATGGCTCCCTGAATTGTTTTATAAAATCAATAGAGTAAAAACTGAAGTGTACTGTACAGTAGCAGGCTGCTTCTCCTCCTTGTCTGTGGTGCTGCATGTAGAGGCTTCACTGTTGATTGGCTATCACTTTAATTTTATTTATTCATTATTTATGAATATTCAACCTGAACAAGCTGTAAATGGAGCATTTATAAAGGCATGAGAGAAAAGATGAACAGAGACATCCACACTGTGGCGTCACTTACAGTGTGTTCACCATGGATGCAGGAAGACATCAAGCACCGCTGTGTTCACTCATGCAACCAGCACCGACTATCAGAATGACCGATGGCCTTCAGATTAGCACGATTCAGATTAACACGACTCCTGCGTGGAACCATCAGTTGGGGCTGTGGGCAGGACATTGTCACACAGTAAAGAGTGGTGACTTCAAGGCAGAGAGATGCCAATGCTGATTATTGTACAGGTCCCGGATATCGGCCCATATTATTGGCCATGCCGATAATCGATTGACCCTTACTTTGAATATATGGTATATATCCTAACAGATGCATTCACAGTCTATTTCTATCTCCTGACTGGAGCCTTTCAGTGACGCTTCGTCTTTGACCTCATCTGTGCATTAGTCAGATGAAGCATTTTGACCTCGGTGACCTCATCACAGCCGGGGATGAGTTCACTGAGAGTTCATTAATATACAATTTACAGTGTCTCCTCCAACACAGTAAAGTATCCACAGGAGCCTGAGAACAGAGCCGAGCTTTTAATGACTGTGTCATTGTGTGTGAATTTAAGATCTGACAGCGCAGACAACCCAAAGAAAATGAAGATATGAGTCACTTGGCCTTTGAGAAAATACACCCAAGTGGAGAGAATCTAATGCACTAAACAGGCCAAATGTAGTTGGGAGAAGAGTGACCTTGGAGCTCTTGAGCGGAGACGCAAACTAAAACTTGTCTTGATAATTAGAATCTGATAAGGTGCCCACTCTCAACAGCAGCCCACAGGGCACGCACTTAGTGAATTAGAGGAGGAGATAATACAATTGAAGGTGAGGTGTGAAATTACCATGTACAAAATTAGCTGTTAGGAGAGGCAGAAATCACACTGACGTACACTCCTATAACAACAGTGAGGAGGTAACACTATGCTTACTGCAGTTTTCAGGGAAACAACTTCAACTAATCAGAATAAAGCACAACTCAATTAGTGGACCTGGGTTACATGGCAGCTTTCTAAAATCACCTCTGCTGCCACGTACGCTCCTCTCCCTGCTTCACTTCTTCTCACGGACGCAGTGACACAATGAACAGAGCGGTGCGCTCCACAGAAAAGGAGCAGCTTGGCAAGCAGCAGTGGAAAAATAAAGGCAACAGAGAAGCCCTCCCTCACATTATACCACATTATAACAAATGCCACAAGTAACACAACATCAGATGGGTTGGTTAACAGCTGTGATTCTGGAAACGCTCACATGTTCATCCTCACGACAGATAAAAGGGCAGATACATTATCATCAACTGTGGATGTAAAGTTACTATGGAAATACGTAAACTGACCTAACCTTGTTTTTTCTTTTTTGCTCTATTCAATGTCTAACAGCACACACTACAGAGGATGTCCCAGCTGACCAGCCACCCATCATTATGAGCTGGGTCATTAAATATAAGTGATTGGTAAATGGGAATTAGCTTCTAAGCCGTCTTTACACTACATGGATCAAGTGACCCAATTCCAATTTTGTGGCACAGATCAACGTGTAAACAGGGAAAAAAAAATGCATGAAATTGGATACTGTCAGATCAGATTCAGGCCTCCTTCATATGTGGAAATAAACTGGATGTGTGCCAACACACCTGTAACCTAAACAGACTGATCGGATATTTCCTGGCACTGCGAGTCGTACGTCATCAATAATGAACAATAGTGCATTTTGATGATGGCGCTGGTACCGATGTAACAGCGATCACTGCTGCATACGCCCAGGCTCTCTTCTTTCTCCTCCACGTCACAGTGCGACATATAATATTCTGTGCACCTCTAAACATGCTTTAGGAAAAAAACTGTTTTGTCAGTGTCCATGTTTTCTACCTGTATAGTTCACAGGCTTATTTCCTCTTTCTCAGTGGCTGTAGCCATACCATGTCTGCCCATACGGGTTGTGTCATGCAGGCAAAGCACATGCACGCAGATATCAGATGAGTCACTTCTAATAGAACATGTAAACTGACAGTCAAGAAAAATCCAATATAGGCAACAAATCAGAAGTGGGCATTAAGAGCTGTGGAGTAAAGACAGTCACTGATCACCAGTGGTTAACACTCTACTATGTGGAGTAGTCCAGCCTCCCACCTTGTTCAATGCACAACAGGCGTCCAAAATAAAATAACATAGATAGATTTTTTATCAAGTGTGAGTGAGTGATAAAAGTTACACCATTTGTAATGTATGCCAAAAATGATCAGTGTTTGTAGGACAGTGTAGAGAGACAGGAAAGCAGGACGAGAGACTGGGGGAATGGCATGCACAAATGATTGTCTCAGTTAGGATTCAAACTGGCGATCAGCATGTCAGGCATATGCCAACATGGGACGTGCTCTCTAATCACTCACCCCCTACATATTATGTTCTTATCATTTTAATTACTGGATGTGGTCGATTTGCAGTTTCTCTTTCTGTTTGTTGTCACTGGTAAAGGAATACAACCTTATCTTTGTATGTGTGTGTGTCATGACAGTGATCATGGAGAAGCCCTGATGTCACACCTCGTCTCACACATGGCAATCTGAGTGTAAATCAGCTGACATAGTGAGGATCCTGTTTACTGTACATCTCTGTGAGAAAAACAACACTGGTGCGTAGGCAAATGAAAGGATGTCTTGTGCGGGGTTCAGGCTGGAGAAGAATGGTCCTCAGCACTAAAATGGAGCATTTCTGAAGGTGACTTTAGGTTATTTTCACTAATGTACAAATCCACACTCACAGCACTCGTGATGCCGCGCGGTGTCACTGAAACAGAGAGTGTCCATCAGCAAAACTAAGAGGATTTCCTCTGTGCTGTTCCACTTCCAGGCCTTTCTGGCCAATCCTCTTGATGGATTTTTTTTTAGATGTAAATGCATTTACCAGACAAACACATGCACAATAAACACATCTAACATGTGCTGTGGTTCCACAGCGTCTTCTCCACTATCAGGTGTCCTAGGTAAATAAGCATAATGGGAAACATCACTTATACAGCAGGGAAATAAGTATCGAAGGTGTCGACATTCTTCTCAGTAAATATATTTCTAATGGGGCGATTGACATGAAATTTTCACCAGATGTCGATAACAACCCAAGTAATGCACACATACAAAGACATCAAAACATATATGACCATAAATGAAGTTCTGTCAGCACAGCAGCTGGAACCTGACAGTGTTAATATCAGCCGCTTTAGTCCTGATTGATGCCTATAAAAGGGTTTCTTATCACCAAGGGGTCACACAAGAAGTATCTCATGATGGGTCAAAGCAAAGAGCTCTCTTGAGACCTTCACAACCTTATGTTGATAAAAACATAATGACGGTGTTGGTTACAGACTGGTTCTAAACCCCTGAATGCACCACTGGGGCCTGAAGAAAAAGAAAATCATCATTTCACCGTAAACCGGCCACAACAAGGAGCTCCTGTCAGAAAAATACTCAGAAGAGCTGTCCAAGAGCCACGGAGACCTCACAGAGAGCTGTAGACTGACCTGGAATCAGTAGGTACAATGACTAATGCACTCAGCCACCATGGCCTCTATACACTCACCATGCAAGATGTGTTCAATTCTTATTTTCCCTGCTGTGTATGTGAGGATGTGTGAGCCCTCAGTGGGGTATAGACAGTGAAGTTAAAGTCGACACAGCACGAGGCTTCATAATAATAACTGTGAATAAATGATGAGGAAACAGCACCCTCAAAGTAATATCTGACTTCTTCACTGTGTCACTTGATGGCTGTGAGCCTAATCAAGTGGAGAGTAAAACCAGAGTTGTTTTTGTATCTGCAGTTTTCAATTATTCAGGATTTATCCTCATCCATCCACAAACTATTATTCTAATTGCAATGTTGACTTGGCAGCAGCTTCACAGTCTGATAACTTGCAGTCCAACACCCAATGAGATAAGAGAGTGAGAGAAGCAGTGAGGAGCCTTTTTTAATGTCCTCTGCAGTGCTATGGAATAATGGTGCTGTCTGAGTGAGAGGTGCTCTGCTGAGGTGTGTCACTGTCAGTGTGGGGAGGAGAGGGCGGGCTGGTGCCCTGCCCCCGCCTCGGCGTGCTGACTCACTGTGACAAACACTAATAAATAAGTGATTTATCAGAGATCCGTCGACCTAAATCTCCCGAAAATCTGCAGTGAAAACGCCAGAGGGTTCAGCTGAAACTAATCTTCTGACCGAGTGTGGCATCTCTCCCCCGTCAATTATCTGCGATGGCGTTCGCAACAACAGAGAGACATCCCCACCACAAACCCACGGCTCACTGACTGAACGCTTCCCTGCATGTCTTGTCTTCGTTACCTTCCTCCTCCTGCTCTGATTAATGAGGCCGCGGGACGGTGCTCCTCACCGGCAGCAACGGTGAATCACTGACCAGGCTTTCACATCGCCACCCATAAAAGGCAGGTGCATTTCTCACTCAATTAATCAGAGACACTTCATTTGTACAGACTTACATATAACATGAACAATAAACATCACAGGAAGCAGCTCGGTCAACCAGCTGTAATGACTGATGTCCAGATAAATGACAGCTGAGCTTTAAAGGGACAATGTGTCAGTGTTATAGTTAGCATGCTAACACCGTAGACCTCAGGAGACATGTCCAGTGTGTCTTCATCATGGTGCTGCCACACTGGTCTGTATGGCTCCAAATCAAATCATCTTACATCATTATAGATTGTTAATGTTCTGTCTTTGACATTATAGTTTATCATTAACTTTTAATGTATTATCACAGTAACAATGAGCGAGGTGAGGAACAAACACGTCCCTTTATGTCCTGAGGATATTTGATGGACTCAGCATCTCTGTAACACAATGCTTTTCCTGCGAACAATACACAATGTTAGCAATGATTCAATGTGCAGCACCTATTCAAGTCCAGTCATAATGTTAGCATGACTTTTTACAGACCTGACTAGGGGTTTGATTTTTTAGCTCTGGTTCTCTGAGAATCTCACTCATACCCAAACACAATTATTAATGTGACTGAAAAATCTTTAACTGAATTGACTTTGAACTGAAACCTGAATGGATGTGGTGATACTCAGCCATGATCACCATCTTCTTTCTCTTCCTAATCAACCATTTTCAAAGGCTCATGTGAAAGGTGAATCTGACTTTAGCACCACTACATCCTCTGCATCTTTGACTGGGTCAAAATCCTTTTTAAACTGTCCATAAACCACAATGAACACACTGGACAGGGCTCAGAGGGTCAGGGTTAGGCCGTCTTTAACTGGTGGTAAATGGAGTAAAGCAAAGTTTGCCTCTGTGTAATGCTGCTAACACCTCCGTCCTCATTACACACAGGACCATTTTAAGCAAAACGTTTTCTCTGTCATGTTTCTAATCTACCTGCTGTTTCCTTTGAAATGCTAAAAATTCTACACAACTCAGGTTCAAATGTCAGTCAAAACAAGAAGGAAGGTCATTTGCTACCAGAAAAAGGAGAATAGTGGCAAAAGTTGCAAAAAAAATTATGTGAACCCTTTGGAAGTAGAGTTTTCTGCATTCATTGGTCATAAAATGTGATCATCTACATCTAACTCACAAGTATAGACAAACATGATGTGCTTTACCTAATACCACACAAACTATGAAACTAGACTGGGGCAAGGTGTAGAGCCACTTTGACCTATTAAAAAGTTTACTATTCACAAGAGGCATCTGCTGATGTGAGTCATGCCTCTCAGATAAGAGATCTCTGAAGACGTACGGTCAGGAACTGCTGAGCTGCATGAAGCTGCAAGAGGTTACAAAGGTGTCCACCAGTCCACAGTCAGACAAGTTGTTTACAAATGGAGACCATTTAGTACTGTGGCTACTCTCTGCAACACATTGAGCAGGCATGGTGTCCATGGCAGGACACCAAAGAGGAAGTCACTGCTTTCCCAAAGAAACACCACTGCAAGATTGGATTGTTTGGGAAGGAAAACCAGGTGATTGTAAAGGGTTCACATACTGTCTCTTGTCACTTCAGTTTCAGAGCAGGTGTGCTGACAGATCACCAAGTTAATGCATCTATTGACACACTTGTGTTCCTCAGACAGAACAGGACAAAGAGCTGTGCATGAACAGCCAAGAGTGTCCTCTCTTAAACTAGTACAAAGACTAACCAGCTGACCTCAACAGCTCCAGGTTTCCAAGAGGAGACAGAGTGAGAGGATGTTCTTAATCAATGAGCAGGCTCATTAATGAAAACCTGCTACAGGCAATTACAAAACTGATCCTGGTGGAAAAAGAAGTAAATGAAGCTGCTTGCAGAAGCTTTCTACAGGACCATTCACCATGTCTGTGACTATATCGTTCTCTGCCTTTGGAGTAACTGTTTTGCAAATGGAATCCCAAATTAAAATGTGAAACTTGAAAACACAGCCACTGTTAATAACAAATGATGTTGTGCTGTAGTTTCCACACTATTAGGGGGCCTCTGTCAGAAAGCTACTTTTTCTCATAAGTGCTCTGTCTGACAGGTGTGAAGGACGAGCTCCAATAACAGTCCTCCTGTCTTTTTTCTAGATGAATAATTTATCCACGTAGTGAAGGAGGCCACCCAGGGCTCAGACACGAGAGCATAAAGATAAGAAAAGCCGAAAATTTGAATAGACAAATAAAGACGTTCTCTTGTTGAGAAGCAGCAGTACACTAAGGTGTGAGACGGCAGGAGCTGTGACTTCTACACAAAGAGTTATTTCAAATTAGAGACCAGTGTGAGAAACACTGGCAGAGACAGGCGATAAATTTAGCCTAATTAATCCAAGGAGAGGCAGGATGTAGTGAGCACAGAGAGGCATAACACTGCTCTGAAGCAAATACTTGTGCAGTCCCTCACATGTCTGTGGCATTGTCTGAGGCACTTGGAGACAGAAGGACAAACTGGCAGTGTTTATGTTTACATTAAAGGGACATATCATAGAAATATCACTTTCTGAAGGCTCTTTAATATACATTTGGGTGGTTGACTTGCCTTTGTTGCATAATTTGCATAATACCGCCCCTACCTGTGAGTACCGGTAGAAGGGGTGGGGTGGGGCGGGGCTAGCAGTGGTTCATTTGCATTTAAAGGGACAAGCACTGAAACCAGCTGTTCTGAACAGGGCTGTTTGGAGCGAATGAAAAGATGTGATGTTTGATCCTTGGGGTATTTTGACCACAGCAGGTCACAGACATGTCTTTAACACACCTGGGAAGTATTGTAAATTGTAGAAAAGGGGCATGATATGTCTCCTTTAATACAACAGTTTGTGTTGTCTATGGACTCCTCAGTCACCTGGAGGTGTCTGTCTGTGTCCACCTGAGGGACATTCACGGCTCCTTGGCAACATCCTCCACCAGCTTGTTGCTGAGTGGGTCTGTCTGCTGTTTGGTGCTGCCAGGGAATGATTCTGAAACCAAGATGGAAGCCATGATACACATCATGATAGAGCGATCTGACATGGTAATTTAATTAGCTCCAGATGGATAATAACTCACCTGAAACAAAACCATGGCTCAGAGATCAGGATCTGAACTTGAAGAATTATCACGCCCCTACAGGGAACTGTAGAGGTCCATTAGAAACCATCTAATGGACCTCATGAATTAACATCAGAATGCTGATTAGCTTTAAGCATCACAACTTGTATCTTACTGCTCAGCTTTTCCAAAAAAAAAAAAGAGCAATTCAGTTCACTACGCAGGAGAATTTAAAAGTGACAGGACAGAAAAAAATGGTCATATCAAAGAAGCAGAGACCAACATGCTGCAGCTCAGAGGGGTCGGCAGCTTTCAAAACATTTCAGTTCAACAGTCTGGACTGGAGACCAACTAATAATCTCCAATTAAACTGGTCTAACTTCAGTGATCAGTGTTTTAATGCACATCTTTCCCAGCCTCCTGTGGGTGTGTGAAGCTGTGACGACGACATGTGGTCAGGTTAGTAGATACGGTGCAGGTGAACCACCAGAATGGGGCTGTGCTAGAGTGATGAAAAAAATATCAACAATTGAATGTGCCTGAAGATCTGATCATCACTTCAGCATATGTCAAGAAGAGAGCTGATAAAAACGTATGAAATTGTCAAAGTTGTCACATTGACATTTAAGGTGTATTGATTGATTTCTAAATATCAATCATGCATTGAACATCATGCAAGGAAACATTCCACCTTTAAAGTGTCTATTAGCTGCTGCTAGCCTGTGAGCTGCTCAGTGAATTGAATGGTTCATCAGTGAAGATGAAAGACAGAAAACATCCATTCCATCATCCCTCACTCTTCTCTGTGTGTTTATCTGTGATGTGTTCACACAGAAACATGACAGAGTCACTTCCACAGAGCTGCTTAGCTACATTTTCCTAGCCTAGCCTGTTAGCTTATCCTAACCTCTGTCTGCACTGCAGCTTCTCCTCTGACTGGATGTTCCCAGTCAGTGTGGCTCCATTTGCTCAACACAAGTCAGTTAATGTGTGTAAACAGGAATAATACATTACAAACTTTACATTAAGCTGGAATCTAAACTAAAGTTAGCGCTCTGGTGCGTAAACAAACACGACTGCACCTCAGCATGAGACGGCAACATGGCCGACGACCCGGTGAAGCCGTGTCTCAGACTTAAAGACATGAAGACAGTGAAGAGCTGGACAGAGGCAAAGCTAATGATGCAGAAGAGCAAGGAGAAGCTGAGTGGACCTGTTCATACACAGCATAGCCCTGAGTAAGATTACACACCTGCATTCACAGTTGAGTGGTGACAGGTAGAGCTGAAGCTCATGTGTCAGATTAGTGGTATGCCCCTTTAAATCACCTCTCCATGCTTAATGACCATAGAAAATGAGCTACCGACACGTCTTCTTACTGGTGCTGATGGTGATGTAAGAACTGGAGGTTAGCCTACTTCTTCAAAGCACATATGGTAACACAGACACCTACAATATAAAAGAGGCCTGCAGTGTTGTTCCTGCTGCTGCTCTGCTCATATACCAACCAAAGCAGCATGACATCCACTGCACTGACAGGCAATGACCCTAATTCCTTCACTGGTGCATATTCATGAGGTAATTTGGAGCTTTAGAGGAATTAGGCCATGACCAGGCAGTCTGCTCAGCATCCATGAGTGACATTAGCACCTTTTGTTGTTCTCTTATCGCTGCACCACGTCCTACATCATGCTTTGAAACAGCTGCCAAATGCGAAGGAAACATTACATCAGCTAACATTAGACATTAGCGATAGCTTGTAATTTCATAGTTGATTCTCTTGAATGAGTCATTCATCCAAATTATTATAAAACAGTGATCCATTCGGTCATTAGGCCTGGATCCCATATTGATCACCACATGTCCACCCACCCCTCCCCTCTGGAGTCAGCCAGGCGGCAGTTAGCCGTCCCAGGACAAACTCAAGACAAAAATCAATGTGTAACGTGGCCTTTACAGTTCTCTCTCAACACTGCATTTTCATCTGCCTCCTTATGTTTGTCATCTGATGCCTGCTCCAAAGTCCCCTGTCTCCAGCCTCTGGAGACGGGATGTCAGGAGACTGACCTTGTTAATGCAATTCACCTTCGTAGGATGAATACAAAGTCTGTCTGCCCAGGGACGGTGTTGGGTATCAGAGCTGGGTGCGTCACACTTTATAGACAACGGCTCAATGGCTCAGAGTCTGAGTGGGAAACATAAGCCGGGTTTCTATGTGCCACTCAAGTTATTCATTTGCCCTGAAGCTATTTTTTTTTCTAACACTGAAACCATGATATTAGTTTTAAAAAGACTGCGATGCTAAAGAGTGGGTAGAGCAGCTGATCCCACCGAGACTCAACACCACAGGCTGCGGACACTTTCGTTTCCTTTGGTTTGTTCTGTGACGTCACGCAGTGCGTTTACATGCACAGCCAGGCGCTCACAGCTCGAGTTGGGCGTCTCATCAGAATTCTGTCCATGTCCCAGTTTACCTGCGACGGGGAAAATGGAATAGTTGACAGAAACATGTCGGCCTCCTCAACACCAGGGGGCGATATGCGTTGTTTCAGTGGGTTAACATGGACCCGTTTCTGGTTGACCTATTCCATAACCTAGTTAACAACTGGATAAATGGATAAAAAACGGTATTTGGAGCGAGCAGCTTTTGTATGCTATTGGAGGGTCACAACAACAGTCAGTCTTCTATGCTGCACTTTGTGTGGTCTCTGCTGTTGTGGAGCATGCGCACATTCACATCCGCTTTCAGTCAGATTCAGGCGAATACATGAAGAAGAAAACCAGTTTCCAATGGCAACATCTGGGAGTTTTAGTGGGATCTGGAGAAGTCCAGTCTTAGTCGGACTGACACGTTTACATGCACTTTACTTACAGACGGATTAAGGCCATAATTTGTTTTTTTTTTCAAGTGTCTTGTAAACATCTGACTGTGGGGAGGGACGAGCTTTGAACAAGGAGTGTGGCTGACTGTGTCTTCACGGAGAAGCTAGTCATGATATTGACAGTTCATATAATTAATCTTCAATCTTCATCAGTACTAGAGTCAAGTACTAAAATCTCTGACAAACAACAAAGTACCTTTGGCTCCCCCATTCACACTGTCTGTTCTGACAGGCCTCTCTCTCAGTAATGATGAGCACAGCTTCTTCTGGTCTCATTCACAGTCGCTGTTGTTTTGAACTTGTGTAAAAATCTGATTTTTAAGGTTTATTATCACAGTTTTTTATAATTAACCAGACTTTTTCATACCCACACTAGAGAAACACAGAAATACCATGACGACAGCCTGAGGTCACACTCATTTTCTGATCCACCTCCCCTCATAGACAGACATGTGTAACCCAATCCATGTGAAACCCACAGCACAAGACTACGATTTTCACATGGCCTTCTATTGTGACAACTAGGCACACCTAACGGTCATGCTGTGTAATCAGCAGACTGCCACACCCATCAGGTGCCACACTAACGCAGATTTAAACAGGACTTGATGCTTTTTGTGAGTGAAACAGTCTGAGCTCTTTGATTCTATCTCGCTCCATTTTCACAGATTATTCTCTGACTCCAGAGCTCCATCCCTCCAATCGTCAACCAGGCCGGAAAGATCAGTGGACACAAACAACATCAACTCCCAGACTTATACACTCAAGGCAACCCAGTGTATCAGGACCCCACTCATCCCTCCACTGTGCCGTCCAGCTGTTGGCATCAGGAGACTTGCAGTCCCAGTAGCCAGGAAAATGGCTACAATTGCAGTTGCTGTTATAGGCCCCCACCCCCATCTATCTCTTAGAAGCAAACTAGATTGATTTTGTAGTCTACTTTTTAATCTATTTATCTCGTACTTATGTATTACTCTGTAATTATGTATTACTTATGTATTACACAAGCACCCCCCCTGCACCTCTGCTCCGCTGAGCCGAAAATGATCCAATCCGTGACCCCAAAACCGTGGTCCAGTCCGATCCGTGAGGCTTCTATTTAATGGACAATAAGGTAGTGTCAGTGTAAGTCTCTGCACCAACCGCCACCTGCCCACCAGTATTCCCACTAAACTGGCCTGCTCTCTCTGCTTTCCTCCATGTGTTTCCATATTGCATGTTGCAAACCATTTTCTTGTCTGTACACAACATCTACTGTACGTCTGCCCGTCCTGGGTGAGGGATCCCTGCTCTGTTGCTCAGATGTGTGATGATGTGAGGGTTGTTATGATGCTGTGTAAAGCCCTTTGAGACAAACTGTAAAATGGGCTTCACATATAAACTTGCCGTTCTTTCTAACTTTGTTCAGTATATTTCTCTGTGATGTACCTCACTAATAACAACATTCTCATTCCTGGACTCAAACCATTTTCTAATCCTTACTATACTTAAATAATAAGTTCATATCATGAACATGCCAAAACTAGTCAACTTCAGGCTTAAACTACTGACAGATCAGTCTTTGATGAGGACAGGAGTATATATAATTCAATTACCCCAGCTATCTTGCCCTTATATATAAAATGTGTCCTCTTTCTTTAAAGCTAATCTTCAGGGAAAAGCACCTTTCAGTGGCTGCTGCAGTTTTTTTTTATATCCAGAGCAGTGAAGAAATCTAAGCATCTTCCTCTCTCTTCATTTAGTTTAACTGCTGCACTGGAGTCATAAATATCTGTCTAACTCTCTCAGCCTTTTGCCCTTGTTCTGAATAAATCGTTCACAAAAGAGACATTTTTCCAGAGCTTGTAGAGTCAAAGATTAAGACTTTGAGTTTTTCATTTAGCAGCTCACATCAAGTGCAAGTACATCTTCACATGTTTAGAATAAAAGGCTTTGTTGGTTCAGAAACAGTCACACAATGAGTTCACATACATTTCTTTCAGACAAACCTTCCTAACGTACTGATGTATGTCCAGATATCTTCAACGGACCTACCAGTGTTCTTATCAGGAACATGATTGTTTTATTTGGATTTAACATGGGTTTTTTAGATGGTATTTTACTGAATTATGAATTGTAATTGTCTATTTAATACTTTATTTCTTTACTTAAAATCCACTGTAGTAATGGAATAAACATGTAAGTAGACTGATAAAATCCTGACACTCACATTAACCACATTCAGGCAGCAGTTTCCTCTTTTTAGCTGAGGCTGACTGTAAATGAAAGCTTTCAAATATGATCAGACATAAAATTCTTCCAAAGCCCAAAATGACATTGATTTTGAAAAGGATGCGTTGAAGAGATTCAATGAGAATAGCAACAGTTTTATAAAGGAGCATTAGATGTTCCTGCACAGACAAAGAACAAGTGAAGAGCTTGGACCAATATGATATTGACAGGCGTCTTGTTTCAGAACCGTAGGTGACTCTGACCTTAATGCTCCCAGACAACATGACACTCATCAACCTAATTAATGGAATGAGAAGGGATCAAAGTGGGGTGTCCGACAACGCTCTCAGTGAACATACTATTGTGACCCACTGTGCAACTGTGCTTTAGGGGAGGTTTTGCCCCACTAGGCCGCTGGTGTGTGACGCCCTGGGGCTTCACACCATCCTGGAGCTGAGGAGCTTGCCCTGGAAAAAATTCAGCCAGGCTGCAGTGTGAACAAAACAAGAAGAGCTAAACATGGAGAGATGACATGACAACGAGAGGGAAACTGTCTAAATCTCCATAATGAACTCAGTCTAAATCTCATTCTTCCAAAATAGGAAACTAATAAATGGATTTGATGGCAACAAAGAAGAAGCCTCTCTCTCAGTCTCAACACGAGGCCTTGCTGCCCTGTAAACAGTCTCCACTGCTCCACTGAATGCAATTATGACAGACAGGAGCCACTCACTGTCACTGTTCACACTGAAATGTAGGTCAAATTGAAACACACAAATAATTCAACATCATCCAGGCAGTAATGACAGCAGAGAGTTCACAAAACATGACAACACTCTGTACTCTCTGTTAGCCTAGCACTGCATCATACATCCTGAAAATATGCACACAAATGAGCAACTATACTCTTCTGCTCATTATTCACAAAAATGGATATTCTCATGGTTCAGGTCTACATGCTTTTTTATCAAAGGCACTAAAAGTGTGGAGAGCTCACACACTGGGGTTAAAGTTTAACTCAGAGCTGCCTCTCTGACCTTTATCTTGGTCACTCTGACGGTTTCCAGAACGGAAGTGCTGAGTTGAGTCATGCTCCCACACAATGTAAAGAAAGGAAAGAAACCATATTGGATATTCAACAAAGTTATGTAGATGATATTATGTTGAATGTTGTAAAAAAAAAAAAAAGTATTACATCTGAACTTTCCTTTAAATCAGACCTCGGCATTTTATGACCCGCGGGCTGGACGCAGCCCGTCCAACTCTTCCATCCATTTGATCCGTCAGAAAAACCAGACAAATTTACTGATGAGGCTTGTTTTATAGCCTTTTATAGCCAACTTGCTTTTATTTTGAAATGCCTAGCATAAATGCGCTTCCTCCTGTCACATGTGATGTGTTTTGTTATCATTGTTATAACATGTTTGTGTATTAATGTAATCATTGTTCTTAATAAGCTGCTGTTTGGAGTCATCTTCATGTAATAACAAGAACAACAGTGAGTGCACTGTAGGTTTTGATCTTAACAGTAACATTAAGGTAGAGGGGGGAAAAATGGGGGTGGCCCCCGGCAACAATCTGGGTTCCATGTATGGCCCCCCAGGAAGCATAATTGCCCACCTCTGCTTTAGATGATCAGCTGCAGGTGGCGGATCACTGGAAGGCCCTGAACCCAGGACATCATGGCAGCAAGTTAGTGGTTCAGCTAATAACCAGCTCCTTTCAACAGCAACAACAACACATTTGTGCTTTTTGCCCCAGCAGATTTGATCTGGAGCTAACTGACTGTTTTCATCTGACTCCTTTCAAAACAACGAGCTCATCAGCTGATGACTGAAGATATGGAGACACACAGGGACTCTAACCTTCTTTGTTCTTACACCACGTCTGAATGTTTAGGAACAGTAAAAAAAGAAAAAAAGCGCTTCATATTTTCACTTCCTTTTTGTTATGTGAGCAGTAAACTTTTAAAACTCTCTTATAAACATTTAATGATTTCATAATGATGTGTAGGCAGATATTTAAGTGTTAATTAATGCAGATTGTTGCCGATTAACAAAGACATTCATAACAAAAATGTTCAAATCTGCTTTCATCTCCACTGTATCAGACACCTCCTGTTTATCATGCAGAGGCATACAGTAAAATAACAGTGCAGTAGTGCAATAAGGTAGATTGTTAATGATAATCTCATTAACAAACGGACATCAGGATATCCATGGCAGATATCAGATCTAAGAAACTGAATATTCAATCCACTGTTTCTGTTTTTGACTGTGACTCAGTGATTTTAAGAAGTTGCAACACTCTCAGCTCTCAAATAAAAAGTCTGTCTCTACTTAACAAGACTCGACATGTTCCAGCACTGATCAAAAAAATACCTGGAATCATTCTACACACTTCTTAAAAGAGAAGAACTTCCAGTATTTCCTGATCTTCCATGGTCTTTCTAAACTCTGCTACCTCCCCTAAAGTCAAAACTCAAAATGAACAATGCTTCCTCTTTCACTTCAGCCTATTTTATTTATGTCTTTTACTTTTTCCTCAGATATTTGAGAACGTTTTTTCTTCCTTTGGCTCCGATCTTTGCTGCAACGACCCAATTTCCCACTTGAGGATCAATCCAATTTCTGTGTGTGTGTATCCTGTTCGCCAGAGAAATGTGTTCAGTCTTTCACTCTGTGTGAAATAACAAGGTTCTTCTCAGACAGCAGAACAGGGAAAGTATGCTGACACAGGAGGGGGGGGGGGGGGGGGGGTTTGACTCTGGCTCAACTCTTTCTGCAACGCAACATGACGTCATTCACTGAAGGCGTTGTTTTGGCCTGTCACACATTCTTGCCAGATGATTCTCTTCACCAGACCCTTCACCCCCAGATCATCACAGTGACATGACTCTCTGGATCACATTTCACTGTCTCGTCCCTGTATGCCCTCACTAACCTAAACCCATTGTGCTGTTGTAAAATGTGTGAGGATGGAACCTGAGGCACGGTATGTCTGAGTTTCAGCATCATCCTCCTGCAGCAGCTCCTGAAAAAGGCCATAAAAACGCTGACAGAAAACATAAAGAGACAAATCACTGAGCTCAGGTACGAGCGGCTCTGGCAGCTCCCAGTGCTTACTGGATGATTTCAGCACCTTGTCACAACAATCTGTGAATTTCGGCACTTTTGGTAAGACAGCGAGCTGAACTCTCAGCTACGCAGCTCCTTCCAAACAGTTTCACACAACTTGCTGCCAACAAAGTCCTGAATGAGAACTCCGTTTTGTCGATCTGATCTCATTATCCTCCGCTGGGCCTTTGTGGGAACACCCTGGCAACTCGCTAATCATCGCCTATGTCAATGCCAGGATTGTTTACAGGGGAATGGAATCTCCTTTGGGAATGTCACGGCATCCTCAGAGGCCTGTGACGCTGCGCCCAGCTCCGAGCGAGATGCTTTTTCACACTAAGAGCGGAGAGTGTGTGGCTCTGTGTGTGTGTATGTGGGGGACGAGGCCTAAGGGTCACAGTGTATGCATTATGCATAATTAATGAACAGGAGGAAAGCAATCACAATAGATGCTCAGCCCCCGCACAATGCGTCAGTATCCAAGTCTGGGGTCGGAGGTCACGTCTGGCTTTGTGCGTGGCCGCTGAGGACGGAGACAAACAAGGAGACCTTTGAGAGCGCAGGAGGTTTCATGTACACAACAGGACAACAAAGGCAAACAGTTGGTTGCATAACAGGAGAAAGAGGACAGTGAGCCTGCATTTGAATTTGATTGGATTTAAATTAGCACTCCTGAATTAATTAGTGTCTCAAAACGGACAGTCCTGGCTGCAAGAGGTGATTCTTTGAATATTTATCTTACCATTCATTTTGGATGAGGCTTAAACTCAACTACTAACTAAAAGATATTAATAAACTAAAAGCTATTACTGTGGTAAGATCTGTAAACATAAGAAACCCACATTTAGTATTATTATACAGCTGTTCTGAGGTCATTAATAAGTTACCTAAGTTACCATGCACAAACAACACACCTACTGAGAGAGAAGTAAATTAAATACAAAATATATGGTCAACACCAAGAGCCGGCACCAGAATAATGTACACACATACTGTCACACAATAATAATTCAGCTGTGCCACAGGTAAAGCTGTGGGCATGATGAAGGACAGCAGGATGTGTCATTAGATAAACTAAATAAAAACAAGGTCAAGATCTCTGTGGTCTAAACAAAAGGCATGACACATGTGCACTAACAGAGTGAGCAGCCTGGACGCAGCCAGGACGCAGCCTGGACGCAGCCAGGAAGCAGCCAGGAAGCAGCCTGGATGCAGCCTGGACGCAGCCTGGACGCAGCCAGGAAGCAACCAGGAGGCAGCCAGGAAGCAGCCTGGAGTCAGCCTGGACGCAGCCAGGAAGCAACCAGGAGGCAGCCAGGAAGCAGCCTGGACGCAGCCAGGAAGCAACCAGGAGGCAGCCTGGACGCAGCCTGGACGCAGCCTGGACGCAGCCTGGACGCAGCCATGCTTGGCATGAACAGCTGTCTCAAACTGCTCTGGATGTGGTCACCCAGACACATCTTGATAATAAGATCTGTCCTACTCTAACCCAGCGATGAGGCACACAGGAGTGTTGAGCTAAATGCTAACACAAGAGATGCTACAGACTCACCATGGTCATTATCTTAGTTTAGTCTGTCAACATGCTCAATATTTGCTTTAACTAGAGTTGAGGCTGATGGGAATCATGACAGATCACAGAGGAGCTGAAACATTTTCCCAATCAACTGTTCTGATAATTAAGTAATTAATTAATTGATTAAAATATGAAACATCCCATATACTGTAGGTCCTTGGTGCTATCTGTATACCTGCCACATTGACAGATAATCTGAAGACTTGTTGTTAAATCTAAATGTCTGGTCCAGATTTCATCATACTCATCTACACTCACCCATAAAGGTCAACTCACTGCTGGCACTAGATCAACAGTGATCATTCAGCAGGAGTGGACCAAACCAATCAGACTAGTCTTCCCTTCTAGCTGCGATGAAAAACTACAGTAGACCTGGAGTGTGTTACCCACCACCCCCTGACTCCTTGTTAAAACACGTCTTAAATACTGACCCAGGCCACTTCATGCAGCTGTTTGCAGACTGCCTCTCTGCATTTATGTCTGTCACTGCTCCAGTATGAATGGCTGTCCTTTTCCTTTATCTGTCTCTACTGTACTTGTCCACGGCTACAAAGCTCAGACTCCGATGAAACAGTGAGTACAAGCCTTTGTAGCCGATGTGGGGTAAGATACAGCTAATCCTGAACGTCCCATAGCGCTGAATGTGAAATGGTTCGAGTCTTATCTGTTGCACCACAGTGTGCTGTTTTCTCAGCTGCAGCTGCTGTCACATCCTGAAACGCAGCTTCAGTTCACAGTAGCAACATCTACAATTAAGATCTAGTTTAGTCACAATAAACATGTTTTATTTGTGATTTAAATGGATTTTTATTGCTGTTATCTTTTTCTCATGTAAAATTCTACTAAAATTGTTGTTTAAAAAAACTGTTGCCACAAATAAAACTTTTATACCCTCTTAGATGTCACTAATGTAATGTATAATGCACTGAGCTGAGTGTTTCAATGTCAGTTAATGTTTGTGTTACTTAAGAGGGCTGATTTGGTTAGTGGCTGTAGGTTAATGAGCCGTAGAGACAAGGTCAACTGTTCATTGTTCAGATGCAAACATGGAAGCAATGGGTGTCATCCAGATGCTGTGTTGGCACTGTTCACCTGTCTGTGGAGGACACGGCTGCTTACAACTCATGCTTCTCTGTTTCATTTATTTTCAGCTTGAAAAAGCCAAAGAACAATGAAAAAATGAATCATCTGGCTTTGATGCTGCATCAGCTAAGAACACAATGGTTATAATTGCAATTACAGCATCGCCGTGTGTGAATCATGCTCCAAATCTCAAAGTATAAATCCATTATTCTAACACAAAGGAAGCCCTCAGTGAAAGCATAGAATGCAAATCTGACGCAAAATTACCTGAGTGCAGAAAATGACGTATAATTTGCATGACAACCGGTTGTTATGATAACCGTCTCTCCGTGGGAGCAGCCCAAAGAGACGAAGCCTGGACTTTGTATGGTCAACACAAAGTGGTGTAACGTTCATGATTTGCGACTTGATCAAAGGTCTCCTCAGATTTTATTCAAAAGAATCTGCTTCCCAAAGAGCAGCTCACTTCACTGTCCGTGGCTGCTTATGAGTCAACTCACTGCATCAGTGTTCACTTTGTAAACAGGTACATGACCATTCAGGTCTTTTTGCTAGGATGTTGTATGAAGGCAAACAAGATGTCAGAGAAAAAACGTGTTTGCAGGACAGAACAAAAGTTCTATAAAAATATGCAGACCCCTACCCCATGTTATAACTGACCACCACTGCCCTTAGTGTTCCAGCACCTTATAGCAGTTGTATTGCTGTAATGTGTTTTTTTTTGTAATTATTTTTTTAATTACAGTTGTATTTTTGTGATCTTGTAATGTGTTTCTCTCCCCTTTTTTTAAGAGTGGGAGTGGGAACAGCAAAGCGATACTGTGACCACCTTCAAAGACCACCCTGTACATCTGTTTTGTAATTGCTTAAAAACCAATAAAAAGAACTTGAAAAGAAAAAAAGATGTTAGTGTTCATTTTTCCCAAGTCCACATACAACAGCAACACAAAGCCACCTGGCGCAGGTATGTTCTCCTCCTGCTGCACTGAACTGTGACCCTGACAGCAGAGCACATAACAGACCAGGACTTGTGAACTGTTCCACCCCAGTGATGTTGCAGTGTAATCGCTTTTTAGAGGCGTGTTGCTGCACAATTAGTCACGCTGGCCAAGACATGTCACACAAGGAGGACAAGTAGGAAAACTGAGCGCCCCTGAGCAAGGCACTTACCACCAGCATGTTTGAATGGAGATCCATTGTGCAGCTATGCTGAGCAGACTGGGTGTGAATGTTTGTAGCCGGTCTGCCTTGTTAAAGAAGGATTAAAGGCCTCCATGTATATCTGATTAAATGTAATCTAATACAGGGCATGGAGCATCAGAGGAGCACTGGAGCTGTGGATGAAATAACACCAGGGAGTGGGCAGCTCTCAGACACTCCCTCATGGATCACAGCTAATTTAGGATTCAACACTTCAAATGAAATGATTTTAAAAAGGGAATACCCAACAGAAAGACCAGAGAGGGAAAAACAACTCTGACTCTGACTGGCTGCAGCAGAGGAGCTGCTAATGAGGAGATTCAACATTCAGGGAAGAACTGTTGAAACACAGCAAGGTGCACAGTGTTGTTGTGAAATATACATCCACAAACATCCAGGGGAAAACGTACAGGGCTCATGTTTTTATGGTGGAGTATTAATAAAAACTATTTTCTATCAAACGTCCAACACTGACCTTATCGTGTCTGGTTGTAATTGTTTGAACCACAAACAAGAACAAAAAAACACCAATAATATTGAGCTGCTCCCTGTCCTGTGCGTTTTAAAGCGGAGCGTTGGTTCAATGCATCGTTCAATTGTCCTATTTTTCACTGAGGGTCTGAACATCACTCTCACTACAGGAGGATTAGCCAACTCCGGGCAAACCAGACTAGCTGAGGGAGACACCGCTCTCTCTTTGACCAAAACCCCCAATGCACACAACCACCGGCCCACACACACACACACACACACACACACACACATGCACACACTGGCCACTAAACAGCTGCAGCTCCACATAACGTTGTGAGTCAAAGTACAGAGAAAGAGGGCACAGACCCGGCCGGCGGCGGCACCGTGCTCACTCGTGGTAAAGTACCTGTGTTTGGTGTCGGGGGCTGCGGTCGGTGACCACCGTCGGTCGGCGAGGATGAGCTTAGCTTTCACTGTCTCCGTCTGGCGCTTGGCCGCCGGTAAAGTCGCTCCTCATCACAGCTTCGGCCCGCGGACTCAAACACACCAGGCTCCGAGTATTTCACGATGTTTTCCAACCAGCCCTCAGCCGAAGATAAAGCGCGCCAGTGGCTGTTCACAGTTAGGTTTACCCAAACAAAAAGCCTCCCCCGGGAAGAGCAGCGCACCCGGAGACCGTTCAGTCAGTCAGTGGCTGTTGTTGTTGCTCTGAGGGAGAATTTAAAAAAGACCCCTTCACCGTGGAAACAAGCGTCTGACGAAAGTGGCCTTTCCCCGGAGCCACATGATATTTCCAGGCTAAAACTTGTGGAGAGGATCCTCCGCGTGAGACTGAATGGAGAGCACCCCCTCGGACTGGAGATCGACCACGGTGCAGCGGCGCTATCTCTGTGACCGCTTCAAGTGCCGTCGGAAATGTCGGACACGGCCGAGTCAAAAGCTGAAAACCGAAATAAGTGAATCATCGTAGCTAGAGTCTCGGTCGCACAGTAATCTATGCTGGAGCAATGTGAAACAATATCTCACAATAATTATAACCATATACAAGCCAACATTTTTTTTCACATTACACTAAAACTAACATTTAATATGCAGCGACCACCAAATGATTTAGTGAAGATAATGAATTGACCTTTAATAAAATTTAAACCAGCCCTGTTATAAAATGCAAGGTGTTGAGTTGTTTTGTGGAACGATTGATAAAACCCTTCAAAAAAAAAAAAAAAAAATACACATTCCAGCTTAAAATCCCAGTAACCCTTTACATTTGACAGAGGTTCGTTTTAAGAAATTTTGGAAGTACAAACATGTCTGTAGTTGCATAAACACGGACTAATACTATGAAAGTATCAAAGCCTACAGATAAACAGCACAGCCTACATTCAGAAACTGAGCTGCCAGGATTTCTGTAACTTTGTGATGTCACAACAAAGCAGTACCACTCTCAGCCATACCTCTGAGACCTGTCCACTGTCCAACCTCGGAGGATTTGATAACTCTGAGTTTTTACCTGAATCTGCTTTATTTATTAATTTTGATTTTGGATTACAAAAAAACAATCAGCCAATCAGGAGTCAGGCTCAGAGCCCCCTCTTTTCTGATTGGCTGCAACATATTGCAGAGAGAAGTCTGAGAGAGGAGATATCCAGCCAAATACAGCACAGACCTGAAACTTAAAGGACTATTTATCAGTGACACCAAGCAGCTGGTTAACATGAACCATTGTGACTCAATTAAGTCACAAAAACTGTGGCATGTCATAAACTGTGGTGAGAGCAGTGAGGATATCTGGGCTGTTTTTATCTCTCTCTCTCTCTCTCACACACACACACACACACAGATGCTGCACAAAGAGCAATGCTTCTCTTCAGAGGAGTCAGTCCCTCAGAGTACACAGGTGCTCTTGTGTCGTACATTTAACCAGCACTGTTGTTGTTTGGTATTTGTCTTCCTCTAAATTATCTGTCTCTTGAAACTGAGACCTGAAACAGAGACAGAAAACTGTGCCAAGGTCATGTCTTGTAAGATGTCCCTGAATATGGCATGGACAGTCCAAATCAACTTTCATTTGGTGGTCCAGTCATCCCTTACAAAGATGTCATCATTTCATTTTTTGAGGTATTATAAGCTAATTCTATATCGACTGTGTGAAATGCAGCTAGTCAAGTGTGTTTGCCTGGTAAGACAGTTCAAATTGTCTTTTTGTTCAGTCTCATCTCCATGCTCCTGCTGATGCTCCTCTCAGACAGATGATCCCAGACGTGTTATAATCCACTTTCCACCTTGCAGGCTTCAGTGACAGACTGACTCAGCCTGGGGATATGAGTGCAGAACCTTAATGACTTGAGGCCACCAGTCGAATACCGGCTATAACCGAGGCTTCCTGCGTCTGCATGCCTGACTGCAGCGTCTTGTACGAGATTCACAGTGATTAAAAATCACCTCTAATCACTATCAGCCTTTGTACTTGTGCACAGTGTCCTGTTCAGCTCACATTTCGGTAACATTCGTCCTCAGCTGCACCACAATATTGCACTCAAAATATTCTCATCTTTCACTTTCTACAAATATAAAGGCTCAGTCAGTCACATGTCCTGATGGTATGAGTCATGCCTTTCATTTGCAGCTGCATGAAGCACTGATGGTTTGGATAATTCTAAGAATCAGCTCTGTGCTAATCAAATCACATGGATACCTTCCAAAATGACAGGCTTCTTATGACTAATTCCTCCAGACAGTGTTCTGCGGCTGAGCTGCAGTGAAGGAATAGTAACTAAAAAGTCTGGACTCTGCTACAACTCCACTCACTTTTACTTATCCGACCCCTGACGCCTCAGCCTTGGACAGTTGTGTGTGTAATAACTGCAGTGAGTCATGTGAGGATGGAAAGTTTAGAGCAGCAGATAGTTGACAGATTCAGTGCTGAGTTCGATGCTGAACTGGCCACTGATGCGCCGCCTTGTCTTGTGAACACGGTCAAACATTTTAGTTGTCTGTCTTTTCTTATTTCACTGCGTGCTTGTTCTGTTTGGTGAACACAAGGAATGTAAAATGAAGCCCGCTGTGACAGACGTGTCACTGCACAATGGGGCCTTTTTATAGAGCAGTTCTACTTTAACACCAAGGTTTCTTCCACATAGCAGACATTCCTCCTGGATATCAAGATTCATCACATAATAACATGCCACTGTATCATTTCCCCTGATTGTACTCATCTGCTGGTGCTTCACGTCCTATTAAAATGTGATGAAGAAGTCACTGGGAACAGTTACTGCTGTGTGTGCTCTGCACAGAAGCAGAATATTTTCTTCAGGAGTTATTTCTCAGGCAAAAGGAGCTTTGCTTGAAATCTCAGCAAGGCTGCTCTTCACTCAGATTATCTTTACTTAAAATTGCAGATGTTGTGTGGCAGATGTGGTAACTGCAGGTCCCAAATGTGTAATCACTTTCCTGTGACCCATAATCCGATGGTGGTTAAGTAATGCAATTTAACAAGGGCTTTGATTTAACACATATTAGTTTGTCATTTGGCTTGAAAAATACAGTTCATTAAGAAAATGTGATCCAGTGCTGCCTCCTAGTGTCAACATGTGCTCCTCACACTGAGTGTTACTCAGGGAATTTACCGGAGACAATCACAGTGCATCTAAATCTACAAACCCGTATCCAATAATGTATTTGAGGATTAGAGAAGGCCCATGTCACTGCTAGACAAACTCAATATGCAGCGATCCAATATAACAGCTCCTCATAACACTACAGTCTGTGTAAATAAGTCATGTTCATCAGGATTATGAGATTTAGAGTAAGAAAATACACAGAATGCATCATCGTGATATCATCGTTACTGAGAGAGGTGAGCTCAGGACACAGTTGGTGCGATGTCGTTTCACTATGATGAGATCAGCAACAGGCAACACGTCACAGAAACATGGTGTTGTTCAGTTACTCCCTTTTAATGCAAAGTAAAACAGGAATATAAAATGATTAAAATCAACATTTATCGACAGGAAGATCAATTATGACAAGAGCATAAACAAAAAAAGAGGAGGTTGCATTTACATTGTGCATTTATATTATTTTTTTCTGTACATTTCATCTTCATCAAAGTGGGTTAGTTTAGCTACAGCACGTCTGCACCAGTACCTGCAATGAGTCAAGTAACAGCCACATGAGGACATAAGAAAACACAATGCTGAGACTTCCAAAGGTGTTCTGGGTTTCTTTGTCAGATTTCAATCAAGTGTTGTATCACAGGAGGTAACTGCTAAAATACAGTACACAGATTTAGGTAGGGGATTAGATGTAGAGAATGTATAACTACTAATTACTAGGGTGGGAGGTGGGGGCAGGAAAGAGTCTTTGACATTTTTAGGACTCAATTTAAAAGATGACAGGGCTTTATTTTCTATTACTCCCTGGAGGTGAAGTGTGTGCCCTGTTCTTGACATTGCTTTGCCTTTTAGCCATCACACTTGATTACATATCACCAAATTTTCCCATGAGGCCGCAATTACGTAGGAAAAACATAGAAGTTTTTCTAGTATAGGACTGAAAAGGTGCCTCAGGACAGCAACTAGCAATACCCAATTTAATCAACCACTGAATATCATCAGCAAATTTTCATTTAAAATATGTAATGGGTAGATTGGAATCAATGCTTTCATTCATTGATCATGTGTGGTTTGCAGCAGAGAGCAGCACTGTATTCTGTATGGTGTAGTTCCACTTCCTCGATTGTTATGCAAACTGTGTGAGACTGATATAACATGTATGACATGTAGGTCATATCGTATTTGTACTAATCTGAATGCGGCCTGTATCTGACTTATAATCTGATGGTTATTTCGTTTATTTATCAGACTAGTGGCACTATTAAACCTATTGAGTAGGCTTAATGATGTTTTTCATTTCACATTAACAAAAGTGATGAATCAGTCACTACACTGTGTCATTCTGTTGTCCTTGCTGGAGGACATGTTTGGCAGTGCATCCTGCCACTGATCTAGAGTGAAGTTAAATGAGCATTAACATTAGCATATAGAATTCATATATCATATAATACATTTTTTATCTCAGCCCGTTTGATTTGACGAATCATGGGGGACGGTGTCAGTAATATTTTGGTAATCTATGGTGAAACTCCCTGCTCACCCTTATCATAATGTTCATACAGTCCTTTAACAGGTGAAGTTTAAAGTGGAGACTGTAGACTAGTGCACAGAGCAGTGATTCTGACCATCAGTAACATGTCAAAATAAACTTCAGCTACATGAATCTAACTGAAAATTAGGAATGCACCGATCCGGCATTTTCAGTCCCAGTGCTGATACCAGTACCTGGGCTTAGCACACTGGCCCATGCCCAGTACCACTGTTGAATTAATAAACTGTACATCTTTCCATGTGGAAGAGAGTGAAAGCATCAGGCTTGACTTTAACATTACTTTCCTAACTTTGTAAAACGCTGTTGCTTTGTGTTTGCTGCACATGCTGCTGACACCTGATCTAGCTTTTCAGTCAATATCTGGACCGATATCTGATCTTAATATTGGATCTGTGCATCCCTACTGAAAACGTCCTGTTGGCTCAGATCAACACACCTTTGGCTGGTATCCCCATGTTTAACAGTTACCTGAACATCAATCATCAGCATTTGATCAAATCTGACCTCTAGTATAAAAATGTCTGTAATGATAAATTCTGCAAAGCTGCACAGTGTAAGCTTGTAAAGCGAAAGGCTGCAGGCCAGAGCAACATAAAGGAGAGCAAGCTAAGTGCTGGGCCTCAGATTCAGTGCTGCACACTGTGACTAACTAGTGCACTCTTGCTTTTTTCCCCAGTACTGAAAAAGAACAACTTAATTAAAGGAAGGAATGACACAGTAACTCCATGATCTACTGTGCATGAGCAGGAGCAAGAAACAACCTGATTCTGCTCGTTCAGAAAATCTGCTTCAGTTTTCAATGTGGCCGTCTGGCCGAGCAGCCTGATTCATACATTCACTTTAATTTCACAGTAAGATTATTTGAAGCCACCTTATCCTTGAACAGTGACAGTGACTGTGGAAACTGTTCCCTTGTATTGCACTGAAGTGTTTTGGCAATAACCCTTTAGGCACAAAGCTCACTGACCAGCAGGCAACTGACAGGCAGGACTCAAAGCACCCATCTCTTTCAGCTCTAAATAAAAGTGGAATACTATCTGTAACCCTGCAGTGAGAGTAGTGAGTGAGGGTGGAAAAAGCCAGGATGACGTTATAGTTCAAATCAACACATGATGGACTGATGCACACACATTAGCTGCTGGTTAAAGATGGAAATCTGTTAAAAAATAAATCCTCTGTGGCCATGCCTGTTTCTGACGAGCAGCCTGGAATGTATGAAAATATTTGAAGCGTTTCCCTTCAGAAACATGTTCATTTAGAGTGCTTTTTTAAAACTCACTGCTTGTTTTGTTCATCAGTGAACAACAACTGAAAACATTTTGATTAAAACCAGATGAGAGGAGCAGTTTCTCGGCGCGGCAACTAAACAATCTTAACTGAATTACTGTCATATTCTTGTGGAGACAAACAAATGCATTGTACTGTGGTCTTTTTATAAACCCGCAGCACCACAACAGTTTCTGCTTATGGCTGTTAGACAAAGAGCAGCAGTGGCTCTCGAGCACACAGTGTACATTCAGACAGAGGTGAGTTCAAGGTGAAGGACAAACTGTTTGCAGATGAGGACAGGTGAAGTCTGTCCCTCTCTATAACTGTAGACTTAACTTCACAAGAATTAACTTGAGCGCTTAAAAGTCTATTTAATTTGTGCAGATTTGAAAGAAATCAATGTGGTAAACTCCACCCAGCTGGTGCTTCGAGGTGCTCAAAATTAACGCTCTACAGTCTCTGCCTGGTCAGACTGCCTGTTCCCTTGTAAAACACACTGTCATACTTCAAAATCTCTCAAACAAACACTCACACACGTTCCAAGAAATCCGCTGCAGTGCATTCAGCCCCTGCCAAACCTTCCCGCAGCGCGTCCACCCCAGCAGTCGCTGCACCGGGCCGAGTGGCATGCTGGACTTTAGCTGTCGTCCTCCTCGGTGCTCTGAGCCTGGATCTTCTCTGCAATGGAGGAGCCCTCGAAGCGCTGGGAGGAGATGGCGGCTTGGTGGGACATACTCTTCCTCACTATATCGCCCTTCCTCCACAGAGTGATCTCCTGCAACATGACAATGAACACTAATGAAGTACAAGATGGTGTGGGGGGGTCACCAACTATATTTGGGCCAGACGTGCAGACACCTTGGGGGCTGGACATTAAATAAAATGAAATTAAATTCACATTTTGGCCTAATAATTTAGTTTTTGATATAATGTTTTGATATTTTAATTTTCTTTTTTGGCCTTTGTCAGTCAGGTTCCTATCACCTACACCACAGTCAGCCACCATGAGTTTTGGAGATATTTTGACTATTTGTGGGTTTCGTGCACATCACTGGCTTCAATGCAAGGTTATGGACAAAACAAAGAAAATAATCAACTTCATCAGAGGAAATTCAATGTGCAGCATCACCCGTTCAGCACATCTGCTGTGGAGTCTCAAGCTACTCACGATGACCTGTTCCTGACAAAGTAATGTCAATCTCTGTTGTTTGTGGGGACCATGAGATATTATCTTTTTGATCCTCATCATTTCAGAATTCAGTCGTGGGCTGGATTGGAAGATTCCAGACCAATGATTGATGATCACTGGTGTAAAGAAATGCAGCAGTGGTCTGTCATATCTACTATGATTAGTGGGGGTCAAAGAGTTTGTTTATCATCTAGGAGAAATTCAGTTTGTCCAGCAGCTCATTAGCGGTACTAACAGTAATAAATAATAGACAATAATAATTCAGTGAGTCCATTGATGAGTCACTCCCTCTGGCTGAGGTCTTGTACAGCCTGATGGCAGTGGAGATAAAGGATCTCCTGAGGATTGAGACGCTGGCTGCTGCTGCTTCTCTGACTTCAACAACAGTCCTGAGTGAGTCCAGACTCCTGCCAAGTACCACAGAGCCGGCACATCTGACCATATCCACCTCTGACTGATAAAATATTTCACTGCAGACGTCAAGGGGCCTGAACCTCCTGAGGAAAAAGAGTCGGCTCTGTTCCCTCTGGTAGCAGACATCTGAGTTCAGGGACCAGTCAGGTCGTCAGTCTCTTACTCTAAAAACTCTCCTTTAAAGTTAAAATGTGTCTATCACATCTCTGAAGTTTTCAGATGAGCAACAACAAAGAGACAAAGACGATATAGTCCGTGACTAAGCGCAGAATAAAAGCCTTAATACCTGAGCCTCCATGCAGCAGTGTGTGTGAGGCCGTTTACCTGCTGTTTGAAGTAGCGTCTCTCCTCCTCATCGATGAGGACCAGGTTGAGGTAGTACCGCACTGAGAACTTCTTATTAACGTCCCTCATGGTGGGTGTCATCTCATAGCCTGCCAGAAACAGCCTGATGGGGATGGACTCTCCTGCAGGATGTGACGTCAGAGGGAGAGAGTTAGTGTGAAACAAATGACCTCAGCTGCAACAGAATCATTACAGACAGTAAAAACCCTCATGGTTACCTCTGACCGGAGCACCATCCATGATTTCATACTTGGCTATGGTGTCGTTCTCATGGTAGACGTTGGGTCCCGTGCCTGTCGTCTCCCGCTTGATGATATCGATCTCCATGTGTCTGATTTTAATCCTCACCAGCAGGAAGTAAATCTTCCCCACAATCACATCTTTTAGATGATACCTGCAAGCAAACAGTACAATGCATCGGATCCAAACACTCCTGTCTCACTCTCTCGTGATCTGACAATGAAACTGTGGAATCAGCTCGTACTTTGATTTATTGTACTCAAACTCTATGTGTAGACAGTCCTCGATCCCCACTTCCATCTTAATGGAGGAGTTGAGCTCAGGGTAGGTGCTGAGAGTGTGAACCACAATGTCCAGCTCTTTGCTGATGTCGTTCAGTCTCCGGCTCACTGTAGCCCTCAGGAAGTAGCTGCAAGTAAATGGAACAGTTTAGCTCACAGGTGAGTGTATGGCAGTGAAACACAACTGTGACAGTACAGAAGCAGAGACACATGACATTACACTGCTCAGTACAGAGCAGAGCCAGAATGACTGCCTCATGGTCGTCTGCTCCCTGTAGTTTCAGGTCACATCCTTGTTTATCCACAGTCAGATTAATAATGAACCATGTGTGACTGTATTGTTGCTATAAATTGTTGAGGGACCTTTCATCACCCTAATCTAATCACTCTGCCCTCGAGTCGAAGTGGACATTTGTCTCAGAGTTGAAGAGGTTCCTTAAAGGCATCACTGAGATGTCATGTCCTTGAGAATGAGATGGACTGACAACCTGAAAACAGTACGGCTCCGGCTCGGACTGACTGTCACTGACCCAGGAGCATCAAAATAAATTAGCAGAGAACACTGAATAAAAGGGAAGAATAAAAAGCTTAAGTTAGCATGAAGCAGGCAGAAACAGCTTGCCTGGCTCTGTGCAATAGTCACAAAGCTGAAAAACCAGCATCTGCAACACTCAATAATCCACATGTTGCATCTCTTATCTTTTAAATCACTAAAAAAACCTGAAATGTAAAAACAGGAAGTTGAAGTTTAATTGGTGGTTAAGAAATAGTCCTACAATCACTGGTGTTGGTCATATCTCCAATAAAATCAATAAGTGTATCTTTCTTTACCATGTCAGTGTTAGCATTTTGAAATGTTATGTCAAGTATAGCACTGGCATGTTGTTGACAATAATGATGCGGACACATCTGTTGTTTCTTTAACTTCACACCTTTTTAGTGACATGGGACATAATCCAAGACTCGACATGATGTCATAAAAGTCTAGCAACAAGAACTGCCTCCTTCTCCTTCTCTTTGACTGTCCCTCACACCCACTCCACAATGTGCTGATCAGCCACAGGAGCTTGTGCATTAACACACTGATCCATTCACGCTGCACCACAGAGAGGCAAAGGAAATCAGTCCTACCTGTTGCCATCAAACTTTTTAACTCTGCACTGTAGGGGTTAGTCACCTGGACTATTCATACTTGTTTAATTCTATGTAAATATGTTTAAATATGTTCATTTTGCTGCTATGGGGTATATACATATTCTGAGGGGTGAGGTACTGTATTATTTTATTATTTAGGGGTCTTTCATTTTTCCCTAATGCCTGTTTATTCCATTTCATATTTTCATTTTCTCTTGGGAGGTCTGTGACAAAGATCTTCCCCTTGGGGATAAATAAAGTACCTCTGATTCTGAACACCTCCAGGACCAAGGAGATGCTTATTGACTTTAAGTGGTCTAGGCCCAGTCTTCAGTCAGTCATCATCTGAGGGATGGTCACTGAAGTGGTCCACACTTATGAATATCTAGGTGTCCACCTGGACAGTCAACTGGACTGATCCCTGAACACAGATGTCCTCTACCAGAAGGAACAGAGCCGACTCTTTTTCCTCAGGAGGCTCAGGTCCTTTGACGTCTGCAGTGAAATGTTAAATATTTTGCCAGTCTGTGGTGCCTGTCTGTCCGCCCGTCCATCCATCCATCCATCCACCCATCCATCTTCTAGTCAAGACTTATCCAAGTTCAACATTATTAATAAATCCTTTTCCTGTCAACATGAATGTTGTCACTATAATGTGAAGACGTGGTGTATGTGAAACATTCCTATCGCACACACATTACAAACAGCTCAAGTACACAGTGCACAGAGAAGAGCTCACCGTAATTTGACATTCTGACCGGTGTAAGACTCGTAGGGCTTCTCCACATGTGTGAACTCGAAGTCGAACGTCTGTGACTGTGTGAGCTCCCCGGGTCGAGCCAGGTCCTTTACAAGAGACACAAACTCGTGATGGTTTCCTCTGTCGTAGTACAGCTCTGGAAATGACACATGAAGAACATCAGACAGCTGCAGTGGAGTTGATTTACATGTTCTCATTAAGAGTTTGTTCTTTTATTTTTTATATGAGGACAGTAAAAGTTGTTGATGTCCAGTGCCTCTCAGCTGAGACATCATACAGACAATCAGTTGTTCAGTGACTGGGCCCTCACACTACATCTATGACAGTACTTGACAATCTTTCTTGGGACAGAAATGTGTGTGCGCTGTAAGAAACCCTGCCATTCAGAGTTCTCCCTCTCATGTGGAGACAGATGGTGGTGAGAGGAATAAAGGGGAACAGGATAACAGCAGCAGCAGCAGGGGAAGTGTTCTAGATGCACTCAGGGTAAAATATGTGTGACAAGCATCAAGTAAGAGGAACTTCTTACTGTGCAATTCATCAAAATTGTGCTCAACGATAAATACTGCATTTTAACAAATGATGCAAAACTTTAAACTGTGGGATGTCAACAGATGTCTCAAATCTGTTCTTTAGGTCTAGTTATTTTCTCTCATATCAGACACAGTAAAAGCTTGTTGGACTTTAGAATCAGAGGATTAGGACAGAAAACTATCTCATTATATTTAATTCATTCATTCATTCATTCTTGTTTGTTTTCAGATTTTAAATTTCCTCATGAGATCAAACTGACCACTGAAGGTTGCAGGCCAAGGTATCATCACTTTATATACTGTGGTACAATTTACTCTGTTCCAATTAATTTGTTTACAGCTCATAATGTCAAGAAAACATTAAGTGATGAACCCTGCTGCAGCACCAAAGTGCTACTGAAGCTGATTCAGACACTCAGTCTTGTGTAGTTGAGCACACCTAACAGACTGAGTTAGCTATATGCTCAGCTACAAGTTCATAACAGGAAATCTTTACTGGCACAGTAACAAGTAGTTTTAGCTGCCATACAAATGGATGGGTATTTACTTAATTGCTGCAAATGTAGCAGCAGCCTCATCTTCAGCCTGTAACTAAGTGCATTCTGTATATCCTGGACTATCTGCGCCAAAGTGACAGGAAAGAAAGATAGCTTCAAACAACAGGGGTCAGAGGTCAATGAGACAGGCAGCCAATGGCCGCTGTGTCAGCTGACGTTAGCTTCTATCTGTGTGTCACGAGACCTGGCGCCTCAACACTGACACTTGTTCTGACAGCACAGCACAGCTCAGAGAAGTGAACGTGCCTCGCTCCTCACTTATTGTGAAAATGTTACACAGTGCACCGAGCGTGTGTCTGGTCGTGTGGTCAGCGCCTGGAGCTAGAGCTAGCTACCCAGCGCCTCCTGGCACACTTCGGCTACCTGTGTCAGCGGGCTCGCTGTGGAGCGTAGGCCCGCCAGCCGCTCACCTATCTGCCCGATGAACTCGATCTTGATGCCGTTGTGTTCCAGCCTCTTTCCGGGGTATTTGAGCGTCACGTTGACTTTCCCCGACACCGTCTCTCCGTCGTAGAAGAGAAAATATTTGTCCCTTCTGCCGTCTTCGCTTTTGTGCTCAGCTTTCTTCCTCGTCTCGGCGTCATTCAGAACTATGTCGATATCCGCACTCTGTCCAAACCCAAAGAAGCTCATGGCTGCCGGTCAGAGAGGATCCGTTAGGGGATGCTGCTGCGGGAAAGAGACGCCTCCCGTTAGAGAGCAGCTCTGTGTCCTGTCGTGGAGCTCTGAGATGAGCCGACAGCTCAGATTATTCATGAGTTCCACTTACAACCGGCCCACTGCGCATGCGTCGGCAGTCATGTGAAGTCAAGCTGTATTTGTCACACCGAGTTTTATTTCCTTTCTTTTCAAGTCACTGAACTAACACGAGACCGTGTGGCTGAGTGTGGCGAGTCTGTATGAAAACAACCGAAACACTGACATCATCAAAAGCTGCACTTTTTAGCACACGCACACACACACACACACACACACACACTGTTGACCTTATGTGTTGACTTCTGTTGTGATTGCAGGTTGTATTGTAGGTACATTATGACCAACCTACACTACTGCACTATTATGATATTAACTTACATCTTATTATTCAGCTTCTTCAATCACATCAGCATACTGCTTCATATTTGTTTTATAGAAATATGAATGAAGCTCAGCAATCACACAGGGCAGCTCCATGTCCCTGTGTGACGTTCAGGGACAGGTCAGGACAGTCTGAGGACAGAGAGCTTTGAGGCTGAAGTTTGTATTAATGAAATGAACCGTGAGACTGTGACAGGTCTCTGCTGGACGTCCTGACCTCATGTCAGTAGTAGTCGAGGGAAACTTCGCTATTCTCAGCTCCACCACCACGAGCAGTGTTTTCTTTTTGAAGTAAAGCTCCGGTAAATACCAAAAATACCAGAGGACCCGCTGTACCGGCGCGGATCCGGTGTGTTTATCAGAGCTTAGCCTAATCGAGTAAATTCTTATCGACAAATAATCGATAGTCGACTCTAACTCTTCTGTCTGTAACACTCCTCTCTGTAGCTCTTCTGTCTGTAACTCTCCTGTCTGTAACTCTGCTGTCCCTACCTCTGCTGTCTGTAACTCTTCTGTCTGTAACTCTCCTGTCCCTACCACTGCTGTCTGTAACTCTTCTGTCCCTACCTCTGCTGTCTGTAACTCTTCTGTCTGTAACTCTCCTGTCCCTACCTCTGCTGTCTGTAACTCTTCTGTCCCTACCTCTGCTGTCTGTAACTCTTCTGTCTGTAACTCTCCTGTCCCTACCACTGCTGTCTGCCGACTTTGCCCGGCAACAAGAAGCACTATTTTCCGATTGGCTGATAGGGAGCTGATTCAAGACAGCAGTAATGATGGACTAAAAGGAGCGGTCTGCCTTCAGCATCATCCATTCATAGATTACTGATTAATGCGAGTTTTATCGCTTCTCACAAATGTCTCGTGTGGCGTGAGCGTGTAAATTGATTGAAATGCGTGTCTCACTCTCACTACGTGAGACTTGAGAGACCTGCTAGTGATGATATAGAATCAGCGACTGGAGATGTTCACCTGATGAAAAGGTATTCAGCAGATGTTACATGTGTGATGGGTCAGTGCCACACTCTGCAACTTCTTCCAGATGTTGCCCTGACAGAAAGGCAGCCGCAGCATCAGGTGCAAGAGCACGAGGCTGCTGAACAGCTTTGTGCCCCGAGCTGAGACTTTCAAACAAAAACTGAACTTGTACTGATCTCAGAGAAACCCTTTCATTTGTTTCCTTGGTAAGAACAAAATGACAATAATTTTGATTTGATTTGAAAAGTTGAGCTCCTAGCAACGTGTGACGCGCGTGTGGAACTATTTAGTAGAACATATTGAAATGACTGTAGTTACGTAATAATGTGGTATACCTGTGACGTCAGGAGACGGATTGTGACGATTTTTCCCTCTCCTTTGATCAGAGTGTAGCCTACAGCTTAAACAGTTCACTGAGCGTCAGACCAGACACGGATCTGTACACACTTTGTATCGTGGACGACTGAAGAGCTTTATTGAAGGTTAGTGATACTTACTGTATGATGTTATTAATTGTCTTGTTGTCTAAAACAAAACACTGATTAAAATCACGTTACCAATTCCCAGAAAATGTTAGCTAGGCTTTAATAAAATGTCACAGCAGGGTTAGTTGTAACGCAGTGTTACAACAACAATGTAACATCTTACAGGCCTATTCAGACTTTGTTAACAGCTACATAGTTGTGTACTCTTTGAATCTTGTTCATTTTGAACAAAGTTTATTCAATAAATAAAAAATATAGTGTAGGCTACATGTGCCCACATCAACACAGATCAATATTCTGAAATGTAAGCTGATTACAGTAATCAGATTACTTCGTAGATAATTACCCTCAACACTGTAATTCTGAAAACAGTATTAACCTATAGGATATTAATAGAATTGATATAGATAGAATTTTATGAAATTATTTCCATCAAACAGAGTTGCATAGAAAACGTTACAACTAATGCCACCCATACATTGTAACATTTCACTTTGCCACTTCTCGGTCTAACTGTATAAGAACCGTAAGAGCTAGAAAAAGGCAATGGCTGTTCAGTGGAGGCAGAGAGGTGTATTTTGGTTGCATAAAAACATATTTAATCTTAATCATATATTTTTGAAATTATTAATCCCACATCAAAATGGGTAAAGCTGTGCCCCCTTCTCCCCTACATGTGTGATGGGTCAGTGCCACACACTGCAACTTCTTCCAGATGTTGCCCTGACAGAAAGGCTGCCGCAGCATCAGGTGCAAGAGCACGAGGCTGCTGAACAGCTTTGTGCCCCGAGCTGAGACTTTCAAACAAAAACTGAACTTGTACTGATCTCAGAGAAACCCTTTCATTTGTTTCCTTGGTAAGAACAAAATGACAATAATTTTGATTTGATTTGAAAAGTTGAGCTCCTAGCAACGTGTGACGCGCGTGTGGAACTGTTTAGTAGAACATATTGAAATGACTGTAGTTACGTAATAATGTGGTATACCTGTGACGTCAGGAGACGAATTGTGACGATTTTTTCCTCTCCTTTGATCAGAGTGTAGCCTACAGCTTAAACAGTTCACTGAGCGTCAGACCAGACACGGATCTGTACGCACTTTGTATCGTGGACGATTGAAGAGCTTTATTGAAGCCGCCATGTTTTCGCGACCCCCGTGAGACATATCTTTATGTTTGGACATGACTGAAGCTGCTGCCTTGGACCAGTGTCTCTGTGGATGGACCTCGTTTCCCCGCTGTGCAGTCTGCATCCAGGTCAGGGAATCAACACCCTCTGTCACTGACATTTATCCCCGTCTGTCCCTCTGTAACTCTTCTGTCTGTACTTCTTCCGTCTGTAACTCTACTGTGTGTAACTCTTCTGTGGCACCTCTGCTGTCTGTAACTCTTCTGTCTGTACCTCTGCTGTGTGTAACTCTTCTGTCTGTACCTCTGCTGTGTGTAACTCTTCCATCTGTACCTCTTCTGTCTGCACCGCTGCTGTCTGTACCTCTTCTGTTGATACCTCTTCCAACTGTAACTCCCCTGTCTGTACCTCTGCTGTCTGTGCGTCTACTGTCTGTAACTCTTCCATCTGTACCTCTTCTGTCTGCACCGCTGCTGTCTGTACCTCTTCTGTTGATACCTCTGCTGTGTGTAACTCTTCTCTCTGTAAATCTGCTGTCTGTCACTCTTCCAACTGTAACTCCCCTGTCTGTACCTCTGCTGTCTGTGCGTCTACTGTCTGTACCTCTTCCATCTGTAACTCTCCTGTTTGTAACTCTGCTGTCCTTAACTCTTCTGTCTGTACCTGTGCTCTCTGTACCTGTGCTGTCTGTACGTCTTCCGTCTGTAACTCTACTAACTGTAACTCTTCTATCTGTACCTCTGCTGTCTGCAACTGCTCTGCCTTTACCTCTTCCATCTGTAACTCTTCTGTCAATACCTCCCCTGTCTGTAACTCTGCTGTCTGTACCTCTGCTTTCTGTAACTCTTCTGTCTGTACCTCTGCTGTGAGTAACTCCCATGTCTGTAACTCTGCTGTCTATACCTCTTCTGTTTGTAACTCTTCTGTCTGCATCTCTGCTGTCTGTTCCTACTGTGCTGTCTGTACCTCTTCTATCTGTAACTCCCATGTCTGTAACTCTGCTGTCTATACCTCTTCTGTTTGTAACTCTTCTGTCTGCATCTCTGCTGTCTGTTCCTCCTGTGCTGTCTGTACCTCTTCTTTGTACCTCTGCTGTCTGTAACTCTTCCATCTGTACCTCTTCTGTCTGTATCTCTGCTGTGTGTAACTCCCCTATCTGTACCTCTTGTGTCTGTAACTCTGCTGTGTGTAACTCTTCTGTCTGTGCCTCTGCTGTCTTTAACTGTCCGGTCTGTATCTCTTCTCTCTGTAAGTCTGCTATCTGTATCTCTTCCGTTTGTAACTGTGTAACTCAGCTGTCTGTAAATCTTCTGTCTG
The DNA here is from genome assembly GCA_021432705.1 of Caranx ignobilis. Taxonomy (NCBI): domain Eukaryota; kingdom Metazoa; phylum Chordata; class Actinopteri; order Carangiformes; family Carangidae; genus Caranx; species Caranx ignobilis. The sequence continues at coordinate 3,319,613 of MU269980.1, forward strand.
TATCTGTGCTGTGTGTAACCTATCTGTACCTGTTCCATCTGTAACTCTGCTGTGTAACTCCCGTCTGTAACTCTGCTGTCTATACCTCTTCTGTTTGTAACTCTTTTGTCTGCATCTCTGCTGTCTGTTCCTCGTGTGCTGTCTGTACCTCTTCTGTCTGTAACTCTGCTGTGTGTGACTCTTCTGCCTGTACCTCTGCTGTTTGTAGCTCTTCTATCTGTAACTCCTGTCTGTAACTCTTCCATCTGCACCTCTTCTGTCTGTATCTCTGCTGTGTGTAACTCCCCTGTCTGTACCCCTTCTGACTGTAACTCTGCTGTCTGTACCTCTTTTCTCTTTATGTTTGCTGTCTGTAACTCTTCTGTCTGTGACCCTGGTGTCAATACCTCTTCTGTCTGTAACTGTGCTGTACCTCTTCTGTCGATTCCTCTGCTGTCGGTAACCCTTCTGTCTGTACCTCTTCCATCTGTAACTCTGCTGTCTGTGCCTCTTCCATCTCTAACTCTTCTGTGTAACTTTGTTTGTACCTCTGCTGTCTTTAACTCTCTTGTCTGTACCTCTTCTCTCTGTATGTCTGCTGTCTGTAACTCTTCTCTCTGTGACTCTGGTGTCAATACCTCTTCCACCTGTAACTGTGCTGTCTCCACCTCTTCCGTCTGTACCTCTTCTGTCGATTCCTCTGCTGTCGGTAACCCTTCTGTCTGTTCCTCCTCTGCTTCTGTACCTCTTCTGACTGTACCTCTTCCATCTGTAAGTCTGCTCTGTGTAACTCTGTGGTCCCTCTGCTGTCTGTGTCTATTTTATCTGTTACTCCCGTCTGTACCTCTTCTGTCTGTAACTCTCCTGTCTGTACCTCTGCTGTCTGTAACTCTTCCAGCTGTAACTCTCCTGTCTGTACTCCTTCTGTTGATACCTCTGCTGCCTGTACCTCCTCTGTCTGCACCTCTGCTGTCTGTAACTCTTCTGTCTGTACCTCTGCTGTCTTTAACTGTCCGGTCTGTACCTCTTCTGACTGTAAGTATGCTGTCTGTACCTCTTCTTCTGTAAGTCTGCTGTCTGTACCTCTTCCATTTGTAACTGTGTGCAACTCAGCTGTCTGTAACTCTTCTATAACTCCTCTGTCTGTATCTGTGCTGTGTGTAACCTATCTATCTGTACAGTAACTCTGCTGTGTAACTCCCGTCTGTAACTCTGCTGTCTATACCTCTTCTGTCTGCAACTCTGCTGTCTGTACCTCTTCTGTCTGTAACTCTGCTGTGTGTGACTCTTCTGCCTGTACCTCTGCTGTTTGTACCTCTTCTGTCTGTACCTCTGCTGTTTTTAATTCTCCTGTCTGTACCTCTTCTCTCTGTATGTCTGCTGTCTGTAACTCTTCTCTCTGTGACTCTGGTGTCAATACCTCTTCCACCTGTAACTGTGCTGTCTCCACCTCTGCTGTCGGTAACCCTTCTGTCTGTTCCTCCTCTTCTGACTGTACCTCTTCCATCTGTAAGTCTGCTGTGTGTAACTCTGTGGTCTCTCTGCTGTCTGTAACTATTGTATCTGTTACTCCCATCTGTACCTCTCCTGTCTGTACCTCTGCTGTCTGTAACTCTTCCAGCTGTAACTCTCCTGTCTGTACCTCTTCTGTCGATACCTCTGCTGCCCGTACCTCTGCTGTCTGTAACTCTTCTGTTTGTGCCCCTGCTGTCTTTTCTGTTTTGGAGACCTGGAGAGGACGTCTGTTGGGAGGCGTAAACTAAGATCTGCCATCCACTCAGAGCAGCCCAAGGAGGAGGCAGCCATTGTGAACTGTCTGCAAAGCCTGCATCACACACCACTCCGCTGGGTCTGCTCAGAAGAAGCAGAAGGAGAAGAAGAGGTGTGGATGGAGGTAGCACGTCTGGGAAGTCTTGCCCCCCGCTGGGATCTGCCTCATCTGGGGCATCCTGGCTGCCATCTTAGCGTGAAACCTGTGGCAGTGGCACACAGGGATTCAGTCCTGGCTACTCAACAACATGACCAGGACCAGGGCTCACCTTCCCTGTGATGGTGTGGGGTTTTCTCCGGTAGTTCCGGTTCCCCCCAACACATGAAAAAAATAAATAAAGTAAAAGTGCAGAATAAAAATGTTCACTTAATTCAAACTCTGAATGAACTGAATGATGAATGTGTCCTCTTGACATACTCATGACTTCATTTTACAATACTACTTTTCATGTTGATTATTGATTTCAGGTCAGTCTCATAGGGACTGCCTCCCTGCCCAGTGTATAGTGCTGTTGTAGACTCCACTGCCTTCTGCTGGTTAACTTTCCAAACAGACATTATGAGTGCTCAGGGTATGATTGTTTCACTGTCAGCTCAAAGCCACATTATACAGGTTCAAGCTCAAACTACAGGTTTTCCCCAGGACCATGAATAAACATGACACACACACAGTGTACATGACACATGTATTAATGGGATTTAAAAGTCAAACACAACCAAAACACTACAATAGTATCCAACAGGTAAAATGCCAATACAAGGCTCTTATAAGCAAATGGCACCTCTCTCTCTCTCTCTCTCCACTTTTTCATTTCTGATACAAATGAAATGTGAAAATGAGAGGCATTAAGTTCTGGAGATGTTGATACAACAGTGTGTTACCATGAAAAATGTACTTTTGAATAAATCCAATAATCCATTCCTTCATCAAGTCACATTTGGACTAATTGCAGGTACAAGTATGCATCACACCAGCTGAGCCCAACTGGAACTGTAACATTACAATAAATGCTGTTTATCAGTATTAATGTTCATCTGTGGTCAATTAGCTGGAGCTTCCCTCACAGCTGTGATGGCACTGCTGCTCCACCAGAGGGCACAGCTGACTCACTACAGAAGTGTAGCGCCCTTAGCAGTTCTTGAGCATAACCATACTTATGACACCTACATTCTCTAGGTTCGAAGAGCTGGATTTAGTTATTACATGGACAAATTAAGTTGAACGCTGATAGTTTATTACAAGAATATTTTTCTTCCGAAGTATATGAAAATAAAATACAGAACGAGTTAAAATGAAAAAATAAAAGTGTCAGTTCAGTCCTGTGTTGTGTGTTATGTGTAAAGTGTTCCTGTTGCTACCTGGGTAGATTTTGAGTGTTCTTATCTGTGTTCATGAGTGGAGTGTGTAGAGGTTCTTTTCGAGGTGGATTCCACACAGGGCCACACCGTGCTTCCGCCCCGGTCTGTTCTATTCTATTCTCCTGGCTCGCCACTGAACCGCTTGGGGCTCTAAAAAAACAGTCTACACATGTAATACAGAAAACAATTACTATCATATTTCATCATGTCATACTACTTTTACTACACATACTCTGAACATCATCAATACAACCAATTGCGAGATACACAGTATGTCAAATATTGTAAATGAAGTGGAATACATTCACAGTATTTTAACATGAAACATTTATTCACATGAATTTACATCTGTAACATAAATTAACTTATTTATATTGGTAAGTACTATTCAGCTCCTTTAACCACTATTCACACCTAACCTACGCATCTAACGCATCTAACCTAAACAAAGAAAAGTGTAAAAGTTCCAGAAAGGTAAGAACTGCTTTCATCAGATATACTTTTTTTTTTTTTTTAATCACTAACTGGCACCATATCAACAGATATATTCACCATGTACCATCTCTGTTTCCCTCAGTAAATACAGTAATGGCAAGCTAGCTAGCACCTTTGTAAGCTCCCCTATCGAAAACTAACATCTGAGCTGGCGTAGTGGCGGAAGGCACTCCTGATTAGCGCTAGCATCAACATAGTTAGCGATCTTTTAACATTTATTTTACACAGTACACAATGATACGGATAGTATCACGGTCCTAACACTGGCAAACATATCGGTGACTCCGACTGGTTTTTTAAAATCATCACAATGAAAGCATTTTTCATGACAGTTGACACCGACAAGCTAACCTCGAGGCCTAGCCGCTAGCATGTAGCTTACCGGAGTTGACAAGGAGGGCTCAGACGGTGAAGCAGCGCCTCTCATCACTATAACACACACATCTCTCTCACTCTCGTTCCTAACAGGCAAGCGACCAGTTAGTTATATGATTCCGAGGGATTTACAATCATTTTGCGGCTTCTACGCCGTATTTTCTCATCAGGGCTTGTCAGCTTGTTTATCGGTGGCGGCTCGGCTCGCTGCACGCGCTGCGTGATCATGGCAATGACCATAGAGTTAGTGAGCCACCTAGTGGCGGGGCGTGGTAACTACATTTAAATCACACAAATGGCTAGTAACCATGTGGGTTACAGGAGGTTTTTGTGTCCGAGTGTTTTTTTTTTGTTGTTGCTTGTTTTTTTGTTTTGTTTTTTTTACATTTTACAGGAGTGTCAGAATAAATCCTCATCGACATTACAACCACTGCACATTTACTTTCCTTTTTACCCCACGTTGTAATTCTTAATATCACTGGCTGGACAGAAAGATTCAGAAAGTGTAAAAAAGATTGGTTTCTTTAAACGTTTCAAAATCATGTTTTTAATGACCTGTAAATATCAGTCATGTATGACAATGAGCTGACATGTCAGTCAAATTCATCTGATACCAGCTACAGTGATATACAGTGATATGCACTTGACTTCAGTCATGTCTCCCTGATGGACTCACTGAGGATGTGGTGGAGAGACACACGCTGGTGGAGGCCATTCTGAACAACTCAGATCATCCTCTTCATAACACCTTGATGGACCAAGAAAAGAGCGGTGGTGGACGGCTCCTCTCTCTTCACTGCAGGACAGAGAAATATAGAAGATCCTTTGTACCTTCAGACATCAGGCTTCTTCATTCTTCTGCAAATGGTTGATGAGCTGACAGACAAATGAATTTCCCTTTGGGGATTAATAAAGTCATTCGTAATCGTAATATGGAATAATTTAATCACATATATTTTATGAGGGGGGAACACACACCACAAAGTGTGTGTGTGTGTATGTGTGTGTGTGTGTGTGTGTGTGTGTGTGTGATCAACATGAGGCTCCTCTGAGACTGGCTTCTTTAACTGTGTAATTAGTTGCTGTGACTTAAGAGAAAAGAAAATCATGAGGACTCCTTTAGAGAGCGGCTTGTGATCAGAGCTGACAACAGTTCAGTGACTCCCCTCAGGCTTTTATTAGGAATCAAAGTGGAGCAGTGATGGTCCTTCACCACACTGACTCATTCAGACACATGTGGACACATGAGGAGAGCAGAGCTGCTGTGTCTGGACTGAGACTGTCAGTGAGTGAGCAGCAGCTGATCACAGTCAACATGTCACCTCATCACTGCACACTGGACTATCTGCATAACAGGCTGCACCCTCGGTCACTGACATCTACCCCCGTCTGTACCTCTGCTGTCTGTACCTCTACCATCTGTAACTCTCCTGATTTTCTTGCTGTCTGTACCTTCTCTGTCTATAACTCTGCTGTCTGTACCTCTCCAGTCTGTAACTCTGCTGTCTGTACCTTCTCTGTCTGTAACTCTGCTGCCTGTACCTTCTCTGTCTGTGACTCTCCTGTCTGTACCTCTGCTGTCTTGTCATCCAGCTATACCACAGCGGATCAGAGTTTTTCATCCTGACACCTTGTCACTGCCTGCTCCTCACTCACTGGACCTTTCCACTGACTGAACTCCACATTTTACACATCACATCATTTTCTAACACTGGACACAGTTTCTGAAGCTCATATTATATTTTAGAATCATGTTTTTGAAACTGTGTTGCTGAAGTAACGTGGAAATTAAGAAGATCCTCGTCAGTGCTATAAACTCAGTGGTGGTAGTGAGACTCTCATCACTGAGGCTCTTGTTCATACACAGTGCAGTCCTTCATCCTGCTCTACCTCAGTGATGTAAATATTCTCTCCCAGTTGATCTTCTGTCACCTTGTAGCTTCACTAAAACTAATATGTTGATGTACGGGGAGCTGCTTCAGAAATTTCAGTGCTGAGAAGATCTGCCTGTTATATCATTAACTCATGTAATTTAGGACATGTGGTAAAGTGCATAAGGCCCCGAGGAGGTGTGTGCAGCTTTAATGAGCCTCTCTTCTGTTTAGCTGCTACAATACTGAGTCAGTGGTTGAAAGTGTCCTTCACTTAATGACAGTCTCAGATGATTCGCCATTTTCCTGAAAGCCTTAGAAATGTTTCCTTTCAGTCCTCATGGAGCCAAATAGGTGACACAAGCTTCACTTGATTTTCTTGTGACTTAAATAAAAGTGTCCATTGGCTCTGCTGCAGACTACAATACATCATCCCTGCTGAGCTCATTGATTATAATGCTCTTTATCCAGGAGCTCGCTGCCAGTTGGCACAGTCGCCAGAAAGGAACAAGAAAGTTGTTTTCAGTGTAGGAAATGGAAATGGATTAACTCCAACTAATAGATTATGGCTTTAGATCAACAAAGATGCTGTCAGCGGGATATTTGATGGACTTTCACACTGAAGAGGATTTCTGTGAGCAACAGAGGCTGTAGAGGCTGAGGAGGATTGGAGGAAGCAGAGAAGAACACACACACACACACACACACACATCTCTGGTAATATTAGAAGTGAGTTTATTAATCACAAATTGAGTGGTTTTAAAAAAAAAAAAAGAAAGAAAGAAAACAAAAAACATAAGAAAGCCAGCAGGCCCTGAGCGGGCGTTCTACTGCGTGAGTCTGATTTTCCTACATGTACCAGTCGTCAGTTAACAACAATGTAACAGTGCTGGATGAGTGGAGCCTTCAGTGTGATGCTAATATAATCTCTATCACAAACCAGATCAGGGCTGTGTGTGGGTCAGTGTCAGCTGACGTCTCACTCCGTCTGTCTGCATGGACTCTGCTTTATAAAACGTGCATGACGCCTGAATAATTACAGCTGTATTACACTTCTCTGAATACTGTGTGTTCATCTCTGAAGTGGGACAGCAGTTGCTTTCAAAATAAAACTGCACACTCAGTGTTTGTACTTGTAAAAACAGCACAGTTATAAACCAGAGCCCATGTATGTGTATCTTCTGCCTCATAGTGCCGGGTCTTTACCAAAAATAATTCCCACTATATTTAGGCACTAATATATTTTTATTTCAACATCAACATGTCTACATCTTAAATCTATGAAAAAAAAAAACTATTTACAAAATTTTAAATGTGTAAAGTAGTGAGGTGGAAATTTGTGGTGACATCATTCCTCTCAAACGCCATGTTTGCAGTTAAATGAAAGAAGAATGTGAAGCGTGACGGGCGGCGCTGCAGACGTGTGCACGAGGGCAGACGCTGCTGTAAAGGCTCAAGGCACTTAAGAGGAATGAGACTTGTAGAAATGAGGGGGAGAGCTTCTGCACCTATCTCACTGTAGACTGTGACGTACTTCACACAGGTGTGTTTGTCATTTTTCATTTTCAATGGGTTTATTAGTACAATGGTGCTTTTCTTTTTCTAATGCAACAAAAGACTGAGCAGTGCTGACAACTTCCTATGTGCAAATGTTGGGCAGATCGTCTCTACCATGACTGAGTGTCGGGTCACATTTTACCATGACTCCGTTCTAACAGAGGGATTCTCCAGAGCTGCGTGGGACTGATGCATGTTGGGATTGTTTTATGAGATTTCCAAAAAGGGAGCAAATTATGACACCATTTTTTTCCCACGCTGCTGTTCAGAAGCTCCTCTTTACACGTCATGATTGAAATGATAAAATGTTCCCTTTTCTCAGCCGTACAAATGGAAAGAGTTTCATGTCGCCTCAAATAGGAATCTTCTTTTTTTTTTTTACATTTTCCACCACTTTACATAATCTTCAGAGAGAGAGAGAGAGAGAGAGAGAAAATCTATATACAATCAGAACAAGTGTTAACCCTCCAGACCCCAGCTGTACTGTGTGTCGCTGCCAAACTGCATTGTGGGTCAGCTCCGTTTCACTCCAGCTTCTTTTCAACTGAAGGTTTTAGTCACAACTGTAACTCTTGAAGATAATAGATGAGGTCTGATCTAATCAGAGCTGCACAGTCACTGCAGTCAGAGTACACTTGCTCCTGCTACAGCACTTGATTTAAAGTAGTTTAAAAATACTGAAGTGTTTTTATGTCGACAGATTATTGTATTGTTCTACATTTACAGAACCTGCTGACTCTGACTGTAAAAGCTGGAGAATAAAAAACTTGTAGAACATGATTCAGAGACTGTAAAAACACAACTGAGCCATTGTCAGGTTTGTATTTGAGGCTTGGCTACAGCTGAACACAGAAAACATTTACTAAGTAAATGAGTGTGTGGTTCCTCGGTCTCTGGTGAAGAACCTCCTGTCTCATCTTCATCTAACAGAGCATCATCAGGACACTGACAGGTCCTCACATGACTGACAGTGGAGAAGCTGCTGTGACTGGTTTTTCTCCTGTGATGAACACAATGTGGGTTCTATCGCATTTTCAAAATTAAAGCTCTGTTTCAAAGTAAGACTACTTCATGGATAAAAGGTACAATATTTGTCAGAGTAGTGTGCTGGGGTAAAAGCCAGAGGTTCAGTACTCAGTATTCATAATTAGTCCTCAGCAGATGTCAGCTGACTGTGGATCTGCTGGAGCGTTTCACTGCCGCTGGTGGTGGAGGCATTAGTGATCACAGCTCAGAACCAGACAGGTCAGTCATGGTCTGACTCGTTTTATGCTCCGCTTTGGGTTTGGCTCCATGTGTTCAGCTTGTTCTGTTTGTGTCTGGAAGGTTAACCTGCAAATCCTGCGTAATTATTAATATTATTATTATTATTAGTGTAATCCTGGACATATGTATGACAGCAAAGCTCTATCCTCGACAGTAAATTCAATATATACAAGATCAACAGCAAGCATAGAAGGACACTTAAATGAAGAAAACGCAGCACTGATTGTGGACAGTGTTTCACAGCATTTGACTGGCACTCTTAAAAGCCTCTTACTAAGACTATCTACAAACATCGACATGGAAGTCTCTCGCAACACAAACTGGGCTTTCCCAGCAGAGAAATAAAATCTGTAAGACCACATCTTGATATGCTAACACAAGTCATCTTTTTTCTGATTGCAGAGGTGTAAATGCTTACAGCTTGATGCTAAATGGTTAAAGTATTACATATTTTTTTTATCCACAACCAAAAAAATAAAAATAATAAAAAAACAACATGTTAGTATTTTACAAATATTTAAAAAAGTAAACCTTTATCTATAGGCATTTTAAAATATATTCCATCAAAAATAGTCTGACAAATTTCAACAGTAGAAAAGAAATGTTATACATATGACAAAAGGTTTGAAGCTGACAGTTTGCAGTAGAAATGTTTCATGATTGACAGGCGGCGGAGGAGCCAGACTCCTCCTTCTCCTTCCCTCTCTCCACCTCCGTTAGTATTTAAAACCATGCAACAACTGTAAAGTAAGAACTCCGCAATTTTTAGCAAAAAGAATTCAGCCGGTGGAGATGAAAGCTGAGGCGTTCACCTCCGTCCCTACGGGTGTGATCGTTTGACGTGACGTCGTCCTGTGTAACCTTGTCACCTTTGGCAAACTTTGAGTAGTTGTATTTGGGTTGTGCTGAGAGCGGGAAACCGTGGCAGCTCCGTGGTCAGACAGCATGGAGCGCAGTCCCACACATCACGCCGCTCACTCAGCATCGCGCTCCTCCTCCTCCTCTTCCTCCTCCTCCTCCTCTTCTCGCTCGTCAGATCACAAATGACGACTTATGTCGGAAATCTCCCTGCAGAGGACACACAGGAGAACAATGTGTCTTCATCATGTTACACAACCCACTCAGCACTGAAGGGATGCAACTTAAGGCAAAGATGGTCTTACATTCATACAGGTGCATCTCACTAAATGAGAATATGATGGAGGTCAGCAGTCTCTCCATGATAGTGGAGCTACTGAACCAGACTAAGAGACCATTTAAAGGCTCAGGAAACCTTTGCAGGAGTTTGGAGTTAATCAGCTGATCAGAGTGTGACATCATCAGGTTACAATAGTGAACTTTTTCACTATATTATTTGAGATCAGGGGTTTTCATTCACTGTAAGACATAATCATTACAATTAAAAGAGATAAAGACATGAAATATTTCAGTCTGTGTGTAATGGATCTATAGAATATATAAGTTTCACTGTTTGAATTGACTGAAATGTGAATGAACTTTTCCCTGATCTTCTCATGTATTGAGATGTGCCTGTACACACAGGAGGACTACACAGACAGATACATAAGAAAAGAGCCATACTTTTCATTCTGACACTTTGAATTCTTGACATCTAAAAACTAAACTGGATCCTTTTCCTTCCATTAAAAAGTGCAGCATGTTATGTTGTCCAGGGTGTAGTTACTTTGAAAGCCCATAAAGTGCCTCATCATTCACAGGAGGACTACAAGTCACAGGTTTTTTCAGTGTGTTGAGGGGTGTAAAAGATTAACCACAGAGTGAGAGGATACAGTGTGAGACTCATAAGGGAGGGGGTGGGTGTGGTTTGGGCTGATGTCATGGCTGCTCTGCTGATAAAACAAAAAAGATTTGAAGCTTGAATCATCAGTACGTGCAGGCTGTGTGAGGCTCATTAAAGGAGTACAGGTGGTTTAGTTTTAGCCTCTGAACTGGAGCTGAAATCTTTTTGTCTAACGGCTGACATGTGTTTCTTTGTAGGCTCATTCAGAGCTTTAAAGATCCTTCAGACATCCATGTACAAACCTCATCTTCTGTCCTGACGTAGTCCACCCCGTCTCCTTTAGCCGGGACTTTGTAACTGCAGGACACAGAGCACATGGAGGTGAAGAGGCACAGGTTAAAAGGGGGTACGTGTGTGTGTGTGTGTGTGTGGGGGGGGTCCATGTCTTACTTGTTCCCTGTCTGTTTCTGGCTGGAGAAGTAGCCCCGCTTGTACGCACAGCAGATCCCCACTGTTATACACAGGAGCACCACCACCACCACCAGCACTCCCAGTATGATCCCCACCACATCAATGTCATCTGGAGAGGTCACGAGAGAAACACAGCAGTTCAACCCTGACATCTGATTTTTATGTGTTTAGTGATTGAGGCCTGATTTAGTCCATCAGCACATGCGGTGCCCACTCTGTGTCTGTGGCACTTACACACTTCCATCTTCTGTGGAGGACACTCTGAGTATCCTGCATCGTTCCTCGCTCGACAGAAGTATTCTCCCGCGTCTTCTTTTCTGACTGAGATGAACTTCTGCATGAGATACAATCGCAGGCCGATTACATCTGAAACTGTTTGTTCAATCAACAGCTGTTCATACACGTAAACAACAAGTAAGATAACAGATCAGTGGGACGTCTCAGAGGCCGTGTGGAGGGAAACAAGACTCTAGAGTGACATTCATACCACATTCATTGTGATAACACACCAAATGTCAGAGGACTTCAGTTATAAACCCTGACCAGAATAAGACTGAGCAGGTCTCTGATAATGAAGTGAATGAATGAGCTGAAGCAGGAAGAGAAGGACACAGTGTCAACAGATTCATGTAAAAATGAGCTAAGAGTGTGAGGAAACACTGCAGCTGCCTTTTCAAACTGCTGTTTCTCTGAGCGGCGACATTCAAACTCACTGTGTCTGTGTCACATAACACAACTGATAGATTCACTCAGAATCCCAGGTTAGGATTAAAAGAGGTAAACTATTATATAATAAAAGAAACCTTTCAAGTAATGAAGTTGTTGCTGTTGCTTGTCTTAACCCCCCCCCCCTTTTAAGTGTTCAAACAATAATGTCTAAATATATATGATGCATATCTGAAAGAAAAGCTCATAAAATACTAACAAGTGAATTAAAAAACTCCTCAAATTCCCAGAAATAATGAAGTGCAGACTGCTCTCAGAGGGCAGGAGCTGTTGTCTGTCATCAGTGAGCAGAGGAGAGGACACCTCATCATGGAGACCAGCGCTGTGGCGTCTCAGCAGCAGCACTGCTGCAGGCGGAGCAGATCGAGGATTGAGGAATGTGAAAACGAGGACAGCAGATTCCCCTCGTGGCTCGAGCCCTCTCGCACCATCAACTGTCTCCCCAAAATATCCCCCCCCGCCCTTGGGCGTCGGGCCACCGTCCCTGCTGCCCCACCCTTGCCACTCATGCGTGTCCTTGTCCAAAGACACGGGCTCACGCACTCACCAGTGTTCCCGTGTCTGCGTTGAGCGTGTATGAGGAGTTGAAGAACTTGAGGCTGGTCTTGGGGTCGTCGGGAATCTCCTCCCTGTTCTTGAACCACTGGTACGCGGACTTGGGGAATCCCTCCTCCTCCACGCAGCTCAGCTCGGCCGACTTTCCAAAAGGCACCGATTTGGGGACGCTGCATTTTGGCACCACGGGCTTCACTGCATTGACACAGAACATACGAGCAGAGTCAGTGCAGTGCAGTCTTTCACGTGGAGCTTCACAGTTTTGATATCCAGCAAGCATCACTGAGATAAAAACTGACACCGTCCTGCTCGGCCTGTCATCGACTCCAGCGCTTTAAAAAACAATGTCACCCTGACCCCGTATGGTTCACTGGACAGCCTGCATTGACAAGACCCGATGGGTACACGTTTTTTGACCTGTGCCAAAAAACGCCACCAAAACACGCGCCTGCTTTCTTTAGAACTGCAATTCAGAGCAGATGCAGTTTCAGAGGTTTCCTCTTATAGCCCAGAACACGCCTTTGCAGCTGGGCAGGTCTGGTCATAACGCATCCTCATATGTATGCCAAAGGGTTGGTGCGACCTACAACACGGTTTCATCTTACAGCATCTAAAGTGTGAATCTCTGAGGGCTCTCTTTAAGGGCACAATAACAATCTGTTTCCTGCATTTAGAAGAACCTTGATCATAGTTCATCATAGTCTATCTTTGGTAATTCAGAGTACCTCTTACAACCAGGTCAATCACAATCTCATCAAAGGACTTCTGGTCGTCAGCCGCAGTGACCTCACAGCGGTATTTTGCCGTGTCTGATCTTGTAGCGTTGGTTATGAGCAACGTGGCGGGTTCTCTGATCACCGCTCTGTTCTCAAGGTCACCTGAAGAAACACAGCGAGGTCAGTGATGAGCGGAGAAGACACTGACGTGTGATCTGTGCCAGCGGCCTCTGCAGTACCTGAGATCCTCTTGTCAAAGTAAACGTAACTGGGCCCCTCGCTGGTGATCTTCTTCCACTCGATCCTGGGGTTGGTGGTTGAAATGGACTCGATCAAACACGATAGCTCGATTTCTGCAGGAAGGAGACAAGTCAGAGAAATCAGTGATGAGGCCTTCAGCTGAGACCGATGTGAAGAAGGTAAAGTGTGGGGCGTGTGTTCATGGGGTCTTACTGTCAAACTCGTTGGTCCACGGCGAGACGTTGTCCGTCCTCAGCACCACTGCCAACACGTTCAAGTAGCCTGTAAAACAGCAGAGAGGAGAGGACACGACATGAGACTCTCCAGAGCAGAAAGTCTAATGGTACACTGATGATCTCACAGTAAATACACAGGCCCATCTGACAGCCTCTGATGTGCTGTGTTTGTTTAACAGCCTCCTCATGTTTGGACGCCGCTCCTGCAACTTCATTTCACAGACACGTTTTAAGTGAACAAGAATATCAATCTCACATCGTGATCGTCTTAGCATCCCATTCTCGTTCCCTCTCGCTCTCCCTCATGTCCATTTTTAGTTGTGTCGGTCAAACCATTGTGTGTGTGTGTGTGTGTGTGTGTGTGTGATGAGGGTGGGGGTGCTGTTTCTATGCACAGTGGATAATTGCGCAGGGAGGCATGTGCCCTTTTCAGGGCAAGCTCACCATGCCAGTAGTTCAACCGCCTGCCGAGCCCTTCTCTCCCTTCTCTCCCTCCCTCCCTCTCTTTCTCTCTCCCTCCCTCCCCTGTTTCTCTTTTTCTCTGAGCCTGATGCTGTTGCCCGTGTGGGTCTAATGGTGCAAAAGCACCCTGGAAAGATCTGTGTTGGTATGTGGTGGAGGGATAAGGCCTTGGGAGGGGGCACTGCTGAATCATCCTGACAGCCTATGGTCCACAAACAAATCCTCACAAAGTCACTTCCACATGAATGTTAATGAGGGAACAGGCTCATGAACATGTCCACAGTTTCAGAATCACTCAGTGGAAATCTCCCTCCATGTCCACAACCTCTGCTACTGAACATTAAAGGAATTATCATATGATTATAAAATGAACTGTTGTTCTGATTCTTATCTCAACATGAATGTTCTTGTTGAGCAGCATCAGAAAACCAGAGGGTGACATTTAGCTTATAGTATCCTAACTGCATGGATCATCTGAGCACAGGTCCTGGACTAAAGTCTGTGTAGGAGATGCTAAAGGCTAAAGGCTAACATTTTATGTTGAAAAGTGGGTTAAATGATCAAAGGATAAACAGGTAAAAAGAGGCCACAATAGACAAACGCTAACAATAGATATGAAATAAACACAAAGAGATAAGAGACAAACAATGTGCCCCTGCTGCTCCTCTGTTCAGTAGCTCCTGACACGGCCCTCAGTGGTGTGTACAGTACATGGGTGTGGTCTGCCACTAATTAGTGGAGGAGTTGGTGCTTCTCATTCAAAGTAGGGGGGATAACCTAACCTCCACCAACTGTCATGTGGACCCACAGCAGTGTCTGGGGTCACCTGCTACAGCAGACGGGCTAAGCTGATTAGCCCTCAGTCTTTCTGAAGATCATGTCAAGATGGCAGCTTGTTTTTAGCTGCTGCTGACAGGGACGACTCTGCACGGGGGTCACAAGTAGGTCAGCGTCATTACAATCCGAGAGGTTGGCCCCGTGAAAAGTTCAGTGTTTACAATCACTTTGTTTGGACTAGATCTGGTATTTACAGAGATATGGAACCACTCAGAGCATCTGCAGAGCCAGACCTCATCATGGACAATCCAGAAACTGTCCCCACACAAGTCTGGGAGCAAGACTGAAACCTCACCGGTCCCAGGGTGCTGCCCTGTGGTGCACCCTGACCTCCCATGAGGAGAACTATACAAACAAATAAATAAAAGGATATTTCCCCACAGGGATCAGGAGCATTGTAACATCATATCTGGAGCTACTTGCAGGGAAGCAGCTAAGCAGTCCAACAGCTGAGGATGACAGCCAAATGTCAAGCGATCTTAGCCTGACATCTTTCTCCTGCTCTGCTCTGAGACAACACAGTCTGGTCCCGAGTGGATAGAGTTTAGTTTTACAGCACTACATGGAAAAGGAAAAAGAAAACTAGTGTTTTCTAGTGAGAACTTACACAAAGAATAGCAGAGGAGTGAGGGGGAGACTCTTCACTTCTTCTCAGTCATTACAGAAAGTCAACACCAGCAGATGGAAACCTGTCACCTACTCCTTCAACCTGCTCTCCACAGGGCCTCGCACAGAAAAGCACAGCTGTGGCAGGAATAAAAGCTCTCAGCTCCTTGTTCTGCAGCTACACTTCAGCACTAATGGAATCGGGACTGAATGATAATTTCTCCTCTACCTGCTCTTCACTCAAAGCTTCCTTTTTTCACACAAACACAAAGCTTGTGTATGCGAGGCATCTCAGCGCTTACTTGTGGGTTTAGGTTTCAGATGCGCTGCACATACTGTGCAACTTAACACCAAATCTAACTGGGCCAAGTATGCCAAGAGTCCGTGGTATCAGAATGTGTTGTTCTGAAATCACATCCTAAACAGACAATGAATCACTCCAGGTGGATCCACGCTGCCACTTTCCATTATTCGCGGCGCTCAGTTCCATCTTTTGGTCCGACGGAGCTGATGGAGCTCGCCCCCTGTCCCTGTGCTCCATCTTAATTCTCGGAGTATTAGTGCAGATTAGGCGCCTAAGTGAGCTTGACGTGCAGATAAAAAGCTTGAGAGGTCTGCCGTGGAAACAGCTGTCCAGGAAAGGCATGAAACCCCCGCTCAGAAAGAAGCTTCATCTGCGCTTTACTGCCAGCTAATAAACAGGAAGAGCAGAGCTGATGCCTGTCTTTCTTTCTTTCTTTCTTCTCTTATCGTGTCACTCTGATTGTGACTTTTCAGGATTTTGTGACACATTAAAAACAAACTGATTTTTCTAATTAATACCAAGAAAAAGGTTTCATTCACTTCAGTTCTGACAGTGTGAACACAGCAACAACCACCGAACCAACAAGCTGAACGTTGGGGCGTTGATGATGATCCGGCGGCTTCCCGCACACTTCGGTGATCCCCTTTACGGCTGCTTCCTCCTGGCTTTCCTTTCAGCGCGCGTTGCGTCTGGGAAACAACAAGAAACAGCTGGAGCGTCCAGAGAAGCATCTGAGCTGGGTGAAAGCTGGGGAAGTGCTGACTGAGTGTTATTAGAGCAGCGTTTCCCATCTCTCCTCCAGTGTGTCTGACACATCCTGCTCGTCTTGTCCACCTTCTGGTCTCCTTGAATAGCCTCTGAGGTCTCGCCCTCATCTCTGACCCCGTGATAACTTCACGCTGGGTCTTTTATTAGTGAGGGAGAAGCAGCACATACATGTGTAGGATGTGTGTGATGTAGATTATTAGCCTTTGCGTGATGCAGGTGCTCAGTGACCTACATATCCCATCATTTTCTTTTCTCTGTTGTTCCTTCTTGCTTGGACACAGCTGTGTGAGATCTGGCAATCTGCAAATCTGCATCAAAGTTGTTGTTTTTAATCTTCCTTGCTGCCCCCATGATGGGTGCAGGGTTTTCTCTGTAATCTCACTGTAATGCCCTCATAAAGCCCCTCAGGTTTTACATCTCGGAATAACACAATAAGCACAGAGGAGCTGGGTGTTTCTTGATGCCTGCGCTGTGTAATGAATCCCTCCCTCTTTTCCCGTTGTTCCCCCTGGGACATGGCACTTGTTTCCTGTGCCGCTGCGTGCATGGTGAATCCAGAGAGGTGAAGCTACTATCAGAAATAGAAAGGTTCAATTAAGCAACCGGTGATATTCCCCTGTGGAGCATCTCCGCCTCGTGCCTGTGGAGAATATTCCCACGCCCTTTAGAAGCTCAGACATCAAAGTACACACACCCAGTTTTCACTAACTATCAGACAGTTGCTGTTTGGAAAGTCTTCACGTATCTGAGCTGCAGGGAGCCAGGTCTTGGGTTTGTGTGGGTAAACATGTTGATGACCGTAAGTCTAACTGCTTCTAGAATATAGGTTTTCATTAAACACAGAGTGGGGAATTCATCTGAAAATAACAAACAGACAAGCCCCAGCTGCTCCCTGACCAGCCTGTCACTTCAGAAACCAACATCTCCATCGATCGAATGATGAAGCGTCTATAAAAACACTGCCTCACATGTTTCCTCTGCTACATTAAGGACATCGAAATGCAGCCATGGCTTTAACACCTTTCCACAGGCGATGCAGAGTGAGCATGTGTGTCCAAACACACGTGTAGAGGCTGGTGCATGAATATGAGAACATACAGTATGCACAGCTAATGTTACATGAATAACATGGCCTAGATACCCCCCACCCCGTGCTGCCAGTTTAAACATCAGAAAACAAGCAAACCCTCAGTTTGAGACGACGACGAGGAGCGAGAGCAACTTCTGTCTCCGTGCCGAGGAGGACTCCATCAGACCCTTCATCGTTCTCCAATTATCCCACAAGTACATAAACACACCACCCTGCGCTGCTTTTTCCCTCCTCCGCCTCCGAGTGAGAAACGTGTTCATCATCACATCAAACACTGAGCAGAGTCAACAGGAAAACACCCAGCAAGCAAACAAAGAGGTCATTAGCAATGTAAATGTGTGAGACTCACAATAATGTGAAGAAGAGTGTTCACAAAACCACAACCACAGCACACGTCCACAACCAGGTCCAGACCAGTGTCAGTGTGCTCATGTTTACAGAGACACTGTACATGTAGCCTACTGGAATAACATCGACATACAGCTGAAGGAGCACCTTTCAGTGCATCAGTGCGTGCAGGATCTTCACTCTGATATACAGGGCCAAACTTACAATCTTATCAAATCAGATCATTTCATCAATGAATTGATTTATGAAAAACAAAAAACAAATCACAAATACAATCAAGTCACAAATTACTTCCAAATCCTGAGGACTTAGTATCAGGGCCAACTGCTGGCACAAACACTCTGTCAGGCTCTGTCCAAACTATTCCACAACCAGGAGCACACAGTTTGAGCAGCTGTCTGAAGACTGAGGTCAGCTGATTAAATAAGTCAGGTCTGGTGCTGCTTGGCTGGAACAAAAACCTGCAGCCTCCCGGCCCTCTGTGGAACAGTTGGACATGCCTGGTCTATGTGGTTGTTTGGGGAGGGCCACATGGGCAGAAAGCTCCTGAAGTGAGGATCAATTCAGTTCATTTAACACAGAAACATGTCCCACACAGTTTTCCTTACCAGAGTTAATTCAAATAAACTTCATTACGTAGGATAATAAGTTCACTCCTGTGTAGAGAACTCAGTATGTTGCCGTGGTAACGCAGCGCAGTGAGCACACCTCCACTTTGATGTGCACTGTTTTGCTCCTGCAGAAACCAAGCAACTCCAATTACTACTGCAGCAATAAATCCAAAAGATTTGTGGTCAGTTCAATTGTCCATCTCTATTACATAAGTGTGTGTGTGTGTGTGTGTGTGTGTGTGTGTGTGTGTGTTCATTCAGTTGTATGCAGTGTCTGTGATTTGCTGTTTGCCCTTCGAGTGCTCTAGGGGCCACAAATAAAATCTTGTTTAGGGGCAGCCCTGCTCACTCTGATCTACAACAGTGAAAACACATCTACTGAAATCATAAACACATGGTTCATGGTTCACCTCAGGAACCTGGACAAACCACATACTGTCAATGTTTCACCAATCAATGAATTGTTGTTCTGTTAAAAGAAATGTGTGACGGGCTAAGTACATGAAACACTGTGCGCCTCCACTGGAGCTCTGAGGGTAGATGACCCTGCAAATCCTGTGAAAACACCACGCAGCTATGGCTGTAAAACAAACATGGACGGCAGCCAGCAGCTTGTGTTGTTTATATGCAGCGACATTTGTGCTGAAAAGGCCAAAAAAGGAGGAAAGGGTTAGGGCTGAGCGTTTGGGTGAGATCGTGGATGGAGAGGTGTGGAGGACTGAAGAGCCTCCATCAGGAAACTGAGCCAAGTGAACTTATAAAATGACTGGAGGTGATTTGAGGCTGTTCACCGTCATCGTCGGTCACAGAGGTCAGCTGCAAATGTCAAATGTGGTCATGTTGTGACTGGGTCTGAAGATCTTCGCATGCTATATGGTTTCATATGAACCAGATCTCAACCAGATTAGAACAGACCAGGTCCAACTGTAGGTCCTGTCCGTCACCACATCTAAATCATATTAACCTCTTCTTTAGTGTTTTCAAAAACATCCTGCACAAGGACAATAAACAAGAGCAGGATCATTAGGGGTAATTAGATAACTGCAACATTTCTCACTTGTATAATTTATGAGAAGTCTGACACAGGGCTGGATCTGACACACTTATTTAACAACCTCATATTAATAGATAACTCCTGTTAATAAGTCCCTATGAATGACTGTGTGACTGGGCTCTTTAGGAAGCCCAGACATCTGGCTGAAGACCTGCCCTTTCACAGCCCGGGCTGTGCTCAGGCGTTGCCAGGTCTCCTGCGGGGCTTCACATGTGCGCTCCCCCCTTAAGGAGTCTGTGTTGGAATTTTTTCTATGGAGAGCAAACAGAGGCGCTTTTAAAGGGTGTAAATGTTTATGTTCTCACACAAACTAGGTTACTGTTTTTGGCAGCTACACACACGACAGCTAACTTGCACAAAAGTTCATCATGAGCCCTGAGCAGAATCCGGTCGTACCAGGAGAGAGGGAGTGTGGGGGGGGGGTTTACGGGAAAAGTGTTGAGAGAACAAAATGTGGTGAGAGATTTAGAGAGTTGTGTTAAAACGATGTCATGGTGAGCAGAGCTAAACATAAAAAACTACAGCCTATGATCATTGGGAGTTGTTGTTTTACAGGCAGAGGTCACTCAGTGTAAAACAAATGCCTCCTGATCAAGTATGTTTAAATGAAAAATCATGTCCATCCCAGTTACAAACACACTACTATGGCAGTGAATCCCTCGTGAATGGGCCTTTAATTATAGATCTTTAAACCCTGTGCTGTTACACTGGAGGCGAGTGAAAAGTTGAACAGCGTATTTGTGGAGCGCTCTCATGTCTTGCATGTTTTACCCTGAGGAGATGCTAATTTCCATTTGATAAAAGTCTATGATGTCAGCTGGGACACAAAGCCTGACAAATTAATTCATAAGAGCATCACATATTATCATAAGCTTCTTTCTGAGAGACGATTACAGCTCGATTCTGAGACAAAGCATGCTCTGGTGCTCCAGTTCCCATAGCAATAATATTGGTGATATTTCCATAGTAACTGGATTCTCTTTCTGTCTTATTTGCCCCCTCCCGCGGGTGACCAGAGCCAGACAGGATCCCACCTGTTTCGGGAGCTGTGGGAGAAAGTGACTAAGCAGATCTCAGAAAATAGTAACCTCTTGACATGATGACAATGAGGGGGAGGTTTTAGGGCTGAGGGGGCAGGAGGGTGACCCCCAGGTTGTATTGTCGCAGCTGTGGTCGTCCAGTAGTGTCACACTCGGTGCCCAGTCTGCTCTACAGTCAACTTTCCTCTTCCCACTCACCTACTTTCACCTCTGCGTGTTATGATCACTGTGTAGAACATGACAGATGACCACAGAGGACCCATTCAACATAAAACATGTTTGTGGATGAGTAATCTTTTATCTCTTGGAGCGACTGGGGAAATCACCTTCTCCTGGCAGGAGAAAAACATTTTTTCATTACACACTGAAGCTCTCAACAACAGACTTTTTGTTGCTCTGAGCTCGACATGAACTACATATTTATTAAAGCCACACGCACAGGACAGTTCCCCCTTCTTCCCGCTGTGGACACACGGGTCGTACACACTGATGTTATCTGTGTACATGGCTCAAAGAGCCTTTTGGTAGAGCTGTCAGTCTGAGACACATGTGGTGAAAACTGCCAAAATCGCATGTAAAGGAAACACTCGTGTGGAGGAGTTGAAACTGCTGATGGATCTGCAGCGAGGCGCTGAAAGAAGCACCAAACTACATGTCACACATGCATCTATATTAAACCTACATATAAATGCGCCACATGCTGATCACAGCTGGAGCAGTCCACTAAATTCATGGATTGCTACGAGCAGCACGTCGGTATGTGGGTCATAGTTTGATCTGTTTCCTGTAATCTTGAGCAGGATGGTGTGCAGCTTCCCAGACTTCCTATTCCTGTCTGGGCCTGTCTGGGGTATTTATTAGCACTATCATATAAAAATGTTAGAGAAATTGTTCAACCTCAATTTTGGGAAATCGACATATTCACCTTCCAGTGTAAAGTTAGATGTGAAGATTGACAGTGCTCTCATGTCCGCATGCTAAATATAAAGCTACAGCCAGCAGCTGGTTAGCTTAGCTCAGACTTTAAGAGTTGAAGCAGGGGGACAGTTAGCCTGGCTTTCCTTACTAGCACCTTCATCTCTTTCCCTGTTTATGGTCTAAAGTTAAGCTAACTGGCTGTCTAACATTAGAGTGGTATCCATCTCTCAGTGAGACAGCAAATGTATTCTTGACCTAAAGGCGTAGCCTCTGTCACGTTGGACGGGTTAACTCGGAGCGTCTCTTTCTGTGGCCATGTAGTGTATTGCCATGTAAAGTGGTGATTATAAAATCGTATCATTAACGAGCACAGGAGGGTGTGAGGTGAAGATTTTATTGAACTGAAAGGCTGTGTATAGAAGCAGTTGAGCTAAGTCACCCTGTTCTCATGTTTCTCCTGAGCTCCCGACGGTTTTTACCTCTGGTGGATAAACTCATTCTGTCTGACTAAAAGTTGTATCCTGGTATCAGGAGCTCATTCAGATGCATTCTCTTTTCCAGGTGTACTCAAACATGGTTCAGCTCTCCCCACAAGGCCTCGTTGTGTATTCATTTATTCCACATTTACATATGTGACTGCTGGAGGGCCTGATCTGTGAGCCTGGTCAGGCCGGGGCCACCCATGTGCCTTACTGCTGGTGAACCCTCTGATCTGGGCAGGGTCAAAAACTTGGCCTGAGCCAATGGGAGGATGGAGGGTAGTGGAGGAGCTGATGGTGTCACTGAATGCCTGGGAACCTGTCACTTTATGTCAGCGTTAGCGTCTACATCTGGCCTGCTCTCACTCTGACCTCCAGCTAAGTACGACTAGCTCACAGGACTGGACCACAGAGCAGGAAAAGCAACTTTTAATCTTCCACCTTACACGCAGCTCGGTCGCCGTCGCCGCTTCGAGCCCTCGCTTCACATCAGAAGAGTCCTCACTCACTAAACGGCTGTTTAGGAAACATGCACATCTAAAAATACTCACATATTACATCTATTTCTCATTCTGACCTTCCATTCCTGGTTCAGCTACAACAGTAACCTGCAGTAACAGAGTCGTTGTATTTATGTCAGATGGATTAATTTTATCTTTCTATCACAAAATCATTACATTTGTTACTCTTTATCAAAAAAATAAAATAAAATTCATATACTGGTATTATGTGCTCCATACAAACCCCACAAGCGTGTTCATTTATATCAGTCTTAAAAGTGACGGGTCATATGTATCAGGCCGGATAATAGAATCAAAATGACTGCAGAGTATCCTCCTCTCCATGACAGATAATTCTTTTAGTCCATTAGTATCATATCTCCTTCTGCATCGTCTGACTGCACATTATACTTCATATTAATGTTGGACTATACCAAATATGTCGGATGGACACTTGGTGCAAACACCTCCACGCAGGAGTGTTGTTCGTCCTCACATGCTGTCAGAGTTGTCCTTCCCAATTAGATGTTTACACAGAGCTGATATCCCCTGAATGATCCTCAACGATAATATTACTCAGTCATCAAGTCATGTGATGCACGTTGGCCCTCAGATAATCAGATCCTGGCTGTGTAAAAATAGTGCTGTTGTTCAGTATCACACTGCCGCTTCACATGGTCCCGGCAGCCGTGCATGCCAATGGAGACCTTTGTTTGGTGACACAGTTTCAGGCCGTAGGAGTGAATGAATGCTTAATTTAACAGACTGATAGTCTTTGGGTACTGTGATACAATAGGACACAATGGCCACCACGCACAATGTGGAAGCACAGACCTGAGTCTATTGACTGAAAATCCAGTCATGGGACCCTCACGGAAAACTTGATACATCACAGAGTTATATTTGAGATGCGGTGTAATTCCAGGATTGCGCTCTCTGCTGAAAGACTGCGCCCTCGCCCCTCCTCCTCAATTATTAGCAACATGACGACGTCTGTCAACTGTGCAGCTGTATTCAGTTTGTTGTATAAATATAAAAAATTAAGCATCACTAAAACGTACAGTGGTTCCTTCACACACTTAAATACTCACTGTGTCAGCATGAATACAGTCTAAAACAAGCGCAGGAAGTGAAACAGTCACCCTACAATCAGAGACAAGACAGACAGACTGCACTCAGCGATGATGTCAACCATCACAGGTAACATCCTGCTGACAGGTTAGCATCCAAATGCCCGGCTTCTGTTTAAAGAAGCTGTCAGCATCAGCTGCGATCGGGTGATTAGGATTTCCTCCAGGTGCGAGGTGTAGGCAGCACCAGCTCTCCCTGCCTCCCCTGGACCGCACTCGATGAGGAAAAAAAATTAGCTGCTCATTACTGTTGCTCAGGTCGGCTTCTTGAAGGAGGCAGCGAGGACGCCTTGTCAAAACAGATCGAGACACGAGGCCAGGAGGGTGAGCTGGGCCTCCCCTGGCGCAGCATCTCTGTTATCTGTTGTCTGACATGCCACACATGCTGGATGTCCAGATGAATTGGAGAGCGCCATGGCGTCAGCTTAAAGGAGCTCTAACAGGATAGCAGCGGGGGCTAATTCACTCGCCCCACTATTTTTTTTTTTTGGGTTGTAGTAAGAGTCAAATGCTCGAATTGGAGCTGCCACCGCAAAAATCTGTGTTAAATCGCGCCACAGTCAGTGCCAGAATTAGCTCCTCGCCACACTCTGCACAGATGGCATCAGCGGCACTCACTGCAAATGCTTCACATTCTAGTCCAGGCTGCCTGACCCCTTCCTTAATCCTAATTAGGAATGCAATTTCCACACGGGCGTTTTTGAAACATGATGAAAATAAACATTTGTGTGACTGAAGCTCTGGGCTGTAGGCAGTATTATTACCTGACTCCCATCCTGACAGCGTTTTAAAGTGATCACTGGAGCGGGGTTTATAAAGGACTGCAGCTACTGTGCTCTAACCTATATCCCCCCTGTCCACAATGAACTGGTCACATAATGATGCATCGTGGTAAATCCCTGGATAACACTCTGCTGCCTGTCCCCTCTGCCACACACACCAAAACCTCCCCCACCCAATGCACGCACACACACACACACACACACACACACACACACACACACACACTTGATTCTCAGCAGAAAAATTCAGTCTTCCCATTAGCATGCCACAAAGGATTAAGCAATAATGCCTCCACATCATATAAAGATATGGATATAGTCACATTTTCAGATATCAGGCTAATCTGGCTGTGGGACACCAGCGTGGGTGTTTTTTGGCCAGCCAGCAGTTCCTTTACCTAATAATGCCCTGTTTGGCTGGGGCACTGACAGAGAGATATGGGGGGGGGGTGCAGCTGAGCCACGCTGCCACAGCCTGCAGAGATAAGCGCTCATTGTTGAGTGCGTGGACGTTGAGCGTAGCTGACCACGATGAGCTAAGGCTTAACTGACAACCGAACAATAACACAACAGCACACAGCACAGACGTGTTGACTCAACAGGTCCAAAATGTTTAATCTGCCTCACTTCCTGCATGCTCCAAGGATGCCGGCCGCAGGCTGAAAAGAGCCCCGCTGAAAGGCTGTTTTTCACCATGCAGCCTTCAGGAACACGTCCGTTTCACACACAACTCTACACAACTTTCAGTTTTGACCGTTTTTACGAGGCGTACGCTTAACCTGCATCTACAGCATGGACAGGAGCTCCAAGGGATACTTCAGGTTATTTGATGTGGGGCTGTTCTGAAAATAGTGCTGAAAGTGTTCTAAATGATATATAGATATAGGTGTATTCAGACCTATGGCTCGTTCAGACATGTGGCTTTGTTCTGATTCAGGGGCTAAAACCAAACCATTTTAGCATTTTGCTTTTGGGTCGTTTGTGTTCAACAAATGAACCAGCTGTTCTCTCATTGGTCACAAATCTTACCCCGAAGGAGGAGGTGGAGTTTACCCTGGAAAAACACCAACCATGGAGCGTCGGCAGCGTGAGTGGCTAGTTTGTTTTTTGAGTCGGTTATGTCACTGGCAGAATTCATAACGTTCTCACTGCAAACGAACCGCTCCAGGGCTCGAATGGTAGCGAGCCAAGGTCACCCCTTCTTGGCGATAACGGCCTGTTTTTATTTTTTATTCACCATCCGAGCGCGATTGCTGTGTTCACATGTGACCAAATGAACCGATCTCTGGGGTTAAACGCTCCCTGTTTCTGAGACAACTGCTCCAAACAACAGATATTATGTTGTTACAGTGTTTCCTTTCTGCTGGCCCAGTGCACATTAGCACACTGCTCTGTATACTGGGACACTGCTGCTTGTATTGACTGGCAGTGCACTGATCTCATCATGGATTAGAAGAACTGAATATGCCTCTGCTCTGCCTCGCAGTTTCATTTCTCCCCGTGGCCACTCGCAGTATTGCAATGAAAAATCCCCAGTGGCCCAAAGAGCACTTTCCCCATCGAGCACAGCAGTATGAGAGACACCTGTGAAACTGACAGGACACCTCCAGCTGTGATCAGTCAGTTGTTTATCTTTGTATTGTAGTGTTTGTGTTTGCGCTGTTTTGAGCCAAGGAGTTTTAATCTTTGTAAAAGTTTCCCAAGGCTCAGAAAGGACCCAGGACAGAGGAATGTGAACTTCTGTTTTGACTCATCAGAGGTATCTTGGCACTTGTCCTTGTTCAAGTGTAACTGTTTAATGATTTCTAGATTAGCCATGTTATGTCTTGATTCACTGACATGACACTTGGTGAATTTTCATAACTATGCATTTAACACTTTCTAAGTCCCTTAACTGGTCATTTTCCTGTGTGCAGATGTTCCATGATGAACACACATCACATCACAGTGAGTGTCCTTCAGTCCACATACACTACATGTCACAGCAGCAGGCTCATTAGTGTCTGTGACAAACTATGTGACTGAAATACAAAAAAACTTTCACTAATTCATACTAATTTTACTTCATATTAAATACCATTAAGTGTTTAACAATGACTTAATAAATGAATCATGATTTTGCTGTGAATATAGTTTTTAGTATAAAAAGTTAAGCCCTCATGGAGCCTTCATGATAATTTTATCTGACACATTGTAATCTGTCACATGCAGCATTCATTTCTTATTAAAAATGCACATGACAGAAACTTAATTCCCACCAGATTATGATGCATTGTGTGGAATCCAGTGTGATTTAAAGCACTAAAGCTTTGGACTGAACTCGTTTTCTGAATTGAACTCTCAACATGAATTAACCACGATATGATCAGGGTCAGCACATCTTACTTTTAATGTCATCTTCATGTTTGCTGGTTTTGCAATTTCTACAGATCCAGTTTCTAGTCCCATGCAAGTCTTACAGAAGCCTCAATACTCTCCATGAAGTCTGTGGCATGGCATTCACCAACGTGGAGCTGATGCACGATGGTGACGACACTGGCCCAGGACACAAACCAGCATCAAGTCTGTTGCTGTTCGTTGCTAATAAGTAGCCTTTGTTTCTAGAACAAAAAGCATATTGTGCATGTTGTGCAGGAGGGGTCACTGAGCTGAATATTGACATGTGTGTCTGATCACTGATAGAGACAGTAACTTCAGAAGGCTCTAAATTTCACAGCACTTCACACACTGGCTGAGGACTCATATTAAATCTGTTCACATCCACACACCATTCCAGTTAACTGTTTTCTACAACCTCTAGGCTGCACAGAGATCAGTAAGAGTCAGTAGTTTAAGTGCAGGGCTCAGCAAACAAACACATGTAGGTGCTGTTTTAGGAAATACAACCTACAGGAGAGTTTCAGAGATGTGTATCTGATTGTCTTCAGACCGGAGGGTGTGTGCTGCCTTTGTGTGGTCCTGCAGAGAGTTGAGGGTCAAACACAGCCGCTGCAAAAGATTTACTCTTTGACAAAGATTTCCTTTAAACAAGCCCCTCACAAACTATGGCAACTGGCCTGCATGTTGTATAATGCCGTGGAAAGCAATTCTGACTGTTTCATTGTTCCTTACTAAGCACTACTGTGGAGTACATGAGGAGGAGTGCAGAGGGTGAGGTCGGGTATGTGGGGACGACTGGTCACAGGTGACCTGAGCTTTGACAGGCTGCAGGGGTGGAGGGGCCTGGGGGGGTCACTTGATGCCCCCATGTTTTCAACACAGGACTTTAAATGGAGAAAGTGCTTGTACAAGGACATCATCATTCACTACAACACATAACTTTCTCCTGTGTGTTTGTTTAGAAGCACTTTCTGGGTTCTGTGCAAACGAACGGGCGTCAGAAGAGTATTTAAACCAGGAGGAGTTTGACTTTGAAGGAGATGTGCATGACTTCACATAGTTAACATGAAAGTCTTTGTTTATTTCAATCTCTAAAATAAACCCAGAAACCAAATTAAACGGGTGGAGACACTGCTCTCAAGCACTGAAACCAGATACATAAATGGCAATAAATCATGACTCTTACTCCTTTAAGAGACAGCTGTGTATGAACGTGATGAGCCAGCCAAATAAATAAATAAATATTGAGACATCCAAGTATGCACTTTTCAGATAGGAATCTGCCAACAAGCAGCCTCCTCAGACAACAAATGTGCATAAAGGCACTCTAGACTCAAATAGTTTGCACAGGCAGGCTGAACCGTGGAACCAGGAATGTTACTTCAACAACAGCTGGGAACAGGGAAACCATCTGAGCAGCAGGAGACCCCCCTCCCCCCACCCAACCCTCCACCCCCACCCTCCCATCTGATGCCACACTGCCATCACCTGCTTAGGGAGGAATCCTTGATGGGTTTCCGTGGGAAATACCAGACAAAGGTCTTAGACGGCCCACCGACTGACTGTTTACCACCCATTTTGTTTCCAGGCTGTTACATAACCTGAGTCGCTATGACTATGGCCGCACAGGAAGTAAAGGTGTGCTGTGCACCGTTTCAGCCCGACCTACTCGTCCGGGAAACAATGGCTAAGTTCCAAAGAGCTTTCATGGTAAGAATAGCAGACAGCTGGCAACCTCGGTCACCTGCTGTCTCTGCTTATGTCAAAGATAGCTGCTCGCTGGCCGTCTATGTGCTTTGGCATACATGTGCTCAACTGTTCAATATCACGTTCATTACACACGCCAACATTAGGAGACGTAAACATGTTGGCTTTGAATGCAGCAATGTTTTTATGTGGTTTACTCTACATGCAACATAGGAAATATAACTGATAGCTCCCTACAGGCATGTTGCTGGACACCAGTGTTGTTTGACGTTGATCTTCTTGATACGTGGTTGAATGTGATATCTGACGTCAGTTTAGCGGCTGACAGCGGCTGACGTTGACAGTTTGTTATTTTTAAATCCTGTTAAGTGCCATCAAATGTGTTACACCGACACCATCTAGACACATTAAAATACATACAACACATTCTGTCCACGGATAAAACCCATCATTTGCTAAATGTCATAATGTCTAGTCGGCAGTGTTGGCTTTTGACATTAAGCTGATTTTTATTTAGAACCAAAGTTTAACATCTGTCCAATGTTGGAGCCATCTCCTATGCTAACTTCACTGCCACTGGTTAACACACACCAGGCTCAGTCTGCTGGAATACATGAGTGTCAGCACTGAAAGGGTATGTCCTGTTCATAATAACTGTTATACTTGGATCTGACTCTAACTAGAATACCAGCACATCACAGCCGAGCTCATCCCTGACCGCAGAGCTAAGCTTCTCACTGAACAACATCGCCATGCTAACAATTGCCCCAAAGGAAGCCGCCCACAGATGTGAACGCTGATGATCTTGAGTGTTGATGATCAGAGATAAAACTGTACAGTCGCTCAGTTCTGCACGAGTGATTCTGGGCGAGGGAAGGACGGATGGGGGGGGGGTTCATTATACTGAGCGTCGGCTGGACGGAGGCTGCTCAGAGATACAGTGTCCCTCTGAAAGTGTGGGGGAAAGCTCATAAAACCATAAGATCATTGTTCTAGCTCAGACCAGATTGTGCCAGAATGAACGGCTGTGAGGGAGCTGCTGGTTCAACTCTAGGGTGGGGATGTAGGGGTTGGTAGTCTGTTGTATGTTTTTCTTCTTGTTCACCTCTCCCAAAAGCACACACGCATTTCCAGGCCCGTGAGTGTGTGTGCGCACCATAAACTTTACCGCCGCCTACTAAATGGCTTTTGTTCTTGTGTTTTCTGCTGTTGTTTTTTTATTTTCTCTATAAATTATTTGTTGACTCTTTGCTTTTGAATGTTGAATATTTTAGAAACTGCACATCTGCGCTCTCTGTATTCTCTGAGTCCAAGAGAATAACTCTGTTTTTAGACTTGAGCCAGAGGAAAAGCAGCAGACTCAACCTAATCATGAAACGAGTCCAACACCTGAAGAAGGTGCAATTTCCTCTTAGTAAAGTGTTAGTTGTTTTCCGATAAAGGCAGGACATCTCCAACAGGTTCATTTAAAGAGGAACTGTGCAAGAGTTTTACTGTAATTAAACAGCTTCAGAGTGATTGTAATGGTTAAATGACTTGTTACAGGGAGAATGGAGGCTCTCTGCCGTCCACCTAGCATTGGTTGGTCGAAAACCAACCTTGCAAGATCAGAGCCTCTGACCCGGTGTCCCAGATCTCGTCAGAAACATGGACCGCTTTACAACACAGGCCACATAATCTGTAATCTCTTGTTAACATTACCCACCTACCCACATAGACATCGCTCCACGGATTAACCTCTTGCAGGCTTTGTTGAAAACAAATG
Organism: Caranx ignobilis; assembly: GCA_021432705.1. Lineage (NCBI taxonomy): Eukaryota > Metazoa > Chordata > Actinopteri > Carangiformes > Carangidae > Caranx > Caranx ignobilis. Next base: position 3,349,750 of record MU269980.1, read on the forward strand.
CACATGGCTGGGGGGGGTTACAACCGTGAAAATATGCACTCTGAAACTGTAGGGGGAGCTCGGTAGAGAAAAAAGCAACAAAAAACAGAAAAAGTGAGCAGAATTGCGTAGTTCAGCCAAGATTGTCCAGCATCTTTTATACTGTCTCTCAGGTCCAGTTTCCACTAAGTGGAACAAACTGGTTTGTGGGTAATGTAGGCACCAGGTTTAGTATGTAAACAAGAATGAAAAAGGCGTCTCTGCTCTCTCGATTTTCTTATATCTTCTTTTCTGTTCATCACATGTCGATGTTAGAGCACAGTCATGCTAAACTGGTGGAGACATCTTAAACTGGAACTTTACACGAGTGTGAGCTCAATAAGGTGCTCTGTAAATAATTCTGATTTGAGTTTTTATATGATACTGTGAGAAGAAAGAAAAAGCAGCCTGACTGTGGACTTCATTATAATGTCTCCAACAGCATTCATGGCTCATTACAGTGACAGCCATTTATGTCCTGGAAAATCCCTGGTAATAAAGCCATTTGATAACTGCGGTTTCTTTTGATGTTACCTTTTAAGGTATGATTGTGACCATTGTAGAAATATGTTAATCTGACTATGGAATGGGACCAGTCTTGTGAAAGGAAATGGCAGAGTAGATAACATGGTCATTTTGGGAATGACTCTGCTCTTTTAGAGGATGTTAGGTTTAATTTTGAGACTGACAATTAAGTTCAATTACAACCTGAATGGAACAAAAAAAATCAGGAAATCCCTGAACGCAGATGGGCTGTGGAATATTCACAGGCTCATCCTGTTTTGACTCACTTTACTGCCCTCTTTTTTGTTTTCCATCATTTAGTCCAGGTTGGTATTCATCTAAATATTGTGCTGGGCAGCCTTGGTAATGTCAACAGTTCATTTAAGCCTCCTTGGAGGGTCTGTGGCTAAAATTATAGGACAGCCTCCACTTAATACTTGCAGCCAGTGATCATCTTCAAGGATCTAGCCTGGCCATTTAGAGTGACCTGTTAAAATGACGGCAGGAGCCTGACAAACCACTGAGTCACGGTGAAATCCACCCAAATTGCTTCCTCCTCTTTCCCCTCTGTTGCTCTCTATGACACATACTGTAAATTGAGCAGGCACACATGCAAAGCGCCCAATTGGAGCTCAGACAGGGGCCAGCCACCATGTTACAAACTCGTCGCCTATGTCTGGCATCCTGACAAATATCTGAGGCACTCACTTATCCAGAGTATGCCCTCACACACATGTGGCAACAGTGCTGTGTGTGTGGAGCTCATGCTCTGGTCTGGATCACAGCAGAGCCTAAAAAGCACGGACAGTGCAGGTACTCCTGATCTTATTTGACAGAATCAGGAAATTCCATTAATGCTCCCAGTTATCAACAATGTCAGCTCTCTTTAAGGATTCATTTCTGTTCCATCCAACGTGCTAGGCCCTCACACAGAGGGGGGGGGGGCTCTCAGCTCTAGCTCTTTATGATTGTCTTGTTATTTGGACTTTTGCGTCGTTTTAGGCTGAAAGCTGCACGTCTACGAGATCAATACCATTGAGATCAATGCCGTTTGGATGACTTTCTGCCAAAAGTGCTACCAATGCCCTTTCAATCTCAACATATTTACCACTAAATAGCCCAGGAGGGACAGGCCTCACACCATATGGCTGCAGTCTGGTTACAATCTGCCAACTCTATCTGTCCAGTCAGCTGAATGAATAGACACTGTGCGCCTCATGGTACTGGTCTCTACAGCAGCAGAGCTGTTGATCATAGATACAACATGTATGTGGTGTGTGCTGTTAATGGGCTAGTGTTATCTTTTGGGTGGTTTGTTAGTTTGAAGGACCAGGGATGTCACAGGAAAAGCCAGCAAATTCATATTAGAAAGAGAATATTTAAACATGATGATTACTCCATGAAATGAGCTGTTTTACATTGTTTCCATTCATCCATTTTTAAAGTATGTTTAATGGATCACTTGTTCATTTATATTGTTAATTATACTGTTATATCATTGTCGTTAATTTATTTCCTTAATGAAGTCCTAATGCCTCTATGGAAATGCTTTATTACTTTTCCTGTGCCTGGTCATCCATAAGTTAGGTGAGAAGATCGATAGAAGCTACAGCAGGCAGATTATTTTATCATAAGGACAGGAAACTGCTGTCTGAGGTAATGAGGTTACCAACACCTCTGAGGCTCATTAATTAACACATTTGATGAATCTGTACAACTTGTCATTTTACTATGGGGTGATGGGGTGATTTTCTAGGAATTTAACACTGCCAGCAAAGAAATAGTACATCAAGCAGCCTCCAACAGAGAGCTGTTGTTTTTAACACTTTGGTTTTTGTGCAGATAAAAGAGACAAGGGAAGACAAAATATATTTTTAGCTGAAATGGGAAAAGCCTCCTGTGCTGTGATGTCTTCTCACAAACAGTCAAAGTGACATCTGACTGACATCAGGCTCAAACTCCAGCATCAGCTCACATCTCAAAACTGATTTGATTCAAACCTGTGATCTGCTGAAGCTACCCACACAATATGTGAACAACAAGAAACATGCTGCATCAGCGCTGCTCTCTGTCTCTCCCACACACACACTCACACTCACAGAAGAGTTAATCATCACTAATAACTCGTCTGGATGAGCACCAAGATTTGTGTGTCACGTCTTACCCCGAGCTCTCTGAAATCCCTTCTCTGCAAACCACCCTGCCAAGTATGGAAACCAAGACTTGGACCAGGCTTTGATGTGGACTTTTAACCTCTCAGAAAATGATCAGGATTTTCAATTGAAAGCATGTTATAGATGTAGTTTGGAACTTACTCAGCGACCCTCAGCCCTCGCAGAATCTAAAAACGCCAGGCTCACCAGCATGTAATGAATAATTTCCTCATTTTATTCATTTTTTAAGTCGGGAACATCAAGGTCCAGGTCTTGCTCACTGACCGAGCCCCATCCATCCGTCATTTCTCTGCTGCATCCACATCACATCAAGTCCTCCACTTCACATTTGCTGTCCTCGTCCTCGGAGAAGTCTGGGTTTACGCCAAACAATTAGCGTGACCTCTTCCGTGACCCCAACATGTGCCTAAATTTTTTCGTTTCACCAAATCAGATGTTCCATGCTTTTTTATTTTGTCTGACATCTTGACTACCTCCACAGTAGCACGTCTGGCAGGAGCCCGGAGGGGGCAGAAGGAGGTGTGGAAACCCCCTCATAATGACATGCTACCAGATGTAAGAAACTGAAATATGCTTCAAGCACAACTGCTCCTGATTAACAGAGGGCGTTCTTGTGGTAATAATAGCTGTATCTTGTTTGCAGCATCACTCTTGATCACTCACACAGCCTGGATAAGATCTTGTCTCATTTAGGCTGCGTGAGCTCGTCTCTTATCTCCTGAATGAAATGAAATGATGAAAATGACTATTTTCAAAAACATCATTTTGTTCGAGGGATGTTGATACAGACCAGGAAACTGCAAAAAAAAAAAAAAACCTACACTGACATCAGCCAAAAGACATTTTCTTCATTTTCCTCTACCTGTTTCAGAGGCAGTATACTGTATGTTCACCGTATGTGCTGGTACTGGAGTCTCGTCTCCAAGGCAACACGCATACACCACTGTGGTTATGATCAACCAGCAGCTCTAAACTAACATCTTCTTATTATCATTGCTATGTGTTATCAGATGAGTCAAACTCCACTTGACTGCTTCTTCAATACAATCCACAGAGTTAGATTTAGAAAAAAGGAAGATTAAAAAGAAAAACAACAAAACTCCACATCTCATTTCAGAAGAACACATCAGACCGTTCGCACAGTCACTTCTCTTCAACAATCATCTTTAAAGTTGTTGTTTTTATCTAGTGACAACTTACAGTCTCACTGCTTTATTTCCTTCCATCACTGAAACTTAAAAGCCTGTCTGCTGTCCCTGCGCTGAGAAGCTTTTAGCCACTTTTTGACTTGATTTTAATATTTTAGTTTGATATCAGGGCTTACTTGGGTCTGGTTCTTGCCATTTATTAGTCCTGGAAATCCCTATGTGACCTGACAGGCTGAGTTGTGATGGTGGTGTCACATTTAATAAAAACAAAATCTCAAAAGAACCAACTTAATCTGCTTTATATAAGTTTTGTTCCCAGTCATTATCATAGCATGTTTTTGGGTAGGGGTATGGTTTGGATGATGATGATCAGACACCTGAGGTTGTCAGATGACTCTGCCTTGTGGCTATTTTTAGACGGTAATTGCCCCTTTGTTACAGCCTGGTAAACAAAAGATGAATCCAGAGCGATTATCTGGTTATGACTCTCAGTGGGAGCACAGCCTCCGGCTTTTTCCTCTCTGACCGACAGCGGCTCAGCCACATGTAGTTCATTGCCTGTGCCATGTCATTAATGAAACCCCTAATTATTTTGCTAAGCTGACAGCATCCCGATGTTTGATCGATGACGGTCTCTTTTGACCTATCGCTCCACTCCGTCAGTATCCAGTGAACACACAACCAGGGGAAAAAAAAAAACATCATGGTGCTCTCTCCCTCTGGGCACCATGTGACCAGCACAGATAAAGATCATCAAACAGGAAACAATTCATGTGCTGCCCTGAGCTACGGCACCCTGCACTGAAGGCTCTTAGGAATTATCCTGTTAATCTACAGGAGTCTAAACACTGAATAATAATATCTTGTCAAAGCAAACAACCACTTTAGGCCACTATTGGTGAGGAGTCATCATGTCCAAAAGTACATTATCTTAAACAGGATGACAATTAACCCATTTTCTTGTGTATCCTCTTGTCGAAACCTCTGGCTACTGGTCTGATAAAGAGCAACGGCCTCACAAGAGCCATTCCTGAGTCCACCATTATGTTTTCATACATAGTTTTTATAGCTGGTGTGTGCTGTCTGAATGCCGGGTCTAGCTTTACGGCTCCTGCACATGGCTCTCTTATTGACATTTAAAGCACGCACATGCCGTTACCATTTCTGGAATGTGAATATATTAGTGTTTGCCTTTCAATCTCAGCCACTGTCGTGGGCTCCTGCAATGAGAAATGATAAAAGCTGGTGCTGAATCCTTCTGTGTGTGGAGTTAAAATGGATTTCTGTCTCGGGAGATGTGTCGTCACACCCAGCTTTTAACTAGCAACACTGCTGAGCTTTCTTCACTACTCCCCCCCTCGCCTCTGACTTCAGCCAACTCATCAACAGGGGTCCCTTTTATCTTTGAGGAAAACAGGTGGTTATGAGTCACAGCGCATATGATGAGAAGGATTCTCCCTCCATGTGCTTTCTATCTGGAATGCTGCATTTGCCGACGTGCTCGCTCAGGTTTGGGAGGGACACGGCAGATATTTCTGGTGACGCCTGCAACGCCACTGAAAACACCACCACCCACTCCTGCTCAGCTGTTTGGGATCATTCCACAGTGAGGGCCATGTGCCACTTTGACTTTATCCCATGGAGGGACTGTTGTCGCACAGACATCCACGTGGATTTAAAGATGATTACAAAATTCTGATTTCGTCAAAGTAATTACACAACTCCCAGTTAGGCCATAAACATGAGCAAGCACAGAATTCCTTCCTGCTGCCACATTTGAGCTGAGGCCAGAATGACAGCCATGATATGTGTTTTGCCACTTACACCTCTCACTGAGGGGTGAAGAAGTCCTGACATGTAAGACACAAATTCTGTGTGGTGAAAGACTCCTTTTATGTTCATCTGCCCTTGTTTCATTCTGCCATTTACTGTCTCCACAGTAAGACTGTATATGACGTGCCCATGGGGGCTGTACATGCCATTCAGAGAGTGCTTCAAACATTTGCTCACAAGCACTGGGTGGGTAGGGAAACATCCGACAACATGCACCTCCGAGGGGAGCCATTATCAGCAGTCATCTCGCTTCGACTCTACCAGGGCTGCGCCACACACACCAAGCTATGTGAAAAAGCGCCGGTGCTCGGCTTGAGTTTAGACAAACACAGGCTCTCAGAGCTCTGAGTGATGCAATGACTTATCAGCATAAGAGGAGGCTCAACAACAAGCCAGTGGACAGATCTCTCCCTTATCTTATCCATTCAGATGAAGCGAGGCCTCCAATTGGATTAGACGTCCATGAGAGAAAACAATGACAGTGTCAAGTCATGAAAATGTCAGTTTGAACACCTGAGGGAGCGCGAAAGCTGATTAATTGTGATTGGGAAAAAAAAAATCCAGCAATAAGGTCTGAAATGTGCGGATGTCTGCAGGTGTTTCTTATAAATGTCAAGGCTGTGATCTCAACGTTTATATTTTCTCAGCACTAATCCACTTTGAGCATCTTCCAAGCTCTCACATATCTTCGCCGTGCTCTTGGCAGGAGGCTTCTGGCAGATGTCCTCTTTAAAAACTGTATACTGCTTTCTTTGGAATATTGTAAGTGAAATGGCTCAGGTGAGGCCAACAATGAAAAATGTCAATGCATTCCATTAGATCAGATTGGAAGGCCTGCTGTAAGCATGTGCACTTAAAATAACAATGGCCCTCGTCTTTGGCTGTGCTGACAGATGACTGAGCTGATATCTGCGGCTAAGTTGAGTCGCGCTGGGTTTAGCCTTCACTTGGAATGGCTGGAGCTCCGTGGCCATTAAGATGATAGCTACCCTGAAGAATGCCATGAATTGAAAATAACAAGCACCTTCCACGGACAGAAATAACACAAGAGTGTGACCTGCAGAATGAGAACACACTCATTCCTCTCTGAGATTCTCACACGCTCCATGAAACTTCAAACACTAAGTTGGGAGCAGACCTATTCCAAAATACAAGAAACATTCAAATTACAGTCAGTGCCTATTAGTAACCACAGCCTATCAGCACAAATTAGTAATTCATGACACAGCTTGTGGCCAGCTTCAGTCAGACCAGATCTGTCCTGTTTCTAAAGACAGCGGTAGCACTGGCTGGGAGCCAGTCAGCCACATGGCTAAGCCCTGTCCAGCCAAGACAAAAGAAATTCTTAAATCTTTGCCATTTCACTGCCCCCTCCTGAAAATGTCAATTGTGCTTATATCATGCCCTGTTACCAATTCACTCAGGGGAACAACATAAAGAGTATAATGACTTTGAAATGTATCGTTGGGAAGGGGAAAACAAAAAAAAAAAATCTGAACACAGCCCTGAGAGAGACAGCAACAGATTTCAAACAAGCTCCACTGCTATTCCTAATTAAAGCAAAGAGGGAAAAAAAGCCAATTCACACGTCTGAGAGATCACAAGAGGTTCTTATGCATGTACTTCCTTTTGATCTGCATGTCTCTCCTCTCACACCTTTGCTTAATCTATGTCCAAGGGGAACGAGAGAAAAACACAGACCACCTCTAATCATGTCAAGCTGCTAGGCCCAAAACTCACTTATTCATGCATCTAGAAAAACTAGGAGGTAAAATGTTCCTCACTGGAAACAAAAGTAACTTTCTTGAATCACTGAATCAAGTTTCATTGAAATGACTTCATGAATTAAAGCTAGAGCTCAGACCAATACTACATTCATTGCTTCATTCTATCATTAACCTTACTTTTTAACCTGAATCTAAAATTTTTATGTGTGAAAATCATAACTTGACAATTTTATAATAATGGATGGTATTATTTAAATTAGTTTGGGAGCAGCTGAGAAATGATTATCAAAATAAAACTACCAATACATCGTATCATATATATCAACCAGTAGCTTTCTTCTGGTTTAACAGATACTATTAAAAAAAGACAAATTAATATAGTTCTTAACCACATTGTTTTATCTTTGCTCTTCCGCCCAATGTAAACGAATCAAACTGACATTAGCAGCGCGCGGAGGGATTTCCAGCTCGTGGATAAATATTTAAGTTTGTATCAGCCCGGCTCTTAGGCTACAGGTGTGCTCCCACCGTTTGAAACCACAACGAATCTTTCCACGCGGTGCTGTGTGTGTGTGCGTGCGCGCGCGCCCATGTATATCTGTGTGTGTATGTGTGGAGTGGGGGGGCAGTGAGGCGAATCGATTTTCCAATGGCTGTTTCTGTTTATCAGCTCGGTTTGAAAGGGTCCAGCAGCAGCGGCGGGAGGAGGAGGAGGAGGAGGAGAGGGAGGAGGGGACAGAGGACACTCGCTGGCCTGGCTGGCTCCTCCCGCGGGCAGCCTGCTCTGTTCCACCGCAGGAAAAAAACCGTTATCTCGCATCACTACTTCCAACATCTCTGCCACCACCGCGGCTCCAAACCCGCGTTAAATAGTTAACGGCAGCGGCTTGAAAAACTGCCGTTATTTATATTTAACACACCCTCACCAAGTAGAGTTTCTCTTTCTCAACGAGAGAGACTGAAACTTTTTTCCAAAGTGAGCCCAAAAAAACGTGGTGGCTTCACCAGTGGCTTCTCAAACCTGCCGCTAACTGAACTGAAGCAGGAGCGGAAAATATAACTTGCTGTGGCGATTTGAGGCACTTTGTTTTACATACAACAACATTATGCCGTTAAAAACATCAGTGGAGATATGACTTTGGTCCACAATAGCTGTTTAAAACCATCGCTCGACCCGCACACTGGCCAGTCACGCTGGCAGCAATTTGTATTAAAAATGGCGACTATGTTTTTCACTTTATTAAGAGAAGTAATGACAGTATTTAGTTCACGTCGGGAGGACTGGACTGTCAGTCCGTCTGGAGTTTACCGTTAGTTGCGTCCACACAGAGCTACTTCAGAGGCTCAGTCTCTTTTCCACCACACGTTGGTGTAAAATCTCCACCGACACAGAAGTAAAAAAAATATCTGATAGCCACGGACCTCGAGGAGGGAGCCGGTGGAGATAAAGCAGCAGACGGTTACAATGATTTTTGTACTTACAGTGAGTTGAGAGGAGAGTCAGGAGGCAAGCCAGACGTGCTTTCGCCATCTTGGAGTCGATGCAATGCTCGGTGTGACTGGCCGTACATGCGCAAAGTAGCTTAAAGAGCTTTGGTGTCGATAGGGAGAGGGAGAGAGACGTAGGCAGACACTGGGGGAGAGAGAGAGAGAGAGAGAGAGAGAGAGGGCGGGAGGGAGAGAGCAGAGGGAGGGGTATCCATTATATTGGGTTTCCATAGCTACCGAAAGCATCACTCACAAGGACAATAATTTATAGTTGACACGGTGTGGGAGGCTTTTACTCTGTGGCCTTAGACTATAGGTGGGTAGCAGCTGGGAGCAGAGATAGGAAACCGACAGCCTCCAGTCCAGTGTGTGCTGTGGGATGGAAGTGAGGTGAGCAACAAAGTGCAGCCTGTTAACAGACAGACCACATTCCCAGTAACAGCCTATTGGGGGGGGGGGGGGGGGGGATTAGACATTATACTTGAGCTGAATAAGTGACAAACATGATGCGAGCTTTGTGAGTAAAAATACTGCTATAGATCCACGTTGTAGGCTCCTATATCATTCTTGCACAGCATGGAAACCATCCACATGTAGTTATTGTTGTCATGCAGATAGGCCATTTCAACCTCCACAGAAATATGGATGGTACAAGTAAAGGTGGGCACCTGTCTACTGAGACCAATAGCACATGTCTTGCTTTCAATAAAACATTCACTTACTGTTTTTCACCGACTGTAAATCATAGCCATGTGGAGGACTGTATAGCTCTGCTCATATGTCGGATCCTGGTGACAGGTGCTCCAGCCACATCAGCCCACAGCTCTCCTGCCTTATTCACATGATGGAATGACCGCGGAGTCCCGTCTTTGTCACAGCAGATATGGTTTGCTCTGCATGCCTCCAGTTCTACTGACATTCATTGCTTACATCAAGCAGTTTTGTCCCTCTGGAGCCCTGTTATAACTCTGTGATGACAGCAATGCAGCCTGGAATATAAATGCTACTCAAACCATGCCGATGACATGCTGGTCAAACAGCTCCATAACAGACAAGGTTGTACCTGCAGTGTCACTACTACATCTGTAAAGGTCTATCTGATACAAATGCAACACTCACTGAACTCTTAATCAATTCAGTAATTATGTCTAAATATAGAAGTATGTCTAATTATGCTGGCACGTATATGAATTGTGTTACGTAACACATGTAAATCAACAGATCCTGATGTGAATCAGGTTTTCACCACCACCTTAGAGACTCTGCTTTTCAAGCTTGTCAGTGTGTGAGAGTTTGTTGTGTTAAAGTGTATAATGTATTTATATTTATAATGTAAAGAGAAGCATGAATACTGTTATATTGTTTTGGAATTTTCAAAAATCCATCTCTGTTTTCCACTAGTGATCTAAACTTATTCTACTGAGGAAAACATAAATATGTTCATTCTGAATATATTATTACTTAGTTAATCCAGTGATTGGATGTGGTATTCTCTTCAAGGTGCACTTCTCACTGTTGCAGAGTTATATAAAACGACAGAGAATATCATCCTCATACATTAACAGTAGACACATAATGTGTATAGTATAGGCAGACACTGCATGTGGGTGTAAAAGCCCCGATAAAGAATTGCCTCTCAGCTCTCAAAGTACACCCTTGGATAGAATAGGTTTATAAAGTTTGTCTAATGGAGTAACACTATCAATCAGACATTATTCTGCAGTTGACAGCATAAACTAGAGTTTAGCTTTGCCTGTTTCAGTATGCAGTCAATTTTTGCTTTTTATTGATTTGAAATCTTGATCCTGTCATCACAGCAGTGAACAAACATTTTAATAACCTAAACACATAGGATCAAAGATCTACACATTATTACTTTGAATGAGAAATTTTGATTGTGGCACTGGTTTTAATAATCTACCAAAATGTGGAAATACAGATTTAGGGTATCCTCGGATGAATTACATTACATAATAAATACAATATAATCCTCAATAAAGTGTCATTAAGATCCTAAAGTGAGATAATCTGTCACTGTATCATTGCACACGTCCTCAGAATCTAATTGTCTTGTTAATAATCATATACAAAGGTACAGACGCACATTATAGAATATGAAAATAAAATCATAATATAAACTAGAATAAAAGATGAAACATTCTTATGAAGAAAATATTACAGAGTGTGCAAAGTTGATTGTTGTTGATTTGTCATGTAACTAATGACACAGAACAGAACCACACCTATACCTTTCCTTTAAAATACTCCAGTATCCAATGCTGAAAAGACAAATAGGGGAGATGAATTTAGATCTTTACTTCAGCAACATGTGGTTTTTGTTGTGGAAAGACCTTCACATCTGCTGTTCATTAAAACATTGTTTGGAAAACACATTCCTCTCAGTCTCATTGTGCACTGAGGTTTATTACTGAACATCTCAACCATCGTTGTTCCTTGTAAACTTGCAGACTTCTGTGGAAGGCTAGGTCTGCCTCTCTATGACGTTCGTCTGGAAAACCTGGTAGAAAATAACTGTGTATGATCATGAAAATGTTTTTTTTTTTTTTTTCCTGTTCATCTTGCTTAGGCAAACAGAATTAGACCAAAGGGCTTTCATGTACTCTGCTCCCACAGCCCACAGGGAGATGGATGATGTGAAACTGCAGAAGCCAGTTGAGTGCAAGTTTAAAACGATATGAAGGATGTCAATGTAAACTGAATGTGACCTGAGACATTTTATTTATCTATTGCGTGCATTTACCTGTATGTGACTTTAATTGTGCTTGTGCTCAAAATGTATGTCATTGTGTTGCGGTAAGTGGCGTGCACACGACTGAGCTGGTGATCCTTATTTCTTGGCCAGGGCTTAACAGTTAACAAGACAGTCAAACAGGTCCAGATAGTCTCCATCCATGTAAGTAACTCCATCAGCAGTGCTCTGGACTTGATGTGATTTGTCTCTTGTTTCCTGTTCGTTCTGTTTCATTTTGAAGCTCCTGTCCTGTCTTCCTGTGCTCGTTCTCCTGTGATTACCTCATGTGTCTTACCTGTGTCTTGTTTTATTCCTTGTGTATTTCACCTCAGTGTTTAACCTTTGTCCTTTGTTGGATCATTCTGTCAGGTTTTGCAGGGGAACAGGACCCAAATGCAGACATGGCACGGAAGCTAATAAGATGCAACAAAAAGTATTTATTTGACTCATGGGGAAATCGGGCAGGAAACACAGGAAGCATGGGAGATGAATGCAGATGATCTGAGGAAGGACAATGGGAAAACACTGAGGTAAATACATGAGGAAACGAGACACAGGTGAGGCAATCAACACAGGTGAGACACATGAGATAATCACAGCAGGGTGAGCACAGGAAGACAGGACACTGAACTTCAAAATAAAACAGTAAGACAGCATTTCAACACAATCAAAGCTGTTCTCTTTTACTTTTTTTTCTGTTTCTGTTGTCAGACAATGGACCAAGTATGAAACATGACTCAGTAGGAGTAACAAGAAGTTGCTGCTGTTAGTAAAATCCAGTGATTTAACTTTATAAATGATCAACAGAGATAAAATTAGACAGTCAGTTACATCAGCTTTTGTGCTGGCAGTATAATGAAAGTGTGTCTGTGGAGGGAAAGTCCAGTATTGCTTTTACTGGGGCAGTACTGGTGGTTGTCTTCTCTGGAGAAAAAATGTTTGTGATTGGAGGCTTTTTTTTCCAGAAATAATTTTGCTGAATCATTTTGAAAGTGCTGTGACCAATGGTGTAACTTAATCACTCTTTCCAGTGGCATTCAGCTGACCAATGGTATAACTTGATCAGCTTGGTCAGCTTCATCCATACGGGTTTGTCCCTGCTGTTGCGGCCCAGCCAAAAAGTCTGAGCAGATTTTGTCATTCCCCAGGAATGACAAGAACATAGATAGAAAAAAAACTCCTAATTGAACTGACAGCCCTGTTGGAGGATAGATGCATGCAAAGAGGGCACAGAGTATGAGGACGTGTCCAACAGAGTGAAAGGGTAACAGGGCTGCTGGGTATTTCCAGTTGAGGTTGGCAGTATGGGTTTCCCAGTGCAATCTTTGTAGAAGATGCTCACAGATCTAGGAATAGCAGGAAAGGAGAGGAAGACAGCTGCTGATCACAGGTGAGGGAGGCAGGGAACAGGTGGCAGGAGTTGAGCAGGCAACCAGGGGAAGATGTGGAGTGACTCACCGTCACTGCCAATTGTGGTTCAGGACTGAAATAGATGAGGAAAGTAGGATATTCCCTAATCTGATCCCCTCTCTTGTGTGCTTTTTGGATGATCATATTTAATTCTAATTTCTCCGATTTAGCTCTTATATGGTCCCCTGGTGATCATAGCCCTTGTAATTGCGGGTGCACCTTGTGATAGTCATCCAAGGATCAACCAGCCAGATGGTAATATCTGATGGCATCCCAAAGGATCTGAAATGTAAGCCTTATAGTCTTTTATTGCTGCCTCACTGAGATAATCCTGTCAACATGGCACCTTAAGTATGTCTTTTACAATTCAGCACACACACATAAATGCTTGTTTTGTCTTCTAAGCAGTTAAAAATATTTTCACATTGCACTGTGCAACAGTTGTGACTATGTAGTTATTCAGAATGGGTGCTATCAGCCCTGCCCAATAAAGACTGACAGTGACTAACCAGGGCTGAGGTAGCATTCAAAGAGCAAGAAGAATTAGTACACATGAAAAACATGATGTGGAACCAAACCTGCAGACTATGCTGCTCCTGTAAGGATTTGTCATTGCACCAGTGAGAAGAGTCACCTCATACATTTGGGACTGTCGTTGAAATAGAATAGTGTTAACTACTCTCTTTTGAACTGAAGTGTAATACATAACACAGTGAACTTGAACATTCATATGTACATTGTGTATTTTTAAGTCTTATCATTTTGGGTACAGTAATGTTTGTTCAGTTAGGATTTGGAAACTGTCAAGTCTAATTTCATATGTAAAAGAAGAAAAAGAATTATCACAAGAAAACAGTAGAGCTTTGTTACCTGAAGCAAGACCACCACTTTTAGAAAAGAGAATAACAGTAAAAAAAAAAAAAAAAAAAAATCTTGCGTTATTCCAGTTACATAGGAGTGTCCTGACTTAAGTGAGATCAGTCACTATTCAAACATTGAACTTTTATCTAATCTTTTAATATTTTATTTCAAAAAACGATGACAGTGTTTGAGATCTAAACTTCAACAGTGTAGTCAGGGAGGAGGAGGACAATAAGACATCCCCCCACTACACAAACAGCACAAGAGCACGTGTTGCCCTTACAGATACAGTGTGGCTGAATTATGCACCAAATGTATCAAGTTTACCAGTGTGCTATGGGTGGAGTGAGTAGAGCCTTACAACTCACTCACACACACACACACACACACACACACACACACACGCTACATTGCCTCTTTTGTTTTCATTGTGTGCCTGGTACCTTCTGAATAATACAAGCGACTAGAGACTTACTGAATTCTCAGATTTACTTCCAGCACTTAGAACAACATCCCCTCCTTCTCCTCCTCAGTCAGGACTCAAGCTACTCGCTCTGGACCTTGATTGTATTCACAAATCATTTTTTTCCCCTCTTACCGATGTGAGCTTGCTCTACTATCACCTGAGCAGAGAACTGGATGGACAGACAGAGTAAGAGATGTTGAACAATCACTTCACCTGAGAATTACTAAAACAACAGTGAGAGTATCTGAGGAAGTATCCTGCACATATTCATTAGACACACAGTAAACGACATTCTCCTGATGCAAATGGAGCGAGTTTTAAAAGGTCAGACATAACAGATATTTTACTTCTATCTTTTTATTTCAGTTTTTCTTTAAATTATTATTAAAAGTTTGTGTGTTTCACCTTCACATGACATTGACAGCGTGGCATGGTGGAGCACTGGTTCACACTCTCGCCTCACAGCCAGAGTGTTCTAGGTTTGATCTCTAGAGTTCTTAGTGAGGTGTGCATGCTCTCCCTGCGTGGGCTCACTCTGGGTACTCCAGCTTCCATGGTAATGAGTGCACAGGTGTGGATCTAAGTGTGTGAGTTTGTTTGTCACTATATGTCAGTGCTGTGATTGACTGACCAGGATGTACCCTGGCTTTGTCAATTGCCAGATAGGATTACAATACATAAATGCCACTAAATCAAGAGTAATAAAGCTGTACCAGCAATAAGGGGATATATTATTACCATGTACACAAATCCACTGGATATATGGAGGTATGAGGTTATAACATATATGCAGTACCCATTGTAAAATATGTATATGTACATAAAATCTATGATAATATCAAAACTACCTGTACATACAATTCTTCTGGCCTCTATATGTTTTTCTTACTGATTTTCAACATTCATGGAAAGTGGTCTTAAACCATATGTATTATCAACATACTAAAGCTTTGTGATGGATTTATATTTAGATGTATGGGTGAGAAATACATGTCAATTTATGTAAATGTTCCAATATATACAGTAATTGGGTTTAATTGAGGTTGATTCAAGATGAGTTTATTAGTCCTGTAGGAAATGTGTCTTGGACATGCAGGCTGCTACACACATGGTGCATATTGCATAGACAGGTTTAAAGTGCAATGACAAGTTTACAAGTGCAATCACAAAACAATAAATCAACCATCTATGCTCCTTACACCAACTGAAAGTGGTATGAAGGAGTTCCTGTATCTGTGGAGGTAGCCTCCATATTATGTCTGCCAGATGGGAGCAGCTTGTATTCTTTATGCAGGACATGAGAGGAGTCAGCGGTGATGCTCTTAACCAGTCTGATTAAAAAGTTTTATCAGAATGAACCAGTCTGTTTATTTGTGATCTTAATTTGACTGATAAATTACCAAATGAAAAAAAATGCCCTAACACAAAATACTCTCTATGACAACATGATAGAATAGCATCAATAAATTATGTTCAACCCCAAACAACCTGAGTCTTTGCAAAAAGTAGAGATGCTGTTGTATCCTAGAGCAGACAGGGTTCACGTGGACTTACCAGGGCAAGTTATGGTCAGTGTATACCCAAGGATTGATATGACTTTACCTGGGCATTCTGGGCAAAGTGGGCCATTAGTGGAGAGTGGTCTCCCAGATGCTCCTGGTCAATGATCATTTCTTCTGTTGTGGTGTTCCTCACACCACTGAGCAAACCTTTTAACCTTCAGATTATAGCTAGAAAGGCCTGTGACTGTATGCATTAGACCCGAGATGGCGGTGTCGTCTGAGAACTTCATTACATGAATTTTGGAGTAGTTGATTATGCAATCATTTGTGTACACTATAAATAGTGTGTGTGTGTATGGGGGGGGGGGGCCTTTGGGCTCAGATAATGTCTGGTTTACTCAGACCCGCTGGTTCCCGCTATGAATGAGTGATACCACCTGATGACATGGGTTTACAGACACCTCTCTGAGTTTACTGAGAAGGATGTTTGGCTGCAATGTATTAAAGGCAGAGCTGAAGTCTACAAATAACAGTGTGCCATAAGCGAGTGTGTTACGGTAAGTGTTGCATCCTCAGTGCCACTGCTGTCTTTGTAGGCAAACTGATAAAAATCTAACTGCCCATGTATGTTTAACTTCAGCTCTCCCACAATGGGTCTGCTGCTGGTCTATAGTCATTATCTTCTCTGGGAACTGTTTTTTTTTTTTAAGGAAGAGGAGTAATAATTGCTGTTTTGGAACTGTATGTGTGTCAACTGACCTCTGGAGGACAGGGGCCCAGGCTGGAGTAAGTACTCAGCACAAGTCTTCAGAAGGAAAGCTGACAAACCATCAGGGCCTGGGGCCTTATTAGCTTTTGTTCTTTTGAACAACTCTGAGACTTTGATACATATATACTACATGTGTGTGGGTCAGACTGCTTATATAATGGATGATTATAATAGATGATGAATATTATTGTAGAAATTCAAATGCAATTGATGCAAATTTAAGTAGATGAAGGCAATATATTTACATGTGGAGCTTCCAGTTGTGTGCTTTATCTCTTAGCAACCTTGAGGTGCATCAGTCTCTGTAAACACTTTAGCCTGTGACTCTGTGTTCCCACTGCAGCCGAACAGACATGTGTCCCACCAGACTGCTCACAAGCGAAGCCTTCTGCTGCTCTCTCACCTCAGGCAAACCATTTGTTTCTCCTCTCACACTCGCCTACATCTCACATCTCTCCATTCGGAACTTCCCACAGTCATTGAACACATTACAGTGTTGTGATTGGAGCCGCCAGTTTGGTAGTACAGCTTTTCAAATGGCAGTTGTGCGAGTTGGTCTGTTTGCAGGGAGAGAAGTGAAATCCCCTCTGTTGGCTCGGCTTGAATGAGAGTCAACATTCAACAGCTCCGTTCAGCCCAGTATCTGCAGCAAACATTTACAGCATGTTTCCACACGATCATGGAATTTAGATGCATCCTTCAGAGGATGCTCTTGTCAACATAGTTTTAAGCTTAAAACATGAAACTGGCTGTATACACTGTTGCCCATAAAGTTGAAATGAAATATATATATATAATTTCAACTTTCATGAGAAAAGATAATTTTTATATATATATTATCTCTTCTCATGAAATGACCGTGACACTGTGATTAATTCTTGATTGACTGAGTGTATATCTTCTCTTTATCCATCAATCTCTTCCAAACTGTGAAAACTAAACCACAATTAACCTTTATAATAGGAATTAAAAGAGGAATGTGTCTGAAAACAAAATTATTCCAACTTTATGGGCAACCATGTATAACCCCTATTTAAATCAAAGTTAGGCTATACTATTAAAGTATACATTTATATTAATACAGTATATTTATTCATAGGTCTGTGTCAGGTTGTATTCTGCATTTTCATCCACTCATTACAGGTTTGTGAAGAGTCTCCACACCACACAGCACTTTCCATAAATGGAAAAAATATTTATCTTCTCCATGTTTTTTTCAAGAATTTCCACATAAACGCACGATAACATGCTGTAGTCAGGAGAACAGCTAAGGAGATAAGCACATCCATTAATGAGCATTAATCTGCCAGCATACCATTCACTAATTGACAGATACGTCTGAGGCTGACGGGGATGTCATCAGTTCTGTAGGAATTTGTAAGGAAAGAGTTTCAGTCATGGGACATGAGCCAAACGTCTATTTTCAAAAGATGTCATTTCAGTCAAAAGAGCAAAAGGTCATGTTGAGCAGGGTAAGGTCACAGAGTAAAAGTCACCCACTACGTCATCAGGACACTATAAAATACTGTGCTTAAAATACTTTAATGATGAGGACAAACAGGCTGACAGGAGAATGTGCACTAGATAAACTCACAGGTGGGTTACAGGCATCGGCAGGAACAAACAACGGGTGCGTAACCAGGAGCAGAGGCAGATTCACCTCTGAGCCTCACTGTGACTCTGGAGTCAGATAGGTTGTTGTTTTTATTCCTCTTTTTTTGTCCATGTCAGGAAGCACCTGGTCAGACATGTGCAAGAAAGGTGATGTTCAGCACAAGACAGTAAATCCCAGCTCACCTCCATCTGAATCACATCAGATCTCTGTTTCCCATTCTCATATCAAAGAGAGATAATTGTTCCAAGGCTTCATGTCGACATATCTCTAAAGTGTTAGAACGGCATCCTGATTTCTAAAGTCACATTGTTTTAGACCTCATGATAGAAATAGAGAGGGTTTTGTCATGTTTAATATTTAACTTCTCTTTTCATTAGCATTGATGGAAAATAACCGATTTAAGCTCCAGCATTTCTCTGCAAGCAATGTGAATATAAGAGATGTATCCCTACAGATCTAAGTGGCCTTACATGGATGAGTGAAGCTGAGGAACAGGATCAGAGAGTAATACAGGCACCTAAAGTTTAGCTATTATTGATTGGCTCCACTGTGAAGCCTTTACAGTGCTAATAAAGGAGCAGACAGCAGTGCCACCATCAAAGCCCTAAGGACTCTGCTGATCCAGCTCCTCGCAGCTAGAGAGCCCCTGATTGATAAAGACTCAGCAGCTGAGTGATTCAGTCATATGTTAACTCAGGATGACATGCTCTTTCACACTGTGCAGTCTCCGGTCCTCAGAGGTACAGTGTATGAGGCGTGTACTCCATAGTCCGACAGCCAATGTGCCAGTCAACAAGCGAGCTGGCCCTGATTCATTTTCCAAATGTTGGGCTGACTGCTCTGTCTCTGAGAGCAGACTTTCTGTTTTTTTCTCTCCACACATTAATACTGCAGGACTTTTTGCACTCAGCAAGCATATTTTTGTGAAAAGTGAAACCTTTCCTCCAGGTTTCAGCCAGAGGGAATGAAGTTGTCAGTCTCCCAGCCGTGTGTGTGCCAGGTCTCACTTTCATTTATTGCCCCTCTTGTGGTTTTGTTAGATTGTATTGCAAAGTGTGCTGAAAAATTGATAATTGTACACATCATAATTTGTCTCTCTTTTCCCTTCTTGTGTTGTGTCATGATGTTTTGAAGTAATTTGACTAAAGGCAGGTGCGTACTGTGACAATGGGAGCGACTTGAGTGGTATCAGCTCTGGAGACAGAGAACCATGGCAAATGAAAACATTTAACTTCATGGGTAAAACAAGCTTCAGTGACAAGGTTTGGTCTTACTTAACCAGGCCTGTAGACCAGCATGAAGAAGTGTATAAAGATGATGAGTCTATGCAGTGTAACAACATCACACACACCAAGAGCCCAAGTTACACCACAACTTTCCAGGCTCTAATATTGTCGTGTCTTGCTGGTTTTTTTTTGTTGTTGTTGTTGTTTTACCTGCTTCCTCAACTCTGTTCACCAGTGGAGGTGTCACCTGAGACTCATCCACTTTGTAACCAGTCACCTACACTGTGACCATGCTGCCTGCTGCAACAACCATCTGGGTTTTCCTTTTCTTGTTGTGGGATTTTTCTTTTTTTTTTTTTTTTTTACAACAGATGTACAAAGAAAACCTGTGTCCTGTGTCTGCATCCAATGTCCAACAGAAACCCAACAGCAAATGTGTTGTGTATAAAATGTAGTTGTGTCTTGCAAAGGGCAACTTTGTTGATACTGACCACATCAGTAAAAAATGCACAGATGTTCACCATTTGATTAATATGAATTCATTCATATTAAAAGTATTAACATTTGACCTGATGATCACTTATGTTATTATAATTGAATTCATATTATTGTTGACTGAATTCTTGTCGTAACCACCAGTTTCGTTGTATCTCCAGCTCATGCCCTGTCTCCAGAGTGGGTTTCACAAACCCCACAGCAGCTCCCATCACATTGTGCTGGCTCCAGTCATCAGCTCTGATCCTATTAAGAACTGGTTCTTGAGCTTCTGTTGGTATTTGACTTTGGTTAGAAAAAAATCTCATACCCCTTCACCAGTTGCAATTTGCTGGTTGAGGTTTTAAATAAATGATTCAGTCTGCCTTAACAAGCACTGCATAACACAGGTAGGTTCACTGTGAAGGTCACGGTGTATCATTTACATGATTTATCATTAGTCACCACTGTGGCCTACGCTCTGTTTGCTTGTATCTATATTTGTGGTACTTCTTACTGTATTTCTTCTTCTATTTCTAGCACATTTATCTGGCTCTTCTGTTGGTAGCTGTGCAGGTTAACTGCAGTCACGCCTCCTGATGTGCATACTCCTACATCCTACATCCGGAGTGTGACGCTGCTCACTCTGGTTCAGCTCAGTCTGTTTTAAAACAGGAAGTAATCTTCACTGTATTGGCATCTGGTGGTGATTGTTGTTACAAAAATATGTCTGATTCACCAAATGTGGGACAATTGGTTACTCAAAAATCAAAATCATCCCTGCCCCACCTCACTCTTGATTAAAGAGTTCCCACCGATGTGCAGGCTTCTCCCCTCCAGCCCCAGGTGTTTGATCTGGGTCACCGGATCATGTGCAGCCATAACATACACATAGATGCAGAGACTGAGCTAAACAAATGGTTATGTATCTCCTGAAATGTTTCATTTCTGTGATCAATCAGAATAATCTGCCAGTGCACCAGTCGGCCTGCTAGTTTACAGATTCATCTCAGTTGTCTCTGTGTGTATGTCCCCCGAGACAGAAATGAAGACGGAAAAGAAGACAGGACTAATGCAATAAAAGCACAGGATCCGTCCTGTCAGTGGCTCCGCTCACTGCTTTGCAGCAGTCGGCCAATTTGAGAATGACGGAGGCTTTTGCTATTTCGAGGTCATTATCAGAGTTATGGAGGGCGAAGCACTTCCAGCACTCAGATGGACATCCAGCCTCCATGAGGGGCCATGGGAGGGAAGCAGTGTGCAATCACTGGGACCACGTGAGAGCGGATTGGAGAAGGATGGAGACAAGGGTATCTAGGCAGTGTATTTATATCCCTCATGTCTCACATCTTACAAAGTGATAGACAGGCAAACTGAAAGCTTCTGTCACACAAAATTCTCCATGGCAGCATCTTGCCCCATGCCCCCTTCCCCCAGAGTGCAAAACAGGAAAAATAATCTGAAGCATGAACAGGGGACTTTTAGATTGCTTTGGGTTAATAATAGTTTTTGTAACTCCCACTCAAGCCTGTGATGTCACACTCAGGAGAATCAAAATCCAAGAGAATAAATAGAAAGCACTGAATAAGTTCAGTTCTTAGACGCAGGATGATTTTTCTCACTGTCTTTACAACCATCACCCCCCACACCCCCCCACCCCAAGGCAAAAACCTTGATCCTCGAGGGGAAAAAAGCAAGTCAGGGCTAAAATTAGAACTGCAAACTGAGTGTGAAGTGGTAGACCTTAACACAACAACTAGGCCTGTATTGTGTAAAGGTTATTTTCATGCTGGATTACAACTACGCCCACAAACCGAAGCACACCAGGGGTTCTCAGTGCTGGGAAAATATATTCAAACATAGATGTAGTGGGGAATTTTTCATATTTTTCATCAAGGCGTGATCCTAGATAATCGTCAGTGAATATTTATAGCTCTATGAAATATTCAATACCGTACATCTGTGATTTGTTGACATGCTGCTTCTATCAGGGTGGAAGCTTTCTCCTCATTTGTTTACTTGTCAAAATAAATCAACAAAGGGACAAATAGAGGCTGCTGTAGAATTTGTACTCTGAATTGTTGGAGTGCCCAGGTCGCATTGTGAAATAATAGGCGAGGTCAATAAATGGCAGAATAGCTCTTTTTCCATGTGTAGTGCTGGAGAGCTGCTCTGCTGCTGGATCCAGGGCAAACACAAGCAGAGTCACGCATTCACACACACTCAGATAAACAAGTGAGCAGACAGAGAGTAGGTCTCCGTCATGTGGAAAAGGGTGCCAGATGGCACTGTGGGAGGTGGTCAGTGAGGATGAAGCGGGTGAAACCCCCTCGGTGAGCTTACGTGAGATCATCCATGCACACACACACATTTACCCACTTGCACAAGACAAGTCATTACCACAGAGGAAGAACAAGGAGCGTGCTGAAGTGAGGCACAGCTGCCATTTTCAGGAAGTGCCTATAGTGTTTAAATCGTTAAGTCTTTAATCAGGTTTAATTTCCTGAGACACTCACACAGACTTCATGGACATGAGGGTGGAAAGCTTGTATTAGAGTGAAAATAGAAAACATTGCACCGCGACATATATTTCAAACCTATGAAGGTATTTTTGGTGCAAACCTGTGACAGTGAACAAAACAGAGGGAAACGGCTTCAGATGACATTTTCTTCTTCCCCACAATCACAACAGCTACACCTGCTGAAATGAGTCATCGCAGCCGCACAAATCCTGTTTCACAAATCACAAATTAAGAAAGCTACTGTTGGGGGTGAAAACACACTCACTCATCAGTATCAAATAAAAGTCAAAATTTGCACATCTGCAAATCAAAACATGAGGTCACGTAATGAACGCTGAACATCTGTAAAATATTTTCTCACAAATACTTATTGTCTTGAATATATTTATTGCAAGTCAAATAGAACATCTCTCTCTCTCTCTCTCCCTCTCTCTCTTCCTGTCACACACACACACTAATCAGATGTGTGTTTCAAACAAAGTGCTGCCACCTGCACCACACAGGGAAAAGTCAAGGCTGTGTAAATCTTCCTGCTGGTAGTAACTGAGTCAGGCCTGAGGTAATGATGTACGGCCGCTGCTGTCCACTGGCTCGAGCTGCCCACATCACAGTGATGACCAGTGAGAAAATGGAAACTCAGCCCCTCAGCCCTGGATAAATGGATTTCTCTGACACTAACAGAGGTGGAGAGGGTCTGAAAATAAACCTGCACAAGCTCAGCTGAACTTTGATTCACTTCATAAAAAAGCATATAAAAAGTATATATAGATATATATTAACAACAGTGAATTACAATGTCAATCTGATTCATGTTTTTACTCCAGTCCATCTAGACTTTGAACAATACAGAGCAGCAAACAATTAGAAATCTGGACCTATTCCACAAAGTCATATTTTGCAAAAGTGAATTGGAAAAACTTTTGTACATTTAAGTCTTGGTCATGGTAAGTCCCTGGTCGTCTAACCTGAACAACCACGTAAGCCATTCTTTTCACCCCTCTGTTACGAGACATGGTGTTTCCTGAAATAGTGATTTTATGTCCTGTACCAGACCATGACTGTCATGGTTATCATTTTAAGCATGCAACTGTACTGAGAGCAGAGCACTAAATGTTTAACCCAGGGATGTCAAACTCTTCCACAGAGGGCTGCTGTGGCTGCAGGTTTTGTTCCAACCTATCAAGAGCACTCAGTTTGACCAATCAACTGTCTGAAGACAGAGATCAGTTGATTGACTGAGTCAAGTCTGGTGTGCTGCTGCTTGGTTGGAGCAAACACGGCCCTTTGTGGAATCAGTTTGACATCCCTGGTTCAACCCAAGAGGCTGCAGCCAACTCTGAGCAGTCAAAATGTGCAATGTGCAGTTCCTCTAATGACCACTAGAGTCTGCCTCCAACAATGAGTCAGTCCCCATAGACTCCCAGCGCTCCAGCAGAAATGAATGTTTACAGCCTGGTACCACAGACTGTTTCAGTGATTTGTGGTGTTTGTGCCTCATGGATTTCTCATGCAAGACAAATAATAATTGTTGTGGAGCTAATTGGCAGTACACGAGCTTTCCCAAGTTCTGCCAATTAACTCTTGTGAAATCTGCTTCACATGGCTCCTAAATCAGCTGTGGGCTCCTCATATGTTAACATTAAACAGGAACAGCACCAATTAAACATTCCATTTGTGCAGCAGAGTGGTTCCAGTTTTGTCATCCAGCCCTGCTGAGGTACCAGTCATATATGTCATTGTCTTAGTCCAATGCTTTGATGAGCATTATCTCAGATTAGTAGAAAAATCCTTCCACTGCTGCTGCGAACTGAGGAACACTGAGCTTCCCTCAGGGCCAGATTGAAAGCCTCTCAGCCTTTTGTGCTGGACAAATTATGTTGGTCTTTTGGTCTCATCGTGGAAAAGCTACACATTTGTTCTCAAGGAAAATGAAAGTCAGATATCTGCTACCCCTCCTCTGCTCCTCCTGTATATCACTCTCACAGCTGAAGACCCTTCAGTGTTCAAGGCAAGGCAGTAAATCTTGCTAAAGCTGGCTGTATCACGCTCGGTCTTTGTGAGAGTATTTTAGGCTCCTTTATGTTAAGAAAAACAGCTCAAAGCGCCGCTCCAAGGATGTGGAAAGATCTAACCGTCTGCTTTTACGCGACCTTTACTTGTCTCAGACCATACAGACAGAAAAGATTAGGAAAGTTTAGGAAAGTAAAGGAGTGCAATGCAGAGGACAAACGCTCTAACCTCAGATCCAAACTGTCCTAATCACCAACTCCTGCAGTGTTTCTGGAGTAACAAAGACTTTAAAGCAATAAATGGTTTCCTTCTAGCTATTAACAGATCTCTTTCACATCCCATCGTTTGCATTTTAGTGAGAAACACGCAGAATAATGGAAGTACTTGATATGAGTGACGAGCCGAGGAGTGGAACAAAGGTGTCTCTTACAATTAACACTCCTCCTTTTGTTTCGGAGCTCCCATTTCTTCACAAAAGCCGTCCTCAGATAATTTCAAATTTGGGTCATTTGCCAGTAGTTTCTATGCTAAGTTAATGGATGTTAATGAGCCATAATCCATTTGATGTGACAGGCTACTCATAGTCCCTTCTGATGGAGGGGGGATCACTCAGCTGGGGCAATGTTGAAGAGAAAATTACTGTCAATAGTGTAATCTGAAGCTTTTTCATGCCTGGTGATGTAGCACATGCAGCTTCATGTTGCTTAGCGCTGCGTAGATGTAGAATCGTTGTCATGGATCTCAGACCTGGACGTGCCAGGTCACTGAGCCTGACGGATGAAGAGTTTGAAGCACAGAAGCTGATGTAATTTTTTTTTTTTTTTTTTTTTTTTTTTTACCAACAGTGAAGATGAAGCCACTGTAGCATGACAGATCTCATGAATTAAACAGTGCTCTTATTAACTGCAGAGAACCACAGGAGCCGGCTGCCTGCAGTCAGCTGTGATCTGCTCGCTGCCATCTCTCATTTTTATTTTAGCCATGTAAATGACTGTTTGACCACACATCAGGGGGAAGGAGGGCTCTCCCACTGAGACGGCATGGAAAAAGAGTCCTAGAGGAGGGTGAGTTGCTGAGAGGAGGAGGAGGAGGATCTCCACTAGGAGTGCAGTGCAGACAAAAACCCAGGCCAGATGCATCTCAATTCCAATTAGGTAATGGGAGCTGACAGCAGGCATGAGCGAGCCACACGTGGACTCGGAGCCAGAGGGGAAGGCCGGATGGCCGGATGGATCTTTACAAGTTGCAATCCATAGGATCCTTGACCCATGGTCTCTGGAAGATGAAGGAGGGTGGTTACACCACAATAAAAAATTAATAGTGGTGAATCGGGTCAGGTGGAATGAGAAGTATCTGAGCGGGAGAAGGCATGGAAAAGATTATGCATGAGAGTCTGTGACCGACAGAGAGGAAGCCGCAGTGAATGCGAAAGGAAACTGATTGTCAGAGTGAATGAGGACGGTGTGACAGAGACTGATTTCTACAATTTATTCAAAGTTGAAGCAAACGAGGCCACGTGTCCTCTCAGGTCCACCTGAGGATGGATGTAGCTGCAGTCCAAAGGCCTGGCTTCATAAAGTGTCCAACAACACTTCTGAATGTGTTTACTCATACATTCATAGCTAAAGTATCTGTCATCCTACCAACCTCTCTCTCTCTCTCTCTCTCTCTCTCACACACACACACAAACACGAGCACACATAACCCTAAACTGACAGACTGCATGAACCCTGCTAATCTGCTCATAATTTAAGTCATCCAGTCTAGGCGAATTTTGCACATCTGTCATCTGTGCATCTTGTCCAATTTGTTAGCATCATGCTGTGAATGGAACAATCTCTCTCTTTCTCTTTCTCTCTCTCTCTCTAGTGTGGTCCTCCTATATTTCATCCTGTATCCAGTACTGTGTCAATCGTGTCAGTGTCAGCAATCTCATCTGATCAAGGCCACAGCCTGTGAGACAGTAAAACACTCAGTGGTGGTATAGCCTTTATAAATACTGTTTGTAATAAGCTTTTCTCACAGCCGAACCTAAAGAAACTAAAGAGAGGGAGATCTAACACAGAGCAGTGGTGTGCTATGGCTGAAAGAAAAAACAATACCACACTTCACTTCACTGCCACACTCTGACAAAAAGATACAACCAGACAGTGAACATTTGGAGAAGAGCCAGCTTACAGTGAATGACCTGACCAGCTATAGAACCATGTCTGGAAATCAGTAGACATTTTTTTATTTTGTAATTTTATCTGTACTCATGGTATGTATTGAGGGAGTAGTTTGGGTTTTTAGTCATATCATTAGTCATACATAGTCAGGACATCACCAGTGGTACACTCTGTGCAGTATGTGCTCCCAGTTAGTCGTTCAGACTGGGAGCACCAGCAGACCAGCAGAGCCATATGTTCCTGTGCACGAGGCCACCAGAAAAAAACATGTTTAAGACACGGCAGCAAAAAAACACAGTATTTTACACAGTAAAATGATTCAGATGTACTTGTGAACTTTCTTTTGGCAATATACGTTCAAGCAAATGTCAAATACAGTAGTTCAACAGCTGAAAAAATGAATTACATGCACTTAAATCATGTGTGTTTATAGGTGTATGAGTGAAAGTGTGAGTGATTGTGCCACTTCATGAAATTCTTACTGTGTTATTTTGTGTATCCATGTGGATGTTACCTCTTCAGGTTGTCAGCTCTTCTGTCAATACATTATTAATTGTCATGAAATAATTCATTAAATAAGCGGGCCACTCAAGCTCTGGGGTTGACAGTAAATGTGCCATGTGTCCTCGTTGGTCAGTGTTTTTCCGGTGCGTTTACTCTTTTCAGGCATCAGCATGCAGCCCTGAGAAGGGTCATGTGCTGGATTTCTGCATTATGATGATAATATGAGGCTTTGGCTCAGTTGGCCCCCTCACGCATGCAAGACTCAATCGGATGAGCCCTGCTCCACCTGTCCCTCCTTTCCAGTTGCCAAGACTGAGCGAATGTCTCTACTCTGTGCCCACAGCTGTCACAAATCTCAGCATGTCTGGCGTGTATGGTGCACAGGATGCTCAGGATACCCAGGCCAACAAATTGCCCGGTTGGTTGGGTCAGGGGGAGCACATCTCAGCAATGAGTGCTCCCTTGGCACCTTCAATTTGGTATGACGCTAGACTCAGGACCGATTTGGTCCCATACTTCTGCTTGTTGACCTCCCTTATGCGTTTTAACATCTGTACAGAAACGTGAGTCAGCTTCAGGCATGCATAAAAAAAGAAAAGATGGACTGGCCCTGTGCCATCCTTCCAGATGCTTTGCCCTAGCACACTGGGCTCAGTATCACCTCAGCGTGCTCCACTGCTTCAGCTCTGTTTACTCCTGATGAGGCGAGGCGAGGCGCTCGCTGAGCTAATGCTAATTAACGTGGACCGGGACTCGATTGCATCTGGCTTGTACCGCTGTTCTTGATTTCATCAGGGACACTCACCCTCTCCTCCAAGGTGAGCAGATAGTGTGTGAGATTTTTTTTGATCTTTCCAGCATCAGTTTCACAGATGAATCTGATATGATGCTATGATATGATGATATAATGATTTGTAGGAGATATACTTGATCTCAGTGTCAGATGTGATGGTAAAGACTTTGAGACAAAAAGTCATGACCCTGTAACTTAAAGATGCAGGACACAATATGCAGATAAAAATTCACAGCATGAAAGGTCCTCCACTCAGACTTGTATCCGACCAGAGTGATGACGATGTGAATCAACTGAGTGAAATTTTGTCATAATCACTGTGTTAAAGCTGAAAGTGTTTTCTAAGGTAAGACTGACCTTGACCTTTGACCTTTGAGTAACTCTGGTAGTAGTAAATCTTATCAGTTCATCCTTGAGTCCAAGTGAATATTTGTGTTTTATCAAGTTGCCAGTGAGATATCATGTCTACAAGGACAGGGGTGTTTGAAGACACTCTGGAGGCCCCAGGCACGAGCCCCCTCACCCCCCGGCCACAGTCACAAACACTGACTGCTAAATGCAAAACCATTGATGACTCAATGAATAATCAATACTTTTATTTTTAACGAAGACAATCTCTACTCTTACAGAATATAAATAACTCATCCTCCTCTTGGATAAGTTCGCTTGGTTAATTCGTAAATATACACATTTGACCCCTCCTACTTGGTAGGGGACTCCATTAGGAAGATTCCCAACATGTCGTTGTAGTCTAATGGGGTTTCAAGTTGTGTAATTGATATGGACCAATGTCAGCCGTCTCTGGGGGCCCCCTGCCAGCAAGGATGGACATATGGATAGATCCTAAAGTCACTATACCTTCAGCAGTTGGAATATCAGAAAAGATTGAAGCAGTGGTACAACACACTTAGTAGGTAAAAGATCACAGTGTGTCTTCTACAACTGGAACTGATTTAGGAGCAATGATACAACAGGTATGATAACACTGCTCCTCTGTCTGGTTTCTTGGCCTTATGTCTAACAGCAAATACCAGTGTGATGAATCTGAACTTTCCATGAGATAAAAGAAGAGCAGATTATTTTTTTCCAGACGACAATGGCCATATGGATGTTTACAATAATGAGAGAGGGACATCATTCATTCATTATCTCATGTATACAAAAAAAAAATAAACCAAAGCAGCCCAACTGATCTGTGGCCTAATTAAAAACCACAGACGTATTTAAAATGCCAGTGCATCTCTCTCTCTCTCTCTCTCTCTCTCTCTCTGCGGTGGGTGTGTTCAGATTGCATTAATTCTTCAGGCCTGGGAGACTGTGAACTGCATGTCTCTCACAGAGATGAACCATCATGAAAGTACATATTTAATGATGTTAGTTAGGATCACAAGGCTGAACCATTTCAGCAGCATGTTGCTGTACATCTCATGTGCTGAATATGAGCAGGAGCTCTCACAGCCTGACACCACATACTGTACTTGTCCATCACTAACACGTGCTTTTAGGCCAATGTAAAGTTGATCTTGTATTACATTAAGAGTAGGTTTCATGAGAGGCACTGTTTATTAATGTCCCTGCAGAACTCGGTTTATTCTGCACACCATCTGCTCCATGTTCAATAGCTCTGTGCTGTATCTCATGACCCAGACATGAGGGTGGATCACATCTGCTTTACACTGATTTTGAAGGAGAAACTCTAGATAATTATTTCATGTTCTGAGTAACAATCAGAACAAGTTGTTGTGTTCTCAGGTTTTAATTAGTTCAAATCACTTGCAGAGAAACTGAGTGATAATCAGTTATTATTCACTTTCAGAATTTCAGTGTGAACCCCCAGGTCATGATCCACATGTGCATGTAGAGCTGATGGAAGCCATTCACACGGATTTCTAATTAAAAGTGCTGATTACATAAGAAGCTTTATAATATTATTGGCCCAGATTCTTTCAACATGTTCACTCTGTCCAAACACATGTAGCTCCCTGACATGACACAACGAGTACAGGGACCACTGGGGGTCTCACCACATGTTCCTTCTCATTTAGAGTTAAGTCACTCACATTTATTAATAATAATAGCTTGAAACTGATAGGATTATATGGAAAACATAGTGTAAAAATAGTTTGAGATTTTCCTCTCCCTAACACTGGTGGAGGATATCAAGATGCTGCTTGTCTGTGGTCTGTTTATCTGAATTACATTAAAGCACAGACAGTATCTTGAAGGTTTCGAGGCCTGACTGACTTGTTGAACAAAGGATTGTCGTCAGTCAGTGCAGCTGCTCTAAGCAGGTGATTATTAGTGCAGAGGTGAAACGCTGCTCCGTGGTATTTTGGCCATTGTGGTTTCTGTTGCTGAAGCTCAACACGGGCCAGTCTGGTGAATACACCTGTCACATAGTCTCTCTGTTTGCATCACACACCTTAATTCCATTTGTTGGCTTTTTTTTTTTTTCGCTATTAAATTTCCCTGCAACTAGTGACATCTCAGACCCGGTGCCCAGTCGTTTGACCTTCACACACCAACTGTTAATTGTTTCTTTAGATCAATGATCTGTCACAAAATGTATGTTGCTGTTGGTCTGCTGTGCCTTTGTGTTGTATTTAAACATGTATGTAAATCATTTCAGATGCTTAAATGTTCCATTTGAACATTATCCCTGTGTTTGAGCTGATTCATGAGAAGAACTATTATTGTTATTTCAATGTGTAAATGAGACAATCAGTGCTTTTAGTCTTTATTTGCTGGGAAAACGTTCTAAATCATCAGAGATTTGTTAAAGTTTTTTTATTTGGTTCTGCTTCTGTCAGCATGTTCATGGTAGACCCCCCCCCCTCGTCTTTGCAGGTGACTTCTAGATTCACATCAGCCTCTTCAACATTCCTGTTGGTCCTATCACAGCCAAGTGTCTGATACAGAGGCTTGACCTGCCTTGGCTCAGTGAGGACACGTTGGCCTGAGGTTGTTGTAGTGACAGAAAACAGACAGAAGGATCAAGTCGGTCATGTCTACCACAGCACAGGGTTTGGAGCTGTTTTTTTTATTTTTTTTATAGAAGACAAAAAACGCTCATAAATCCTGCTGTGGAGAATAAACCAAATCATGACCAGATCATGATCAAATCACCTCTAGAAATCCAAACAGGCAAATGCAACTTTCATAACTGTATTCAGGTACACAGCTTCTATCTATAAATATAAAGAACAAAATGATTTATTGATTGACATATGTACAGTAAAGTGAGGTTGTGCTGATTAATGAAAGTTTTAAAATGACAGCTTTAGTAAGAGCTTCACAAAGTTTGGAAAAAA
This sequence comes from Caranx ignobilis, assembly GCA_021432705.1. Taxonomy (NCBI): domain Eukaryota; kingdom Metazoa; phylum Chordata; class Actinopteri; order Carangiformes; family Carangidae; genus Caranx; species Caranx ignobilis. Next base: position 3,381,025 of record MU269980.1, read on the forward strand.
CAGTCAGAAGGTGCTGTAAGCCTTGTTGTAACTGTGTAACTGAGTAGCAAAGATGCTAATGCTATTTTATTTTGGCACAGACTCATTCTTATATAAATAAAAGTGCTAACACTGTCCTGGATTCAGTGTTAATGTATGGATTTACTAAAGGCAGGAAAGAGTTTAAATCCACATCACTCTGCTGCCAGCTGATTAAAACACAGTACCGAAGCCTGAACAGTGAACACACCACACCTGGAAAGAGTCATGGACACATAAAACCTCCAAGTTAACAAACTGAATATGTGGATTTTGAGCTCAGTGGCTCTACAGAACATCCCATGATGCTTGAGTCTGAGTTGTAGTGAATGAAAACAACAACAACATGAGGTCTGTTTAAAGACTGTGTCAGTTCTCTGAAGTGTTACGGTTCCAGTGAAATCCTCCGCCCTCAGGCCTTTTCCTCTAAACACCAACCTCCCTCATTCCTTTCTATTTCTGTCCGCACGTATCTGATCTCATCCACGGCAAAACTGTTCTCACTCACTCACTCACTCACTCACTCACTTTTACAACATATACCATCTTTGACAGAGCAGTAAGATAAAGCAGAACCAGAGAGTGGCCTGTGTTTTATTTCACTCAGTGTTATACTGGAGAGGATGGGAGGTCAGAGACGTGTGATCGGGGGAGAAAGGAAGAGTGAATGTGAACAAATGTTGAGGGTGTGTGCGGGCTGAGATTATGGAGGAATGCCGGCGGGCCACAGCAGTCTCCATTGTGGATCTTCAGAGGATTTTCTGCACAATTTTTAGCTGCAGACAATTTGACCAGAGGCTCCATGATCAACTCCGTCCCTGTGTTTACTTGTTTGCAACAGGTACATTCAGCTGTGTGTGTGTGTGAGTGTGAGATGAGGAGAGATTAACGTAAATGTTTCTGTCACACAGGATATTCATTCGTGTATGTGTGTATAGGGTTTGACGATTTATATGATAATTTTCATTTTTTTTTTTTTTTTAAAAATAGCATTTATTTGGTATAAGACACACACACACACACACACACACACACACACACACACACACACACACACACTTCTTTTATGCTCTTAAGTGCTGATGTCTCACTGATTTCACACACTCTATCCATTGTTAACTGTTAACATGATTGAATTATTTCATGTGTATTATCATTCCATCTATTTTACATGAATTAAAATGTAATCAGAATAATAATTACACTCACATCTCACACATAGTCCATGCTGATTAGATTAGTAACCTTTTGACTAAATGAAACCTCAAAAGACATCTCTCCCTCTTTCTCTGTCTCTCTCTCTCTCTCTCTCTCACACACACACACACTTCTCTTTATAGCTTAAAAATATCTATTATATATATTAATATATATATGTTATTATATATCTATCTATATCATTATATTTACATGTGTTCACTGCTTTGCTGAGGTTTCCAAGTATTTGTATAATTACTACATGTTTTATGTGTTGTATATAATCATCGTGGAACTCTTTGACATGCTGCTTAATAATAAGCAGGTTATATAGTTTGTATGGAGAAGAAAGTTTATCATGTATATGACTGGAACAAATATTTATAATGCATGATTATGATATGTGTCTGTATGAAGTTGATTTCATATTCTAGTTACAGCTTTTAGATGAATGTGTTGAAGTTAAAGGCAAAATATTTCCATTTGAAATGCATTCAAATGTAAATGTAACATAAAAGAAAATAAGAGAGTGAAATAATTCAAACCTTTTCACCCTGATATTATAATTTAATTTCAGTTAAAGAACGATTTTCCTCTTTAATCTTCCTCATCAGTCACCATCAACATATGACAAAGGATAAGACACAGAGAAACATTCAGACAGCTTTCTGCTGTTTCCACATCAACATAACATGTTTGTAGGATCTGTGGATTATCTGCTGTCACGTGCATCATTGCTCCAGCTTTACATCTCACTACAGTATTAAATATAGACTATAGATCAAGAGGTACAGCTGCACTGCATCCAGTGCACTGAAGCCTTCAGCTCCATTTACGGCTCATTTTATTCACAGGTGGCTGGAGGTTGATGGTCTTCACACACACACACACACACACACACACACACACACACACACACACGATCTTCACTGTTTACTCCCATTGACTGAGTGCAGCACTGGAGACATTTTATTTTTACATTTATTCCTCATGTCACAATTTCTGCTCTAATTATTCTGTTGTCATTTAGATTTTGTTACTGAATAATCCATTTGTTCTGTTGTAATCTCAATTTTAAAACGCTCCACACATCAGGAGGTCTCGTGGAACAGAGGGAACATCTCCCCTAAAGTGGGTTTTAATGTGTTTCAAACAGTGGCTTCCTCCTCTGTTAATAATGCACCCGTGATGTCAAACATTATTTATATATTTTAAAGGGAAAACACTGCTGTGAGGCATGGCTATATTTTCAGAAAAATCCCGGCAGCAAGGCCGTGACCCCTTCGCTTAATCCACTGTTTTCAGCCACTCGCAGCCGGAACGCCAGAGAGCAGACCAGCCCCTCCCCTCCCCACTCCTCCTCTCACCCCCTCCTTCTCTCAGCACAACACAATACACACTCTCCTATTGCTAAATGCTGGAATGACAGTGGTAGCCCACAGGTTGCTCGCAACAAAAACCCTGTGAAAGTGATTTAATTGCTCTGTCAGGTCAGTGGAAGCTCAGAGGCTACCTGTTAGTGCAATACACCTGCCCACAGCCACATCACTGGCAGCCGGCTCTGGATGAAGTGAAGGGGTGAGGAGGGGGTGTATTGCCTCTGCTCAACCAGCCCTCCTGGTGTGTACTGAGGCACACACACATACACACACATACACACACACCTCTGTGAGGGTATGTGGTCCTGTGTGTAAGGACAAGAGTGCAGCCACTGCTTTATAAGACTTAGAAATAAAGGAAACTTCTGGATACACATGGATGATATGATTTTCAATTGTTAATGGATTGTTATCATTGTTCCTGTTTATAATATATAATCTTATGCAAATCCATCGTGACATTATGTAACATAATGTTTCTCTTTTCACAAATGTGTGTTTCACATGTTTCCAACTATCAGCATGGTACTGATGTTGGTGTTGTTTGTAATGAACTGCTGCCCCCCTGTGGTAACAGACTGCCACTGCAACGTCCCAGCTACATGAGAAGCATGAGGTGTAACACATTTCATCCTGTACTGCAGACCACATCTGTTTCTTTACTCATTACATCACATGATTATCTCGTAAATATGATGAGAAGTATTGACCATGACTTGCCTGCTCCGTTTGAATCTTTATTCCAGTCATAATAAAAACATGTTCACACATACTGAATAACATAGGTATGACCATACACATCAGCGCCTACACATGAGAACAAATAGTTGCACATAGGCGATAACAAAATAAAAGATTAACTGTGATTACATTGTGAGATAAGAGGTTTGTTGTTCATCCGAACAACCCTTTGCGTTGTCACCCTTGTTTCCACGGCTGTGCCCTAAATTTGTGCATCTGCCCTAAGCTGTGTGATCCGCAGCCTTGTAATTACCTGGGGGAAAGGTCAGTTATAGGAAACTGCAATGTAATGCTCAGCTTGTGTCAGTGACCTGCTGTTCATCATTAAAGGACAAACAGCAGCTCTAAGCACTAAAAGGTATAAACATGATCTCCCCGGATAGACTCATTTTGTTCTGTTCAAAACACACAAAATTAATGGTTTCTTTAACTGGAGAGGTATCAGAGCACTGGTTTAGTGAACAAAAGGGAAGTAGCAACGCCCCCTGTGACAATCAAACCAAATCACAACACATATCAGCTGCAATTACAGTAGAACTGTGAGACGTTAGTCTGACTGAGCAGAGGTTTGATAGGAGTCTATAATGACATGTCTGGATGATGTGCAGATGAACAGATCAAACAGGCCTTGTACATGTTGAACATTCATTGTACTGCAGGTTTGGGTTGAAAATGAGATGCTGGTCTCCAAATTAGACTGTCCTGTCTGTGCTCATCTCTGTTCTGGGCTCTGCTGCTCATTTCATTTTTATTCCCTCTGCCCTGGGCAGCTACCACTGCTTTATGGTCCTGACTATTTGTCAATATAATTAGTTCTCTCTCTCTCTCTCTCTCTCTCTCTCTCTCTCTCTCCATCTCTCTCACACACACACACACACACACACACACACACACACACACACACACACACACACACACAAACACACACATACACATACACACAATCCATATCTCGATAAGTTTGTGTTAAACAGTGCAAATGAAAAACATCCCTCTTTCACTTGCACATAGATTGTGTAAATAAATTAACTGCAGCTGTGTGTTAATCATGAGACTGCCAATAGAAGGTAATGGAAGAGGCCAAGTGTTCATCAAATATTCATCAGCATGAGACCAACAGTCAGTTAGTTTGTACCTGTTGTAGATCATCACAAAAGAAGACAGGAGACAAAAAACAGACAATAAAAAACAAATTATTAACTAATCAAGAGTGTGAAGGTGTGAACTGGAAAGTAGTCTTTCTTTTTGATGCAGACTTTTCACCTCTGAACAGGCAAACCTCCACCACATCACCTGCTGCTGTGACCTCAGAGTCAGGTCATCAGATGAACGTCTCTCTCTCACAGCTAATTCCACACTAATCTGTGCTCCACTACAAACCAATCAGAGTCGGGCTTTATGGACTCACTGCTGCCAGTGCTGTTTGAACTCCTGCACCCACATCAGTATTTACCAGGTCAGCTGATGTGGGAGCAGCCCGCTCCTTATTCTGTGTGAACATAGAGAGCTGTTGTTACCGTCAGTGTCAATATGACAAACCTGTTAATGCTCTCTCTCTATAGTGTCTCTCGCATCATAATTAGTACATTGACTCATTGGCTGATTATTGTTTCCCTTGAGACCTTGCATACAGTTAAACATGAATCAAAGCTGATTAATCACTTGAGGGTTCGATTATTGTCTCATTACAGCAGATATAATCAATATTCTATCCTGATATTTGCTTCAGTGTGGAAACTGTTGCTTGTATTGATGAACCCACAGACTCTACTGAGCTTTGAGCTCATTCATTTGGTGTAAAAACCAACATCTTCATCATTTTGGTTCTGTTTCAGTGACTGACTGAGCCTGACTCTCATCAACTGGTTTTTGGTAGCAGCTGCTTAATAACCCTGCACACAATCTGCACAGCACCACACAGCAAACACACAGAGTGAGCAACTAGCTGGGGAGCGTTAGCAGCAGCAGAGCCAGTTAAAACTAAACTTACAGAACGCTTCTTCAAAACGTTTCTGTCTAACTGCTGGATGTCTTATACACGTTTTTGGGTATTTTAAAATGTAGGTAAACCCTCTAATAAAAGCCAGTTGACACCTCTTATGCTGTGAAACTACAGCTGCCAGCTGCTGTACAAACTGGTAAAATGGATTCGTCATATCTCATTCCCATGATCAGCCCACATGATCCTCCATGTAATCCAAATGAGGAGGGAGAAACATATCTTATTCAAAACTGAAACAGATTTTGACTGGGTATCCTGAGTGTATGCTGAATCAGTGTGTTCAGGCCCACTCTGTCAGTAGGACCACTGTGGAACTGGAACTAAGGATTTAAATGAATTTTCAATACATCAGCACATGCAAGCCTTTGGAGTTAAACGCCCACCACCTGGTTTTATCACAAACCTTTGTAGACTTTATAGCCCCCAGTCATTTAAAAGCTCACACACTGAAAAGACATCAGACAAGTGAGCTCTGAGAACCATGTCGCCTGCATCACCATCTCTCACCTCACATGACACAGAGTGCGCAGGCACAGTGAACACATCCTCACGCTTGGTGTAAAACACTGACTCCCACCACCTGTAAACTACACTCACACCAGACTACAGCAGATGCAGTCGCCTGGTTCCTGATGTGAGGCTTTAAAATGGCCCTGTGTGTGTTCACAGCCTTTCCTCTCTGTGTTGTTGCTGCCTCTTGGGCATGGCAGCAGCCTGCAGTCAGCGCCACCAACAGCTAATGAATTAGCATAGGGTCAATCCAAGCTCAGCTGGCTCAGTCCAAAACAATATTACACTGCTGAATTACACCCCACCACCAAATTATGAAGCAGTAAATTGTTTGAGACAATGAATTGTTAATTCCCTCTTTTGAACTGATATAAATAGGGGTCAGATTTGAAAACTAAACCCAGAGTGGTTCCCTCACTCATTTGCACTTTTACATCAGTGTGTGTTGGACCTGGTTTGATGACAACATTCCTCCCTGAGAGGAGACTGCTTCTAACATTGCTATAATAAGTGTTGTTCATTTTGTTGTTTTCTATTCCTTGATTCCCTCTTTCTAATTGGGAATCTTCCAATTTTGGTTTTCTCACTTCAAAATTAAAAATGTGTTGACTGCAAAGTACACAAACCTCAGTGGTTCAACACAACATAACACTGAGGTATACTGAAAACCCCACAGAGAGGCAGAGAAACAGAACATCAACACAATGAAATAAGGCAGGAGGCCATAACGATACCAGGAGGCAAAAACATCATTCTCTTTGCACATTACCTCCCTGGCAGCACACATCTGCCATCAAGAGCAGTAAGAAAGCAAGGCCCTATTGATGGGTTCATTTTAGGGATAAAAAGAAGGACCAAAGGGCCAAAATGTAAAATATACAGGCCTATTATAAAAGAGGAACAGACTAAGACTGCTAATGTAGGTTTTATAGATTATTGTGTTCACATCCAGAATTGTAATATAACATAATACAGCCAGTAAATGACTTTATTTAAAAAGGCAGGGAGTTAATTAATTTTCTGGTGTGAAATTAGCCTCCAGTGAATTTGAATGAGTCTTGGTTCTTGAACACAAACACTGCCTCACTCAGAGACCCAATGGGAATCAGAACCTCCAGGTTCAGGAGTGAGTCACCCTGTGAAAGCCCATCTCCCCTTCAATGATACACACAGTCCATGAGAAAAAAATGAGCATGCAGGAGCAGAGGAGGGGAGGGGAGGCAGAAAGGTGGGTGACTCATTCATGTTCTCCCCCAGATCACCACACACACAACACAGCAGACACAGTACGAGGTGTGTGAGGTCCTCATGTATTTTGATGACGGTGCTCGAAGGACAACAGCGACAGGCTGCTCGCCTGCATCAGGTGCTGGTGGGTGGCTGCCGAACGGATGATGTCAGAGGGAATAATGTTGTACGGTACGTGGCGTTGGCCGGACCAGAAAGGTCATTAACGTTAGTCATGATTACTCATAGTTAGAGCCCACACATGGAAATATCAACCGCTGAGTCATGGTAAGTTTCACACTGCCCACTGTCAGCATGGAGCCGGGATGGATGCAAGGGTCCAGGAGGTTTGGTAAAGTTATAGACCCAAAGGTGGAAACATAAGACGGCTTCAGAATGCATTGTAATTCATTCAGAATTTGGACTGGACATTGGATGTTTGGTGTGTTTTCTTTCTGTATGATCTCTCACTGTCCTTTAGCTGCCTTTGGAATCAGTTCAGCAATCAGTTCACTGAGCCCTTAAACAAGCTTGAGAGTAGACTTGTCATTAGTCAACAGCATATTTAAATGTAACATGGTGCTGTAGGTGCAAGGAGGGAGGGTTTCCTGGTGGTGGCACATCTGAAGCAGCTTTTCAAGCAGTTTCATTGTCGCAGTGTCTCGGTGTGATCACTGAGCCTACGGTAACCTGTCTTGATGTTCCATTGAAATCAAACAGTATGATTCCATTTAAACTGTGGAGTGACGCCACCAGGACACCAGGGGCTGTCGTCAGGGGAACACTGAACCTGCAGACTGCTAAAGGGATAACTCAATAATAATGTTGCAGACTGACTGTGAGGTGCTGAGTTCCCCTTATCCTTAAAACCCCAGAATGCCCCTTGATTTAAACTGACATAAATAAAGAAATATGCCAAATAAATGAATAAATAGCCCATGATTATGATGTAACTGATGAAGAGGGGATGGGACTCTGCAACGTATAAGATACCTTCCTGGGCTTAGACACTGGTGGTTGTCTGGAGGATGGGAGGAGAGAAGCTGGAGATCTGGATGTGATGATGAGTTTCAGTCTGACTGGACATGGAGACTGGAGGTGAGAGGGGTGGAGATGGTTAGCAGCAGAGAGGGGGAGATTTAGTACAACAGTATGATAAGGAGAACTTGATTGGCTGGTTCAGATTATGGTGAGACCTGATTGGTTGTTGGACACCTGAAGTCATCACAAAGAGTGGGTTGAGAGAGGCATTATGAATGGAAGCAGAGCAGAGGTAGTCTTTCTGATTACACAGATGAGGGGCAGTAAGACCAGCACACAGAGGCAGGTCTATGAATTGCAGTTTTGTGTGGTCTCACATGAGGGAGCAGCACTGAGCTCTCTCATGAACTGTCAGTGAGCTGTAAAGTGTCTGTTAGTTGTGTTCTGTCTTGTCTTTTGTTTACTTCCTGCTTTATTTTGTCAGTCATCTGTGTCATTCCCTTCTTCCTGTCATTTTGTGATTACCTTAATGTGTTCACATGTGTCTCATTGTCTCCCCAACCCCTTGTGTATTTAAATGGCGCTCTCCTCCCCACCTGTGCTGGATCGCCTGTCTGATCCCCCAGTGAGCGGTCCAGCAATCTTTCCTCATGGTTTCCTTGTGTGTTTTGTGTGTTAACCCAGTTATTTTTTAGTTCACAAATCTGTCTAGTGATTTTGATTCCTTTACCTTGATTACTGGGTCTTCTGACTTTGGACTGAATAAATGAACCTGCTTATACATTATCTGCCTGCCTCCGTCTCTGCACTGTGAGTCCACCTTTCTAGTCTCTGTCACAAGAACTGATAACAGCCAAACTTGAACATAAGACACACAGTTTTCAGTTTTGGATGATGGAGCTTCAGCAAAAAGGTTATTCTCACACCAAAGCAAACTGAATCAAGTAGAAGGCACAGATTGTGCAAAATGTGTTAATGCTCATGGTTTACAAGGACTAAGTGGAAGCATGAGGGCATCAGGAGAGAGTTAAACATGCTTCTGTCAGAGCCACCTGTAACAGATGAAGCCCTACAACAAGCACAAGTCATCAAAACAACTAGAGAGGGAAGTGAGAGGACACGTCACCTGGGATGTGACAGATGGACCAAAGTCATGCAGGCTCAGGTGAGCTCAGAGAAACCAGGGGACATGAAAGAGAACTTTCTCCTGAAGTGACGCCTGAGGAAGAAGAAAAACTATGTGTACAAGTATTAACAGAGGCGATGAAGTCATTGAAGGTGGGGTCTGGAGGACAAAATGTGGACCTATACAGAAGAAATCCTGCTTGATCATCACCTATGGGCTTCTACTCATGTCTGGTGGTGACTGTGTCTGCAGAGTAGCTGCTACTGCTAGTACTGGCTAACTCAAGGCTAACTTCCGCTAGTGGAATAGCACATTTGTGTACTTGCATGTGTTGTCTTCAGGTGCAGTGTGTTGACCTTTTTGGGCCACCGTCAATTCCTTCCACCCTGCTCTCTAGCCATCAGTGCCCTTCAAGGTCCGGTCCTGCTGGGATCATTGGTATGCGAGGGGAAGCCGGGGTGTTCAATAAATCAATGCCACTTACCTGAGATGTGTCGGTGTGGAGGGGTACCCTTACCTGAAGTGAGTGTCAAATAGCATCTGCTCTGCAAAGCTACAGCCATGTCCTTCACATCAGGCACATAAGCAAACTGAAATGGTGAGGTACTGCACAGTGTATGGATTCAAAGCTGAGAGTTTGACCTCTTACAGTTAAGATACAGTATAATGTGTAAGATCATGCAGCATTTCACCTCTGCACCCCCCACAGTTTATCATACTATTGTTAAGATTTTTTCCAATAATGTTTGTATTTATTGTTGATATTGTTAAAAAAAGATATCTGGCTTGGTGCAGCTCACCAAGCCAGAATAAAAAGGTAACTGCAATAGTTCAAAAGACAAATACAGACACATGATATATATAAAAATAAAACAGATACTACACAAAACAATATCACTATATGTGTGTGTAATAATAAGTGAGCATAGATATAGTGAGATATAAAGAGCAATAACAGTGACAGTCTAAATATTATGAAAAAAAATGTGGGGAAACAAAGTGTACACAAACTGATGTGTGATAAGGATTCAATATGCACACTAGCAGGGTGAGAGCTGAGGGCAATCAGATCCTGGACCTCCTGGTCCTGGATCAGAGGATCCAGGTTCAAACGGTCTGTTTGTGACATGTAAAAGTGACTGATGGACTCTCAGTCACTCTCTGTGTCCACTCTGTGCTGTCAGTGTTGGTGGGAAAGGTGGAGGTGGAGTCTGTACTGGATCAGCTCCTGATAAACACAGAGGTGAAGCTGAAGTCTCCTCTCAGTGTTCAGGTCTAGTGAATTCTCAGTCCTGTCTGATCTCACCACAGTGAACTCTTTATAATATGTTGAAGTGATCAGTGTGAATTCACTCAGTCATCAGTTATAAACTCAGTCCAACGTGACTAATGATATTGATGATGCTAAAGATGCTGCTGCTGCTGATGATGATGATCAAACAGGTCCAGATAGTCTCCATCCATGCAAGTAGCTCCTTTAGCAGTGCTCTGGACTTGATGTGATTTGTCTCTTGGTTCCTGTTCGTCCTGTTTTATTTTGAAGTTCCTGTCCTGTCTTCCTGTGCTCTCCTGCCTATGATTACCTCATGTGTCTCACCTGTATGTGACTGCTCCACCTGTGTCTCGTTTCCTCATGCATTTTTACCTCACATTTTCCCATTGACCTTCATTGGTTCCCAGTTAGTTCCTTTTATTTCACTTCGTCCCACAGCGTGTGGTTCATAGACTCTGTTTGCAATTTGGGTCCCTCTGAAAACCCCACCACCTTTAAGGAGACATATAGGCCAAAACAAAGTGTTTCAGGAAGTGGCTGCATTGGGATTTTTCTTGCTATCTGTACTAGACAAGTAAGGAGTCTGTGGAGCTGAAAATCATGCAGAACTACTCTGTAGGTGTTCAAACCTGACACAGTGGTGAGCAGTACAATATGCAAAATATGTCTCCTTTAACAGAAATAATGTCAGCATGTTCACCATCTGAGTTTAGTGTGCTAGTACACTAACACTTGTTACTTAGCACACAAGCTAAAGAGGGGTGGAGGTTTAGTGGTTTTGCAGACATTTCATCATAAACCAAAACTATGGGACAAATGAAAGTTTTCAGATGATTGACTGAAGGAAACAAGGAAAGTCAGCTGTGTTTTTGCAGCTGTGAAAAACTGTGACTGTAGATGATAGCTTTCAATGTAACTGCAAGATTTGAATGTATAAATTGTAGTATCCATGCCAAATAAACAAACTGCAAAGTGCAACACTCAAGTTAGAGAATGGCCATGTCTTTACTTATCTATGTGTCATTTCTTTATCTCAATATAACAAAGTCTGTTTTCTCATAACAAATAACAAGTGAAGACTTTTGTTTTGGTGGGATCAGTATCCAGATGACAGTGAGCCAGTTCATGTGATCACATTGTCCTGATTTCAGCCTTCAAGAGCGGCAACTACAGTACCTGCCTGTTCTGCTGTACTGACTGGCAAGTTACACTTAACGTTAGTTAACGTTAACGTTAACGTTTACTGGGCTGGATTTGTTTAAGGAGCTACTGGAAAACTGACTTTTTTATATGGAGATGACGATGACAGCAATAAAATGAAAAATAAATACAAATAAGCCCTTCTCAGCTTCCGTAAAATTGTACTGAAGTGCTTAAAATGTGTTTGGCTGCTCTCCATGACTGTTGAGTGCACATGTCCCTGTAAACAATAGTAAAAACTGTGATGACGAGACAGAGCGGCAGCAGACTGACAGTCTCACAGCTGTAATCTGCTTTTTAAACTGTCGAGGCCTCGCTGAGAAATTTCCCCTGCAGATGAGACTTAAACTGATCAGCCAGCATGCAGTCTGGAAACGCTGGCTTACACTTAAAAAAAAAAAAAAAAACACAATCCAGTGTTTGGGAATATTATTCAGCAATTAAGCAGCAGTTACCATCTGGCCTCAGTGAGCGTTTCACCCTGTGCTCAGCTCAGCTGATACAGTATGTTTACAGCTTTGTACAATAAAGCCACGAGGAAAGGAGTTTTATTGTGACTTATAATGAACCTCAGTGGATTCTCTATCTATCTATCTATCTATCTATCTATCTATCTATCTATCTATCTATCTATCTATCTATCTATCTATCTATCTATCTATCTATCTATCTATCTATCTATCTATCTATCTATCTATCTATCTATCTATCTATCTGTCTCCTTAGTATAGCGTGGAGGCTGGGGACAGTACCTATGGAAAGTCAAAATGGGTTTGTTCCCATTTTAAAAGAGTGAGCTGCGGTGTGCTACGATCATCTGGGGATCACACTACTCAGGCTCCTTGATAAGTTTACACCAAGGAAGAGAAGCTCAGAGGAGCAATGTGGATTTGGATTACTTGAGTGGTCTAGTGAGGGGGACATGGGAGTTTGTGGACATGGAAAAGGCTTGTGACCATGTTCTCTAGGGAACTCAGTAACTTCATTCCAGGCACAAAGTCAAACATGGTTTCAGTGAATGTTGGACTCCACTATGGCTGTCCCTTGTCCCCACTCCAGTTTGTGATATTCATGAGGAGATCAACAGACTGGATGTGTGGTGGCACTGGCAGTAACCCAGACATTGCAACAGACTGTTGTGGGGAAGAGGGAACTGAACCCAGATGCAAAGCTTTGATCTTTGTTCCACTCGTCACAGTTGATGATGAGCTCTGGGTAGTGACTGACCTCTTCTGTAGGAAGGCTGAGATCTGGCTTAGAGATGGAGTGACGAGATGAGATGGAGGGAGCTTGGAGAAGAGTCACTGCTCAGTCCCATCAAAAAGAGCCAGGTGAGGTGGTATGAACAACCTTCAGGTTCCTATCTCCCATGTACATCCAGAGGAAACACATGATGCAGGTGCATGGAATTCAGTCAGATCATTTCATCAGCTGGTGCTCATCCTTACCATCCACACCATGGATGTTATCAAGCCTACGCATGACTGCACATCACAAAACCACAACACACATTACACTGAGCACCTCTGTCCTCTCCCTCTCCTTCCACAGAACTTCTGGCTAATGTCCTACTCCAGTCATCCACCTCTTGCTTCACTCACCTTTGTATGTCTTTTGGATGTTTTCTCTCCTATGAGTTTGTTTTTCTCTCTCTCTCTCTCTCTCTCTCTCTCTCTCTCACACACACACACACACTCTCTCCAACACTGAGCCTGCTTCTGTTGGAGGTTTCTTCCTGTTGAAAGAGACTTTTTCTTCCCCCCCGTGTCGGGACATACAGCGAGGGCAGGGTTCACCCTGGACAGGTCGCTGGTCCATCACAAGGCCACATATTAGCAACACACACACTCACATTCACATCTATGGTGAATATGGTCAATCTAGTGCGAATGTCTTTGGACTGTGGACTGGAGAACCTGAAGTGAACCCATGAGAACGTGCAACCTTCACCCAGAAAATCCACCACTGTGCCGCCCCAAATAAAAATGAATTGAAAAAATTGCACATCATACTCCTCTTACTCCACTCTTGTGTGGCTTTTGGTTTCTCATTGGTATGCAAAGTTGTGCTGTTAGGTGCAGGACTGGAATAAGAGGATGCAGTGCAGCACTGCATATGGAAGTGACAAAGTGGTGCTGTCCCCAGGAGTGCAGCGAGAGACATCTGTTCTCCTTGAGTGTGTTTGGCAATGCTTGTCTGAGGCTCGCTGCCATTATGGGTTCTCCATTTGCACTTAAAGAACCATGTTACAATGTAAATAAAGAAACGCTTGGTCCATAGAAGTGGAGGGTGATATATTCTATGAGTTTTTAAACTAACAATTTTAAGTATTAATCAATATTTTGACATCAGTGGATCAAATGACAAATGAGGGGGGTGATGAGCTGCAGGTCACCTCAGCTCTACAGTTTTTTGGCTTCCAGCTTTTGTTCAAACAAAAGAACAGAGATCCTGTGTCAACAGACTGTCAAGTAACAAACAGCAGAAAGACAGAGTAGATGATCAGAGCGAAGCACTGAGAACCAGGTATTTTTGTTATAAACACTGGAGACCAAACCAAAAGTGAAAACTGACCATCCATCAAGTAGACACAAACACAGACTGAACTGATAGCTGACCCACGTTAACTTGTTGTTCTCCCCCCAAAAAAAATCAACTAGAGGGAACTTGGGGAAATATCTGACTAAGTGGGGCCCTGACAGAACAACACACAAGAAAACACATTTAAAAATAGACAAAATTCAAGCAACAACATCCTCTGCAGTCTGACAGCACAGGTGCAGCTTTCACATCATAAGATGCCAAAAGACAAAACACAACCAAATAAAACAGCATATAAAAACTGAAAAATACAACAACAAACAGAATGCACAACCAAACAGGCTGCAGAGGTGTTTCCACCTTAACTGCAGAAATCTAGGCCAGTGTCACTTTGCAACATCTCTCAAACTGTTGACTTCAACTTCATCAATCACCTGTATATATGACGTATGTACAGTATATGTCCAGTGTGTGATGGAGCTCATGCTCTTCCCACAGCGTCGAGTCTGTAAGTCGAAACACAATGTCTTTGTTTGGTTCACTGCTGAAGTGTTGCTGCTGCTTCTGTAAGAAAAAAGTAGAAATGAACTGACAGGCACAGTTTGCATGTCAGTGTAATTGAAAACACATACAACATACATGTGGGAGCTTCTCAGTTCTCATGACAACAAAGCAGCAGCAGCTCTAGGAGCAGATGGGAAAGAGCAGTGCTTGCCACGACAAGACCAGTAACATGCACTGAGGGTCAGAGAGGCCTCTACGCAGTCAGCATAGGTGGTGTATACAGTATATAGTGTATGGATCCTATAAAGCTTCCACAACCAAACACATGTATGGATTTTCATGTTGTCTTTTTTCTGCCTTGGATGCAGCTTTCTTTTTCTTCTAAGGATACATTTCTGCTCAGGTTCAAGTGGATTCTCTGTCTGAGAGGAATTCAATAAATCATGATCAGAAAAATGTGATGAGTACTTTTTTGCACAATATGTAGAGGCAGTTAAAAACACAGGAAATGTGCCCGGTGCAATAGACCGTGATGAGGAGTTTAGTGAACTTGACTAAATGCTGCACCACTGAATTTTAACATTCCTTAAAGGAAAAAGTTGTTAAATGCTTCATCTCCACCAGATTCAGAAGCACCACACCCCGTCCTCTGACCCAGTTTGACTCTATGGAGCAGACAGAGAGCAGACCCAGAGGTTGACCTGTCCTGAGGGACACAGCAGGGCAGCTCATCTGCACTGGACAGCTCATCAGTGGGGTGGAAGCTGCTCTGGATCCAGCCCAGTTCACTCTGTTTATCTCTTTGGCCTATTGATTCTTCCCAGTGTTTCATATTGATGATGCTCCACAGTGAGGGCTAGTTTCTAGCATTGTTTCCTGACTTAAAGCCTCATCATATTCTACTTAATATGACAGTCTAACAACACAGAGCTCTGGCTGGTTTGTTTACAGTAGTGGATGACTCCAGACATCCAGATGTTGAATGCTTTTTTCCTGTCTCCTTTATCATCAGCAAAGTAATCACATGTGCTCTGAACAGAGTTTCTGTATACCTTTGGCATGGATTCAGACCTTCTTGACATGCTTGGTTGTTCCAGTCCCCTTGGATTACACAGGCTTTTCCCGTACAGTTCACTCTGAGAGGGTGGATCAGTATTATACTGGTCATCTCATTCCACGAGAAAACTGCTTGTCCTGTAGGCTTTGTCTAAAGTGATAATAGCGGAGGATATCTGCTCTGCACCCACTTTGAGAACACTTAACAGCTTTTGAGATTTAATCATCTCATCTGCATTCAATGCCCCAAGCAGGGTCAGGCTCATCAGGATATGATTGAATGTGTCATTGTTAAGGCTCTGTGGGGAAATTTGTGTCTGGGCTCCAGAAATGCCCTGAAAAGAGCACAGTGTGTAAAAAACAGTTACATGTACAGGAGCAGAGTGAGAAATAAATCTTCTGCCTGAAGGATGGAAAAACATTACCTACACTGAGTATTGTGATAAATTTGTCTCTAAAGGTGTTACATGTACGTTTCCATGGTTTCTTGCCAAGAGCTTCAACCACTGTTGCTTTCAAGACAATACATCCTTTGATTAGGTACGTCTCCATGCTCATCCACTGACTGACAAACATAAAGTTGTATTATGAGCTGAGCTGGCTGGTTAGTAGGCTTAGACTGCTGGGGGACACATCAGGTTACATGGAGCCTTCTCCTCTCCTCTCCTCCACATTTTTTGTCTTGTCATCAGCTGTTGTACTTTGTAATTTGGTCTTGGTGTCTCACACTCTCTGTGTTTTCACTGCCTGCATCCTCTCCTTTCCTCTGCTCCTAAACCAGTATTCCCATTAAGCTGGCATGCTCTCCCTTTTCTCCTTATGTATGACCCAGCCTGGCCACCAGAAGTTGCCTCCATCAGCTCCTCTTGGCTGAAGTATCCCATTTTCCATGTTATCATATTCCATGTTGCAAACTGTTTGCTTGTCTGTACACAACATCTATTGTACGTCTGCCCGTCCTGGGTGAGGGATCCCTGCTCTGTTGCTCACCCTGAGGTTTCCACTGTTTTTTTTTCTTGGGAGTTCTTCCTCAGTCGATGTGAGGGTCAGAGGTCAGAGGATGTTGTTATGATGCTGTGTAAAGCCCTTTGAGACAAACTGTTTGTAAAAATGGGCTATACAAATAAACTTGCCTTGTCAAAAAAAAAGAAAAAAGAAAAAAAAGAACTGAAATAAATAAAAGCAAAATAAAAAGGTTTCTTTCCACCTCAACAGCTGTTGGTGACTAAAGGAGTGAAGTTTGGTTATGGTCATGGTTCTTTCTGGGAATATCAGCGTCCTTCTACAGCTCAAATACATGCACAGTGGCTAAAACCTCTCAGTGATCATGCACAGATAAGAGGTGTAGCTTTTTACATCTGTGTCTAAGCACAAGAGGATCCTTCCACAGGTAAAACGGTGAACTTTCTGCAGCAGTTTTGGATTAAGACTTGAAAAATATAGGAACCTGTCCTGCTGTGTGAAGTTATCAGGATAATTGTTTCAGTTGCCTCCTCTTTGGTGGTAACACAACCACTTGGGGGCAAAGGGCAGCTGAGCAGTTTGTAGCAGACAAATTGAGTGACAACTGGGGGGTCCAGATGTGTCCCACCTCAGAGAAGCAGGCATGGGTAATGGTAACTGCAGAGACAGTGCCTTTGTGTGACAGGGCTGCTGTATGTCATGCTACGCTTTCAAGTCTTTCCCTCCACTCAGATGGAAGTGCAGGGCATCAACTGTGCTAATGATGTTTCTGCTTCAGTAAAGCCTTTCAGTCTGTCAAAAGTCACATAGATTAAACATCTCCAGCAGTCCTCACGAGGGCACCAACAGCTATGACATCAGACCATCATACAGGAAACAAAATAATTAATAGTAGCTGTGGATTCATTACACCGCTCTGCTATGGGATGTAAGGTACAGCGTGGGTAGCCTGCGGTCCCTCTGGAGGACTGGAGTGGCTCTTACAACCAGGATGACACTTCATGCCTTGATTGCATTGCTCTCCAGTGTCAGTCCATTAATTTCAAATGAGACAACTTGCTATTACTGTAGTATTCCACACTGCACTGAGGAGAAAGTGGGGCTTTGTGGGAAAACACTGGGCTCTGTTAGTGTGCACATGAGAGGATGTGGAGAGAGAAAACAAAACAAGATGTCTGTGTCTGATCGTCCTGTTTCCTCCATTTCACACATTCCATTTACACAAATGTATCACAGCTGGTCTTTATTACATTAAGAAGAAGAAGAAGATAACTTTATTGTCATTTTATAATAAATACACAACTATTTTTTTCCTGGGGCACTCCCATTCATAAGCAGAACGTAGTGGTAAATCAAGATAATAAAAGTAATAAAGAATAAATAAATGGATAAGATAGAATAAAACAGAGAAATCAGAAATTGCTACTGGAGACATTACAGGAAAAATATGGAAGACATCTTTACGGTACTAAATGATAAAATGGCCATGTTATGTTCCTGCTCTCGTCCTGTTTGAGTGAGGATGTGGTTTGTGGCTCCATGTTTGGAATCCATATTGCCCTGTGTAGATATGGCATATTCCTGTCAGCTGAGAGTCCATGTACTTCCACACCGAGTAAGAGACAGTACAAGAAGCATCATTTGACGGTTCCTGCACCAGACCATCAAGTGGAACACTTTCAGCCTAGTCAGTATTTAGGATCTGCAACAATAATGGTTTTCAGCCCACATTGTGAAATTTGCTTTCTAATAAAAGTCAGTGCAGAGGTAACTGCAACCGCAACTGTTATCATACAACTTCTGTGGCCTATTGCGCAAATGACAATTTAATGTCGTAAATAGTAAATTACAATTTGTAGCATAGAGAAAAGAGTCCATCACTAAACACTTTACAGTGAAACAGTAGGTGCATTCCACTCCTGTGCTGGCTGTGTGTAACTCATTCATTTCATTTTCAGAGTGCAAGTGTCCAACACAACGAAAACCTGATCATAGGTGAACATGAGATTAAATAACTTTAGGAACAGTGTGTAAGTTGTAGTTATTTATTTATTTTTAATTAGCATTGTAGCAATAAAGTAGCCATGTGCAAACTGCAGTGTACATCTTGCATAGTTTTATTATGTACAATAGCAATAATCCAAGGTCACAATTGCCATGATGGAAACAAGTCTGACAGTACCCCATTTGAAAAAGAGAAAAGGTCGCTCAGCATGGCAACTTTATAATGTGATCATTTATTTATATATCTCATGTTCTGACAGGATGGGTGGAGCACTGCATGTCTCACCTCATACTGACAATTTATCAATTATGATAATCAGAGATTTTCAGTCATGTATTTATCTAACATTGGCATAGATCTAAAAACTGTATGACAGTACTGCAGCAGAAACCTGGTGCAGTAAATGCATCCTAAGTATACATTAACTAGCCACCTTACAGTGTAGGACTCATTGCACTCCACTGTATGTCCAGTGTTGTTAACCCGGCAACCTCATGTCAGGAGGAGCTCGTATATATTCAACAGTTTGGTTTGGAGAAGCAACAGGACCACTGACACAGAAGCTGAGTGATCAGCTGCTGTGGATGACATCATCAGCAAAAAGCTTTGAGCCAAAAATGCACTTAAGAAAAGGTGAGGTGAGGTATCAGCTTTATTTTGAGGCCTACTTCATCTGTGTGAACCAATGTACAAATACCTACAGTAGGTATTAACAGCTTGAAGCAGACCTCATGACAGTTGCATTGTGTGATGTAGAGATTTGGAGTATTGCCTGTTTTTCCTGTGGATGTGACTCCCAGCAAAAACAACAAGAGGAAACACCTGCTGATGTCAGTGACTGATTCCTCTGTCTAGGCTCAATCTAAATATGACCCAGACTTGAAAAATATAGATTTATTATTCAGCCATTTTTTCAGGTACAGATCAAGATGGTGGCACTTTAATGACAAGAAATCCATCATTCCTGCTGCCTGCTATAGAGCTGCAGCAGCAGAAACCTGGTGCGCGCACACACACGCGCACACACACAGCAGCAGCTTTGGTGATGGCACCAAAGCTGCTGTGTGTACACCGTACACACAACGCAGGTAGTGTGTTCTCACAGAGCTCACAGAGGTACGTTTGCTTGTCTACAGTAGTTCAGTACATGAAAATCATCACCCACAGCATCACTCAGCGTCTGAGCCAGTGCTCCTGTTGCTTCTCCAAACTGGGTATGATCTGCATCCACTGCAGAGCTAGAATGACCACTGCAGCCATCCTTCTAATAATAAACTAATAACGCCGTTAATTCACGCCCCCGTCACACCTCCAGCTCTACCCAATGGCGCCCCGCTATAGTTTCCAAAAAAAAAAAAGAAAAAAAAGAAAAAAAAAAAGGTGCCTAAGAGGCAAGATGGCGGCTCGTCATACTGGAGGAGTAGGTCAGTGTATCCATCTCCTCAGTGCCGAGCCGATCTCTGGTCCGCGGTCGCGTCGTGCTCACCGTCGCCCGTAGATTATAAACCTGGACCAAGGCAGGGTTACTGGAGCTACACCTGGACTGTGAACGCAGCAAGCTAGCCAAAGTACCTTCCAGGTAACTATGACAACTGTAGGAGGGTGTTGTTAGCAGAGATCCTCTATGCGTTTCTTTTGGGAAGAGAAGTTACTCAGGTGGAAAAACAAAGGGAAGCTGCCTCACCCGAAGATCTTTTGTGGAGAAGAGGGCTCACCTGGAGGCTGTTATACAGACTAAGATGAACCGAACTTTCTGTTGACTTAGTTGCACTGCTTTTGTTGTTATTTCTGCTGTGGGACATTTTGAACATTCTGCTTTGTGGTTACACCTGGAAAAGACATTTTTGTGTGAGATGTGTGTTTGCACTTACACACTGAGGAAGCTGTGTCACGTGGTGGTCTGGGTCTTGTCTCCTCCCATGCTGGATCTTGTGGTTTGATTGAAGGGTCACAAGTTGTTGAACTGTGCGTCCTTGTGCAGATTAACCTGTCTCCAAATTCAAACTGTCAGAGGGAGCTCGGGCTGGCACCCCTGGAATCACAAGTAATCTGTTACACTGTCATTCTATCTCATACAAGCCCACATCAAACAGCCACTGTAAGGATTGAAGACTCATTAAAACTGACCATTGTTGGTGTCTTTAAGGACAAACAATGGTGGAGAAGTAGGTAAAATCCTTGCTGCTTCCTCACTTCTTCCATGCACACCCAAGATTAATCATGTGATCACCTGAGACCTTCTTTACTAAAATTATAACCACCCACTTAACTCACGTTATCTATTCTAGTGAATATGTTTAAGCAAACTATTAATCACATGTCAGTGGACTGCACAGCCTCGCCCACTCTGCTCCTTTCATAGTACAACATTCAGGCAGTTTTTGCTCTCCTGGAGAATGTATGAGCAATCTGCTGTTTGTGACTTATTCCTGTTATATCATCTTGAACACCAGAATATCCGGTCTCTCAGAAGGCCACATCCCGCCACAGACGTGCCAGATTCCTGATTCAACTCTGCCCACAAAACTTAGTTGCATGTAATTCCCTCCTCTTGTACTTCATCAAAGAAACAAGTGAAGACAAGTCGACTGTAAAGTAGAACAGGACAGGCTGACATGATGACAGGGCGGTGTTGCAGTTGACCTACAAGACTAAATTCATTATTGTTCAGATAATTTATGAATGTGGAAGGTTGTCATGTTTCCATGTAGCATTGTATCCCAGAGAAGTCTGGCCACCAAGATTGCAACAGACTTTGACTGCCAATGAATAATACAGGTGTTAAGTACAACTCTGCAGTATACTGAGGAGTTTGAAGGATATGAGAGATGGTTGTTCTCCTGTACTTACACCTTCAAAGGAGTACTTTAAAGAGGGTGAGTGTACAATGCCACCTTCTTAATAAATACATGAGCTTTATGAATAATAGAGGCACGACTGTCATTCTTCACATCACTGAGCTGAGGGGATCTGCTCTCCTCCAGTTGCATCTGAGTTGACCTCCAATTCATTTATGAATGAATTCTGTGTTCTACATCTTACATAGACCATGCTGTACCATGTATCATAGATTATCAGCAAATCATTGATGACCTGTCCAATCAGTCACATCTGTATACTAAAAGCTCTATTCAAAATGTACTAGTTTGGTACAGGGGATGTGAGCAAGAGAAACAGGCCTGTACCAGATCGAATTTTATACTTATTTAGATTATTCAAGGAACAAGAAGGGCGGCACACATCACCATGTTTATCATGTCAAACAGGAGCCCAAATAGCAGCAGAAGCAGCAGCACTTCTTCTTATGTATGTATGTATGTTGGGCTCTGAGCAGCTTGAGTCAGAGGTGTGTGAAAGCAGATCACCAGGAGTCAAACTGAGCTGCTGGATTTACCTTTCCCATAATCCCAAGAACATTATGCTTCACATTTAACCTGAACCATCATGGACCAAAAATAAGGATGTTACTTGGCAGCACAATACCACAGTGACATGCAGATACCTCGTCTTCATTAGGGACAAAATACAAATCAGGCTCTGTGTTCACAAAACACCTGAAGGCTGAAAGTAGGTTCTAATTTGCCGACTTAGGAGACACTCCTAAATAAACAATCTTAACTTCAGGACTCCTCATTTTTCTAATGTCTGAGAGAAATTAGAACAAGTGGGAAGCTGGTAAAATTCATGAAATTATAAAGTTGATGAAGTAAGTTTGTAAGTAATGTTTGCACCCTGGGCCTCCAACAGACTCTGACAGTCAAAGCTACTGTAGACCAACCTAACAATAAAAGTTCTTGTTCCTCATGTGATTGCTGTTAATCAGCTTATGAGGAACAAATTGCACATACATTTCATTTATTTCTTATACACAGTGTTTTAATTAAAGACATCTACTAAAAGAGGCCATCTCCTCTGGCCCAGTTATTCTTGGCACCAGAAACAGCTCATTCATCAGAGGCTGAGCTTCCTCTTATTTTGTCCACTTGTCTTGATCTTCCTGTCTGCTCTGGACTGCTCATGACACCTTAATGTTGTAGTTGGCTTCAACTTTCTGGCTTAGGTTCAAAATGATATCCTCAGTGGTTTTGTTAAGTCACCAATCTATAGCTGCTTTAGGTAGCATAATAATGATTGAATGTATGGCCATCTGATGGAAGTACTGCAGTATTTATATACGTACTGTACAGTATTCTGAATGGAGTATCTCTTGCGAGTGCAAACCAAACCTAGCCTACTGCTGCAGCATCATATTAAATCATTTAACTGGCAAAACACATGTTGGCTTTTATTATGAAGTAGTTACATGAAATGCAATGCAATAAGATAAGATATGCATTACTGATCCCAGGCTGGGAAATTACTGTGTTACAGAAACAGGTATTAACATACAGTGCAAACAGAGAAGTGAGTGAGGATGAAATAGAAACTATCTTGAATAAAAAAATATATATACATGTGTGCTCTACATGTTTTGACAGGAGATCAGCCTCAGATGTATTGCATGGAGTAATTGAACAAGAAGGAGCCGCCACAGTGAGCTGTTGGATGAAGAGCTGCAGGCAACAGGCTGCATATCTCCAGCCTCTCAGCCAGGTAACCAGCTCCTCTCACTGTGCCCTGCTGCTGATCCGGAATGATGGAATAAGGCCAGGTATAGTTGGACCAATAAGCATTTGCACATGGGTCGGGAACCAGCAGTTCATTTTTGATTTCCATGAGGTGCAGATGAAACTGCCTCTGGACCTAGAAGCAATCAAAGTAACAAAATGTGTGACAACTCACAGAGAGGGGCCAGATGGCAAATCAAACTTTTACCAAATCAGTAGTCGGGCAAACACAATTTTTCTAATGAACAACCACTGTAGATGCAGTTGTTGTTTTTTCATCATTTAGAGAAAACATACCATTCAGTCTGTTAATGATATTGAATTCAGCAGACCTCTGCACATCAGCAGTTAGATGTACTGTAGTATATTGAACTGCATTACCACCAGGATCTACAGATCATTTCAAATCCACCAGGACTCAGATCTTCAAGATAACTAAAGTAGTAATTCAAGCAGCAATGCCTCTTCACGGCTTGCTGTAATCTTATACTCTTGGATATTAATTTTGGGATTTTTCCAAGATGCATTTCTTTTCAGGTCTGTGATTTATCTGATGTGATATATGGTCTGACACTGACCTAGTATTCCTTTTAATTTTGTAGCCCTGACTGCTGTGGTTATATTATTTTCTGTAGAGGAGCTTCAGTAGCTCAATTACAGTTTCAGATTCATATTGATACTTTATCGTCCCCAAGGGGAAATGTGTTTTCATAGTCAGTACTTACATTTAACCAATAACATTCAGCAAACATGTAACATGCAACATAAAGATAGAAAAACAGCACTAACAAAGTAAACAGCACACTGAATTTTAACTCACAAGTTTCTGCAGACGTTCATGTAATGTAACATATAGGCCCAGTTTGTAATTTTAATTAAAGTGTGTGCGTGAGAGTGTGTCTTTCATGTCTTGCCACAGTTGTGCAGTGACCTGAATAACATTGTGTTTGTGGGTTTCGGTCCACTCCCCATGGTGGTGGTCTGAGGGGAGGAGGCATGGCCCGGGCTGCCTGCCAGCTGGACCTTCAGCTCTCCTGGTTTTCAGGAGACACAAAATGTGAGAGTTGGAAAAAATATGCATGTGTGTGTGTGTGTGTGTGTGTGTGTGTGTGTGTGTGTGCGTGTGTGTGTGTGCGTGTGAGAGAGAAAGACAAGGGGGGTAGGGGGCAGCCAACCCTAATGATCCCCTCCACATTGTCAAGTGCGCTACAGACCCAGATGACACAAGGGGAGGAATGTGATGGCTGATTCATTATAACCTGAACCACTGTTAGTTATGGCCAGACATGGTGATCATTCAAATATCCAAGCTGCAGCTACACCCCTATGAGAGTCTGATGTTTAATTTGTCACATGTACAGGAAAGCCTCTGTTCTGTAAAGGAGCAGCTTTAAAATGGACCTGCCATCAAGAGTTGTGTTGGGAAAAGCAGAGGCTTAAACTTAGTTAACAAAAGTATAAAATAGTTAAAAAAAATAAATAAAACAAAACAAAAGAAAAAAAGCTCCTAGAAAAAACATTCAATAATGCGCTAACATGGCCTCTGCTCACAACAATAGTGCTTGAAATTGCTTGAGACTGGTTTATTCAGTCCTACATTCAGGTATCAAAAACCTCACACTCAGACCCATACAATGACACCACCAGATCAATACCCCCAATACATTACTGTGGAATGTACATACTTTACTTATTTGAGTACTGTTCTACTTTAAGGCATGCTTGGCTTTAAGGGAGCACAGTGTAACCAAGTGAAGGAGTTTAAGGATCTTGTGTTCTTGTTCTTGTGAGAAAATAGGATGGAGAACCGACCAGCAGAGACAGTGCATTATCAGAAGTAAAATGGGCTTTGTACTGGATCATTGTGGTGAGGATGGAGCTGAGGTAGATCTTAATTTATAAGTCATCTTCATCTTGACCCTCACCTATGGTCATATCCTTTGGGTGGTGTACAGAAGACTTCATATCTGATGGATGGATGAATGGATGGATGGATGGATGGATGGATGGATGGATGGATGGAATGTATGCATCAAAATCAGTCTCATAGTCATTCCCACCCACATTCCCACTATAAACACACACACACACACACACACACACACTCTCACACAGCCACACACACAAACATGTTTAGCACATTGAAGACTTTTACATGTAAAACAGCTGATAATAAAGTTTTTTTTGCTGTTGTCTATTACAGTCTACACAGGCTCCACAGCTTATGCTCAATGTTAGACAAAGATATGGGCAGAGCCTCTGTCCTGTGCTCTTCTCCACCACTTCATCATCATGATGAAGACCAGACCTTTTAGAGATTATTTCAGGCTTTTACATCATTTGCCATCTTTGAAACTCATATCATAAACAAATCATCTGAGAAATGTTTTGTGGTTTTGAGCAACATGAAACCTCCATCCCAGAGCAGTTTAATCATCACTGCCTGTAAACAGACCCACATCCATTCTCTGAATCAGGCACTGCGCAGCATCCTACCACCTGCTGTCAGCCTGTCATTGTAAACTCCTCTGCACTGACTCCAACATATTCATTCACATCTTCTTTATTCTTCCAAATAAGGATTTCCTTTTTTTGGAACTGCTGTTGCTTTGTGCTGTTATTAATGTGAGAGGTCTCATTCATGGTGCTCTATCCAGTTTCCACAAAACCTATTCTGACCAAAACTGCAGCTTTTCTGTCAACTCTGTCCTTGTAGCCCTGAGCTGTTCATGCCCTCTAACACCTGTTGAGAGCTGTCAGCCTTGGAAAGCTCTGTACCTGCCGTATAAAGAGCCTGCAGGCGTTGATGAAGTAGATAAAAACACAAAAAACACTGTTTTGCATTATTTTCTGGAATATTTAGCTTTATTTCCTTTGTTCCTGTGTTCCTCATTTTAAAGTCACAAAATCATTACACTGTGAGAGATTACAGTCAGCCAGCAGTTCAATGGAACAACAGAGGCCACACTAAACACACTGCAGAGGCTGAAGGTCTTGATGTTTAGCAGTCGTGGTGGAATGAACAGTTGGATAAAAGTTGTTGGATGTAGAAATCTTTTTCAGAATAGAACATTATGTTGTGAGCATTTGGTTTATTTGTGCACAGGTGTGAGCAACAAGTGAGGTGCCTGTGAGGAATTAATTATGAAGTGAATAATATATGGAATTGGCAACAGGATCATCTCTGAACACTTGATCAATTAAAAATAAACTTGACATTTGGTCAAGTTTTGACCAAACTTGACCAAAGTTTTGACCAATACTGGAAAGATCTCCAGTGTTCCCAAAGACTGCGACTGTCTGCACTACTGCACCCATCAGTCAATCCAACCACGTGTATCGAGATTTTTCATTTCAAATTTTCATTGTCAACATTGTAAAGGTAGAATATTTGGCTATCTCACATTATAAAACCTGTAGCCTACAGTTCTCTATTGAGGTTGTAAAAATGGGGAGTCTCTCTCAGTCCTGGGTTGTTGCCATTCAGAGCCATATTGACAAACTGCTACAAGGGGGGCATTGATCCCCTCCTGGTTCCAGACTGTGTGCTCCCAGGCACAGGGTAAACCTGTCACACCAGGCAGCTGTCCCTTCGCGGGACGCCAGACACCAGACAACTAAAACCAGTGTGCACTGGCATCTCAGACAGCAATACACTCTCGAGTCTCTGCAGGCACATTTTTTGACAAAGTTATGAATATTTGTCTTAATGCTGGACAGGACACAGACAGCCAGTGTTAGTAACCAGACCCTGCTTTGTTGCAGGCAAATGAACCATGGCTTTATGTGACTTAACTGAACATGAACACCTGTGAGTCCTTTCCCATAGAACAGAGAAGAAGCTGGCCACATGTCCTCCTCATCCTTACAACTGTTTGAGCTACATATTTGATGCAAGTTTCTGCATTTATCGTATATTTAGTAGTTTGCTGTATAATGAAGCAGTCGACTGGACCTCCCACTTTGTGCTATTTGTTCTTCTAACAAACAAACCACTCGGTTGATCAACTCCCTGTAAACCAGAACCAGTGACCCAATATTCTACAGTGTTCAAGAAGCTGGAGGCCAGACATGTGTTTCAATCCATATACGGCAGTAATTTCAGTGCATTGTGGTTCATTTTGATTTCACTGACCCTTGGATATTCAGTTTAATCTCCCTTAAAGCTAATATTTACCCCTGAGTGGACATACAGTGAATTTTAGGCAACTTTTCACCAAACATTTGCCACTGAGATCGGCTCATTTAAGACTGGGGGGGGGGGGTTTGATTGAAGCTCAGTGATGTTGCAGATCACAGAGCCTGATGAAAGCTGAATTTGAATAGACTTGGACTTCACACAGCTCTTTTAAAGCACAGCACTCCCTGTGACAGTTAGCTGTGAGACATGGCTGTGCTCCCATCACCATGGAGCTCAGAGTGGCTGTTGAGCATCAGGAAAATGGCCTTCAGCTGCATCTGTGGCCAGTGATGTCTCTGTCAGAGACGCTGACATGCCAGGGCTTGACGTGCTACACTCTCCTGGCTGCTGCTTACAGAGACAAGCCAACACAAGTGACTGAGGTCTCACAGGCTCTTGTGAGATGGAGATCACGATAGCCCCGAGACAGAGATGCAGAGAGTGTGACAGAGTCAGAGTAGATGTTCTGTACCTGGATGTTTGCCTCAAAGTGTTGCTTCATATTAGCTCCTCATGCATCCTGAAAGCAGAAAGAGGGCAGACATATCGTTCATGGATCTTTGTCTTGTTGAGGGTTATTCTGCTGTAGTGCTGGACCTGATGATGCCACTGCAGTAACAGCTGTAGCCTTCAAGTTACTTTGGTTCATCCTGAGGAGAACATGAACAACAAACGTTCAGAGGATTCACTGTGCAGGCTTTGTGGGGAAAGGGGCACCATGGCATACATCCTGTCAGCATATAAAACAGAGCTCACCCAAGAGAGGTACAGATGGCACCATGACAAGGTGCTTATGACACTCGCCAACACCTTGGAGCAGGAGACATGCAAGAAACAACAAACAACAAACAACAACAACACAGTTTGTAAAGGAGGGAGAAGCACCCAGCAACAACAAGGAAGAGTCTACTGCATAAGGCCTGGTCATGGGATGTGTGGACCTGGGATGGAGGCAGCAGTTCCCCTAGGTTATCCAAACAACCCTGAGGTTGAATGTGGTTCTGTGGTCTGAGGAGGCAAAGAGGATCATTCTCACTGGACTTATAGTCCCATGGGATGAACAGTGAGATCAAGCCTCTGAAAGGAATATCAGAAAATACCTGGACCTTGTGGATGACTGCAGGGGAAAGGAATGGCAGGCATGGCTGCTCTCAGTCAAGATTGGCTGCAGAGGATTCCCTGTCCAGTCAGTGTGGAGAATACTCACAGCTATAGGAATGACAGGGAGGGGGAGAAGGACAGCAGCTCACAGGTTTGGGGAGGCAGCGGAGAGAGGGCCTGCTGCTGGTTGTGGAGCAGGTGAGATGAGCTAAGCTGGAAACCAGGAGGAGGAGATGGGCAGTGATCTGTTGACCCACCATCAGGAGGGTGTTACGGTTCAGGATTCAAACACCTGATGATTGACAGACACCCATGTGACAACATCAGATCCTCCTGGTCAAAGCTACAGTCACCAAAGATGGATGAAGAATGATCTGGTGATCTCTGCAGTACTGCTGCAAATCTTCACTTAAAAGATAAAACCACAAATTGTAGTGGTGCAGGGGAAAGAGTCAGGGTGGTGTCAATAATTTTGTCCTGTCCATTTGTCCTGAGTTCAGTGTCAAATGATACTGACACAGATAATGACTTTGTGTTCCAATGTAAACAAAAGAAATAAACATCTGAATACAAAACATTATGGTGTGTGTGTGTGTACGTATGTGTGTGTGTCTATGTGAGTGTCTGGCCTTGCTCTTTCATACATGAGGAATGTTTTAAGTCATATGATTGAAAGCACTGATGCAATGTAGGATCACAGAGAGCGAGCGGTCTGTTATTCTGTCTGATGAAGGTACACACTGATTTCATGAGCTGTGAGTCAGATGAGAAACACACCGACACAATGAGAAAGCAGCTTGAGAAGTGAAACTTTTGAATCCGATAGAAGTCTGTACAAATATGATGAGAAATGCTAATCTGTGTGGGAAAAGATGAACTGGTCTGAGAACTGCATTAATAGCTGTGAGACTGATGTTTCTAACGTGAGAACTGCATCAGCGTGACTGAGAAAACCTCTCATGAATCTATCTGTATACATTCCCATCCGTCTGTGTTTGCACCTGTTTCATGAACACCATAAACCCTCTCAGGTTCTTCAGTCTTCTGCTGTTGAGAGGACTCGGGCTGAGAGACAAGTTGAAGCATCTGTCAGACTTGTCAGTATTCAGTCACTCAGGGCTGAGTCGGTCATTCTGTGCGTAATGTTAAAGTGGAGGACTCAGATTTAGGCCAAATCAACTCCTCTGCTCTGAGGTAAATCCTGACCGGTTTCTTTTGGGGAGTGTGTGGATGAAGCAGCCTCCTCCTGCAGGAGCAGCAGGGGGCCACAGACGCGGAGGTGAACTAGATGTGATGGGGCAGGCTGAGTCAGTTGACTTTTAAACTCTGACGGACTGAATCACCGCATCAATAAATCGTGCTGCATTTCAGGCGGTGGAAGCATCACAATTGAGATTAGTCAGTGCTGGGTAGTGACACCGGTCTCTATTACAAATCTGTTCCCATGTAAGCCGCCCACCACCGCGTCACTTGCTTCACTCTGATACTTTCTACCGGGATGTGAGTGTGTGGTCGGCGGTGCGGTGCTGATGCTCAGGCTGCTGGAGGATCCCTCTCGTCTTATTGCGCAGGATGATACTGCAGCTCCGCTACGGTTTCACACTCCAACCCACCTTGAAACTCCCCCCCTACTGTTGCGTTCACATCCCTCCAAGAAAGACGGATTTTTTTCCTTTTTTTTCAAAAGCTAAGAACATCTCAGAAGTTTAGAAACTTTTATAGTCTGGTTCCAGGGACCCCCACTACATGACGTCACAGAAACAGCTAGAGTTGCATTACCTAGGCCATGTAATGCTGTCTGAAAGAAATCAAGTGTGACCTTTGCTCCCATTTGTGAAACAGGACGACCACCTGTTGGATTCTGCTGCCTGCCACTATGGTGTTGCATTGTGGGGCCTCATGTCACTGTTAGGAAGTTCAAATCTTAGGATAGGCTGCCACAGACGTTAACTTTTAGTTGTCATTATGTTCATGTAATTATGTTTTCATGTCATGACCTGTACTCCCCTGGTTGTGGGATTACTTTCAGTTATCCTGTATCAACTTGCTTTGGTCTCTGATAGGCTGCTTTTCTTGACCATCACTATTTACACCTTCTGTCCACAATGAAAAAGTGATGCTTGTCTAACACAGCTTCATTTGATATTATTGATATTAGGCCTATTGTAGTTACACCTGCGTGCCATAAGGGTGAAATGGGATAATAATGAGCAGGACGTCTGTTTTCAGTGATCGTCTCCTCACATCGAAAAATTCCGATTATTACCGCATGCCTAGAACGCATCACCCCCGCATGGAAACCGACAGCGCAGGTAACCAATCAGCGGGCGCAGCCGTCCCACGCCCATCAATGAAACGAGGACAGGGGCGGGAGCAGGGCCGTGTAAAGGCTGGGGCTTGGTTTCATAGCGTCGTCTGCTCTCGTCCCATTGGCGCAGGTGATTCGTCTCAGGATGCGAGAGGGGAGCGGAGGAGAGTGGAAGAGAGAGGGGAAAGCGCCGAAGGAAAAGTGTCCAGGGCTCGGTTAACGAGGAAACAGGATCCCGGCCCGCCGCAGTTTGTCCTGGGCCGCTCGGAGATGACAGATTCACCGAAAGGGGCACTTTGAGATATGATGAGGTTTATTTCTGGTCGGCAATAGTACTATGATTTGGTATGTGGCCACTTTGATAGCAAGTGTATTCAGCACCCGAGGAACGGCCGCTCAAGGTGAGTCGAAGTGCAGTATCTCTCTCCTCCGGCGCCTCCTGCTCAACTTTCATCCCGGCGCTCTGTCCTCTCTGACAGCGCTGTCCGACCTGCCTCTTCCATAAGTTTCTGCATGTTTATTGCATGTTTACAATGTCACACTTTACGTCATGAAGTTCATATGTGTGTTGATCACTGCACCTGAGTGGAGCCGGGCAGATGCTGAGACGCACGGACCGGTTCTATGAATAGCCTACCAGCAGCTTAGAAATGAGTCGGTTCGGTTCCAGCTGTTGTCAGAGGAGGACAAGCTGCTCGTTGCCCCTGTGCTTCATCATGGAGATGTGTGTGTGCTTGTCACTGATAACCGGAGTTGTGACGTGCTCTGCTCCGGAGTGATAGATTCTGCAGCCGATCTGGGTTGACATATTCCTCCCAGGACGTGGGAGCTCCAGGACCTTTTCTTTTTTCTTGTCTTTTCTGTTTTTTTTTTTTTTTGGTTGCTTTTTGCGGGCGCCGCCGCTGGAAGCTGCAGCTGCAGCCGCCGGCCTCACCTCACCTCACCGCGCCGCGCCGCGCCGGCCACCGGCGTTCCGTCAAAACGTGAAGGCAAATGTGATTAGAATGGTGCGCTGATGTAGATGTCATTAAAATGCTATGAGTGGATTAACCTCTTCCTGGGGAGCTGTTCCTGCTGAAACCCGGTCGTTACCGGCTCTGTCCGCGAGAGGGAGCGTCTCCCCAGCCGGCGTTGCATTCAGGTGCATGTAAACTGCTCCCAGCACTCTGAGGTTACCCCTCAGTCAGCAGTGTGGGATAGCCTACTACTGTCTTGCTGTTGATACTGGCCTGTCCTGTGTCACTTGATGGCAGAATCTGTGTGTCATTCAGAGAGGAGCTTGCAGAAATATCTTATCAATCAATCATTTGGTTGATTGGAAGCTGTTGTCAGAAGTTCATAGTAGTGGATGCACAGGTTTAAATTGCTGCCTGAGAGTGGTAAGAAAAGAAAAAGCATGTTTTTCTGAGGATTGACACTCTGTTAGTCAACCATAGTGCCAGCTGTAACTATAGATGACATCATCCTCAAGATGTGTGTGTGTGTGTGTGTGTAGTATCCATGTGAGCTGGTCTTGCATTCACGATGACAAGGAGATGAGGTGAGCGAGTGCAGCCGCAGCAGCATCACACTGCACTCTGTAGGCTTCCAGAAAACTGAATCCCTGCTGCCTGTGCTCCCTGTTGCCTCCTTACAGGAGAGAGGTGAGATGGAGAAACTGGGACGGCATTCATGCTTCAGCATCACTGATTTAGATGAAGCAGAAGAGGAAGAGAGCTCTCTCTGTGATATCAGCCGGTTCCCCGTCACTGTGTTTTAAACTTTTGACTCAGAATCTCACAGGTTTGTGTTTATTTTTGTTGACATCCCTCTGGCGTGTGTGACAAACAGTTATGTAACGTCCCGCCTAAAGAGGATACACTTTAAGCATCGTCGAGACTTAGGGAGATGTTTGTAAGCAGCTTCTCCTCTCCTCCGTGGCCGGGGGGGACGTGACGGATCAGAGTTCCAGCTGGATGGGCAAGGAGGAGGAGGAGCTGCTGCAACCAGACCTGTCTCTGTTTTGTAAAGACTGGGCCCTTCACTCACTCCAGCCGGTCCTTGTCCTGTGCTTCAACACATCAGCAGAGCTCTCGGCGCTGCAGCATTGATGCGTGAGCACACAGAGACACAAACACAGGCAAACACATCAGCCAGCAGAAGCTGCACAAGGTGGCATCCTTCTGGCTGAGTGCTGCTGTCTCGAGCTGGCAGCTGGCAAATGGCTTGACTTTTGCCAGTGATAACCCTGGACCAGAGCCAGGCTGCCTTTTCTCTGTCTCCTCCCCAGTTTCCTCTCTTCCTAACCTCGTGTGCTCCCCTCTCCCCTTCCCTCCTTTCTGGCCCCCCAACTGACTGAGGACCTCATCGCCCTCCCCTCCTCTTGCCGTCTTTCCTCCTCTCTGTTCTCACGTTTACCTCTTCTGCACACTTGGATGAACTTGCTTCCCTCCAGGTTTCAAGTGGGCCCTATCAGCATGGCTGGGTAGCTGAGGGAAAGGAACATGGTGGGTTGTGTTAATCGAGGCTCAGGGCGAGCTCCACAGCAACCGTCTGTTGCCATACACAGGCACACTTGTTACTCATGCGCGCACACACACAAACACACACGCACACGTCATACACACACATGTCAACACGCAGCCACCCCCTTGGGGAGCAGTGTGTCTTTAACCAGGATCTGAACATATGTCCACTAACAGGCTGCCTGCCCCAGACTAAGTTGGACTAATTATGACTAAGCTGTGAGATAAATGCCACTTGGTTGCTCGATAAATACATGTGCCACACCATGCCAAGAGGGCTGGGGGCTGATGGGGATTGAGGAGGAGGGGTGAATGGGGGTGCATATGCAAAGAGGATGTTGTTTGGAACCTTTGACTGGTTAGACTGCAGAACTGGCATTACATCCTGTCTGTTCAAACTGTTTGTTGATGTGTCTGTGCTTTTCCAGTTCAATAAATTCATTTGGCTGATTAAGTGGAGGAGATGGTATGCTTTTAGGAACTATTAGAACCTGTTGAACTTTGGTTGACGGCTGCACTGCCCCCACTGGTCACATGGGGACTTGGATCACTGTTTTGCATGGAGGCTCACACACCAGCAATATCACGTTAATGTCACTGTGTAGCTGAGATCCCCCTTACCCCAGGAGTATGACCAAATATTAATGGTTTGTGGCATTTAACAGGATGAGCAACAGAAGCAGAAAAGTTCACCGCACACTGTAAATGCAATGTATTACAACAGTGTAATCTGCCAGATCTCACTTCAGGATATTCTGTTACTATTAATTAAAATCAGAGTGACAGAAACCTGCCTCAGTCTTCCTCAGCCTAGCCAGCTTCTGTAGGCTACATGCCCTTTTTAAGAAAGACACATATACAGAAGTAAACACAAACTCTGACACATGTCAGCGTGTGACTTAAACAGGATTATTGTAGCTTCCTATTTGCTGCATTAGGCTTCTTAAACACTGATAGGGCCTAACACCACGACCACCTGTCTAACACTGTGTTGGTCCCTTTTGCTGCCAAATACACAACAAACTGTGCTGCACTGTGTCTTCTGACAGCTTTCTATCAGAAGCAGCATGAACCTCTCCAGCAGTTTGAGCAGCAGTAGCTGGTCTGTTGGATGGGACCACACGGGCCAGCTTTCTCTCCTCACATGTATCAATGAGCCTGTGGCCGGTTCACCACTGTTCCTTCCTTGGACCACTTTTGATAGACCCTGATCACTGCAGACCAGGAACAGCCCACAAAAGCTACAAAAACAGGCCCATACAGGTTTTCAGTGTCAACAACACTAATTTTATTGTTTGTCTCTGAACACTGAACAGGACTGAGAACTGCTTTTCTTGCAGCACAGTGGCAGTGACAGTGGTCTCCTTTCAGTATTTCCCTCAGGTCTGACATACTTGTGGTGGTAGTTGGAAAAAAAGGACAGACACTACCTCACACCTGACCCATGCCTCTTAGACATCATTCCCTCTAATGCTGGGGTACAATATAATGATGGACTGGATCCAGTGTTTCCTCTGCAGTCATTGAATAGCTGTGCGCTGCTGCTGTTAGATTATGAGCGCTGCAGCTAAAATTTCTCATGCTCATTTCTGTCGATGGGTGCTAATGTGCATGAAATTCCACCAAAACGTTTCCTTTCCTTTAAAATTAGAGCAGCTTTAGCCAATAGGGCAGTGAGTAACAAACCAGCAGTAAAAAAGTGAAGGTGTGTGGAGGGTGGACTGGCCTGCGTGAAACACTGCTGGGCTTTCATGCTTGAAATCTTAAGACACTACACTTGATGCTGTTAGTGTCAGTTTATATAAGCCACACTTTGGGCGCCTCTGTCTGTCTTAGTTCCTTGACTTCATTGTTGTTTTTGCTGACTGCCTCTCCCGATACCATGATGTCATTGTTTAGTAAGGCATGCAGAATGAAGTGGGAGGCATTGATAAGTTAAGTGTCTTTATTTGTCTCCTGTGGGAGAAACCTGTCTTGGACAAAACGGGCAATGGTGTTGTACAAAAAACATAAACATATAATGCAAGAACATATAATAAATAGACAGTGTAGCAAGATGGGCAAAGATTACATATCTCCATTCATTCACACATACCTGCAAACACACTGTACCTACATGCATTCACAGCATCATCATTCACAGCGTTTCCTTGGCCGGTGTGACTGATGATGTTGGTACTGTATGTATGCATAGGGGCATACATACGTACAATACCAACATCATCAGTCACATCGTTTCCTTAGCTGGTGTGACTGATGATGTTGGTATGGTAAGGCAAATGATGTCATGAGGTTGATGATGTTGTCCAGTAAAACCTGGTCTGACGTCAGTGGAGCATTTATTTTATCTAGAAAGTGATATGTTCCTGTCCAGGCTGGCACACAACATGCTAACACCATGACTGTCACACACACGCATGTAGTGGGCTGCAGATACACCTCAGGTTTAGATGAATCAAATAGAAACTTAGAAGAGAAAAGAGTCCTCAGGGGCTCTGCTGTCTTTATGCCTCTGAGGGGAGGCTCAGTTTCCCACAGACTAAAGCCCAGCCCTAAACTGAACTGAAGTATTTGCACTTAGACTCAGATGAGTGATCAGCTCCTAAATGGCTCTTGGCTGTATTTCTACCTGGATATGCTTCTTGCTCTGACTGATTACAGTCTGATCCTTCAGGGGGCATCTGTTTGTTTCTGTGAAATGACATTCATTTCGAGCTTTCAAACTTTTCAGCTTGTGTTTGTGATTCAGTGGCGCTGTGTGTCCCAGCTCAGAGAGTGTGTATTTTTGGGTGAAGTGTGTGTGTGTAAATGTAACTGGTGAGAAGCACTGCTGCCTAATTAATTTTATTCCCAGATACTTTCTTGGCATCCTTGTTTTCTGATGATCCCTGCAGTGTGAATACTGTTGTAAGTGGGTGGCTGCCTGGCAGAAACAAAGCTGCTGACCAAGAAAAGGGAATCTAGTCTCTCATTCACAGCGTGGATTTAAATACTGTGGGGATTCAGCATTTTCTCACTGAAGGACCTTTGTGTCTTCTAATTAGGAATGTGCCAGTCTGGGCTTTATTGATCAGATAGATAGATAGCTGTTTTTATCCTAGTCCTATTATGTCAGCACAGCATTTATGACGGATGACTCCAAAGGCTACTGACTCATTTGATGTGTGAAGCCTGTGACTGAACATTACACATCAAAATAATAACATGAGCCTTAATGAAGCTAAATGTTTGTTTTGCTTCCACAAATGATGAGTCACCACTCAAGAGCCATTTGGACATCAATGTGATGCTGAGGCTGGAAGTTAAAAATATAATGATTCATTAAAAAAATGAATTCTAATTCTAACTGTAGGTACCAGAGGTGATTGCTCTAAGACTGCAAGGGAAGCTCTGCTTCCTCTAAGATGTCCAAAATAAAGGGTCAGATGTGAACTGTTGTGTTTACATTTCACTGACTAAAATACTACTTATTGCAGGTCGACCGCTGCCATTCTCTTCTCGTCCATTCCTGTGGCATCTCAGTGCATTAAACCTGTTGAAGGTCAGCGTCCATGGACTTCAGTGGGGCGGCAGAGAAAGGTTTTTCCAATGCAGCAAAACTAGACGCTCATTGGATAAATGCTGCAATGTTGTCCCTCCCATGGACACACAGCTATAAATAAATTGACAAATTTTATGATGTAGGCTGAAAATGAGCCTCCCCTCCTTGAAAGACCAGCAGCTGCCGCTGGTAGGTGCAGACTTAGGCTTAAGTGCACCTGTGTGCTTTTGATGAGCCTGAAAACCTATTCTGGCTCACAGAGGTCACATGATGCATTTCTATTATGTTCACTCAAAATAGTGTGAGTGTTGATTTCATTCTTTGGCATTTATGACTACAGCTCTCTGCCCTCCAGAGCCCTGTAAGTGCCAAAAGCCCCACATGTATTAACACACCGACATAAATAACAGCCTGTAACTCCTTGATGATCGTTTTAAGCCATTTACTATATTACCTTCAAATTTAGGTAATGTGGTGTCAGGATGACCAGGGTGAATCTCCAGGGAGCATGGAGGCTCCCAGGAGATGGAGAGGCTTGGTCTTGTTTCCTTGATGTAGTGCCTGTGAGTGTATGTGTGTGTGTGTGTGTGTGTGTGTGTGTGTGTGTGCTTCTTGTTGCAGACCAGAGTTTAAACTTACATCAGAGTAAGATGGCACGCACTGAGCCCTGTGGCTTTAGATAAAGTGTTTCTCTAATTCCAACATTCAACTTCCTGGATTGAGGTCATACCCCCTGTTCAAATCAGACCATGCATCTCATCTTAAAGCTTCCTGTGCACAGAGCAGGAAAAAAGAAAAAACAGCTGGCAGATATTTTTAGACTTATTTTCACCTTCATGTTGAACAACCATTACATCCCATGGGCATTTGATAGTTTTTATCTGAACTGGATAATTTCCACAAACCTTGGTAGTGTGTGTCCCTCATGTACACGTGCAAATATTGCACTGAAGCAAGGGAATATAGATGAACAGGTTACTGTCTTATTGGACAGTAACCATCTCACTCACTTGGTGGCTTGAAGGTTGCTCTTACTGTTGAGTTGTCCTTTGCTATGTTGGCTTTTAAAACCTGTTCTGCAAATCAGTTCCCCTTCTGTGTGCAGGAGGGAAAAAAAAGTAGCACCCAAGCTGCCTGGGGCAAATGGCACACATTTATAAAAGTCACCAACCTTTAGATGTCAATCAAGCTGGTATTTGGGCCAAGGAACAGTGAGTGGCAGCTGCTGCCAGAGCCCCAAAGTCCCAGCAGCCTCCATTTTGGTTCAGTTGTACTAGTCTGTGCGGGGGCGTTTGGGTAGATTAATTGATGGAGGAGATTGTCAGCAAGAGATGCTTCATGTTGGATGAGATGAAGAGCTTTGGTGTTTTTCTGAGGTCGGTGTGTCTCTGTTCCAGGTGTGGTCTCGTAGTTACTACATGATTCTTAATGCTGACATCTTTGAGGCTCAGACACTGGAAACAGCTGGACCTGCCAGCATATGCTTTGTGTTTATTGCATGCACATATTGTGATGGTGATGACAATTCATTTTATTAGTCAGCACTAGCACTAGCTCATAGATGAGATCAGATACAATCACCAAGCCATTCTGACATAACAATGGGATTTACACATGCAGATGCAGTGACACTGTTGTCAAAGCGTAAACAACTGCAGCCTCTCCTCTCTGATACACACACAGACACACACACACTGTGGGCAGCAGGCGGTGGTGGCGACGGTGGGGAGTGAACTGGAGCTGACAACAACGGTCACAGCACTGTGAGTGTCACTCCACTTGTTTGACAAGAAGGAAGAAAAGCTGTATTTTGGTTTCTTACCTACAGCCCTCCTGTGCACTGTGTAACTTCTATTATATACCACTCTAGAAAGGAGCAGGGAGCTAGCAGAGATGAGTCTGTGGGTCCACTGGTGTAGTTGAGGATGAGAGGACGCTTTGTTGAGCTGCCTCTTGACTCACGTAAACACAGCTGCTCTGCTTTACCCACAACTTACTTCCCCAGGATTCTTAACTGCAAGTGTGCAGCCTAGAAGAGCTTGTGGTGTTTCTGTGCACTGATAACAATGGTCACTGACTGGGAGCAGCACAGTTTCTCTCACTCATTTTAAAGCTGCACAGTCACTAACTGGGCTCATCATCCCTCCATCCCAGTGTATTGGTGTCTGTTACATTAGCTGAATTGAAGATTCTATTTAAGTTTCATTTCTTCTGCTTGGTACTGGACCATCAGTCCAATATGTCTCTTGGTTTTGGAGAGGCTGATATTGTCTTTTTATTGTCTTTTTTTTTTATTTTTACCAAGTCTGCTTTTCTGGTTGTAATATCCTCTGTTCAGTGGAGATGCATGGAGCTGATCCTGAGGATTAGTAACGGGGCCAGTCTTTGGAATATTCTGATGGATCGTATCGGCTAAAATAAAGCTGATCTGAATCCGTCCCTGTCTTCACTGTGCTCCACTGTGTCTCAGCCTGTTAATGTTGGAGTGCTGCTCTCCTCCAGTCAGGCTCTGCACTGCAGCGTATCACTTTGCATGTGAGTAAGAGTGCATGAATGTGA
Organism: Caranx ignobilis; assembly: GCA_021432705.1. NCBI lineage: Eukaryota > Metazoa > Chordata > Actinopteri > Carangiformes > Carangidae > Caranx > Caranx ignobilis. The sequence goes on from MU269980.1 coordinate 3,420,548, forward strand.
ATATATTTTGGCGTACTCATGCATCTGACTCTGAATGCTGATGTCTTTATTTGCAAAATAACTTTACAATATTTACTACTCACTGACTCTTTCAGTGCACTAAGCATTCATTTAGCAGCCTGTGTGTTTAATGTGCCGGCCATCACATTTCACTGGTTAACATCAACATTAATAATAGGCTGAACCTAAATCTGTCTGATGTCTGGAGTGGAGCATGGTCTGGCTGCTCCTAATGTCACTCTGCTGGTGGGGAAAATGCTCTGGTTTGTGTGTCTCTCTTAGAACTAATCACAATGATCCTTGGGGGTTAGTGCCTAGGATGTTTTATCCTATCCCTGCTAAATAGTGTTGGGGTCCACAAAATACAAGAATGGCAAATTTAGACTGGCCAAAATTGACTTAATAAAGATGAATGTAGTATTGTCTGCACGAGAGAGGAGTTTGTCATTTTGCACTTTTGCACTGCTTTACCTGCCACACATGCAAGTGGCCGGTTCATTGCAGACAACTCTTAACTATCCAATGCAATTTCAGCTCAAACTACTGCAATTTAAGCATCTGACAGCCTGACCCCCCCCCCCGTTCAGGGGGTGAATGGTGTGCATGCCAACAGATGTGTCAGTGAGTTACCATGGTTTCTGCGATGCTCTGTGTTTCTATGACACATTTTTACCTCAGTGTACTTTTACAAAATCCAAAACCAAAACGTTAGTGACCATAATTTTACATTCTCTGTTAACATGATTGAGGCTGCACACTGTTTTAAAAAAGTGCCACCAAATCATGTGCCAGAGTTACCAGCTGAGAAAGTTGGCTGCAGCAGAGGAACAGTGATAAAATTGGAGCCCTGCAGTAACCAGTAAAAGAAACCTTGCTATCAGCAGATCCAGCAGCAGCTGTTTCACTGAGTGGATACTGTGTGCACAGTCTGGTGATAGGCTAGTTTAGTCACAACATCTAGTTGGTCACCACATGTTTCATTTCAACAGTTAAGGATACAAATCATAGTAGGAAAAGTTATGTTTTACTGCTTGATGCTGAGTTCACTCATATTAACATGGTTTGACAAATAGGTGACTGTATTGAAGTCAAGGAAACATACTCTGAGCTTTTATTTGACTGTTGTGTGTCATGCCGACTTGACAGTTTCCTCATAACCTAGAATTTATTTGATTAATAGATTTTAAACATACATGAATTTATTTGTTAAGCATAACCACATCAATTGGATATCTCCACACTGGCAGAACCAGTGGTGCTTAGCGTCCTTCATTTACACACATCATATCATACCAGCATCAGACAGAAGTTGAACACTGATTTCTCAAAAAACAAACATTTTATTGGGGACTCAGTGAATTCCCCAAGGACCCACTCAGATCACCACCTGTGGGTGCTGAGGAGGACTCACTGGCTGCATTGGAAAGCTATCAACATTGGTGTAAAGCTTGACATCGTCATCACTGCTGCTGAGTTACAGAAAAGATGATGGTGGTAAACTTGTATGTGTGGTTGTGGATCTACAAAGATGCAGAGTGAATACAGACTAAATGTGTGGCTCACTGGACTGTGATTTCCCAGGCTGCAGCAGCAACTTCATATAGAAACCATCCATACCATACAGTAGCTGCCTGCAGGGTGCTGCATATAATGGACCAGCTGATGTGGATAAGAAATCTCTTTAATTAGAGACACTTTGATGAGTTTTATCACTGCTGGCCACAGTGTTGGTGACACAGCCTATTAACTGCCTAGTCCAAACCCTATACTTAAGCATATAATGGCAGCTGGCATGTTCAAGTTAATTCTAAAAAATAAAACACAGAGTGGCATTTTTCCTAGAGGCACTTGTTTGCCAGACTGTCGTTGCCATTTAAAAACACTCAGACTATGTAACTTTTCATATTTCATATATATTTTTCAGATATTTCATATACCTTATATTACTATTATTAATTATTAATTCTACTAACATTACCAGCAAAAATACAATACAATACAGTACTCAGGTAGGGGTACTTTGGTACAGCCCTGTCCCTGATGGTGTGAGAACCCTGAGCTCCTGAGCTATTAAAGCCTTCTATAGACCAACTCGTTTCAAACTTGAAGTGATGAGAAAAAGAAGTTATTTTTTTAAGGTGGAGTAAATAAGTAAATCTCAAGAGATCAAGACATGTATCCCACTTTAAACTGTCATTCTTTTCTTTATTTAATTTTATAAACAATAACTTTTAAGGTGGAAAAAGTGAACAAGAACCAAAGAAAATTCAACATTGTCAGCTCCTTTCTGTTCAATATAACAAATTACTGGAAATATGGCTGCATATATGATATGGCAACTCACTTCTGGCCATCTTAAAACATTGCTATTATATGAAGTTGGTTTACAGCTCCCCGTGGCCCTGAGCAAAATGGTGCTTAGGACCCCTCCTGACCACGGGGAGCTGGTGTCTGTCAGCTCCCCTGCTCTCCTCTTTCTGCCTCCAGTAATCCTGAGCTCCTGCAGCCATCGAGCCACAACACTAGCATATCCTTTGGAGTTTTAACTTCACTCCTCTGACATTGCAGTAAACCTCTGGAGTGATCCTAGCATTGTTTGTTGACACTGGTAAAGCACTCTGCTCCCGGTCTGTGTCTGCAGTCAGGTCCATCCACATTGCTCAAAGTGTGGCCTTCCCCCGAGTTGACAGTGTGTCCACAGCACAGTGCTGCTTTACCACTGTGCTCACCCACTGCCACTGTTACACACATGGACAGCGTCACTGCCAGGCAAAGAGAACAGTCTGAGGGATGAGTGGATAAAGTGTTTTCATTTTACCAGGTAGAACAGAGTGGCTCACATGAGGCTGAAGTCAGAGCAGGTATTGAATGATACAGTGTTCATCTGGAGGGTTTTCAGTGCAGCACTGTGCTTCCTGCTAACAAACATCTTGGCTGCTCTGTCCTGTTCAGTGTGCTGTCTTTGAATACTCCCCCCTCCCCTCCCCTTTTCTCTCCTCTATCCATCCTAAGCTGGCTGGCTCCCTCCCCTGTCTCATTTTACAGCCCAGCCCACTGATACAGCACAGTCAGCTCCCTCCACGCCGACTTCTCCAGACCCATTAAACATTCATTGGATGGGGCCATAAGATACCTCACCATAGCCTGAGCCCTGCTGCTGCTTTAAATTCAGCCCAGGATCCTTAGCTTTACATCCTAACCCTGATAGTGTAAAGCAAGAGACAGATTCTGGGGGCATGGCTGCATGGAGGAGACAAAGCAGGAAATACATGCAGGAGGCAAACTGATTATGATGGAGTTTGGCCTTTGTGCCACAGTGGATGACACATGATCTCCCCACTGCCCTATGGCAGCAGGATTAGAGTACATGGACTCATTCAACTTACACTGAATGCCACAGATAAATGACTGATGTGATTAACAGTAAATAAGTAGAAGCAGCGAATGGTCACCAGGGTGTTTCCTTTTCATTTATCTGAGGAAGTGACAGAGATCACAAACAAGCTAACCACCATGTCAACATTTGTAAAATTGATAGTGTTGATAGGTCCAGCCAGCCCGATCTTAAAGTTATATAAAATATGATAGTAATATGGAAAATGATTAATCTCATTGTGGTGTTTATAAATCACATAGTTCCTATTCAAATGTTACCAAACCCTGATGGTTTAGGACGTGGTGTCACTTTTTGACTGGACCTAGTCACAGCTTAAATGTGAATCCACCAGTATGAAACAGAGCTGAAACCTGCTGACTCCAGGCTGAAGGAAATATGATGTAATGAATATGTAATATATGTAAAGACTCATCTAGTGACATCAAGCTACTTTTTAACCAGTTTTAACTACTTTGCACTAAAAGTTGTTGTTTACAGCAGCTCCACAACAGTTTTACACCGTCTACCCATATGCCCCCCCCCACACACACACTCACACACACACACTGACTAACCACAAAAACACAAACCACCAATTTAAATAAGCAAAGCTGTTCTATCTTTTGCAAAAAAACTCTGTATGTATGGGACATACTGTACTAGCCATGTGTCCTCAGCAGTATGAGGCTGATGGAGCAGCCTCCTGGTCTCTTGTCCATGGTGTCAGGTAACAACTTACTGAGAGTATTGCTGACATGAACTGTTCTTCAGGTCAGATCACTTCTGTCCAACCTGAGAAACAGTGCAGACATACGCGATGTCAATGTACAGCAGTGCTACCTAGACAACAGCTTGGAGGGACGGGATGGAAATGGTGTTGGTGGAAAAATGAAGGTCCAAAACAGGGCCCGTTCTGATCAGACACCTATTATATCCAACATGTTCAACAAAGCATGGGGATAACTCAGAAAAACCAGCATAAACCTGAGCCTGTTCCTGACCAGACTGAGTTGTCGGTTTCTGTGTCAGTCTATTCTTTGCATAAGGCACTACTTTTTATTCAAATTAGAGGAGCTTTCCTCCTGCTTTTTCTCTCATATCCAATATAATTTGTCTAAAAATAAGGGTGTTATCTTTCTTTTCTGCAGTCCCCATCCTGGCCAGGTGGGGATTACCTTTAGTTCTAACTGTGTCATGTTCGCTCTATGTGCAGAGTTCAAACATAATTTCCTGTGCTGACTCCATTATTTCCTGGCCACCTGTAGGCTGTGTTTGCAAAAATTTAATCTAAACATCAGTTTAAAATGTAGACCAACGTCCTGGTGGATGCACACAGCAAACATTTGCTTTGTTGTTTTACAACCTGTTGGCACATGTACTTGGCATATACACTCTCCACCATGCTTGGTGCTTTCTTTGGTTGGTGTTCTAGGCACTTTCCAGTGCTCTGTGCTTTTTTCCAACAATAGACAGTGGCTGAAGGGTTAGATTGTGGAAAGAAATGGGAAAAAACAACAATCATCAAATGAAACACCAATAATTTATCCCCAAATGTCCGGGTGATATTTGACTTGCTTTCCCATTAATGGAACTGAACTTATTATTTGCAGGACTGGATTAATGGACAGACAGTACGACAGATGAGTTTCTCGTTGTGTAAATAGTACTGTGACAGCCAGAGATATTACATGTGTCCATAGGTATAGTGCCATATTGACACTTAAGGTGTATTGATTGATGCCAAACATGCATTGAGTAACATGCAAGAAAACATTCCACCTTAAAAGTGTGTGGGAGCTGCTGGCCACCTCCTGGTCAATGAGTTAACTGTTAATTAGTCCTTTCATTCATCATTCACTCATGATGGTGAAGTTGGTGTGTAATCGGATGTTGACCAGCAGAGAGAAAAATGCACTTCTGCCATGAACAGCCATGTAGCCCCCCCCCCCCCCCCAATCATCACAGCTATTGGCATCTTTACACAGTGATGATATGCTGTTGCAACCCTATTGTGAAATAAGCAGATTTTAGCCAAAAGCATTTTGCAAATTCCATGAATCCTCTTTTATAATCTCATCAGGCATGTTAGTCAGTATTTGCTACAGATGGTATTTGCACACACCCCCTTCTTCTTCTGCTGGTAAATAATGAAACATCAAGTCATAACTTTATTAGTAAAGGTCACTTTGTGTGAGTATAAACTGTGGACTCATCCATAGCAGTTACATGGTGTCCCCCTCATGGTTGTGTCTTGATGCCATGACCTTGTCAGAGCAGCGACAGCCACACATTAGCCCTCAGTAAGCAGCTGTGAGCATATGAGTGTAGAGGTGGCAGTTGGCTCCACAGCCTTTTCCTTTGTCGAATCTCGATTGGACATTTGTTTATTGATTGTGGTTGGAAAACACAGGTCAGGTCTGAGGAGACAGATGGTGACTAATCGGAGTGATAGCTCATATAACTAGAGAGAGATTTATTTCAGAGCAAGTGTTCCCCCTGCTTTCTGCCAGATGTCAACTACACACCGCAAAGGCTGAATTTCCTGGATTGATTAAGCATCTTTTTTTGAAGGCCACTGCTGCTAAATTGTAGATTCAAGGACAGAAGCTTTGGCATTGTACTGTGTATGAAACACAGTACTTCAAGTTTAGATGAGGTGTTATTCATTTGGTTTGAGCAGTATTTTTACACAGCTGTTGATCTGCAGTGTAAAACACCAATAATGTGAGAGGTGTTTATTTTAAATCAGCTTGTTAACGATTGTTATTTTAATAATTTTAACCATACGTACATATCAACTTCCAGAACTACATACGGCAAGTGTTTGTTCTGTTTGATGGGTAGATAGATAGATAGATACCTTTGGATGTTGACTGGTGGAAGACTTGGCCTAGACCTCTCCATCTCCTTGGTCTTGGAAGTGTTTAGAAGGAGGCTGTTCTTGTTGCTCCATTCATGAAAGGCCATTGTGTGACCCCTGAAAATGTATTTCTGGATGTCCACTCGGCCTTGTATGCACACACTGCATACAAAGTATGTTTACTTTGAAGAATCAATGAAAATCAAAGTAAGAATATGTTCATCGTTGGTAAACTGTAGAAGGTCTAGTCCATGTCCATGATACTTCAGTGAAGAGAAGAGTAGCTACTCCAGGGCCTTCATGATGTGTGATGAGGGCCAGTGGTCTGTTGTCAGTTGTCCCATCTTATCAGAAACATCATGATTTTCATTGGACAGACACCCTGCCTGTTTGTAGACTTAAGGTATGATCCTCTGAGGAGGCTGGAAGGGTTTGGACCACACCAGCTGGTAATATGTCATATTATTTAGAGGTAGATGTCCATGCGTTTCTGATTATAATCCAGGTGTAAATTCAAGGGTAAGAATGTTTTGCTGACACCGCCTCCATCAGTCTGTGTTGTACAGAAGATTCGCTGAGCTGTTCTACTGAACTTCCTGCTGCTGTGTCCCAAAGAAAAAGTGCTGCTACCAGAGCGGAGCAGTGACTGTCCTCCCATCTGCATTAGATGTAGGTTAATTGTGTGTGTGTCTGTGGCGCTCGTTCCTCGGTGGGTGCTGCAGAAAACTGAGCTCTAATGATGTCTTTGTGGACGAGGCTGTGGATCATCAGAGAGCGTCTGGCCCGCCTCCTGTCTGACCTTTAACTGTGGCCCAACACTAAGTGATGTGCTTACATTAGAGACCTTATATCATCATGAGAAAACATGCGGCAGATTAATGATGTGGGGGAAAGTGCTCAGACTCATTGACTATCAGTGAGGTGACGTGCAGAGTAAACACCACTTATGTTCACCTACGTTACATCTACAATCAGTTTGCTGGAGAGAGCTTCTGATCAGAGCTTATATTAGGCCTTCAGTCCATTCCAGCTAAGTTAGGAGTTATGTATTGGGCTAGAAACCTGTCAAAACACTAACACTACACACAACAGATGCTTCTCATTCAAAGTATTTGCTGAATACAACAAGGTTGGAGGCTACAGTGAGTGGGCAGCTTGGGCCACGAGGGGCATTTGTGTGGCACAAGTATGAGCATGAGTTATCAGGTCAAACGCTGCACGTGCTGCTGCTGTTGGTGCCCATGAGTCTCCAAATGACCATTCAGCTTTTATTGGACAGCTATCCTGGCCTGTGTCAGAGGTAGGACAATTACAATCCAGTTTACTCACAACTACAATGAATGTGTTTACGGCCTTTGAAAGACATTAGAATGACAGCAGGCCTGACTTCATCAGTTATACTGTGCCATACAGTGTATACCGTGTGGTAATAGGGACATTAGTAGACATTATTATTATTAGACATCAGGAGGGACATGAATGAGAATATGACATGAACTCATTGTTTGTCAATCCTGGTCAAATTAATTGTTTTATGTCAAGATCATTCTGATGTGTATGATAATATACCTGTTGCTATGGCAATAAATGTTGAACGGGAACTGGGGCTACCTCAGCTCAGCCCCTTCTACAGATATTATACTGACCCTTAAGTAATATTCATGTGCCCAAGGATAAGATCATGTGTACTAACTTGTGTGTGAAGGCACATAACACATAACAGGCACATAACATCAGATACGGCTGGAATCAGTAGCTGTGTTGCTGAGGATAATGCCGAAGTCTGTGCAGCCAGTGAGTCTTGGCAGGGATACCCAGACAAGGGCCTGTGCTCGAGTCCAAGAAGCTCAATAATACAAGATATAAGAATGCTCCTCACTTTATCTATGAAAACAGTATAAGTCATGAGGACTGATGCCATGGCTTAGAGGCTGCTCTGTAACAATGATATTGATTTTTAGAAAGGAGTGGGAGTTCTGAACAACTGCAGAGTATCTCCAACCTGCTCTGTAGATGGTGCTGATGTGGAGAGAGTCCTCCGACCAGCAGATATCCAGGAAAAAGGTTCATTCCTCTGACTGTTGGCCAATGTGTGGGCTCAGGGTAATTGATTAATTCATTTGTGACATACAGTGACATAGAGTGCTTTAAATATTACATTAAGCTAATGGATTCGAATGGTTCCTTGACTAAAATACCATAAATGAAACCAGTGATAGAGAATCTCATGCTGTTGCAGCTGTTCTGTCTGCACCATGCTTCACTGTCAGGATGGTGTTCCCTCCAGGCACAATATTTAGGCCTGAGGCTGAACATTTTTGATCTCATCTTTAGAGTCTGTAAGTTGCTATTTTTTTTTTTTGCAACACCAAGCAGTTTTCATGTTTCACTGAGGAGAGGCTGTGTCTGGACCGATGTTTCACTCAGTCCCAGTGTGGAGCTCGAGACGAGTTCTGGTTGCTCCAGACTCCTTCTTGTCAGAGTGATGGAGGTCACTGTGCTGCTGGAAAACTTTAAAAAGGAATCCGTTTTAGTTACTCATTACTTTCCCCAAAAAGTAGCTGAGTTGGTAACAGAGTTTCTAAAAGTAACTAAAGACCAAGTACCAAAAAAAGTAACTATTGTGTTCCTTTCAAATTCAACTGTATGTAATAAAACTCAACAATGATGTTAAATGAATGAAACTGACGCTTAATAGAATAAATCATTATTCTTAACAATGTACCCTTTTCTACACTACACTGCACTGTTGTGTGGGACAGTGCAGCAGACACATATCAAATTCAGTATTATAGATATGATACTTTCATCGGCCGCTGTTGTTGTTGTTAAGTTACGTCCATAGACTGTAAATATCTAACGGTGTGGCTCAGGTTACAGGTTAGAGTTGCGGGGGGTATGACGTCATCATTTCACAAAAGATCCGTTTTGGGTGTCCACATGAAAACGCTGTGGCGGCGTTTTGAGATTGTCCCACTCTGGGACCCGTTCCGTTGCGGATTCATTTAAACCTATATCCGTGTGGATGGGCTTTCATGCGGATGTCTTGCCCTCCCTCCCCCTCACCTGCCCTCACCTAGGGAAAAAAACTGAAGCTCCCATCGTATTACAGCGGGGGAAACAGTAACTTTTTTCACCTTCTTAATTCACTCCCTACAGTCAAGAATGAATCCCTTATGTTTGGAGAATCAAGACATTGTTGACCATGTTTGATTCTTACAGTCAAAGTCATCAAAGTCAGGAGGACACTATATTTTACAGTTTGCGTTCTCATTTTCTTTAGGGGGGAAGACAATACAGCTGAAGTTTGTGAAGCACGCTGACAACTGGACAGAATGTCAGAATGTCTGACAAGAACGCGTCAGCATGCAGTCAGCCTATAATGTGCAGCATTTATTCCCATTAGTTTTCCCTATAATGCTTCAAGATCAGCTGTCTGTGGCAGCAGTCTGGGCGCTCTCCCCTCCTCAGATCAACTGTAGATGTGCACTAGATTTGAGTTTGACTCAGTTGCAGCAGGTGTGAAAACAGCAGCACATGACGTCAGCACAGTGCAACATGTTGTTTAAAACACCTGTGCAGCTGTAATATAAACTAATGTAGGGTCTAGAATGGTGGTGAAAGAGAGGCTTATTCATCAGATACTCAATGTGTAGAGGAAAACACTGGTTTAATTTCAGTCTGTGTTTCTTCCTCCTTTGTGGGGAGCTGGGCACTGAAACCCAGCATTAAATGGAACCCAGGGTTTAATTTTTAATGACTGGAGTATCGATAAGCTTTGATGTTATTGGTAAATGGACTTCCTGTTCTCCCTCACATTTTATCCCACCAAGATCATATCTGGTGAAAACATTCATCTTTAAATGATGCATTTTCACCTCTCTCTCTCTCTCTCTCTCTCTCTCTCTCTCACACACACACACACACACACACTCACTCACTCACTCACTCACTCTGAACTATCGTTCAGAAATTCAGTTTCAGGTACCTCAGAGAGATTTCTGTTACAAAATATCAATAACAGAAAGTATAGACAAGGATACTGCTAAAGTATTTGATCAATCAGCAGTAGGTACCATCAAAATCTCAACAATGCCCATCCCACCATCTTTGGGAGCATACTTGAATGTCTGCTGATCCAACCTCAGCCATTTGACCCTAATTCCAGCCAGTCAGTAGGAGGTAAGAGGCTAAACACACTTCTTTGTCCCACTCACAAATGATCCATGGCAAAATCTAAGACTCTTACTGTAGGTAGTGGTCTACAACAGGTTCAAAAGTTGAAGCACCACTTATCCAAAAACACCCTTTTTTTAAAGTGCACTCCTTTTAGCACAATTTGTGCAGACAGTCTTTTTTTTTTTTTGAAATGTTCCAATTTCCGATGCTGTAAGAAACCTGGTGTGGACATGAACCCCCCATCCCCCAGATCAGATCAGGATCAGGAATTGATGCTCAACTCGAAACGTTTCTTCTTCACGGGCCAGTAAACAGCTTGAGCGCTGACATTACCTACAGCAGCTGGAAAACTTACAGATTGCTCCTTCAAGAGCTGACATTTGCTGTTGGGTGAAAGTTGTGGAATCCAGCTGGTTAATTATAGTTTTATGACACATTTTACCAAATCTGCATTGTAATTAAAATGTGCAATAAGATCCTTTTTCAATCAATTTTCAAATATCTTAAAATAAAATAATCATCATCATTCCTATAACATGATACAGTTTCTCATCAGGAGCCATGTGGTAGTTCTCCAGCTCCCCTTCCATTGACTGCATACCAATGCATGCTGTGGCCAGTGACTTCTACTCTTATTGACTAGTAGAGCTGTAGCACCTCCCTCCTCTTTGCTCTGCATGAAGCCTGTGAAGTGGATAGGCCTGAGTCTCACTCCAAAATGTCACATCTTTGATGGCCTTTAGTCTGGTTTGATATGTGGGATGTTGAAGCGTTGATCAACAGATGGTGCCATGTCACACAGGTCATCAGGTCATCATGGATATGTTCTGTCATTGTCTTTAAGTCCTTTGTGGTATGTGTCATCATCAGAGGGTTTCTGGTAGTGCTGCACAGGCTGAAGGTAGGAGAGGGAGATCTCCAGAAGTGGTTTTAAGGTGCTGATCATGGGCTCCATCATATCCCTGTCCTGCCCGGTTTTCATGTTGCTCAGAGGTGCTCATGTGCTGCTCCACCAGCTTGTGCAGGGGTAACGTTGGCTCTCCCAGAGCTGAGCGGGTCCATTCTTTTTTTCCAGCAGAGATAGACGAGATATGTATTTCAGTTTCAAGTAAACATCATCAAACTTTAAGAACAAAGGACTAGAACAAAGGGAAGTAATTGATTCAGTCATTTTTTATAATTCTTCAATGTGACTGTCATTTTGACAGCTGTGGAAGTGGGACACTGTGGGACTTTACTTCAGTAAAGCTACAACTGAATTGCATTGATGGCCTGAATAGGGTTATCTAAGCAGATGTCAGAAATCTGACACACTGAAGTCCATTTGTTAAGTGAAGTGGACTTTACTAGGTTGGACCCTGATAGGCTTCTTGAATACCTCTTTTTCAAAAGTGTCACTGGTAGACATTTCTTTTGAAATGCTGTATGCAGTTGCATTTGTGTCCCCTTAAGGGACGGGGTCAGAAAATGTCATGTGCTTATTTTTAAAAAAAAAACAACCTTTTTTTCATTTACACCTTACATCACAACAACAGTCTGGAAATATCTGCCTGCTCAGGCAAGATGCATGAGTGTTGTACAGAAAACCCCTGTACACATAAATATGAGAGGGCCATCTGCCAGTCTGACAGATAAGGGCATGTTGTTCACATGTTCCACCACAAAGCAGCAGCATCATCAGACGTAACTCTGGGTGAAGCCAATGTAGCCAATCCCAGCAGATCAGGGTGAAGGCAGGATTCACCCTTGACAGGTTGCCAGTCTATCACAGGGCTTACATGTGGACACAACCTTGGAGGACGTAACAGAGAGAACATGAAAAAACCTCACATCAGTGCTGACCACTGGCATCAGTGCTGACCACTGACCACAGCACCACTCAGCTGAACTTCTTTTCTATAATTTCCTCCTGTCTCTCTTCGAATAAGACAGACTTCCCTCACAGACATCTGTGATACTTCAAATTGGAGATCCAGGGAGCTGTTCAAGGCATTTGCAAATTGCAATAGGGGACCAGGCTTCCCTTTGTCCAAGCTCCTGTTGATATCTGAACAGCTCTTACACTCTGGCACTTGTAGTAAACAGCTGAGCTGCAACAGAAGAAAGTCCTGACACAGAATCTATGTCATTGCATCACACGGTAGATGTCCCTTCAACTGTCACTGCTTTAAATTACTAATACACTGACAGAACTATTCTTGTGACATGACTGACAGCTACAGGTGTCATTTTTTGTGCTACCAAACATGATTTCTAATAAATTATTGAGGAAAAATATATTGCAATAGTTATGATCATTTATCATCCAGCACCAATGTGAGTCATCTACTGTTAGGGTATGTACCTGTGCTTTCACCACGCAAGAGATGATTGATGGAGCTCTGTAAAAGCAAATAACTGTAGTAAACTTATTTCTCCATACTTCTGAGCATGATATGTTTGCTGATGACATCATAAAAGTGACTAAGAAAGATTTACTTTAGCCTCTTTTCACCTTTTCTCGTCAGGATTATTTGTGCTGTCTGAATTTCTCTGCAGCCACAGTAAAATATCACAGACTGTGAGTTTCAATTGTTGGACCTCCCTGGTGGGGGAAGGAGGTGAGGTGAAGTGCAGGGTAAACCTCAGGTCAAAGAGTGGTTATTAAAAGAGCTGTCTGCAGTAATATCAGTTAGACAAAACTGCTTGCATGGATGTTGCACATCAGGAGGAATCATCAGTGCACCTGAGGAAGCAGCAGTTGTTTGGATTGCGTTTTTTGTGGCTGTTGCTTTGTTGTCTTGTTGCCGAGGCGACTTGGCTAAATTCTGCAGCGTATCCACGAGGCTACCAACATCCTAACTTTTTTCCCCTCAGTCCACATGATGCAGGAGCGATCAGATGTGGCACCCTGGAAAGATCCCTTTTGAATTCCAAATAATGAGAGACGCTTGCTTGAGAGTAGGAATCCAGAATTAGGTCAAGTCTCCCACCCTTTGGTGTCGTATTAGTGTTTAAAGCCACCCTGGTATATCTGAGGATTGTAGCACAAGCTGACAAACACGAATGAGCACTGCAGTTTCCCTGAGCTTAAAGGCAAAATGTTTAGACTTTTTGGATGCTGTTTCCTGTATTTTGTCCTCCGGGTTTCAAACACACGGCACATTTACATGGATTCCTCCTCCCTGCATTAACTGCACAGTAAATATACTGTAGTTTGCCTACTTTGCACATTTTGCTTTATTGATCTAAATCTGTAACGTAGTTGTCTTTGATCTCACACAACAGAATAGAAGCCTCTTCTAATGGTTTTTGGTGAGGAAACTGTTTTGATGCAAATTTCTTAATTCCCTATGGACTTATTAGTGTGTATGTGTGTGTGTGTGTGTGTACAGACACTCACATATATCTGTGGGTGTTTGTGCTCAGTTGCCTTTTTACCATTGTGTTTAATTATGTCTTTATTTTCTTGTGTTTGGTATCAGGGTGTGTTCTACTGTAGCTGATCAATGCAGTACATGTAACTGAAGGATGCAGGCTAAACGAATGATTTAATGGTTTGATCACACATTCAAACAAAGCAAATACATCTATATAACTTGCACTAACTTACTGTGAAAGGTTTTTCTTTGAAGCCACTGAATAACTGTGAGCCCCCAAGAGTTTAATCCATGAGATTTTCCCTGCAGATGGTGACAGTGTTGAGAGGCAACATGACAGAAACAGAGGAAACGTTCTTCTACAGCACACTGAGAATTAGTTTGCTTTTACACTCAAACTTGTGAGTACTAGTAAGTTGGTCCACTTGACCCAAACAAGATGTTGATGGATCAGCATAAATACTGGAACAGACAGATGAGTCCTGCTGACTTTGTTAATCCTTGCTTACTCCCTCCAAGTGGCTCGTCAACTGTTGGATGGATGGTCATGAAGCTTGGTGCAGATGTTTATGTCTTGCTTGTGATGAAGTTATAATAATTTTAGTGATCTCTTGATCTTCCCAGCCCAGTAGTCCCTGAAAGTAAAGGAACCTTCTACTTCTTTGTCTACTAGGCCTTACCATCCCTTCACGAGCCTTATGAAAACAGGTTCCAGCAGGGCAGAGAGGCCACACAGCACCAACAGTGAAGGTCCATCTTTAGATCAAGGTCCTTCAGTGTTCATTTAATTATGCTGGATAACTGGATATATAATTTCCAAAATAATTGCCAGATGTGAAGTAGGCCATTTTGGATTTTATTTTCATTTCATGAACATATTTTTGAAACCTTTATGGTCTTCAAAAACTCACAAAACATGGGATTTGGGCATGGATGTGGCACGTTGGCCCTATGGCTCTCCTTACTGCCGTTTGGAGCTTTCAAAGGGTAAGGGCTCCTTGAAAATTCATCAAATTTGGCACATGCATCAAAAAATGGCTTAACTCGCTTTCTGATGTGGGTTTAGTCACGGGCATGACAAAAAGACTCAAGGGCACGCCATACAAAATTTCAACAAAGTGTCCCCAAGCTTTGTTTCCCTTGTACTGGTGCATGAAAATGGAGTTTCATTCAGATCGACACTACGTAGAGCGTCCAGTGAATTCCACAAGAGTTATTGTAACTCTCATACATTGTCCAATCTGCCCAAACATTGTCAGATAATGAATAACAATCCAACAATGCTCCACTGTGGAAACTGTGAATTTCCATTGAACTGTGCAGCTGTGGCAGCCTGCTGAATTTTGATGTTTGGCCATTAAAAAGGACGTTTTTAGTACTACACACTGTTCCCATTCCTGAAACCGGTTCTTTTATGCAAACATTTTTACCTCCAGTTTTGTGCATGTGATGTGAATAAAACTTGTATGAAGGTGACTGCAGAACATACTTACGCAGTGGTGCAACTCGTAAGTCAACTGCTCTGGGGATGCCAAGATCAGGGGGTGCAAAACCCCAGATGGCCAAAGTCCTACTTCAGCAAAAATTCAGTGGCAACATATGGTATTTAAATGCGTGCCTGCTTGGACCCCAGTAATTGCTCCTGGTTGCTATATTTTATACTGTATTGTGTAAAAATCTCATTTATTTTTCATTTTGGCCGGCACTTATCAGAGTGGGCCAGTTGTCACTGTTAGTCAGTGCCAGGGACGAGCCAGGGGACCAGCTGTTTTAAGAGCCAACACACAGTCTCAGATGAAGTGGTACTCTGTGTTGAGCCACACTTGAATAGTTTATTCCTTACATCTCACCAAATCCTCATGCATGGTTTCATTTGTCACCTTGAGTAAATACAGATATTATGTTTTCTGTGACACTTCAATGTGACAGAGAGCCCGTTTAGACTGTCACCTAGTATTTACTGTCCTATAAGAGAGGAGCAGTTTATCTCTGACACCCCAGAACCTGGAAAACAAACACCCATTGTAAATCACTCTGGATTTTTTTCGATTACGCGGCACTAAAGAATTTTAAAGCAGAAAGTCTAAACACTCAAACAACACATCCTCCTCATTTTTCTTGGAAAAGTAGAAGAACAAAAGCACTCCCAGTACTCCTCTCAGGTGTTATTCAATGGTCTACTATGAGAGCACAGATGCTATCATTCCTGCTTATACACACACTAAAAACCATCTTTTACATCTCTTTGGTGTCATTGCACCAGTCCAACAATGGGAGAAAGACTACTTTTCTGTGCCTTGCTGTGATAGGTTGAAGAGTTAGTGGGTAATCATAGTTGTCATTGCGACTGAAATTCTTGTGAGCTGGCAAGGACCAGGAGTGCAGATGTATTAGGCAGAAGTATTTACTGTGAGCTTGGTGCCAAGGAAAAGATGATGAGTAGTACACAGTTAAGCATGTTTACCAGAGCAGTAGATGGACCAGTATGGATGTTCACTCACTGACCACTTTGTTAGGTACACATATAGTGTTGCGTTGTACCTGACATAGATTCAAGGAGTTTGGTTTATCCATGATTTGAATTTTCCGTTTCACCACATCCTAAAGGTGCTCCTTTGGATTGAGATCTGGTGAATGTGGACACCTTTTGAGTGAACTCTTTGAGGTTGGTTAAGTGGCATATTATCCTTCTGGAAGCAGTCATCATGATGTTAATAAGGGGATGGCCATGGTCAGCGTCAACACTCAGGTAGACTGCAGTTATTAAATGAAAAGATATGTTGGTGCTGAAGGACCAAGAACACCAACCTGAACCATTGATACAAGGCAGTATGGATCCATGCTATAAAGTTGTTGTTGCAAAACTCACACCCTGCCATCTGAACTTCTCAGCAAGAATGAGGACTCATCGGACCAGACAACATTGTTCCAATCTTTTATTCTCCACTGTTGGTGCCCATATGAATTTTAGCCTTGGTTTCATATGTCACCGTGTGTGGTCCTATTCTGCTGTAGCCCATTTGCTTCAAGGTTTGACATGCTGTGCAAATGCATCACGTTTCTGCCATGTGACTTATTACATTTCTGCGATGATGAGCAGTTGAACGGGTGTACCTAATAAAGTGGCTGCTGAGTGCATAATTCCAGGTGTCAGGAAACGATGTGTGAAGATGCAGTTGGCCACCAAAATCTGCACTGTCACCATCTCTCATGGATTTAATATTACATATGTCTTATCCATTCTCCTACTTAGCTCACCCTTGTCTTATCTATTATGTAGATTCTAGGTTTAGGAGAACTACAGGAATACTCTAAAACTGTCCCTCACAGTCTTATCTGACCCAGTCAGTTTGTTTATATTTTATGATATCATCAGTAGTTTTTGGATCAGGAGCATATTGGTTGAATTTGGCCAATTTTTCCAGTTTATTGATGGACATGTCAGCACAAACTACCTCCATCCTCCCTCTCTGACAGCCTCACTGTGCAGCATATTGATAGAACCATGATGTTGTCCGTGGTGCTGACTAATCTAAAAATTCCTCATTTGATATAAAATCAAATAAATATCAAGTTCTCTCAGGGCGCAAATTGTACCAATGTTCAAAACGACCTCGGAGTGGAGAAGAAGAGAATTAGCTGTGAATGCTGCAGTGATCTTTGATTTCCATTACCATGGCAGCGAGTTGGAACACATCAGCTGTCACTTCAACATCACTGCTTTAAGTCCCTGTTGTCAAGGTGCTGATTGTTGACTTATAAATGGATCTCACTGATGATAAAACACTATAGTAGTTTGAGAGTTACAGTTTGAGAGTGACGATGTAGTTACTAATGGAGGGGAGTATCTGTGCCTTGATCTGTGAGTCTGCCTCCTCTCTTCCACCTTACAGTCTTTCGTGTGTGTGTGTAAGTGAGCGTGTGTGTGTTGGAGTGCTCCTCAGTGGTTATACCTTGCGATGATGCCTTCCCCTGGGTCTTTGATTGTAAATGAGCTAAATCCTTATGGGGAGGGGGGTGAATGGGAGCGAATCAGATCTGCTTCTCCTCTCTCTCTGCCACTCTCTCGCTCCCTCACCATCTCATCAGCCATAAACAGTGTAGTCATACCTTCCAAAGGGCCTGTTTTTGTGGGATCTGCGATGATGTCACCAGCAGCCAATCAATGTGTAGCGCTGCTGCTTGAGGTAGTGTGTGCGTGCGTATGATTGTGTGTGTGTGTGTGTGTGAGGAGGGTAGGGGCGGGGGGATTCACCAGTGGGAAAAGCTCAGTTATTATCTTGTTCTGCCGGCAAACATGAGAGCACACACACACATCAAATGACGAATCCACAGGCTTCCTCTGATACATGATGTAATATGTAGGATTCTATACATGGTGCATGAGAAAGCTATAGTGCAGTGTGTCGTGTAGACACTATAGGGTTGTAGTGGGACTGATGTGCTCTACCGTATAACATATTCACTGCAGTGCTCTGATGGTTCATCTGTGCAGCTCCTGGTATCTGTTCATCTGCTGCTGCTTTTATTCCATTTGATGCACGATCACAATTAAACTTAATTGAACGATAAAAGTCTTGTGTTTAGAACAAAACCCAAACAATCAGCAGCTTTTATACTGACCTCAGCTCAAGGTGACTGTGGAGGCTTTTCATGCTTTGCCGCAGCCTTAATATGCATTTGAAAGCTCGGGCTGTCAAGTCAAGACGGATAATTTGGGTTAACACTGTTGGGAATTAACGTGTGGCCTTGGATGGATATTCAATTATTGAATGGATATTCACTTATAACAACAATGTAATTTGTTTGGTCTGTTCTACAGCGAGCGCACACTCTGGTAATTGCAGATGGAGCAACAGTGAGTGTTGGGACTCAGCATAATCCCATCCACTGAGTAATTGTGTTTTTAGAAAGCTGTTTTTCCCTGACCTTTTTCTTGCTTTTACATTCAGCACCTCTGCTGAAGGAAATGTAGACGAAGAGCACAACACATCACTGCCTCATGCTGCTGTTTTTCTTCCTCCGACTATTTCTCCAAGCTCTGCTTTACCTCATGTTGTTGCATCACCCCTTTCCCCCATTATAGAGAAAAAAGAAAGATGTTGGGGACACTTCATGCACTTATGGCTAAATTCTGCATTTGAGATTATTTTAGAAAGCTCTGATTTAATACAAGTCTTTTTATTCATGACCACAAGAGTAGTCTCTTCACCCTTGGATAATGACCTTTTTATATCAAGCTACCTGAGGCTTGACTAACAAATCAGTGTAATAACTGAGCACACTGTGCAATATCACTTATCTGCTTTGCTTGTCTTTTTTATGTAGAAAAATCTATTGTACTTATCTTATCTTTGCTTTGCTTGGCTTACGTAAATAATTTAGCCAGTATAGTAAAAAAAAAAAAAAAAAAAAAAAAAGTCCAGTGTATCACATTGTGCTACATGACTGAATATCTTTTGTTCTGGTACAACCACTCCTGCATTGCTTTTGTTCTGCTTGTCTGCCATGATCTCCCACTTTGAACCCACATTAAAACATCAAAATAGTTTTCACATGAGTAAAGTTTGACTACTCGGTGTCTTTCAGTTGACAGTTAAATGAGCTGATTGATTGGACAGATTCGTCATTACAGCTCTAGATGGACATTTTTAATGTCCTCTGTGATGGAGGAAAGTTGTGTGTGTGCAGTATCCTGTTGTAGTGGAGGTGGCTTTGATAGATGTGTGTTACTGAAAGGAGTCAGCGTCAGTTTGGTTCATGTGGTCTGGTTTCTCAGTAACCTCCACTAGCATGAGGAAGTTGTAGCAAAAAAGCTGACCAATAGCAGGTCCTGCAGTCCCCATGTGTTTTTCTACAGTTGCCATAGTGATCCATGTCAAGGCTGTTGTATGTGCTGTGATGATTGTGCTGATGTCAGCATCATAGAGTATCTGGTATCACATGAAGAGACCGAAGACACTGAGAGCAGCAAATATTGATTTGTTCACGGCACTTTCTGTGGTCTTACATGATAAACTTCATATTCATGACTTTATTTTGAATCCTCACTTTAGTTTAAGTGCATAAACTTTAGCTTCATAACACTGTATGATTCTAATTTCCAAAGTAGAAGTCAAGCTTTCTGACACCTGTGCCTATTTCTGCTTGGCTTTTTAACAGAACAAAACCAAAACTTTATCCCTGCCTTGACTATTTGCAGATGTAATTGACAAAGTGTCCCAATAGACACAACTTGATATGTTGCCTTCCACTGTTTCCTTTCACTAATGAGAGCCAAGGCAGGCAGTAGACTTTCATCTATGTGCAGAAGAACCTGTCTGCCTGCCTGCCTCCCTCACAGCCCACAGAGGGATGAGCAGGGAGTACATTTGATTAGCTATATGGACTGGTAAAATGTTACCACACCGGGTTTCCGCTCATTAAGCCAAGCTACACAGTAATTAGCCTGCGATCAATGTGGCCGTTCAGCAGCCGTGGGTTTCTGTGGTACTGCTCCCTCGCTCAGGAGACAGAGTGCAGTGCAGCACTTTTGGGAGAAGGTTACAGGTCCAGATGTTATTGAACATCATAAAACATTACTGTCGTGTTTTTGTCTGCCCACATTCTGTCAGATAAGCTTCTGATGAGGTCACACTCTTCATGCCTGCAAACACCGTTAATCATGCTTTTCACAACCTATTGACTTTGGCTTGGAAATGGATTTGTCACTTGTAATCTTTGCCATCTTGACTGATGGAACTTGTAGCATGTTTGTGTTATCACACACAAACACTCACCTCCTCAGTGAAAAACTGTTGCTTTTTACAGACGCTCCTTTTATATTTCTCTCTAATCAGAACCATCTCTAACATGACATTTCTGTTAAACTAGTGCAATCAGCTCACCTCAAGCCTGTGTTTACTTCAAATTGACTGATGTCATGATAGTTTAAAGGTCTGCAGGATTTTCCTAAAAAAACAAAATAAAAACTTATACAAAAAGAAATTCTCCTTAATCATCAGGGCTCTCAAGTCTCACACATTGAGCATGAGACACACCATTTCAATAGGTTCACACGCCCACATGCCACATATGACATTTCTCACGCTGAGAAATATAAAACTCGCCACACATAAAT
The DNA here is from genome assembly GCA_021432705.1 of Caranx ignobilis. Classification (NCBI taxonomy): domain Eukaryota; kingdom Metazoa; phylum Chordata; class Actinopteri; order Carangiformes; family Carangidae; genus Caranx; species Caranx ignobilis. Next base: position 3,441,442 of record MU269980.1, read on the forward strand.
TAGTAATCTATGAATGAATGATGCGAAGGCAGATTGCCCTGTTTAGTCCATCCATACAGCTGTCTATCAGCCAATCAGAAAATAGTATTTCTTGTTGTCTGGGTCTGGGTCTCCGCAGCGCCGCAAGCACATCTCCCACGAATGCTCTGAATGCATGCACAGGTTGCAGACAGTGACAGACTGACCATAGGGCAAAATATGGGCAAATGCCACAACTGCCATGTAATTATGTGGTTGTGTTGATGCGACAGCAGGAAAAAAAAAAATCGTGAGTTGGGGCTGGCTGGCCAACTGTGAAAAAGAGTGGAAAACTGGATAAAATTGCTTGTCATATAACTCAGTTGGTAGAACAGCCGTCAGTATTAGGAGGCCATGGTATGCTGTGGGTTCGATTCGATGGTAGAAAATGATATTGGTCGTGAGTTTCTCACCATCATTGAATGATCACTGATACATATATATAGGATATATACAGATATGGATGTAGATAGGCTATATATTGTATTGTATTGTATGTACCCCCCCCCATGCTAAGTTCAAAACTTGAGAGCCCTGATCCTCACCTATGGGTTTCTACTTGTGTGGTGGTAACTGTGACTGCATAACCCCCCCTTTCCCCCGCCTGTGTCTGGGTGTGTTGGTGTGGAAGGGACGTTTCTGGGCGGGAGACGGTGTTGTCTCCCCAGCCAGTCAGAGTGCAGGTGAAGTTGGGTGTGCTGCGCGAGTAGGCCCGGCTAGCTTCGCTAGTTGCCACAGGCGCTAGCGACGAGCTGGCAGGCGCTAGCGGTGGACGCTAGCCACCACCGCTAACACGTGCTAACAGCGCTAAAAAAAAAAAAAAACAAGCTAGGAGCGCCTGTCACTAGCATCCGCTAGCTCGTCTTTAGCATCCGCTAACGGTGGCGACTAGCAGCACCGCTAGTACCCGCTTCTGTGTTCACTGCGACGGCCCTCCTACTCGCTGCAGCATAGCCCTCTGTCTCTTTAATGTAAGACTACAACAAGCTACTGGTTAGCATAGCATAAAGCTCACTGAGTCATAGTTTATTCTTGCTTATTCCCTTTTTTGATCCATACCAGCGTCATGTTGCGCAATTTCACTGTGTCGTGATCAGGTGATTAAAGTAATTGGTGGAGTAATTTTTTGTTCTTATATTCATGTTGCATTCACCATAGTTTGGTAGTCGTGTCTGATGAGACTCAATCAGGAGGTGAGTTGCGTACTCAGCAGGCATAAACATAGCATGAGCAAGGTGCAGTTGGTGAACAGATGTCTGTGTGTTTTTATGGTTTTTGGGTTAAATCATTTCTCAGACCTACACCACACAGACCTTACAAAGTGAACACAGGTGGTAAATACTGGTAATGGCTGACCAGATCATTTTGAAATGATCTGGAATTGACACACACTACGAACTAAGAGATAAATCTAGCAACATACGATGATTTAAACATCTGAACCATCAACCACAACAACAACAACAACAACAAAAAAAGGAAATACTAATGTAATCCAGACAGATGAACATATAAGAGACGGGTGTTCTGTCAACAATATTACACTGCATAAAACACTTGAATGTGACACCAAAGTCTTATCAATCTACATTTCCTTTAAGCAAAGCATTGGTTTTTCGACAGACTCTAGGTGACCTGGGTTTGCTGACCTGTATGCACCTTTTTTCCCAGGTGCCCACGGTGTGCGAGAGGAGCCCCAGTTTGTGACGGCACGTGCAGGAGAGAACGTCATCCTGGGATGCGACGTGTCCCACCCCCTGAACGGCCAGCCCTATGTGGTGGAGTGGTTCAAGTATGGAATGCCCATCCCCTTCTTCATCAACTTTCGCTTCTACCCTCCTCACGTGGACCCAGACTATGCTGGTAAGATAGTGACCACTGTCACATTCAAACATTCATTTAAATAGAAACATAACACCAAGCTGAAGCAGCTTTCTCTGGTTCACAGTCTGATGTAGCACTGACCAATAAATCACAGTGTCCTTGTCACTGTTGGCAGTTACCACAGTGCGATGACCAGGCAATGATGACCAGCTCATTGCTGTCCTGTTGTTGCATCAGGTGTGCTATATCTGCTGCAGCCTGGAGCCCCCACACAGACTTCACCTCTGATTTAATGATGAAAATAAACATTAGATGATGGTGTGATTCATAAACATCATCTGAACTGTCATGTAGGAATTCAGTTTCAGGTCACTCACACGTTTTCTCTTAAAAAATTGTCCCGTCAAAGAACTGGATCAATTAGTGATAATAAATTGATAAAAATAGTACAACTTTTAATATCATAAAGATAACCATCCCTTATCACAAACCATGGCACATCACAGAGTCAGACAGCCAGAGTTTGATCTGTCACAATCCCAAGGAACTAATCCTGTCAACTTGTGTGGAAACGGTGCAGAGCTAAATTAACCTGGGGCCTTGTCCGAGAGGGAGCTAGCATTAGCACAGCCACTAACACTGTGTCAGCCACTGGAGTTCCAAGCTAACAAACAACATGGAATAATAAGAGGCTAACTATGCTGACTTTCTCAGGACGTAGGATCAGATGAGCTCCAGTTTTCATTTTGCTTGTTGTGTTATGAGCTGATCAGCACACCGGTGAATTGGGAGCGACTGTGTTTAATTTACACGGGGCAACACACTCAGTTTGTTCACACGGCCACTGTTATTTCTGTTTATGCTGATTTCTCCCGTCAACACCCAGCACCCATCTGTTCTTCTTTCTTATTAACAACACGCCATAATGGCATCCTCTCCCCTCTGCATTATACACATGCCTTATCTCAGTAATATGTGTCTGCTGGGCTCTAATTTGAGCTGCATGTCATTTAGTAGATGTATTATGCTGCTACTTGGATTTATTTAGGTATTGTAATGATGAGCACCACAACATTTTATGACAAATATAAAGCTATAATTTGTCCAATTGTTGCAACAATAACAATAAAATGTTCCCGAATGAGATTTATTTTATACATGATATTTGTCATAGGCATTTCACTGCTGTCTGTACATGCTGCTTCATGGACTCATTTTTCCTGGCACCTTGTTTTGGTAGACAGTCATTGTTTCCTTGGATCAGTGCTGAGGTTTCTGGTGTAGTCTGTGATAAATGTTTGCAAACGAATACAGAAGGATTAATGACATCACATATTTCGTTTGGAGGGAGCAGCTCTTTCCACCACAGATTATTTATGTGTTGTGTTCAGTGTGAAGTTTGCTGAGGAGGTGAGAGGGATTTTTCCCTTGCCTGCATTTGATTTTCTCTCCTCTGATCATTGAATTGTGGAGCTAATCCCCCCCTTTTGGTATGTGTTTGATTCAAAGGAGCTTTCATCATGCATTCATTCATGTCATAACAAATTAAAAAGTGAGTTTCTCTCATTGTGAGGAGGAGTCTAGCAAATATATACATTTTGGATCATCTGAACATTGTAATTGTGTCACTGCTCTGAGCATTAAGATGATGACTGCAAATTCATAATCATGAGAGGTGGTGTTGTTTTGTTCTAATTGTACTCCTTGACCCATGGAGGCTTTAAAGAATTGATTATGTGAGATTATGAAAGTGATTATGGATGTTGTGATATCAGAACGTAGATTTTCAGCACTGGAATTCCATGATTCTCAAAACCAGATATAATGAGCGTGCAAGTCGTAGTTTAAACTCACTGTCAGAGTGTGAAAATATTCATTGAAAATGTGGTGTTACATTTTAACAGACTGACCGTCGTGACTGTAGCTGCTAATGTTGTAAGCACACAGCTCACATTGTGACAGCTGACGTTGGCCTTTATGAACCTGTTACAGTTGACAAACAGTAACAGCAACATTTCAGGACTTGAACATGTTGATGACATGGTGTTTATACAACACAGCTGGGATTAGTTACGTTTCTCCAGTACCTTCAACATCTATGTTGCCTTTGGTTCTGAAGAAACAAGAACCAAAGGTCCCATTTCAGATTTTTGTGTAGCTCTTATCACATCCCCTGTAGATCTAGTAAACAGAGGCTTCAGACACATTGTGTTCAAAATTTCAGTGGCAAATAATGAGAATAAAACTCCACACAATCATCTAATTAGCCACTAAACCATAATAATAATTAAACATATATATATGAAGAAAAACAAAGTTGCAAAGAACTTTTCAGTAAAATGAGACAAAACTTATAAGAAACCGCTGATGAGCCATCAGCCATAGCTGGACGCATATTGTTTTCCATCTGGCTGTCCATCTCATTGTCATGGACATGACATCTCAGTTACGTCTTGAAGAAACATCTTCATTTAACTGAATTGTTCACTCAGACTGTTAAACAATGTTGAACTGATTAGATTTTAAAGGTCATGTTTACCTCACAAAACATGGTTTTGGCCCCGTGAATGCAATATCTCGATAACAGCTTGAGGGAATTTCTTCAAATTTGATGAAAACATCACAGTGGACTCAATGAGAGAGACTCAAGGATGAACTGATTATGTTTTTGTGTGTATAGGTCAAAGGTCAAGGTCATGGTAACCTCACTAAATTCTTTTTAGCCACTACTCAAGACATACAGCGCTTCACATGTAGCAGCTATAACAATATTCTACCCAAGTGGTTCATATTAGGGCTGTGCTCAAAAAATCAATATGGCAATATATAGTGACGTCTTCTTTGCAGATGAGGTAAAGATATGGGAGCATTTTAGATTTTTGCAGACACCAGGAACTCGGGAGTTGGACATGAGTCAAGCAATATGCAAGTTAATTTGGTGCAGGACATGGTCATTATTCAAAAGAAACATGTATCATGATATGTATCGTTTTGTGGCCTCTGTATCGGGATACGTATTGTGAGGTTGTAGGCAATACCCAGCCCTAGTTCATATTCTGTATGACACTGGACAAAGAAAGATGTACCTCAAACTAGTGAAGGAGGTAAACAGTCCCTCATCAGTTATTCTATCCTTTTTTCCTCACTGTCTCTGAAGTAAGAAGAGACGCTTCTGTGGATCTGTGGGCTTTAGATTGTGTCATCAATTTGATAACCAGCTGGTGGTGATAGCAGGGTGGTCTTTGTTCTTTCCACCAGGTAAAGCTTGAGATTTGCTCAAATGTGAGAGAACAGATACAGAAGAGGAGTCGTCAGGTAGAGAGTTAAAGTCCAGCGTTTGAAAGGTTTATAAAATGCAGAGAACATGATCGGACCAAAAGGTGAGAATTTCTTAATTCATCTCATCATCACCCCAAAAGTCATTGTTTAGGTTGAGCTGATCAACAGACCACTGAGCAGTCCCTGTACATCCTTTCTAACTACATTAGCAGATCAGAGACACGTGTCCTGCAGTGTAAGTGATGTGGGCGCTCCCATTTTGTTGCTTGTGTGACAGGTTGCAAATATAGCAGGTTTACTCTAATTAGAAACTTTTCCATTAACATCGTGTTAACTAATCTCCACATCTGCTTGAAAGCCAGCTGATTGATCTGCCACCGTCTGCATCAGATACAGTGAATAGGTTCCTTCTTTTTTACTCTGCTTATCCCAAATGCCTCATGCAGCGAGAAGAAATATAGTCTGACAGAGCAGAGGATAGTGGCAAAAATACAGAAACCCTGTATCATCTCAGCATCCTCCTCACACACTGTGCTGTCACTGAGCACAGTTACCTTTATCTGATATCAAATATATTAGCTTCAATATTTACATGCTGCTAAAGTTATACATAATTAAATCGTATCAATTCAAATTAATTATGTGTAATCACCCTGAATCTATTACGAGTCCACTGTCAGCCCAGTTAATAACCACCACCTGTAGCTCCAGTACAGACACTCTCTTTCTCTTTCTTCAGACAGCAGCTACCTCTGAGCATCAGACCAGGTTACTTCAGCCGTCATGGAATTAACCACAGTTGGCGATAACAGACATAATCTAATGACCCGCACTGTACTAAGACTCTACAGCAACGGCTCTTCTCATCCCTCTGCTGTGCTCTTGATTACACTGCCAACATGCTAACTTTTAGCATGCTGATAACTTGTGATAATTGATAACTAGTGTTCCCCATCCTAAGCTAACCCGTTAACATGTTAACATTAGCCCTGAACGTAGAGTTAGAAACTAAATCAGACTAATTGAAAGTATGACCCACTAGAGGAAAAGCCACCACTCACAAATGTTTACAATTCAACCTGGGGGAAACATGAACACATGTCTACTGTAGTCAGGTCATGGGGGGTTTTAAGTGTCCATGCAGGAGCCTGAGTGATTTCTGAAACTGAAGAGGTCTACAGCATAACAGCCATTGTAACAGAGCCTCAGAGCAGAGATGGCCTGAGAGGAGGAGGACCCTTTGAGGCCACTTGCACAAAACACCCTCAAGCATTCTCCTTAATGTTTCTCCTTATCCTGTATACTTAAGGAATGCCCTAAAGTTGCTTAGTCACTTTGGACACCCTCAGCAGTGAAGCACTGATTCTGCATTATGCACTCTAATCTTTCCAGCTTCCCTCCGGTGATAACAGGTACCACAGAAATCTCTTTAACTGCTGTAAATTACTGAGCTTTTTCCTTAACTAAGGAAACAAAGGGGATTCTACAACACCCTTATGTAACTTCCCCAACTTAGGAGAAAATAAACCTTAAGTATTAGGCTACAGTTTAGTAGAAAACTTGTGTTGTTTTGTGTAACTGGCCCCAGGACTTTATGGTACAGTGGTTATAAAAACACCCCACACTTTAAATAAAATACATGTGACTGTCTGGAGATTACCAAACAGCACTGAATCTCTCTTTGGGCAGGACTACCATCACTGAGGCGTGGTAGATGGTACTGAAGTGGTGAAACTATAAGTCCAGTAAATACTGCATTTACTACAGATCAATGACAAACTCTTGAGTGGTCTTGAGGGACAACACGCTTCATCTCTGCTAGGCTAGGCTGTTTTTATCTTCTCTTCCTTAGGGCTGACTTTGATTAGTCGACTATTCGACGATTCCATTCGGAGGAATCTGATTCAACTATCAACCTCATAATCGAATAGTCGAAATGTTGTTATGAATCCAATTCGGGCCGAAGGTTTTTTCTATTAAACTGAGTGACGTGGTCTCTGTCTATCGATCGCGCAGCGCAGCACCTGTATAACACACACACACGCACCCACAAAAACCAGCACTGTCATGGTGCTGTGACCCTCGACCCCTGGCCCTGAACCGACTATACAAGCACTGATGTGCATATCATGCCCACACAACGATGGGACTGTACTCGTCATCGCTACACGGCCATCTTAAAAAGCCATCTTAAAAAGGATGCCATGCGCACGAGCCTAATGAGCAACAAAAGGAAAAGGATGGAGAACGTCCTGTTATTGTTATCTTATGCCAGCTGAAGAATAAAATTTGTTTATTTGGATGTTTTAGCTCTTTCCTCTGGAGTGGAAAAAGACATGAATGAGATCATGAATCGATGAGGGAAAAACAACATGATTCAATGATTAGTCAACTAAAGGCAAAATCTGACAAATCAGATTCAACTATGAAAATCTTAAGTCACAGACAGCCCTACTCTTCCTATATTTTCCATTTGCTGGTCCTAACAGACTCATCACAGACTTCAGCCTTTTTACTGAGTCCATAAGTTATGCCTTTGTTTCAAAGAAATGTCTGTAGGTCTGCAGCCGGATGCAGACTGACGCCAATCTCCCACAGTGCTTCACTGTGAACATGACATGACATCATGGAGAAAAATCACAGGTCACGGCAGGAGCTGCTAGGATACATAGAGCCTTACATTGTGCCCTTTTCAGATGTCAAGGGTTAATGAGTTGAGCCAACCACAGAGACAGTGTTTCCTAGACATCTGTATGGCCCTGATGTGAAAAAAGTCTTTGTCTTATTTTTTTATTGGGGGGAGGGGCAGACCAAATATAACACATTTCCATGAGAAAATGCAGAGAGGAAGAGACAGATACAAACTGATAAGTCACACAATAGGAAATGAAGATGATCCTGGAAATGGAAGAAGCGAGAATCAAAATAGAAGTGGGAGGAAGTACACAGATTGTATTGTTGAATCTTCACTATCATCACAGAAAATCTGTGAGCCAGGCCAGAAGGATGGCGACATTTGAAAACGACTTACCCCCGCAGACATTTTCTGAAGCTATTAAATGGGCTCTGGCCTTCTTCTGTCAGCGTAATGCAGAATATTTTGGGCTCACACTTAAATTAGCTCGCCTGCTGCAAAACTTGTTATAAAACCAATAAAGTCAAAGAGTCAGTCTGTTTTTTAAAAAGGACAAATAAATGAGACATTCTCATGAGAGCCTGGACAGCCTGCAGTTTATCAGCAGCGCAGCCTTTGATGAGCGCCGTTGCAGTGGTAGAAAGCAAACCCACAGACGAGGCGGCGGCCTCTGATGTTATCGCAGCAGTGATGAGGAGCAGAGCTCGGTGTCAGCCTGAGAAGAGGGGCCACACACACTGAACAGAACAAGGTGCAACTGCTGGACTTGTGTCATAATTACTGCAAAGAACAGATGTCCTTCTGAGTGCTGCTTCTGCCTCTGCTGTTCACTTCTAACAAGCTGGACACTCACTGAACACTATATACCATTTACCATATACTATATACTCTACTGTGCAATCCAACTGGACTGAACAGGCTTTTTAGATAAGAATATTGATTACTTTATGGATTCTGGAAGCTTTAATATTGCAGACACATTAATAGAATATTTTTAATAGATTTTTAAAAAATCTCAACTAGTTCTGCAGATATTGATTATTTTTCTAATGGAGTATTCCATCAAATAATCGAATAATCCAATGAGGTCTTTTGTCTTGTTAAATAGCAATAGTGAAAATGAGAAAAAGGGAATTACGGTTCTTACTCTTTCGCTCTTACTAACGTTCATCTCCATTACCAATCACATTAAAATGAACATGTTTATGTTACGTTGAGGTGCCTCACATTGTGTTGGCTCCGCTCAGTGGACTTGAGAACACTGGGTGCTTTCAGTTTCACTGCTGCATCACTGAGGAGGTGCTGTTATGATATGACATTTCCATTTTACAGTGGATGAATTGCACAGTATTCTCATTTTTTGCAACTTGAAATGGTTCCACACCTTCGATATTTTCGGTCTTTTCTTCTTTTCTGTCATTTCTTGGCTTTGCTCCATCTCTCCTATGATCACCACACTGAATTCTGTAAATGTTGTAATAACGGCCCATGTGAAACACAAGCAGAGCAAAATTATAGTTTCAGCCCTTTTCTCAACTGTAATTATGTGTTTCCTTCAATATGATGTTTGTTTTCAAGGGAAGGTGAAACCACACATTGACCACTGACCCGCTTAACAATGACTGTGATGTTTTGTGACACATAGGACATAGTAACACACAGGACAGTGTGAGGGATATGCTCTCATTAGGTTTGTGTGAGCTTCAGACTTGATTCATTACCTATAAATCTGTCCTGTCCATCTGTTTCTGAAGCAGCTGTCACTCTGCTCTTCAAAATATAACAGTGATGATTCACACAGGTTGACTGCAGTGGTTAAAGGAAAGGCTTCACTCTTTTACTTACGCTTCAGTGTGTGAAACCCACTGTGGACTGAGGGCAGTGTTGACTCGTAGACAGGAGCAGATGTTGTATGATGAGTGGACAGTGAAGGCTTGGTGGATACAGTGTTAAACACACAGGCCACAATAACATGGAGTCACTCTCACAGTTCCTTACAGTCGGCTACGAGAGGAGACAGACATGGTTGGAAACTGGACAAATATAATCTGATATATAAATAGCGTAACCAGGACACACACACACACACACACACACACAGATACACAGAAGCAAGGGAACAAACCCCGTGTTGACCGTCTACCTTCACTCAGAGACACCAGTGCAGCTCATATATTTCCCTGGGGGGGGGGCGTCATGCTAAAGAGGGGATTTGGGGAGACAAACAAGAAATGAGTCATGAATACCCACAAAGTGGAGCAGATCGGAGACAGTGAGGGGATTAATGAGGGATAGCCAGGCTTTGATAATGCTGATGTTTTGAGCCAGACCGTGCTCCCTGAAAGCACTTTGTTTAGCCCTTATTGCCAGTTGCCATCTGTTCTGATCTAGTTGCCAGATTTGCCCAGAGCAACATCATCAATCCCCCTCTTTCAGCTTTTGATCTTAAAAGAAAAACACAGCTATTCCTGACGCCAGTCACAGCGATATCAGTTGTGACAGACCGTGAGTCCCTTTTAACCCTGAGGGTCCTGTGTTGTTATGTTTCTCGTTGGCCACTTCCCACTCCTCACAGGAAGTAATGACCTGTCCTTGCCTCAGTGCATCTCCAAAATAGACATGGAGATGAGGACATCTCCACCGCACTGAGGCTTAAGTGACACATTTCACTGTGTGTATACAGTGGGATGTTGTGCTGCAGTGGCTCTGTCTTATGTAAAGTGATGTTACACAGCCCAGTGTGCTCTGTGATCCCTGCATATTTACTGTACATCAGAAGTGTTCAAAGGTTGATTCTCTCTTTAAAATTCATCCGGTGTTTCTCTTGTCTCTCCTCTCCCCTCACTCGCCTCTCACCTGTCTCTTCCTTCCCTTTATTTCCTTCATTAAATTCAATCCATCCATCCCTCTCACCTCTGCGTCCCTTCCTGCTGACAACGCACCTCCGTTGCTCTTGGCCAGGCCGGGCCAGTCTGCATGGCAAGTCCTCCCTGCGGATAGACAACGTGCGCTCAGACGACCAGGGCTGGTACGAGTGTAAGGTGCTGATGCTGGAACAGCAATATGACACCTTCCACAACGGCAGCTGGGTGCATCTAACCGTCAATGGTAAGAACCATCAGCATATGCTATTCATACCTATTCAGTATAAACACCAGGCAGACCAGCGGTGGGGAAAAGAGGTGTGTATGGTACGAGTGTGGACAGTTCTTCATGTCTGTGGGAATGTGCTGTGTCTGATTCTACAAGCGTTCGGATGATTAGAATAATGATTATTATTAGTGTCACTACATACTATAGCAGCAGTGGGCACTAAAGATTTCTAAGGGCCTTGTTAACTTTGAGATGAGCACACACTCAGTGCAAACGCAGGCATGCACACACACCATGTTACAGACACCTGGGACTTTAAAGGTCAGACTTTCCCAACACTAGTTCTAATGCACAAGAAGCTCAGATACACTGTGTCATTCTGCAGGATTTTAGGGCAGGATTAAAGTTCCTCTCAGGCTATCACAGAGTGTTACATTGGTCAATACAATGACCAATGATCAATTACCAATTATTAGAGCAAAAAAAACCCAACAAAAAATCTAAATTAAGAGATAACATAGAAAACATCAGTGGATTTCAAAACAGACACTCCTACAGTATTATTCACTCATAGATAGGAGCTGTTATAGTAGTAATGATGACCATGAGCTAGCTTGTTCGAAGCTGCATGCATTGCCAGCTCGTCCATATAGGTGAACTATGTGATTGCCTGGAGTAGCACTTTGGCGAGGGTGGCGAAATATGGGCCAACTCATGGTGAAATCCAACGGTAACTGCAAGCGCACCAGACTACGCGCTCTTTATTTGCTGAGAAATGTGTCGATCATGATGCACCTGCAGCTGCCTCACTCACACACCTCCCGCCCTCAGCTCTCACGAGCCAATCATAGCTGCCGCCTGCTGACAACAATTTAAATTCTCTTCTGGAGAGAGAAATGCTGTGTGAGGAGGATAATAATGTCTAAACGACTGACACTGGTTGTAATATAAAAAGAAGAGATTGTTGAAGAAACAAGCTCTCCAAAAACAGAGGGAAGGGTTGTTACAATACAATCTCAGGAGTGTGAGTAAGGATGATGCACCTTCAGGTCCACCACCAAGCCAAGACACCACTCCAACACTACACTACACTGGCATCTTTCCACAAGGAGAAAACACATCAATGGGAGAAACACACTAGAGTTGCACTACACTATTTGTGATGTGTGTATGACATATTGTCATTTCTGTGTTGTTGCTGGTAAGGACCAGTATGTTGCAAATGTATGCATGTGCAATGCATAATTGTTTTTCACTTAGAGCAGCAGATATGCCCTGGGTACATGTGTTAAACTTTTAAAATTGGACCAATCAAAGGCCGTGTGTAGAATTCAGTGAGGGTGTCCTCGGAGGCCTGTGGGTCCTTCGACAGCTGCGCTGGTTGTATCCCGCAGTTTGAGCTGCAAACAACAAGTGCTGGCAATGATCTTTTGATTATTTGTCCAATCTTCTAATTAAGCGCTCTGCTATCAGGGGCCTGCCTGTAGCTCTGAGGTTAAGCAGCTGACCATGAATCACAGCTTTGCTGGTTTGACTCCTTTGTTGCTCTGTTTCTCTCATTTCCTGACATCTTTCTGCAAGGGCTAAACATTTAATTGAAATATATTGAAATCACAGTATGGCCAAGTGCATTATCCAAACTGCAGGAGCTGCAGTTTAATTTGGATCAAGGTAAAATGCATCACAACAGACCATAAATGAAACATCATGCTCTCATACTGTCTGGGTGTAAAGAAACATGTTCATCTGGTATAAACCCCAGCAAAAATCACATCATCATCATTTTTATATGTTGGGAATGAAGTGCAAAATTCTGGCACTCTGGCAGAAGCAGTTTTTCAAATCACAATATCTGCCAAAATCCTCATGATGTGATTTTTTGGACTATGGTTCAGTAGGGGTGGGGAAAATCGATTCATGTAAGAATCATGATTCTTATCTTCTACGATTCTGGATCGATTCATAAAGTCCAAGAATCATTTTTTTATTAACGTTTCCTCCGTCTCTCGTGCGCCCTCTCAGGCGTCCATACACAGCGTTGCAGCGAGCTGTGTTGTTAAGCTAGTTAAATTGCTGCAAACAACTCTCGCTGTTAACTGATACGATTAAAATGCTCTATTGAATGTCTGTGACTAGGCCTGTGCCGATCAGCATTCTGATCCTCTATCGTCGATTGAGAGGACGATCGATGTTTTTTTTTTTTGTTTGTTTGTTTTTTGTCTTTATAAAACACACATGCTGCTACAGCTGAGCAGCCACATCCACTGTGCTCTGGCTCAGCTGATCGGTGCTCAGATGGAAGTTACATCTTCCAGTGTTGAACTCTTTTTATACAAAGTGCAGCCACACTAGATTAAAGAGAGAGGGACAGAGGGCCCAAAGTTTCACATCCCTTATTGTTCAGCTCACTCTCTTCTGCCGATAATAAGAAGACAAAAATTCTTAATATTTCTGAGTTCAACATGATGGCTTGTCTAACTAGCTGTCCAAAACCCAAATCCTCAGGAGCAGCAAATCCTCACCTTCGAGAATAAGGAACCATTCATATGTTTAGGGATTTCTACTTACCATTTATCTCAGGGTGCTTTTCAAACAGAGAAGCTATAGACCTTGTCTTTATGATATTATCTACAGAGCCAACAGTTTCCTTTGAGAGCAGCACTGGCAGAAATGTCGAGCAGTACCAGACATATGGATGGTGGCCATCTGCCTCTCACCGGTTGGGTTGGGAGAGATTGAGATAGAAAGTGTGTGTGTGTGTAAACAGAAGCGAGAGGAAGAGCTGAATAAAAAGTCACTTTTCATACAGTTTTGCACTGGGCAGGGCTGCTGTTGTAAAAGTCTACAGTTGTCATATCAAGAAATGAAAGGAACAAGTGTTCCCTGAGGAAACCTCAGTGCCACAGAGAGGAGCAGCAGGCAAACACCTTGATGTGATATAAAGCCCAGTGTGGAGGCAGACTCTCACAGGACTCCCTCAGACACAGATATTCTCACTTTCTCGGTACAGTAGCACCTGTATGTATCAAATCACTTAGTCAGACAGCTAATGATGACATGTGTTGCTGTGGTAACAGACACACCATAGACCCCACCTCCTCCTCTGGTCATGGCACATTAGCTCAGTTTCATCAGTGTTGCACTTGTTCTGTTTCACTTCCCCTCTCCTCTCTCCTGCAGGACCAGGCTCTGTCTGCCTCTCCTCTGTCTCTGTCTGCATGTTCATCACTCCTCCTACACCGGCCTTTAATGCCTCATCGCTACATTAGACATGAGCCACAGCACTTTTTTCAAGCAGTCAGACAGGGCTGAAGGGATGGCCACGGTGTGGTGATGATGATGCAGATTCTATGTCTAAATTTCCTCATGTTGCAGCCCAGAGATAATTATGCTTTTTTTCCCCCATATTGGATATTATCATTTTGTTTATATTCAATTATACCAATAGTTTGTAGACTCTGAGCATCTAGCTGCTAATTCTAATTATATTTTTTTCCAGTTTATTGATGGACATCAGCATAAACTGTTGTTAACCTCCATCCTCCCTCTCTTCACTGTGCTGTGCACTGATAAAACCATGGTGTTGTTGTTGTCTGTGGTGCTGAAGTAACACTCACATGTACACAAACTTAAACTGTTTCTTAAGCAAATGTCAAGTTCTCTCAGGTCATTATGTAGCAATGCTCAGTTCGACCTCGGTTCCCTAAAGAAGTGAAGTAGCTGTGAATGTTGCAGAGCGATCTTTGATCCTTTCGTTTCCATTGCCACGGCAACAACGGTTGGTACATATTGGGCGCTGGAGTCTTCACTTGGACCGTCCCTCCTGGGGTTGTTCATATACAGCTGACCACAGCTGAACTGTGGTCAGTGATTTACCAAAAATAGAGAGAATACAGTTTGTTGTTGAACCAAATCACAAACTACTGAGAGCAGTTGGTCTGCAGCCAGGCTCGAAACATGATCCCACAACAACTTCACAAAGTTGATGCCCTGCAGGTCTTTTTAAAGCAGGGAATATGTTTACATGATGAGATGGATACATTCTATCGAATCTGTGGGTTTCTAGGGTTTCATGTGTTTTTACTAAGGTAATGGAGACAAAGTAAGATGTCAGTGTTAGAATAAACTCTTTGTAAGGTAAGAGCCAGCTTGGTTTAAGAATAGCATGTTATACATGAGGTGTGGAATTGACTCATCTTTGCTGAGTATTACACTGAATATGTTCGTAGCTGGTGGGAGGTGGCTGGTGACCATTCAGCAGTGCAGCCCACCCTGTCTGAGGATGTGTTTGTTCTGATGGAGGACAGGAGGAGCAGGTAGGGGAATGTCACTGCACTGAACCCACACCTGATTCTCGGACAGGGAATGTGAGGTAGCTGAACCCAGTGACATTAGCTCTATGAAATAAAGATGAAGGGAGTCTTCCTCATGGAGCACTCAGGGGTCATGTGACCAGGGCTCAGGGGAGTCCCTGATGCTTTACTGGTTGCAGATGTCATCCAGATTCAGATCCCACCTCTGCCTGTCTGACAGGAAGGAGGACAGGATGTCCAGACTGATGGCAGTGCTGCTTTGCTCTGCACTGGGGCTGTGTATAAATTGGATGTGTGTCTGTTCGAGCATGTCATGCTGGAGAAACATGGGTGTGCACAGAATAACATGAGTCATCAGTGTGTGTGTGTCTGTGTGTCATATAGTGGACCTCTGTAGCTTTCTTAAACAAACAGCCTGCTACTTCTGCCTCTAGGTGTAGCAGTTGGTCATGATGTGTAATAACACTGTGTTATTGTCATCTTCAGAGACAGAACAAACAAAGTCAATACAACAGTTTTACATTTAAAGTCAGTGTTTGTTATGATGTAAGAACACAAATCAACAATATACTCAATATAACATAGTTCAAGTTATTTTCAGGTATTTGAATGTGTATTAAAATCATGGTATTTGCTCCACTTGCACAGGTGGCAACATTTCACCCTTTCCCCCAGTCTAATCAATCATATTAATGTCATAATCATAGGTAGAATCATCACTTTCAGCATCAACTGTGGGTTTGATATAATCACAGTGATACAGGCAAGTGGTGCCGATACTGAACCTCCTGGTTCTGGATCAGAGGATCCAGGTGCAAACAGTCTGTTTGTGACATGTAAAAGTGACTGATGGACTCTCAGTCACTCTCTGTGTCCACTCTGTGCTGTCAGTGCTGGTGGGACAGGTGGAGGTGGAGTCTGTACTGGATCAGCTCCTGATAAACACAGAGGTGAAGCTGAAGTCTCCTCTCAGTGTTCAGGTCTAGACAACTCTCAGTGCTGTCTGATCTCACCACGGTAAACTCTTTATTTTTAAGTGCTGTTTTGTATCAGGAAAACAAATAGGTTTGCCACATCTTTCATTTCATCTGCCATAAGGCTTTTACACCTGGATGGTGGTAGTAAACCGGAATGAGAATATAGCTGTTATTACCTTGTATTCCTGAAACTCATGGGCAATGCATCTCTATATGTCACTTCCTTGATTTATTTTTATGTTTAACCGTTGTTATTCTTGTTTTAACTGAGACACTTTTGCTGATTCTGTGTGCCAGAGGTTGAAGTGGCCAAGTGGTGAGTGTGGAATGTACTGGATATTTACTTATTTATTGTCTCTGTCTCTTGTCTGCTGCTTGTTGTGTATAAGGTAAACTGTTTAAACTGAAATGCCTCCTTGGGGACTAATCAAGTTGTCTGAGTCTGAGTCTGAGAATAATATGGTGAAGTGATCAGTGTGTATTCAGTCAGTCATCAGTTATAAACTTACTCTAATGTAACTAGCTGTGCAACAGTCAACAGGAAGAAGCTAAAGTCTGTTCTGAATCACTAAAACAGAGCCTGACTACAACTTCAGTGTCATACATGATACTTGTCACACTTTGTCAGCACAGTTTGGCATTAGATGCACCAATGACACTTTTCACTCAAAAAAGTTGTGGGCTCTGCATCAAATGACAGAGCTGTCTCCAGTGGTGGAAAGTCACACCAAGATTTCCTGCTGTTTCATTTCTTTTTACATCACTTTTCTCTGCTGTTGAAAGTTGTTCCCTTCTTGAGCGGCCCTCTGGGATGGAGAGAAAGATTGCTTTCTCCGAGCTTCAGCTTCTCTGTGTTTCTGTGGTGTTAGTGGAGCTGCAGCAGCTCCTCTGTGGTGGACTGATAAAGTTCGTGCAACTTGTAGTGGTCACATCTTAAAGGCCCAAACTCCAGGCAGAGCAGCCTGTGTGAAAATGATCCACCTGAGCTAGACATCCACACATCTACAGGTCTACATCCCCATGCTGGATGGAGCTCCAGCAGTGCAGTCCTCTATTTATAGCCCCCCCATTTGCAATCCACCTCTCCCCTATCATTGTCAAACATCAGCGGCTGTCAGTGATTACTCTGTGCACTTTAGCTGTCAGCCTTGTTGGCACTGAGGGAGTAAGTGATGCATATAGATTCTGCGTGAGATGCATATGGACCGTGGGTGAGAGTGCTGTATCGTGCTAGTGCTTCTTCTCCACACTTTGACACCTCTGTCTCTGCTCCTGTGAACTTACATCGCCCTCAGACAGAGTGAGTGCACACCAGAGGGAGCACAAACGCAGGAAGTGATGTCATTATTCTGCAAGTCATTTGTTTCAATGATTGTGTGAACATAGGTGCCGAGTATGGAACGGTTAAGTTTTGCAGTTCTTAGATACATGCAGGATACACGCTGTATGCATGGATAGATGGAAGTATGCAGAGGATCAGAGTGACCTCACACAGTCCAGTGGGATGTATCCCAGTTTATGTCTTCTTGGGACAACTCTGTCCACTTTGTTTTTCCTCAGATGATTTAGACTGATGTCCTCGCTCACAGTTCAGTCCCCGTCCAGCACGAGGTGATGCCAAAGAAGCAAGGTTCATATCTCCCAGGGTTAGTCTTCAGCTGCTCCTCCTAAAATAACCTCAGCACACCCTCCCGCTTGCATCCCTGTATTCTGCAGCAGAACTCTGCAGTGCTGCACAGAAGTCCCACTCTCTCTCCTCGTCCTCTCTTATGGTCTCCCCCCTTTTTACCTCTTTGTCTCTCTGTCTCCCTCCTCCTCTTATTTCATCTCTTTTCCTCCCTCTGTAATGAACCGTTGACACACACACATGTTACCTCCACGCAGGTTGAGGTGTTTAAGGAAAATGTGATAAAAATGTCACTGTGCTCACTCCTCATCACAGCCTAAAAATAGATTTACACATGACCACTGGCCACTGCTTATCCTACACAGGATTATTACTCTGTGTCCAAACCACTAAGACAAAATGCTGCATTATAAAAATCATCCTGTTATACACATATGTCCCCAACACTTACTATTAGACAATGAGCCCAGGTAGACAAAGAGGACAGAATAATAATAATTGCTGTCCTTTGTTGTGTTGACTGTGGTGCTACAGAGATGTACCTGTGACACCGAATCAGACTTTAAAGTATAGTTAGTGCCCTCAACACGACACAGTTAATTTATTAGTGTCTCTGGATTTTCCCTATTTAAGTTTTGCACTCAGATCAGCTAGACACCAATATAGTTTAGGAATGAATTCTGACACCCAGCAGCACTTCTCCAGTCCACTGGAGAGGTCACACTAATGAATTATAGAGGTGGTTTGAAACAAACCTCGCAACCCATCAGATTTTCTTTATAATGGCTTTAAGGTGCTCTACACCACTGGAGCTGGAACTATATAAAAATGTTTACGTAGCTACAACAACATCATGAAATTATAAGACACTTTGAAACCTAAAAAAGCAAAAACATCAGAGTCCATGAGCCCGTTGCTAAAGAGGCTTATGCTAACACAACAGAAATAACTAAACATAAGAAAAGGTGTAATAAAGCATATGATGAAAAACAAATGAAACAGCACAATTACCGTGTGCCTCTTGACCACAGTGTAGAAAAACTCTGTCCATGCACCATGACTTTCACCTCCATGACTGTGGACCCACAATCCCACAGTTCAGCATCCAGCAGACCCCAGCCATGTGACCTTGTACTTTGAGAATAAAATGACCTCACATCAAGGTAGTTAAGTCACGACTAAGACTATTTCACTCTGACATGTTTTAATCAAATGATTTATGAATGTAAACCCTTTTAATGGCTTACTGATTGTGTTCTGTTTCTTCCTTCTTCTCTTCCAACTTCTTAAATACGAAATAACACAAATAATTTTGTGTTTTATGACATGTGAAACATAAATATACATAAACAATAAAACCTATCTGACAGACAGTTACAGTTCATATCACAATTGTAGTGACCAAAGTTATGATAGTAAAAGTAATAAAACACCTGAAGTCTTTTCACCAAGTGGATGAATTAAATGGCAGCTGGGTTATTTGAGGTGGGGTTGTGTCAGGTATTCCTGCATCATGGAAGAGTGCTGTCAGTTAGAAGAGGCGGCAGGGAGCGTCAGTACAGAAGCAGAGTGCTTTGCTGCCCTGCACAGGGTCATGTGCACAGCAACAATCAGCTCCGTCTGTGCTGGACGACCTCATACAGCCATATCTTTCCCTTTAAATCAGAGCAGCTAATCTGTGCTGTGGTTTGACAGTGAGCTACATCCCAGATGTAAGTTTCAAAAACGCACAATCACAAATCAAAGTGTCCTACACAGATGTTCAGCACTAAGAGCTCACACTTTCTCTTCTGCATCTGTCCATATGCTCTGTCTCCATGTACTGTAATGACATTGCTCAGCAGTGAAAATGGAGTCAATCACCATTAACTACGGCTTATAAAACATTCATCAAAAGTGAGTGGTTCCATGATTTGTGGACACGTCAATGGATATTTACTCAGAGGCAGACCAAACTATGATAACTAACCTCCAGTTGTCTAAGGCATCAGCCCTGTTTTACTGGATACTGATCGTAAACCAAACATTTGCTGCTGCTGGAAGGCTTTTATCGTGAAGAAGCTGGCAATGCATTGCAAATGACCTATTAGAGGAAAAACAACAAGTTACTCCACCTCGATCACTTTTTACCTGCCACACAGTGATGTGGGAAAGAACTGGCTCCATGTCAGCACAGCTCCAACAGTGGTGGTGCACAGCTGAGCCCAAACATCCCCAACCCTATCAAATAATGGCCAAAGGGAATACAGACAGTCTTGATCTGGTTTACTGAACAATAACACTAACGAGCTTGTGGAGTAGAGGAATCTCAGGAAGGTGAGGTGATTTTTACAGCAGATAAATATTTGATCCTGTTATCATGCCACTGAGAAGTGCTCACTGAATGAACAGATACATCTATGCCAGACATGTCTGTCTGTATGTCTTTAAAGAGCCAACCACATTGGCTGCTTCACAGTGTCTCATCCAGGAGAGCAAGCTCATTTTGAATGCTCTGTATGGTTAATGCTCAGTATATAGTTAATCACAGACACAGGTGATCAAACTGTGAGCAAAGTGTGAGCAGTTCAGCACAGCAGCAGCTCACTGCTCCGTATGTGTCTAGGTAGAGGCTGTCTGCACACAGGATTAAGATTTCTCTGCCAGAGAGATCTCAGTTTGACTCATAAAGCTCTCATATTTGATAAAAAAAATAGTGATCCTAAAATATCCTCCTTCACCTGGTACCATCCCCTCTGGATAATACATGCACACACTTATTATTTGGTGGCAAGGGCTTGGTTTATAATGGGGGCTGTTCTTTATGTTGTAAGATAGTCCACTTCATACTGACCACAGTTATTGTCCTCTTTACAGAGTCCAAAGAACACACGATGTTTACCTTTTATACAATGTGATTAAAAGGCAGGTCTTGGTCACATAATACTGGAAATGAAAATATCAAAGACTCAGTCCACAGAGAATTGCACACCTGTATTTTGAAACTGAGCCGTAAAACCAGCTGTCAGGACCTTTGTAACATTGTGATGTCACAACAAAGCAGTCAGAACCCCCTAGCCCCATCCACCTGGACCCACCATGCAACCTTACAGGGTTTGGTTTTCCTGAATGTGTATCTGCTTTATGGTTCTTGGGTCACTCTGAAGACTGTCAGCCAATCAAAAGGAAATCTTAGAGCCTTCTTTTTCCTGATTGGTTCGCCATGTTGTTACTAAAGCACCAAAGAGAAGCTTGATGTTTTTTGGTTCTTGAACACTCATCAACACTTCAAATAAAACACAGGAAAATTTGAAGCTTTCTAAGAAATGCTATCTATGCTAACTGGGTGTGTTGGCCTGAGTACAATGTGTTGAGGAAGCTACCAATCAGTTACTGGGAATCAAGTGTCATTCAAGCATGAACAAGGACTAATATACATATAGGGCATTGTACCTGCTTTTAGCTGCAGGCCATGTGACTGATGTAACTTTTGGCAAAAGGTGAAGGTGAACGAGTTTCTGAAAACCAAATGTGTGGTGGAAACCCATGGTGTTTCCAGGCCACTGTTTTTCTGTTCATATTTTAATTTGAAGATGTTCACATTTTCATGTGCATCGTTTACATATCAGCTACATACACAGCTCAGAGTGGCCTGATAATCTTCCTCTGCCGTCTCACAAATTGATGACGGTTGCTGCCTCCAACCACTGAACCAGGTAAATGAAAATAGCAAAATAGACACAAGCCCTTCAGTTGGAGAGCAAGGAATTCCAACACACATGAGATGAATAGATAAATGTATGCATAAGGCTGCGTGGTTGGAGGACCCCCATTGTTCCAGTCTCAGTGGTGTGTGGCATAGAATTAGCACTATGGCCTGGCTTATGGCTGCAGATGGAATGGCATGTTAGCAATTGAGAGACTACGGGATTACAAGTGTAAGCAGATCAGCTTCAGTCCTAAAGTGATTAGATTGAGAATATCAAAACAGGAATTATGACCAAACAAAATCTGTATTGAATCGCTGACAGTATCTGTGTGTGTGTGTGTGTGTGTGTGTGTGTCTGTGTCTGTGTGTGTGTGGATTGAACAGAGTTGGATGGGGTTAAACGGGGCGGGGGAAGTCAGAAAGCACAGCTTAAACATGTTTGGGTAGGAGGACTCGCCAATTGTCTTTTATGATCATCCCTCCCTATAATCTAGAGCCTATGATCTGAAGAGGATTTAGTAAAATGGTTTTACAAAATGCTGGCTCATCTGTCTTCATCTTCACTTTCGATTCAAGAGTAAAAGCCCTGAGAAAGACAGCGAACAACTTTAAAAAAAAAAAAAAAAAAATGCTCAGATGAATTAGTGATGAGATATTAATTTATCAGCCATTATCATATATATTTAATTTGAGGCCTGGCGCTGGAAGAAGCATATAAACACAACATTTCAGCTCCAACTTCAAGGAGGTCTTCTCTTTGAAAAGGACAAGAACAAGTTCTCCTATTTATTAAAATGATGCTGTTGCAGCAGGGGGTGTCAAACCAGTCTCTCCCTCTGTGACAGAGACAGATGCGCCTCTGCACTGGAGTTTGAGATTACAAACGCACCACTTACATGTGACTGTTGTGTGTAGAAATGGACGTCCATGGTCTGCTGGTGCATGTGTGAGCAGCTCATTCTCCTGTTATGACAAGCACTTTCGCTCTTCCACATTTAATATCCTGAGACATGTTCAGCTGAGCGGAGAGCAAAAGGCGAAGCTACTGAAGGTTTATACAAACATGCAGTATTGAGTAGTCTCCGGGTGACTTGTTTGATCGACCAGTCTCCTGCTGTTACGTACACATGGCCGGCCGGTCCCTCAACGGGGGAATGAGAAGTTTTTATTCTACAGAGGACGGAAATAATTTTAAAGATTTAAATCTTCTAGAAAAGTGCTTAAATCTTTCATGAGATCTTCGCAATGATTGAGGCATTTCACTGGTTTTATTTATTCATCTGTTTCCCGGCTCGCAGGATACATTTCAGGTAACAGTTCAGCGAGGTCCAGAGGTGGACAGCATTTACAGCTCCATTACTGCAGTCAGAGTACAGATCCTCCTGCTCAGATATGACTCCAGTATAAGTGAACGTTTCAGTTAGATTTGTACCCAATGTAAATATAGTGGAGTAAAAATGAGGGTTAAGTCCAGATACTGAAGAACATAGTGAAGTCATGTACTCGAGTAAAAGTACCACTGGTGCATGACTTTAAGCTGCAAAGGAAGAAAGTAGAAAACTTAAAGAAGAATGCAGGAAATTTACCTAAGCTATGCTACATTGATGACATGAGCCTCAGACCTGGTGTCCCAGATCTTGTCGTGGCATCACAACACAAACGCACCTCGTAACCCATAATGTCTTGTTTATGACAGATAAGACAACACAAATATAGTGTTTATGATAAATAACATTATCCAGCTCTCCATGGACTGCTTTTTTGCCATCTTTGTTGAAAACAAATGCACTTGGTCAGGAGGAGGGTTAACAAAACAGTGGAGAAGTGACCGGACTTGTGTAGTTCCCCTTAAACATCTAGGTATTTATCATCAGAACAGTGCAAACATCTCAGAGTACAAGTTTCTTACAGACGTTCCTAGAATCCTTGTAGCTACATGGTATAGATACTATGGTAAATCAGAATGCAGTACACATGTTTTCTGGAAAATATGTTGTGTAAACACTGGAGTAGTGAAAAATCACATAGAATAAAACAGTCAGTCAGGTTGTTGCCCCCATTACAATAAAAACCTGATGTTTTGCAAATGAACTCAGCAAACACATCAGCGCTGCACTGAGAACAGTGTGAGTAGATGGGAAGAAGTAATGAAAACGTATTATTGAAAACGTAATTAACTTCAAGGAGGAGTTTTGTTCCCATACTCCCACTGCATGTTCATCAAGTACCAAATGTGTTACAGTTGATCACTGGCTCTCTCACAGTCTCCTGGCAACCACAATGGACCAGTATGTGATATTCTATATTATATATAGTATGTTGATGCAGTTACATTAAACTAGCTGTGCAATTTTCTGTTCATCTGTGGAGATGTCCCTGAGGCTTTGAAAGCACTGAGTAACGCTGACTCACTATGTAGTGCGGTGGCTAATCAGTCCTTATCAGTAAATTGGAGTGAATTGCACCCATCACTTCCTGTATAGCTGTCATGAAGGAGGAAATTGGACATTTTAACATGGGAGTCTATGGGGGACCGACTCACTGTTAAGGACACACTCGAGTGGTCAGGAGAGGAACTGTAGTTTTTGGCTTCTTTTACCTGTCCTGGAGATTAATGTTTGTCTTAAGGCCAACAATTTGACTGTCTAAGAAACCACTACACTGTGGAAATGATGATGATGATCATCGTATAGATTCAGTCTGTCTCTGTTTCAGATTGTAGTTCCAAGAAGTCTAAAGAAAACCCATATTAACTAACCATCTTCTCTCTCCTTCCTTCCTACCCTCTCACCCCTCAGCACCCCCCACATTCACAGATACACCACCTCAGTACGTAGAGGCCAAGGAAGGGGGGAAGATCACTTTGACCTGTATGGCCTTCGGCAACCCCAAACCCTCTGTGAGCTGGCTGCGGGAAGGCAACCTCATGGTCAGCAGTGCCAAGTATAAGGTACGTCTTGTCCAGACCGACATCAACAACAATCAAAATAACGACCGGTGCTGTCGTTCTAAGAGATGACTCACAACAACTCAAAAACCTTTTTTTGAGTCTCATACCTTCACTTTGAATAATACATCATCCTCTCACCTGTATTTGAGGTGACTGAGGCCAGCATTGTTTGTCCTGTCCTGGAGGAACACTCCAACACATAAATCACTGTGCTAAAATTCAAGATGTCAGTTGACAGCAGGCCGGCAGAGGTCAGCTAGGGGTTTGACAAGAATTTCAAGCAAACAAGGCAAATAGTATGCAGGAAAGAGGGAGTTGAATCAAAAACAACTAATGCGATGAGACTGAATACAGAGCAGTGGACACAAAACACCACATCTTATGAAGGAGGAGGCAGTAGATAGCACTTTATTACAACTTCCAGGGCAGTTCAGGTTTACACACCAAGGATAAAGAGCAAGCTTTGAGTCTGCATTAACAGCAAGATGATGGTAAAATGACACCACTCCTGGTGTAATGCCTGATTCGGGCCCACAGTATTCAGTTCAGCTTCAGGTGGTAGGTCTTTGTCATACATGGACAGAAGGTTTCAGTTGGCCACTGCAGACTCTGAAGCCTTTGACTGTTTGTGCTCTTGCAGTTTTCTGCCTTACAGCAGTTTCAGCTCTTGATAAATATTCAATGATCTGCACAACTGACTCCAGTGCACCACTGGTTTATTGTGATCCTTACACACTGCTACGATTCAACTCTCCATAATGAGGCAAACTTCTTGTGGCAAACAGTTTCTCCTTTGCACATCCAGCAAACAAGAGTGTTCATCGGAGCTCTTTTTTTGACATCATTCTGTCAGGTTTTTGCCTTAAAATAAAAGTAGTTTATTGGTGTCACGTGGATGACGCACAGGGTATTGGAAGTGCTCCTCTGCTTCTCTGCAGTTTCTAAGCCACCATGAAACCAGAGCGGCTCCTCTGATCCCTGGTGGAACTATCAGCAGTCAGTCAGTGGTGATTATAGGGATGGCCACACTGTTGCTGTTCACACAAACAAAAGAAGTCTGCTAAGTGCTCCACTTTGTTCACCATCTGGTCACTGGCCGAGTCTTCTCTGATGCTTTCTGCTCAGCAGTTTCCTTACTACTTCTATTACAGCTCATTTTGTTCACATTTAATCATTTCAGATCAGCGCATTTTCATTTTTCAATGAGTATGATTGTGGGAGCTGCTGTAAGTGTAACAGCTTAGTGGAAAAAAAGGAGTGCTGCTGGGATCTTTAAACTGAAAATATGGTTTTCAATATAAAGGTAGCATTTGTGTTTATAGAGTATCTTCACATTTACCACTAAATCCAGCATGTATGAGTGGAGGGGACTCTGCCCCATCAGATCAATTATTTAGCTTTCAGCATACAGAAGAATCATACAGACCTGTAGTATTGGCAATAGTACAGCCTGCACATCTGCTAACATGCAGTGCTCATTTTGGTCTGCATTCACACCAGTAACAGCCAGAACCAGAGCTGTATTGTTTTCAAACAGTCCATCTGTTCAGTGTGTCAGTGACGCCTTGATGGAACTCCTGTCAAATCGCTTCAAATTTGGTACAAACGTCCACTCAGACTCAAGGATGAGCTGATTAGACAAAAGGTCAAGGTGAACTCATTGTAAAGGCAATATTCCAATCATTTACTTGGATTTAAAGATAAACTGAATCAATTTTGATAGTCAAAAGAAAACAATTATTAGCCATTATTCAAAACTTCACACAGCATATGATGTAACTTGATGATGGATGATGGGGGCAAACATCTACAAAGAGGTAATTCTAACATTTTCTTTGTTTGTTGGTTTGGTTTTGGATCCAATATGACAGTCTGAACTCTGGTCTCTCTTATGAGAAGAAAGAAAAAAGATGTTTTCAGGTGGTTAAACATGCATTGACTTTGGATGACTGCGAAAACACTGCAAATTCAACTTTCTGACTTCTTAAAGAGAAAATAAATGTGCAGTCACATTTAACATTTAGCTGCTGCATCATGTTCTAGGCTCTGCTGTCAGAGAAAATGGTTTTCTACTTGGAGAATATGGATTGAAAAATTAATTTACATTTAATGCTGAGAGTAGAAAGTTTGTGGGGCGGGAAGTCAAAGGCTGGAGGAGTCTTTATGGTTTCTATGACAGCAATGGACGTGTTATTTAAAAGCTTTTGCAGATACACTAAGTGCCAACACAGATCTTTTTTTGTCATGAGAAACATTCACATAAAGAGGCTGTGACATTCTTTGACAATATCTTAAGGTACATTTTCAAGAGTAAGCTGGTTGAACCAAGTCAAAACCAACTAAACCAACTGAACCTTTAGTTGCTATGTAGCACAGAGAAAGTTTTCTATTTAGATGCAGCCAAACATGAAGGTTGCCCCTGCAGGAGTGTGCTGCCTGCCCTCTGGTCATTTGACTTGTTCTATCTTCCTTCTGTCCCAAAGTTTAAATATGTACATCTGTTTGTTTTTCTTTCTAAAACATTCAGTTGACTTAAACTTTCACCTCTGTGTATGTGTGTGTGTATATACTGTATGTATTTACTGTATGCACAAAAGACTCAGTGGATAAAGAGAATGTTCTTTGGTTTGTGTTTGTTCAGGTGTCTGATGGGAGTTTGACGGTGCTATCCATCACCCGGGAGGATCGTGGGGCCTACACATGTCGAGCCTTCAGTCCCCAGGGAGAGGCCATTCACACTACACGGCTGCTAGTACAAGGTCTGTGCATGCTTTTGCGTTTCTGCCTTCTATTGTGAGGCATACAGAGTATCTACATTTTCTTATGGCACAAACTAAAAAATATCACTCGCCTCTTGGGGTTGTTTTCATAGATGAAAAATTCAAAACTTGAAAACTTGAAATGTGATGCTGACCGAAAGAGAGAGAAAAAATGACTGCTTCTATATTAACTTATTCAGAGAGAAATAATTTGGTGTGATTTGATTGGCATTTCTGCAGGCAAAGTTGATTTTATAATCTCCATCATCTCACCCTCATACAGTATTTATTGTTATGTATTACGCTGTTTTGATCTGTAAGAAGGGTGGCACCATGGTGCAGTGGTTAGCCCTGTTACCCCACAGCAAGAAGCTCCTGGGGGTCATACCTCAGGCCCGGAGGCTTGAGCTCCCTGTGCACAGTGGTATAGCTAACAGATGGATGGTGTGTTAGAGCTCCTTCAGTTATCTGAGGATGTCTCACAATACTCATATACACCCAGATTTCCACAAATTACCCAATCCTATTACTCACTTGATTTGTGCAGCCTGTGAAACCGAAAACAGCTCAGATAGTTTGAGTCACTACCTATTTACTGTGAACTCAGGTTTATAACAGAGGTCACACTCTCACCAGGTCAGCCTCTTCACACACGTCATTCTTGTAGAGAAACTGACTTTATGAGAAGCTGATACCAAAAACAACAAACTTCAAAGTTGCAGTCAGCTCAACATGAAAAAATAGATAGTGACACGTACAAAAGCAGAGAATCGAATCCTGATGAAGGGAAAGTCACATAAAAAAGACCAAAATAAAAATTCCCTAAATAGGCACAGCAGCACTATTACCCTAGAACATCCAGTTTTTTGTCAGAGCACTACTCCTTCACATCACAGTAATGCCTAACAGGAAGGTACAACACTTACTAATGACATGAAACACATATAAAAGACTACAGGCTACAACAGTCACATAGAGTAGAGTAAATTCAGTAATTCTTCCACTATTACTGCCTCTTAAGTTAGCTGTGAGTTTGCATTTGCACTGATATACTCTATCTTGTGCAGCAGAGTTAAAGAACTGTCGGAAAGAGTTATAGGAGGATGTTAGAGTGGGAGAGAAGCAGTGAAGAAAGAGAGAGAAAACAAAGAGCATCAGTTTCTGTGTATAATTAAGAAGAATGGAGCAAATTTCTGGATGTGCTACTCGCCACAGGAGATGTTTGCAAGAAATCAATAAAATACACAACAAACCTGTGAAACAGCAAGGACATGGAGGAAGATCTATGTAACTGCAGCAACAGAGGCCTCAGACCACCTATTTCCTTTTTGTACTTAATCAAGTTTAGTGAAAATGGGTTATACTGTAGTGCCCAGGTCATGCAGATTGAATAACCAGATGTAAATTAAATGATAGGAACAAGAACAACATGAAAATGGCTGACAAAGCTATGCTAACATGGTGATGTTAAGCAGGCGTAATGAATGTTAAGAGGTACAATAGGTACACATCCTGTCTTGTTCAACAAATGTTGGAAGGTGGTTAGCAACCATTTCATAGGTTAGACTGGAAGCCAGTGAAAATGCGAGGGGCGGCTGTGGCTCAGGAGGAAGAGCAGGTCGTCCACTAACTGGAAGGTCAGTGGTTTGATTCCAGGCTCCTCCAGGCAGTGCATCTATGGATGCTCTCATTCATTGTGATCTCTGGGCAACAGATTGAACTTGTATTTGTCTTAGGAAGATGTTTTGCCTCTTGCGAACTGATGAAGCCCCTTGGATATGAGGCGAAACATCTTCCTAAGACAAATACAAGTCCAGTTGCCTTTAGTTCAGTTTGTTGCCCAGAGCTCCTCCAGGCACGTGTCGAAGTGTCTTTGGGCAAGGCACTGAACCCACACTTGGCCCCTGATGTGTGCATTGGGTGTATGAATGTGTGTGAATGGGTAGCTTTCAAGCACTGTGTCTAGTGCTGTACGAATTTATGTGTGTATGAAAGGGTGAATGTGAATGTGACCTACAGTGTAAAGGGCTTTGAGTGGTCCAAGTGACTAGAAAAGCACTATGTAAGTGCAAGTCCATTTACCATTTAGTGTAGCAGTGAAACATACAGTGTGTCCAAAAATTACGTTACAGCTGTTAGAAATAGAGCGACCTCACCAAGCTAACAGATGTGTGAAGTTGTGTTTAATTCAAACTCCAGCTTCTCACCGGACAAAACTCACTGAAATCCTACAGAATCCCCAGAAATCCCTGCACTCCATTGTTGTTACTTAGAGCTACACTTTGCTACTTCAGGCTTTTTATCCATCACTCTGACGCTGAGGGAAGCAACCACATCAAAAGTTTGATCATCTTCCTTCAAAACCCAGGCCTCAATAGACGCTTTATTCCTCTGGCCCTGACAGACAGTGCTTCGCCAATCTGCTGATGCGCCCACTGCCTACAGAAGGACAAACTTTGTCAAGTAGAGAACGGATTGCTCGACCTCCGATGGAGTCGACTTCTCTGCCTGATACAGTACATACTCAAGCTGGCACCTTCATATAAGCTTACACATTGTCTGTTGTGTGAAGGACACTGACAGTATGGTCACATGAAAGATGTAGTTTTGATAACTATGTTATAGGCTACTTCAGTCATTCTAGATGACAGAACTCTTTAATGTCAATATATGTAAATGTAATGTTACAAAATGAAGATTTAAACAGTTTTCTTCAGTTCTCCTGATGTCCATTCATTGAGCATCTGGAGCCAATCATGTGACCAATGGTCTGGTTGTTCTCTTCATGTCCTTAAAATGAACTTCTTCAATGATTTGCAGCTTATGTTAGGCCCAGTATGTCAACTGCAACTCCAAAAGTCAATGACCATCTCCTTGGTCTTGCACTGCCTCCATCCCTGAGATCATGTCTTTAAATAAATGGGGCTGGATAGGGTTGAATGTACTGTAAAAGTCATATCATAATCCTCATGGAACCACCTGACTCATCCAAGTAAGAATGGGCTTGGTAGAGCAGCATCTCACACTTCAATATGTTCCTTGTAGACAAAATGTTTTACATGTGGCCTCAGAAGATGGAGAAGTGGCAACTCCAGGGTCTTCATGATGTGACGTGAGGGCCACTGTCCCATTTTTGTTTAGCATAATTAAAGAGGAAGCCTCTTGGTCTGCTTCATAAGGAAATACACCACAGTCTGTTTAGATAAGATGTGAACAAAACACGTTCTGGTGCAGCAGTGCAACCAGTGGAATAGTTCATTTGGAGCTTTGTGAAAGCTGCAAGCTTGAAAATCAGTTTATAGAAATCAGAGCCAAAGCAAACTACAAGTTGAAGTTTAATGATGGTGTTGTTGCAGTCATGTGACTATGATGTAGTTGGTTTATAGCCATTTAGCTATGAGACATTAGCTATTTACTTTACTTCGGCTCCAGACATCATATTATTTATGGAGGCCTGAGGAGAAAAAAAGAATCAAAGGGTGGGAAAGCTTTTTGCCTGCAGCTCTAAATGAAATGTCAGCTTCTGTAAGTGAAGCAATCTGTCTGTATCAGTCCACACTTCACTACAAAATCAAGACACATTTAGCAAATGAATCATTTATCGTCCACAATCTGCCACAACATGTACACATCAGTGTTCAGAGTCAGTCGTTTTAGTTTTTTTTCTGCAACTGAAAGTAAACACACTATCTGTGTGTCTGCGCAGCAGCCTTAGATTTGATATGCCTCACCACAGAGGATAAATGATAGTGCAGCAAACATGGGATTGGAGATTGTGTAATTTAAAGATTGCAGCCCCAGATGAACACAGCTGTGGTCATGACCTCATCTAAACCCAGGCTCAATCTCTAACTGAAACACTTTCACTGAGTTTTCACTCCATCAGTTCCTGTCATTCTTGTGGAGAGTCAATTAAGTAGTTAAGGCATGTTTACATCATTATAGAAAACATTATAGTGTCTTGATAACACCACTGATTTCCAGTTGGCAGTTTCATTATGCAAGTTAATGGAAACATACCAGTGCATCAGTATGCACACATTTCACCAAATGTGCCCTCACAGCACAATGAATGTAAAAACGTCTTCTATTTATGGCCTGCAAAATGAACAACATTCCCATCAGCCTCAGCTCTGTAGTAAATGTTGGGATGCTACCCTGGATCTAAGTAAGATGATGACCGAAGAAAACATACCTGCATATTGGCATTATCATTGCTAGCATGTTAGCATGCTGACGTTAGCATTTTGCTTACACCATCAATCATAAATGTGACCAGTCTCTGCCACGGCTCCCACCTCACTAACCCCATACTCTTCATAGTATTGCGATTCTTTCCATTTCTTACTAACATGTGAGAGGCTGTAGCTTCATTTGGTTATGAGAAGAAACAAATCTCTGTCAACTGGATGTGCATGAAGGCTGAAGTGATAAAGAGCCCATGCTTGTACTTTTTCTCAATAGCTTGTGTGTGGAGCCATGATAGTTTTCCCTCATGCACAAGGAAGCATGATTACAGCAATAAAACACTATTTACCCTGTATAAGGTTGCACTGGTACACTAAGATGTCTATTATGCACCCAGTCGTGCATGGTTTTAACATTGGGTGGTTAGTCGGTGTGAATTCTATAGAATATATTGCATTATTTTATGAGTGTGTTGGCTTCCATATCTCTAGGTAAAGGCTGTAGATGACATGACTTTGCAGTCAGAAATCTCTCATGAATACAAAAGGCAGAGCCATTAGTTCTAATCAAATAACACACGCTTCCCTGGTGTAGTGTGTGTGTGTCACTTGCCAGTTGCGTTCATTCATCAGAGAACAGACAGTGAACGCATACGCATATTTCTTTTTGCGCATGACTACAAAGCAGGACTGAGCCAGAGTGGTTGTTTGACCTGTCTTGTATAATTTACGGGTGAGACAGATTAATAGAGGCCCTCCTGGAAAGCCACTGAGCAGCAGATCAGCTCAGAGACTACAGTGCCAACAAATCTCCAGCACTCAGCTGGTCCCAAATTGAGCGGGTTGGCACACATGACGTGCACACACACAGACGCTCTCTCTCACACACACACCCACTCAAAACACCAACAACACTGTCATCCAGCACAGACCTAGTCCTGGTTGTCCTGCTATGGGGCTGGCAGATGGTAACAGGCTGCCCGTTAAAGGATCAGGCCGTGGGCTACAGATCAGGACTAACATATGGGACTAGCAGTTTATAGTTGCAACACTGGCTCAGCTCAGCTGTGCTTGTGTGTGTGTCTGTGACTGTGTTATGAACAAATTAGAGGAAATATGAGGATAAATGCACTGGTGTTTGTTTGTGTAGATCCATTAACAGGAGGAAGTACTCAATTTAATGGTCATAATGTAGCAACCAGGGCACAGGGTGTCTGTGTTTATGTCGCACTGGTGTTAGGAGGTGTTGGGGGGGTGACAGGGATAGTAAAGAGGTGAAAGGTACAGTGCTGTTTCAGTGTGGGAATTTGAATCTATAGATCACCATGACCACGGTGCAGTGCACTCTTAAATATTTTATATGAGTAATGCAGCTAATGGCTATTTTCATCATGGACTGATATCCTGACTAGTGCCATTATGTATCATTTGATTGTTTGGTTTGAAAATGTAGAAAACATTTAGTGTAGACATTCCTCCAGTTTTTGTCAGCTCACTAGATGAAAGTTTGAGTTTTTGTCTGTTCTTAAAAGGAAAAGCTGCAGGTCCTCACATTTCAGAAGCTGGACCTGTGAAGTGATTAAACAAAATAGTATCATATGTTTTTCTTGCAAAACTATTGATTTAACATGCAGGTAAAGACACAGCTGTCTGCTAACTATCTTGGAATAAAAGTACAATATTTTATCAATATCTCATCTCCCACTGATTTAAATTTGTGTAAGGACAGTATTGTCCCTTTAATGCACATGTGGCAAGAAACAGTGGTGTGTGTGTGTGTGTGTGTGTGTGTGTGTGTGTGTGTGTGTGTGTGTGTGAGGGTGTGAGTGTGTAGGGGCATGATATGTGCTGGGATACAACTATTGGCTTTGACACTGGTGCTTCTCCCTGTGCCTTTCCCACATATCACAAAAGTGCTGTAAGTACATATCATCAGTTGAAACGTTGAGGTGAATATTGACTCACTCTGGAGCCACCATGATACCTGACCACTAGGGAGCCACAGGGCCCATAGCTTATTAGTGGCAATTCTCAGAATTTTCTCATTGTTGGCATTACTGTTTTAACTAGTCAAATATATTCTTTAAAGAAATATGCTGCTGGCTAGTAGTAATACCTGTCATTGCTGAAGGCTGCTGTGTACACAGATGGTCACAGCTCAGGTCAGACAGGGAAACAAGACATCAATGAGGTTAAAGAAGCCAGCACTATCTGCTGAGCTAAAGTAACCGACAGATCTGAACAGCATTTAAACATCTGCAGTATCAGTCGTCAAAGTCTGTAAAGGCAACAGAAAGCAGTGAGTGCTGGAGCAGAGCTAGTGGAAGTTTAAGTGAACAGGTCATTCGTCACTGTGATGAAGAAAACAGCAGCTGTGTTCAGACATGAGCAGTAGGAAACAGCACAGACCAGAGGTGAGACAAGTGAACATGATCACCACTATCACTGAAAAGACATTCAACTGAAGCAGAAGTAAATCGAGTGCATTCAAAATATTATCTGGTAACAGTACAAAGTACATCAGCAGCTAGGCTGGAGATCAGTTCCCAGATGAGAACAGCAATGAGACAGTGTCAATGTGACCATCAGGACAAAGCTCAACTGGATGAAGTAACCAACACATGACTGGCTGATGATGAGCCAGGTTGGCTCACACAGCTGAAGCCAGTGTGCCACTAAGAGTCTGAAGAGTGAAGAGTGAGACATAATGTAAGGTTTGACTACAAGTGGAGTTCTAGCATATGGTTTCTCAGTTTTTTGAAAAACACTGCAGTCCCTGAATGTCAGTTCTTTCTAGTCTTTCATGTTGTCATGTCTTAGCTTTTCCTTCTGCTGCTCCTGGATCAGCAAGGTTAACGCCTTATGGCTCTGAGTCTATTTTGGTTTTGAATACTTTAGATTTTGCCTTTATATACCACATAAAAAATGTTTAACATGCCTATGCTTGGTATCTTTTTGTTCAGCACAACTTCATCTGTATGATCAGATAATTAACACATTGGGCAGATGTCTCTGCTATAATCATCAGCTGATTCGACCACTTTTTCCTGACTGTATGGAAAAAAAATGCAGCACTTGCCCCTCCCATCCCATGTATAACCAGGTTTTGTACTACCAAAGTAAAACCATTCATATCTCTGGTTTTACGTGGAAACTGCACAAGTCAAATAAAAACTGGGAGAGGGTTTTAAAACACACTTTCAGCTGAAGTTGACAGTAGCGCTCCAGGCGCTCTAGTTTCGTTTTTACGGTGCATTGAAGACATCATGTGATCTGATCATGCCGGTGTGATCATAGACCCCAGAGGGTTAACTGCTGGCTGCTCCTCAGCCATCCTCTCATTTGATCAGTTTCTTCGTCACCAATTCTTTTGTCTTTTTGCTAACCCTTCCTCCGTCCTGAGTTTGAGTTTTGTAAGTCTCTTCACTCAGGACCTCATGTAGGATCTCGGTGGTGTCCAGGTCCAATGGTACATGCTCCCTCTGCAGCCAGTCTCACTGACATCGACTACCATTTCCATCATTGAACCCTTTTCAATCTCCTGCTTTGTGTGAGTGTGATGCTTAGACTCATCTTGTCATGCAGGATTAGACACATTCAGATGAGGTCTTCCATCTTTTGTAGCCATTGCTATTAACGGGTCAGATAAACACAGCACTCAGTGTGTGGTAGACACTGGAACTCAGAACACATTAAGTTAGAAAAGGTTGTTTATAGTTTCTAGACTACTGGCATTGTTACAGATATGGTGATAGTCAGAGGGAGGAAATGACTATAAATCAAGGATCATGGTATAAATATATCCATGTGTGTCTGGGGGATTGCCCATCTGGCATGGAACGGATCACTCCATAAATTCTCATAATCCTTGACTGAGTGCAGAGAAAGTGTGTGATATGACTTTGAGGTCTGTGACGGGTCGAACAAAGAATTTAGAGTGGATGTGCTGGTGTTGATCCCTGTCTAAACAGTATGGCCAGGAATCGTACACGACCCTTGTTTGGTATGTGAACTAATTCCTGTGTCGTGTGTGAGGAGATCTCTGTGGGATGTCACGCTGACCCATTTTCCCTTTGTGGACAATATGGTTTCAGGATAGTGCAACTTTAAACAAATGTATATATGATTATATAAACATATCATTAATATTTGTTCTGTATATTTTGTGTATTTTTACATAGTGCTGGTGAAAGAACAAACCAGGGAGGATCTAACCTCCAATCCTGATATTAGTGGATGTCAGAGCAGGTCTGAGTCTGACCCACAATGAAGATAATGGAGGGACAGGCATGTGCCCAGGCAGATAACAAAAGGATCAAAGGAGAGTGTGGACAAAATGTGTTGTCATGTAGAGCTGAATGTACAGTTCTCTTAAACACTGCTGCTCTTTGAATGAATTCAAACTGACACATAAACCGTTGCCTGTCCTAAAACACAAGAAGAAGTTCAGTCAAACTGAACTGTCAGTCTGTCCTAATGAGTACGATCCTGCTTTTGAAGACTGTCTTCCTGTTTGTCTGTCCACCAGGTCCTCCGTTTATTGTATCACCACCGGAGAACATCACAGTGAACATCTCACAGGACGCCTTCTTCACCTGCCAGGCGGAGGCCTACCCTCGCAACCTGACTTACACCTGGTTCTGGGAGGAGGAAAACGTCTTCTTCAAGAAGTAAAGTTATGATCGGGTTCATCATTGTCTGTAATATCATGTCACCTGTCTGTTCCTACCATTGCCAATAGTCCTGTGTCTTGTCTCACTGTTTCTCTGGTGGGTATGCACTGAACAGAGAAGACACTGCTTTTTCATAACCCCCCAAAGTGTCAAACCTTTAGTGTAAACGCATAAACAGACTCAAAGAAATTAAACACGAACATAAATTGTAAATAAAAGTAAAGATTAACTGCCTTTCTCAGCCCTGTAACAGTCTTTCTGAATTGCTGAACCAATTCCTTGGTGACCTGAACGTATTTATTGAATCAGTTACTCTTTTGTAGAAACCACAGGCTGCAGATCTCATTGCACCTTTTTGCGAACTTCTAAACGCATTTCATTCAGTAAAACACATCGTGCACTGAGGCACTATTGATGAAATAACAGTAAACACAGGTTGCAGGAATTAAACACAATTGCAGCACAAGTGTTGTTGTCTATCTAAACTAGGTCAGAGGTCACAGGTTATTGAAGGGTGAAAACTAGGCAGATGATCTGAGTGGAAGAGGAGGAAGAGGAGGACGAAGAGCAAGACCAAGAACTGTCTTTACATGTGTTCTCCACCACATAGAGAAAAGATTGAGTTGTGGCTAAAGATCCATTGAAGTAAATAAACTGCATTATTTCTCTTATGCACTGGATCTTCAGACATGTTCATCAGCAGACACGTCCCCCGCTGTGGCCCCAGTTGAAATTTCTCCTGCTGACACTTGGCAGCTGTTCAGACAGAGACAATGCACTTGTCCATTCTGCTTAACCATAAAGGGCCCTGCAGCCACCAAAGCTTGAAGTTAACTTTATGATGCACAGTCACAATGCATCACATTGCATCAGTGTCTGCCTCAGTGCTGCAGACATGGATGAACTCTTCTGAATCTGCAGAACAAGACGGAAGAGTTCCACCTCTTTTACTGGTATTGCCATTTCAAGTTAGTTCAAAACTGTAATTGTATTTGATGAAAATAGGAAATACAGCATATACTAGTGTACTTGTAGCTTGTTCTTCAGTGTTGGTTTGGTACATGCTCATGCTTCATCAGTGCAGGCAACACAAGCAGCACATCTGCAGCTGGGAGCCTTTAGCTACTGCAGAAAGCTACACTTCAGCAGAGTCACTCATCTGCTTGAATGGTAAATCTACCTACACAACTACATACTAGGAAGGACCACGAAGTGAGCAGTCACTTCTTTGTTATATCTCATATGTTACATTATTGTCATATCCTGCTAGACACAATCACCAGCCAGTAAATTCATGTGCATGCATGATAAATAATAATAAGTCTTATTGTCTGTTCTTGTCTCCTGCCATTCTTTAATCGTTTTGACCATGAGAAAGTTATCAGTTACATATCATGTGGTGTTAAAAATTTGCTTAAGTCTTAATTTTCTTAAAGACAATACTGTCTGAGAACTAGATGGTGGAGTTTGACAAAAGATTCAACAAATCTCTTAAATGTGACTCTGTCACATTTAATCTGCCTCGTCCTTCTGTTTCAGTCAGAGCAGCATAAGCAGCTCTCTGACATGTTTCCATTTCTCCTGTCTTCCTGTTTGCATGAGAAGCAGCAGTCGTGATCAACTTTGCAAACGTTCTCAGCTTAGACGTTTTTGTCCATTAAGGCCCTGGCTCTACAGCACGTTCAGTCGGCAGCACAAATATTGACTCCGGTTACCAAATGTATTTTCTTTGTCATGGATGGTGTCATTCTTCTTTGCACACAGTCTGATGTGGAAATGAACGGTGGAGAGACCAAAGTGAAGGAATTCAGAATATCTGTTGCCTTGACGACTACACGTGGCCTGTCATCAGTCAGCAGACCTAGATCTCAGGGTTAGATCCCATTGCAGCTCCAAGAAAAAAACATAGATTTAGAACCAGAAAAGTAACACCAGGAGACTTACATCACTGAATGACCTTTGTTTCATATTGTTGTATTGAGTTTTAAAGGGGTCATCTGCCGTCACAGGGAGAACCAGGAGCTTCCAAAATCAGAAATGTGGCTTGGATTTATATAGTGCTTTTCATGGTACCCAAAGTGCTTAACACAAACCATTATTCATTCTTACCACATTGACACCAGTGGTGGTAAGCTACATTTGTAGCCACAGCTGCCCTAGAGCAGACTGACAGGAGCGTGGCTGACAGTGTGCACCAAACCAACCACCACCAAACATTCATACACTTTCATATGCATTCACACGAGGCAAGGTGGGTAAGGTGTCTTGCTCAACCATGTCTTAGAGCTAAGTGGCAGTGATGTCACCAACAGCATGATTAAATGAGCATTTCAACATTTTAAAGGAAAACTACTAAACCATTATTAGCAATATCAATATGGCTCTTACTGACACAACAACAGGAACTGGGATGGAGCAACCCTCCCATTATTAAGTTTTCTGAAGAACCACAATCTGCAAAATAAACTTTAACTCTAGCTGTGGTGTATAAAACACTGCAGATTAAAATCATCAGTGAGAAACAGTAAAAACAGCTGTCAGCATGTAAATTAACAGCAGCAGGTTATAATCCTATTCTATTTAAATGTGTATTGGGTATTTAGATGCTGCACCTGAAGCTGGAGTTGGAGAATTCACACCTCAGATCTCACAGCAGTAGTGTACCTGAAAACTCTGCACAGTGTGTGACAGGCAACCATGAACCAGGATCTGTTGCACTGCTGAGCTAACAGGGAGCTGTGTGGGTGTGAAAGTCTGAAATCTTCCCATGTTCCATTGGTATTGTTATCAATAAATCTTTTGCCCACACTCTGGCATACTCTAATGATTTTGTGCTATATAGCAGTAACTAATCCGCAGGGGAGTACTGTGATTTTCAGCTGGTTTTCAAGCTGCAGACTCTGCAGCCAGCTGCTCTGCCCTGAATCACGAAGCTGAGCGCCATTCAAATGAAAGTTAGCGCCACACGTCCTCTGGGATATGAGCGAAAAAGAGCGAGAAATTGTGGCATGGGCCAAACACGCTGTCGTCACCCTCACAGGACTATTGCATCATGTGCCAGTGACAGTATAACATGCATATCTCCAGCAGATGACAAAATCTGTTGAAACATTTTCTCAGAAAAAAATTTAAACTAAGAAGAACTGAGACAACTCTGAAAGATCACATCTGCAAAGTGTTCCATGCACTTTTTGAATCTTATTTTGAAAGTCAAACAGATGTCTTCCTCAGCTTTCCCACTGATGGATCAAACACACCTTGGTTTCTGAGTCTCACACTGACATCTCCATTGTCTTCATCTTCACAGTGACCTGAAGCGCAGAGTCAGTATTCTCATTGACGGATCCCTCATCATCGCCCAAGTCAAACCAGAGGATGCTGGGAAATACACCTGTGCACCGAGCAACAGCCTGGGCCAACCACCGACTGCCTCTGCCTACCTAACAGTGCAATGTGAGTGTCATGGCTTTATTTTTGTGATGAGGGCTCAACTTTGAAAACTCATGTGGTCCAATGTAAATCTTTATCTTGATGCTGTTCCCTTCATCATCATTCATACTGTCATTCTTTTTTTTTTTCTAGTTGAGAAAATCAAAGGTTATTATGTGTTATTACTACAGTTTGAAGAACATTGAGTCCTTCTTTTACAGATGTGGTGACCTATTTTGTCAATGTAAATTCAATGCAGCCAAGTCAAGTAGCTTGTCTCAGCCTGTGGAGCCACTGATTGCTGTAATTACTTACACTGGACTTTCAGGTGGGGGGGTGATACATGGAATATATTCTGTGCAAATGTAGTGAATGTATATACCATCTCATAGTTGTTCTAAGACACCAGAATGAGGCTCTCCTTCATGTCTCGCTCCTCACTCTCACTGTCTCGTCGCCCTGTGAGCTGCACCACAAGTGAAAATCATCGACCTGTTGCTATTAATGATCGTGTGATATTTTAGTAGGGGTGCTCAGACTCTGAGTGAGTGTAGGGGAAACACTGGAGGACCAACAGTTTTATTAAAGGGACACACACACACACACACAGGGGAGTGTGACTTATTTTCTCCTCAGCAGTATCTGTATATAGAAAACAGCTGATTGCTGCTTAAGTCTTTTCTTATGCAGCCTCTAACAGCCTGTTAAATGTGGCTGTCCACATTCTCATCTGGACACAAACACACATTTGCTTTCTGAAATACACTTTTCTTTTTCTTTTTCAGTGGTTTGTTTCTTTGCCTCTCCCTCCTTCTCTCTCTCCTTGCTCCCTGTCTTCTCCTTTCTCCTATGTAATCCTTCATGTATATATTCATATGCACACCAACACATCTCTGACTCCCCCCTG
This sequence comes from Caranx ignobilis, assembly GCA_021432705.1. Taxonomy (NCBI): domain Eukaryota; kingdom Metazoa; phylum Chordata; class Actinopteri; order Carangiformes; family Carangidae; genus Caranx; species Caranx ignobilis. The sequence goes on from MU269980.1 coordinate 3,481,801, forward strand.
CCTCTGTCTTCATTACGGGTCGCACCCTCCTCGTTCTTTCCTCCGATAAAACACTTGCTCACTCCATCAGTCACTCCCAGCTGTAGAAACATGAGGCTCGGTGAATTTGTCACCTCAGAGCATCTGGAGCAGGACCGGCTTTGAGCTTCCAGCCTCGTTGACTGGTGACCGGCCACTGGCAGTAGTCAAGGCAACAGACATTTTGCATTCCCTCGCTCTCCTGCTTCCTTCGATGGCTATACATTAGAGTATGGCGTGTGTGTGTGTGTGTTTGTGTGTGTGCTTGCATGTATGTGTGTGTGTGTGTGTGTGTGTGTGTGTGTGTGTGTGTGTGACAAACAGAGGCAGGCAACACCAGTTGTGAGAGGGAGGGAGAAGTGAGCAGGAGGAGGATTACATCATTGCTGTAAGACCGGGGACTCTGCTCTGTCAGACTGCAGAGCGCTCTCTCTCTTTCTCTCTCTCACTCTCTCTTTTCTCCCTGTCTTTCTACCCTATTCTTCCTCATCTTCTCCTTTTGTTCCCTCTTTCTCCCTTCATCCTCTTCTCTCAGTCCTCGACATCTGTTCTCCTCCATTTGTTTCATGCCCTTTTTTTCCACACTTCTGCCTCGTCCTGCCTAAATCTCTCTCCCACACTCTCTTTTTTCTCTCCGTCCTCCCTCTGTCTATTTCCCTGAAGTGCTTGCCAGTGAATAACTTCCCTAAAGCATCTTGCAGTGTGAACCAGCATGTCGTGAGCGATAGCGCTGTCTGAGGGTTATATTTAGAAACTTGGCTGATACTCTTGTCTGTGGTGCTGGTGGCAGTGTTTTCTCTGTGGCCAGGCCAGTGGTTAGGACTTCAGAGGACACCGATCATACTTCAGACTTGTCTTTCTGTGTGTCAGTCCCTCCATCACCACGTTGCACAATCACTCGTTCGCCCTCTCATCTCTCCTTTGTAACACCTGTTCACAGTCAGGCTGTCTCAGCTCCCTCTCTCCTCCACCGGCTCCTCTCTACCTTACGTCATCTAGTCACATCTCTCTGTCTCTCTCTCTCTCTCTCTCTCTCACCTGTCCTCTTTCCCACGCTCATGCACAGCCTCGCTCATCCTTCCTCTATCGCTCCGCTGATAGCGCCCGCCCCTCCTCCTCCTCCTCCTCCTCCTCCTCCTCGTCCTCCTCCTCTCACTCAGACCATTTCTTCTCCTTATCACTCAGTGCCTGCTTTGAAGCTCTCCTCCTTGACCTCATTTAGGCACCATGTGGTTTTCACCCTTCCTGAGAATTCAGGATTTAAGAAGAGGAGAGAGCTTTGGTTAAAACTTCTCCTCTTTTCCCTCCTCTTTTCTTTTCCACCTCTTTACTCTATCAGATGGATAGACGGACTTTTGCTTGTGCCTGTGTTTGCCCAAAGGGTGCAGCACAACCATGTCGAAATCCAATTATTCAAGACTTAAAGATGGAAAAATGTGAGAGGAGAGTGAGTAAAGTAGAGCAGATAAACTTATCAGAACTGATCTGATCAGTCTGATTGAGGTGTTGCAGTATGATGTAACATGTGATTTTTCATAACCTGACAGTAGGTCTTTAGCTGTGATGCTCTGAGTATATGTAATTAATATCTGCAAATCTAACACTATTTTTCATGCTGCACACTTTGCTTAGTGTTAATTAGCATATGTTAGCACTGTCACTATGAGCACACACTGATATAGATAGATACTTGCTCCAAGTGTTGATGAAGGTGGGTGGGTGGTATAAGCATCTCAGCCTACCGGCAACTACCAGACACTTTTGAGGTGGAATGTTTTCTTCCATGTTACTCAGTGCGTGTTCGGAAATCGTCAGTACACCTTACGTGGGATAAAAAGGAATGACCAAAAAATGTGAAAATGAATGTGTCCCATTTTGCGCCCCCCTCCCTCCCTCTCTCTCTCTGACAGTCAACAGCTCGATTTACCAGGATAAAAAGCAGCAGGACAGAAACTAAACTAACTGCTTGTTTTATCTGTCTGTCAATCTCTTCAACTCACAGAGCAGCTGATCAGTGTGTGTGTGTGTGTGTGTGTGTGTGTGTGTGTGTGTGTGCGTGTGCGTCTGTGTTACAAGCAGCAGCTGCTGTTATATACTTTAAACTAACAGGCAAATTGTATCTACTATTAATTTCATGCTGCAAATAACAAGTTACCACCTTCAAGTCAAACACCACAGTGATATCTAATGATTGTTGATTACTGATATCACCGTCCGCTGCCACAACCCTTGGAGAGGGAAGCTGGTACTACATCTTACGCTGCATGTATCTCTCAACAACAATCCTGACTGAGTCCAGACTCCTGCCAACCACAGGGCCGACATATCTGACCATATCCACCACTGACTGATAAAACATTTCACTGCAAACATCAAGGCACCCCAGCCTCCGGTGGAAGAAGAGTCGCCTTTGTTCCTTTTATTAGAGGACATCTGTGTTCAGGGACCAGTCCATCTCCTTGGTCTTGGAGCTGTTCAGAAGGGGGCAGTGCTCATCGCTCCATTCGATAAGGCCATTGTCAGATCCCTGAATTCCTCTTTGTGCCTGTTACTGATTCACGCAGTAAAAGTTGTGTCATCCAAGTGTTTCTGGATGTGGTCGGTCTGAGACTTGTATTTAATGTCTGCCATATACGGAGTGAACAGTCCCCTGTGGAGCCCCAGTGCTGCTCATCACTGTCCCTGAGGCTCAGATACATACGCAGCATGTTAGCATGCTGGCATTATCTCAAAGCTAGCATTGCTGTAGACTTTAACAGCTCCCTGCAGCTGTGTGATATTTTCCAAAGTCATAGTTGCATATAAAGTAGGTTTAATGCGTTTAAGTGATATAGCTGTGTATGCTGAAGGCTGAGTCTATCACACATGCATGAGAGCAGATTGCAGTGAGATCTGATCATGTTAAAATCTTGTCTGCGTTACTGTGTCGTCATGTACACCACGCTGCTCATTTAATTGCAGTCACAGAATAAACCTGATGTGCTGGGGGATTGTTTGTGTCTCCACAAACACACAAATGCTGCTCTGAGACCAGCTGTGCTCCCCATAAATTCATTTATTGTTTTATGTTTTATATCCCATAAAAATGTGATTTCCCAATCTTCTCTACACAGCTATTATAATCACCAGGCACCAGACCTCCCAAAGCTGCAGACATATTTTACTACTCATGTTTTTTTTTTTTTCTCTCACTCTCTCTGTTACCAGATCCTGCCCGCGTGGTAAACATGCCATCTGTCATCTACGTGGCCATTGGTCTGCCTGGTTTCATCCGCTGTCCTGTCGATGCCAACCCCCCTGTAACACTGGTTAAGTGGAAGAAAGATGGCCTCCCCCTGCGGATAGATAAGGTGAGCCTGTGCAACGTTGCAGTGATTTCACCCAGACTGGAAATAAGTGCAGCGTGTCTTTGGTTCACAGCTTCATTTTCTGTGTTTTCCTCTTCTGTACCTCTTTTTTTTTCTCATTTCAAAATGTGAGGAGCAGTTGGCTTTTGTTGGCCTGAACAACACCTAACTCTTCTTTACACACTGTCCATGACTCCTCCACCCACAGTACCCTGGCTGGAGCCAAATGGAGGATGGGAGCATCCGTGTGGCAGAGGTGACAGAGGACTCCCTCGGCACCTATACCTGTATGCCTTACAATGCCCTGGGTTCCATGGGATGGTCCACTCCCGCTCCCCTGGTGCTAAAGGTAAATGCCATAGCAAAACAACTCTCAGGAGAATGTCCACCTCATCAATTTTTACTGTCCTAACTCAACCCCCCTCTTGCTCTGTTTCCCTCTGGACAGGACCCTCCCAAATTCTCAGTGGTTCCTGGAGGGGAGTACAGGCAGGAGGCCGGGAGAGAGCTGGTCATCCCCTGTGAGGCGGAGGGAGACCCTTTTCCCAACATCACATGGAGGAAGGTCAGACCTCCTACTCCACCTCTCCACACTTTACACTCTGTATATAATTTGTTCACTAAATGTTCTGTATCAAGCTGGTTTTAATCAACGCTCCATTCCTACGTTCATGTGTTTTCCATTGTTTTCTCAGATTTGAATTACTCAAACTTCCTTGTGCCATTTTAATCACGTTTTAATGACGTCCGTAAAATACACAATCAAGGGAACATATTAGATTCTCTCAATTGTCTGTCTGATTATAAACCATCTTTAATCTTGCTCACTACTCTGTGATGAGCTATTGTTCCTGTCTCCCACTTACGGAACCCAGGACTCATCATTCTGTATAATTGCATACTTAAGTTAAATATTGAAAGCAATATTACTGCAGTAGATTTCAGACTGAAAAATGTTATTTCTGAGTGATGGGTAAACTGTTGCTGTCCTGTGTTGTTTTATTGTGGCCTCTTCAAAGTTGTGAATTTTTCATTCTGCACCTCTCTCTGTGTCTGACTCTGTCTCTGTTTCTGGGTTGACTGCAGGTCGGGAAGCCCAGTAAAAGTAAGCACAATGTTCTGCCCCGAGGCAGCTTACAGTTCAAGTCACTCACTAAGGAGGACCACGGGGAGTGGGAGTGTGTCGCCACCAATGTTGCCACGAGCATCACTGCCAGCACGCACGTCCAAGTCATAGGTACAAAACATGTACATGGATGCATACATGCACACATGTAGAAGAAAAAATATGACATACATAACAGTAGATTCTCTTCATTTAGGAAGTGCTATCACTTGGCTGTTACTGTTGGTAGGGCTGTCCCAATTATTACATAATAGCCTGATGGCAATTATTTGAGCTGACCACTATCATTTTTCATACTGGTTAAAATGGTTTCTATTCGTCAGTATAAAAACATCTGGATGAAACTAACAGAAAGGTCATATTTCATCACTATTTCACCATATGAGGTTTGACTGGTCCTCTTTTAATGACATCATCACGGTGCTCCATCCTCTTCTTCTGCTGTAGTTTAATGACACATGACCTGTTTATCTGGAGGAGCTTCATTTCTAATATTTGATGACCACATTTCTGTTGACACCAGCATCATGGATTTAGTTAGAAAGCTGATGAATGTCTCTTCTTTTTCTTCTTCTTCATGAGGTGTGTGTGTGTTATTAAACTATCTTTAGGATTATACTATAACAGTGGCATAAAATGATCAGAAAAAGACAATTAAATCGTTAATCACAGTTATTATGGCAGTTAATCATAAACTAAACTGTCGTTGTTGTGACAGTCCTCACTGTTGCTCCACCTGCCCAGTCCTCTGTTTACTAAGAGCACATGGTAAAGCATTTCAAAAAGTGTGTGCTTGATATCAGACACAGGCAGACAAAGAAGTTTCTGGTCAGTTTGCCATTCAAATTATAAACTACAGTAGCATGAGATTTCAGCTGCTGTAGCTACCTAGCTAATTAAGCTAATATGTAACCCCGCAAATGAGTGCACTGTGACATGCTCCTTAGTCTTGTGAGTAACTCTGATTCAGAATCATAGACACTAAATTGCTTTGCCAGACATTTGGTCACGGAGTGGCTCAGTGAGTGTAAGAAGAAGGGTGTACTGAAGACAAACAAGATAGTATGTGTATTTGTATAGTATATGTGTGTTGTGAAGGTGTATGGGCAGAAGGAAGGTGATATTAGAATAGACAGATGCCAGCAGTTGGAAACAGGAGGCCAAGCGAACACATGGACCAGCCTTTATAGTCGAACGGCCCAGGTGAACAGCATCTGCTAAGGCTAAATGAACATTTTTAAGCTGGCATCAAGCAAACTTTTTATATCCTAGTTATTTTCTGTTTTTTCACAGCTCAGTGTTGCATTGGGCTACAGGCTGCTGAGAATACATTATAGGTCTAGCTCACAGTATAATTCTTTGACAAGTAAAATGAATGCTCTGCACCACAGCAGGGCTGCTCAGTGACTAATGCGCCCTTTTAACAGCTCCTCTCTCACTGTTTTCCCTCCCCACAGGCACAAGCCCCCATGCCCCCACCAGTGTCCACGTGGTGGCATCCTCCACCTGGGCTAATGTGTCCTGGGAGGCAAGCTACGATGGCGGCTTCCAACAGACATTCTCAGTCTGGTATGGCCATGTGTGAGTCATCCCAGCATGCTTTGCTTCCTGCTTTTTTTTCTTCTTCCAATACTTCCTGTGTTGTTTCTTAAAAATGTCTTTTCCAGGGTTGTGTTCAGAACAGTTGTGAAAGCGTTGAGAGGGAAATACGTGGCGGTCCAGTGTGAGTGAGTTTTCGCCTCTAATCTTGGGATTTCTGGAACGCTTCAAATCTGTTGCAACTAAACTGAACATGACCCAGACCTCTCTGTCCTGCTGTTGTTGCTGCTGCTGCTGCTGCCGCCGCTGCCGCTGCCGCTGCTGCTGCTTTGCTGCTGCTTAACTGAGGAAAAGGCCTGGGGCGAAACGTTTCATTTATCTGATAGGTGGAGATTTTAGCTGTCACTGGCTCAGTATCGAGTATGGGAGTGACACATGCTAACATAACCTAAACACAGGTTGACGACGCTATACGCGAAACGCATTGTTCACCTACTAATTCACAGTAGAGTCACACCAGTGTGCGGTGGTTATTCCTCTTACCTATAACCTAAACACACTTGAGCTGACAGGTGTGTGTGTGTGGGTGTTTGTGTGGCGCAAATAATGCCAAAACAGAAAAACAGCTCTGTTGTAATGATTCAAAGCTCATGGTCATGACACAAAGCTATTAACATCTTTTGTGCTGTTTTAACAGAGGAAAACACAGCGCTGTGAATGGTGTGATGTGACGGTTCTAAAGAACTGTACTTAATCTCTGATATTCATGGGAGAGTTTTAGGAGGGTCATCCAATAAACCAACCACAGTTCCATCTCCCAGTCCATAAATAGCTGGTGCACTACACCTTGATGTATTGCTATTGTGGTGGCTTTCCCTCTGGATGTCAAATAAGCCACGAATGAGCTCTAAGAACAGTATTTAATCAGACGCAAATGAAAAGGAGATGTAATTCTGTTTTTTAAGAAATATTTACTTCAACAAAAAATGAATTACACTGGTCATACAGTAACAAAACTGCAGTATGTATTCATGGTCCAATGCAGCTCTCCTCCAAACTACTGTGGCTGCACGTGATGTCACTTACTACACTGACTAAAGGAGCATTAACATATTATTATAAACAACGCTGTCTTGTATAAAAGGCTGAAAATATAAAGTATAAAACTCACAAATTTACATCAACTCATCCACAGCTCTTACAGCTGTTATAATGGTGCACATGTTTCACAGAGTTGTGGTCAGTTGGTCACTTATTGTCAGTGACCAGTGAGGCAGAGGAAGGTCTGAGTGAACAATGCACAGCTCACAGCTCTGCACTGAGGTGATGACACAAATCACAACATCAGAATCATTTGATTTTACGTGGGAGGTATAGGTAAATCCTTTGGTCATTATGAAACTGTTGTTCAGGTGAAGAGTGGATAACACTGGATTTACCAGGTGGTAAGAAAGATGCTTCTCTGCAGGGCTTCATACAGGAGCCATAATGACACATGATCTTATAACACACAACATGTCACCAAGAAGCTCTGACCTACCGAGCCTGCATTGTTCCACCTGACTCATCACAGCATCTAAGTGCATTTTCAACACACGCTGTAACAGGCAGAGTGTATGTGCTCTGTGTGTCTGTGTATAGTGACAAATATTACTCTCCAACCCCCCCTCAAAATGACCCTGAAATGAAATTACACTGACTTACTTTTTTCTTGTCAATCATGCAGTCACTTTCTGCCACCTGAAGATAGCAACACACCAAGTGCACCTGATCACACCTCTTTTTAACACCAATACATTACTGCCCACACTGATCAAGTGTACTTGTTGCTGGAAGGGAACCTGACATCTGCATCAGTCTAAAGTAAGATGGGACCCAACGAGTGTGTGGATTTCACTTGCTGCCACTGCTGTGTATTCTAACACTGTACAGATATTTTCATTGAGTTTGCTCTAGATCATCTTCCCCGTCTTTGTGTTTGTCCAGTATTCAATCAAACAGAACCTTTTCCAACTCATGGCCCACTTGAAAATTAAAAGAAAAATGTTGGCGACCCGCATTCAACCCTGTGACAATACAAAGGCCAACTAATATCTACAGGATTGAACTGAGAGCAGGGACAGTTCAGTTTTTCTTTCACATCTCCTGTTCATTCTCTGTCTGACTCTTTCCTTGCCATTCTTTCTGTTGATAACAAGTCACCCTGAAATGATCTTTCAGTGTGGACTCAAGACGGAGATAGTAAACAAATATACAGCACGGTCCAGCTGGTGACAACATAAAATAACCAAGACTTATTTAATTTTAAAACATTATTTATATTTTCATTTATTAAATATAAAAATAGCAATTGCAATGCAAATGATTTCTCACAGGTTCACAGTGGAAAAAGTAGTAAAAAAAAAAAAAAAAACAGCTCAAATTGATGATAAACATACTGATGGCAAAAATCTGTGAGTGGAGCAGCTCTGGGCTGCATCCGCCTCAGAGTCAGTCGTCAGGTGGGCCATGCCTCTGCACTCCTGCTGTGATTTAAAAGAGGATTTTAACATAAGAATTAATTTCTCTTACTGGGGGTGAAGAGTGGCTTTCCAGACACTGTCCAGACAGACTGAGCCAGAGCACCTCAGTACATATACCAAAGGTTTTCCAGGACATAAACTGTGACACATTTCCCTAATGCAGAGCTAGATGTCTAACCATACTAGTGTAAGCTGTTGGGAACACAATATACATAAGCATCAGACTGTATGAGCAGATACAGATACACTTCATGTGCCAGTACCTACACTGAACCATGCAGCAGCATCACGTCTTCAATTCTGTGAGATGCAGGTGTCTTAATGTTTCTAATATGTTTCTAACAATGTCCTGCAGCATAAATAATGAAGAAACCTGTCCATCACAGTGTTACCCTTTGTGTTTACCATACAGTTGTCACAGCTGCATGAGAACAGTTTTGTGCTTCATCTCGGGGTCAGATGTAGTGGAGGCTGAGTGTGTGTGGATGGCATGGGCAAACTGCAAACTGCAAAGCTGAGTGGAGCATGGGCTTATTACCATTGAGTGACAGTTGTGTTGTGAATGAAGTCAACAGTTCATGTTATGTATTATTTCACAATGTGAGATCAGAGATGGGGCAGAGCTGCTGCAGAAATCAATGCAGTGTGATGGTAATGATTCTGAGAGAGGACTCTGAATCTAAAAGCTCATTTTTTCTCCCTCTCTACATCCTCATGTTTGTCAATGATTCTTTCCTGCGTGTCCTCTCACCTCTCCTGCACAGGCTGAAGAGGGAGCATCTAGGTCCACATGACTGGCTTTCCATACCTGTGCCTGGAGGCCATGACTGGATGCTGGTGCCTGGTTTGGAGCCAGAGACGACATACCAGTTCAGCGTCCTGGCCCAGAACAAGCTCGGCACAGGCCCCTTCAGCGAGGTTGTCACTGTGAACACATTAGGTGAGTACACTCACTTTAACAGGCAAGAAATCAGCATCCTTTTAAATGAGAATTTCTTGGATTATGATATTCTGTCATAGAAAGATTGTAAAAAGCGTAAAAATTCACATGATTAATTTTTAATAATAGGAATAATAATGTGATAAAATTTGATGAACCTAATGTTCCACATGAGATTAGTGCTGCAGCACTGTGCTGTAAATGAAGTCTGACACGTTAACGGTTTGTGCCTTCAGTGCTGGAAAATCCAAACAACACCCTCTATCAGAGAGCTGCTAAAGAATTCAGCTGCACCTCAGCAGCAGCAGATGTTTTATAACCTTTCATTTTCACATTTTACCCTCATGTCTACAGGTAAAATATCACAGCAGAAACAAAAATGAAAAACATTCACTGCCATGGCAAAGTGACTGTAGCTCATGTTTAGAGGTTTTAAACCCTCCTGTTAAATCACTATAGGAATGAATTAATGAGCATTTTCTAATAAGGTCTAATAAGCTTCAACTGTAAAACAGGCTGAACTCATTATAGAAAATCTCTGCTTGTGATTTCCCTGATCACTGTTGTTTTTTGTATATTTAAAGTCACAGACCTGGAATCACCACAAACAAGACATGATTTCACCAGATTCTGACTCTGTTAAACTCACATTCAATAAAATATTATATTATCAGTGATAACCTGTCTGAAACTGACCTGAGGTGATCAGTGGTCTCTAACCATTTACAGCTCATGGCGTATTGAAATATCACCAAATTGTTGGCAACCCAGCAGCAATCTGAATCTGACTCCAGCATCCAAGTCTACTGGAGTTTATGGCTGACACGGGTTCCACAGTAGTTCATGTGTAAGACTTCTTCAATAAAATACAAAAAGCCTACAAAGATCCACTGCTAATGCAAACTGTCGATATTGCGAGGCTCCCCTGGCTCTCGTGCCATCCAAAAATGAACTTACGTAGGTACCTTGCAGCAAACAGACCAAACACCCTCATAGCTACAGGCTCTTATATTTTGTCTACCACTCAGTCACATGTAATGACATTATAAAAAATGAAATATCTAAGATACCATTAATAGAAAAAAACAATAATAGTGTAAATGATCATTGAATAATAATTATCACTGAACTTAATCATGTTAAATGCAATTAAATCATGTAATTAATATCAAATCAAAAATATAATCAATCACCATAAAGCACATAAATCATGCATATGGCACCTACACCATCTGTCTCTTTACTCTTTCCTCTCAGTTCTTCCTGTTGTTAACAAAGTATCCACTTTCATGCTGTGAGCCTAATCTTTCAGACTCACATAAGTAAACAAGTGTCCTGTGTGGTGCTGTGATAACATAATAGGTCTGATCATTGGCTTACCACAGTGATCGGTCTTAATGCTGCTTTAAAGATAATTTCATTGTAAAACATTGAAGCTTTTGTAAACAAATGCAACACACAGAAATAACATGGACCAGGAGCATTAGGTGAAAACAACATAAAATGAACATAAAGTCATGTTAAAGGTTCACATAAGATGACACTGAGACTTTTTTCTCCAAAATTGTGCTCTTGCAAATGAATTGTTGGCCCATTTGCAAAACCTTTGCAGCCCAGGCTTATTTATTTAGATTATTTATGTGCAAATAAAGTCTTCTCCCAATTGACAAAATGAGCTGAGGCATCATTACTTTGAGTCAATAGTCACCAGTTCACTAGTTCACTTGCTCCAGCTTCAATAGACACAACCATTAATTGTTGAGCCCAGTCTCATAGTGTCACAGATTCAGCCAGCAAGCTTTATTGTTGATTATTAGGAATGCAATCTAAGAGCTATCTTGTAAAAGCCTTAACTGGGTTTTGGTTTAGTCATTGGACATTATATCTTTTCCTCACAGCAGAGAAATAGATATATTTACTTTAAGTGTAAATGAAGCTGTCACAGATTATTACTTGAAGATAAATGACACGCTGAAAATTGGGATAACTAACCATACTGCATGACCTTCTGTGTCAGCCAAGGAGCAGAAACAAAGAAGACAAAGTGTTCAGCTCAGGGGCTGCTTGTTATCTTTTCCTCCTTCAGCAGTTCTTTTGACAGTCTCCTACCATGTATTTGCAAGTCAAATATCCTGACATATATTTCAGAGCTTAATTCTATTTTGAAAAAAGAAATGTTGCTCATAAGTGTTCGGTCATCACACAACAGTGCATATAAAAGTGAAAACAAACTTTAGAATATAAAGTTGAGCAGACTGGCTGCCAGGAGTGGACTTTAAGGATAGACATGTCCGGGATGGGAACTAGAGAGATGAAATGTTTATGAAATGGTCTTAAAAGATTCAAGGGCTCCGAGATGAAGTGTGAATTTTATGCATGCTAGAGATGCATTTGGAATAAAACCTTAATCACATCTACTCACAGTTCAAGATGCTTGTACACGTCAGTGTCAAAGTGAGAAATGATTCATTCCTACCATGCTGCTGCTGTCCCTCACAAAGTCTGCAACACACAGCGTCTCCTCCCTGATCAGGGTTGGACAGTAACATTCATTTGACAAATGCACTTAAGTATGTTTTTCAAGTATCTGTCCTTTACTTGGGAATTATTTATTTGAAAGCTTCTGGCTTTTACTCCACTATAATTTTAAACACTTAGCAACTTTTAGTCTGTGGAATTAACTTTTTTTTTTTTTACTTTGAAAATGTGATAGACCAGGCTTCACAGGAAATAGACCAAAAAGATTCTCCACCAGAGACGTGAGACACGTCATTATCTGAGGCTTATTTTCAAAGTTTTAGAAGTATAGAAAAACTCCTTTCATTTTTAATGTCCTCATTTTCATGTGTTGACATAAAAATGTAGTGGAGCACTGTTGGACCATGAGGATCTGTGCTCTGACATGTGTGTACTTTGTCCACCTCTGACCCTGATGTGCTCTTCCAGTATTTCCTATAAGTACCCCTGAACCATTGGTGCTGCTTACCCCACCACGGTGCCTCACAGCCAATCGCACGCAGCAGGGAGTCCTGCTCACCTGGATCCCGCCTGCCAATCACACAGCACCTATCCAGCATTATGTCATGGAGTTTCGCCTGGGGGAGCGATGGGAGGTCCTGGATGAAGGCATTCCTGCTGGGGAGACGGAGCTGCTGGCTCGTGACCTCATCCAGGTAACAGACAGGACAGGTACTGTGGGCTTTACACACAGCACTACACAAGACCTACATCTGGCAGCTGCAGGCAAAGGAGACCACACAGATATCTGGGCTAGTGGTGGGTTAAACAGCTTTCAGTTTGAAGAAAAGATCTTACACACCTCATCTCAGGACGTAGGCTGAAATCTCTATGATATAAACACAACTGAAACAGTATATGTGGACCATGCAGCAAAAAAAACCCTCAGGCTGTGTTTAAACACTTAAACACACATCTTCTCAAATGCTTCTCTCTTGACTTGAAACAGGAAGTAGACCCCTGAATCAGCCGTTAAACCTAAATGTGAAGTGATACATTTCCCGGGTAACTTGCTGGTTAATCAGGCTTACTGTTTGGTTAACCAACTCCCACTCAGCCAATTCATCTGTAACAACCAAGTGTTACTTATCCTTTTAAAACATATATGATGACATCATAATAACATCCTATACAGATGCCATAACACAGATGAAATCACTTTCATTGATATATCCTAGGCCTGTCAACACTTGATCTTCTGCTGCAAGTCTGCCTCCATCCTTTATCTCAGCTCCTGGTCTGTGCGCTCTGAAATAGATATACCTCCTCAAAGCAATCAGATGAGACACTAAGATTGTGAGAGCCCATGTAGAGGACAGTTTCCCTTCCACATACACATGCTAAAGTGACAATAACCCAGAGCCTTCCATATGTGAACAAAGTGGATTGGCTTCAGCAGCTAATTCCAGATCCTAATTTCTCTGTTGACTTTCATTAGGACTCAAAGACAAGTGTTTAAAATGACCTATGTAAAATGAACATACATTTAGATGAGCTTTATTAAGCTCATACTGATGTCCCTGCTGAACCTTGTTTTGCTAAAACATACAACATCTCAGCATTTAAGTGGGGAGTTATTGTCTTACTGAACATGAGTATGAGAATTTAAAAAAGATCAGAAATTCCCCATAACACCAGAAAATACACACAGATGAAAGATCAAGCTTGATTTTTTCCAGAATCTTACAGATGCGAATGCTGCATCTCCAGCTCAAAGCCTCACAAAAACAACATTTATAATCAAGTTGCAGTCTTCCATCATGTTTTCAGAAATCATTTGATGTTGATCAGACTGAAAATCAGGACATCAAGTCAGTAGATTTGTTAAAAACAGGTTTTAAGAGTGTTACGATACAAAACTGTTGCTACTTAAAAGGGCTGACTTCCTTTAAACTTGTTGCTGTTGTTACTGAACTGAATCATTCATCACTAAGCTATATGCTTTATCCTGTGTGTGTCATGGGGAAGGCAATACTGTGGTCGTTAGCACTCTCACTTGTTAGCAAAAAGGGTTAGGGTTCGAATCCTTAGCCTGGGACATGACTTTGTGGAGCTTGCATGCTCTCCCTGTGTCTGTGTGGGTTCCCTCTGGGTTGTCTGGCTTCCTCACACAGTCCACAGACATGCACACTAGGTTGATTGTCGACCCTGAATTGGTGTCATAGGTGTAAATGTAAGACTGTTCATCTCCATATGTGAAGGGTATACCCTGCTCTCAACCTATGTCAGCTGGAACTGGCTCCCGCTCCCCACAAACATGCATGGGTAAGCAGTAGAGTGGATGGATGGATGGATGGATGGATGGAGTGGAGGTGTGTTTTACCTGACAGTGGGCGAGGACGGGCCACACCAGTAATTCACAGGACCAACATACAGTATAGAGACAAACAGCCATTCACACCTTCATTCACACCTGTGGGCAGTGGAGTCACCTGCATGTCTGTATGTGTAATGAGCTTGTCAGCATGAGGCAATGTTCACACTGCACGCAAAGTTGATTTGTTCTCCAAATGTTGATCTTAATGTACTAAAATACCCAGAGCAGATTTTGCATATGTATAATACTGTGCTGCTTTTTCCACCTCGGTTGTCATGGTAACAGTGCACGCCGACTAGGCTCACTTTTTGACCATCTCGGTGGATTTTACCGCTTAGCAACTCTTGTGTTTATTTCATATGTGGCATGCAGAACACGTACTGAAGCCACAGCTGAAACATAGAGTCCAACACACACACACACACACACTGCTACAATATGAACTATAAGCACAATCTGCCTTTCAGAGGACAATCATTTTCTCAAAGCCAGGAGCAAGGAAAATCAACATATTGTCCATATGACTGATTCATGAGCTCTGACACTGTGCTTCTGTTTCAGCGTTTCACATCTCACTCCTGTCGGCTAATTCTCCTCCCATGACACATTAGAGCTTCTTTAATCTAACCACCACTTTCAGCTCCATGCAGATGCTTTTATCTCTCTCAAACACCCACACACACACTCTACAGCTCTCCACACACACTCACACACACATCCACTGTACCTAGCACTACCTATCTTGTGTAACTTTTGCTGCAATCTCTCACCACCACCATCAGGTGAGGGATCCTCTGTTCACTTGTCACTGTATATGGATTATACACAGTGTAGGTGCTGTGGCCTGCTGAAGTGTCCTTGAGCAAGCTGCCGACTGAGTGGAGCTGCTGCAGCCACCAGCACTACATCAATGAAAGAGAGATTCTAAAAGGCTTAATGTATCTTTTCATAACGGCTTAGTCATAGGTGATTTATCCATCACAGCCACATTAATCTTTCATTATGATATTCACATAATCAGCTCATTCATTTTCTATTGAGATTCTTGTCATGGTCTTGAAGTGCTCTTTCTTTTTTCCCCCCTTTTACATGTTGTTCTCATTATCGCTCAACCTCTTGATGATTTTTACATAAGTCGAAAAGCCACATGAAGCTCGTTTGCTTCCATTATTGAAGTTCATCATCATTGTGCTGTCCCTCATTCCTGATTTCTCATTGCACTTCTGTTACACGGGCAGACTCATGTTGCACAGTTTCAAAAAAAGGATCAAACTCATGTCGTCTTTTTGTATTGTATACGTTCCTCTTCCTTGTGCAGTGTGTATCGCATTCACCATCGCTGACAGTTCACAGGTTCAGGTGGGCTATTCTAGTAGCAGAGATAGTTCTGGTGAGCTCGCTTCTCTCCAGCTTCACACCTTCGGATTTTTTCTTCAGACTCAGCTGACTCTGATTCAAGTGACATCACTGTCATCAGACTTCACACAGCTCCCTCTGGAGACACATACAGTACGGCTCCATGCAGCTGGTTCAGACACACTCTGATGTGTAATATTGATGTAATATTCATTATAAGGGAATCTCTCTATACCTCCACTATGCCTAAAAACATTTATGAAAAAAATAATTAAATACAGTCTAAATGGAAGTAGCAGATGTTACACTATTGCTGTATTCTACTTCTATAAGACTGTAGTGTGGCAAATGGTAAATGTTCGAGCCTTTCAAACTCAGGTTTTCTCAGTTCAAGATAACCCTGATGACATTACTATGGCGTATTATAATTTCGCGTGTGTGTATGTGTAAAGTGTGTGAAAACGCTGGTGTGCCCTTGAATCAGAGAACAGAATCATGCCAGATTGAGTTTATCTGTAACAAGTGACTCCATCATCGCCCTGGTCCAGTGATAATCCTCCTTTACCTTCATTTTCAACCTTCCACATCATAGAAATGATGGCACTGACTAAATGACGACTGTTAGTCTCAGATAGACTATTTTTTTTTCCAAAGCCCTGAGGCTCAGCTGGCCACCAGAGGTTAGATCCTGACACTTTTCCCTCTGATGGTCGTAACGTCTCTGTTCTTCTCCTCCTACAGGAGGCGTGGTACGAGTTTCGTGTCATGGCCGTCATGGACGACATGATCAGTGAGCCCAGCAATGTAGTAGGCGTGTCCAGCACAGGTAAGCCGTTACATCATCAAACGCACAAGGCTGAAAGACATAAAGGACAGATGTGCTCGTTGCCATGAATTCAGGGGAGCTTTTCACATCAGTGCTGGGATTGATCCTGACAACCTCTGGCTGCAACCTGCCTCTGTAACCTCAGGCTATCTGAACAGTTCGGAGCTGAGGAGGGGCTCTAGATGTATTGCACACGCAGCAGCTCCAACTTTACATTTTGCCCACTCAGCACTATTAAATTTAAGCTTGCTTTACATGCACGCTCCTTTGTAGCATCCTGAAAAGTATGACATCATCCTCCTGCCTGTCTCCCACAGATTGCGTCGTGCAGCTCTGTGCTCATTAAAGCTTGTCTTCTTTGGTGGAAATGAAATACTGAGATGTCTGAAATTAAACCCCTCAAAAAGTGACCCCCCCCCCCCCCCCCCCCCCCCCCCCGCTAAGGTCATTGAGTACACATCATTTCATAAGAGCAGCTATTGGTAACATTTTGTAGAGAAGATTTGCTGAGGAACCCTCAGAGCCCTGGAAGTACTCTGCTGCCCCCCTCTGGTGAAGATGAACACAGTGCAGTGATGAAAGGCTGCTGATCATTTCTCTGTTGACTGGTGATGGTTTGACTGTTATCTCTGTGCATGTTGTGTGTGAACATCATGCTAAAAACATGACATTGAAACACGCTCTCCTCTCACAGGTAGAGGTGTTTATTTGGCTGATGGTTATTTCACATCATTACAGTACTTTGCATTTTGCTGTATCATGCTCCCCTGCAGCACAAAAAACACTTTTAACTAGTTCATAATAAATTTTGACACATTGTGCCCCCAGGCTTAACTGAATGAGTCATGATCATGTGGAACAGTGAAACAGCTCCAGTGTTGATAAGTGGGACGGATGTGAGGTTTGGTCACTCTGTAGCTGGAGTTCAACAAACAGAGGTAGAACACCACCTGAGTTTTTATGATTATGATGATGTTAGT
Source organism: Caranx ignobilis (assembly GCA_021432705.1). NCBI lineage: Eukaryota > Metazoa > Chordata > Actinopteri > Carangiformes > Carangidae > Caranx > Caranx ignobilis. The sequence continues at coordinate 3,499,289 of MU269980.1, forward strand.
CATACACGACTGTCTGGCTGTGAGGTATCTCAGACTGTAACAAGCTGAAGCTCACAGTCATGTTGACCTGAGGATCAGAGAGGCCGAAGGGCAAAATGTTACAATAAGGTTTTAGAGCTCTTATTGTTTTATGATCGAAACATCAGTATCAAACTGAAAGCAAAGGAGGTAATACTTTTTTATGATGGAGGAGAAATTGCCTCAATCCAACACCTATCTCTTGGCTCTGTTTCCTTTCTTCCACTTTCTGCCATAGCAAACAAGTACATGATGTAGTTCAGCTTGTGACAACAAAAACTGGGATAGGCCTTAAAGGTTCATCCAGGATACAACTAGATACCTGTGTGCTCTTGGTTTGTACAGTTTTCTCATTTGTTTTGGCTTATTTTAAGAAACCATCTTAGTGCAATGTCAACAGATGAATGGTTCATTTGAACTCTCCTGCATGTATGCAAAAGGTCATAAGTCATCCAGAACATTTCATTCAAAACCTGTTTGTTTTGCTGTCAGATAATTGGCAGATGCCACCAAAATGAAATGTTTGTTACCACTGGAGCCAAACTGGCCAAAATGTAAAGATTCTTTTTTACCACAATAGTCACAAATTACATTCTGGTTATGAATAATACAACAGTACATCCTTGTGTAAAAAGCAAAAACAAAAAACAGCTCATAACACTGAAAACAAAGTTTAGTAAAAACATCAGAACAAAACTTAACTAAAGGTCTGGCCAGAGATTTTCCTCACAGCTCCATCTCCTGTAGTGATCGTGTTCAAAACCAACAGTAATCTTTAGACAGTTTACTGTAGCAGACATCACAAACACTCCATGGCATAGGTATGTACATAATATGTATGGTAGAGCACCAAAACAATACAATCTGCTTAAATGAATGGGAAATATTGATTTGCTGGGAATGACAACCCAAGACAAACAGAGATTGGAGTTCAATATTATAAATAAATGCTTTTTTCTTTTTTAGAATTGAGCCAAGGCAAATGAGGGACGCTGTAAACCAGCTTTAGGTTCTATGCTAACACTGCGATAGTATCAGCGTTCCCAGTCCACAGAGAAATGCACACAGCCTGTGTTCAGAAACTGAGCCTTCAAACCAGCCATCACCGAAATGATTTGCCATCTTGCAATACCTGCATGGGCCAGCAGTGGGCGACAGCTCTGAGATTGGGAACTGCTGATTGCTTTTGCACAGGAATGATTGCAATTCTAATTTTAAGTGATGTCCAAGTTAATGAGGAGACTGATGGAGTTACACATCCCATCTGTTGACTGCTGTGCAGCATGTCACACGTGTCATCTGTGGGCACCACAACAAGCCTCCGTGAATGTCCATTAAAAAGTCCTGCAGAACAAGCACATGTCGTGTTTCCTAAAGCATCAAGGATCAGTGTGCATCAGGTTGCCTGAATTATTATATTGTTAATGCTGAATTACAGTTGCACAGCAGTTTTTAATGTGTGGCCTGTCATGTTGTCTCTAGCTGTGTCTGATAGAAGTGAACATTTAGATTTTCTTCTTGCCTGAGTTGTGCACCGCTTCATCTTTATCACTGACAGCCATATATAATCATATAACCATATGTGTTTATATAGAGTGAGTCCTGTGAAGTGTTTTGAATTATGGCTCAGGTTACTGTAATTAGACAGTGTTGCTGCCACCAAGGGACATATGTATGAGCCCCTCTGTATCTGCTGTAGTGTCAGACAGGGCGATGGGCCTGAGGTAACAACTGTTATTTACTACAGTATATTGTAGTGTTTTAGCTTCGCTGTGCAGGCTGATGCATGTTTTCACATTTCTCTGCTGAAGAAGAAAATGTTCTCTGAGCTCCCCTTAGATCTCAGTTCAGCATGTACAGCCCTTATACAATGCAGGCAGAGGTAACATGGAGACATGCATCCTTTCAGCTATTGTACAGACTAAAACAGTGTTTGCTTCTATTTATCGCTTTATTCACGTGGAAAAAAAAAATCACATTCTGCTAAGTCATCATGACATATACCCCGAAGAAACGCCCATTTCAAAGACACATGCAGTAGTAAAGGTCAGCACTGGTATATTTGAGTCTGCAGGAACACTGGGCTTCTTGAGTGAGGAAATGGCAAAGGTGCCTTCATGAACCCTGCCAAATCAGAGCACATTGTTTTCTTGCAGGGGAGAGAGGGCTCTTTGTCAGTCGACTCAGTTCTGCACAGTAATCTCTTGGTAAATATCACCTCCTATTACAGAGCCAGAAAATGAGTGTTGACACTGGCATTAATCTTGGAGAATGCTGCATTAGAAGTCTAGTGAGCAAACTGGAGTTTTACATTTGTTTCCTTACCATTTGCTGTATTTAACTAATGTTCCGTCTTGCTACATTAAGTCTCCTCCGTGCCTACTGTACGCACTGTGTGTCTAATTGTCATGTCCCCCACCTGTACGTGTCTGACTGTTTTCCTCCTCCCCTCACAGATTTCTTCCCTCCTCCAGAGGTGGTGGAGGAGGGCGGACTGGCTCGGCCTGTGGTGGCAGGTATTGTAGCCACCATCTGTTTCCTGGCAGCAGCTGTCCTGTTCAGCACGATGGCTGCCTGCTTCGTCAACAAACAACGCCGGAGGAAGCTCAAGAGGAAAAGAGGTGATGGGAAAGTCCTGTCTCCACTGTCACTGAGAATATTTTAGAACACAACAGAAATAAGGCGACTAGTTTATTTCATATTGTTGCATTTGGTGCTTGAATACATAAATGGAAAATTTTCAACTGAGATCCATATACAATTGATGTAGTTTAACTGCAACCATGCTGTTTTACTTGGGCCATTTCAGAACTAACTGCCCGTAAAAATTGAAAAAGTTCATTCAGTTGTTTGACATTTACTTTCCCTGTTATTCTGTCACTGGGTCTCAGAGTTTTGACAGGAGCACTGTTGTGTTTTTAGGAAACTTATGAAGCTTAAATACCAAGAGACAATAATGAAGTGCAGGGATTTAAAGGTCTGCTGCAAAATAAAATCCACCACTGTAATAGAAAACAGGTCACCAGCCTGCCTGTATTTACACTACAGTAAGCCTCAGTGGTTACACTCTGCCTGCAGGAAAAGAGCATGTAGCATCTATCATGAAATGGATTAGAGACATGTTTGCTGTGATTATTATGTTTACATACTGAAAAATATAACTTATTCTAATAATATAATATGTGCTTTAATGGTCTTTTTCTGTCTCCATCCTCCAGACCCCCCCCTTTCCATAACCCACTGCAGAAAAAGCATGGAAACTCCGTAAGTAGCCCCCCATGCACATAACACATAATTAAGTTCATCACACAATAACCACAATCAAAGTACACAACAATACAACCATAATAACTGATCAATAATCAGAACTGCTTAGCTGTCAATCAGTTTGAGCTGCATTCAACAATGACAGTCTCAACAGACTCAACAAATGTGCAACATGCATTGATCATATATTAACATTGTCATTCATTCAAACAAACAAAAACTGAATCACATTTTGTTGAAGGAAGGTTATTTCAAGAAGCTTTTCTAGTTCTGTAGAGTTAGCCTCCACACACACACACACACACACACACATTCTGCAAACTGCACACCCAGAGTTAGAGAAGGGTATCAGAGGCTAATTCATGAAGTTGAATGTTGTAAAAAAAAAAAAATCTTGTTGAATGTAACTGGACTTGTGGATGGAGCATCAGACAGGGCTGATCCCTTTGATAAGAGATGACCAATCAAGGCCTTCTAGGGAAAGTCAAGGAAGGGTTTCCTTTTGATGTTATATTCAGAAAATAAGTGTGACAGATAGTCTTCTTTGAACTACAGTAAGCATAACTAAAACATATTGCTCTTGTCTTGCTCCTGCCCTGTGGCTTCACATCTCAATTTCCATTTATACTGTCCCACTAAGAAGGAGAATAAAAATAATATCAGAGTCACTTTAGAGTCATTTCACCTCGTGCAATCCAAACCTTTCTTCCACAGCAGCAGTTTTTACACGTCAGAGCAGGAAGAGCAGATATGGAGCTAAAATCATTACCGTAATTGTGGCTCAAGTCAAACGTGTTCTCTGTACTGTACATCTGAACACAAAGTGTCTGAGACAGGTCAGAATATTTGTGTTGAGCAAGGTTTGCTCTGAGTTAGTGTCCTCTTAAATGATGTTCTGGATAAATAACAACATTCATTTCATTTTCTACATTGTTTCCTGAGTCATCAGTTTGTTAAACTGCTGGAAGTTTTAAGACTGCTTCACCTTCTGCACACTTTACTACAGTATGTGGTAGATTTCGTTGTTAATATATCTTCACTGCTACATATCACTCTATACTCTATGTCCCATTATGACAGAGGGAAAGGTGATGAATCTTCACACCCATTGTCAATCACTGTGTTTGTCCTCGGCTGTAAAACATTTTTTTTGCACTTCTCCTGTGTTTTAATGTGAGGGACTGAGCTGGAAGGCACAAGGAGTCACAGTGTAATTAGAAAGTATGAGGGTTTTTATGAAAACAAATGAGACAAATGAATTTACTAAAACAAGCAAATGTTCTGTGCCCTGAAGAAGCCATAAAGAGATATAACAGAGATCAACTCAGGCTGTGATGGCAAAGTAACAGACCACCTGGTCTGACAGACAAAGAACACAAGGGAACATTTATACTGGCGTTTCAGAGCAGCTGAGACACTGCAAAGACACATCCTAATGTCAAACCCACAAATTAATGCACAATAATCAAATTTAAAAACCCGGCACATACATATGCAATAAGGCTGTTCGATGGCAGGTGTGGCCACCTCATGATCTATTAGAAGATATAGTCAAAAACCATCTCCTCACTCCGACTTCTCTCTGGAACTGGAAACAGGTCAGTGAGTGAATCAGAAGAGAGGAGGCTCTTAGCCTCTCTCCTGATTGGCTGAGGGAATGATCAAATACAAATGTAGCAAATTTCAGGTACACCAAAATGTCTCTGGAAGGTTGGACCATGATCCAGGTGGGCAGTGTTTGGGACAGGGCTGAGAGTGGTGACTGCTTTGTTGTGACATCACCAGTTCCAGAAGTCCCGGCAGCTGAATACAGGCTGTGTGCATCTCTCTGTGCACTGATGCTTTGATACTTTCACAGTATTAATATACAGTATAGACCTGCTTTATCATTAACATCAGCAGCTACCTGTACTAAATATTTAATTATCTTTGGGACGTTTCCAGAACTTGAGTTGAGACCACCTGTGGTAAACTGCATTCACTGGACACAGTGCATGTCAATACAACAACAACACCATGAAGTCCAGGGACCTGTCTGTAGACCTCAATGACAAAGCTGTGCACTCTTTAGAGTCAGTGACCTGAAGTGATGGTCAGTACATATTACATCCAACAAAGAAAGAGACTTGAACATGTAGTGTATGTGTAGACACCTGAGAATGGTACAACTGCTAAAATCCAGGTCTGAAAAGCCTGTAGAGTCTACTCAAGAAGAACTGAAGCTGTCAAAGAGGATTCTACAAAATATAATACTAAATTAAAGGTCTGAGAACTTTCATCAATGAGAGATTTCATTTTTTTAATCTTAGTATAGTATACCTTTTAAAAACATGTCTTCCCTTGTCATTCTGGGTTACTGAGCCGAAATCAGTGAGAAAATACAAGAGCAAGAGAAGGAAACAGAATATTTTTGATGTTGAAAAGGATGAGATGTTATTTAACAAATCCCATTAACATGATTGAGTGTGTGTTTGTATATGTGTGTGTACCAAAGCCTGATATCTCTCATTCCTCTGTGCCATAGAGCTCCTTTGTTGTCCAAAGGTTACATCTGTCTTCATTAGCCTGACCATAAGATGCCATTTCTTTTCAGTTGATCTCAAATGAACCGCCCTGCTGGCAGAAATAGGGGCTCACTCACAGTGGCTAGAAATACTTCACAAATCTGCAATGTTTTTCAAGTATCATTTGCATGATTAACCTGCATTGACCAGTTTGTGCAAAAGTTTCAAAAATGAGTGTAAAAAAGTATGTATAAAGATTTATATTGAAAAATGACTAACTCAGTGGTATCCAGTTGGCAACTATATGCTATATTTCTACTCACAGGGGCTTGAACTAAACACTGACAATCCAGTTACAGGTTTGCTGTGCATGTGTGGATACTGAAGTATGAACTGTTACATGTGTAGGTTAATATTTCCAAACTCAGGCTGCAGAGATGCTGCAGGTCTGTGCACTGAAGAAGACCTCATTTCACAAAAATGCACACTTCCCTGGTTTCTCTCTCCTCACCCCTCTCCACCTTCTCCTCTTAAATGGAAGGAGATCATTTTCATTACACAGAATGGTCTCAAAGTGTAGTGGTCACATCTTTACTTAAATTACTTTCCTCTCTCTCCCCTGATAATTCTTTCTCTCTGCAGTTTCAACCCATTTCTGTCTCTTTCAGCCCAGCTACAGTCCAGTGATAATATCAAACTATTCTCTCATCTCTCCTGCCTTTTTTTAATGACACATACTTCTTATTGACAGGCCTCATGTTTAACTCCATCCCCACTTCTCACTGTCTGATCTCCCCACTTCTGCAGGAGTCCACTTAGCTTCATTCCCAGCATTGAGCCCTACTGGGAGGGGCTGGATACAAGCAGGTACAGCCCCCAACCCTCCAGTCCTCAGTGAGTGTGCCAGCTATTGTCCCCCTGTTCCTGCACACTGTATTGCACCCCCCTCTTTGTAATTGGGTTTTGGCCCTTCCCCTCAGACTCCTGACCTGGCTGCATGCTTCTGGCCAAATGTCACCTGCCCCCCCTCCCCAGGGCAACAACAGTACTGGTCATGTTCTTTTGTACATGAAGGATGAAGGATCATCAGCCTCAAGTTTTAATAGATAATCCATCTTCCCCAGTAGATTAAAATACACAGGGAACCACAGCATTAGGGAGGAGCAGAACTGATGCCACTCTCATCTCTGTATTCTACATGTGAAGTGAGGACTGTTAGCCTAGCTTAGCAATACATCTGTTAAAAGGTTGCCATGACAATATCTCAAGGACTTCACTGCTCCCAGCCAAGAAGCATTCTGGCTGGGGCACAGTATCACTTAGCCATGTTGGATATTGGTACTGATATTGATACTTTTTTCTGATACCAATCCAAAATATCCTAACAAAAGAAAACCATAGTACAAATTATGGCATAGATTTTTGTTTTAATTTTAAGATTGAGCACTTTACAGCCCAAAATGTGATTCTGTAAACAAACCTCCATTCACCAGCATCATTAGATTCTGGTCCGATCAGGCTGCATGCTTATTGGTATGAGGCATTTTCAGTTCTCAACATCCTCAGACCATTTCAGATGCTCTGTAGAAGTTTGATCATTTTGGCAGATAACTAGCCATAAAACTTGATCTTTAGTTTGTGTGTTGATTGAAATGAACTGAAATGAAATATGGAGCATTTATTATTTTGAATGAGGCAGACCAGCCCCAACTTCATGTTTAATGTACAGACACAAAGAAAGACTGGTATCACTCCTCCTATCCAACCCTTAGAATGAAACAGAATAAGTGTATTTCTCCAAGAGCTGAACTATTCCTTTAAAAATGAAGAGATCCCATTGGTTAATGCAGTAAAATGATAATCCACTGTATGATATGGTGATTTATTCACTGGACATCAAGAAGTCCAAGTTTAAGTATGGTGAATCATTCATCATTAACTGCAGGTAAAACATTCATCCTGAATCTTGAGGCCTTTGTTTGCTCTAATTGAGATGCATGTTCAGTGGCAGTTCCAGTGTGTTTGTTAAAAGGAAAAACATACACTTGTTTGCTCTCTGACAGTGTTAAATTAGAAGACAGACAATGCAGTTAGCAGCTGTTAGCCAAGCTCTGTCCAAACTGTCAACAATGAAGTGAATAAACCCAGCTTCATAATATAATCCCTGTTTTCTGCACAGCACACTGCTCATACATTGTGACGATTGCTGAGCTGTATGTCACTGTTACCACTAACACCTTTGAAATCACTAATCCACACTTTTGTTTTTGACACTCCTGACTTCACCACTGCTCCTCTCCCATCCCAGATGCTGTCACAGCCACACCTGTGCTTCAGTCTGTTAATCTGCCCTGTGTTCTGATTTTTATTCTACAGTTTGTAACAACGGCAACATTCAGTGCCTACGCTGCTTTTGATGTAAAGTGTAAACTTGTTTACTTGATCATTGCATATAATGATATCTCTACAGTGTTAGTAGTGATTGCAGATTCTTCAGTCAGTGACCATTTAATGAGGCAGTAATAAGTGTGTTGCCTTAATTTGTCTTTTCAAATGCTCGAGCCAGTTTGAAAAGTGTCAGCAGTTTTTGATGTGTGTGCCAAGCTCTTGATGGGAAGATTATGATTTATACAGCTTGCATTCTATCATTTTGGCCACTATTCCTTATGGTTGTAGTTTGTGACCTGATCAGACATAGCTTAACAACATTTTTTCCCCCAATAATTAAAACATCAGAAAGTTCAGTTCAGCTCCATTTAATTCTGCACTGTAAATAGATTGATTAAAATCTTACAGAACCAGCAGGAATAATGGTCAAATTAAAAAAGAAAGAAAGAAGGAGAGTAAAATAAACGATTGGATGAATAATGTTGTATGAGAAGTCATTGTTGATTCATAAAGCATAAAAGAGATCTGAAAGGTTGCTACATCCTTGATAGAGTCATTATAAGCACAAGCTTTAGTGATCACACTGAAGATTGGTTATTTGTTTCATCTGACCACTAAATAAAGTCATTGTGCCTTCAAACCAAATTGTGGTTTTATTTCATCCCTGTTACTAAGATACTTGTTATTGTCATTTATATCAACAATGTCAAATGCAAATAGGAACTAAGCTTGACATTGTGTATATTAAAGCCTGTTTTGTAATGATCGTATTGTGAATACAAGTTCTGTGACTCCTGATAAACCTTTGATAGTGTGCTCGTACTGTCAAACCAAAAGCCAGGCGCTTTAATGGGGCCAGTTCAGCAGCTTTTTAATGATCAGTGCCACTTCACGTAAACATTGGCCAGAGCCTGATCATCTCCACCTGTCTGCTAAAAACACAGTGTGATAGGGCTATCATTTTCAACTACCTTAACCCTTTTACCACAGTGTTGCTCAAATCTAGTACAAAACCTGGTTCAGTCCTCTTTTGACATGATGATAGACTAGTTACTTTTTACCCTGAAATGATTGATTAACATTAACAATTATCCAGCAAGGAGGCTGTATGTAGTTGAGTGTCCTACTGTGTTTTTTCTAGCACAGCATTGTAAGATATGAGATATTATTATTTTATAGACTGTGTGAAAAAAAAAAATAGAGTTGCTCTCAACTTCAGTTTGAGGATGTTCTGCATGAGCAAGTTGTTTTCTTATTTGGAAAAGATTTGGTTTCTGTCTGTTGTGCTCCCCTTACTGCAGGAATTGTGATGTTGTGTACTTTAGTAACTTTGAATCCCAAGTTGGTGAGTCAGTCAACTCTGACCAAACCACACATACACACACACAGTCCTGCAGCAGATCAACTGAGTTCTTGAATATTCAGCTCTTAATTAATAACACTTGAAGACCAGGAGTGATCATGAATGTTATAGTGTTATTGAGCTGCATTTCTGCCTCACAGTTGTTTGCAAACATGTTTGGTGTTCTCAAGATGTATCCACTTTGTGAGGTGACTGAACCCTGACCTTTGAACTTTAGAATTGGTGCCAGATTTGAAGACATTCCCTTCAAGGCCTTACAGATATTCATGACCTTGACCTCTGGCCACCAAAACATAACCACTTTGTTCTTGAGTTGAAGTGAACAAATCAATTTAAAAGGATTCCCTTGAGGAGTGTTTGGACAAGTTCTAGGCCATGATAATGTTTTATTTGGTCTTGAACACTTAAGATAGTTATTGTTTGATATCAAGTCAAAATGATTGAAAATGTATCAACTTGTGGTGTACTGCAATGACTGACAGGACTGTGTGGGTACTAACAAACTAGTTTGTTGTTGTTGCTATGAATGGAATTATGCATGAAGAGTTTCACCCTGGTTCCTTTAGGGTGTCCTCCTTGTGTGCACCATCTTGACTTAAAGAAAGCACGGGTTGAGTTACTAATTAGGAAACAGTGAAGTTAGTGTTCTCATTCTTCTCCCTGTGAAAACAAATCTAATGCATTCATACCTTTATTCACATTGTTCTGGTTGGATATGAAGCTATTTTGCAGGATACCTTTGTTCACTACAGGTGTTATAAAGTAGACCTTGCCTGTGCTTTTATCACTCACAAGCTTGGATGTGGTGCTGTCGTTTTTATTCAAATGTAGCTGGATTTGAGCATCAATGTTGCTTTGCTTTACAGATTACTTTTTTATTTGCTTTTTACATTTTTGAATATTCACCTTTTGCATGCTGTGTGTCCTAGGTCATCTTCTGGAAAGGAGAGCCCAGAGAGCACCCGTTCAAAGGCATCCCCATCCGAATCATCTGAAGACAGTCATGACCAGCGTGGGAAGAAACCACCCCCAAGTCCTGGGAAGAAGGAGGAATTGTCTTTATACAAGAAGACCAAAAGAGCAATAACAAGCAAGAAATATGGCACTACCAAGCATGAAGCTGAAGCAACAACGCCCATCGAACTCATCAGCAGAGGCCCAGACGGACGATTTGTGATTGATCCCAGTGACATAGAAATGTCTGTGAAGCCCCGACGAATTGAAGGCTTCCCCTTTGTGGAAGAATCAGACCTCTACCCTGAATTTCGGCAGTCAGATGAAGAGAATGATGACCCCAGGCCTCTGCCTCCAGTCATGGCCCCTCTCCGGCCCCACCAGATTTCCCCCATCTCCAGTCAGGAATCCTACCTGCAGCCTCCGGCCTACAGCCCTCGTTTCCACAGGCCCTTCGAAGGTATGACCATCATGGAGAGCAGCCGGCTCCAGGCCACAGGGCAGATCCGAGGCTCTCTCCACCACAGGGCTTTCTATGGCTACCTAGGCCCCCCTGGGGATCATGATCCCCCACCTCCTTTTTACATGCCTGATACCAGCCCCCTCAGCTCTGTCATGTCCTCCCCTCCATATCTTGCTGAAGGTCCTTTTGGTCACCCCATGATTCCTGAAGAAATGGGGGACAGTGATTTCCCACAATATGCTGTCTCTGGTTTCCCTCTTCCTCTGACTCTCACCTCTTCCTCTCGCTCACCGGAGATTTGGCAGGGACTGGATTTCACCTTTGCAAGCCTGGAGGGGCCCCAGTTCATTTTTCCACCACATCACCCTTTACATCTCCGCCACGACTCTCCCTACCCTCCTCCACCTCATGTTCTTCCCCTCAGTGCTTTCCAGCCTTCCCCCCTCCCGATGCCCACTTACCCAGCTGTCCTGCCACTGGAAGCCCCAAAGAGCCACGCAAGCAAGTCTCCCAGCAAGGTCAAGCCTCATGGCTCCCCAGCCAAGCATTTAGCTATGCAAGAGGCGCAATTAGGGCAGCTAAGACACACAAGCCACGGTATAGGTGTGCCGGTTTTGCCTTACACCGATCCAATGGCCCATATTGTCCCTAGCACATTCAGTAGCCTGGACACACGATGGTTTGAAACCACCCCTCGTTTCAGTCCCAGACAGGCTCGTAGGATGGATCCTGGTATGCATCAGGTCGTTCTTCAGCCTTCTCGACTCTCACCCCTCACCCAAAGCCCTCTTAGCTCTCACGAGGGCTCCCCAGAGATTGTAGTCCGTCCCAGGCCACGTCCCAGCATTGTCCAGCCTCACATACCCCCAGAGATGTCTGAGATTACCCTCCTCCCTCCTTCCGCAGCCAGCTTCTCAAGGAGATCTTCCCCTTCCTCCTCACCTGCTCTAGGCCACGGTAGCAGGAGAGCAAGCCCCAGCTACCATCCCCACATGGCCTTTGCCACCTCTGCAACCAGCTACCCAGCCTCCCAGTCCCCGTCACCCCCCATGGAAAGCAGCAACATATTTGGGCAGATGCCATCTCAGAGGAGGACTGAGGAGGAGATCCTTCCATCTGAGCCCTCTCCACCCCAGTTGTCAGCTTCAGGGTAGGTCCATTAGGCATGCAGAGAGGGATACCATATGAGTCATCTGCCCCAGCCCATAATGCTTTGATGTGTGAATTTGCTCTGACATTTTGGTTACTGGAGTGCTGTCTAATATCCATCAGTTTTTTTATTCATCTCTTTGGCAAATTAGTTTGACAGTTTAGTTTATGTTTCTTTTTTTTATTAATTAATACTTTTATATGAAAATGGAAACCGTGTGTTTAAAGGAAAACCATTTTGTTATGATGAGTCATTCGGCAGCTGAAGCTATGGAAGTTTTCAGTTTAGTTTCAATTTGGTCAATGCTGCTTTTCATGTCCTACATCAAGTTAGAGGTTTTCACCCACTGTATCTGTGAAGCATTTTTTCCCAAATTATCACTTTGGAAAAAGCAAAAGTAACCACAAAGAATAAATTTTTAGTATAAAAGTATTTCCAATTTCTGGTTTGACAAGAACAGTCATTAGCTTCACAGATTACATTTCAGGCCTTTTGGGGCTGCAGTCAATCTGGATGAAAACCACTACAGTGTGTAATTTGTTTGGCACAAGCCCCTAAAAGCCTGGGAATCTGCAGACATCACCACAGGGTCTATGTTTTTCCATCTGTGTCATGCGTTACCCTGCTTTCACCTAACAGGAGGAATCCCATAATTTTCATCCAGTTGATTCCCCAGACAAAGCAAACACCCATTGTTATGTCAAGCTCCAAGCCTTTGAAGATGCCTTTATCATGCAGAGGGTTGCTTTAAGAAGAGTTCATCCTGGCAGGCCCTGCGGCTCATCCTCGGCCTTAGTAACCTGACTGCATGACCAATTCAATTTTTCCTACCCCACTTCCCCGTCCCCTTCTATAACCCTCCTCTCCCCAACTCCTTTAATTGTCCCCCCAGGACTCCCCCAGGTCTGACTACCAAGGAAAGGTTGTTGGGCAAAGTGTGTCACAGGGCCTGTCTGCTTCTCATGTACTGCAATGTTTCCATCATTATGAATTAGGGGCACTATGGTGGTTCTTGATGGCTCCTGGAGTCTTACCTGCTTTGTTTTTGATTGATCTCAGCTATCTGGGCAGCGTTGTTGTGACCAGGTCCTCTACACCGCAATAGGTAAGGGTTGGATCCATGTCTGAAAGGGGGGGGTTAGCAGGTGGGACTTTTTTGATCACCTCGTCCTTTAAAGGGGAATACAAGACTTTGAGTCTTTCTTTGATTTGTTCTTTCCCTCAGTCGACACGTGTTCGTTCATTTCAGTTCTTTCCTTTCTCCGTTTTCTTGGAGTGGCTATGCATTTTAAGTTCTGCAGTCTTTACATTATGCATTCTGACTGATATGCATATGCCATCTATTAGCTAATAGATAAGGTCAGAGATGTATCACCAACATGACTTCATGCTTGAGTAGTTTGCTAACTGACCACATTCACATACAACTTTTTAAATCTGTAATGAAACCTACCCCAGTAGGAGTATTATTGATTTATTGATGTATCTACTGTATCTCTGCAGCTGCTCTATTCTCCAAGTGGATCGTAATCTGAATCAGACGTGTTTTTACGCACAAACATTTAGAGATAAGATCATTTTACTGTGGTTGATAATATCTCATATAAGTCCAGTATGCCATTGGTGTTTCTCTCTTTCATTTCACTTTGAATCATTTGAATCATTGCAAAGCACTTTTCAACAAAAATGACTTTTATAATCAAGATATTGTCACGGACAAGACCTGGATCCCCGCCTAAACTCATCCTCCTCCCACCACACAGTTAAGTGCCTTCCAGTCAGGTGGAGGCCCACTCACCATCTTGGATGTGGAACTATCCACTCAACTATTTTCTCCAAGCAGCAGCTATTGAGGAGTAACCTCTATTCCTTCTGCCTAGTAGATTATTTTACCACCTACTTGACTTTCAAGCCACAGTCATGGTGGCTCACTGGTCAAGGTCTGACAGTCAGACATCAAGACATCATCAAGAACACAAGTCATCTCTCCTGTTCATCCATCTTCCTAAGGATGGAATCAGTTGCTGCTCACTCTCACGCAGTTTCACTAACAGTATGCTAATGCTGCTCAGGGTGCAGCCCTTGCCTGTCTCACCCGACAGAAGACTGAGCTAACTCCCACAGATTTTTTGTCAGTGAGACCCACATTCAGGCAACAGCCTTAGATGTCTCTGCTGTTTCTCCTACTCATTGAGATTCATGATCCAGCAAGATGTTAAACTTATGTCCAGCCACACAAGGTAACTCTCAATCTCAATATGTGCCCAGCATGAGTTTGGAAGATCACTGTCAGCTGCTTCTTGACCAGAGTCCTGCTAATGAGAAAAAGATGAAGAAAACAGTGGGAGAGTGCACGGGTCCAAATCCTAAGCACTTTATTGGGTGTGCAGTCATAGCTGACAGCAGAATAAACAAACACGAACAGTTAGACTCATGGTGACTGATAGCTGAAAGTGTTTGCTGTCAATCCCATGTAAAATAATCAGACCAGTTTTACCTTCATAGTAAAACAGGTTAAAATCCATTAGACGGCTGCACACAGTCATCGAACCTGCAGTTTGTGTCATGTCTATTTGTCATTATAAAAAGCATATTTGCTTATCTAAGGCACAATTACTACTTGTTCTTGTGTTCTTGTGTGTTTTGGTCTTGTGTCTTTTTCCGCTATACAGATCATTACAAGGTGAGGCACATAGACACATTTCTGAACTGGTTGTCTCTGTGTTCTTTCCTCCACACAGACACGTTGATGCTGACATCACCACCTCGTAGAACCGCTCTTAGCATTCTCCTCAAGCGTGACACATTTTGCCATTTTATATTTTACAGATGCTTATGTTGTATGACACCAATAGAAAATATTTTGGACCCCAGTCTCCAAGAAATATTTTGTAAGATTGGCGTTATGATGTCACCTTAAGCTGTGTGTCCACTGGGAGCTGTCATCCACAGCTGTTATTTTTTGCATAGAAAATGCTGTTGTATATTCCTGCCAGTGATAAGAGCATGCAGAAAGTTCTTTAAGGATGGAAAAAACCTACATGTTTATATATTTTTGCAGCATATATATACACATATATCCATATATATGTGTATATATATGTATGTAAGTTTGTAGCTTTTAACAGAAATGCACAAGACAGGAACAGCTACATAGCAAAAGCAGGAGCGATGACCAGTACTTCTCATAATGATCTCTTTTGCCCATATAGTTTAGAAGATTCCTGGTGGACACATGGCCTTAATCCCCTGTATGAAGCATCTGTGGCATGAGGCAAACCATTGACTCTAAGTATAAAATTGCTCTTGCAAGTTTGGACTGCAGAACAGTTCTTACTACCATATGAAATGAGTGATCCTGGTAAAAACCTTATGCACTTCTTTTATGCTGAGGAACAGTTGTCTTTGCCAAGGGTTTGCAGAGTGGGAGGGAGGGTCACGGGGGTGAGAACCCCTCATATTTGAGAGAACTGCCCAATGAAGTGCTTTTGAATGTATTCCCCTTTAAAGTCGTGTTCCATGTGCAAACTGCCATGCATGCCATCGCTAAATATTGCTCTTCCGTTTCGAAAAAAGAAACAATTATATGGATAAATTCTTGTTACATTTGTTGTCCTAGTGCTTCGCTTTTCTTTGGCTTATTTTTCATTATGTGACTGTTCCCAAGTAGTCATTTTCCCCTCCCGCCATCTCTCCCCCTGTCAGCATGGTGAAGCCCATTGTAGACAGTATCCATGTCTATGAATACATATTGATGATGCTTTGTTGCTCAGCTGTGATTCTCCCCTTCTACTAATGAACTTCGGTTTCTCTCTGCAGCCGCGGTGGGATGTCCTTTCTGTAATGCTAATTGTTTTCTGTGCCTTGAGAGAACCAAGTGTCTGTTTGTGGCAGAAACCTGTCGGCTGCTGTCTCTAAAGTGCCTCCGCGAATGTGAGGCAGGTCTGTAGATACAATCATGAGCAGCTGAGAAAAACATACTCTCCACACAGAGGAATCATTTGCATCTGTTATTTTCAGAGTGGGACAGATTCATTTTGAGAAGAAACATCCAATCTGTCAACCTGTCAACAATTGAAAAAGTCTTACTTGCATTCTGTTGAAACATGTTGTTCAATTTTGCTGAATTTTTTTCTCTGAAACCAACTTTGCAAGTCCTTTAAATGTTGTATCTTCTCAAAAACCTTCCTCACTGTCCTAATCTATGCCGAGAGGTAAATAGATGGTTTCAGGGACCATATGGTACTTTGTTTTTGTAGAAAGACTGTTTGGATCAATTTGAGCAAAATAGCTTAGATGCCTCTGAAGGGCTGTGGAATATCGAGGTGTACAAAGTGCATCTGGATTTATGAACTCATCTTGTAAAATTTGTAATGTACATGATTACGGCAACAGCAGCTTGCAATTACATTGTTTCGCAAACCTTTGAAAAACAACAATACATACAACAACATTTGCTGGATTTCAGAGTATAGCTCTTTTGGTGTCTCACATTGATCCTTTGGCAATGTGCTGAACCTCTTCCTTAGCACGAGCGGTGCTGTTTTTGAGATTGTGCAGGTTTCTGGTTTTGTTGCGCTCCGTAGTGCAGAAACAGTCCACTGGCTGATCTCTGGCCTGGAGTTACCTGTTGTCCCCTTTCTCTCTTCTTTATTCAGAAAACGTCGAGGTGCGCCGAGTGCCCTTTCGGGGTCTGAGAGGATTGATGCACTGAGATACCAACGTATTAAAAAGGCCAAGAAGATGACATTGAACAACAATAACTCCAAGACCAGAAAGAAAGCAGGTGTGAACCCTGATCTCTCTGTTCTTTTAAACCTGTGTGGTGTTTTTCAAAAGCTGCTACATCATGATGACTGCAGAAAAATTGTCATTTTTGCTTCTTACAGGTTAGTAGTACTAACAGTCAGTACTCACACTAACAGAGACATAGCTTGTACTGTACATAGGTGTTTCATCTTTCTATACCTATATCCCAAAACACATGGCAGAAGAGTTAGAGCAGAGTTTTCTTTCACAGTTATTTACCAGAGAACAAAGCAGCTGCTGTTTCTGCACTAACACTGATACTACATACATATACAATTTGATTTCAGGAAGTTCAAGACAGAACAGATGAGTCTTAAGAGAAGAAGAAGCAAAACTCCACTTTAACTTAGTTAATCAAAATGCGGACAGTGCTGATTTGGCACATGACATCATATGATCAAATTGAAAGCAGCAGTGTATTACTACCTGTACTAGGCCCTTGCCTATAGAAAACTACCACCTGCTGCCTTCAAAGGTCCAAGCTGCACTTTTGAGAGTGGACTGCCCCTATGCTGACAAATCCATGTTAGAATCAAGAGTCACATATAGTCACACATGCACAAAGATATGTCTGCACATCCTTCCATTTAACTGAACACAGACACAGCCCATCAGCATACACACACGCCCATTCAGGACCCTAAAAGAGCATTAGGAACTTTGACGAGCACCATCACTATTCACTGGTCTGCACATGGCACATTCTTGTGCCGTTTAAAACAGGAATTTCTGCCTGAAAACAACTTAGATACAAAAATCCCTTGGTGAAGCTAATTGTCACAGTAAATAAACCATGGAGGTTTGAACTGTGAACTTCTCTTACCCCTGTCCTCCCAGCAAGTCGGGATATGAGCACAACAGATGACAGCCCTTTACACACAGTCCAATGTCATAACAGTATAATAATTATGCTAATGGCAACACTATTGCTAATGCCACACAATATAAGACAAGTAGCAACAATCCTTGGCTCTTTGCTGTTGTAGCACAAGCAAGGTGATGACATGATATGATATAAAGTCACAGTCATAGACTCTCTCTTGGTCAGTTACATGTTTACAGTCCAGTTTTGCATGACATGGACTTACTGTGTAAAAAAACAGCCTATTCCAAATGATATTATCATCCATCCATCCAACACACAGCACACCCACACCTCACTACATGAAGGTGGCAATTCTTATAGGTGAAACAGAGATGTTATCCTAAATATATGAATAACATAAGCCATTTAAATCAATCATTTGGCCCAGACCAACAGAACAAAAATCAGCAGGTTTCTGATATAGCACTGTGATGCAAATAAACACATAAATAATCAACAAAACCTGTGTCACCCTACTGATGATGAGCATCAATGCTCTTCTTTTTTTTATGAGACCACAAGTTCAAAGCCAAAACCAGTTGTTAGGTAAACTGAAAAAATACACGGCCTGTATATAAGAGGAGGAATTACTCAGAAGTCACTGATTTACAACAGTCATCTCCTCCTTGTAGCTTTTAACCAGCAGGTAACAAACAGTGTGAGGTGGTGGAGCTGACAGCATTCCCTCAGTGAGGAGAGCTGCTTCTAAAAACTGCTCCAACCAAAGCTATATTCAGTCCAGTCAGAAGAGTCTATTACTTCATCTGACACATACAGACACAACAGCTGCATTTTGGTGTGCAGTTTTTTTTCCTGGCAAGTCAGTCAGTTAGCCTCCACATAATGCTGCATGTGTTGCTGCAACAATGTCTGTGTGAAGTCTCACTGACCATGGCCATGGTATGGACAAATACTGATGTTAGTATTTTCACCTGTGTATAATGAGATAGTTGGCAGAGCTGGCTAGCTACTGCTGTTTGTAGCCTTTTCTGGGCTTGTGATGTGACAACTGAAATGTTTGAATGCATTTACGCATTGCATCAACATGTGTGACTGCTTTACTATTTCCCTCTGCTTCTACTCGTGATGCTAAGCTAAGCTAACAGCCTGTTGGCTCTAAAGTTTTAGGTTTTATTTAGTCTGCAAGGATGGGACCTGTATGAAAGTTCACATCTAACACTCTGCAAAAGTATGGCACAGCGTTTTAAACATCACCTCCGTGAGTTCAGGTGGCAGTGACCTTCACTTCATCTCCCTCCCTCCAGATGTCTCCGCCTCTCAGACCCAGACCCAGCAGGCCTACACCTCTCAGGTACTCCAGCCCGAAGAAGCTCTCTACCTCCGCAAGAAGAGGAAACGGCCCATCCTTCATGACCCATATACTCGCTTTTCTGCTCTGCTGTACCGCCGACCACCTCGGGAGGACCAGAAGGCTATTTTGGCTTGCATGGACAACATAGACCTAGACCATGCCACTCTGCTTTGAAAGTCTTTGAGGACAAGGTCACAACCATGCAATACGCCTCCATTCCAAAATAACACTAGCTAACAAAAGCTACACCCAGTTGGTAAAAACAACAACAACACTATCAGTTAAAAATGTTTGCAGTTTATTATGTAAAAAGGGGAATTGCACAAAATTTCAGCATTCAGATTTGGTATATTCTTACTGCCCTTGGTCACTTCAGTCTGTGTTAGGAGGCCTCCACCATCTTCTCCAGATGTGTCTGGAAGAACCAGACATGAGATCAAAAGCCTACTAGAACCAAACTTGCTGTTTCAACTCACTGTCAATGAGGCAGCAGCATCACAGAGTGATGTCCCGTGTGATGTTCTAAGTTTGCATTATTTTACTGACTGAGATGCCCAAAGGCACAAGAATGTTCAGTGAACGCTCAAATCAAGCTGTGTTCCCTTTTTAAAAATACATTTAGAAAACTAGCGATTCAAATCAAATCGATAGCTGCCACAGTTTTCCAAAGTTTTACTCCAGTGCAAAGGATTAAGTCAAAAAGAGGCAATACTCAAGTACCGACCCTCATTGTTTTCCTGTTTTTATTTCAGTCACCAGTGTTACCATTTTTAATTTGAAGTACACGTCCAGGCTGGTGTCATGTTTCTTGTGCTGAGCCAATCCTCCCTCACCCACCAACCCCTGCAGGTCTCTGTTTACAGCACCCCCCACCGGATCCTCTCCGCCAGCAATGTCTCTTATCTGCCGAGAAACTCGCCTCACAAATATGGGTGTTCTCACTTCCTACCAAGTATACCTCAGAGCACAGGACACGAGACCACACAACCACCAGGATCAGCCATCAGAACAAACTCGCTTTGTTTTCATCTCTGTAGTCCTCATCGTTTGTTCTCTTTGATTTTCTTTTTCCCATTTATGGATGTGCTTCTTCTAGTCTGTCAGATGACATAAGTTTATTCATTTCATTTATTTATTCTCACATCTGCTCTGCTCTGTTGTAAATGACGGATGAGAGGGGATTCTGTTGATCCTCAGTAAATGTAATGTCTTGACTGAATGTCATCCAGCAGTGATTCACACAGGGTTTCACATTCTGTAACCACTTTTCACAATGAAAAAGGAAATACCCACTTTTTCATTTAATGGCTGGAGAAACATGGAGAAAACCACTTGATGGACTGGACCGCTCGATGTAAAGTGATGTGATTGCTCCAATTAAGCACTTCAGCTTCTCATATCTCAGAACTGTTTGCACTGGAGCAAAATCTTGTTTGTCTCAGTAGAAACTGTACGTGTCCGTTCCTTCACATCACCTTCTAGGTCTTTAGGTCATTTAGAGGGCTCCAAATCCTATTCAAACTATAGTCATGCCAAAAACAACCCAGTTAGAGAAAAGAATATACCATGCATATTGGAGGATAGGATTTTGTGCCATAGTATGATAGTATTTTTTCGTACACGTTAGAGGGTATAAAAAACAACAGTTTGGCCTTAATGGAGCTTCTGGTAGGTTGCCTGCTTCACTTGTGTCTAGTTTTTATTTCTATTTGAAATTTTTTACTCGTGTGTTTGTGCGCACTTGTGTAAGTACTTGCCTCTTTTGGCCATTTCCCACTCAGCCTTGTGTATTTTTGTTTCTTCACACACTTTGTCATTTAAAAGAATGAAAACGCTGAGAGTACAGTCATGCTTTAAGAAAACAGCACGTGGCACTGAAGGCAACACAAAGTGACATGCAGTCGAATTTGAAACATTCAACAAAAGATGAGTGTGTTGTTGAATTTTTTTATGTTTTTTGTTTTTTTTAAAGAAGGTGCTTGTGTTTTTTTTTTTTTTTAATAGAGGGTGTATTCAGTTGTGTAGGTTGTGTTAACATATCGTTGCCTCTCTAACACAATGCTTAAGCAGAGCCCATGCCCTGCTGGACTCTGTTTGGAGTTGTGTTGCTCGGAGGCACATTCAAGTTTTTTTTTTATGTATTTATTGATTTATTTATGTAAATTTTTTTATTTGTGATTTTGAGCAGATTCTGACACAGCTGAAACTCCAACACTCCTCGAAAGTCAACCCAATTCTAAGGCAATCCATTCGGTTGCTTGAAGATATTTTGCTTGCAGAAGGGGCAGTATGCATTTCTCTGCTCTGACAACTGACATCTCCTCTTACACTGAGTTTTACAGTGTAGGGAGCCAAAAGGGGACTTACATCTTTTCATTCACATCTATTCAATTAAACAGAGAATCCCAATTCCCCTGAGAGCAGTTTATACCTCTGATCTTTTTCAAAGAATGTCCTGACTCACAACCATATCCAGCAGAGCAACCCCAGTAGTTAAAAGACAACAACACAACAACCATTTTAGTAAAGACGCTAGTGCCTTTATTTATGATGAAATTAGTATGTCTCCAAGTATGGAGTAGTAAATTTGTGTCGATATCACACACTTACTGTGGAAATAACTTTAAAATATAATTTGTAAAAAAAAAAAAAAAATGGGACAGCGACATCTTTAAGTTGAGTGAAGCCACAGTCCATTCCAAAAATCACACAGTCATTTCAGTGGGAATGAAGTGGCATAAAGAACATTGGTCATTAGTGATGATCCTCTACTTAAACAACATTGGATTAATGAGAACTACTGCCCACCTCTGTTAGCGCCCTTATATTTGACATCTGATGCATGATCAGTTTGCCCAGATCAAAGAGGACCAGAAGAAGACACCAAAATACACTTTCTTAATTACAAATGGCACTTACGTGTTCACAACCATTGTTTTTTTATATAGATATATAAAGCAAGCTGCCTGTTTTAAAGAAGGAGCTTGTTGGAGTGGTGGTTGAATTCAAAATCTCACTGAAAGAGAAACAAGGAGCTCTTCCTCTATAAAGGCCTTTATAGTGGCACATCACCCGCAGGTGCTCTGATGCAACAGATCACACATCTGCTGTAAAATTGTGCCCTGTTAGTGCTGAACATTGTTTTTCTGCAGTTTTTATGAGGGTGAATTAGATCGAAGAAAAAGAAGAAGAAGAAGAGAGCCAAGGTTTCCTTTCAGAAGCTATTTTGGTTTGTTGGATGCTTCAGTGCAGACCTACTGATGTGTGTGCTGCTGTGGATCCTTTCACATGAGTGACTGACAGCACTGGGTTTGTTTTGTTCAAAGACTTTGCCGTGATAAGTTTTGGAAGTGCACACACTGTATGAGAAGAGAACCAAAGGGGTGGGTGTGATTGTGATCACTTAATTCTCCAATTAGGATTATATTTATACCAATAAGAAATTAACAAAGACAATAATGTTTGGTCAATTTCAGAATCAGGCATTTTTTGGCAGAGCATTTTTAACTCTGACTTTCTACCAGTGATAAAAGATTATGGGATGGAGTCAATATTAGATGTTGATCAGTGGATCAATAGAAGAGGCATTTATGTCCTGGAACCTCAAATCGACCATTTAAAGCAAACTTAATTCTATTAAACCTGTATATACTGTACCAAATATTGTCCCAATATGCACCCCTGTTATTATGTTTTTGTTGAGAGATTCAATTACATATATTATATCTGCAAAATCGTAACTGATGCACTTTTCCAGTTTAATACTCAACATATTGTTTCATATTTTATTATCCCACATTTAAAAGAAAACCACTAATGACAAATGTATAAATACTTCAATTATACAGAAGAGTCTTTATTAAAATTTATAGATATAATTAGTCTATATATTGTAAAATGTAAAAAGAAGAATTGCATATTTTATTACAATTGGTCAATAATATGCATGAACTTAAAAATATATGAGATATAGTTCCTTTTTTTATTTCATATACATATATATATACACACACACACACACACACACCCTAAATGATAAATTAAATGAACTAAAGCACTGAAATGTACGTTGACCAATGTTAGTTAATCAACGATGTTCATTGCACACACTGACAGTTCAGTGGTATGATTTTGTTTTCATATGTTTGGATTGAATGCTGAGAGAATTACTTAAAATTCAAAGCCGTGAGGAAATTGTCGCTTTGTGCACTGCACAGTCGTTTCACCACCGAGGGCTTTATGAGACTTATGTGAGGTCAGGACAGTATGAGACAAATGAACAAGGGCGAGGTCAGGTCTGCCTCAACGAAGAAGTACAGTATACCTCTTAACGTGCCACAGAGAAATGTGTCCATGTACATAGTGTATAGTGAAAGATATCATTTGCATGGTATGAACATTTGGATGCCACCAATAAAATAATGGGGGAATTGCCACTGCTAGAGCAAAGTGAGGGCTCAGGCATTTATAAAAGCCTTTTTCTAGAGGTGCACTGGAGAAAAAAGAATTCAGTAAAACCACCAACCACTCTTTAAGACACAATCCTAATGTTACCTTCAACAAATCACATGTCTGTACAGGTATAATAAACCTAAATTGATGAGATTTTTTAAAATGGTTTGAGACAAAAGGAAGTTTTTCTATGTTAGTGTTGGGATGCAATAAAAGCACACGGCATTCACAGGTAAATACAGCAGGCTTGCAGCTGTTGCAGAACCCAGACGTGTCTGTAGATGATGTAGGTGCAGGTAGATTTGCTTCTTGCCACTTTGGTGATGTCTATCCATTGATATTTTTGTAGTATATATTTCCTCACAAACAGTGGAGTCAAAGGAAAATCAGCTGTGATGTTGTGTCAAATTGCAGGTTAGACTTGTAGATGTGACCCTAGAGAGTGTTAGAATGGATTCAACAGCTCAGTGAGGGTAGCTTTGCATCTGATTCACATATATACTGTCATTCTGTCGTATGTACCCCCAGCACTACTATACTCTATATTCTGAGATAACAGTGATGATCTGACGCTGAAATGGTTTCTGATTAGCCGTGTTTGTATCTGTTGACAAAAGGAGAAAAAAGAAAAACATCACACATTTTTTTAATCACTCATTAAAATGACGATTTATAAAGAAAATCTCAGTACTGTACTCACACTCCTCAGTTGACAAGAACTAGAGAGTCCGGCTGTGGTGCTCTTCTGCTCTGGATTTACATATTTTAAGATGCATTAAGAGAAACTTGATTCTTTCACTTCAACGTTGTGTTGTTGAACAGGCTTTTTTATGCCATATGCTAGGAGTGGAGAAGCTCTGGTGCTAACACATGCAACACAAGGAAACAAAAAAAAGTTAATTGTTTTCTTTTATTTTTTTTTTCTTCAAAACCTAAAACTGCCATATCATTTCCTCAACAAAAGAAAAAAAAGGGAAAAAATAAAGAAAAGAAAGTTTTTGAATAGATTTGAGCCCGAATAAACAATTTACACATGTTGTGGTGCAGAGTTTAATGATATCATCGTCGTGACATTACAGTGCTCACAATATAATCCTGACAGGACACATACTGTAGCAGTGTACGTCATCACAAATCACCAGTCTTGTCCAGTCTTGAGTAGTTCACAGACCAGTCAAAATGTTGAATGATTGAAATAGAAACCACAGGATGAATAACACAATAGTATTTGAACCTGTCAGATCATGTCTGAAAAGAAGAGGGGTTATTATAATAGACCCACACACTAGGAGTTAAAGGCTGCACTGTGGAAAAGCTACACAACAAAGTCAAGAGCTAATTGCAGTAATGAGAGACCACAGCAGACAGATTATGTTACCTGCCATCACCACGGCAACATGACAGCTTACCAACTTTTGTCCAAACTTGAGTGTACAAAATGGCATTACAAATTTGAGATTTAAAAGATAAAACAATAATGATTCAAAAGTTTAGTTACACCATGTAAATATCTCAAATAAGCATACCTTGTCATATATATATATTTTTTGTAGGGAAAAAATATGATGCACATCATCTATATTGAAGATCGAGTGGGAACTGAGTAGTGTAGGGTCTGCTTCAGTGACACATTATAACATTGCATAACAGACCAATGTGTATATGTGTATACTGTATGTGAGTAATGGAGATCTTCTAAATGTTAGAAATTAGTTGAAGAATGAATGCAAGAATGTATAGGTCTATATTCTATTAGTTTTATATCCATTTGTTGCTTTATATTGTAGCAATGCTAAATCTTACACAGAGTAGAGAAATGTATCTGAGGTTTCCAGCTATGTACAAAAAAAAAAAAAAAAAAAAGACAATGGTGCACCAACTGGCTGTCACTGTACTGTATATCTCACTATGTCTATTACTCACAGACTCTCAGAGAAGGATACAGCAAACTAGTTTTTATAGCAGAGTACATTCGGTGTGATTTTTGGAATCATGTGTGAGCCATCGTCATGCCACACTGGTCATTATTTCTTTTCCTTAGCTCACATTGATTTGGCTTGTTGTGCATTAATTGATATGTTGTGGTCAGTCGCCAGATTGGCCTCTGCAGTCACACATTCATCTTTTCATTTTTTTTTCCTGTTATTGAAAAATTGTGAGAATTCATTTATTTTTCCCTACTACGGTGCTCCCTTGCAATTTGTATGAGAGCAGAGCACAGAAATATATATGTATATTCATCTAATTTACAAACTGTGCAGATAGAGATGTTTTACAGCGTATATATTTACATGATGTAGGCCTATGTAACAGACACAGTGCTTCTTGATGCTACTTTTGAATTCCAAAACATTTGGTTTTGGATTTTCGGTTCTGAACAGAAGCATGTGCAAGTTAAAGCAATGATCGTGGAAGTTGAGCATTGCAGCAGCTGCTAAAAACTTACTTCTGACCTGATTGGTTACATTCAATTCAGTGCTGTACATTGCCAAAAAAATAAACAAACAAACAAAAAAAATACATCATATACATTCTGACAACTGGTGCTATTTAATAACATCTGTGGTGCTTTTTCTTAAGTTAGTTATTTCCTTGCTTCAGACAAAATGTAGCTACACAATCCTGTACTGTACTGTAGATTGCTGCTTGGCCAGTAAATCGTCGTTTGACCTGGTGCTGGTCATGTGTTTCAGAGCGTTTTCTCGGACTGATGTTGTTTCAGGGAATATGCAGGTCAGATGGGACTTACATTTTGAGTGGCAAATTGGAAAGCATGGGAAATTTGATAGGATGATAATTTGAATATATGTGTCATAATGAGTTTATTTTTTCCTTGGGATTGAGTTTACAGCATTTTGAGTTGATTTCACTCAAACTTCACAGTGCTTCAAAAGTGTATTTGTGGTTGCAAAAAAGTATCCACACGTTGTGTTTGGTGCTGAGTGATCAGATATATTCACGATGACCTTTGATATGGTATTCATCAAAGACATTTAATCCTCCTGCAGTCTTTCTACCAGGTCACATAAACATACTAACACCCCCTGAAACCTCCATGCACTCATGGAGGTTGCTGATCACAAGGGAGCTGCAGTGTTACTATGTTTGAAGACCAGAGAAAGCATCTACATATTGTCTCTTAAACTTGTTAAAAATGTTTGCTGCAAACACTCAACTCAACTTTTTGGAGTTTCTGTATATGAACATGATGTAGCTCCAAGCTACATCAAGCTGATTATCTGTTTTTTTTTTTAAAAATCACAAATGCAATACAGGTGGAAGAAGAACAAAGTGAACTCATTGTCTCCTCTTTCTTGTTCAGCCTTCCTGAGCAGAGCTGGTTTGAGTTAGTGTTTTCATTTTTAACAGGTTTTTGCTATT
Source organism: Caranx ignobilis (assembly GCA_021432705.1). Lineage (NCBI taxonomy): Eukaryota > Metazoa > Chordata > Actinopteri > Carangiformes > Carangidae > Caranx > Caranx ignobilis. Next base: position 3,526,215 of record MU269980.1, read on the forward strand.
GTGACCTGGAAAACAACAAATGTGTGTTCACTGTTAGTTACAGGCGTAGACAACTCAGTACCTCAAAACGTCTCTTCATGGAAATCTGAAGTCCAGATATGTAACTGTTAGGCTTTTCTTTTCTTTATGTTGACCATCTCTGAGAAGTCACTATTCATGATGCTTTTTATATTTGTTGGCACAATCTCAAACAAGAATGTATGGCTATTGTAACTCCTGCTCACCCCCGCTCTTCCTAAAGATTGAAGCTTTTAAAGCAAAGTAAATTGAACTGTTGGTTTTTTTGTATTTCAGATGTCTTGGTATGCTTGTTGTAGTTGTATATTCATAATGGTGTATATTACATCAGTTTTTATTTATTAAAATGTTTAAATTTTCTAAGATGACTTTTCATGTTATTGAGCAAACGTGATGTTAACGTGATGTCAGCCAGGTACTGCTCCTTGCTGTTAGAAGAGCACCTGTCATTTCATATGAACATATGCACATATAAAATAAAGTAGCCAGCTGCTAACTCAATCACCTAATGTCACTCTGACAAAACGTCCAGAAAGACTTTACTCAATAAATCAATAGACAGCTGGAATACCCAGTAACAACAACGCTGTTCTTCTCCTAATATCAAGAACATACTCAGCATCGTGTTATCACACAGGTGGAACTAGGAACATTAATTAGGTCGTTAAGGTCACCAGGACTGTCTGTATCAGGAGCTCCCATACTCTTACGTGCCAAGGCCCCCCCAATAACATTAGCTTCTGTCTGGGTCAGGCGTAAACCGCCAGGTCAACACTAACACTTTATGACATCATGAATGATGTTTTGACCGGCAGGCAGTTAGAAAGATGAGCATGGCAAGTAAGGTTTCAATAGGTTCTATCATGGAAAATGATCTTTTATAATAATTATATTATTATAATTATTATATACTTATATAATATAATCATTTGGTTTTATTTTGTTATTTGCATTTGCATATTTGCATCCTCATCTTCCTTCCAATTTGCTGAGGACCCTCTAGCACCCCCTGGCAGCCCCCACTTTGAAAACCACTGGTCAATACGATCAGCAGAACACCTAATAAACCAGCTTTCACGATACTGCACGTGTAGTGAAATTAATAAATCACTCTCACGGGTGTGAGGTCTGTCAGAGTTACGCAGGAAACATGCTGATTTAAGCGGGCTGAACACTTGGAGAGTGCTCATCTGCCTGTTTATGTCCTGCCACACGGACCAATCCGAAATCCATCAACTCATCACTGTCTCCAGGTGAGTCAAGAAAACACGGCGAGGCCAGGCTTACTGCTCTCTTTCATTTCCATCCTGCTCACAGCATCACTCACAACAACACGTGAGTGAATCGTTTGAGAGAGACCTGTTGTCCGGCTTTTCAACACTGACGCTTTACGCTGTAGTAGCGCCCATCGTTTCAGTATAACAAGACGATCTCCAGCTGCAGGCCAGCGGCTTGTCTCGCGAGACCAGCGGTTACTAAGTAACACTTGTCAACAGATCCATTGGTAAAGCTAAGGGCTAGGTTTCCTGTGAGAGCTAACGTGTTTTACATCAACGTTTCACTTCGTATAATGGAGGTAAGTGCTCTTCTTAAGACTGTGGCCTCAGAGGATCCACATGGTCAACTTCACGTTATGTTACATGAGTTTTATACAGTGGAGCTACTACTCAGCAGAAAACGCTTAAAGTTGTTGAAATATGGCTCGTCATTTATTAACAATATCTATTATCTAAGTATCTAAGTTAGTGACAATGTAAATTTGGTTTCTGTCACATTCATATGAGCTTAAGCCTATTCAAGACAAACTTTATGTTAGCATGAGGTTAAAAGTGCAGTAGTGGTGCCAGGTGCCATGCTACATGTAGGCTACACTGCAGGTAGAGTCTTCCTCACTCCAGGACACACTGTCATTGCGGTCTGTGGCTCTGCTCTGCCTTCAGGAGACAGCACTAGCAGGAGAGGACTCCACTGAGTCTTTGGAGGAGTTCCACATGGTGCTGTCTGAGCTGCTTGGGGACAAGAGCATGGACACCATCCGGGTGGAGTATGAGAAGCTGATTCATGCTCTGAGGAAGTCCAGAGAGAATGAGAAGAGGCTCATGTCCAAATGCAGGGAGCTGAATGCTGAGATTGTATCCACTTCCACTAAGGTCTCAGCTGCCCTGAAACTGTCTCAGGATGATGAGACAACAATAGCTTCACTGAAGAGGGTACACTGCCATGACCTGACAAGCTACACTGCAGCATACAGTCATGACCTATCTACTATTGTTTGGTCATATTTTCTCTTCTAACTCCTCAGATTCTGTGAATTCTGCTTGCTTTCCTTTTGTCTACAATGTAGGAGCTGGATAAAGCTTGGAAAATGGTAGATGCTGCTCATGATAAAGAGAAGAGGGACAAGGAGACCATCAGGAACTTAAAAGAAGAAGTTTCCAACCTGATGAAAACTGCAGAACAACAAACCAACCTCTCCATGGACCAAAAACTCAGGTGAGCATTTTATCCTTCTTTTCTCCCACTTGATGTTTGTGTGGGTACTGCAGGTGAGTGTAGATGAATGGACTTAACTGTGATCTGTAGTGATCTACTAAAACTGAATGAGGAGTTGACTAAGGAGAGGGACCAGCTGCTGACGACTGTGGGGTCACTGAGAGATAAACTAAACAAGGCCACAGCAACCCAGCAAGACATGGAGGACCAAAGACAGAGTGCCTTACACAATATCTCTCAGGTAAGTGCTAATGTAATTTTCTAATGTTATTCGAAGTGTGTGACATTTCTGACTTGACATTCTGCTGATGGGGCTACACATGAACTGTATTATCAGGTTTTCATTCATGAAGTGTACATGTGGGAAAGTGAAGTAAAATCAGAATTTTAACTTAACTGTCTGCAGATGTCTGCACTTACTGATCCAACAACGCTTAGACACTTTGTCATAAACAAACTGAAGGTGCCCCCAGCCTCTTTGCTGAACTGGGGAGGAAAATTGCTACTTTTAGTGTATTTGAGCACAGTAAATAAGCTCTAGTAGGACTGTTATTTTGGGTGCCACTGATGCTTAGTTGACTCAGGTGGACTGTAGAGGGAAAACTGAGTGCTTTACTGTGGAGAACCTCACTAAGAGACACGACCTCTGATGCCAGCTTGCTGCTTCTTGATGTGTCTGAACACAGCTCCAGCAGGAGCTCCAGGTGCAACAGAATGAGATTTCCCGAGAGATGAGGCTGAAGGAAAAGCTGGACAAGGAGGTGAAGCAGCTGCACACTGACATGGAGACTAAGATGGGGGACATCAAGGCTCTGAATCTGCAGGGCCAAAAGGCCAAAGAGGAGCAGCAGAGACTGGAGCAGCAGCTGAAAGAACTAAAGGTGAACAGCACATGGAGCGAAGGTCTTTATGTTAAAAACACCTACCAAGCTATTTATTATCTTAGTTTTATAATATAGACAAATATGAAGTTTTTAGCTGAAAGCCAGCAAGTGTGTAAGGGTTTATTAATTTGGATGTAGTTATGTGTGTGTATATACATGTTTACTGTAGAGCCGTATCCATAAGGTGGTCAAAAATTCAATTAGAGTGGAAGTTCTTTTTGGTACTTTGCATAAATCCTTACAGTCTGTTGAAAGAAAATAATATATAGATAAATGACAAATTAAACTATAAGTCTTAAAAAACACATTTAAAACTTTGATTCATTTACACAATACGGTTATAAAACTGAAGTACATGTAATTGTATGGTTAATAAGACATAGCTGGTGTACTGCAGGACACAATGACACTTCTCTTTCCCTGTGTGTGACAGATCCTGAATGAACGCTCCAACAAGGAGCTGGAGCAGATGCAGGTGAAGAACACTAAGCTGAATCAGGAGTGTGAGCACCTCTCGTCAGTCAAAGAACATCTCTCCCTGCAGAATCAGCAGAGTGCAAATGAGCTCAAGGTACACATTCATCCACTGCTTCCAACTGTATCTTACTCCAGAGTCAAAAAAAAAAAAAAAAAAGCTGTTGTATTTTTGTCTTGTGTTTTTGTCTTTGAATTTCAGTTACTTCCCTCAGTGCACAGCAGCATAATTAACCATTAAAACCCTCCCTCATTCTTGTTATGTCTGAGTAATGGTTTATACAATCCCACCTGTCAGATGAGAGAAGAGGAGGTGACTCAGATGCGTCAGGAGATTGCCAAACAAACAAAGACGAGAGAGGCCATCCAGAAGAAGTTGCACCAGATGGAGGATCAGAAAGCTGATATAGATGTGCAGAGAGAGACTCTCAAAGCTCATATCACTGGTCTGGAGAAAGGTATCGTATCAAAGACACACACATGCACTGCACTGAGGACTGTCTGAGTGGCCACTGTGTTTCTGCCTCACTGCTGCCCTCTATCAGTCCCACACTAAAAAATGTGATGATGAAACTTAATTTTCAACACGAAGAAGAATACAAGACAAGAGCTAATGATATGGTTTAAAAAAATAGAAATAAATAAAAATGTATGAATATGTATAAATGAATGTCTAAAATATCTTATTTGTTGGTATTGCTGTGCATAGTATATTCATCAGAAAAAGCACAGGTTTACTACTCACATACTGTATGTTTGTAAAGTATATATAAGTTTCAATATGGAGGAATCACACACTCATATACTTTGTTGTGTTATATCATTCATTATCCTTCAAATAGAGCAGAGTTCCTTTCTTTAAAAAGACAAATACACAGTTTTAATTTGAAGGAGAACATCCATGTCTTTTTCCACAGAGCTTGAAACTCACAGAAGCAAGTGGAAGCAGACAAGAAAGCCATGGACGAGCTGATTCGAGAAAGAGACATCATAAATAAGGTAAATGCTGCACCATGACCAACAGTGTGTTTACACTCTCTATCTCCTGTCTGTCATACAGTGGTGCAGACGTAACATGATGTAAACCACAGTTCCTGCTCCTCAGCTACTGTAACCAGCCTCTGAGTTAATGCACATTCAAATTTAGTCACTAATATTCCACAATTAAATGTTTGTTTCTCCATCAATAGAATATGATCAAACTGTGCAATCGACGGAGAAACAGGAGAACCTTGTGAAGCTCCTCGAGCAGGACAAGAAGACCTTGGAACATGAGATCAGTGGATACAGACAAGAAGCTCAGAAGCAACGCAAGATCATCCAGCAGCTGGAGAAAGAACGAGACCGCTACATTAATGAGACCAGCAGCCTCATGCAGAAGGCAGGTTATACAGAAGAACTGGAGGCATGGGTTCAACCTTGCCTTGGCCCTGAGAGCTCAACACACTGCAACTCAAGGACACACATGCAAATACACAAAAGTGTTGTAAATTCGGATAACGCCTTCATTCATTTGATAAGAAATGTGCTGCAAATTCACACAACACAGAACAAAATCCTGGAGGTGTAATCCTAAATGCAGCAGCACAAATCTGAATCCATATCCTCCTCTCTCTCTCTCTCTTCCCTGACTCTCTGGTCTCTCTCACAATAACATAGAAGAAAAGCAAATTATGAATCTGCTGAGACACACTCCTCTTTTAACTTTAAAAGCCACAACTGTGCACTGAACAAGTCCCAGCCTGGTTTGTCATCAGTGCATGTGTTGTCAAATTGATGAAGATGTTTTTGGAATTTGCAGCGCATTTGTTTATTTCCATGTGTTTTCTTATGTTTAGCTCTCAGAGCTGCTGTATTCTCCTGTATTTGAACCTGTCTCCTTTCAACCAGGTGCAACAAAAAATGAATGATGTTGAAGTGAGAGAGATGGAGATATTTGATTGGAGGAAGAAGGTCACTGAGGCAGAGTGCAAGCTGAAACAGCAAGAGAACCTGCTGGAGTCTGTCGTGTCTGAAAGGAATCTGTACAGCAAAAACCTCATCGAGGCTCAGGTGAGAGCGACGCATGTGTGAGTCACTTGTCCAGTTGAAGAGTCAGTCAGCTGCACACGGCTTTTCTGTAGGTTCTTGTGTTTACATTCTATATTTACCAGTGTCTCCCTCTGCTACAGGAAGAGATCACAGAAATCAAGAGGAAAATAAAGACCATGAACAACCAGGTGACGCGGCTGAGGGATGAGATCACTGGGAAGGAGCTCGCCCTGGCCAAAGATCAGCAGGAGCACAAGCGCTTGGAGAAGGATAATGAATCCTTGAAGGTACTGCAGTCTGTTGCCTGTCAGTAGGTCATTAAAGCTGAGTCATGAACAATAGTGGTCAACTGGAATCATACTTGCTCTGTATTTCTGTTTATAAGGCAAAGTAGTTTAGTTGTTACTTCTATTGAAACAGTTCATATTAATTTGATAAAACAATGCAGATCAAGTTGATAAAGTGGTAAAACTGAGACATGGAGTCTTTTACATCTGTGTGTTCTGTGACAGGGAGAGCTGCAGATGATCAAGCTGCAGCTGGAAGAAACTAAGCAGCGTGTTGACAGTCAAAAAGCAGAACAGCAAAAACTGCAGAAGATTATAGCAGATGCTGATGCTGAGCAGATCCAACAGAAGAAACAACTTGAACAGGTAAAAAAGCAGGAGAAGGTAGCGATAAGGACAACATCAGAGACCAGTGTTTGATTATTTGTCCGTGAAACTCAAGGTGATCAGAGAGCGGGACACCCTGGGAAAACAGCTGCTGCACCGCAACGATGAGCGAGCGCTGCTGTACGAGAAGATCAGGATCCAGCTGTCCATCCTGAGCAAGGGTGACTTCCACTACAAACAGCGGATGGAGGACATCCGTCTGCTCAAGCTGGAGATCAAGAGGCTGCAACACAAGAAGAGCATCTTGGACAAGACTTTGCCCAACACTGAAGACCTGAGGTAAAACAGAGAAGAAGGCCTGAGCAGAGAAAAGAGAGGCATGTGGAATAGACAAGAAGGGACAAGACATAGAGTGCAGAGAGCAGGATGGGAAGAGAGTGTGGTGACCTATGACGTAGAGTGGAGGAATGGAGTAGAAGTGCAAGATGGAGCAAGGCAAGGCAAGGCAAGGCAATTTTATTTGTATAGCCCATTTTTACAAAGAGTTTGTCTCAAAGGGCTTTACACAGCATTATGACAACATCCTCTGCCCTTAGACCCTCACATCGACTGAGGAAAAACTCCCAAGAAAAAACAGGAGAAACCTCAGGATGAGCAACAGAGGAGGGATCCCTCATCCAGAATGGGCAGATGTGCAATAGATGTTGTATACAGACATGAAAACAGTTTACAACATGGAATATGGAAAATATGGAAATGGAATCAGTCAGTTATTGAAAAATGATGAAGGAAGCTCCTGGTGGGCAGGGAGGGAAGGCCAGCAAGGAGGAGACAGATAAGTAGGAGCAATCTCCTGTGGGCTTTAGCTTCTGGAACGTTCACACATGAGAAAACACATTAGTTTTCAGAATCAGAATCAGAAAACTTTATTGTCTGTCTAAACTGAAAATTTCTATTTTTCTATTTTTTTTCCTTCTCAGTTGTCACTCTGGAGTTGTTGAATTTTACCACCACTACCCTGTTATTCTGCAGTTTTTTTTCTTCTCTCTGTTTTTTCCTCTTTGATTTTCTTCTTCTCCTTCATTGCAGGCGGGAGCTGTTCCACCTGCAGAGGGAGCTGCTCAGAGAGAGGATGAGGAGCAGCGTCCTGGAGGAACAGCTGAAGCCCATTAATATTCACCGCTGGAGACGACTGGAGGTGAAGGACTTGTCGGCCATCCTGTCACACTTGTTCTTCACAAACTGTTGGAGTAGGGTAAACCTCAGTGTTAGGAGAGGAAAAGGTCAAGGCGCTAACAGCTTGTAAATGATTCTCCCCTGCAGGGCAGTGACCCCGGCAAATATGAACTGGTCCAGAAGGTTCAGTCCTTACAGAAACGACTGATTGCCAAGACCCAAAAGCTGGAGGAACAGGAACTGCTGCTACAGGTAGACACTATAAACACAAGCTCACACATCTCAGTGCTGATATTTTTAAAGACAACACTTTGAATAACCTTTATGAACATTTTTCTTTCAGAATAGTAATAATCTCACACATATACTCCTCTTCTTTCCTGCATCTCTCTCATTCATCTTCCTATTACCCCACCAAGGAAAAGGAGAAGCTGTACATCGAGCTGAAGCACATTTTGGCCCGGCAGCCTGGTCCAGAAGCAGCTGAGCAGCTCCAACTGTGTCAGTGGACTGTCAGAGAAAGAACCAAGAAACTCAAGGTCCATGTAATACACATCATCTCACAGTGCAGGGATCCCTCTCTTTGTTTTTTGTTCTCCTGTGTCTGGTTTCTACAATTTTTTATTCTGTTTTTCACTTTCTGTTTTTCTCAACACAAGAAACCACTGGAATTACCTGGTTTTCTCATCTAGTTGGTCATAAAATGTGATCTGATCATCATCTAAGTCACTATATACACAATGCAATGTGGTTAAGCTTACATTACAGTATTTATATTACATTATGTTGTATCTGTACTGATCACTCCCATTAAATATTAAACAGTGCTTGTGGAACCCTTGGTTTTAACACATCCCCTGAGGTCTTTGCTGTGGTTCACAGCAGCAGCTGTTTTATGTGAACAGCAAACTCATACAAATCTACTGTACAATGTGCATGTACAGTAAGTATTTAAAGAAATAGAGACAGGTAATTGTGCTTTTCACAAGCTGCTTAGCTATACATACTCACACTGTGTGTGCTGTGTGTTTTTCTTGTTCCACAGATGCTGATAGCAGAGCTGAGGCTTCTTGACTCAAAGACAAATGAGTACAAAAGTGAGAATCAGAGACTGGCCAATGAGCTTGCAAACATCAAGAAGAAGTATCTGAGGCAGAAAAAGCTGTACAGGTAATGTGTCTGCAATTACACAAAATTGCGGAATTAATGTCAAGCAGGGAGCATGACGCAGAGTGAGAGCTGTGCCCAGTGTGCTCCCTCTGATGACCTGCTGCTCCGTGTCTCCACAGTGAGCAGAGGACCAAGACCAAAGTGGATCAGATGGAGCTGCTGCCTCAGCTGAGCAACAAACCTCACTTCACTGGAGGAGGCTTCAGGATCGACAACCCTGTGAGGAAATAACACTGGACACTGTGATAGAATATCTGTGGAACACCTTTTAACATCTATTTTCATGTAAAACTGTGTTATACTATAAAGCAATCATGACCTGAAAATGTAGATTTGAAAAAGAATGGTATAAAAAGCTTTTTAGGCTTTAAATGTGGGGTAGGGGCTTTATTCATTCACCACCAAATACAGTGGGTTTATAAAAGAAAACAAGAATGGAGAGGACAGCTCTACTGTCAACACGTCGTCTGTATTTGACTCATTATTCCCTAAAGACAACAGAGCAAATGCTGAAACTTATATTTAGCAGTGTTCTTTAGGATCATGTGGCAGAGCTTGCCGTTGTCCATTGTTCAAACCAATCATTAGGTTGGCAATGATGTTTTTATGTTCTTTGTTTTTGTTGACACTTTATTGACAGCACTTTGATGGCTTGCACTTCTTTTTTGAACCAGTGCTGTAGATTTAGTGTTAAAGGACTTTGTATGATCATGTGATCATCATGGATGACATGAGATTTTATTCTGAATGTTACAATTTCCAGCAGATTCCCTCAATCAGATGAAGACATGCAAACCAACCATATTTAAATAAAGGAAAGAGTTTACTCAGTTTGTCTGTCACCTGTTTATAGGAATCAAGTTTCTGTTCTATTTGGGAACTGAATATGTGATGTCTTTGTAATGAATGATGATTTTCTATATGATGAATAACCCTTTGTCTGCTGCTGAGCACCTTATTGATGCAGTGTCACTGATCACCACTAGATGTCAGCAAAATACACACTGACAGACAAGAATGATTTTCCATCTTGGTTTACTTTGGATATATAGAGGGAAATACACGACCAGCCAAACAAACAGGACACAGGACAGTCCATAATTCTGTAGAGAACAGGGCCCGTTTCACACATGAATAAACAGGTGACTGTGAAGCTTCAATAAATATAAATGAAAAAACTGATTCCTACAACTGTCCCAACTTCTCTTTATTCTTCAAAAAACAAAAGCAGAGCCGGAGCAGCTCATAAACATTTGGGGTTTAACCCAAACTTAAAGGGACAGTACGGGTGTGAATACAGCCCTCTCTCCTCATTCTCTCCTGTTGCCTGTTGAGTAATTCCTTAGCCAGTGTAATTACAGCATAACCATGGCAACCAGAGTCTATGCAATGCTGGGCTGTGTGAGCTGCGTTGCTGTAGTAATGGGAGGCCTCTGACAGGGCCACATCTCCTTTCTTCCTTCTCCGTCCTTTTCTTCCTTGTGTTGTGTGAGGAGGAAGCAGCTGCCCACAGACACCAGTGAGGGGATAGTGTTTGCTGGCTGGCTGTGTTCACAGGGCAGACTGACGATGGCTGTCACTGATTCACTCTATACCTGCTCAGTTTAGTCCTTGAGACGATAGCAGCCTGAGATAGAAACAGATTATTTCAGAGGGCAAAACTCATTATGAAGTAAGAAAGCTGATTTGCACTTCTTTTATTTTTATAAATCTGTCTGCTCTGCGGTTAAACTGTTGCATAGTTGCAACAAAAATACACAGACTTACAACAGCACCCACACAGACATGAAGTCATTCACACAAATGTTGTTGATGCTGGTGAAAATTTGCACATTTCGTTTAGTTTTATTATTATAATTCAACATTCCTACTATGACTGACAGTAACACAGCAACACACACACAAACACACCAGGCTTTGAGTTGATGATCCACATGTTAGATCAGACATCTCTTTAAGGATGAGCTGATGAGCAATGATAGTGGTGATCAACAATCATTAGGACGACCTTGTGGTAACTTTTGAGGTAATTATGCGTAACATACATTTACCAAACCAAATAGTTTGTTTTGCAGAGGTAATCCATTCACTGCATGTACATTCTGTACTTTGTATGCATTTGGAGTAAATACAGTGTGTTCTGTAATTTGTCATTTTATGCGTCATGGTGCAGCTGAGCAGCTCCTCCTCTCCACTTTACAGCAGTCTGTCCTCACTTGATCGTATCTGCTGCCAATTTCCAAAATTATGGAACCTATTTCTGGAGGACATACTCTGATCATTTTCAGTCGTTAGTTAACCATCAGGAAATATGACCAAATAAAGTATTGAATTGGTAGAGCTACAGGACCCTAGCCCAAAATACACTATGTTATCACTGGTTTTCATGCCTGTGTCCTCTTTGGCTGCTTATTTCCTCAGTTTTCTAAACGGCAAAACATCAGAGTGTAAAAAGCTATATCTGTCAAATCCGCTCATATCTGTGAGGTGGATGTTCCAGGCCTCTGAGACATAGACATATTCTGCACTCTGGGTGTGATAATGACATGTGAACCGTTACGTGATTACATGTGTTCATGCTCGGACATCTGAAGCTTATAGGCAGCAGGTCTAAACCCTGACCACAGATTGAGACCAGGGATTATGGAGAATTTAGAGCTGAGGCCATGATGATGGCCAGAGCCACTGTCCATATCATAATCATTTCACATGGGGTTCAATTTTCAAATCTGTCTGATGTTTACATTTTATTTCAAGTCCCATTCACACAGAGGTTGCTTACATTGTTCTGTTTTTTAATTTTCTAAACTGATTTAATCATTAGTTCATTATAGATAATGATCATTAGTATTGCCAATAACTCTGAGGGTGAATGTACTTGGACAGATGTGTTCTTTAGGAACTGGACAGATGATTACATAACGACATACACAAAATGTGTCTGAAGTTTCATATTCTTTCAACACACTTTTATGAGTGCAAATGAGGAGTTTCTTGAACAGAACTCTTTATCAAAGCTGAATACTCTTAATAATAAATGCTAATTATCAGTGCCTTTATATGGAAGGGAGGAATTACACATAATGTTCTGTTGCTTATGAACGATGGATGTCTTTGTAAAGAGGATGATTGTGTTCACAGAAATGAGATAATTAATAATGTACATGATGTAGTGATTATGCCATTTAAGTTTTGTCGTGCACCAAAACTAAGTGGGAATTTGTATTCCCTCCACTGAGGAGGGTATAGCTACCTGTTTGTCAGCAGGATTATGCAAAGGTGTTCAAAGATGCTTTGATGCTTTCCCATCATTTAACACCTCCACATTACAGGATATGCACCACAGGCTTTTTGGACTTCAGTAATGAAACCTATATTTTAAAAAACTAGTCTTGGTCTAGATGCTTTCAGACATATAGTCACACACACATATCAGTATTCAACCTTCACAGGATGAACAACCCACTGACATGAAGTGACTCCCTGTAAAAACCATGCAGACTCCAATTCTCCAAACATATGAAGCCCTTAAAGACAAAGCTCTATCATGTAATGTAGCTTGTTGTCCCAACAGAAGGCCTGATCCACCACTTACCGCTAGTCATACTCTACCACTATAAACTAAGGCTGCTAGAACTCCCATGATGCACTGGGCACTTCTCTCCCTCTCTTTCTCCCCATGCATATCATGAACTTTGTGCTTCCCTCTTTCATACTGCAGCATTCAGACCTAAAGGATCAGGACCAACATTACCACTCGACATTTATCTTCATCATCAGCCTAAAATATATTTATTTAATTCAATGGCACTGCCATCACTGCTGCTCTTATCAGGACAGTGCGAATACAATCATGTCTCTCTCTCGTCTCTTCTCTATCGTGACGCCTTGATCTTACTGTGGAAGTTGCTGAGGGATAATATGTGATATGATTTGATTATTGATAAATAAAGAAGGGTCTCTTCATGGAAGTATCTTTGGGAGATGTATTGTGTTTAGTGGATTGAAGCTGATCAGTGATCAGCACAGTGACTCACTGAGCCTCCTTCTGTGTAAATGTACAGCTTCAAATGAACAGTTATTTAGGTGTAGGCTCTATGCAGATAACAGAGGGGAAGCTGGTGCCACAGTAAACAAGGTGTGCAGATGCGCTACCTTGCTACAGAACCACCTCCCTCCCCCAGACCTCCTGCTCCTCCTCCCCCTCCTCTCCTCATGAATATTGGGGAATTAATGCGAGCAAGGAAGGAGGGGGCAGGGACAAAGAGAGAGGAGAGTGATGGAAGAAAGGGAGAGCGAGGGAGGGAGGGATGGGGGAGCTGATATCGTCAGAGGCCTGGGCATTGCGCATGCGCAGTGGGAGCTGGGCTGGATGCCTATTGATTGGAAAACAACGGGCTGTGGGAGGACAGACAAGGGTGGCTGTGGGCTAACGGGTGAGGAAAGGGACACAGACCGGAGCTCAGACCACACTGCCATCTTTACTCCCCCCTCCTCGTCTTCTCCTCTCGTCCACCCTGGAATGAGTGTAAGTGCTGCCGCTCCTCCGTCGCCGCGAAGGAACACACAGAGCCTGCTGGTGTAAGAAGGTCCTGCCTCCACACCTCAGACGGAACGAACGGCGGCTCCTCCACTGCAGGTAAATTCTCCTTCTTCCTCTACCTGCCCTCCATACCGCCCACTCAGCCCTGACCCCTCCATAGGTCCTATAGCTGTGCATCACCTCCCCTCCATCCTTGCCTTGTAACCATGGTTTCCTCCATCTCTCCGTCCTCCCTACTCTCTCCTCCTCTGTCCCTCCCCCACTCTCTTCTCCTTTCTTCCGCTGATGAGCTGATGACCTGGACCTGCTGATTGAATGATTTCCATTTGTGCCTGAATATCCAGTCAGTAATGTTTGAGGCAAATGTGCTTCACTGATAAAGTCACACAGGAAGATTTAACAGCTATTTTCAATGTAGATCTGAATAAGTATTCAGCCACAGGCCATAACAAATGTAATTCAGCTTCATACTGTTGACACACATCAGGCTTCATTCATAAAGCATTTGACAAAATAGTAACTGGGTGACAGAGTCTGGATATGTGAGCAGCATGAGTGTGTGTGTGTGTGTGAGAGAGAGAGAGAGAGAGAGAGAGAGAGAGAGAGAAAACATTAAAATCTGTTACATTTGTCAGACCTAATTGTCATGCCCCCCCCCCCATACACAGTGAACAGGGAATGGGGTTCGGCTCTACTGCATGAAATGACCTCAGGTCTTGAATGAACAGATTTTTTTTCATACCTGTATCCTTGTGGAGGAGGAGGGAGATGCACCTGAGACCACCACCACCACCACTCTGTGAAGGTCACAACCAAAACAAACAACGAAAAAAGGCTGACACACATCTCCAAACACACACACACACACACACACACACACACACACACACACACACATCCATACAGTGCAGACGTGTACCTAACACTAACACACAGCTCCACACTGCTGCCAGCTCCCGGGTGGCTGCTTTGATTTCTCATCTCACATCTGTTAGAACAAAAATATTCCAGCACTTTCCTCGTCCGTCTCTCTGAGCAGACCCAGCAGTGAACAGGAAGGGAGCGGGATGACTGGAAAGTGCTATTAAGAAATTGGATTGGTGATTTTTCACAGTGCCAAATTTTCGAGCAGCAGTGCATCAGCAGCACCTCCCGCAAAGAGTCCCTGTGGCAAGGTTAGAGTCAGCTGCTGATGGCCATGTTCATGGTGAAGACCAGAACACTTGATGTCAGTGATCTATTGACAGCTGATGCAGTTCAAAAGACAAACAGAGCAGTGGGACACACAGAGAAGAAAGCTATAGAGGGAGCAAGGATGAGATTGTGGAAAACAATATCCGGCCGTAGACGTAGCAGCACTTTGCTGAGTGGTGCGGTGAAGGGGAGGAGGAGGAGGAGGTTTGCACAGGCGTCCCTCTCTGCTCACCCACTTAGGCCAGGCCACGGTCCAGCAAAGCACAAAGGATAAAATTTAGACCTCACTACTGTAATTACCCCGTGTCTGCCGGCCTGACCACAGCACAACTTCTCTGAAAAGTCTGACTGCAGCGTTTCATCCACCTGGAGAGTGAGGGATGCTTCTTTTTGCAGGACTAAACCCTTAACAGTCACACAGCAGTCAATCAGCAGTTACTGACATTTACTCTTATTATGTTCAGTTTCTGTCAACTTTTGAGATGATGTAATGAATTCTAGGAAGAAGGAGCACTAACAACATTTTCCCTTCAAAATTAATGAAAATGAATCTTTTAATGTGGTGGAGTAAAAATCAATCAGAAGCTTCCAAGAAACAGAACACTCAAGTAAAATACATAACTAACTAACTAACATAATCAAGTACAATACATGCACTTTATTACTGCCCAGTCCTGATGATGCGTCCCAGTATATAATTCTGCAAGCTGCTCAGAGTAGTAGAATAAAGTCTGAATACAGTACAGCTAATGATCGGTGTTTCTGGGAGGAAGTTTAATGTTTCTTTTAAATTGGCTGCACTTGACCTTTGTAAGAACTCAACCTCATATTTAAATGTATTAATGGTACGTGTGTGTTGAGCAGATATTTCATGGGAAGTTTATTCTTGCCTCGTGGTGCTAGAGGCACACATGGAAGATCTTAATTGTAAAAAGAAGAACCTGGTAAATCAAGCATATTGTATAGTTCCAATTAATAAGAAGAACAGTTGGCTGTTCAGTGGACATATTTACCTCCTCTTGTGAGCAGCTGGACTTGATTATATATTCCTCAGTGGTGTGTCAGCTGCCTGTTTGACAGGCTAAACCAAATACACAAGGGACGTCATAAAAATGAGAATAAAAGAGCACAAATGAAACCATGGAACTCCCATGAACTCCTGAAGGAAGACACTATATTTAATCCAGATGGTTTGATGTAATTTGAGTGTGTGTCTGAAACCCAGAGCTGACGAGGCTGTGATTTGTGTTGTAAAGTGGGTCCTTGTGTAGAAACTGATAGAAAGGCTTGGGTTGACATTGATGCTTGAGTCTATCTCTCTGGCCTCAGAGCAGCAGTATAATTATCTGACACAAATTTATGACACCATTTGTTAAAGTTGTTAAATACATTTCCCCCAGATATGTAACATCTAAACCCCAGAAGAAACCCCTGCCCTCTGTAAAACATGTCGTACTTTGACAAATCTTCCTATGATTTCATGTCCCAGAATCCTCAGACCTCATCACTTCATTCCCAGTAGAGGCTACTTAATTAACTGTGGTTTACCAGTAAAGCCAACTGGTTGGGTTCCCCCTGGGGCCCGGTCCCCTTCTGGCACATCTACCTCCATCTCCTCTTTGTCTAGACAGCATGGTGCCACTCCACCTGAGGTGAGGCAGGCATGATTTAGGAGGCGCCAGATAAACCCTTCTGGGATGTTGGTAAATCCAGCAGATGGGGACAGATTTAAAAAATCATGAGATACCTTTGTGCTGATCTGGTCTTTGTTTTAGACACATTCACTGCAGCAGTGGCCGGAAGAGAACCTGAAACCGTCAGTTTTATAGGCTTCGCTGATTTAGCAAAACTTTCAATGCTTCTCCACCTTTGTGTTGTGTTGTGTTCAGGGTTCAGACATCAACCTGACGGGGGACACCATGGAAGCCCCTCTGGTCTGTTTGGATGAGGAGTTTGAGGATCTCCGGCCCTGTCGGATGGATGAGCTGGACCATCCAGCACTGGATCACCCCTCCTACTCCACCACCACCACTACCACCACCATCCCGCTGGCTCCCATCAGCCGGGAGGACTTCTCTGAGCTGGAGAACTTCTCTGAGATGATGAGCTTCAAGTCGATGGAGGACCTGGTCAATGAGTTTGATGAGAAGCTCAACGTCTGCTTCCACAATTACAACACCAAGACGGAGGGCCTGGCACCCATACGCAACCAGTCACACAACCAGGAGGACGAGGAGCGACTGCAGGATGAAGAGTGAGTGACCACTGTTATAACTGTGGAACTGTTACTATGAGGTTCAGGTGTCTTTGCTTTCAGCTGCCTTCAATAAGCAAAAGGGACATCAGCATCAGTATTTTCATTTATGTCTTTTTAGAATTAGACCAGAAACAAGAAAAAAACAAAATACAAATGACATCATAGATGGCAGACAGACAGACAACAGGAAGAACCCAAACTCTGATGATATCTCTCACCACTACCAGCAAGCAACATGTGTTTTGTTGGAATGACACAGCAGGTTTTCTGTTTTGTGAGTGAGTGGTTATTACTCTTTTGTCTGTGTTAGTACAGTGTTTTTGCCGGAGGGAGAAACGGAGAGAACAAATAGTACCATGTTTGAGTACTACCTACTAAAACATGATTTGATTAGGCCACTTGTATCATCAGCATCATCTTGATGGATGTACCCTGGCATGTCCTCAGACCCTCAGGAGGCTGCTGGGCCCTCACAGGTCTAAACTCTGACATGTTCAGGTGAGGATGAATTGAAGTCAGTCCTGTGACCCCAGCTCCTCTTCAGGTCATCACTGCACTAAGCAAGCCGAGGGAGGAGGTTAGCAGTAGAGGTGTTGTGATATCATTTTGTCCTTCACCACACAGATTCTGATTCCTAAACTGAGAGCATTGATCCAACACCACTGAGTTAAAAAACAAACAAACAATGGCAACCAGCTGTGGTGTGAGTGTGTGTGGGTGTGACATGAATGTTCTTGTTGTGTGCTATTGCCTTTTGCAAAACACATGTGAATGGATGATATATCTGTCAGTCATGAAAATAAATGTCAGAATAAATAACACTTCCCACACTCATTGTGCCAACACTAACACCTCTGATTGAAACTGAAGCCTTGCACACTGTGCACTCATTGGCTTTTTAACTGGTGGGACTTTCCAGTGTATCATGTTGCTGCATTGCTGATATTTTGCTAACACACACTTTTTGCTATACTAATTACTTAAGATCAGTTCTGCATTCCCTCGACAACAGTAGTTATCAGTGGTTGTGGTGGAAAATCTGAGTTTTATATAGAGAAGAAAAAGACACTGTTCAATCTGAGTGTGAAACTGTAGGTTTATTGATAGGATGTGCTATATATGATCAGTGCTTAGATATGTTTTTAAAGCCAATATCAGATTCTAGTATCAGCAGCAGTAGTAGTAGAATTAAAAATTACAACAGTAATGGAAGTTAAACAAATAGATAAAGAGATAATCAGAGAAGAAGAAGAAGAAAGATGTTTTTATTTTTCACTGTCACTCACTCACAGATAACAGAACTAACACATTTAGTCGACTATATCTGTTTGACTGTTTGAACTCTCACGTAATGTCACATTTCCTGGTTCATGATGCATCCTGCAGGGCCATCAGTATAATCGTAAGGAAGGAAAACAAATATTAAGGCATAATGATTAATTACAGCCAGGCTCTCAGCATATACAAAACAGAGCCTGTTCTTCCAACCCTTTATGTTAATTACACACTAACACAGTCAACATGCTGCTATTCCAGCCATTTACAACAGATACACACCCGCGGCCAAGACAGCTCCAAACACACACACTGACACATACACAACCAGAAGCCAAGATTTTTCCACACACAGATCGCAACATCCCAAACAACCAGTCAATCAGCAGCGTGAACCCACCCTCCCCAGCTTCAATAGTCAGGCTGCGTGTTGAATTATTCAATGTGCAGCGTTGTATGCTTCAGTTGGCTTTGCCTGGGTGGCTCTGTCTCTGCCTCTCCACCAGCTGACTGCCAGATCCTCCTCCTTTTGCTCTGAGGCGGAAACACAGACGTCCTCACACCGAGTGGATATGAATTAGGTTAAAAATAGCCGGATTGTAGGTGTAAGAGAGGAGAGCTTTTAGGAAAGAAAGCACATGATATTAACTAGCTGGTCAAAACAGGTTTGCATTCCTGCTGTGACACAGGAGTGTGCGTGGATAGGATTTGACAGCACTACACTAATCTGCATGTTAAACCTAAAGCTGTCCACTGATTTGTAACACGTGAGGAGACAAGTGTAGATCTGTTATTCCAGTCAAACCAACTGGTCCAGTCTCCTCTGGCTTCTTTGTCCCAATAATTCAATGTCAATGAATCAATGTCAACAATGTCATCTCATTGTTCCTTCTTCATAATAATTCCTGCATCTGCTGCCCATGCTGTTACTTCAAATACAGAGTCTCTGCTACTCAAACACAGAAAGCATAAAGTGAGACATTACTGATGTTCATAACCTGATGATTTCCTATAGAATAGCAGAAGAATCCTCTCTCCTAAGTGAGGGACGGAGTATGACTCGAAGCTAAATCTGCTGTTTGGTCAAAAACAGTCTGTCACACATTTTGGGCCTAATCCCCTCAGTTGCTTGATTGGAGTCCAGATATGAGCGAGTCCAACAAGCTGATGATGAACTAAAATATTAAACAGAATGATTTCTCCTCGGTGGCTGCGGGCCAGCAAACACAGCGGGACAGCTTTGTAACATGGAGTCCCAGCTCCTGCTGGCCAGATGACCAAACAGCTCCCCTGTGCCATGCTGGCAGCATGTGCTGTTCATGTGCTGCTGTGGTGTTTTGGTTCAGCTTCACATGATGTAACAGTTCGATGCTTTAGATGAGAGTTAGATTCGTTTTCTAGCACCTGAAACAGACACTTTTGGAAACACTCCTGACCATGTTTTCATTTGAAAACCCATCAGTTGGTTGGTGGTAGTCTGGATGGGCTGAAACTGAGACCGCTGAAAGTCATGATGGTAGATGTCCACGCCCTATTTTGGTCTTATCAGGCTTGACAGTGGTGGTACAGTGGTGAATACAACCAGGATAATGAATTACAAGTGTTATTGACCTCGTTCTCTTTGCAGGCATTGTTCAGTCACATTCTTCTAAAGCTACAACTGTCTGTTGGTCTTTGTTTGTAGTATTTTCTGTGCAGAGCAGACAATCTGCTTCCTGTTGACACCTGCGTCCAGTCTATGTGAATGGTCATGTATCTATGTGTTTGTGTGGTGTGCAGTATGGACAGTGAAGAGAGTGACACTCACAGGAAGCAGGGTTGAGTTAAAAGAGCTCAGGTCTTCATAATCAAACCCATAAACCAGGGAAGTAAAGTAAAAAAAAAAAAAAGAAAGGAAAAGAAAAGAAACAACATTAGAAGAAACACACAACAGTATCAAGGGTGGGAATATTTCAAATAATCAACACCAATATATCAAAGTAAAAGAAAAATAAGATGGTACAACCCTCAGGTCTGTCTGTCTGTCTGTCTGTCTGTCTGCCATATAGCTGTTGGTTGTCTTAGCTTAGCATAAAGACTGGAGATGGGGGAAACCGTTAGCCTAGCTCTATCCAAACATAGCTCCACCTCTCTGCAGCTCTATAAAAGGCTGCCAGAATAAGTGAAGCACACAGTGTGCAGGGCCTTCCACAGCTATTTTGTCTTATCAGCTCTAGTGTGTTTTACAGTTTCATTTTTGACACATCTCTGACTAATGCAAATTGGTGTTTTATGCTGCTAAATATATTGATCTTCAAACTCAGCAGCTTTTATGATGTTTAATTTTTTTGGTCCATTCAAATGCAGTTTAAAGATAACACATGAAACATATTCATGTTTATTCATGGTGGAGAAACAGTCATCTGTTGTCAATTTCTTCTTCGTTTGCTTAGTTTTCATAGTGAAGTGTATTGAAATGTTGTGCTGCTCTGTGCATCCATGGCACGCAGACATGGCCGGTGAGGTAAGCTGCAGGCTCAATGGTGTCCACTGTGTGAGTGGGTGTGGGCAGTGCCACTGGGAGCAGGGCAGTCGAACTGAGCCAACCTCTGACTGGAGGAGGAAAAAACACAAAAGCTCCGAGACAAAGGCCACTTCTCTTCCAGTTTTATGTCATTCCCACTCAGACAGACACTTGCTCCGGCTGCAGGCAGAGACCACTGGCACAATGATGTGAGAAGCTTTATCTAAATCTCTGCTAAGGATACCTTTAAACCAGTAGTAAGCTGTGCTTTTTTTCTGTTGTGCATTGTTCCTCTGCAGCCTCCAGCTCTGCACATTGACCACCATCATTGACTTGTCACATTGAAATATTGACTGAGTTGCAGGCCGAGGAAGACGGGGCTGAGGAGACCGCCTTTATAAGCAGGGAGATAAAACAACACACCAAACTCTGGTCTAATGCTGTTATATAACAGGCATTTAATTAAACTTAAACCAGGACAGTCTTTAAAGCCCCAAATAGTGGCTTTTTTTTTGGCTTTTTTTTATTTTTAATTTCTGTCTGTTGTGTTACTTGTGTTTTTGTATTTTTTTACAGTGTGTGGGATGCTCTAACTGACAACTACATCTCCACCTGGGACGGCCCTGACTCAGAGGGACTCAACGGCAACATGTCTGACCACGAGGTACAAGCCATCTACGTATGTCTTTCTATGTGGTTTAGAGCTGAGAAGAAAAAGGGTCTGTGAAAAAGAGACCAATCAGCAATCAATAATCTTTCTTTTCAATTTTGGAAAAAACTGAATTTAATCGATTTCTTATAATGTTATGATTTTAAAATGTGTCTCTTATTGAAATGTAGTCACCTTTATCTCTTGTTCCAACTCACTCCTGTTATATTTGATCTCTACTCCTCTGGTATCCTTTGTGCATTTTGTCCAGTGTGATACTGTGTAGTTGTGCTGAATCTGAAGCATTAATCATACATGGACCACTGATTCCTGGCTCCAGTGCCATGTTTATATACCATTTTCATCCTGAAATGAGTGTAGATTTATTAAACCAACTCTGGCCCTGAAAGCAGTCTCAGAAAGCCAGAAATTCTGTCACCTCTTCCACATTTTGCAGTTGTGGGGTATATTTAGTGCTTATCTGTTATTCCACTGCTGCACTTTGTTGAATAAATGTTTACTAATGTCTGTACCACCAGTTTCGTTATGGTTTAACATGTCTGTGAAAACAACGAGTCACTGTGTTTCATGTTGAGCTGGCAAACTGAGCAGCTAACTGCTTCATTCTGTCGGAGGCTTAATCTCACTCTGACACTTGAAGACATGCTTGACCAACCTTGACTGGTCTGCTATTCAGCAGAGGCCTCCCTCTTCCTCCCCTCATCCTCCCCTCTTCCTCCGCTCCCTTAATTGGCTGTCACATACAGCCGGACGGCAGCAGCAGGCACTTAGCAGCCTAGTCCATGTTTGGGCTGGTCAAGGCCAGAGCAGACATTGAGTCCAGAGGGAGAAGGTTGTTGTGAGAGCACACCACATTCATGACTCACACTTTAACACCAGTCACACATGACATATAAATATGTATATTTTGTTTTTATGCACATATTGTTTCTTCTGCCACAGTGGACTATTATTTATTTACTGTATATTTCAAACATGGCAGACCCACAGAAGACATCTTCTTTTTGTGAGCTGTGGATCGTACAGCAAATATTTACTGCTCCACTCTCACTCTGTATCAGTGACTAGCAGCAGACACAGGCTCTGTAAGAATCCACAGCCATGCTAAAGGCTCTATGAGGCTGTAATATAGGATACAGGTGCTTTGACCTAGATGCTATCCATGCTAATATGCCCACCATTGTAACGTCAGTGTGCTAATGTTAAGCAGGTATAAGTACAATGTCAGGCAGGTCATTTAAGGTAATTAGTATTCTAAGATTTGCTCATTATCACTAAACCACAGTAGAGCTGAGGTTGAGAGGACATCACCCTACAAGCTGAACGTTTGACCTTACGATAGTGAGATAAATATCAACAAAGCGATTTTTAATTCTTTCAAATGTCTTGTCAGTTCATCCAATAGAGGAGTTGTTAGGATATTTCAGGACCGACACAGCTGACATCGCCAGGCCCAGTGCCAGATCTCTTCACGTTACAACAACTGCATGAGAGTCAAATACTGCAAATGAGTACATAAAGAAAACTATTCAAACCATTTAAAAAAGGCACAGGCATATTTAACCATGACTGTTGTAGACTGATCTTTTCTTCTTACACACTAAGATAGACTTTCAGATTATTATGCCAATGCAGAGGAAGCTCTGACTGGTCAGCCTCTGCTTGTCAGTGAACCATTCCTTTGTTGTTTGATCCTTGTGATACTGCAGATCCATGAAAAAGAGGAGGAAGAGATGAATGAGAAGAATGACAACGCCAAATGCCTGAATGAGGAGCCTCTCATCACAGCTGATCAGGTGTGGTCATTGCGAAACATTTTTGTTTACAATGATTTTGTTTGTCGTACTTCCCATTATAATCTTTTAGATATTTGTTAAGTATATATATCTGCTATTTTTGTGAACAGAAATATGCTCAAATGTTTACATCCTGGAAGAGCTGTTGTATTTAACACAAGGTAGAGGCAGTTTTCAAGGGCAATTCAGCAAATTAGGAGCTCTGGTAATTAAGATGGCCGGAGAGAAAAGCACGATTAAGGGTTTATCAATCACAGAATGAAAGAAAAGGTCTAATCTCGGCAGTCACCACACAGCTCACACAGTGCAGCCCAGGCAGGCTGTGGACCAGTGACTGTAGATAAATATGACAACTCCCACTGTCCAGACTTCCACTGTGAGGACAAAAGGTGCTGCCATCTTGTGCCGGTGATGTCATTTGGATCAGCCAGACTGTGTAGTGGTGGAGCTCTGGCATTGAGATCTTGCCTATACACCCACCTGACATAATCACATAAGTCATACTAAGCTTGTCTTAGAGAGGCCCTATATTGAGACTGTCCTCTCAACAAGACTGGCATGATCAGCCACTTCAGCTACATAAGCCATGAACAGTCTGTGTTTAGTGACAACCTGTGACACTCAAAGGAGTAATGACTGCTGTCCATCAGGTGAAACAGAGAAAATCAGCTAACATCACTACTGACCCCCAGGGTGCACAACCCTGTTGTTTCTGTCAACCATGACCACTGTTGTTTCTGAACTTTAACCTTTAACTGATTTACAGACGGTGATGTCATCCTGTTCATAGAGCCTTCAGAGCCTGTCGACATCAATAATGGATTTAGATGTGCTATGTACACTTAAAGAGGCAGCGTTTGTTTACTGGACACATTCTACTGACAAATGGATGGTTATGGATATGTGTTCTTCCTCCTGTCTCCTCATCACTTTCCTGTCCATCTATCCACCTGTCTCCCTGCATCCATCCATCTAACTCTCTTTCTCTCCCTCTCTCTCCTCAAGGTCATTGAGGAGATAGTTGAGATGATGGAGAACTCTCCAGATCCTGGTGAAACTGAGGAGGAGGATGAGGAGGAGAGCAGCCACTGCTCCACTAGGACCAGCCCCTCCCTGCTGGAGGAGATCAGACAGCTGTCACTGGCCTCCAACAACAACTGCTCCTACGAAGGTAAAGCTGGAGCATGGGACGTCCTGACTGACTGTCTGGTCTGCGATGTGAATGGTGACATTCTTATCCAAACACTGTTGCTTTTGTGTCGCTTATGTAAGACTGAAATTTTCCTGCCAAAGAAACTGCATTGTCAGCACGATCATGAGTTTTTCCAGTGGTACTGAAAATGTCACTAAACAATGAAAAGCAAAGGTAAATACCAAAGGTAAGATCCTCCTGTCGTAATGGTGATGAGACATTAAAAAATATATTCTTGTTAATAGAAAACTTTGTATGAAGGCCAGTCCTGATGAGTGCATGGTCAAACTCAAAGACACACACCAGGCTTTGTTTTAGTAATCCACATGGTTATAGCTCATTAAAGATATGCAGATAAACAATGATATTGTGGATCAGTGATAATTGGAATGATCGTACCTTTGCAAATGTCAGGCCATATTGGACTTGTTTTCCCATTATAATGTAGTAACTTATGTTATGTAGTATTGAATTAATACTAGATTTATTTTTGCCTGATAGAGCTTTTGATAGTCAGAGAGAGAGAGGGGGGTAAGTAAAACCTTGTCTCATCCTTGTCATGTAAGATGCCCCCACCCTATAGGTGTAGTAAAAAGTGTGTGGCAGCTGCTGGTAGCCACTGAGCTGCACTGTTCTCAGGCTCTTCTCTCATTTTTAATGATACAGAAATCCTTCAAATGAAACTGCTACTTCAAACTGAATAACCAGCTGTCCCTGCCTGTTCATCTGTCGTGCAGGCCTGAGCCTGATGCCCAGCTCAGCGCTGGTCGAGCTGCTGCACCGAGTGGAAGCTGCCATCCGTGAATACTCAGAGGAGCTGGTCAGCCAGCTGGCTCGCCGCGATGAGCTGGAGTTTGAGAAGGAGGTGAAGAACACCTTCATCACGGCCCTGATGGAGGTGCAGAACAGGCAGAAGGAGCAAAGGGACAGCAGCAAACGCCGACGCCGGGACAAGGCCCTGAGTCTGCAGGGGGGAATGACACTACCTGTGAATGGAGGAAACACAGGCTCCACGGGACGCACGGAGAAGACAGGGACCATGCCTGTCAAGGTGAGGACACATAAGGGACAGATGGCCAGATGTGTCGTAAACACATCAATTGTGTTAATTGTGCCAAAATGTCTCCATTAGTTGTGAAAATGTATGTCCGTTTAATCCTAGTGTAAATTACGGAAAGGTGAAACCACAGGGCTTGGCAGCTCTCCCTCCTTCACTCCACTGTTAGCATAATGGATCTCTGGTCCATTAGCTTCTAAAGTAACTTCCAGGAAAGATCCTAAAGTGGAGGTGACCCATTGTCTTCATACAGTAAGAGCCCAGTCCAGCCTGCTCCCAGTAACAGGGAAACAACCTAATGGATTTTCCCTCCATGTAAATCTGAGCAGCTGTGTTGATTAGTCCTGAGTACCTGAGGCTGTGCTACTGAAGCAATGGAAATGTACAGATAACACAATGATACAGATGCAATACAAACAGGAAGACGAATGGTATCTCAGAGCATGGTTTCTGATGCTGTATTTAAAAGAAAGACATGACTCATCATCAGATTTCACTGCTTCACTTTAATCAAGGAGCTAATTTAGTAATGCTGTCTTTGTGTGTGTGTGCGTGCTTGTGCATGTGTATTATGACTTGCAGCGTTTCAGCATGGAGGGACTGTCCAACATTCTGCAGACGGGCATCAGACAGACATTTGGAAGCACAGGGAGTGACAAACAGGTGAGGTCAAAGGTCACTTAAGTGGACAAAAATATTTTGACACAGAAGACATAGAAGGGGCAGCTAGTAACAAAGGTTCCCAGAACAGATGTGTAACTTTGTGACCTCATGGTGGATCTACTGTAGCTAACATGACAACATAAATATCACAATCACAACATGACACAGTGGTAAATCAAACAACAGTACATGGCTTATTTGTTAATAATATATGAGCACAGTGTATATGTAACACAGGGAGGCCTGCAGGAGCTGGTAGACAGTAGTAATAATTGAATATAGTGAGGATGTTCCTGGCAGTGCTTTCATGTGTGTTACAGATGTGATGTAACGTATTCAGGGAGGAACAGAGACCAGCTGTGCTTAGTTCATGCACAGGCCTTCTCAGGCCACAGGCCTGCGGCTGCACTGTCTGTATTTATGCCACTCCCTAGCCCAACACACAGTTAAGGTCACACACAGGGATGATCAGCCTACTGTGTGTAATTGGATCTGTGTTGATAGTGTAAGCAGTATGCTTACTGCAGGAAAACTGCCTGTTTCTGCTCATATGAATCACACGCAGACGCACAGAAGTGAAAGGTCTGATGTGAGCACCATCACAACTTCGATTTAGTAATTCTTAATGTAAACGATCAGATAAAAGATTTTACTTTTAAAGAAACTATTTTACCTTTACTTTTTATTTTTTACAGAACTGTTCAATATTTCTGAAATATGTTTATAATAGGTGATGGTAAAGCTTAGCTTAGCCAGCTATGCACCAGCACCTCTTAGCTCACTTTATATTTATGTAAGATCTAAGCTAAGTAACTTCTGTCTCCAGCCTCATATTTAAATGACATCAGAGTGGTGTCAGTTTTTTCAGTAAACTCAAGATCCCAATCCTCCCCAAATGCTGAAATTTAAGTCCTTTAATTCCATTCTGTCATTACCAATGATGGAATAATTACTCAAAATAGCACCAGATCACTACATGCTAACTACTCAAGTACTTTCTTAAATTCTCCGATCTTCGGTTTTGTTTCAGTTTCTAAACACAGTTATTCCATATGAGAAGAAAGGCACCCCTCCATCTGTTGATGACCTGCAGATGCTCACAAAAAGTAAGTGTCCAGTCCTGAATGTTTGTATCATAGATGAATCATTATTACTGAGTTTACAATGTATTTCTTCCATCTAGTTCTTTATGCCATGAAGGAGGACAGTGAGAAGGTGCCTTCACTGCTAACTGACTACATATTGAAAGGTAAATCCACCAGCACATTTTACTTCTTCTACACTGTGGCAGAGAAAATGTCAGTGGTTCAACTGAAACAAGTTTCAGTTTGTGTAGTTGACTGAACAAAACTCCATTCTTCTGCTCCCTACACAGTGCATTGGATGTTTTTTAAGGTCCATATCATCTGTGTGTACTCTGAACAGGTTGAGCTTCTATTTTAATACTGTCAAAGCCTCAGTCCACAGAAAAATTTTGCACAGCCTGTGTTCAGAAACTGGACCTTAAAATCAGGACTTCTGTGAACTTTGTGATGTCACAACAAAGAAGTAACCATGTCCCGCCCACCTGAACCCACCATCCAACCAGCAGATTTTGGTTTCCTTACATTTCCATTCATAAGAGAGACTTTAGAAGTCCTCTCCTCTGATTGGCTGACACCAACCTGATGGAAAGCTGCTACTACCACAGAGAGGAGATGTGAAACCACACTGAGATAAATATACAAATCTATCTTTTTTTGTAGATCAACACTTTAAATAAAACACAGGAAGAGTAAAGTGTAAAATATGCCACTTCAGGCTTGAATTAAACGAAATCAGTCACAACAGTCAGATCATTTTCTCTATCTGAAATATAAAAATAAAGTAAATTCAGTTATTGCAAAAAACAAACTATCTCAGTGATCAGTGCTTTCTGTTGTTTTCCCTCTGCAGTCTTGTGTCCTACCTAAAGCACTGGCATGCCAGGGGCCGCAACGTGATGGAGAATTCTTCCCCCCGAGGGCCTTTCCAAGCCTCCTCACCGCTGGCCCCAAGCTGCATGACATCCCCTGTTTTACCATTATCAACCATGGATCCTCACCATCGACATTATCATATTCACCTCAACTATGACTACTGCCTTTCGCTGAGCTCACCTTCTCCCTCCCTGCACATTACATCCAGGCCACACCCCAAGATGGCCACCATCGTAATACTTAAAACAAGTGGGATGGTCTGTCCCATTGTAAAGGACTTCACTAATGGAGCATGACATGTTGTTAACAATCACAACACCACTTTGGTACAGGGATATGGTGTAATCGCTGCTTTTTTATCCTTTATTTCTTTACTTTTTCTTACTTTTTTCTTTTCTTTCTTTCCTATAACAGAATTTCAATGTTGCCAAGTTTTGAGTCTTTTTCATAAACTGACCTTTTAACCACAGCTGATTGTTTCATTCATTGAGGACATTAAAGACTACACAGTAATTAAAAAGAAATGTCATACTGCATCCACATCCCATCATCCTCCTGTACTGTTCCAGATGAAAACAAAAGCCATGCACCTCTCTCTGCCAACTTAGTACTGTAGCTCCATGTGAACAGCCAGAAAAACACGACTATTACGGGTGCAGAGCATTACCAAGATGTTTTTGTTTTTTCTATCACTTTTTGTCTTATATCCAGTGCTCTTTTGACTTTTTTTTTGTTTTTGTAACATCTCTTTATTTCTATCTAAATATTTGATATCAATTCTGTTGCTGAGTTTCTATTTCCTTTACCGTCATCAGAGCGATAGGCCTTTGTGCATCCCACCCTGTCTAAGCCACGTGCAGGTGTATCACTCAGTTTCCTGGGGTCTGTCATCCCCTGATCAGATGAGCTCATTTCAGTAAAGGCGTGCATATTTGCATATTACCATATTTATGACTTCCTTTGCGCCATGTAGGTGAATGTTACATCGCTAATCGCAAATTCTAATAAACATTCTACCCAAATGCTGTGTGTGCATGTGCTCTTTTTAACTACTGACCTACTGATCAGTGATGTATTGTGATAATCTGATCATGTAGTTATAAATCAGAAATGAACCCACAGTAAGATCATTTTTCATTGACTCATGGCAACAGATGAGTGTGAAACAAATATATACATTAGAAAAACTGGACAGATGATATCTTCTGATGTCAAACACCGGTCCTGTTTGACTGTACAGACACAGATGACCAGTGTAGCATCAGTCTGCACCATCATTGAGTGTACTGCACATTCTCTTAACAGGAAGCCAAACTGCACTACTTTAGGAGAGATAACAATATGGATACAGTTTACAAAAATAAATACAAAACAATGTGTACCTGAATAATCACTTTCTTATGAAACAGTACACATGCTTTACTTTATCAAGAATATAAAAGGTGCAAAATAGTCTTGTTTAGTTTGTTCTTTGATGGCACTCTGCTGTTACTGCTTTACTGTAGCTTGCCAAAAAAGAGTGACTTTGCTGCCCTCTGGTGGCTGACACAGGGAACAAAATTACAGTTTAAAAAAAAACGCAGCAAAGGTCTGAATGAGATTCCCCTCCCCCCACCTGTATTTCTTAATTCTGATCAAGTCAGATTTCTAATCCACGGACACAGTGATTATTAACCCACGATATCATTAAACTGACTTCTGCTACAAACCATCATCTGGCTTCTTTAACCTAGAAGAAACAAGACACTGCTCAGAGCAATAGAGACCTAGTCAGACCCTCAGATCTGAGTCTTTGGGAGGTTTTGAAAATAAACACACACACATGATCATTTGTAATTTAATTGAAAATATCATACAAAGCATTTTCCATGAACATAGGGTACAAGTGCACACTGGATATTAATGTCCACAGTTTAGACCTACTGTATAAATAAGCATGTTTGGCCACCAGTTTGTCCACAGTTATACAATCCATTATAGTTCATAAAAACTTTGACATTTACTATTTATAATTTCTTCTCATGTGCTCTCATTATGTTAATGTATAAAAAATAAAGGTTTGTTTTTAATGTTCAACATGTACACTTGAAAGATTAATAGTTAGCCAGGGGACTGTGGCTGTAGTAAGTCCAGCCTGTCAAGAGTATGAGCTCAACTTTCCCTTTTGCTTTAACACATTCAGAACAACACCAACCTGTCACAACTTTAACATACAACTACATTTTGCTTCTGTCACTGTCCTACCAAGCGCATGTCAAACAGGTAACAATATTCACAATGTGTCTGTAAAGCAGCGGTTCTCAAAGTGGGACCTAGGGATCACGAGTGGGAATCATTTATTTTCATGTAAGTCTATAAGATCCTTGAGGTGAAGAGCTCTGAGAACCACTGCTCTAAAGGAAGCTCAGATCTTTTATTTCAATAATGTGGAGCTTCACATGGATCTGAATGGTTGTTCCCACCATTGCTGTGCACACTAACAAAAATAATAATAATAATAATAATAAAAAATGCTCCAGTGTCATGACAATCCAGCAGAATAGGTGGGGATGTAGATCACTATCATGATACATGTATATGCTATTAGTTCTCATCAGACCATGAGGATATTTACTGAGAATCTCTGTGACATGAGAGTGACTAAAATAAGATTAACTATCAAAAATAATCCTCAGATTTCAGTGTTGTTGGGGGAAATGTATTCATGTTGCGTTCTGGGACTTTTCAGTGTCACTTTCAGTGGACACACTGGGGCTCTGTAATAAAGGCCTCCCCCAGCTTTAAGGAGGACTAGTGTATCTTACTGTCCTATGGTGGCCCTGAAGCTCAATGCACTGCAACTTAAGAGAATAAACACAAATAAACGCCCTGCAAAATGACAACACCTGAACAGACTTGTTACCAGGGGACATTAAAAATAATGAACCTGGCTGGGATTTGTTGTTCAATGCCCAACTGTGACTTCTGAAGTGAAAAAACCACCGGCAAGTAAAACGGGGCCATGCATTGAAGATGCTGTTTTGTTGTTGGAATGTGCTGCATTGTGTTGTCTGTTTGCAAGTTGCTGTGAGTTGAGCTCTCAGGGCCACCGTACCACCCTCCCATCAGAGGAAATGGTAGAACATCACTAACTAGGCACATTCATGTTATTGTCCTCATACAGAGAACAACATCAAATGGGAGAGATGGTTCGTCCACAAAGCCTGTAGATGATGGTAATGAAAGAAAGCTGTTGGCTCCCCCCTGAACACAAACCACAGCATATGAAGAGAGCATGTTGGCATAATGAAGTGATACATCCTGTGTGTCTTTGGTTCAGTATCCAGTGTCGCAGGCAACCATATCACACCCATCACATGTTCCACACAAGCTGTGGCCGACGATATGCTCCACTGTTTGTTACACATTAAACAGAAAAATAAATATCATATTTACAATCTCACCACTGCAGGCAACTTTTAAATTATTACAACCCCGAGTTGTGGACTCATGTATTAGCAAAGTCGTCACACTGCAGCTCTGAATAGTGCTCAATATTATAAGAAGCTTTTGCTAATCTGTGTTTGAAGAATTGAGTCTAAGAGCGTTTTAGAAGCTGAACCACCGACAGAAATGAAGCCAAAAAAAGGATTAGGATGTTTTTGCAATGCCAAACTTTTTCATTATATGTGTAATGTTCTCTTATCTTTCTTTCCATAAGTCCACTGCAGAAATATAGTCGTCAATACACAGATCTTCACATATTACACTCAGTTCTCTAACTTCCTTTTATGCTTGCACCTATCCTGGTGTTGATGAGCTCTCCTTCAGGTCTTTGTAAGTACAGCTGACCCGCATTCTCAAGCCTCTGGTGATGATTCACTTTGTGTCATTAGTATGGCAGGAGGAACAAAAAAAAGGTTTCTGGATGAAATATTTAAAAGATAGATTTGAAAAAAAAAAAAAACATTAGAAATGCATCGATAAAGTAGAAAAGAGGGACTGGACAGATGTATGAAAATCATGTCTATACACAGTTGCAATGAAGTGCATACAGAATATAAAAGACTGAAATATACTTAAAGCAAGTAAACAGTCTGTGTCTGACAGTCTTGGCATGAAAGCTGAAGTGAATTTGACATTTGATAGTGTTCCCTTTAAAAAAAAACAGTAGCTGTCCCTTTCACAGAGAACAGGGACAGGATCCACTGTTTGTCAACAGCACTGTTTCTCCAACACTGTCTGGCATTAGACCAGTGATCCAGCCTGATTCTGTGCAGGCACCATAATGGGCACCCCTCCCATACGGGCGATGTTGGAGGTGGTTACACCTGAGGTGGGCAGCGGTGGTGGGGAGGGAGCGGCCTGGAGCTGCATCTGAGGCTGGCTGTAGGTCTGCGGCAGGGCTGCGGCCTGAGGCAGCTGGGTGTAGCGCTCTGGTCTGGGTAGGGAGTTACCGTTGGTGCTGGCCTCAGAGGAGATGGTCTGTCCACGTGGCAGGGTGGTGTTGTTGTTGTAGTTGTAGTGGGTGGGGGTGGAGGCTCCGTGCTGGCGGGACG
The DNA here is from genome assembly GCA_021432705.1 of Caranx ignobilis. Classification (NCBI taxonomy): domain Eukaryota; kingdom Metazoa; phylum Chordata; class Actinopteri; order Carangiformes; family Carangidae; genus Caranx; species Caranx ignobilis. Next base: position 3,558,721 of record MU269980.1, read on the forward strand.
GCCGGTAGCCGGCCATGCTGCCAGTGGCGGTGATAATGGAGGCGGTGTCTGAGGGTGGGCGCTGGGGGTACTGCTGCAGGTGGTGGTGATGGTGGTGGTTGTTGTGGTTGTGGGGGGGCTCTTTGTGGTGGGGGCTGGAGGCGATGGATGACAGTGTGCCGTTCTTGGAGATGATGTCTGACCCCATTCCGCTCTTAGCCCAGGACACTCTCTTTGGGGCCTGAGCGTCCTCCCTGCAGGGGGAGCGGACAGAGGAGCTGTATGTGTCTGTACTGCACAAACATTCAGACTTTCCATCTCATAACAGCTACACACACAATACACAAAATACCATGTGAGAGTGCCACATGCATTAAGCTCCCATTAGTCATTTTGCACAGTTCCTAACTTCAGCTTCAATATCAGACTGTGGCATTAATCTAATGTCCAGAATTATTTGAACTTTAACCTGACTTTGAATACTGAACTTTGAACTACTCACACTTAGCTGTTTGTGTTATAGAGCTCATTTATTATCATATAAATGTATTATATATTGGCTTGTTGGGTGAGACAATAATCAGCTGAGTCACTGTGATTCTGAAGAGAAAAATCTCAGTCTGATGTCTGTGAGCCCAGACCTGTGGTCTTAAAGCCTGTCTTTGGATGGCTCTACTCAGTGTGCATTTTCTGTTCATGTCCAAAGAATGTCATTGCCCAAATCCCTAAGAGGAGAAACATGTCACTGCTAAAGAACTCTAACTGTCTCATGTGCATCTCTAATTTAAAAATTGTACAAGATGTAACTCTTGTAATTTGATGTTTGGGTCACAGGTCTACACACACACACACACGTCTGTCCAGGCTGATCTAGCAAGTACAGTTTCAAATCAGCTGTGATCTCATGAACTCACTTGATTTCGTTGGCCATGTCGTCCTCGTTGTCTCGTCGCCTCTTCATCATGTAGACAAGGCAGACGAGGAGGAGAAAGATGAAGCCGATCACAGAGCCCACTGTGGCTCCAACAATCATGCCCACATTGGTGGCTGTTATCAGAAGACACACACACAGATGACATGTCAACAAAGCTGAATAAATGCTTTTATTCCATTTTTTTTTATTATTTAATCATTTCCTGATTTTGTGAACACGCTGGTTGTTGTGTGTGTTGCTGTGTGTGACATACAGGAGACGATCTCAAGGTCGATGATGCAGTCCTCTGAGCCTGCTGTGTTGATGGCAGTGCACACGTACTTCCCCGACATGTTGCTGCTCAGGTTGCTCAGCTTCAGAGTGCCAGTCTTCTCATCTACAACAGCAGTGAAAACAGACAACACAGTCAAACATGGGCAGACACGGCGTACCACACTTTGGTAAATCCTACATGTTCTACAAAATACATCAGTGTGGTGTATTTATCAATTTACAGATAAATATACAACACAATAAAGTGTGCAAAAAGTGAAACCCCCGTATATGCAAATTCCTGTTTATATTGTGACACTGGAGTTCTTTCACATATTTGATCTCTGCGACTTTTATCTATGAACGATGCATTTTCGCTATTACACTTTTTCTCTCTCTCTGCCTGTGTGTGAGTGCTGTGGGCAGCTCTCTCTCTCACACACACATTAGGGAAGCACTCTTACTTTGAAGTAGAGCATCTATTGAATGAATTGTCTTTTATTCTGAAAATGTGATAAACCACAGGAAAAAACAGTCACACCACTCCACTGTCAGTGTCCTAATGATGCTGCGTTATGAGGCAGGAGATTCTTCACCAGGGACCGTGATCTGATCTGAGGTCTGTGTTTGGAGGTTAAGAAATTCATGAAGTTCATTCATTCATTTATGGTTATTTCTGCAGGCTATGAAGCATAACCTACTGCCAGTCACTCAGTCATTCAGGAGGTTGTTTCAGAGACGTTTACAGAGAGGCTCTGTAAATGTGGAGAAATACAACAATGTGTTGAGCATTTTTAAAATCAAGTGCTCCAGTATTTTAACTGAGCTTATTTAACCGATCTCATGGGTGCATGTGGCATAAGTTAAATCTGAGCTTTGTGACTGATTGTGCTCAATAGCTTTTCACAAAGGCAAAGATGTTATATCATATATATTATTCAGTACTGCCTAAAAATGAAAGACACATGAAGTTTGGAAACACAATGAGCAAGTACTGAAACATTAAAAAAAAGAAAGTTTTCAAACCTAATATTAAAATCCTCCCCTGTGTGAGACACCTCCCAGAGAAAGATCAGCAAAAAAGTCAATCACACAACTGACTACTCATTGAAAGTTGCTCTTTTGTGAGGATTTTTACTCACTGAGCATGGGCGAGAAGAAGACCTCCGAGGTGGGGCTGGTTTTCTTCCACTTGTAAATAGGGAGAGGTTTCCCTGAGCCTGATTTGCAGCTCAGAGTCACATTTCCTTTCAGCACCGGCTTCCCTGACAGAGAGCACTTAGGAACAGCAGGAGGGACTGAGGGAAGACAAGAGGATCACCAGATGTTTATTTTGTTAGATTACACAACATACTAAGTAATTAACCTCAGTCTCAAGCAGAGTCTGTATCTTACCCTTCACATCCAGACTCAGCTCAGCTGTGAGGATGGAGCCCTGAGGGATGATGACCTGGCAGTGGTACCTTCCCGAGTCGGACTCTTGTGTGTCGTCAATGTACAGCGACACGTTCCCCGAGGGCATAGGGTTGGTGAAACCAACCCGGCCGGTGAAGTATGAGCTCCCATTAGTCAGGACGTCTTTGTTGTATACAATGACCTGGAAAAGAGAACACAGAGTCACACTTTGAGAACTGCAGAGGAACTGAGTCTCACTGAGTTTCATGTCAGTATGATTGTGTTTGGCGGTTATCCCAGGTCAGAAGAATCAGAGGAAATTTTAATCCCAACATCTCTTGGCCAGGAAATTGTGATTGGCATTTGTCAGACATTTGTTGGAGTTACATGGAGAACAGTTGTACCGCACTGATAACGTGTTCTCACATGCCTGGGATTTACAACCAGGTTTAGGTTGGATTTGGGAGGATATGATGTCAGACAGTGAGACTGATGAGGTACTGGATCACAGGACAAAAAGTAAATTCAAACCAGTGTGTGGTCATACCTCTGGTTTTTACTATTGAACTGTCATATACATTTCAAAACGTTAGTGCCTCTGAATCTTGTAATGTCTGTGGCTTGCATGCAAGGCAGAGAATGTTGCTCTTTGCTGCACCTTTGCTCGGGGCTGTGCTTGCAGACCTGATTTCTGTAGTGTAATTTGGTGTAATTTAGCCATATAGTTTTTCACAGTGACCTGTGGGGGGTTCGGTGTGAGAGTAGTGATGTGGGTTTGTGTTTGTAAGGCTGTGTATATTGAATTTTTTATTTGGTTTGCTGTCATTGCTTGTCATTGTTATGCAAAAAAAAAAAAAAAAGAAAGCAAGAACAAATTGATCACAAAAAGGTTAGTCCCCTGAACAGCAACCAGGAGCTGAGTCTGCAGGTGTTTGAAACAGGACAGAGGGAATATTCTGTGTTTTGATCCCATTAAAAACGTCTCAAACAACACACTGCACTGAGTGACATGTTCCTCCTGTTACAGAAAACATTTGCTGCAGGAAATAGCTTCAGCATTAATTAGAATATTCCATTATTTTTCTTCTGATTATATTTTAACAGTATTTCTGCATACTGTAGCACTGGCATCAAACAGACCTCATGTGAATGTATCATTCATTCTGCCCCAGCAGTGTGGTAAATGGCAACAGCACAATAGCACATTGTAGATCTAAATTTAGATGATCAGCTTCCTCCATAAAGGGCCGTGAACACATCACCAGATGAAATCAAATTTACCCCAGATATGAATTGCTTTACAACAAAGGTTAAGTGCTGCTAAAACAATGTCTTGGTAATTGTATTGTATTGTTAATTGTTTTATTGGACTATTTGTCTCTTGTTGTGCTATACTTGTCTTGTATTGTTAGACTGCACATCTGTATAGATTTAGCTAATTGTGGGTTATTATCCAATGCTTGTTTGCTTTCTTTGGCAACTGTTGTTGCCAACTTTCACATCTGTATTTTGAGTTGTGTTGACATGGCTTCATGGTGAGGGCTGATTGTCCAGCTTTAGATTTATGATGTGGTGTTTTACAGTTGCTGTTCACCAGCTCCTCATTCCTCTGTCACACCGTTTCCTTTGAGAAGATCTGGAGAGACTCTGAGGCTGAGCATTAATGAACTCACTTGAGAAAGCAAAGATGAATAAACTTCAACACTGAGTACATGGTGTCTCTTCAGTATGTGACAGTGATGAAACTGGACACGATCTCTGTCCATTATTGGAGCCCAAACTGTGATAACACATGAAACATTAGAAAAACCTGAGTGCATAAATAACTGTGCTGCCTCAGTGGTATGTGGTGTCTTATTCATAAAGCAGTTAAAGTTGGTCTTTAGTGTTTTCTTCATATGTTGTGTTGATATGAAGCTCAGTGTCCACTTGTGACTTGCTTTACACTTTCCAGTCTCATTCAAGACCCATTTTCTCTGATACTCCCTGTAATCAGCTGATCAGATTACAAAAGATTAGCAGGACCTTATCAGTCAGCCTATTATGTTTCTCCTCAATCTCAATCAGCCAATCATGATGTTCCTGTCAAATGTTACTTCCTCTCTTCCTCCTGCTGTCAGCTGTCATTTCAGGCAGACTGCTGTGATGATCCTCCTCCTCCTCCTCCTCCTCCTCCTCCTCCCCCTCGTCACTTTTCACCTCCTGACCTCAGAATTCATTTCTCTTCATTTCATTTGCTTACATTAGCAAAATCTATAAACTCTGTGCAACACATTTGAATGTTTTGTACTGGATCTGTGTTGAATTGCATTGTCCCTGTGAAATACACTAAAACTTAGTAGTTGATGTGTTAGAGGCCTTTACCTCATGTTGGCTACTGAAATGTGCTGAACCACACTGTGGGAGAGTTTTTTTTTATTGTTTCATCTCTTTGGCTCCAAATGAAGGTGGAGCAGAGTGGGGCAGTGGACAACTGTCCTCACCTCAGTTTCAATCGTTTCTCTGGCTTCTCTGTTCCCCTGTTTTTCTTTTTGATTACATTCCTCTATTGGGTTGTCCATCTGTGCAGCCCAATAATCTGACCCAGGTACAGACGTAAACTGGGCCACAGCCAGGTCCCCAGGCGATGTGTAAAAACACTATACAGGGTGTTGATGTTGGAGGCGGCTGCTCAGCTGGGCTTGTTACGCAAAACTCCTCTGGTTCATTTCATGTTTTACCGCAAGAGTTACTTCACAAACACTGTGATTTGGACAACAACATCTATCTCAGCCTTAATGTCCTGACACAAACAAACACACAGTTGCTACAGTGGAGCAGTTGAGAAATATACTGTGTTTATATGAAGCTTTCAGCCTTTTTTGTCTTGGATTAATTTCTAAGCATTTACAAAAGAAAAAGATTAACAGTATAAGAACAAGCAAACATCCTTCTTAACGTTAATCCCACATATAGACACAGATGGCAGAGTAACAGAGTAAAAAGATTTGACACACACACACTTCCTTACCGCCTGCATGCCATTGGAGTAAAAGTTCCACAGTATGATGTTGGTGCGCAAGTCAGTGCCAGGCGGTGCTGTGTATGAGGCTCTCAGCACCGCTCTCCTACCCTTGATCACATCAACACTGGCCTGGGGCGTCTCGATGTTGGCTAATACGCCTGGGTAGAGAAGATGGAAAAAAAGAGAAGTGATCAGTGAACCTGGTCAGCTTCAACTGCAAACTGTTATGAACCTGGATTAATAACAGCACTGAACACAATACAGAAACATCATATATCAATAACATACATCATGAAAATCTCCCAACCTCAAACAAAAATGATACTATTTTGACCACTGATTAAAATGAACTGTGATAAAGAAATAAATGATAATAACATAATGTCTCTACTTATGCCGTCACACGAAGATGCATAACACAGTGTTCAGTACTGAAGCTCTTCCTACCAACCAGAGTTTGGAGACCAGAGCTCATTGATGGACTCAGTACATCAAAACACCTGCAAAGGTTTCCTGAGCCTTTAAATGGCCTCTTAGTCTGGTTCAGTAGCTCCACTATCATGGAGAGACTGCTGACCTAGTCAGATGCACCTGTATTTACCCCACAACACACACCATAGAAATGACCTTGAGGGTGATGTGCAAATATCTCTCAAAACAGCAGCACATGACAAAGCGAAAGACAAGGTGATACGTGTGTCTTGCTCATGGTGTGATATTCTTCTGATCATTGTAATAATGAGAGAAAAACTGTACCTATAAAATCATAAATTCAGCTCAGTAGTTTCTCTAATAACATGACCATTCATTTGATTACTGCATTAGCACAGCATCTCAGTTCAAGGCTTAAGTATGAGCGGAATAAAACATAAAACAAATATGGATGTGTTGTATATAGAGTGGCCTGGTATGAACCACTGTGGGCACATTGGCAGAGTAACATGTAGTTTGCATGTATGGCCAGAGAGGGGCAGCAGAGAGTCAACAGACTCAGACCGGCTCTGTAGAAACATGTGAAATGCGCTTTTTCATGTTTCCGCTCACATTTTTCTCTTAGAGTCATTTTGAGGTCATTCAGATAATACTATACATGTATGACAGAGATCAATTTGTGTTTACTCAAATAAATAACACAGATGAAGTGGATCATGATCATGTTGTTAGTCAACAGGAAATACAACCAAATCTCCCCTCCTACTTATGTCCACTCAGCAATCATGAGGCGGTATATAAAATGAATGTATCAGGAAGGTAATGCACCCTGGTGTCCCACTTTTCTCTCTCTTCTCTGACCTAACCCCCTCTTTGCCAAAAACAAATCTCTAAATAAATCCAGCATGGAAGGAAGATGATCCCAAGTGGTGTATGATCAGTCTTTCTTTTTAGCTTCCAGCTCTAGGTGTGTATCCATCAGAAAATGTAGGAATGTGGCAGGTGGATACATGCTTCTTCAAATCAGTGGCGTTTTAATCAAAACACTCCAAAAATAGAGTTTTAAATTGCATTAGCCTGCCTCAGTAAGATATTTGTAGACTAATTAGCACTTTTGTTTAGGTGCCACAGTTGTCACTAACTACAGTATTTCTCCACGCACAGGAAGCGATGCAATTGTAAGTGTAAATGTTGTTTTCTGTGTTGGGTGAGTGTTTGGTCAGGACTCTTCAATGACAGCTGAACTTCTACATCTGCACCAGGTAGACACTTGCAGGAAAGAAACTTGGTCTAACTAATCTCATGGTGCATGACTTCTGGGTATTGAAGTCTCCAGCATTCAAATAGCTGCCCCAGGCTCGCTGCCAGCTGGGGCCACCAACCTTCAAAGTTCCCCGCTGCTGCTTTAAAGTTGCATATTTGAGGTGTCCTGCTTGTTAATCTGTTCCCCTCCGAAACCGAATGTCAGTATGGATGAGTTCAGACACTTTTATATAACTGTTAAACTGTGTATGATTAATGTAATATGTATGTTTGACCATATAAAGCACTTTCTGATTTGAGTTTTTATTCACAGCCCTTGTTTTAGGACATTTGATTTCATAAACACGAACAAACAAGTACATACATCATACAACTAATTTGAAGTCTGATTCTACAAAACCTCCTGGATGAAGATGATCAACTTTGGACATAAGTCAAATACACCAGGAAAAGTCAAAACTCAATGAGTGATGCTGATGTAGTTTCTAGTGACCCCCTCTTACTTGGCAGAAGTGAAATTACAACTGCAACAATGCACCATGTAAAGAGATCTCTACAGAAGGAGGGGTGGGTATCAGTTTCCCCATCACCATGGAGACAGATAGGATGGATCAGTGATCAGAGAGACAGAGAACGTGTGGGCTTTTACTCCTGTGGGAACACTGTTGTTAATGAAGCGTTGTGCTAATTAAGTCATTACTTTATGGATAGATTTAAGGAGGGAAATTAATCTTGGTGGAAAAAGGAAAGAGAAATGAAAGATGAAAGGAGAAGTGGAGGAGAAGTGATGTGTCAGTTGGTCTTTAGACCCTAGGAAGTTTTGCTGCAGCAGAGATGGACACGTGGATGTGAGGGAGTGAGTCCGGTTCATCTGTGGTTGGTGCAGTTTTTAACATTTGTTCTCTGTCACTTCTTTCACATTTACACACAGACACACACAACAAAACCCTGACTCTGCAGAAAGTGTGTTGAACATGTGTTTGCTGTTTTAAGCTGACTGAACTGGATCATGATTTTCTCTGATTTTAAATTGATTTTTTATTTTATTTATTTATGGTCTTTATGGTATGTACAGTTGTGTGGTGGGTAATGCCAACAGGAAGGATTGTTTAGTGTCTGATGTTCTTAGCAAATGTGTCTTGTAATCCCATATGAGATGGGCCACAATGGTGGCATGACACGAAAATAAAATATTCATCCATTCATCCATTCATTCATATTTAAAGAAAGCTTGACCTGATGAAAAAACAAAGGCATACAGTAAATCCCTGTCAGTGGTGAACTGGTGTGGTTTTGAATAGTGAGCTGCTCCACTGGTGCCATCTTGGTAGCACCCAGAAATGAACATCAAAAGATTTTGTCTGTATTATACTATTATTTTTCATTCAGGTCAGATCCTGAAACTCTGTGTGTCTTTCTATCTGTTCATGTCTTAATGACCCGTATAAGGTCTAATGGAAAATGGGCAGGGAGAGAATATTTCCCTAACTAATTTAGATTCTAAACTAAACTCATGCGTTAAGGTCAACGAATGTTCATCTTGTCCAGTGAGGACATTTTTAAAAAGGACTTAAGAAAGCAGCTGGTATACTACTATTACAACTATTGTGGAAAAGGAAATGTATTTTGTTCAGCATGCAGTTCAGGACCTGTAGTGACAGCAACATCTCATTGGAGAAAATGGGGCCAAATCCCCCGCCTCTCATTAGTGTGGATGGGGCTGCTCATCATGATATGTCCTGATCAGATCTGCACATATTTTCTTTTTGTTTGTCATAAAAATCTCCAAATCCAAGTGCTGCTTTAAGAAGATTTCCCGACAGAAATCCGATGAGAGTGCACCGGAGAGATGGAAACTTAAGGGACAAATAGAGAAAAGAACAAAGCTACGGGGATCACATTCATAACATTCACTCTTCACTCTTAATTTGGTCAGTGAGGCTTAATCTTTCCCACTGTGGCAGGTCTGAAATCCAATCTGCAGGCTGCTGGACGATTGGCTTTAAATATTCCATGGTGACTGATGGCGAGGCAGATGGGCGTGAGTTCGCTCAGTGTGACCAGAATGAAGTCAGTAATGAGGTCTGGATGTGTCACACTGGAGACTTCACTAAGTCTGATTCAACAAGGTGTTTCATGGTCAGGTGGACAAGCTGTTAGAGGTGAATCTGCTCTTATAACAAGACCTGCAGGTGAAACAAGGGTTGGATAGGATTAAGGTAAAACCTTTGTGTTGAGGTTCTAGGTTCTCTCAAATGCAAACACAACTAAAATGTGACTCTTTCTGGTGTCATATTTGACCAGGAGGATGTGGACTCTGTGCTGTGGACTTGTTGTCTGCCTCTGCCAAACCCACTAGCAACGGGAAATATTATCACAATCTCTCCTTCCTGAATTACATCATAGGATAATAACCAGAAATGTTTTTTAAAGAATGATATGATATCACAGTGAAGTTGACCTTTGACCTTAGATATATAAAAAAAGCCAACCGCTTCAGTCAAATCACATTGTGTACTATTGTGTTGTAATGAGATCACAAATTCCTGAGTTATAAACAAAAAATGTGTTTAGTGACGTCATAGTGACCTTTGACCTTTAAAGTTAAATCATCAGTGTTCATGAGTGTTGGTGCCAAATTGAATAAATCTATATAATTCTCTCAAGTTTGGACAAACAAATGATCAGTCAGTTTTTGGTGATTTAACCCACCTTTTAAAAATCATCATATTTTATAAAGGTGATATTCTGATCATATGATATTTCTTCTCTCTGTCTGTGTGTCAGGTACAGAGGCTGAGAGGAAAGGCAGATGTATTAAATGTTAAAATTACATATCAAACCGATGTTCACTGCATCAAACTCTACCCCAGTGTTTCATGTACATTTGATTAGACTCCAATGGAGCAACGACCTTATTATGATAACATCAATTATGATTGCATTCTATTCTCACCGTGTATGTTTTCAGTTTTTTAATGTCAAGTTCTTTAAACTATGTCCTGATAGTGAAATAGTGACATTGGCTCATAATGAACCAACAATAAAAATCTAAATGCTTCACTGTAACTGAGAGTGATTATGAAAATGAAAGTTTGGGGGAAAAAAAAAAATCGATGACTAACTGGATGCACATCATTCATTCATTATCAGTATCTGGAAAACATGACATAGTTTCAGTCATGTGTGTGTAGTTATGATGCAGTGAAGGACTCAGAATATGCTGCAATTATATGAAGAGGACATGAGCCAAGATCAGATGAAGCTGTCATCATATTCCGCAGTTTGGTGTATGAACCTCAGAGCCAAGTGTGTGTTGTACACACGAGCTGGGCGGCATTCCTCTTTGCGCTAAGGAGCCTGTTCTTTCCCTTGATGATAGTTTGCTTTGTGTGTATGTGTGTGTATGTGTGTCTCTGTATGTCCAAGTCTCCTAATTACAGGAAACACTTTAAATTGAGCCTGTTTACTTCTACAGGCCTGACTGTAGATAAAGCAGGAGCTGAGCAGCCTTTGATGAGAGTGACCTTAACTAGCATCTTTCATGATAAAAAGACGGGCGGGGTGGGTTAGTCGCTTCCCCTGAGAGCGTTATCAGCTACTTTGAGTAAACTTCTACCGCAAGCCAGGAGGAGTGGAGGCCGGAAAATGAGAATGTCATAGGTAAGATGTTGCTGGTTCTCTGCCTACATCCTCATTTCAAATACATCTCTTCACAGTGTCATTACAGACGGAGAGTGAGGAGATGAGAGGATGACAGGATGAGTGATTACAGACTGAGAGGAGGGGGGATTATATGATCTGGATGATCAGATGTAGTTCAGTTTGAAGAGATGTCCCCATGGAGGGCAGCTGCATCCTCTCTCTGGAGGTTGGGTGGAGATGTGATGCTGCATTCCCTCATGGAGATAAACCAGTGGACCAAGTCAACCCAGATTTCTCCAGATTGGACGTGTGATTGGCCCATCTGTCATTCAAGCAGGAACTACCATATATGAGAAGCTCTCAGGAATTAGCTACGAGGACAAAAGCAAGCCTCACCATTGTTGTTTAGATGAATAGCTGCATGTAGCAGTTTCATGTCAGGAAGCTGAGATGTCATTCTGGGAAACCTTCAGGCAGATGGAGGGGGTTGATTTTCTCAGGAACACAGTTTGAGACGCAGACGTGTTTGTTTGCCTCAGGAAGCTGCAGCTCTATTTTCTTCCTCACAGGTGGTGCCAGATGTGTGCACACAACTGTCTTGGCCAGAAACTGATTTCTAGTACTGTATGTTACTGTAAGTAGGCTGCTCAATGTAAAGTGAGGACAGGGTGTGTGTGATGATGTCTGTGTCGTTCAACTGGACTCATTTGAATGTTTGTAGACGTTTGTAGCAAATTGTGTCGACTGGATCAGTGGGGAAAAGTACATATTACTGCATAATGTAATATTCATTTACAGCCCTCAATACTAATGCTGAAGTTCCCAGCTCACTGATCTACTATTTTACTTTTTGTCTGACTGCCACAAACATTTCCAACCAGCCATGACACATTATACACAGCAGTGCTTCATGTAGTTAAACATTAACATTAACATCAATGGCTTTTATATTCAGAGCTGAATTATTTATTCACACACACACATACACACATACATACCCACCTCTACTGCTGGAACATATTCATCCATCACCTCTAAAATGTATAAAGTACCATGTATAGATACAGTTGAACTGGAGAGATGCTTTAATTCGGTAACACGCCTTTAAATTCAGATTAATACAATTCAGTAGCATGAGCTGCCCCACTGTCTTCGTTCCACTAAGATCCAGGGATTTTAGTTAAGTGCAACATTAGTGGCACACTTACACAGACAGAACAAAAACACTTTACTGTGAATAATTGATGGGAGAAAAGTGAGCGTGGACACACTACTGAAACAGTGGCCCAGTCCTCATGCAGTCAAATCAAGTCCAGGCGTCTGCACTGAAAGCTGAGCAAAGAGTTCATTTCTAACTCTCTGATCCAAAAAGACTCTAATTATAAATCTCCACAATTCCACGTTTGATATATGTAAAGGTGGGGAACATTAGTCAGAGACCATTGACTTTGCAGGTTTCCTGTCAATCAATGGTCATGCTCAATGACTCCTCACACAGATATTCACCAGAACTCCTCTGTACCGTGAGAATAATAATAATAATTGAAAAAAAAAATCACTTCAATCTCACTATTGTTGAACATTTAGCTCATGAGTGCTCTTTCTTGCTCTCTCTCTCTCTCTCTCCCACACACACACACACACACAGCTCCTCATTCACACAGAGGACTCAGGGCTGGAGAGCGAGGCAGAGCTCATCATCTGATAACCGAGCGAGTGCCGCTCCTCTCACTATAATTAAAGCAGAGACACAGCGGTGAGAGCGTTGTAGAGAAAGAACGTGTCATCTCTGTCCTCGAGCTGCACAACCACCAGCCACTCATCAGCCGGGTGCACCGAGCAAACGAGAGAGAGAGAGAGGAGCGGAGGGTGGAAACATCTGCTTAATTGGGCGAGCAGAGATAGTGCGAGGCCAGAGGGGTCAGCAGTTGCATGTGTTTGTAGCCGTGCAACGCTGCATGTGTGTCCGTATGTTTATGAACATATACCTGCAATACACATCTTCTGCTCTGGGCTCTTACTCGACAGCTGCATAAGTGTCTTGGGATGTTCCCTGAATGCTTCAGCATCTGAAGTCGTGCTGCACCCTGACTGTTCAATCCACAGACTAACAAGTAGTGTATGGTTGGCTGCACTGTGAGGAAGGTCCTGTTGTCCTTGCACACTGCGCATCGATATGTACAGCATTTAACACAGCAACAACGATCCACTTTCACATGCACATGCAGTGAGGTCTGGAAAAAAGCTTCATCACTGCGCTGTTATCATTACTGTTTACATGTGGCATGCACTATTAATTCTGATTATTATAGGATGACAGCATACAGTACATCCTCCTAGTCAGATGTGTCTCCAAGGGAAAATCGTTCAGTCACATCTTAACTTGACAGACAGAGGTGGCTTTGCACATATCTGTGGTCAGACACTTCACGGTTCAGGTCTTCGTAAGTGTGCACCAATGCAGAGTCCTTCCCTCAGAGGTTGACTGGCTGAAGAATGTATGTATGTCATGTTTGTTATGTAATAATTTATCTTCCCACTATCTCTCTGCACTTCACAGCCTAACTCCAGTGATGCCTTAAAGTTTGATAACCTCTGTTCTACAGCTTCAGACCTTTATTCAGACACTCATGTCTTTCACAGGCAAGAAATTTTATTCCTCGAATGTTCCGCAAGCAACATCATGAGGTCCGTTCTGTCTAAATACAGATCAAATAAAAGATCTATCAGCTCTACTCTGTTCAGTGTTTATTACTCAGTGCTCATCTGCTAACATGCTAAGATAAGACGATGGACATGATGAACATTATTCCTGCTACATACATCCACATGTTAGCGCTATGGCTGTGAGCAGCATTCAGCTCAGAGCACCACTGTGCCTGCTCACAGCCCCACACAGCCTCCGGCCTGACTGCAGACACGTAATCTTGTTATTATTAAGGCTGCAGGAACAGAAGTCATGATAGTGTGTCGGGTCTAGCCTCTGTTCCAGCAGCTTCTGTAACTCAATCTCATAAAATCTCTCACTTCTTTCATCAGTGGTTCTGAAAACAGGAAGCCAGTTCCTGGAGTTTCTGTTCCAGTACTGATGTGAAGCTGAAGTGATTTCAACATAGTTTAAGAATTGCTTTGTTAGCACAGAAAAAAACTACATCTCTCATGAGACCACCACAATCCTGGGTTTATCAATCATCTGTAACACTCACCACTCTTTGTCAGCTTTCTAGTTGAAGCTCACTTAGTCCAGTCCTCTCTGTCTTGTTCTTACTACAGACCACAATCCCTTAAGTCCCTTGTAGACTCCATACTTCTGTGATGTCTGCAAACATTTAGGACTTATGGGAAATGGTGTTCAGTAACCAGAAAACATAAACAATGATCAGATGATTTTTTTTTTTTTTTAACAGAACTACCACCCTCATCCAAACACAGCAGCATCCAACTGAGACAGATTCCACTCCAGGGCAAGACTTTGTTAAGCCACAAACATCATTGAGATTCTGTTTTATCTCTATAGGGTGCTGTCATCATCATCACTGTGCATTTGGTACATCTCATTAGTTCTACCTTCATGGGGCCTTCAGTAGAAACACTGTCAGCAGTCTGGCACAACAGACTTCTCTGTGGCTTAACTCTCATCCACAGTCGTCTGCTGTCAGATTGGTCACACACTGAAGGAGATTAACTGTCAAATGGTAGAAGTGTGTACACAGTTGTTGTCTGTTACTGTTTAGCCATGTTCTATCTATGTCAGTAGGTCAAGTCAGTTCAGTTCAGGAGGAAGAACTCAACTATACTATCACTAACATGAATCTGTAGCACACACTATTTACTACTAAACATGAAAAACAATAATCGTACAGTTTCTGCATCCATGACAGGCTTTCTGTGACAACCTCAGCTCCTGAAAGACACTCACTCCTCTGCTCAGCGTATTCTGCTCTTATCTCTGTTCTCATATTCTAATGCAGCAGTAGTGTCCATATGCCCGGCTGATGTGCAGGTTCCTGATAGCAGCTGAGCCTTTAGCGAGAACAGAAAGTGCTCTGGTTAATTGGATCTGATGGAGACATCATGGGAACTGCTGGAGAGAGGAAATTACTAAAAATCTGTTGATTGACAGAGCTTGAAGCTCTTATTAAACACATGGTGCTATTAAAAAAAACATAAAAAAACAAGCCATGTTCATCTGACAAACCATTCTCATGAAGTGACAGAATCAGTGGCTGAGTTCTCAACTCCAATCCAGCTTTAGAGCAGAAAAACGTTACAGCAGAAGAATAAACTGATCTGCTTTTGTTGATTAGAAAGAGAAGTAAAAAGCAGCAAAAGTCTACATTATCCCCTCCCCCCCAAAAATCTAATACGTTCTCCAAACCCAAACTTTCTATACACACACACACACACACACGCACACACACACACACACTTCCTCTGCATTGTGTGGATGATGGCAGGGAGGAAAAAGCTGGGCATCCTGATAGTGCAGTGATGGAGCTTTATCCCAGGATTAGCCTGTTGTTACAGTGAGGTCCAGTAGTCGGGGCCAGGCAGGAAGTAGCCCACACTGAAACCCCAACAGCCTTTGACACACTACCTGCTCGCTAACTACTCCCACATTTGAATCACGACTTGCTGAGTTATGTAGACTTTATGCCTGCAGAACTCCTGTCTCCCCCTCCTGGCCGTGAGAGTAATAACACAAACAGCACTCAGTGTCTATTGTTTTTCTCTTTAGCACCAGAAACTTTTCTTGCTTCTTGTTTTTCAACCCCAGGCTTTGCCATATATGCTGCATCTCCTGTGATGATACAGTCACAGCTGTGGCAAACCAACCATTGCCAGTTGAAGTACCCCACTCTGCTGGTGCACTAGTCTGGGAATGTAACCACAAACAACAAGCTTAAAACAGGTCAACACCATTTAACAATGAACAAAAAGCTATAAAGAATAAATTCACAACTAATGCAAGCCCCCTGTTGCTACTGACGCTGTTTCATTTATCTGCTCCTTGGTTGCTCCTGCACAATGAGACATCAAGTGCACCCACAAGGGTGAAATATAGATTTGAAATAATTCTGGGCTTCATTCACTACAAGAGCGAACAGGAAGTCAGGCAACAGTTCCAGACATCAGTTCCAGCTCAGGTGATTATACTCCTCAATTATGTAAAGTAATCTGACACACTCACACATTACTGCTACGACCTGTACTTACACTGTAGTTAATATCATACCAATAGTTCCAGGGACCTCCCCTATTGTTAAGGAACTTTCCCAGTTGACAGACGCATCAAGAGCAAGATGTTTTGGGGAAAATGAGGTGACAGCTATAAGCCTGGATAGAGGCAGCACCACTGCACAATGCTAGCTGTCCAGTAAGACCTAAACCTTATTATCAGTACTTGTGGTTATATAAACAGGTGACTGCAGCTCCACAGCACAGCTCAATTACATGCTCCATAGATCTATTTGGAATTCACGCAGTGCACGACAAAGCAAGTGCAGAAAGTCATGACCCACAAAAAGCTGCCATCTGGACCGATCAGTGATAAATATGCTTCCTTCATTTGGCCTGCACTTCACTGACACCCTGCGTTAATGAGTGTCAATTTGAAAAACACAGAGGTGTGAGGCAACATTTCCTCTTTTTATTCAAGACCAGAGTAAATCTGACACCTCATAGTGGATCTCACTGAGTAGGTGTTAAATAGTGATGTATTTCTATTTCAAGACATTGTTGAAACAATGCAAAGGGACCTGTGTGGGTACTAGCTCTCCCTCTGCACATACTTGCCTATATTTTGGACTTTGTGAGTGTGAACTCAGGTAACAATATTTTTAGACCTCCCCATTTACAAAGGTAGTTGACTACAAATTACCACGCTGTTTTAGAAACTCACAGTTATTCCCTGTTGCACTATGGATCCTTTCATCCTCATTACCTCAAAAATCAGATCCCATATGGCCAATTTCAAAGGCTGCGAAGGATCTGCGACACAACTCTGATGTTAAAACACAGTCACTATAGGAGAAGATGTTTTTAAGACAGATCATGTGGATCATTATCTCCACAGAGCAGACTGAAGCAGCTTCGACTGGACATCAGCCCCTCCCTCAACAATCAAAAAGGATGTTGTCTCACGTCAACATGTTAGACAGATTTTTCCTCCAATCTCCTCAGGATTGACCCCTCCCTGAAAGAAATGGGTTTTTTTTTACCCTATGGCACGCAGCTTCATCTGTCTTTACAGAAACAACAGCCTCTTGGATATGGGAGGTATTTGGCCTGTCAGAGGTGATCATCCAAATAAATGACTTCAGAGACTTACTGGATTTTCAAATTTGATGGTTTGGTGTGTTTAAGAAATGTTATATTTCACACTTGTCTTGCAAACTGGCTCACCCTCTCTACAATTCAAAATGATCAGTGATTTCATTGTCAGCCTTTTATCAAATACCGTGATGACAATAATGAAGATCTTGGTGTTTACACATCTGACACCTGTCATGTCAGTGAGATCCATCTCTGATACATTTCCCTTTTCAACCACTCAACATTTTATTCCCTTTCCAGGATGTTTGTATTGACTTTTTATTCTGATACATAATAAAGGGATTTTAATTACACCCTTGGCTCTGTGTGAGTGTGCATGCAGTATAAGCCCTGCAGCTTCCTTGTGTCTATGCCAGATAGATGGTTTTGCCTTTGGCCACTT
Source organism: Caranx ignobilis (assembly GCA_021432705.1). Classification (NCBI taxonomy): domain Eukaryota; kingdom Metazoa; phylum Chordata; class Actinopteri; order Carangiformes; family Carangidae; genus Caranx; species Caranx ignobilis. The sequence continues at coordinate 3,576,343 of MU269980.1, forward strand.
GGGCATAAATGCTAAGTATGAACCAAAAGATGGTGGGATGACGTTGGACACATGATGTTTTTAGTGTACCCCATTGAAACACTATAGAATCTCTAATATCTCCAGTATCTACATCTCTAATTCCTCTGTGTTTAGTTCCTGTGTTACCTGGACATCATACTGGATCAATAATCCGTGCTGCTGCCAGCTGACTGTGCAGCTCTGAGCTACTGTAACAAACACAAAGCCAGGCTGAAGTAAAGAAGATACCGTTCATCATCAACATGAACTTTCATCTTAACTCCACCGATTCTTTGACAAAACGCTTTCATCCAAAAAAAAAAAAAGCACAGAAAGTCAACTGATCCTTGGGGAAGACGAAGCTGTGTAGAAATATGCTGTAAAGACACAAAAGCGGAGGAAGTTCTTGGTTTTTTGGGGAAGATGAAAGCAGTTTGTCTGCCACTGAAGGAGCGGATGAGATCCATAATGACGCCATTTGGTCCTCTCATGGTGCAATGCACACCCTGTGTTCGGTCCGCCTACTCTCTCTCAGAACTAGAAGCAGCAGATGTTGATGTTGGGATGGCTAGCTCATGGTGTGCATGTGTGTGTGTGTGAGACAAAGTCACCTGCCTTATTAGGAGGAAAAATGTGTGTGAACGCACAGTAAAGACACATTTCTGATTCTAACGGTCTTGATTGGCTTTTTCCTTCAAGTTCATTTAATTTCCCAAAGGACGCAGATAATCTGACGGCTTCCCCTTATTAGGATTTATAGTTTCTGTCTTTTTTTTTAGATGTTTTATTTAGTGTCACACATCTTCAAAGACATAACTCTTTGTCTTTCAAAATGAATTTCTGCATAATTAAGAGCCCAGTCTTGCGTACCCTTGAAAACGGCGGGGAAGGAGAGAGGAGGACGATGCTTAGAATCAGAGATAAGGGCTCTGCAGTCTGAGAGGGAGAGGCATTCATCTTGTTTTGACACAAAGACTGATAACATAGGATTGGGGGCGGATGGGGAGCGTAGATGAGGTTGTCTGCACTGTAGTAGTGACGTTAATTGGAGATGTCAAACACCGTGTGTGGGGAGAAACTTCATAGTTAGAACGTGATCATATATCTAAAAACAGCAGCAGGCGTTACGTGTTGCCTGGAGGATATCATCACTGGTGGAGCAGTGGTGGACAGATGGTGAAAATGACAGTGAGCCCTGAACAAAGGCAGTAAATGAGAGCAACCGTGACACACAGCACAGGACAGGCCTGCAGAAGGAGCTGGATTATAATAGATGATCAGAAACGGATGTGGGTTTCCCATGTCATGGCAAGTCAGTCAGCATTTATGACACTCTTGGTAAACACACTTCCACAGCCACCAACCACACACACACACAGTCTTTACAGAAGGCTTAAATATCTTCAAGATTACCAGTGAAATTTAGCCTGTGGATACACTATGTCCCTGTGTTGACCTCACAATAACTATATATAACATTTGGACCTTTTATTAATGAAGAAGAAAGTGAAAAAAAGTCTGTCTTCACCTTTGAAGCGCTGACAGTTGAAGACAGGCTGCTTTTGCACTTCCCTATAAGGGACTTGGGACATTAAAGGAAATAAAGTGACTGAAATTCTTGGAGAGAAAATGAGATATCAATAGTACTTTCATTTTAGCATGAAGGAAAACAGGAGAGGAAACAGTGAGTCTGGCTCTGTGCATAGGTAACAAATTCAAAAGAAAGAGAAAAACATCCCAAAAACATTCAAGTGGAGAATATTTAAATGAGCAGGATATGACGAGAGATATTTGAGAACTTCATCTCAGTTTTTTCTATCTGAGATATAAAAGCTGGACCCTTAGAGCTGACATGATAAACATTCAATCCATCACAGCTCTGCACCGCGCTTGGGCCCCCAGCATCCTATAATAACATACTCTCTTTCATATACAAGAGGCTGCACATCCTAATTAGCAAACTCTCAAATTCCCAGAGAGAGCATGTGGGGTGGGGGCATCAAAAAGCAAACAAAACAGCCTTTGGAGGCGGGAAGTGGTGGCCAAAGTTCACTGTCTCCAGAGGAAATGGTTCATTTTTTTTGTTGTTGTTTTGGTCCTGTGCAGCCTGAGAGCAGGGGACAATGTCCTTTTTTTCAGTCCAAAATGGGGAGGCTTGTCCTCACCAGATAAATGAATTAAATCTAAATAAATAAAGAAAACAAAAACACCTGAAGATTGAGCCATTACGTCAGCACGGCAGGGGTATCAGCCTCCAGAGACAGCAGGAAAACAGAGCAGAGCCGGTCCCTTATGAGTTGCTGACAGGCCATCAAAGAACTACTTGTGGGTGGATTATTAAGAGGCACATCCGCTTCTGATGAAGCTCTATCACTGAACTGGAGGAACTGTTTATGGAAAAATACCAGTTTTACTCAGTGTCAGCTTTGTGTTGACAGAAGCCCAAGATAGATGGCTTTGACCAAAGATAGATAAGTCAGATGGAAAATGTTAGTGTGTGTGGTGCTCTTTATGAAAGAATCATGCTTTTACTGTAGGGTACATGTTTAAGACGCTTTAGCTCTTGTTGGTTGTCAAGTTTAAAAGCTGATATGATTGTTTTCTTCCAGCAAGAAAGAGCCTGTGTTTTCTGTCTAGCCAACTTCCCAAGCCTCAACACTGAGATAAAAGTGCTGTTTGTTTGCATGTTAATGTACCTGTGGCTGTGGAAGCGACAGTTATGAGCTGAAGCAGAAGCCTTTAATCTATGAGCACATGCATCAAGTGTTGAACAGGAAAACCTCACCTGACATGTTCCACACTCGGCAGCGTTTATTTCAACAGCTTGACAGTGGTGATACATAACTAAACACATGAGGATCTGAGGTGCTTGTCTCTGAGTATTTTCATTTTTACATTTCAGATATTTTGTACATTGGCTTTTATTTTTTCTGCCCCACCACCATCCTGTCTGTTCCCTGCCGACGCCAAGCCTGTCCCTGAGTGTGTTCCAGAGTCATCTGGACTGCACGGCGTCTTGTCCTGCCCTTCCAGTGTCGCCTACTGGTTCCCAGTTTGCTGGCCCAGTCGACACTAGCTGATGGCCCTGATGACACACTGCCAGACAGTTCATCAGGCTGACTGCCTGCTGCTCCACTTTCCAGCCTCTATCTAGTTCTCAACCTGTCACTGGCCACCTCCTCTGGACCCAGTGTCCTGCTCTGCCTCTCCTTCACCATCGGCCTCCTGTTTGACCCCTCTGTCGGTCCTCTGAGCTGTCCACCTGAGGTCTCCTGTTCCACCTCTGACTGCCCCCCAGGCTGTCCCCTTGAGGCCCTCAGTTCTGCCCCTGCTCAGCCATCAGACCACTTAGGTCATACTTGAGATCCCCAGCTCCAGTCTGAGGTTCCCACCCACTCTGACTTTTCTCTGCCTCACATCCCATGAGCCTTTGTTCCTCTCTATTTTAAATAACCACTGAATTAGAAGAATCTGTGTTCAGGTCCTTGCCTCTACTTTCCCTTCTGGCACCAGCGACGGCACTGTTAATGCAACAATGCCTGCGTTTACTAATGCATTACATGACAGTCCAGTTATTAATAGTACTTTTACCTTTGAAATTATGGACTCCTATTTTTACCATAGTATGTTTTGATATTCTACTTTAAAAGGTCAGCTTCTTAAAAGTAAATCATGACACACTCTGGCAGGTTTTGTGGATGTCACAAATAAATATAAAACTTAACTGTGTAATGTTCGCAGGTGAGAGCAGAGACACTGTCCTCCAGTGACTGGGTTCAGGAGCAAAGTGTGGCTCCTGATGGGTGTTCAGGCCATAAAGTGTGAAAAATGTAATAATAGCAATCATGCCACATAATTATACGTCTGCTACATGGGGGAGGGTTAGGGTCAGCGTGCCTATACAGTAACTGGAGTGTGTGAGTACAGTATAGACTGAGGCTCTGGGGGAAGCTATATTTACACTGTAATTGTTGTTGTTGAGACATTTATCCTGTCCCGGACATAAAGCTACATATCACCACAGTGAAGGAACATGAATGTACAGTGACACTGATCACAGTGGGCCCAAGACTTTATTCCATGATTTCATGTCATCGTTGCTCTCAGTGAATGGAAAAGACTGACATCACTCTTTGTTGTTACAATCTCTCAAGGCAAAGTTTGACTGACTTACCTTGAAACGGCATCCAGAGCTCTGAGTGCGAATGTAATGGAAATGTTTTATCACTAATAACCCAAGCCAGGTGTCAAATGCAAAGACTTTGGCATTAACTCTACATTCAACAACATTTGCTACAAACATCCCTTCCACTGCAAATTTGCAAATGCAACCACAAACTAAATCTGTTTTTCAATGTCAAAAATTCATTGATCACAAAACATCTGAATATCTTACATATGATTTATATCAGGCCACTGTCTCAAGTGAAGATTTGGGGAAAGCTTCCTCAGTATGTCAATATGTGTAATCTGTGTAGTAACTGTCATGTGATACATAATTCTTTGTGGGTGGATGCTGCAGCTTGTTTCATTGATTACTGTTATAATTCCTTAATTACATTTCAATTGAGATACCAATGTGTGAGTATTGATCACTATGATGACAAGTCTGTAATTAATTAATGTTATTATTTTGCATCTATAAATCATCCTATGTATGAAGGTCTAATATAAAGTTATTCATTCATTCATTCATTCATTCATCAGGAAATGCTTCTGTACCTTTGATCATACTACCTAGTGTATAAAAGATACAGAATTTCAACCGCTGCTGTTTGGGCTGACCTGCACCATGTGGAGTGTGACAGGATCTTCTGCTGCACAAACACACTTTACCTACATATGTCATCTTATTCTGAAATAAACAACGTCTGGACTTCCTGGGTCATTACACAAAAAATATCTACATCCTACATCCAATGCTGTCTCCTAATTACGCAGCAGATGTCACACAATGCCTGTTGTGCTATATGACCTGTACAGTATTCAAGCTAAATCCAAACTAAAGGCTAAATTTAGGCTTTGTTGTTTGTGATGGTGCTGGAGATACAATGTTGTTATGACTGGCACATGTTAGTACTGTATATACACTATGCACTTCCCTTCGCACAAAGTGATGCCACAGCCACTGTCATTTTAAAATCCATAGCTAAAGTTATTTCGAGATCCACACAAAACATTGGCATTGGATTCTATTATACTGGCTGCCATCACTTTATATACACATGGCAGTATTGCTGTTGACAGCGTGAATCCAACAAATCCATTCAAATACATCTCATTTTAAACAGTCCTGCTTCAGACATTAGTTTTTCTGAAGCAAAACATGAGTGGATGCGTGAATGCCTTCCTTAATATGTCAGGGAATATAACATGAAAGCGTGTGGACAGTGGTGTTAGCACAGTACCTCTCTTCCTCTCATCTCTGCTGCACTCAGAGTTGATTGGGTTAGATGGTGAGGCAGCGAGGACTCTGCGCTAAGCCTCGACACTCCTAATCCTATCAGTGTTCAAAGGCAGTGCTAAAGGTAAGGCTCCCCAAAGAGACATGCACATCTGGTGCAGGGGTGGAGGGATGCTAGGAGCAGGCAGACCAGGAGTCACATATGTACAGCTGCACCGAGTCTACCAGCTACAGTGTCTGACAGTAAACATGTCACTCACGGTGATCAAACTCACGATGAGAAATATTACCAACTGCTGCCACGGCGGCGACCGACACACAGCCGTCAAGTGTTATCAATCATCAAGCAGGTCTACCTGTCATAAGGAGATGTTCTTTTCATGAGACTGACTGGGATGAAATGTAATACAGTGGATTAATGCGTTTTTTCCTGAGAATGGGAAAAAAAACAGACCACTAGAAAAAGGGAATGAAACACTGATGTCCTTGGTGACCACTGAACATATACTGACCATCTGTTATCATTCACTATCATTTAACTTTTCACAAATATGCTTTCCATGTTGTGCTTGAACGCACAAGCTTATACCTAAAACATCAATCCCAGCAACAATCCTGACACACTGATGATAATCAGGTAACAGACTGTAAATCAGGATGGACAGGGCCTCTGTGATGTCACCCACTGGTTTCTAAGGAACAGCTGTGAAGCTCAGAATGAGCTGCTTCACCATCGCCATCTCGTCACGACCTGCCTCCACTGAACTCCCAGATAATCCAAGAATAATCAAAGATGTGGCAGACATATGCTCACCCAGCTGTCACTCAAAACAGCCATGACCTCAGTTAGAAATAACTTTAAATTCAAACAGGTGAGTGATACAGAAATTCACCCCCATACTGTTGTCATGAGACCAAAACAGGACTTGCACCAGGCTGTTAACTTGCCTACAACAACCAACCTAATATTAGCATGTTAGCATGCTAATTAGGGACTTTCCTTAAAAAGTTGTTTCCTAGTGGGCTGAATGACAGACTGACATTGTCATCCAAAGAAATCTAAGGAAATGATTACTGTACCACACACTGTACAGTGACTAACAAAGGACTGCAGCGTAATGAGATAATGACAAAATGACTCAGATTTTCTTTGTTAAAGGAAAAGTATCCAAGGTCAAAACATGTGCTTTGAAATCACAGAGTGAACTCTGAGACCAACAGATAACCCATGAGGTCATGGGAGAATTGGTGTGATGTGATTTGCTCTGTCAGCTTCAGCAGACGTCCCAGCTGCAGTGTCCTAACACAGGCGAGGCAACAACACAGAGCTGGAAGAGGCTGAGTGTGAATGACTTCCCCCCATATCCCTGAATGAGAGCATGTTGAAGAGAGTTGAGCTTCTCTTTACAGAACTGTAATTCATAAGTCAGCATCAAGGGCGGAACTGTCAATCATTGTGAAACTCTGGCTGCTCGGGCATTATTTTGGACTATAACAGAAATAAATCAAAATGTGGAACTAAGTTTGAAAAGATGGCTTTACATGTGATGAGACTGTTATATTGTGTCCACTTGTGTGAGTTGGTGACTGTTGATAGATAAGTCAGCTGATGTCATATGGGAGTAGTCCAAGACCTCTGGCATATATCAAATATCTGGAATGTTCTGACAGTGAACCAGAGGATTTTTCATACTGACGTTACTAATAAAATATCTCTATGAAGGAATGTACTGCTTCTCTTTTCAAGAGGAGTGCTGATGAAAATTCACATTCTGGTTCCTGATCAACAGTGTTACTTAACGTTATTCCTTTGATGAATAAGTGAACAGCTAACCTCTGCTGGTAGCATAGTTTTATATCTATGAGTATTTGCAGTGGAATGTTATGTCATATTAGTTGGGTAGAGTCAGTGGGTACTGGTGCCAGTGGTGCTTTTCCTCAGTGAGTGCAGGCGTTGTTTTTTGTTTGTGAGGATTTAATTAATCTGTAATTATAACAATGATTAGATAAAAGCATAAACTCCTCTGCAACATTTGTGAAATCTCAGTTTACAGAGAAACTCCATAAGAATCAATGTATGTTGTAACAATGTGTGGTGAGTAGTTTCATTGGTTGAAAACCCGCCCTACATGAGGTTAAGAGAAGGAGGAACTAAACACTCCCTTCTCCATTTCTGCTAGATAATGATCACGTCCTCCTCTTTGAAGACTCACGCTACGACTCACACTCTGAACCCTCACACAGTAAATTCTCTCTTACTCCTCTGAAGCAGTTGCTGTTTGATCCAGACCTGGAGCAGGACTAAAGACCTCAGTCCCTCTGCTGTCTCTAGGTATAAGAGCCTCACTTTTCTAAATCAAATGATTGTGCAAGCTGCAGCCTGCTTCCACTACCCAGAATCCCTCGGCACAATGCACAATGGGGTCCGAGTCCAGTTACCAAGCACCTGTATGCTTGTGCACATAATCAGAAACAAGAGACAGCAAGTCACACAGACTCCCCCCTGTGAGTTTAGACCCCCACCTCTTGTCCCCGAGCCCCTGCACTAGCTACCACAGCAGGGATCCAGTTACAGGAAGGATGGGTGTGGAGCCAGCTACACACTGGCTCAATTAACGGCCCCTGCTCGATGGGGGACTAGCTCAGGTTCAGTTCAGAAGCATTCCATCACCTTTATACATTCATCGCCCACAAAAGGTTAGGAAGTATTGATCTGTGCTTGCTGAGCAGCTGGGGTCTCTGCCATCTCCACATATTCTACAGTCCACACTCACTTCTCCATGTGTCATTCCTCTCACTGGCATTCACTGGGATTGTTTTTTTATTGCTACACCCTGTTACTACAATAGCAACTGTTATTCACCAACAACCTCGTGCCTTTTGTGCAAAGATGTAGAGAAGACAGAATGTATTTATTTTGGCGGCTAACTGTTATCTCTGAGATTGATCGCTATAGGCACGATCGGCACTGGATGGAGGTGAGAGCGACGACAGGAAGGAGGAATGTACTGGAAGGCCTTATCTGGGAGCACCAGGCGGCTGTGACGGGAAGTGGAATGTCAGGAGGGGAAAGAGGAAGTAGGCTAGGATGTAACGTGCAAAAACACTCTTTCTCACACACACACACACACACAAACATGGGTACAAATACACACATCCAAGCACGCCTGCACACCAGCACACAGCCCTTCCTGCCTAATCGGCAACGCTAGAGCGACAGACAACTCCCATCTTTCTCCTGTCTCCGTGATTTCACTTTTATTTCCCCTATCTCCCAGTTCTCTCTCCTTCTCTCCCCCCTCTGTCCCTCTTCCTATTTCTCGTGTCTTTATCAGCTGCTTTTTAATGGAACAGGGACAAAGAGGGAAATTGCAGCATTATGGTGCTGAAGGTGAATATTAAACCAGAGGAGACGGTGACAGAACTGGCTACAAGACAGTAGGTTTCATGTGAGAGTGATCTCAATATGTTCCCATGTCCACCTCCTATATCACTTAATATTACTCATATGTATCAATAGTGTTAGAGCCATGTTAGACTTGTGGTTGTCCTTACAGTCTTGGGTCTGCTTGTCCATCTGTAAAAGTGACCACACACCAATGGTGTCTACTTTAACAGTGTAGTGCAGGCATAAGCAAACTAAGGCCCACGGGCCATATGCGGCCTGCTGGGCTTTTTAATGCGGCCCATCAAATACTGGTACAAAATTGTCCAAATTATAGCAAAGACCATAAACTTTGATGCACTGGAAAAAAGGGTGACCCCACTGACTTTGTATTAGTGTATATATTAGTTCACACAAACACTCTCCATCCATCTGGTACTGCCCCGGCCCATCCATCAAACTTTAAAACCTCATTGTGGCTCCTGATCCAAAAGGTTTGTCTAAAATTATTAAACCACTGCAGATTTGATGATGCAGATGATCCAGTCCAAATGGTGTGACAAACATAACAGAAAGATGATAGATGATATACTTCTAATTTAATCACTTCAATCTGAGGAAGTCTTATTAAGTTACATGTAGACCGTTCCACTGCACTTTTAATGCTTTTTGCTTTAGAATAAAAACTTTTTGGGTATATTTGAATCTTATTTCAAATAACCTTTTTGGACAACAGTTTTGTTTGCATTCATTAAATTAAACTTCAATGTGATTTTGCAGTGCAATGTTACATTTCCATATTCATATAAAACACAATCATATTGCCTAGGCTTACTCTAACCCATGTTAGTGGGCTAAGGCTATTCTAATGTTAAAGTTGATTCAGTCAGAGCTGCTTTTAACTGGTTTGTATCCTGTATCCTCCTATGTCCATCTCTGGATATAAACTTCACTTCACTTCAGTTGTACTAATGTGCACATTTTGTACCTGATTAAAAACCTTTAGTCAAGCTTTGCACATTAGAGAGTAATGAGTGTGCCACTGATGAAGTAAATAACTGTTTTCCTGAGCCATTGAACCAGGCTCTTACGTCGCCTAGTATCACCATCCAATTATAGCAGCCACAACCTAATGATTCATCATTTTCACATCTGAAATGAATGAGCTAGTCGTAGAGGTGATGAGCCTTTACACAACAATACAGGAACAAACAGCTCGGCATCAAGGTCATGAAACAGAATAAACAGCTGAGAAAAGATAATCAACAGGAGGCGGACCAAGTGCTTTGAGTCACTGAGATGACTGACTGCATCCTAGTGTCAATCATCATTTCAAACTAGAAGCCCATCCTGTGTTTTCAGCTACATACACATTGTTAAGAGGAGCCCTGAGACCTTCCATCAGCTCATTTTGTCATTCATCTTTACACACAACTTCAAAACACTTCCAACAGCTCTGTCTGGGCCTAATCTCAGCTGTTTAGCTGTGGAGGACACTGTATGGGAGTGCTCAGAGGAGTGCAATGAAGTTGGAATACCTGTGCACACGCACGCACACACACACACACACACACACCTGTGTGAGGGTCTGTGAGGCTATGTGCACAACACAGAGACAAACATCCACACATCAACACACACCCTCACTGACACCCCGGCATCTCTTGGCATTTGAGCCTGTGTGCTGGGCTGTCACTTGCTGTGTGAAATAATGCATGGACTCCAAAGCAGGGGCACTTTCTCCCTCTCATTCTCCTGAGTGGCCTGACACTGAGGGCCAACATGACTTCAAGCCCCCCCCCACCCCCCTACCCCCCTCAAACCAGGACCAACAACACTCTTGAGACAGGCCCAGTTAATGGCAGTCACTGGGTCCTCTGCACTGGGACACAACACTGGGAAGTGAAGTATGAGAAAGTAAGGGGGGGAAGTACACACTATTAGAGCAATCTGTGAAAACACCACAATTTGTGCTGACAGAGCACGAATGACAATGACGCCTGACCGCACCATGTGATGAAAATAACAACCACCATGCATAATGCAGCATACTCTCCTTCTACTGAACCGAGCACTCTGGACTCTCCAGAACGTCGCTGTCCCTCCTAAAAAGCCACTCACTACTGGGGAGGAGGAGGAGGGGGGTTACAGTTTCTACATCTCAGCTCATAGACAACGATCAGCCAACAGTGAGCATCCGCTGGGACGAGGGGATGTAATTATGTGATGGCCAATAGTGATAGTGACAGTGATATCGTGCTCTACTCTCAGAAGTGAGCTGCTCTTACTTGATCTGCCCACTGAGTCCCGAGGGCGGCAGGAATTACCGTGTCATGTTGTTTAGCTGTTAAACAAACAAATCAGCTATGAAGAGGTAGAGGCTGGGCCGTCACAGCATGACACTGGATCCTGTGGGTTCAGATACTCTATACACAGTGTTAATAATGCATTATTTTCTTAGTGTTCCTTTTATTAATAATAATAATAATAATAATAATAATAATAATAATAATAATAATAATAATAATAATAATTTGTCTGCTGTTTGTGTGTAGTAATAATAATAATGATAACAATCATGAATAGTGCCCAGGGCCAGACACATATTCTGTAAACAAGGACTTAATCATGAATATTTCTCTACCAATCTGCCATTCTTTACCAAGTGTTGGACACATTTTGGATATAACAATATCATAACATCATCATCATCATCATCACCATCATCATCATTGACCTACTGCAGCATATTCTCAACATGATCACATTGGTCATAACGTAATGTTGTGATCTGTGTAAATTTGTTACCACAGTAGCAGGGGCTACATAACATGTTCTAGTATGCAATCACATAAGACCGATACCTAGGATCTTATAGGCCGAATATACAACCTGTAAAAATCCTGAGATTTTCTCAACCGTGCACTTCCATCAATCAAATGATCTGACCTGTGCAACGAGCTGATGTAACTGCCTTTCATAATGTTCCTGACCTTGCGCTCATGGCTCACACTTGGTAACAGCTAGCAAAGTGGTGTTAACCAGTTTAATCAAAACTCAGGGGTTTGACTTCCTCCATCCTGCAACTGCTTTATTAAACTACACTGTAAATGTTAAGGGGCAAAATCCACAGCCCTGGTTCTCTCTGTTGTTTCCACGGACAGCTCTTTGCACAGTTTGGGATTTTTCAGCAGGGTAACTGAGCTACAGAGGGATCACTTCATGATCAGGAGGAATGAACATATGTGTGTATGTAAGCCCATTTGTCAGATCTGGACTGATGTTTGTGGACTGAGGTCTTTATTTTTGTCATCTATGCTAAATATGCAACATGCGTTATACAATACATGTACAAATGGGATGGAGGGGTTAGTGTGGTTCGATGTATAAACAATAGTGTCTCTGGCTACATGCAAAATAACTGCATTAAAGCATATTAACTGTTTGTGGTGAGAGAAGAGCCTCCATCACATCATCACTCTGGGCTATTCCTGACACACTGGGACTGTTCGGGCTGTTCCCTGTTGCTTCTTTCCCAATTTTTTTGTCAGCTCCCAGCTCAGCAGGGAGGATAAAAATGGGTTAGAAGAGCAGCAAACAAACACAAGCGTTAGTTGAGCAGTGAATAAGTCGCACTGGCACAGTCCTGGGAAAACGGCTACCAACAGGCCCCGTGGTGAAGCGTGTGTGGCGTGGCGTGTGCAAATGTGAGACGATGTCTGCAGCCTGTTAGTGAACCCTGCTGAGTACTGGGGCAGGAAGAAAAGACGCCAGGTCCCCGTGAACGGACCGTGATTCAAAGGGACATGGGGTGGTCGCAACTACAGGGGCGAGGCGGGAAACGCATCCGAGGTGCTACTGTGGGCTGGAAATGAGCTCTTATATAAGCAACTTCATCCTGTTCTGTAATCTAACCAACCCCCACCACCCTAACCCCCCCACCCCCCATTTTACAGCATTAATAAGTCATAAGTCAGATGTTTTGCTCTCCTCTATACACCATCTATCCTCATTTCTCAAGGTGCAGTCAAGTTGGGCCGAGGTGAGTGACAGGCGAGTCTTCCTCTACCAACACCAGTAAACCCATTACATGTGTACAAGAGGGCTGTGTATCACGTAAAATGTGTGTGTTAACTGTGCAACACACTCAGGTGCGAGTTTGTGTGAGCATTCGTGCACGGTGTGCGGCATGTCATTGCAGATTACACTGTGAATGCAGGACTCATCGGACTGTTTCTGCCTTCGTGGCTGCCTGACCTACCTGCTCTGATCAGGTTTCATCTGGGCTGGAGTGCTCACAGGACTGGAATTATTCACTTCAGTTTAGGTCTTTACCTGATGCTAATTCCAGCTGTCCCCGTGCCTTTACAGCTCAGCGGTTACAAAAAGCTTCCACAGAGCATTTCTGCTGGGGGAGATTTTCCTGCAGAAATTCTCCGAGCAATATTTGCGCTGGGCTACTCAGACTCTCATCTTTATATGCTACCCACTGAAACTGAGGTCAATAGTTTCCCTATTGTGTTTTGTAATAACAAATATGACATATTAGCTGAAGTCAGTATTTTGTTCAGGTATGATTTGGACTGATGAGATTGACAGTGTTGGTGCTAAACCAGCACATTTACTATGGTGGGTGAACAGGGAACTGAATGTTAATAATAATATGGAATATTGCAAAATTTCACAGAGTTTAGAAAATTATTATTCATGAATAATAACAGAATCAGGAAAGGATCTGATACATCACCCACAAACTTCTGAGGAGTTAGCCGCCACCATCTTGGCCTGACTCCGCCCCCAACTCCCAGCTAATCCAAAAATGGACAAACAGGTGAAGTGTGTGTGAAGCCGACACTGGCAGGCAGCAATATGTTCAGTCACCTGTCAACCTACTATAGTGACTGTATAACCAGGCTGTAAACATGTTTATTCTGCTGTAGAACCTGGCAGTTTAACATGACTTACACACTGTTACAGCCACACCCTGGTGGCCATTACATGAACTGCAGCTTTCACTTCTTCTGTGTTCAGTGCTTAAATTCTCAGCCCTATAACTGATCATCAAATTCATCATTCCATTACAACCTTCTACTGAACATAACATTCTGTTGTAGCACCAACTTGTTGTAATTCAGAGGGCTACAATCATCAATAAATCTGATTTTTGTCATTTTTTGATGATACAGTTGATCTCTAGTACATTAGAAAACAGTAAAAGAAAAAGCTCGTCGCTGGAGCACATAGTGACATCAGTTAATGTCTTGTTTATTCCAATCAATAGTGAAGTTCATCATATTTTCTTAGGACCTACTTGATCAATTGATTATCAAAACAGGCGCCAACTCATGTGCTGTGAGATAAAAGGAAAGACTTGATTTGGAAATGTCAGAAATTGGGAGAGGGATAACATTCTGTAGTGTCACTGAGCTGTGACGTCTACAGTGTTGGATCACTGTGTGTGTGTGTCTGTGTCAGTGCAGCTTCGACAGACACCACAAACTATGTCACCTCATTACTTATGTGCTACACACACACATGCACGCACTCATGCACACGTACGCACACACCATGTTGTCTGGTCAAGTACTTTGGCTTTGTCCGCCTCTCAGATTAAAGCTACCGGGCTAATTTGCTGCTATATCGCAATTCCTACATAATCCGGCTCTAATCCTCACAGACTCGATTAAACAGCCAAATCTCCAGCTCAGTATCTGGCTCTATCTGCTGCACTCTTCACTTGTATTCGCTCTCCTCCACTTTCCCTCTGCCCTTCCTTTCTCTCTTTCCATGCCCTCCCCACCACCTCTGGACTCTCAACAAAATCTCCTTTATCTTCTTTGCGTCGTCTTCTCTTTCAGCCGTTCTCTCACTGTCTTTTTTTTTATTATTATTATTATAACTCTCACTCACTGTCCCAGCTTCCCTGAGATGCTGCTGTCACATCTGTCTTCTGGATTGTGGATGAAACATGAAGCACGTATCCACAAAAACAACTCGACCATGAGACCACCTTCAGAGGTGTTTCAGATCCTGCTGGCAAACTGGGTCTGCAGCTCTTTAAGAGCCTCGGCTTCTTCTGCGTTTTAAGATATCTCTCTTTATTTGAGGACACCTAAATGGTCTTGTTGTGGAGCACATAGGGAGAGGTAGATTTTCATATCCTTCTTTTTTTTTTTTTTTCAAAAATCCTCTTTCAGAAATATCCCACTGCATAGCTTAGACTTTCGAAAAAATAAAAACTGTTAGTTACACAGTTGAGAGACCATGGAGAGGTTCCCATCACATTTTGGGAGGGGACTAATAATCCTAATAATAATTTTAAGTTAAACAGGTTCATTATTTCCACATGGAAGTATCTAAAAATAACAACTATATGCAGATGTGTTGAGTTCCCATGAAGTCCCAAATGTTTCCATCCATTCTCAATCTGTTAATGATGTCATATCCTCTGTGTGCATGTGTCAGTCATGTTGCCTACCAGAAGCTCAACATTGACTTATCTAGTGTTAAAATACACATTTGTGGTTTTCAGCTATATCCAAATGAAGGATTATAGACCTTGGACGACCTTGGAGTAAATGTCACTTCCTGTGTCCAGTGAAAAGCACCAGTGAATCAGTGATTTGTAAAGTGAAGTATTTAATGGAGTTGTTAACACTGTGTCTGTGTGTTGTGGAGAAGAGGACACCTCTGTGGATCATCCAGCTCCTGAACCACTGACACTGTAGGAATCTAGTACACACTGACAATGATGATGGTCAAGACAACGCCTATGATCCTATGATGCTTCGACCAGTAAGAAATGCTAGAAAGTAAAAAACAGTGAGTTAACAATCATTTCATACACACCTCTGTAAATGTAGCAGCCCTTGACCTTGGGTCAGGTTAATGGAGAACCTCATTCTCCAACATGTACCTTGGATGAATGACCTACATCAGCCAACAGGGTGAGCTGTCTCCACTTGTGAGTCCATTCATCAAGAGACTCGAACTCATTCACTGAATCTTACTGATTCTCTCACCACTGTAATATTTAATATACTCCAAGCCTTTTTTTTCTAACATCACACCGCCAGCCTTTCTCTTCTCTGTAGACTCATGATTTATTAAGAAGCACTGGGTGGTGTCACGCACCATCTTAGTGAGCGTGATCTTAGGCTGACATCACCCCACTGAGTACAAGTTAAACAGGGCTGGGACAAATCGGCCTCAGAGCACTCAGCTGTCACTCTGCTGTCATTTAGTCAGCTGATAAGGAGACGATGGAGCTCAGGAATGAGACACTTCCTTATTCTGACTGCTCTGAAAGTTCAGTCCTTCTACCAAAAAAAAAAAAAAACGGATGTAAATCTGTGAGGGGTGATAACATGTTGTGATTGGCGGTTAGTTCAGTCCCAGCACCCTGAATCACAGGCACTCAGAGAGTCCTGGTGACAGCAGGGATGGTAAAAACTTTATGGATATTTTGATGATCTAAGTGCAACTGGAGCAGACTGACAGACAGATCCACTCCTGATGTGTGTGTGTGTGTGTGTGTGTGTAAGCTACAGGTGTTACATTTTCTGTTTGTATATTTGAAAACTGTGTTGATACTTGGGTGATATTGTTCTTTCCCAAACTGTCATACCACAGGGAGGAGCAGCTGATGGATCAATGTGCTGCAACATCACAAATATAAAATGTATGGCAAATACTGAAATGTGTTTAAAATGTTTTGTTACCTGGTCTAAATGTGATGAATATGTTTTGACTACACCACACCAACTATTGGAAATATAGCTGATGGATTTATTTAGGTGAAAACTATCTTCATCACTCTGATGTCTTTTTTTTCCAACTGTGTCAAAGTAGCTTTATGTGTTTCATCTTTCAATATCACCTGACTTAGAGGTAAAACCAGGTACTAAGAAGTAAAACCATCCATGAGAAAACTTTCAAGAGCGGCTACATAAATCTTATAAATGCTGTATAAATACTAAGAAAATATATATTGGATGTATGAGGTCAGAACTAAAACGGAACATGGGAGGGACCTGACATGATGAACATGTCTCTATGTGGACGTGGAGACACACGCTGGCTCCTCTGATTATTTACATAAACCATTCATCACACACTGAAGGGAAGATAAATGAGCCATCCATTAATCACAGATCTCTGTGTTTGTGTGTGTGTGTGTATGTGTGTGTGTGTGTGCTTGTGTTACACAGAGGTATTCACAGACATGAACATGTCCCCAGTCTTATCGCACTAAACCTAAAAGTTCCTTGGAGCAGTAATTGATTGATTACATCACTGCTGCTGTAAACTTTGATGATGAAAGATAAACTAAAGTTTGATTTAGGGCGAGAGCATCATCAGCATCTGTCATGATGAAAGCACCGGACGTTCCTCCCACACCCAGACTCTCAGCTGTGTGTCCCTGCAGCCACATGAAGTACATCCACTAAACAAATGTTATAGCTAATGTCACAGTTAAATCACACTCACATATATCACAAATCATATGTCTGACAGCTTCACTCTGTGGCTCTGAAGGCTTGCTTCTGTGTGTGTGTGTGTGTGTTTGTATGTCTGTGTAAAGGTTTGTGCAGAACACAACAGAACTCTGATGGACTCGTGTTGCCTGAATGACTCGCATATTTAAAGCTGACACCTGACTGACACCCAGGGTCACAGATGAATCCATGCTGGTGCCTTTTCTAACTTTCTCCATGTTTGAACCACAAGAGTTTGTATAGTATTGATAACCCATGCATGATCCTGTCATGTGGCTCATGATGACCAACATAAGTGCTGCATTCAGCAAATTATAAACAGCTGAGAACAGTGGGTGAGAGAGGGAGAGAAAGGGAGAGAGTCAGAAAAAAAAATTTTGGTTGGCATTTGACAGCTTGGTTCTATTTTTAACACGGGGGGGGGGGGGGTAAGAGACAGATGAGCGACAATTTTCAGCAGTTAGGGTGAGTTCTGATCGTTCCTCCTGCGACTCTCCGTGTGATGTCTTGCTCAGTGACAGGCAGTGTCAGGGGAAGAGATGAGACAGAAACTAGTATTCCTCTGTGGTCTCGGCATGCACGCCTGTGCTGTTATTAAATAGGATCTGCTATTTTCCTGATGATGGTGATAGAGGAGGGGGAGGTACACACAGGAGGGGTGGGGGGACTTGAGAAAGCGATTACAGATCAGACGTGGCTTGCCCTTCGTCCTCCCAGAGGATGTGTGTTAAGACGAGTCAGTGAGTGATTGTGTGTTGTGTGTGTGTGTGCGCACGTGGATTGAGGGGGTGGGGATATACGGATATGCCACCATGATTAAAGTGGGAATTGGCAAGGGGTGTAGTGGCAACGGTGTGGGGGTGTACGGGTCAAAAAACATCTAAATGAGGATTTTCATTTCATATGACAGTATGATGAAGATATTTAATAAGGCCCTTGTTTGTACGTACACTACGTGCGCATATGTGCATTTGAATGTGGCCTACGCCATTTGACAGGATCCCTCCAGCACTAACACAACCTCAGTGGTTTCACCCTTTTCCCTCTTTATTATACTTTTCTCTCAGTCAGACCTACACTAAAGCTCATACAAACTCAACCTCGTAAAGAATTCAAAAATAGAGCACTGAAAGGTCAATTGCCTGTCTAACGTAGACTGCCAATTGCCCTCAGGATGTCATGCATACATTCACATAAACAATCCAGCGAGTGAAAATTTCTGCACAAAAAGTGAGCACTTTGCCTAATTACTCTTAATGTCTGGGGTTAATGGGCCCGCACGGATGGCTGGCCTCAGGAAATCAGTGAACGTAATGACCAGTCACTAATGAACGCTCAAAACATCAATGATGATACTCCACTGAAAAGCTTTCTGTCTGTTGTGTGCTGGCTGAAAGAAGAGCCCAGGTTTGCCACAGTGTCTCAGGGACGTGGAGGGAGATCTGAGGCTTTGTGGTTCACGTGGTGAGCATTTTTCAAATTTCCTTGTGAAACAGAGTCAGCAATAAGCTAAACTGCTTCAAACCCGGGCTTAATCCACATAGATCCTGTTTAGCATTCAGTGGAGCGACTTCCACCTCTTCAAACACATGTGCTGGGGAGATTATATGAGCTTTCTGTGCCTCTGCTGTAACTGTACTTCAGAGTTAATGTACAGTAGTGCTGCTGCATTCAGATACATGAGAGGACAGACAAACAGAGGAGGGCTAAGTGTGTTTTTTCTGGCAGTGGGGGACATAGCTATGGCAACAGTGACATTTAAGAGGAGGCTAGCATTCAGTGCAGCACACAGAGTGATGTTAAAGTTAGTATTTCCTTTGCATTCTCCCCTCCGGTGTTTACGGATCAGTTTACCTGCCATTGTTCTTGGTTGAAGAGTCAGGAAATAGACCTGACGTCAGATGAGCGCCACAAGGAAACTGATGTGGGCTTCCAGTGGGCCACAGATACTTGGTGACACTCACAATTAACAATGGCTGCATGTCAGGACAGCTGGACAAGAGGAGTGGATGTCAGTGGCTTGTAAGGGGATTTACAGTTAGTGAGGGGAAGTGTCCCTGTGAGGACAGACAGAGGCTACAACCGTTTGTCCAGAAGGACTCAGCCCACTTGGAGGAGGAGACAGTCCACTCCAAGAACAACAGCGCCAGTCCTTCCTGTGACTGGATAAAAATGACGTATGCTTCTGTTTGAATCGAGGTTAACTGCGAATTTAGTGACGGGATTAAAGTTATAGTGTACCACTTTGACTTCAGCCCTGCATGTGCTGCACTTGGTATCCATGCTAACAAAATTGGGGAATATTTCCACATATTTCCTGTAAAGAAACACTAGTAGGCGAGGGACGTCTGCAGAGATAGGTCAGGTGGGGATGAAACGGAGGAAGAGGATGATATCAATGAAATAGTTTCTGGAGTGAGACCATATATGTTTGAGCCAATAGCTGAAAGTAGCGGTGATGCAAGCAGGGGAGAGACACAGGCTCATCCCTGTGATGGAGCTCATGCTCCGCGGCGGTTCTTGCCCAGTTCCCACAGCGAATAATGGAGGAGATGCAGTTTTTGCAAAGTTTGATGGAGTTCACAAAACCGAAACATAGCGTTGGCCCACACTCTCAAACTAGCTAGCAGGTCCTGCACCGACATTGTCACAGTGACTGGCAGAAATTATAGTTTGAGGAGGTATGTAAACAACTGAGACACTGATTTTGGTTGGATACAAAATTAAAAACCCCATTTCATGGGGTCTTTGAGATAGAAAGAGTGATCTGACATCACCCTGCAGTACTGGCTGATTTGTAACAGTTTTGTAAGAAACAGATACATTTTATTCTTCCAAGAAAATGTGGACAAAGATCTTATTCTGCTGTTTAATTTGGTGCAAATGATGTGCAAATGCCTGTCTCTGTGTGTAAGAGTTTGTTAAAAGCACTTTAGTGCTCAATCTGATGATGGCAAACATGTTTCCTCTGAGGGCTGTTGTCACTCGCACTGAAAATGGAGAAAGAGAAATCCAATTAGAGGCATATTAAAAACATGTCCACTCTCATGACTGAGGGAACATTGGCCAAGAGAGAGAGCACAGGGGAGGACGGCTATGTGGGAGATATTTTCAATAAATAGCAATTATACTATGTATGGTGGAGCGTGGTGAGGAGTGTGGGTGGGGTGGGGGGTGGGGGTTCTGCACCTCGGAGTCATTATTGGAGATAATGACATCAACTGAGCTCTCTCTGGAGTGAAGCTGTGTGTGACAGAAAAATAGATAAGAGCCTATAGTTACACACACCACCCAGGGAGAGGGAGCAGTGAGGACAGAGGAAGGAATGGAGAAAGAAATTATTTGAAAGAATGAGTAAAAGTGTGGGGCTGAAAAGTGAAGAGGAAGGACTGAACAAACACACAGTCACAGACACACACACACACACACACACACACACACACAAACACACCCATATTATACTATATATATGTATGACCCTCATCCAGTCCCTTCAAGGGATGGGTGAGGGACTATAATATGTGCAGAAAACACAGCACAGCACATCACAACACACATACAGACACACACACAGACACACACACACACAAACACACACACACACACACACACACACACACACACACACACACACATCCCGCTGGCTCGCTCTAACCCTCCCGGCTGACCCGAGACACTGATGCTGATGAGATGCTGGAGCTGCAGACCTCAGGAGAGATGGGATGAAGGAGTGGAAGGGGGTGGGGGGGAAGGTGGGCTGCACAACAAGATGAGGAAAGAGGAAAAGAAGATGGAAAGGAGGAAGGGGGGGTAGAGATGTAATAATAGTGATAAAAGACACAGGGTGATGTTGGTGAGCAGAAAAAGAATGGAATTAAAAAGCAGACGGTTTTGTCTCCTCCTGTCGACTGTCAATAAACAATGACAGTAAATGTTATTAATGAAATGGCCTGTGGTGCAGGAGGGAGAGGAGGAACACTTAATGCACTGAGTTCTGAGCTGACAGGAGGTCCTGACCTGTGGAGCATCAAAGACATGAGCTTGTGAAATAATGCGATCGGTGGAGGCACCTGTTTCCTGTACTGATGGGCACAGGGCTTTAAGGACTGAGGCTGCAGAGAACCCAGGCTTATCCTGGTCCTTCATGAAAGGATCCAGCTTCATTCAGAGCTCACGTCACGTAGAGCTGAAGTTGTTAGACTCAGGTATGGTATACTGCACCTTCACTGGGTTGTACTTCTCTTAAAATGATGCGGTAGATGGTAAGTTTATCCTTATAGAGGATTTATGATCGGTTGATAACACAAGCTGTCAGAACACAATAGATAAAAAGGGTAACAGTCACCTGTTGCTCATCAAACAGTGAGCCCACATTTCTCTATCCTGTCAAACCTCATGTATTTATGATTATTTAATTATCGTCAAGTGTTACATGAGTAACAGTAGTGTTCCTTCTCCCACTTATAAATGGTAGTAAGTCATAATTAGCAGGAAGAAAAGTGTGTAAGCTTGCCAAATAGTGAGCCTGCATCAATGTGTGAAAACTGTCAGGACTTGTTTAAAATATGTTTTTGGTTAATCAAACTGACAACACAATTATACATCATGTATATATCCTTTATAAGAGTAGATTTATTCCAGATTTTGGCCTCTAAGTCAGATGAACAGTGTAACTGTTTATAATGTTGCTAAATAGTGAGTGTCATCCTCAACAGTGTGAATGACGCCTGCTCTGTGTCAGTGGGACACAATGACAAAACCAAATAGAAGCATTTCCTTCAATTAGTCATGCACCATCACACACACACACACAGTGCTCAGGCTCAGGGTGCAACTGTTCTTTATAATTTCATGGTCAGAAATGTGCAGCAACCTCCAGGGTTCATGCATGCCCAATTAAATTACCTGCTCTCCCTTCTCTTTACACCAGATTCAAGACCACCGAGAGAATCTCTGCTCCGAGGAGGACGAGCAGGGGGGAGGGGGAGAACTGCCACCAGCAGGGTTTAAGAGATTTATTCCCAAATCTTTTTATATAAATAAATAAATCACATTATCATTTACATGCTGTACCTTTAATGATACAGATGAGCCAAAAAATCATAACCACAGCTGAGGTGACGAATGTTGATGATGTCATGAAAATCAGGTGGATAGTCACAGGAGGATAGTTCACATTCTTCACTTTCATGTGTGATCAAACTTTGAATAACAAATGAATTACAACAATTTATGAATTATTTTATATCATCGTCATGTATGTTGTAGTAATTTTGAATATGCATACACATCTAAATACTAAAACCTGTCTAAAACAGGTACACACCCACAGGACAGCACTGTACACCTGCAGATGAGTGACGTTCAGCAGTGTGGGACCTGAACAGTGAGGCAAAACCCTGTCTCTTTGTGGTTCTTCCTCACTTGTTCTGCCTCAGTGAAGAACACTGATACATCTGTGATGCCCTGAAGGTCTTGGCTTAATAGTGAGACTGTAATGACTTTTTCCACATAGCTGCCTGCTGCCACTGTCACCTCCCATACAATTACTACATCTGGCTTCCCTGGGCCAATAATACTTGGGCTAATGTCAAAGGATTGTTTTCTTGGCTCGCAGGTTGTCTGTTGGTGTTGATGAAAAAGAAGAGCACTTGCCCCTGTATGTGTGTGTGTGTGTGTGTGTGTGTGTATAAAGGTCAATACCTTGCAAACCAATGTGAACATAGTGCTGTTTTGTGAACATAATCACATTCATTACTTTTCTGCTGCTTTGGAAATAATCTGATCCACATACAAGTGACTGAACCTCCTTCAACTTGCAACTAAACTGCAGTCAATCATGAGGTGAATCACCATATCAGTTAAGGGGTTTAAGGGGTTTTAAGGTTCCTGCAACATAAAATGCTGCAGAAACCTTAAATTAAGGGTGGTGACACTAACATTAAAGGGATAGTTCAACATTTTGGCAAATTCACCTATTGCCATAATCCCTATAGTCATAGGGGTAGGTTCATTACTTTTAATTATCGGTGCATGTTGTTTTGAGATCCGCAGGCAAAGAGACGCGAGCTGCTCAGCAAACACAATAGAGGTGAACGGTACAGGTCCCCTGTCCCTCTTCAAACTCATCAAATACACAATCCAACAACGCTGAGCAGCTCGCATCACTAACCCTAACCCTCAAAACAACACGCACCAATAATTAAAAGTAATGAACCTACCCCTATGACTATAGGGATTATGGCAATAGGCGAATTTGCCAAATTGTTGAACTATCCCTTTAAAAGAAATGGTGTTTTCAGAAATATGGAAAATAATGGGCTTATTAAACACCATGAAATGTGCTGGTGTAGCAGCAGGAGCCTCCACACTAACATCAAAACAGATTTAACTTCTAGGCTTTGGTTCCTTTAAGTGCAGAGACACACTGCACTATGTTGGAAGACTATGGAAGCTCCATCACTGCAGCTGTGTGCAGAATCCACCTGCTTTCTGAACTGGTAATCAACAGCATCATCAGAAATAAAAATCCATTTTCTTGATGCTTTGTTTTACTGGTGACTAAAAACAAGTGCCTGTATTCAAGAGCAGGAGGGCAGTACAGTGACAGCATCTCCATCTGGTGCCACTGATGTGAACTGGTGATACACCTACTACTGACACTGCCCTGTGCAGCAGGCAGCTCACAAATGGATATTTGGCAGTGTGTGTGATTATGGGCTGCTTAAACACTTCAAGAAGAAAACCAGGATTATGTCAGTGTTCCTTAAGTCATAAGTGCATCAGGCTCTAACCCCCCCACCCCCACCTAAGTACGTCCAAGTAAGAATAATTTAACATGGCCTATCTTGTCTAAGCCTGTGCCCTCAATTCCCGTCTGTCCACAGCTTTATTAACTTTTTTTTTTTTTTTTTGAAGGACAGGTCATAAGGATGTGTTGTTGCAGTTGTTGTTGACTTCTGCCTGCAACATCTGTCAGTGGCACTGGAAGCAAGCTGCATTATTCTTTTCCCCCTAAACACAGTGCAGGAACAACCATCCCTACTCAGCTGCTGATTGGCTCTGACTCTGATATTCTTCTTCACTGGAGGCAAATGGAGAAAAGAAATAATGCATGCATTCTCATGTCAAACCAAACCCTGTACTCCTCCTTGAAGACATATCGATTATCTATTTACATGAGAAAAAAAAAGACCCTGAGCCAATTAGCTTTGTCACGTGGCTGACAAATCAAACAGCACAAAGCCGATTTCTGCCTCTACAATGGAGACATTGTACCTGTTTGTTTTCTCTGCCACTGCTGGTACGTAGGTTTGTCTATGAGAATTAAAATGTAGTGGTAAAATACCACCTCTTCACCCAGGCAGATGTAGGACTGCTGGTTGGGAGCCGGGTTCTTAATCTCTGAGGATGTTCCTCATGTTTTGACAGCTAAAGAACCAGCTCTGTGTCACAAAAACTGGTCTGAGAGCTGGACCAACTGCAGCGGGGATCATGGGATTTCTGTGACCACCAAGACCAACTAAAAGTGAGTGTTATTAAAAAAAAAAAAAAAATCTCCTGTTACTTTTCCTTCTTCCAGTGAGCTTTGATCTCACTAACACTGAACAGCTTTCCAACCTTGTGTGTTATCATGTGGCTGGGTCCATTCACATCTATGAATAAATGTTAATCTGTCTAACAATGTATTTTCATAAACTTAAGACATGCCAATTCATAAATGGTCACTCCACACAGAAAGAGAATGCGGAATGCTAAAAATACCAACCAATATCAACACATGTGTTTCTGGTGAAACCATAAACTCTGACCAGCTGGGCAGGTGCCAGGCATCCACTCATATTTAACCTACAGCCTTATCCATGTTGAGCGCCAATCCAGTATCCTTTAATTAGCTTTCATAAATGGTTACTGTGAAAGTCGGTCTGCAGAAGCAGATGGGAAAAGAGGTTTTTTAACATCAGCAGTCTGATGTGAGGCTGAGACGAGAGAGAATACCCAGCGAAGCAGCCAGACCAGCCTAAAGAGCCACCTGATCAGTCTCCTGTGGCTCTCCTGGCAGTAAATAGTCATTAGCCACTGTACTGTCAAAGCCTGGCTACAGGCAACCCCATATTACAGGAGCTGGGTATGAGGCTGACACTGCAGTCTCGCACAGTGAAGCGCAATTCATCAGCACATGCCACTATTATGACAATGGGACAGAGCAGGGATCATGATAACATCTCTATGAATATACTCAATGTATTACATATATTTATGACAACATTCTTTGTTGAGGGAAACTGTTATTGTCCGTAAATTGCCAGTGGCAAATGCCAGCTGAGAATAACTCTGTTTATGGAGCCCAGATACAAAACAATACACAAAACCATGTTTTACTGTCCACATGAGATTTCTATCAGAAGTCGCAGACATTATTCCAGGAATCAATCATTTGTGGGAAAAATGTCAGCACCCATATACAATCACTCTGCCCATGTGTGTAGGGCTGGTAAGTCTTTTTCTTCTAGGATGGAGAAGAGGACAGTGAGAAAACAGAGAAGGAGAAAGATGAAGTTAGAAAGTATGTGTGCCTGTGCCTTTAAGAGTCCCTAGGCCAGGGCTGAATGTTGGGAAAGTCACCCAGTGCCTTTCTCATGACCCCTGTGAAGAGGCCTTCCTCCTCCTGGGTCCATCGCTGGAGATGGGACGTCACCGAAAACCCAGGAAATGACTGACCAACACATCCACGCATGTCAGTGTGACGTACACTAAATATGTGGTCAGGTTTTTACGACATTTAATATTCAGCATGGCGATAAATATATTCATTTTATGAAGTTGTCTAACTGTAATATGACTAAATAAGATAGAGGGTATATATGCACAGATGCACACGTACTACTCATGATGCAGTGACTGTGAATCTGTAATTTGGGGAAACCAATCAGACAGATGACAGCAAATCTCAATGTTTGATAATGGGGGACATGTTATATCAGCATAAAACACATGTCATGCCTGGCACTGACTACGGTCTACGTTCTCCTGCAACAACACAGCGCTGCCACACATCTCCAAGCAACATGTCTCACGCTTACACAGCAACATATGTCTCTTTCTCACACTTTATGCCACACCAAGACTAAAAATGTCTATAAATATCACTGTTTGTATACACTTAAAAATAGTAAGAAGTCAGTGAATGTGGGGCAGGAGTCGCAACTCATCAAACCTCTCATGGTTCTCCTGAGCATGCTCGTCAGAGGTCAGAGCAGCCTTTAAAAATGCAGCTAATACTGCGGTGCTCCACATTCTTTAATCACAGCATTCATCTTGCCAATGTGGGTTTAATTAAGGTAACATAATTAGATTAAGGTGTTTACATGACCCCAGGCTAGAGATGAAACGGTTACCAGTTTCACGCGATATCACAGTAGAAATGCCAGTCGGTGGTTAATTACAGCGGGTAATTTGACTCACATTCGTTTCTGTACGGCTTCAACTAGCTATAGCCAGCAAAGATAATGAGCAATAATGTTTGAATGCAATTCACAACATTTACTTAGTGACATGATTTCAGGTTGTGTTTTATTACCTGAATCTGCAGCACTTTTTAACGAAACTGCGATGATAACTGTGATCATTACAGCCACTGTAAATGTGACTCTTTTGTTTTTAATGCAGTATTTTTAAGAATTTAACTATCATGAACACCGGTGCCCCTGTCTGAACACTTACTGTGTTATTATTTGAATCAAATGGCCACTATTGCAATGCATGTTAAATGAGAAGTATGCAAAATTAATGACATTACAAACAAAACAACCACAAGGAGATACAAAAAACATGATGACAATTAGATGCAAAATGACCGCAAAGAGATGAAAATAACCGCAAAGACACACAAAGCAACCACAAAGAGATGTGCGTAGCTAATGGAAATGACATAGGGATTAGTGGCTTGAAATGATTTAAGGTTTTAGGCCAATAACACATTGGTGGAAGGGGGAGTTTGACAGGATATGAGGAAAAGGATATTTTCTTTTTATGTACTGATATAGTGCTTTGCTAGTCTATTCACTGAAGAAAGTGCCTTACAACATATGCCTCTTTATTCATTCACACACTAACAGCTGGGAGTTGAGCAAGCACTGAACTTGCTCAAGGAGACTCTCTGGAGGAGCCATGATCGAACCAGGAACCTTGCCAATACTAGACGACCACTCTACCTCCTGAAGCTCGCCCTGCAGATGCCTCCTGCACTGTGATGTCTCTCTCTCTTTATCCATCACCACGAGGCTGAACCTGCACTAATCTCCCTTCAGGTTCTTGTCCTCCTGGGCCTTGTACAGAGTGCCGGTGGGTGTAAATACATGGGATTACAAGAGGCACTGGCACACTTGCACAGACTAATGATTGGACAGCAAACTGCCTCACCGGGGAGGGAAAAGTGCACCGTTGTATTTCTATGTCATTACGTCCTGATAAATCCCTCAATCTCCTTCGTCAAATCAAAATTGCACCAGTTGCTGGGGACATACATGAGGACTGTGAGCTTCAACATGCTGTAATCCTGGTGTAAAGTGGAAAGGGGCTTTGCTGCACATCCATTTGGTATTATTCTAAGAAATAGGCAATTAGAGATAAGGCTACAGTCGTAAGTTGGATGAATTGCATTCCATAGCATTCCCTTGGGCTGTCTTGGGGGACATATAATATATTTTCACTTAAGTGTTATCAGAGTAACAACAGTGAGTGACCCAGGAAACAAACAAAGAGTAAATGCCAAGCTTCATGATACGTTATGTTGGGCAGGGGTCAGTGCCGAAAATTGCCATGTGGTAAAATAATACATGTAGCTAAAGTAATTCCTGTAACCTCCCTGTAGCTCACTGAGAGCTGGCAGAGAAAATCAACAGTGACTCTACCCTCCCCCTGGAGCCTTTGAAGCTTGTATGGATTGACCTTGTTAAATAAGTAAAGTCCATTGTGGGACCCACCTGGAAAACAAATGAAGATGTTCTTTTGCCAGATGGTGTGTCCAGAATAGAAGAGCACGCGTACGATAGTTGGTTAAGCGATAAGGCACGGCTTATGTTGCTGTGAACAACCAGCGTTTGATAAAGGGACATCTAGATTACCACATGTGCTCATGTAAATGCATTCACGTTTTTCTCTCTCTTTCTCACACACACACACACACACACACACACACACACACACACACACACACGTGTGCTACCACAACACAATGTTAATGCCAGGACTAAAAAAAGAACCTCTTTCCATTTCATTGGAGCATCTAAAAAAAGTACGATTGCCCTGTCCAGGTTTCCATTTGTAGGAATCAAGGGTCAATTCCCATTAACAGCTGCCCTGAAAAATGTACCAGTTTCCTAACAAGTTCGTATTTGAGTCAGCAAAACCTGTTGTATATTTAGTAAGTGAATATATTTACGTTCCTGATCAGGCTGTACAAGTCACACCAGTCACAGGGCCTGGAGCTGACATTTCCCTGGGTACAGGTGACAAGAATGTCCTACAAACATTAACTGAGGGTTAGTTTCTTCCTGAGAGTGAGTGTGAATTTTAATTTAACCTGCTTCAGAACAAAGTACTTACAGGAGGGCAAATTAATCTAATTTGCCCCCAATTAGAGCACAGTGCATAATTAGGCACCCGGCCTATTGAACTCAGGCTAATGTAATCAGATTAGCTGATCCAAACACAACTTAAGTGAGACAGTCATAATGAGTTCATGTGATAGTGAAGTACTCAGAGCTCATAGGAAGAAAAAGCTTCAAACAGACAAAAAAACAACAACAACAGACATTCAGTGTCAAGTTGCATTTAGAAAAGTAACAGTGAATCAAACGCAGCAGACAAACTTGAATTTGAACTCACATCACTGTTTAAACAGTGAAACAGGAAATGGAGAAAATAATTTATGCTGAAGTGAAACATCATTTTATAAGCAGTGTTTATAACTTAAGAACAATTGGAATCACATTTATTTTTTCCACTCACTTGTCTCTCAGGGATTCTGTATATTTGGGAGAAAGATGACCTCACAATTAATAGTTGATGACAATGGTTACAGTCAATGAATAATATAATCATTGTCGCTGTGCTCTATATTGTATTTACACTCCTAAAATACTGCGTATGCAGACAATGACTCAAAGACTCAAAGGCCAGCGGTGGTCTTGAACGCCTCATGAATTTCCTCTCATGTCGACAGGCCCCTAACGTCCGGCACAGCTCTGATTTTTGAAATGAAACGCCACAGTGAGGTCTTGGATTGTTTGCTGCATGTTCGCTCACTTCCTGCACTAACACTTATCACCCTGAGCAACGTCGGGGACTCAAGGAGCGCGCAGCTTTCCTGTTGCCACAGGCTGCTATTCATGACCATTTCCTCCCTGTATCTTGACCACTGTGTGTTTTCAGGACACACCTGCAGGGTGACTGATTGTGAGCTCAACGCTGAGGTCAAGGTCAGCTACTGCTGCTTGTATTGTCCTGTTGTGCCGTGACACTGAATCACAGCCTGCTGTTAAAACTCCATATTAGTCACCGGTGGGAGACCTTACTACCACCAGTCTCTTCAAACACCTTAAATCACTGCTTCAAATGCCTTCAAGGTGTCTAAACCATGTCACATTACCAGAGCAGCCTGGGTGGTAGCATTTTCCAGGTAATCCCCTCCCTCAGGGTGGAAACAAGCCACTCTGAGACTGCCTGTGTCAGCGCAAGTGATTGTTTTGGCAACAACAATGTAAAAGCAAGTGCACATGGGCAACTCAGGACAGATTCAGGCAAAACGTGAATCCCCTGCTTTGCTTTCGTGTCTCGCAAGCCAAATGCCACCAGGCTGTCTCCTGGAACTAATACGCACTCACCTGGAGCGGATGGAGGCCTCCAGCTTAAATGGATATATCCTGTTTTTTCATTTGTTCGTTTTTTTCCTTTTTTCACATGAGAGCAGGACGGCTCGCAAGAGTGGTCGAATTAAATCTGTCCTTGACCAAAAGAATGTAGTTTCTGTTAAAACTGAGAATTGAGCTGGGACGAGATGATTCACAATTCATGATGATCTGAACATGAATACACATCAAACCCTTGTTGCTGTTGAGGGAGGACGACTGTCTGTTAAATCATAAGTATGTGCTTTATTATGACCTCCAGTCTGGCAGAGACTTCATGTTAGTTTCTGCCACTGGGAAAGAAGCAAAAACCCGCCTCATGAACAACAACAACTATTAGACTGCCCACTTTTTTTTTTCCTATCCTGATATTTTCCTGTCAGATGTAAATTGATGCTCCCCTCCGGATAACGCTGTTCAAATTTTTACCTGAATAAATCATTTAGAACCAGTCATTTCTTAAAACATTTGCTAAATCCTCGTGCAGCTGCACCGTGCCCCAATTTCAAAAAATCAAAGAGATGGCAGGGGGAAAGTAGGCTGTGTGTGTACTGTACAGCTATCAGTGAAAGTAGGAGTTTAATACATTGCTAGAGAGAGTGATGGCTGAGCCAATGTTGCAGCAGCTATAAAGGGATTATTCTTCCCTGGAAGACATAATCATGTGTAACACACTTGTTTCAAATCCTGTGAAAAACAAACAGGTGTTTCAGCTTTAAATCCATCCCTTCATCCTCTGGCACACATACAGTACAGGAGAGAACCCCCAGAAACAGACCTGTCCCTGTGGTTATGACTAATGTCTCCATGCTTTCAGGACATATTTCATACACTGGAGACAGACACGTCTGGAGATATTTTCAAAAATGATATCACCGCAGTAATGTTCCCTGTGATTGATCCATTACACTGGACCAAAGTGAGTCCAGGTGACTGAATGTCACCTTGGGTCACATCATTGTTCTAATCATAGCTCCAATATGTGTTAGGAAAAAACAGAAAACAAGACTGCCATGTATAGGTGTAGGTGAGATGTATGATGTGATGTTTGAAAAGACAAAACATGAACCCCACAGTTAGAAAATGAGTGAAACTGACCTGAGAACGCCCACAGAAAGGTGAATGAGAGCAAAGTAAGTTTCCGCGAAGTAGTATAGACCTCCATGGTTGACTCCAGTGCTCAGTGTGTCAGTGTCCTTCACCCGGCTTTATATGTGAGCTCTGTTCCGCCTCAGGCAGCCCCTCTTCAAGTCTGTCAAGTGGTTTCCCTCCGGTGCTCCCGCAGCGGGGACGTCAGTGGGGAAGGTGAGGGGCCGTGCAGGTGAGCGGACGTGGACGGCGTCTGATCAGGAATGCTCTTTCCTGACTTTGCGTTCAGACGGTTGTCAAGTGTTGAGTGTCAAGTGGATCAGCACCTCCGACACCGACGCTCCTGCGCTACTCTTCTTCCCCTGCTCCTGACACTGGGCTGCATCTGCGATCCCCTCCTTATCGACACGGCAGCGAGAGCAAGCCCGCAACTTGTCATGCTGTGTCCTTTCCTGAGAGAGAGAGAGAGAGAGAGAGAGAGAGAGAGAGAGAGAGCAAGACAGAAAGAGAGGAGAGAGAGTAGTGTCGCCTCAAAGAACGAGCTGGCGTCAACATTATGAATAATTTCCGGTTATGAGCCTTAAAATAAAACAAACACTGCGCGAGGACTGTTTTAAGGAATGTTTTGCACGAGGGTCCCGCTTTTATTTTGAAATCTATCATCCGGAATGTCCCTACTTGTGTGTTGTAGAATGACGCAA
This sequence comes from Caranx ignobilis, assembly GCA_021432705.1. Classification (NCBI taxonomy): domain Eukaryota; kingdom Metazoa; phylum Chordata; class Actinopteri; order Carangiformes; family Carangidae; genus Caranx; species Caranx ignobilis. The sequence goes on from MU269980.1 coordinate 3,608,331, forward strand.
GGATCGTACACCTGTTCGCTGATTACATGCAGGTGCAAAACAACTTTTCATGTCTTGATATATTAGATGTGATTTAAATACAAGGTCAGAAAAAATCACAAATGCAATAAAAAGCATAAAATGTTAAAAATTTAAAATAAAATAAACATAAATAAACCAGAGTGGCTCTGTGGAAAACAGTGACAATTTGCATCGCTGTGACTGTCTCTGTTATTGTTCCTCAAAACTCATACACAGGAAATAAAAGAAGTGATTTTAAAACAATAAAAGGCCGATGGTCTACACCCTGGATTCACAGTGATCATATTTTCAAACACACAACTGCAACTGAGGTAAAAATATGGCCTCCCTGTGCTCTCTGATGTGGTCAGACCCCTCAAACATTCATTGTCTAAGGTCACCCGGTTGCTTTAGAAACAAGGGTGAGGCTAATACAGGAGGACTGCTCAATTATGAGAGGTGAACAAGGGTTATGCCTGTGATTAAATCCAAAGAAGCAGGGTCCAGTCCTTCTGGGGATGAGATTTTGTTGTGTTGTTGTAAATTGCATCTGGGGCCTCCAGACCCAGTCTACAGCATTCAGAGAAAAGCTGTCAAAACAAGCCTGTTTTATTATGGTGCAAAATCAATTTGAGCAGGCCAGAGAGGCTAATACAGGATTCTGGACTAGACTGCTGTAATCCAAATGTACACAATGAAGTCTGGTCAAATGGTAAGAAAACCTGACACCTGGAGGCCAAACACATTGTTCACAGCACGCTGTTACTGAGCCGAGGATCTGATGCTTTGTGGTCTTGTTAGTTTTTCTCTCTCCTCATTCAGTGGAAGCAGTAGTAGAGTGCATTACACATTGTTGGTGTACCCCCCCAATCCTCCTCAATCAAACCCATCCGCCCTCCCATTAGCAATGAAAGGATATCATAAAGAAATGAAAACAGTTATGTAATTATCATTATTACCATTCTACACTGTCATCCCTATAACACATGAATAATAAGTAGATTAAAAATGAAACTTATACCAATAATGTCAATAGGAAAGATACAGCAGAATATCACATCCACATGTGGTTATGATGAATAATTTCCAGACTGTCATATATAGAACAAATACAGACTATCCCTCAGATCAAGATCCATCTACAGATATTATACAGATTATTATGGTTGTGTAACAGATATTTCCACATAAACACACACACAGTGAACATTATGAGCACGGACATTGACTATAGGCTAAACTTGATAGCAATTAAATATTTCTGTCAGCTTGTTATGAGACATGTTTGGGCCTTGTTTACTGTATCATATCCTACCCTGAGGGAAAAACACCACGTCTGTAGAAGAGTCTCACATTCGGTGCTACTCTGAGCATTAAGCCTGACTACAGCCATACACACTGTAGAGACTACTCATGTTCTTATGCTTGGTCAGCCTGATGCTGTATTTGTCTCCACATGTTTGCTACACATGTGTGTGTATGTGTGTGTGTATCAAGTGTTTCACTAACAGAGCAGTAAAATCTCCTTGGACTGATTTCTGATTTCCCTAAACATACACAGGAAGAAGGCGGAAGTGATGCTGCTTGGAGATAAAGTGAGAAGACATCAGTGTGCCTCCACCACTCAGACTAGATTCAGGTTACATCACTGTTTTTCCAGAGTCATCATTTCTGTGTGAAGACTTGGCTAAAAAGTGTTTTCTCAGGACACTGTGACCTTGAAATTTGACCTTTGATCACCAAAATCTTATCAGTTCATTGAGTCCAAGCTGATGTTATTGCCAAAACAGAAGAAGTCACTGAGGTATAATGTCCATGAGAACAGGACAGATGGCTGGACAGAGGACCTGAAGATGATGTCTTCACTCTGACTGCTGAGGCATTAAAAACAATATAAAAACCACAGTGAGAATCCACTGATGAGGTTAACTCTGATTATACTCAGTGGGTAGATGTGCAACATCTACATACACCTGTTTAAAGGATCATTGGCTTACAGTTGTTGTGTATTCTGGACACACAGTTTATCTACTGTACGTCTGTACTGTACATGTCCAGAGGGTTGTATAGATATGCAAGTTGTATGTGGATATGTATAGACATTGAGGATACTTTGATCAGCTCAGGGCCTGCTGTTATATTTCCCATCAGGATGTATATTGCAATATGTTCAGTGGCTCTGACCTCCACCTCCACACTGCAACAGGAACAAAATGACATTTGGAACTGAATATTTTCTGTAGATTTATTCTAAAGCTTTGATGACAAAACAAAATTACATGTAAAAAAATCCCTGTTATTTCCTGCATGCTGCACTGCATTAATGAAAGCCTATTACACATTCATTGGGGAACGAAAGCAAATATCAAACATACACCAGCAGGGTACAATAAAAAATGTATTTCCATTATGTATGAGCAATCTCTGTCGCCAAGTCAGAAATACTCTGCACCTTCAATGTAAATAAAATAGTGAATGGAAAATGTAGCATTAATTATTAAGTAACAAATGGCAGAATACAGTGCAGGGACAGTACATGTGTCTCTATGTGTAGAATCTATTAAAAGTGCAAGCATTTAATGGTCTTTACTTATACTTCTCATAATGTCACCTGTTATTTTTATTCCACAGTTTTTAGATTAAGTCGGTGTGTTCAAGTGTCCAGATGTGTAGTTCATCATTTCCTCACAGACTCTGTCAGCTGTGGCTCTGTGCCTCACATTGACCCTTTTAATTCATCATATATGAATGATTTTCTCTGAGAGACCTTATTTCTCAGTGATGATGGATCACGGTCCTCAGTCCTGCACATGATGGGGTTTTCTACAGCGGCTGTCTGTGGCCATCTGCTGGCCACATGGGTGAATGACAATCCTTATGTTTTCATCCAACAGTTACAGATGCTGCACTGTCTCATAATGTTTCAGTGTTTGATGATAAGCAGGGGGCGGTTCCACACAAAGGAGGTTTAGTGAAACATTTATTGACCCCTGGCTGAACTCAGGGTGATCACTTAAAGATCACTTTAACAGCAGTCTGTGCAGCCAACCTGCTCGCTCACAGGTTCTCTTCACCAGATCTTGAGTTTCTGTCCATCTCTGGGTTTGTATCATCCACATTAAAATATCATATTCATTATAATATTGATTTTCAACATTTTGAATTCATTGACGCTAGATTATGTCACACATTAATATTTTTGGCTCCATTCACTCCATGGGGAAATGTGAACCCAGAGCTCTATTTATGATAGCTTTTGAAATTCCCTGTGCACTTAACCCAGAGTGAACATACTCTGAGTTGATTGAACTAACTCAGAGCAGCTGTTCTGGAATGTGTTAGCATGCTAATACTTCCTACTTAGCACTAAACACAAATGCAGCTGAGGCTGATTGGACTGTGTCTAGTTTTGCAGGTGTTTGGTTATATAGTAAATTGAGAATGCCTCTCTTTTTCCCACTTGACTGTTTTTCAGTCTGTGAAAATTCCACTCCGAGTAAACAAATATATTTTTATTCCCATGTGCAAAACAAGAGAGGGAAATGTAAGAATGTGAGAGGTGACTAGAACTCACTGTGATGTGATTATATTTGAAAAGTGGGGTGATGCTTTGCAAAGTACAGGAAACCCCCTGGGGTCTGGACACAAGGTGTGGGGGGAAGTAGACTGGAGGAGGGTGGAGTCAAGGACGGTCAGTGTAAAAGCACTGAAATGAGAGCTGAGAGAGCAGAGTTCAAAGTTTGACAGTAGTGGTGAAGAAGCCTGACTTGTTACTGAAAACAGCCAAAGTTGAAGTTACAGGATGTGATGATAAGAGACAGAGTGAGAGGAATGTGGTCTGCTCAGATACTCACAAACCCATCCCCACTTTGTGGCAAATGACAGTGAGAGCTCCATTTATTGTTTTTCAAACATGTAAACATACAAGACGGTGACTTCAAAACAATCACATACAAGACATTGTGTCAACCGATAAAATAGAAAATATCATATTCATCTTTATATACTGTATACCCAAACAAATGAACATTGCAAGTTTGCAAAAGCCAGAATGCTAAAGAACAATAATATTCTTAAATATATATTTCCGATATATATATATTTATATATAAGGTAGATTTCATATACATAGATTCAATATGGACTTGTCCATTGTTTGATTTTTCTTTACACAGTCTTTCCTGGCACATTGCACATAACCTCAGGAATCATGTTCAGTTTGATTATTGGTCAAAGGTAAGTTCACCTCTGCAGCTTATAGGCTCAACCTGACTGGAGGTTGTTGATCAGTGCTCTCAGGCCTGGTTCATAACCTGCATGCGAGCAGATTATCACTAACAACAGCCGGTTATGTGTCATTGGAAATACCCGAATCTGGAAGGTGCTGGTAACTGGTCAACACGGCTATATACTGATACACACAACCTCAACGACTGCAGCTAGAGATGCTCTTTAATACTGGCCACCGATGCATTGGCATTGCAGGTGTAGTATATTTACTCTCCAGTGTATTGTCAGGGAATCTCTCCAAGCATGTGCATGCGCATTAGAGCTATAAGAGATCATGCAGCTAAGCCCACACATGCTCCATTTGGTCAAACCATTATGGGTGAGTAGAGATGACAGCTGATATGCAGTCACCAGCAGGTGGATGCTCTGGCAAAAAGTTAACTCTTTCAAGTGCTGGGGGAAAACTACAGTACATGTTCCATATGGATTCATCCATAATAAGCTGTGTGAAAAATGTTTTCATTAGTCTACATTATGGCGCATTTTGTTTACTTGATGCAGACGGCCATCATTGAGGGTTGGGCTTCAGTGACGTGCGTGGTTTCATGTGCAGAGCACAGAGTGCATGGGTGCTCCCACTGCAGGACAACCAGCTATCCATGACTGATCATTTGTTTTTTTTGTCTCTAGTTGGTATCAAGGCATCTCTAGCTGCAGCCCAGTTACATGTGCAAAACACAACACATAAATCACTGTTACTCTTCAACGCTTCATGAATTCAGGTCCAGACTTCAACAGTCCCAAGTAAAGGCAGTTTAAGAATAAATAAACACTATGGTCCCCTCGCTGCCTTGTTTGCTACATCCTACTGAGGTAGACAGATGCATACTGCAATAGTCACCTTGCCAACCCCACACTCCCTGATGAGGCAATATTTATCTACACTAAACAAGCAGCAGAAACCTTTGTAGTGCACGTTAGCCTAAAATAAGAAGTACACAAATCTGAATGTTGCAGCTCTGCAATAGTGAAGCTACTGTTCCCATGTTTCCACACAATATATGTGACATATTGTGCACTGTCATTCTTTTATATAGAAGGAACTAAAATGAAAATGTGTTCAAAGGAACTGAAAAGGCTGCAAAAATATGGCGGGCTCTTGCACACATCCATGCTTTGTAACAGAATTGGTCACCTTTCGTGTTGCCTGGCTGGCTGAACTCTGGTTAATTCTATTTAGTGAATACAAATGAGTAGCACTGTTGTGTTGCAGCGTGTAGTTACGACGCCTCTTTGTTGTTGTACTTCAAGGAATAACCCACAGCGGTTTCGAGGCACTCCAGCAGGGACCCTGCTGAGAGGAAGTCCAGCTCCACCTCGATGAACTTTATGTAAATGGAAAAACGTTGAGACAAGTCTTCCCCTCCCTCTCCGCTGTCCTGACCTGCTGTGAAGCCGCTGCGGCAGTTCTCCTGCAGGAAACGCGTCACGGTGGGTTCGCTGTGGACGTAGTGTTTGGAAGAACCCTGAAAGTGCTGGAAGAGACACTGCTGTATGGTCCTATCCTCAGCTATGCCTAGGTAGCAGTAAATGACTTTAGCCCCAGTCCTGTCAGCCTGCCCTGCTGCTTCTCCATCGGCCTGACTGTGAGCCCCGTTTTCTGACTCCCACTGAGGTAAGCTATGGTCAACGCCGTCGCCCTGTGGAGAGGTCTCAGCGGTGCTGTTAGAGGACGACCCGGCCTCGTAGCCGATGGCGTAGAGTCCGTACGCCTTGGGGATGTCCCCTGGAAGGAGGTAGTGGGATGTGCCCTTGCTGCAGCCTGCTGCCCTGGATTGAGACACAGGGATCCAGTCCACCTCCATGTGCAGCTCCAGACAACGCGCCTCGCTGATGGTGATGTCCAGGAACTTGTAGTAGACATTCTTCCAGTTCATCTTCTGAACTTTGGTCATGATGATGCGGCCCTCTGGCTTCTCCGGGTTGAAGTACTCGCGGAGCCTCTTGCCCAGCGGCACCTGTGAGCTGATCTCGGCGTAGTGGTAACGCACGTCCTCACGCCAGCGCGTGTTGTAGCCCACGCCAAAGATGGCCAGTTTGTTGGAGAGGTGCAGCCGGGAGAACTCAGTCCACGTCTGGAAGTGTTCCCATTTCAGCTCCACCGACTCAAGGATGCGCATCACAGTGTGCATCATGTCCCTTTTCCTGCAGAGACACATGGTGAAGACAAGGTAACACAACATGTTTCCCAGATTGGCGCTTGGTTGAAGCTGCCTTGCACACAAGCCAGCTGACAGGTCACACAATCGCCAGCAACAGCTGATGCATTGTTACCTCCCCCTCCTCATTCACTAAAGCTGCACTATATATATACCACATCCATGAAATATCACACTCGACACCTCAGTAGCTGTCTGCCTTGATGCTTTCATCCGTGTCTTTTTGTGCTCTCTGGCACAATTTGGCTCACAGCCTCCATGTAACCATTACAGTGTCTTTCTTTTGGTGCAGCAGAACTGCTTATTTTAGGTTTGTTGTAGCAAATACAGTTAAAATCAAGATCCTCAGGCTGGACAAATAAAAGAGAATGCACCATTCTTATGTCTCTCTGTGTTTAGTATATTATCAGATGTTTGCATTTCCATAAAAGGACAGGACATGCTACTCTCATCACAAAACTTTGGAAAAAAGCGATACTGGGATACAACACAACTAAAAAGTGAAAAATACCATGATATAAATTTTGGGTTATGTGGCCCAGCCCTATCACACATACAGTATGTCTGCTATTTCAGAGGTCTGTGAGCAAACAACAGGAATTTTTAAACAAAAGCTTGAATTCTACATTATGGGAAAATAATATTTTCTTATGCTTTTATTTTGTAGGTAAATTATTGCAGACAGAGACAATAGTGATTCTGTAGTTCTGTAGCTGACATGACATGAGCTATTTTAGAACCATGTTCTGTCCAACTACAGCTCAGCCCACAGCCTGATGCATGACTGTCACTCACTCTGCACATGGAAAAAAGAAAAGGCGTCTTAATGGAGGCAGATTCTGTTTGAACATTGTGACACATATGTGACTAAATGTGGGACTGAAATTTTAGAACTGGAAAAAAAATCTGATCAGCAAAAGCTGAACCCTGACCTGGTGTGTAGGGTCTTAAAAATTCTGTCTTTGATGTCTCCCAGTGGTTAAAACAAGAACGACACTCCAACAGAGTCAGCTCCAACCCACTTCCTATTAACATTTCTATGATAGAATTGAATTTTGTTCAACTGTACATTTGTGAATTAACACCCTCTTCACCTCTGATCACTTTACCTCTGAGACTGAAGAGGGAAATGATAACATTTATACCAAACACATTTCATTAAGAGCAATGTCAAACAAATTAGACTGATGAATTATCATCAGTAAACTGCAAAGGTTAGGCTGAGTCAGACCACAGCCTGAAGCTTCACAACAAACATGTCTGTTCCTGTGACTTACTGGGTTTGTTCTGATAGTTCTGCTTGAATCTGGAGAGCTCTGCTTTTAGGCACCTGGATTTCTTCTGCAGGGAGAACAGATGCAAACATTAGTTCAAATGCAACATTCATTTCCACGTCCATGTCATTTTCCACTGCTCCATCACAGGACTCACCGGTCTCCATGTCTCCTTCCTGGAAGGCTGAGTCCAGCACCTGGTTGCACCAGTCCTCCTGGGAGAAGTCCTCCAGGGTGCTGCCATCAGACTCCATCTCCTGGTACAGCCCACTGCTGTTGATCAGCACCGGGGCACAGCTTTGGGAGTCCCAGCCTCCCTGACCGAACACCTTCTCCAGCTGCTCGATGGTGTAGCTGCTCTTCCTCTTGCCGATGCCGTGCTCCTTCACGCGGCTGTAGCAGCGCCGCAGCGTCTGTATGTGATGGGACGAGAACTTGATGATTTTAGGCCGGTCATACAGAAAACAAAAGGATTATTTACTCAGCTGTTGATCAAGTCATGTCAGCTTTTGTTGGGGCACTTCTATATTTTAGTGACTCACACAAAGGATCCCAATAATGCTAATGTTAGCATCACTCCTGCTCTTACTGTGCTGCACAATAAACACATCTTAACACTGAAGTCAAGGTGTTTTTGTAGCTAACATTAACTAAGACTGACTCACCACATTTCTATATTTATATTTTCTGCACTTTTTGTGAATAAGTCATTTGAAACATTGCAAAGATGAAACAACATTTGCATTTCATGTGTAATAACACAATAACACCCTGCCTAATAATGACTTCCATCAATAACTGACTTACAGGTATTTCCATCCAAATAAAAATACTATTTATTCAGTGAGCTCATTTAACACAGTTTGCAATTCACAAGTCAGATGATCTAAAATAATCACCAGGAATAATTACAGAAAGTCAAATATAAAGTAAAAAGACTCAGAGTGCAGGTTTACTATTCAATCAGTGGCCTGAGGGGAAGGCCCAGACAGAAAGCAGAGGTGTGTGTGTGTGTGTGTCCCAGAGGACGTCACCTCCAATAAAGGAGCAGCTGCGAATGAGCTCTCAAAATGATCAGAGGTGATCTTTAAAATCTGATGAGAGGGTGAAGGGAGTGGTCCATGGTTTTATCACTGTTCTGTCTCATGCTTTGTTTCCCCTCAACCAAAATTATGTAAAATGTAAAAGTGGACAACAGCCGTCCGTCAAAATGCTAAACTGGTTTCAAGATGTGGTTTCCAACCAAAGACTACAGTGATCTTTTTACTTTTTGGTGTCCAATATATCTATGATAAATGACTCCATAACTTGAATAGATAGCTTTGCACATCTCTGCACATGCATTATGCTGCAGAGTGAATCTCAAATATCCCTGTGAAGGAAAAAATGAGATTTTTTTTCCCCCCAGACTGGTGCCCTGCTAAACCCAAGGAAACCAGCAGCTTTTGACCTGCGACGAAACAGTGTGAATGGAGTGCTGAGTATATTGTGTAAACCTTCATTATACAACACGATCTATAGGGTATGATAATAATTTGTTATTGTCGAGAACAGAGCGATTCATAGGGCATCATTTCAGATATGCTGAAGTGTTAAAAATGTTAAAAATGAATGCAGTGGTTTCAAATCCATGTGCTTGTCACAGGGCTGTGCTCACTGATCGCTGTCTGACCACGTCTGTCATTACACATGCATGTATGTAGGTGAGTGAATGAATGAATGAATGAATGAAACAAAGCTTTAGTGAAGGTCTGATTCTCTCTGGCACAGACAAAAACAACTATTTCTGGTTCTTGCAGCAAAAACGTAGATTTGAATAACAATCATTTGACATTCTTTTCATTTACAGCCTTGTTTCTGATCCTATGATCTTCATTATGTGATGAGCATCTGGAGGCTATACTCTGCTATATGAAATGAACTGTGTTATCCAGTGTATCCACAGCATCCAGCCACTGCTCAGTAACGTACTGACAACACGTCGGGGTGTGAGAGGGCAGACTATGAGACATGGCTTTTGTCAAGTGGGGAAATAAATGTGAGTGGCTGGAAGCTCTCCTGCTCTTCTGTCTGTAACTACATGACAGCTACTCCAGCCCGCTGTCGGAGCCACAGGTAGAGGTCCTGATGATGGAGGATGAGCGTGCAGCCTTCCGGCCATTGTTGTGTCCTCGTAACCTTATTTACCTTCATCCTCTCCCTGCACTGGGAGGGGGTCCTCTCGTATCCCAGGTCCGACAGGGCTCTGGACACCCGCTCGTACATGGCAGGACCGGGGGCCTTACCGGAGAACACGGTACCCGCCACCTCGAGCTGCTGCATCCTCGCCTCCGTCAGCCTCTCGTTGCCCCAGACCGCGATGAGGGCGTTTGTCTCCGACGGGGTCCATGACATCCCCCGGCAAGCCGTGAAGCTGTTGGAGGAGGATGAGGCCGCCGTCCGGCCCGCGGTCCCTGAGCCCACGTTCAAAGGCGAGAAGCGGTTAGGTGTCGAGGGATTGGAGTGATATTGATTACTGTCACTCAAATCCTCCGACTCGGGGGATGGCACCTCGGTTTTCGGGATCTTTAACGGCGTCGATATCTCTGGAGAATGCTCCGCGTTACTGGACGCCGCCATGTTGCCTCTGTTGCTAAGGGGAGGGGAGGGAATGTGACGTCGGGCTTTACGCTCAGAAAGCGTGGAGAAAAATACGGCGTGGATCCAAAGAGGGGCGCAAAGGTGGATCCCGGAAGAGAGGGGTCCACCTTGATGTAGGTAAAGAAGGGAAATAAAGAAATGAATGCTTTTTTTTGAGGAGTGTGTGAATAACACGGCGCCAGCTCACTGAGACAGAAGCAGCCACTGTGCACTTACACAGGAGGCTACAATCAAATGAACCAGTTTGAAATCAATGAATCCAGAAAGTCTGACATAAACCTCTGTTGTTGCCTCCTATTACTGCAGCAGAGGTGAAAAGTCCAGCACCGGTCAGTGAATAAGACCTTTTATTGGATTTTGAGGGAATAATTGGTGATTTGATGTCCTGGTGGTTCAGTTGTGTCACTGCTCACTTCATCTTTTCTGTGACAGCGTTTGATTGGCATCCCCCAGGAGATACAAGTCATTCCAGCTTGCTCTGCCATCTGTCCGGTGTTGGCAGTGTGTGTGACTGTGTGTGTGTTTGTGGTCATTTGGGTCGTGACCTGGCCAAAGGGACAGTTAGATTCTTTTTTTGGATGAGGTCTACACAATGGCTGTCCAAGAAAGGTCAAAGACAGGAAACAGTGGTCAGTAGATAACCTTTACATGATGACAGCTGTCAATTAGTTCTGCTGTCAGGAAGAGAGGAAACGTCCTGTTTATGGTCATATCAATCATTTTCATGAAATTCAGAAAGTGTGGCTCATTTTCTGAAGTCTCTTCATATTCTATACTTTAAAAAAGTCTATACCTTAAAAAAAGAACAAAAAAACAAGACAAAACATTTTTATTGGCAATATACACATTTTACAGAAACTGAAAAATGTTTTTGATCTCATTCTAAGTGTGTCTAAAGTCTTATGTTTTTGCTTGCTCTATGTGCGCACACACACATGCACGCACACACACACACACACACACACTCCGATCTGCTGTGACAAACATGTAAGAAGACAGTCCTTGTGTGTCTAACAGAAGCATATGTTGCATGAACATACATTTTTCTTACACTGAATTCCACCCAGTACACATTATAATCCAACATATGCAATTAGCCCACTTACTGCATATGAGAAGTGAGTGAGGAGCATTTAAGATGCTATATAGTGTTTCTCACCAGGATTTTTCTCAGACACAAGGAGAAAGCAGTGGAGCCCTCTGTGGCCTCATTTGTGTTTTAATATTCCAGAAAGCACATCTGAACAAAATAGTGAGGATCTGTGTTAATCTACGAAGCATCAAGAGACATTTTCACTCACATTGTGTGGACATGAACAGACATAACTTAAAGTTAATGAGATGGGACTTTATTTGCACATGCTCAGGACATAGACTTCACCTTTCATTTCCACCAGCTTTGCTGACGCCTCATGAATTTGAAACCTGAGAGTCGCCCTTTTTTTTTCTTTTTTTTTTTTTTTCTTATAATTAGAACTGGGTTGTGATCATAATCCTGGTCTTATCACCAGAGGAATGATTTGCTTTTTCAAACTGTTAATGATTGCTAAGAGATTGGATTTGACATAGATGGATGTTAATGGGGGTAACAGAAATGACCAATGAGAGGATAGATTTGATTTTTATAATATATACAATTTATTCAAATATTTCCTTTTTTTGTGGGTGGGGGGGACTTTTTTGTGAGTTAGAATCACAGCTTCAGTGAGCGGAGGTGGAAAATCAACCGTAGTGTTGCTGAAGGCAGCGACATTAATTTTCCCCTTCAGTTGGGTGGTGGATTTCTTTTTTGCCTCCATGCTCATCTTTGATCGGGCCACATCTGTTACCCATGAGCCTCAGTATTAATGACAGTGCCAGAAATGGCCTCAAGTGTTTTCATTTAAGCGTATCTGAGTGCAGTCCTACTTATGGCTCCAAACTCATTACTTTACATGTGTGAAGTGACACGATGATTATGAAGTTAAAGTGCAGTCTGTCCGCACAGATTTGATGCTCTTTCCACCCATCAGTTTAATTCAAGGTGGTGCAAGTCACACACGTTACAGCAGCATTTGATTCAGCAGACTATCTGCATTCTTGATGAGAATCTTAATGCAGAGTGATTTCTAGGCTTTAGCTGCCCGACATGAATTTATTAGCATTCCTCAGGGGTGTAATATATTCATGTATTAGAAATGGCTAAACACCTACACTCATCATATTCACGTTTCAGGTGTTCTTCTATGCCTTTTTGCATTTCAATGTGTCTCTGTGTGGACTTGCCTCAAACTGCACTTGGCAATGAATTGAAACAGCGATGCTGAGATACTGATCATGTATGACTAAATTATTAAAAGTTCTCATTATATGTAGCCACAAGCCAGCAAGGCCTGACTGTTATGTTCTGCTTTTACATTGTTATGTTAGTTACTGTTCCTGGATTGGCTCCTTTCCATTGGATGGAAGCTGCTATTGGAATTAGAATTAGACGTGACTTACACAATTGTTAGTTAAGTGTATTTGATTTATTGATCAATTAGTCAATTGATTGATCCATTCCAGGGTCATCTGTAAGCTTCCTTAGCCTTGTAGACCAATCTGCTTCTGTATCATCTCATTAAAAAGTCATCCAACATCAAAACTGAACTAAAAGCAGCAGTGAGAAACACAGAAGTGATAATGGAGTAAAACAACATATTCACAACATGTTGGCTAAAACACATAGGACTTTTAAACGTATCCACCCTTCTTCCTGTTTTTCACAAGGTCTTTAAAACTGAGCCACGAGTTTCAGAGAAGGCTTTTCACAGTCTCCAGCACTTTCAGTGTGATTTCACTCAGCTCATCTCACTGGTTGGATCATCACCTGATAGGTGTGAAATGACCATTATGTGGACAGCTTGCCTGATACTGATTGCAGTGGACATGTCATCTTAAAGCACACCAGGCTGAAAAAAACATGGCTCTCCTGTCCCCTCTGGCTTCTGAAAAGCTGAACATATGAATGAAGGTTAATGTTGTTAACTAAAACTAACAAAATAATGAAAGAACATGGCTTCATAGAAAAACGATGTATGTTACTGAGATTTTAATGTGTCTTTACAAAAAACAAAAGAAAATCTGAAAAATATTTTTGTCAATTTACTTAATACATGAACCTGACATTTGTAAGCGGTGTAATATGGAGCAGGTTACAGTGTATACTCATTGTATTAACAATGTCACATAAATTGTGGACTGTTTGATTGTTAATTGACTGTAATGATGCTCAGTAGAGCTTCTGCATCTGATCAGAATGCTGGACAGTCAAATCAGTTTGATAAGCTCATTCCAACTTTGTTCAAGTGGTTGAATTAAACCCATAGAGTTTGATGGGGTTTTTTTGTCTTAATGTTTTTATTACACAACACTTTTTTTTATGAACTTCCCCAATCCCAATATGAAAAAATGACTTAAAGTAATACTGAAACTACTAAAACTAAACCCAGAGTAAGAATTTAAAATGATCCAAATCCAATATAAAACTATCACAACCTTGATTTGAACATAATGCCAACACATCTTTGAAATGAAGATCTTTCCCAGCTAGATGAAAACTTAAAATGACTCTGTGCACCAGATTTAACCAGATCCAGTGGCTGTCAAAAATATTCAATGAAGAACTACAAATGGTGACTGCTGCTGGTTTAAGAGACAAATTCAGGCAGGGGAATCACCAAAGTTATCAGAGTCATCCTCTGGGGCTCATGAACAACTATACAACATTTAATAATGCATGAATTTTTGACATGTCTGAGTTTGGACCAAAGTGCCACACTGCCACTCCCACTTAACATAACCCAAGCTACAGATAGAACTGTAGTTTACTTTTCTGTCCATCAATTCATTGATTCATTCATTGATTTTGCAACCCTTCATTACAGAGCCCTGGTGCACCGTACACTGTGTTTTATTGTTTAACATTCACAGCAAACACCAAAGTAACGCACTGACTGAATTTTTCAGAGGAGAGTGATGTTGGATTCTTACACATTTCCTCAAACAAAAGAACCCCCCCCCCCCCCCCCCCCCCCCCCGAGTCCCCCGTTGACTCCCCTGATACTGAAACACCTCTCTCATCAAAGCCAGCCCCAATCAGCATTTAGCTCTTTAACTTCCTCCAGCTGGGATCACCCCCCTCAGTGGATTCCCCTACCCTGAACTAACCTCCCCCGAGCGACAAGGGGGCCCAGGTGCCATCGCGGAACGAGACGTCGGGGTAATTTGGCTCGACATGCCCTAACACACACAGCGTCCTTACATCAGGGGCAGAGAGGGACTCTGGACATTAAACACTGTCTCATTAGGTTTATTTGGACGAAACAGTAGACCTAATGAGAGGCGGTGTAATGACCAAAAACATCTGATCTCCACTGGCTCCAAACAAAACATCCAGGTAGGGCCTGGGGTCAGGGCCAAAGTCATGTCACGCCTCCCTGCCTCCGAGGGAGGAGGGAGGGCACTGAGGGAATCCAAGTTCAAGTACTGATGAAAAAGAGAAGAAAGGGATACTTGAGAGAAGAGAGGAGGATTCTTTAATGCTAATCCACCAGGACTTTTATTTAGGTCTCGTGTGGATTGGATTTATTCATGGCTCATGCTTCCTTGTTTGTGAGTCATCACATGATCTCTGTGTCTTAACTCTGCCTTAATCAAACAGTAAAACATTCTCCACCACCTCTCTGACAATCAGCCTTTTCTGCAGATGTCGCCCCATTTGGGAGGCAGTTGTATACACGGCTTGGAGGCAGAGGGGGCTATTTGTTGTTCCGATCGGCAAACCAGTGCAGCCGAAAGTTTTCTTGCCATCTAAAATGGTCACGGCAGCTGGTTACCATTACCCAATTAAATCTGAATATCACAAGCAGCTTTTTGAATTAAGGACATTTCCCAGCTCATTATCATCTCATGAATGTTAAATCAAGAAGCAAATAATTGGCTGGTGATGATATAGTTTGCAGTGTCATCACAATGGAAATTCATAAGCCCCAGTGTGAGTGCCTGTGTTCTAACCATTTGGATTTTTATTGCAACAAAGCTCAGTGATACACAGAGTGGCAAACAGATGTACTTGGTTTCATAAAGAGCTTTATTCACTCTCTGATCATTTAGACAAAGAGTATATGAGGTGGAAATGTACCGTTTCATGGTGGAGTGGAGCACTGAGATCTGCCACCCACGCCCCCCCCACCCTTATCATCTCCAGACCCCAGGTGTGGAGCAGCTGATCCACCCAGGCCTCTTGACCCACGGCCTGTCCACAGCTCAATACACCATTAGCCTCCACAGCTGACCTGACCAATGTGGCCAGGCCTCACTGTCTACTGTCCAGTCTACAAGATACAAGGAAAAGTTTGACAATGAAGCAATGTCTAAATTGCCCAGGTCCTTAATTTATAGTAAATTTCATGATTATTTCCATAAGGAAATGAAATAATTACATAGAGAAACTTATAATTGGGTTGGATTTATTCATTTATTTACTCACAAATGTGCAAAAATGTGAAACTTGTTTACAGGAAGGTGTCACAGAGGCTGTGACATAGTTCATAACGGTTATCACTTTAAAGTCTGATGTTGTGAGTTCATTATAGTATTTTACTGTGTGCTGTTACACTTTGTATCAATATGTTTCAGCTTAAACTTGGATCTGCCTGCAGCATCTTAGAGAACTTTATGCATGAATTTAAGCTTTAACCATTTATAGCCACCAGGGGAATCAGCCCATTGTATTGTCTCCTTTGTACTTTTCCCTGCTCCATCACTGGCCCACAGTCAGTCCATTACAGTCCAGTAAATTGTACTGTCCAGCAACTTGTTTCAGACTTATCTTTTATTTCATCTTGCATTTTACTGTTGTAAATTAAAATATTTATTATATTGAACATATGCCCCTCTGTTTCTGCGTTGGCATGACCTGGGATTTAAATCTTTATAAAATTCAAATAACAAGACAGAGCTAAAGAAAACATGCGGAAGTTCTGCGGAAGTTACAGTTAAAGCATAGATTCTCAACTGGGGGTCCGTGGACCCCTAGTGGTCCGTGGTGTAAGTGCAAGGGATCCTATGACATTTAGAGAAATGGCATTATTTTATTCAAATGTGATTGAGACCTTTATCTACCTAAACTACAGAGGGTAACATGACTTTTTTTTCTCAGATTACATCTGTTTGACAAGTGTAATTCATATGCCAAGAAGCTACTGCATAAGTATGATTTTTTGTTCTGGAAGTTACAACTGAAAGCTCATATTTGCCTCAAAGAGTGAATAAATGCCATAATGAAATTTAAAATGCAGTTTCTGCTGTTTCTATCAAATTGCACCCCCACCCCCCAGATCGGGTGGGGGGGGTGGGGGGTCCTCAGAGTCGATCAAAAATATGCAGGGGGTTCAGGACCCCCAAAAAGTTGAGAGCCACTGAGTTAAAGTATAAGAGTCATAAACAGACTGGATGACTGTTAGTGACTTGCAGTAAGTAGCTCTGCAGTGACTATGATCAGACAAGACACCAATGATTTTAGAGGCACAGCACAACACGGAGACTTGTAAGGAGCATCAGTCAAATTTATGTGAATGAGTGCAACACCAACATCAGAATCTGATGAGGTTTAAAAGGGTAAAACACTATGACTGTGATAATGTAAAAAACTGAAAGATATGACAAAACTTAATGATGACATATGAGGGCTGGTGGTAATGAATGAACACTTACTGTACTTGTGTTTGATGTAGATATTCAGAGGATGTTCCTTTCTTCCATAGCTGCTGACCAGGGCACACTTCTTGGCACAAATCATTTTAATCAGTGTGGTCAAACTTCTTCTTTTGTTTTTGGCCTTTGCCCCTGTTTTATCTGATTTTTTGTTTAATGCTGTCAACAACAGAGGAAATAGATAAATGCCAAAAAAAATAGTGTACTGGTAGAACTCAAGAGCTCAGAGACTAATCCTCCAGCACCCCCTGTGAAAAGGATCACTGAGTGGATAATATAGAAATGGTCTTCAATGATGCAAATGTCAACCTATTACACAGATGAACGCATGTGACACATTCCCCAGGTCCAACAAAGGAGTATTCCAGACACCAGGTAACAAAAAGTGATGATTACACCCTTGATTTCCATATTAAATCTCTCCTTATTAAGAATGAGACTGTGTGATTTTTAACCTTCATACACCAGGCCCTGCTCTCTCCACTGCCTGCATAGTAATTCACCAGCACCACTCCCCACATATAAAGTGTGCACCTGTGTAATTCACAGTTGGAGTCAAACCAACATAGAGAATGTTCTTTTTGATTGTTTGAATGTATTTTTCCCTCTAAACAAAGTGGAGTTTATTTTAAGTCTATTGTATTGGGTTGACTTTTGATGTCATGACATGTCCGTGTAAGGTTAAGGGTCACTGGTCAAATGTCAGCGGACAGAGGAGGCCGGGGCAGATGGTGAGCTGCACAAAAAAAAAATCTTGTCAATAAATCTAATGAGCTTAGATACTAAAGTTCAGGCAGCAGTGATAGTTTGATGAAACAAAAGGGAAATTATGGGTCGTTCCACTCTCACTATAACACATTTAGTAGCTGCTGTTGAGTGGTTTTTCCTTTGGAAAAATGAGGAATCTTTGCTCAAATCATTTAAAATTTTGTCTGGAATTGGTAATGATTCATTATCTAAGAAAACAAACAACATAAACTTTCAGACATTATCAGCATCACCATGCTACTATTTCAACATCCACATCTCCACTTTGTCCTCTGCAATTAAATGAAAACATGTGGGCTCATACATTTTAGAGGCATTATTAGATCCAGAGACTCAGCAATGCCTCAGAGGTTATGAATGAATGCCCTTGAACATATATGACACCTCTAATCCCTTTGTTAGACAAAAAGCTCATGACAGAGGAGGCTTACCTGAGAGAACATCAGAGCACACCCTCGCTGCTCCCCTGACGGCTGCTGGGACAGCAGACACCCAAACCCCCAATTTAACAGAAAATGGAGATGACACATACACCGGAATAATAAAGCAGAAAAAAATGTATGTGGCTGTCAGTTTGTATGAATGTGTGCATGCATCTGTGTGTGAGTGATGAGCGGTGTGTGTGTCGGTGCTGCGTTCCTGCTGTGAGCCTAATTAAAAGGCACTGGGTGCAGAGGGGGCTGCTCTGGCGCCCAACCGAGCCCCTTTATATCCCTGCTTCCCTTCCTCTCCATACCCTGCCTTTGATTACGGTGGAGCACTAATGCCTCGCAAATGCAGCCGCACATGTGACCGCTCTGTAGCCAAGAAGCGGAAGACTGTTAGAGAGCACCTTCCCCTCTCCAGCTTCGCCATGAGAGCTCCTGGGTAGAAAGATCCTGTTTCACTCAAACATTTGTCAAGTGGAACTGAAATTACTTCTCAGACAATACACACAGAGCAGAGTTTATTGGGTTCGTCAGGAGACATTGTTACATGCATCAGACAGACTCAGTCAGTCTCTCAGGTGGCTCTAGACCAGGGCTGCCTTTAGGCACATGCCACCTGGGGAGTCTCCCGTGGCAACTGGAGGAGGTAGAAATATTCACTATTACTCCTGATCTACTTTTAAAGGTCTGCCATGGACGTCTGGTGTGCTCTTCTCATTGTTAAACCAATCACTGCCTGCATCACCTGCTTTCCTCTGCTCCTAAACTGGCCTGCCCTCCAGTATTCCCATTAAACTGGCCTGCTATCCTAAAGTATGGCCCAACCTGGCCATCAGAAGCTGCCTCCATCAGCACTTCCTTGACTGAAAAATCCCAGTTTATCCCATATTCCATGTTGTAAACTGTATACAACATCTACTGCATGTCTGCCTGTCCTGGGTGAGGGATCCCTCCTCTGCTGCTCACCCTGAGATTTCTTCTGTTTTTTCTTGGGAGTTTTTCCTCAGTCGATGTGAGGGTCTAAGGGCAGAGGATGTTGTTATGATGCTGCGTAAAAGACCTTTGAGATAAACTGTCACCAAAATCACCAAACACATCCAACAAAGATTGTGTTTTATTCTCTGTATTTTCTGTGACATAAACACAGAGAGAAAGTTAGAGGCTCAGCCACTTCTATATCAGAAGAGTGAGAGTTGTGGCTGCAGAGGGTCTTACCTCATACTCTCACAGAAAGTAGCTGAGCTTTGTCCAAAAGGTCACTTGAATTGATGAATGACTAGAATAGATAGAACTAGAATAAAAAGTTGAAAAAAAAGAGCGGCAGAAAGTATATTCTAAAATGAATTAAAATTATCCAAAGTAAAAATAAAACTAACAGTTGGCTGTCGAATCACATACCTTCGTCACTCAGTCAGTCAGATGTGTGTGTTTATAAAGCAGACCCTGCTACTGCGATCAAGTAACACAGCTCCCAAAACACCTTATAGACAGACTGTGACTGTCTGCAATAGACTGACTCTTCATAACCTGCTGTTTTTAATGCTGTGCTTCCTTTGCTGGCATCGGTATAGTGTCATAAAAGAGAGCCCATAATGATCCACTGAGGCTACTGTGTATTTGACGTTATGCCACTGATGTCATGAGGCAGCAGATCCAGCAGGCTTGGTTTCAGTTTTATAACAACAGCACTTGAACAAAGTGAGCGAACAGTTGCTTTGCATCTGTCTCGTGGGTGTTTATCTGTTGTTTTACTGTTTTCACATAAACATTAGCTCATTAGTACATCTTTTTAAACACCCACTAAAAACGGAGGTTGACTCGATTCTCCCACAAACTGAGTTTGCTTTTTCACTCAGACAGACACGACACAAACATACAGCTGCAGAGAGAACTGTCATCACATAAAGTACAGAGCGCACACACACGCATGCATGCACACACATGCGTGTGCACAAACACACACACACACAGAGGGGTAAAGTGAAGCCTTCATTTCTTGGTGAGATGTGTCTGTCTGTGATGGTGTAGCTGTAGTGTTTCTGGTCTAACAGCACTTTCCTGGGCAGGTGACTGGTCTGTGTGTAGTATCTGAGTGAACACTGTATGTGTGTGTGTCTTTGAAAAACATCACAGCAGGAAAAGGGCTGAAAATGTATGTGTTCACCCAGGCATGAGGTTTGTGATGATGTTTGTGTCACTGCTAACTGGAGCAGCAGCTGACAAATATCCTGCAGAGTCATTAGACTCATTCAGAGTGGATCCTGTTCTCTTTCACAGAAACCAGACATCAGTGGAGCTTTGCAGAGTTTTAGACCAGTGTAAAAAGGACTAAAGACTTGAACCTGATAGAAACTGAACCCAGGCCCAACATGCGGGATCCATTTAACTTATTTAAACATTGTCTATGTCAAAAAAATGACAAGGTGTTCAGTGTCTGTAGAGAGATCCAGGTGACATCTAATGAGTTTGACAGGTAAAAGAACATGGAGGTGTGTAGTCAGACCTGTGGAGCCTGCTTCTCTTTTGTAACACAAGTTACAACCGAAAGCAAAGATAGTCTACTATGACAAGATGGCTCATTACAAGCTGCGCCAATCCTGCCTCCTGCGTGGATGGGTAAAAGTTGTCAATAGAGGAAAGTGAGCTATTTCTATTTTCTTATGATAACATATGTACACAGCTTACAGTCATATTTAGCATTACAAAAAGTAATTAGCAAGGGCGTTCACGACGTTAGTTGACATTACGTAGGCTAGGAGATCTGTGCCAGATCTTGTGAGAGTGTGTTGTTGAGACAGAGACAAGTTCATTTGCTCCTGATTTCTCCGTCTGAAATTTTGCCATTTTAGTGTCAGAAGGTTCAGAAGAGATGTGGCTTTTTAAAAAATGACTCCAACATTTACTTTGGTGACTATGAGGTGAAAGAATCAACCATAATAAGAGTATGATCAGGCTGTCCAAAATTTCCTTGGACTCTTCTCATGTACTGAATCAACTTTTGCCCTTAAACAGGTGCTACAGAGTTCCTTCATTCAAATGAAATAAATTCAAACATTCTTTTGTATATCTGTCCATCTGACTGCTGAACCAACTAAGCCAAAATTAAGTGCAATAAGAATCCAGGGTCATAAATCTGCACAATTTGTAATGTATGAGGTATGAAGTTGTGTGATTTGTACTTGTTTAATGTTGCATGTCATGGAGATCAGTATCTGTGCACTACTGTACAATATGGTGTTTCAGTAGGAGGTGGTATATGTTATATGTTGTATTTGTCCTTGTGAAAGTGCCTTATATGTCTTATCTTATCTTATCTTATCTTATCTTATCTTATCTTATCTTATCTTATCTTATCTTATCTTATCTTAATCTGTGCTCATGTTCACTTTTCCCATTGGAGTCAATCGACTCAAGATCTGCTGTTGGTCTCCTAAAGGGGTGGGATTTTTGCAAAACCCATGTGACACAGACACAGGAAATTGACTCATGGGACGTCTTCTTTCTAAACCATCTTTGAAATTGTCAACAGTCAAGTTGCATTATGGGTTATAGGTATTGGGTTTGATGAGAGAGTGAAGACTGTGCTGGATAAAAGTATATATATTTTCAATTCTTTTTTTTAAAGAAGCTGACCCATCAGGTAAACTTACAGACTCTTCATTACAGTGAATCATTTTAACATTGTGAGAATGCAGAATCATCATGTCCAGTCCCAAACTGTACTGAAGTAAAGTGGTCATTTCTGGATGTATAGTTCTGTTTCACATCATCAGATACAGCCTGACTGTCATCACTCAGAGCACAAGAGTCCTCAGATATGAATGATTAATTAACCATGTTTACTTAAATACCATGCACTGTGCAGCAGGCTGTCCAAACAGAAGCAGCACAGCAGTCTGCTGGTGATGAAGGAGAGGCCGTGAGGGGGGACCAGCTGCCAATAACAGCCCTTCCACTTTCATATGCAAAGAAAACATACACTTAAACACACACTGTGGCCAGTTTGAGCTTGTGTATCCCCCACTGTGGAGTAAGGGACATAATCCCTTGCTGTAATTGCATTCAGGAGTTTTTCTGAGAGGCTTAATACACCTGAAGCCACTTCAGCAGGGAACTAGGAGTCTCGGGTCTCTCCAAGGTCGCTCCTTGACAACATATGTCTTTCCATTCCTTAATCTATCTATTCCCAAACAAGAAGGCTAAAATACATGCATCGGGGCTGGTAATTAGTCAGGCCCCGTGATGTGCCTCTTGATTTGACTTCATTTGAAATGAGCGGCTGAGTCGACTAAACTAAAGGCAAACCTGTGAAAACTGACTCACGGAGAGAGAGAAGGGGAAAAGAGAGAGGGTGGAGACAGGCGGTGTTGTAGAGTGAAATGTAATAATTTTCCACTGTGACTTTAAATTTAAATATAAGCTTTCTAAGAGATACAGGGATGAAATTGGAAGAGATCAAGTCTGTCCTTGGCAGGAATTAGTGTGTGCACTTTGTTGGGCTCGGTTGGTATGAAAAGAGAAACGGGTGACTTTGACAGGAAGGACTGAAATGAACGTGTTCATCAATCTGTAGAGTTAAGAGAATGTTTAATGTAGTGCATATCTTTATACATGTGATGGACAGGAACACTTCCTAATACTTCATCCCCTTTTCATCAGAACTGGTTCACACCTCCCATTTTCTGCTGCTACATTGCCACGGTCTCTTTATTAAGTCATGGAACTTCAAACCCCTATTGTTACAGCATGAGGGACCCCAGATGATGCCCGACCGGGGTCGTCCATCACCCGTGTCACATGTCCCCACACCCTCTGATGACTCACAGCCCACACCCCATGCCCCGCATTCACAGGAGCTGGTATCTTGTCTGAGGAATCCAAATTGCCTCTCCCCATGTCTCTTTTTTTTATGTCAATTTTAAAATGGGCTAATAAAGAGGGGCAAGATTCCCCCTGGTAATGGCTCCCCAGAGATCCCTGGCTAATTAAAGGGCTGCCCCTTCCAATGAACAGTAATCACTCACAGCTCTGCATAGACAAACACATGAGCTTTCAGCTGATAAACAAACAGGAAACACTGGTTTGTATTGTTACGAGATTTAAGATATAACATCCTCAGTGTTGTAAGGCTGACCAGAGCTGCTCTCTATTTTTTACGATTGACCCTTACTGTTTTTTAAAGGACATGTATATGTTTATAATGAGGAACATATATAATGAGCTGGTGTAGCTGGAGCTGAAAAAAAAAGATATTATATCAACATTTGATTGATATCCTGATGGCAGATGCATAGACCTTGTGGGTGTTTGTTTTTCTGTTCATCTGGTTGTTCTTTTCACTGTGTATTAAGTGTAATTGCTCTTGTCGTTGTGCTCTCTCTCTCTCCCTACACTTGCATTGGAGTCCAATTCAAACACACAGTGGATTGAGTAAAATATGAATTTGACTGAAAGCATGTATTAATTCTTAAAATTTCCTATAGATATCATGGTAACATCATCATTATTTATTCTGTGTTTTTTTCTAAATGCAAAATATATAAATAGATGAAACTTGGGGAAAAAAACATTTATTAATATTTTATACCTGAGTCAATAAGATGTTTTACTTGTTTGTTACCACAAAACTGACAGCAACCATGACTGATCTGAACTTTTAGCTTTGATCAGCTTCTTATAAAAAGAGAGTTCACTGAAAGTATCTTCACCTCTCTGCTGCTGAGGAACCCATTCAGACTGAAAACGAAGAAAACCATTCATCAGTGACAGAGAAGAGCCTGTGTAACAATATGTGTAGCATTTTGTATATCATCACCCTCTGTGTCTTCTAAATCTTTAAATGTTGTTCAAACACCTACATAGCTCGAACATAACAACAGGGAACAAAACAAATGAACAGTCGGTGTTTAAATGTGATTTCTGTCCGTCTGAGCAGGACCTGCTGTGATTGGATGAATACAACAGACTTCTCTCAGACTTTTTTTCCCTGTTAAAAGGGTTTTCTTGGGAGTTTTTCCTCAGTCGATGTGAGGGTCTAAGGGCAGAGGATGTTGTCATAATGCTGTGTAAAGCCCTTTGAGACAAACTGTTTGTAAAAACGGGCTATACAAATAAAATTGCCTTGCCTTGCCCTCACTTGTGCTGCATTAAAAAGGATGAACTCTATAAAAGGTGTGGGCTCTTCAGTCTGGGGCTGATGATGCAACTAAACATAGCATTTACACATTTTGTCATCATTGACAGAAATATATTTATAATCATACTTTTGAATGTGAAGTTTATTGCTTTGAACATATTGAAATGTGAGTAATTTAACCAAAAACTGTAGTAGAGCCTCCATATGTAAATGTAGTCAACAGTATGTGCAGAGGTTCTTTTACAGTACAGCTGCTGCTCACCATGTATTAGTCTAGTGTATTAGGATTCATGAAGCTGACTGGCTGCAGCCTGAGACCTGATCGAGCATCAAATCTTAACAAGACTCTGGTAATGATCTCAATGAAATGCTCTGTGACTTAATTAGATAATGTTCTGGGCCTGTGTGCAAGTGTGTGTACGGGGGGAAGCTTAGAATAGGAGGGTCATGTGTGTGTGTGTGTTATATGTGTGTGTATGTGTGTCTTGCCTCTCTCAGTCGACAATGGAGCTGACCCAGAATTGGACCATTTAAAGTCGTGAAGCCAAGATCAAAGTGTCAAACAAATTAACACAAACATTCAATGACAACATCTGAAAGTTTCCTAGTTAAAAAAAAAAAAAAAAAAACTCTGTCTGGCCTGAAGCTCTGGTCACTGTAAAATAGCTGTGTCTGATCTCAGGAGCCTCTAAATGATGGCACCACCATTAGAACCACTGTCATTTCCTGAGAGGCCAACAATTAGTCCTTGCCAGCGGGCCAGCCGTGCTAATGGCTTCAGTGTGAAAGACGTGAGTGCTGGTACCAGTGGTGGAGGAAGGCCAGTAGGTGTCTGGAAAAGAGCCACTCATCTCTCCACCCTAATTGCCATGAAAAGTCCATCTAGTTGGGTTTATGAAGTGGCAGGAGGGACCGGTGCCCTTTGAGAGGTTTTGTTAAGCAAGCCCCATTCCTCTGGCTTGCAGACCCTACACCCAAGGGGGCAGGGGAGGAGGACTACAAAATGGACACCAGATGGAGGAAGCATAACAGCAGCAGGGGGAGGAGGGATGTGAGTGTAGAGCCCGGTGGGCAACTTGGCTTCCTCTGCAGTTCTTGATGTTCTATAATGTACGGGCATATGCCCACGTATCTTTAGATAACTGAAGGTGTCAAAGACCTGCACTGCGGCTCTGTGGAGACATGGCTGGCTGAGAGTTTTTGAAAAAGTTTGAGTTTCTTCCCAAAAACTTTCAGACAGGGATCTTCTTCACTTACAAGTTTTAATAATAACAAATATTAGTTAAAACCAACCTTGTGATTTTCCATCTGGTGCTGCACCCGCTGTGTTATTCCAACCAATTTTCTGCTTGTGATAGCACAGTTAACCAAGCCGGACCTGCATTTGCATCACAGAGACAGTGGTGGAAATAAATGGATGGGGACTAAATTGAGAGGGAACGGCTGACGTTGGATCCATCTTGTTGTGCCGTCGGTTAATCATTTCCCCCAAGCCCCTCTGGCTTCAATAAAGGAGAATAAAAGAATATAAAAGAACAATTTGGGCTGCCCCAGCTGTGAATAACCAACCCATCATGCCACACAATGGCCCAGTCACGCTAGCTATAATTCAGCTTGTGATCTCGGACACGCCCCTCTCTTGCCACATCTTTGTTAAAGTCACCCGTCAGGCATATCATTTTCCTCTCCACACCCCTCCTGCATGGCCAGATGGTTAAAATCCATAATTCACTGCCAAAAAAAACAACAAAAAAAACACTCGGACCCCCCCATCGCACATCCCTCCATGCTCACCAGGGCTTATTATTGGCCAGTAGTAGCCTACCCCCCCTCCAATGGCTAATTAAGTTCAGCTTTGTTGAGCTGGGGTGCAATAGCTTAGTGATCTGGGAAGAGGGCCCTGCACCTGGGGAGTCTACCTGTTACAGTGCCTGGCTCATCAGCCTCACAGAGAGGGAGGTGGGGGTGAAGAGTGGAGTGGGGGTGGCTCAGCTGTCTGGCGTCCACTGGCACTTTCAAAAGGAGGTGGGGTGGTAGCCGCTGGCATGCGATGCAGTTGTGTTTAGCAGCCTTTAGGGTATTTAGGGCACAGTACACATCACTAGGTATGCATACACAAGTACACAGGCCCTGTGTTGGGCCCCTCTGTGTGTTTGCTTCACTCAGTAAAACACACTTCATCCCTCTGAGGTGCTGAAGAGGCTGAAACCACTGAACCAGCTCCGTGCATCCAGCATCATTTTTCTGTCATCTGTCCCAGCTTTGTTTTCTTCTGTCTGTCAGGATGGATGGTTGGTGTGGACTGGGATTATTAGGAACACTGGTGACACCCCCCTCTTATTCATCAGGCCCACTGAGAAACATGATTATAAGAAAACAGTAGGAAAATGGGATGAAACAGAAGCTAACGTGAGATATCTGGGCTCTTTTATACAAGGGGTTTATGGTTTAGTCTCAACTTTATTGTAGCACTTCTGTGGCATATTATGGATGAGATGAAATTTTCATGAGCTCTTTAGACTTGTCAGATAACATGTTTTGGAGAGTGACAGTGAAGATGGCTAAGTCTCTCCAGGTGACTCCTGGTTAAAGCACTTATTAAGCTGGGACTGGAGCCTGCCATTGATTTTTCCCCCAGCATGCGTGGCCTCTTTGAAGCTGTCTGTCCGCCGCGTACCGCACTGTGGGAAAGCAATCAAGCTCCAAAGTTTTCTCCTCCCTCGAATTCTGGGGCTGACAAATAAGTCATCTTTTTTAGCACCAATCAATACGACACAGACCTCTTCACTCCTGCGCCGCAATATTTTCTCTCTCCGATGCTGATTGGAATAAGCTCCAGTGTTTTGAAGGTCTGCCACACGCTGATTGTGAGAATGTGAACCAATCTCATTGAGCGGGCGCCAGGTCTTTTCCAGGCAAGTCACATCAAAGTCTGACTGTGTGCAGTACGATGGGTCAGTCTCTGAGAGCCTCTTGAAGACGGCAGCGCTCCGCCGCAGGATCGTGGGCGTCTAACCCGAGGGAGCAGACGTGTGCCGGGGCTTAGCAAAATTACCACCTTAGGTTTGGGGAGGTGGGGCTGGTCATCATATTAATGCATATTTAAATGAGCACTTTGCATTTATCTGCATTCATCTGAAAATAAAAGAGTTTGACAATAGGAATAGAGTGAAATTGATATGAAGAAGGTGTGTGGAAGGGAATTCATGAGATGCAAATGATGGATATGTGACAGGTCCATGTTTTCCTACTTAACGTCCACAGAGTCATGGTTAATTGTGCTTTTGTTGAGCAATTACCCAGACTTTGCTCAGGGTTTAGAGAGTCGGGCCGAGGGGTGCTGCTAGTGCTTTGTTTAACTTCCTCCCCTTGTGGCCCCTGCTTGTAACCAGGGGCCTCTGGAGACTGGATAATCCCCCAGCTCAAGCATATTGGCTCTGTCACTTGCAGTTACTTTTCCTGCTATATGATGAACGATGAGAGGAAATATACATATATACTTTTATACGTATCAGTGGATGGAAGTTGGATAGAAGTTTTGTCTTGTGTGGTCACAGCTACAATAGCAGAGAGTCCCAGTGCTTTGAAGCTGCCTTTGAAGTGATGAGGCAACCACAGGAAATGAGGAAATCAGCCGCAGGGTTTCCTGAATAGCCAGTTTGTGCGAGGGGTGATTGGACACAGCACCCCAGAGGGAGACAGCGGCCATTTTGCTCAGGGGGCCTGTCCTTCTGGCCTGCACACTAAATGCAGAGGACAGAGGCACCAATTATGGAGGCTTGGCATATGGGCAGCAGGGAGCAGCGAGCTCTAATGATGGACCCCACCAACTGCTTTGCCAGTGCAGGTCAGATGACATGATATTTACTGCCAAAAAACAAAAGCAAAAAAAAAAAAAAAAAACCCTCCAATTATTACCACCTTCCTTCCTGATGGTGGTCGCGTATGTATCAGTGCAGGAGGCACAGACTTGGGGGGTTGGTATCATACACCTGCAGCCTGGTAGGGGTGCTGGAGCTGGCTGCTTGCCGCGTTTAGCCCTCAAACATCCAGCTGGGAGAGAGGGGTTAGGGATGCAGCCGGCTGTCTCTGCCCCAGCCCAGAGGCTCCCATGGGGCTAAACTGCAGCAGCAGACCCCAGAAGTGCACACCAACCAGACCTGGGGCACAGATGTTCCACTCCGGTGCCGTGTGGTGTCTAGAGGCAAATCACTGCAAGTGCTGGCACCGATCACCAGTCTTGCTGCTCTAGACAAGTCAGACATTAACAATGCTTCATCTCGGCTGACGCTCATCCAGGGGAGCAGGGCTCACACTCTGTCATTACACTGACAGCTCTGACAATGAGCCGCTGCAGCGAGGACAGAGTTTTCTGTGGACATCACATGTTTGGTTGGAACACATCACCATATAATGCTTTCTCCTGAGAGAGCCAGAGCTCCCCAGGCAGCGGCACAGACTGTCCTATCAATTTTAACACAAGCCATATTTACATGGAGCCTAATGTGTGAGCACCTCAGTCAGGCGTGAACTGTAATTGTCGGTCAGCTGTAGAGGGGAAGTTTAAACCTAATCATAAACTAATCAAAAGAAAATTTGCACCATGCAAATGATTTGAAAAGATTCCTTCCTGCACACACTCTCTGTTGTGACATCAACGTGTGGGCTGAGCTCTCAGTCAGATGCAACAAACATATAGAGAGTATGAACATGATGGCATAGCATGCAGAAGTCACTGCAGTTAGCCCACTGAGTGGCAGTGAGACAAGTGGCAGCGTTAGCATGAATTGAGATGATGCTTGGGTGTTGAAGCCTGGAGCTGACACAACCTGACTCTGCCAGCCTGAGATCGACTGAGTAAAGTCAGGCATACACTATGACTATATGATGTTTGAATGTTAATACCAACACACACTGTACGAGTAAATCATCTACGATGTACGGCCAAAGCTCAGGATTTATGTATCCACACTGTACGGTCCTATCATCAAACATGACCAGAGAACTCACACTGTACAGGTGAAAATGGCCCATTGGCCCCTGCTGACTGTCCTGCCTACTGACAGCCTTTGTCGGCTGACCAAAATTTCTGACAGAAATTCATTCGACCGGCTGATGGTGGTTCAGGAGCAGATGATGATGCAGATAATGAAGCAGATGCCCCCCCCCGTACACTGCACGCTAAAATACGCCTGATGAAATGGGAAGTCGGGGCCGATTGTCGCCAGGTCGTGCGTCTAAAAAACGGGTCAAAACTGGGCTAAAATTGCACAGTGTATGCCCGGCCTGAATGAGTCAGGTCTGGTGAGCTGCTGCTTGGTTGGAACAAAATCCTGCAGCCATGGCTGCCCTTTGTGGAATGAGTTGCCCATCCCTGGTGCAGAAGCCAAAAAAACAAACAAACATGGAAGTCCAAGGCCCCACCTGACCTGACCTGAGTCACTTGTATATATTTTTGGCCCAAATGAGACATGGGTGGGGCTGTCAAGCCCGTTGAGAACTCTAGCTTGAATGCCGCCAAAACTTAAAAATGTTATCTAAGATGGGGAAGAGCTGTGCGATGGGCTGTTTTTTTGGTAGCTAATACAGATCACTGTCCAGTCAACTGATTTGAGCAGATAATCCATATTTTTATTCCTGGTTTTGCTGTGTGTAATACTACACTCTGATATGTTGATGGAGGTTTTGCCACAGTTCTATTGAGAGGGGCGTGTCCTGGGAGGGGGGAGTGGAGTCAATGCTTACCTTGATTGACTGACTGAGCAAGTGATGCTAGTCATTTGGTTCTGGTTGCTAACACTGAGCTGTAATTATTCGACAACAGTGCAACACAACACAACGGCAACAGAACAAAATATTAGCATGTGACTGAGTTTATAGTGCGTGTTGAAACATACGATATGACACAAGCTTGACTGACAGCCTCAGGCCCTGTTGTCCCCGGTCATCCAACTACAGCTGGTCAGCTCTGAGCTCAGACATTCAGGTCTGATCACTCATTCACATTCAGGTGATCTGGACCACATATGCCACAGTCTTTTAACAGTGTGAACTAAACAGCTGCAACAGTCTAATTAGTTGGAATATTTCCTGACTTCAAATGCATAAAACTTTATTTAATTGTAGGAGCTTTGCGCAGCACATTAGTTTACTCAGTCCCTCCTGCCCACTCTCTCTCCTGTTCGACTCATCTGTGAATTGTATAGAAACAACAACAACACCTGTTTATTTGCACAGAAAGTGGGATGTAAGATCTGATCATGAGTGGTCAATGGAGACACGTGTAGGTGTGAACACAGGTGTGACAACTGGAGGTTAAGACCAGCTCTGAACTGGGCCTCATGAGGTCCTCTCTCTGTGAGGGGCAGCTTGTGTTCAGAGAAGTTTACTTAAGCTTCACCTTATCTACAACAGCATCCAGGGCTCCACCTGCAGAGTCAGACAGGATTCATATCGCTGTTTCAAAAGTAAGATGATAAGATGAGGCTAAAACCTAAGTATTTGTATGAGAGAAAGTAGGTCAAGCCCTGGTACATTTCCTGATCACCTGGGTTTCAATCCTGATTTTATAACTGTGGAATCTTCTGATCAAATCACCAAATACATACATAAGTAACAAAGAGCTGATTTATTATAAGATGATCACACAGGAAGAAAAACATCTTTTTTAGGTCAGACAGAAGACCAAGCCCGAGGCAGACACTTTACAAGGTGAGCTACCACATACTTAGACACTTATATAACAGAGTTTTACTAGAGGAATGTCATTATGTCTAACCCATCTGTTTGACAAGTCACTTATTGAATGATATGTGTGATTTTATACCAACATGCAACACAATACATTTACCAGCACCTATAAAATGTTTTAGTTATCACTGCTGCCAATCATTGTGGCAGCTTTCTTCTCACTCTAAACATTCTGTTGTGTCTCCTCCAGATGAACTACGTGATGAACTCAATACAGAGCTCTTGAAACACAATAAAATGCTCCACTGGTGTTAGATTTCAGTAGTTTGAAAGACATGATGTTTTACATTAATTAAAAACCTGTCACATCTGTGTCTTGTTCCCTGGTAACGTCTTGTTTTATTTTAAAGTTCCCCGTCCTGTCTTCCTGTGCGCTCCCTCCTGTGATTACCTCATGTGTCTCACCTGGGTCTGGTTGCACCACCTGTGTCTCGTTTCTCCCTTGTGTATTTAACCTCATTGTTTCCCCGCTGTCTCTTGTTGCTTCCTCTGTGTTCCTCCTGTGTTGGTCCTCAGTATTCCTTCTCTGTGTTTTCCTCTGTGTTCCTGTTTTATTTTTCAATACAACATTATTTCGTTGCACTGCACCAGTTTTTGTGTCCGTGTCTGCGTCTGGGTCCAGTTCCTCTGCTAACCCTGAGAAAAGCTCCTCAAAGTCTGTAAAGCAACATAAATTATGCCACAAATTATTTAGAAAACTTAAAGTGACATTTGAAGTTTTTCCCACTTTCAGCAGGTGAATCACTGACATCATTCTAAACCTGACCAGCAAGATGACCCATCAAAAAAACATACTTTCAACCAAAGACGTAGAAAATGGCTTGTCTATTATAATAGAGTCATCATTTATGTATTCATGTACATTTCTCACAAAAAGTTAGGGATATTCAACTTTTTTATGGAAAATGTAAAAAGTTGATGCTACAGTGATATTATATCATGAAAGTAGGACATTTAAGTTGAAGCATGGTTGGAAGGATCATCTCAAACAATGTATTAAAACAAAAGCTAACAACAGTGGTGGGTACAACAAAACATGTCAGTGTGTCAATGCTGTAAGTCGTCATGTGACCAGTGTTAGGGAGAAATTCTGTGATGATGCAGGAAGAAGAAGCACCGGAGTCTTGGATGTCTTATACTGAAGGAGTTTAATTTACTTGATCAAGGAGAACAGAAGAGTCATCGACACAACATGAGTGCGTGATGCCACCTCAATTCTGAGGGCCAAGCTGCAAAGTTCAGATTCATATACTAGGAAGGTGGACCGAGCCCACAAAGGGAGATGTGCTAACATTCCATCGGCTATTGGGCATAAACATTAAGATAAAGACTCACACCATCCAGGTGACGCGAGAACAACAACAGTCTCTCTCACTCAGAGTGTTATCTGGCGAAGGCGCCAGAGGAATGAACATGGCCTTGGCATGCCCTAGGAGAGAGTACAGGTCAGATAAACTGTCTCTAGCAATATATCTAAAAGAAAACATCTAATCCTCAACTTTCACCTATAAATGAAGAGGGATTGACCTTTAACTACACAAACTATACGGAGAAGTGAAATTCTTCCCTAACAACCAGAGGACGTCTACTCTGTCTTTCTGTGACTCCTCCAGTCTCTCTGTGTCTCTGTCCAACCTGCTGATGAGACTATGACACTCTAAGCTCTGTAGACACTTCCTTTGACAACCCTTTGTCTGAAGCTTCCACATGTCCAGGTACTGCTGATGGACTGTAAGGTGTGGTCTTGGTCTCATGATGTCAGAATGTGAACAGCTTGATGAAGAGGACTGTTTCAATACAAACTGTCATTGAAGCAGAACATTTAGTGGATGATTCATGGATCAGACACTTGTTGTGATGTTTGTGGTTCATCACCTTGTTAGAGAACGGCACGTTATGTTATAGGTACTGAAATATTGACTAGTTGAACATGTGCATTCAAAGGTATAGAGAAGGTCAAAGTTCACCTGTGAAGTTGCATTTTACTGTAGGTGCATTTGGAAGTTTCATCTGAAAGCCCAATATCCCTAACTTTTTGAGTCGTGTAAGTATGTATGCATTATACAGTCTGATCAATATCCTCACTGGGACTTAGAGTGACACCTGAGAATTAAAATAATTTTAGCAGCATTTTAATATTTATTTTCTTTTGGAGAGTGACTTGTTAAAATTATGCATTTATTCCATTATTACTGTGCATTTGCTCCGTGCTACAGGGGTGAGTGTCAGTGCATGTAAACCCCACACTCTATTAGATTCCATGCAAATTCACACTAGTCCTCAATAAGGCTGATTTCAGTCAGAAATTAACTCTAGCTGCAGCTGCAGTTTTTAGAAAAGAAAATCTTCTTAATGAAATGTGCTAAAAAGAAAGAAAGAAAAAAAACTTAGAGGGATTCATGAAACATGCATGGGCCGGGAGCCAGCTCTAATTCAAGTTTAATGAATCTAAAATGGTCATAGCTGTTGCATGATATGATACTGCTCCTTCATTAAAGATGCAGTTTCAAAAACTTTAAGCACTTCTATCCCTGGAACATTATTGTCCCTGTGTGATCAGTGACTTAATTACAAGTTCCTAATCAAACATTTCTCTGCTTCATTTGCAGTTATGGAGTTATCTTACTCTGACCTGATATGCTGTATCCATCTGGATTTAACCAGGAGTCAAAAACATATCTACAGGCACTGACTTAGGGATTCCCAGTTCTTTCATTTCTCTTTTGTCAGACCTGTGTGGGAATGTTAAAAGGCTTTGAGCTGGTACGCAGTGCAACTGGGAGACAAAGATGTCCGTCCAACAGGATGTTGACATTTATGACCCATCTGTGTCCATCTCCGCATTAATATGAAAGACCAAACACCCAGTGTGCCACCATTCATCCCTGTGTTTGATGGATTTGCATGAAATTTGGTTTCATGCTTGAAAGAGAGGACCTAATGTTTCAGACAATAGCAGCTGCAACAAAACAAAAGGTCACCAAGTGGATACCTGCTATTCTGTGCGAAGGTCACACTCTGTCATTAAATCAAATCATATCCAATATGGAAAAAACAAGTGTTATATGTACTAGCTATTATTACTATACTATTATTAATGGCTATAAGAAGAAGATGAACAGGTGCACAAGTACGTGAGGTATGTAAGGTTACACCTGTGCAGCAGAAAAATACTGACCCCCCCCCCCCCCCCCCCCCCAAGACAAAAAAAAAAAAAAAAACAAAAAGAAAAAAACATCATGGTCATTATGATGGTGGATGACACGACCACTGAGTCATTACTGAGAATTATGAGTGGCTGAGGGGAGAAACCACAGAGCATGCAGTTGCACTCATTGCAGTGGCACTTCACTGCCTCATTATTGCGAGTTTATTACAGAAATAAAATAAAGGCAATTTGGTGTTGAGGGTAATTGCAACAACATTATCACCATGCACAAGTTATGAGTTTGTGTTTGTTTTTTCCTGTCCTACATATTGTTATCAGGTGAGGCAGCACTGTGAGTTTTAGTTGTTTATTCCTCAAAAGAAAAGGTTCCTGTGTTGGATGATATAGAATCTGTGCATGGGCTGTATGTTGTCAGAGAAGAATAACCCCAGGTTAATGCTTAAGGAGTTGATCTGTGCTGGAAAACAAGAGGAAAACATTAGCTTGTCTATCTATATCCACTTATGTCTTTCCTGTAATGCACATAAACCTTTCCCACACAGTGTAACCTGACTCTAACAGGGGAAGAGTGGAGCAAGGTGTTCCCCCTTCGACTGTTAATCACCCTGCTCGAGACCTGGCTGTGGAGGTGGGAAGCCTGCTCTTAAGGAGATTGATTGAGGAGTTACTGTGTGAGCATGCATATGTGTGTGAGAGTTTGAAGAAGCTGCAGTCGTGCTGCTGGAGATGAGGAGGCAGAAACCGTTCATCTGTGTGAGACATGCACAGGCTTTACATCCTCTCCCATTACTGAACACTCTGTGTGTGAAATAGCAATAACAGACTGACTAGATAACATGGCTCCCACACACAACCCAGCCTGTCAGTACTATCGATTTGACAGAACACCCCTCCTTCCATACCATGCCCATATTGTGTACCCATTAGTGTAGTGTGTGTGTGTGTGTGTGTGTGTGTGTGTGTGTGTGTGTGTTAGCGCTGCTGGCACAGATTCCCCATGAATGCAAGACCCTCTAAAATGAGGAGGGGGTCCCGGAAACAACCCCCAGGAACAGTGCGCAGGACGGGGGTCGTCACAGCAAGTTTGTTGCCGGGATGGCTCCTATTGTCCGGGTGATGGAGCAGGAGGACAGGGTCCTGATGGGGGACGGGCATCGTTAATAGGAGTCACACTGAGGCTGTCAGCGGGGCGTTGGGAGCCACATGCGACCACATGCACATTGCTCCGACCGCACATGCACGTCAATGATGATATGTAGACTATGCATTAGGGGCTATAGCATGCCTGAGAATGATTGAAGGTATGTGGGTACATTTCTTTCATCCATATGCACATGCACACAGAGGCATGCACATACTTATTCAGTCCCCTCAACAGAAACACAAAATCAAAGCAGCTCTGCAGGTTGACAAAACTCACAATCTAACTGACTGGATATTAACTAGTCTAATGCAGGTATTACTTTTTATGATATAACTTCCTGTTTTCTACTTTTCTAAACCATGCCAGAATGTTGTTTTTTTCTTTGGCTTTCTTTGATCAAAATAAATAAATACATGAATGAGTGAGTGAATGAATGAATGAATGAATGAATGAATGAATGAATGAATGAGGTTTTCCTAAAAGCCAGAGGTGGAATCTCATTGTTTTTCTGTACAGTTTCTGTTAATTTTCCTGTTTTCAATGAAGCCAGGCACATCCTCACTTTTCAATCACTGCATTTGCACTCAATTTAATGTTGCTGCTGCTTCACTGTCTTTGTTTTCTCTATTATGAAGCACTGAGAGGATGCAGAGTGCTGTAAGTGTAGGGGAACAACCATCAGTTCTACTTTAAAAAGTGAGTTTGCAGCAGTCACAACATCATCAGGCTGATTTCTGCAGCAAAACCCTGGACTTCCCCAAACAGCAGCAGCCAGGTTTTATCTTGGAGGTGAGTGTTTGTTTGCCTTAAACATACAGTATGCATGCATGCATGTGCATGAGATGACCCCTGTGCACGTGTGTACTTTACGGTTAAGACAGTGACAGTAAGTCTATTCTCCCCCTTTTCCTCCACTGCCCCGATTCCAAGCCTCCTGGGATGATTATTAATCTAATAATTAAACATTTATTGCCAACAGCACCTGCTCTCTCTCTCTTCTGGGCCCCCACGGGACCCCATCACAGAGAGAGAGAGAGAGAGAGAGAGCGAGAGAGAGAGAGGAGAGCGAGAGAGGGAGGGAGGGACACAGGAGGAGCCAGAGGGAGGGGTTGGAGAGAGGAGAGCAGCAAATCCGAAGGGGTCATCACCACATTGCTGGATTCTTTTACACCGGCAAGAGGCTGTGGTTTTGTGTGTGATGGCAGACAGTGTGTGAAGTTATGTGATGCCAGAACAAAAGAAAGAGGGAGGAAGGAGCAAGCCGATGCTGGGAAGGAACTGAAAGGGATCACAGCAAGGGTCCCACCCCCCCACCCCCCACCCCACGACAACTCACTCTGACATCTACAAACAAATCATCAGCAGAGCTTGACTTCTTTTTGTCCACTTTACCTGTTTTCTTCCAGTTTTTGAAGAACATTGCGATGATGTTTGGATTCAACTCAGGATCTTCTCTTTGAATCACCTGCACACACCAGGCAAAGAGGAGAAGGAGCTTCAGTCAGTGTTGGACAGACACAGACACACTTTTTTAAAAAGGACAGACAGTGAGAGCTTCAGCGGAGGTAGAAGAGGGGGGGGGGCAGCGCCGGACCCTCTGTGCGGCAACATGCTGCGTTATCTGTTAAAGACTCTGCTGCAGATGAACCTGTTCAGCGACACCATCCGAAACCCGTCCAATGGCAGCGACCTGTTCTTCAACGTCTCCCTGCCCTCCTTCAACAGCTCCCTGCTCGACTGGGGAAACTTCACCGGCTTCAACGGTAGGAGTGTAACATTCCTCTCCTCTCCTCTCATCTCTTTAACCCCCCCTCACCCCAACTTTAGTTTGTCTTTGCCTTCTTTCCCTGACAGTCCAATGGGAGAGAACACATGGCTTTTCTTAAAAGAGTGGGGGTCTTTTGTGATGATAATGTAATGTAATAATAACTGAGCAGGAGAGGGAGAAAAGGAAAAGTGGGGATGAATGGTCATGAGGGAAAATCTCATGTGAAGTGATTCAGATGAGGTGTTTTTTATAATGGATTATAATATATTATAAAATAGGTGGTAAAAGTGGATTATGAGATAAACCCTGAGGAAAAAGCAAAGTGAGGATACGGTAATTAAAACACTTCCACTTGACAGGACAGATAAACTTGTTCTTGATCATCTGCAGCCACTGACTTCTGTCCTTGAGATGAACTGATATTTTCCTCCGTCTAAGTCCTTTTGAGGATTTCTGTCAGAAAATGAGGGTCGGCAGATGATGGCCACGCTCTGGGATGGCATGCTTGTCACAGTGTTTTGTAGGCTGTGAGTGAAATTTGACAGAGAGGCTGTTTTACCCAATAACACGGGGCTGTTTTGTAGGAGCTCGAGCGGACAGCCTGTTCCCTGTGTTAAATGAAGCTGTCTGCTGTCAGCCGTGATGGACCGGAGCTGTCACATCTCCTTAACTTTTGCCACGGGGCTCATCCCCTCCTCTTCATCACTGATGGATCTTGTCTGTGTTTATGCTTCAGGTGGAATTCACTGAAGTTACTGAGTTTTTTGTTGTGTTTTTTTTTTTTTTTTTGGCGGGGGTGGGGGGTGGGATGATTCTGTTTCTTTATTGTGCATCTGCTTGGGCTTTTTAGCATTGTGTAATGTAATGAGATGTCCCTGTGAGTGGCTGTGATGGCAGGGCTGCATGTATGTATATGTATGTAGGTGTGTGTATTGATGTATTTGTACAGGTTAGAGTTAAGTCAAAAGATCACCTTGATGTCTGCTATAATGAGCACCATAGCTTTGTCTCCATGTCAGTGCATACCAATGAAAGCTGGATTCAGAGACACACACACACACACACACACACACACACACACACACAATACCATTGTTTAGGAAACATGTACATATACGTATGATAAGCAAATTTCTTTCTTTCTCTATCTCTTTATTTCTTTCTCTCTCTCTCTCTCTCTCTCTCTCTCTCTCTCTCTCTCTCTTTCTTTCTTTCTTTCTTTCTTTCTTTCTTTCTTTCTTTCTTTCTTTCTTTCTTTCTTTCTTTCTTTCCTGCTGCTTCCCAGCTTGTGCCCATCATCTGATGGTTAAGAGCCAGTGAGTGCTCTCAGTGTGTCCCCTTTGTGCCGCCTCGTGTGGGTGTATGTGTGTATGTACGTAATTGGTGTGTATTTTGTCACAGGGGGGAGTGGGGTTTGCCTTTTGATGAGTGGACATGGGCGTGAACCCCCCCCACACACACACCAACCCACCCACCCAATAACCAGTTTGAAGCAGCAGTGCTGTATCAGTAATGCTGAGTTTATATCTTCGCCTCCACTGCCCTCACACTTCTTCTATTTGTGTCTCTCTTTTCATCTCTGTCTCATCCAAGAGCTCTAATGGAGTGCAGATTGAACGTGGTGGTGCTCACTCCTCAGATCTATAGTGGCCCGATGAGAAAGTAAGCGCGAGATGCAAGAAGGAACAATGAATCTATTGAGAGGAATCTATGTGGTGCAGAGCAGCACTGATGCACTGATGGGCTGATAGATGAACGTGCCTCGTCTGCATCTGGCTTCATATTCTGTGGGACGTTTCCCCAGAGCTCCTAGAAAGAAGCCCACCCCCCCCTATCTTTAAGTGGCATCGATACATTCAGGGAGTCTAAATAAGGGTGGGGAGGGTGTAAATGTAACAGATCAATTAATCAGTGATCAGTAAGATAAAGTATATAGGGGTTTCTCCATTGTAAACTAGTGTGAAGGGTATAGATTGGGCACACGAGGAGAATGAAAGACAAACAGTGATATCTAAATTTCCACCTGCTTCATAAATCAATACCACTGTCCCTTCACAAAAGGCGCATCCAGCTATTTTCCCTGCACAATGTGTTTTTTTTGTCATTTTTTCTCTCTTACATAATTTTATTTATCTGTTTATGCCGCAATAGAGATGTATTTCGCTTGCCATCATGTGCTGATTCATCAGTAGAGGGATGGGGTGGGGGGGTCTGGCCATGTGTATCCAGGCGAGAAGCTCAATAGCAAAGCAGTGGGTGGACAGCTTGTGTGGGTCGACCTGGAGCTCAGAGGGAGGCTCAATGGGAAAATCAATACAGCCCGATAACCAATTTAGGAAATAATGGACAATTCACTCAAACACAGCACTATAGTGGTCTGCTGCGGCCCGGCAAGTTTATCTATTAGTTCTTTCACTTGTCCACTCTCTCTCTCTCTCTCTCTCCCTCTCTTTCCTCCTGCATCACACCATCTCTGAACTATTGATAGTTTCTTGGGGGATTTTCAGCTCCCACGATGAATTCACTCTCACCTGACAACACCTGATCGTGGAGTCTGCCACTAATTAAAGTTGATTATTGGACAGCTGATTGCTTAGATGGTGGGACGAATGTGAGCTACATTAAAATAGATGTCTGTTAACTATGAATATTATCTGTCTCATTCATCCACATGTGAGGAAATAACATTTCTATGTCTTCTTAAAATGAGTGATTGAAAATGAAATTATGTTTAAAAACATTATATTGTTTTCCTGTATTAATCCCAGGACAAACCCTCAGAGCAACCTTTTTGTCTTTGATTGTGCACTAAAATATCATCAAACATGTCAAAAGTGATACAACAGGAAAAAATAAGGAAAGAGAATCATGAGGCAGATGGTTAATTGGGGGAAACTGAACTTTTCAAGTGAGCCATTTGTTGGAGAAGGCTGGGAACCACTGATTTCTTTTGTACTTTATCTTTGGACTTCACAGAAGCTGTAAAAGACAATCAGAAAACGAATGATTCCAAAGTTCTTTGAGAGTATAGAGAGAGAATACATGAGGGCTCCGCCTTTGTCCTCATCTCACACTCTTCTTTATGCACTGGATGCAGCTCTGTGAAGATCCATTTATAATCCACAAAGAGACCATGGAGCCTGTGCTGAGGTCAGTGGGTGTTAAGAGAGGCGTCCTTTAAGGGAACATTTGGCCACAGTGGGATCAATAACACCTCAGGTCAGGTCCTTACTCTGGGTCTTTGCATGGAGTGATATGATGCCAGAAGCTACGAGGTGGTGTGTGTGTGTTTGTGCACATCCACACAAGCATCTGTGTACTTAGGTGGAGGCAATGTCTGCTGTCTCATTGTGTAATTGTATGTGTGAGTTTATTGTAATTTATGAGCTCTAATGTGGCCATTTGTCCCTTTATGGAGGTCAAGTAGGCTCCCCTTTGCTCCGCTCCCCATAAATCTGCCAGGCAGTCATTAACGCTGCGTGCATGTGTGTGTGAGAGTGCATATTTTCTGGCTAATTACTTCAAAATATCTTAATATGCAAATCCCATAAAGTATACCCCCCCCACAACGTCCACAACTGATTTTATTTGGACAGAACTGGAGGCTGACTTGCCTGCAGAATCTTTATCAAGGCAAATCAGCATTTTGTACCAGTGTTAATTTGCACAGCGGTGGAGGTGTGGTGAATTCAGAAAGAAGGCGACCAGCATGGGGTCCCAAAACGCACCAGGAGCTCTGACGGGGGGGGTTAAACTCCATGCGAGCTCGCTGTTTGGTGCTAATGGTGCTGTCAGCATGGAGCCGTTTGAGCCCAGACAGTAGCTGCAGAGGGCCTACTGCACAAAACATAAAGAGGAAGAAGGTGGTACGGGTGTCAGTCTGCATTGTTTCCATCAGTATCCACCACATGATTGCGGCTGCACTGCTGCTCTTTTATTCGTTAGGAACGGCTGGCTAGCAGAACTGCATTATTAATACATTTCCAGGGAGCGTTTGAGAAGCCAAACATCTTTATTCATAGTGCGAGCCAAGCTGTGGGAACCACCAGTTGTCTCCCCTCGTTCTCACCTCAGCTTGACTCTGCCACTGCTAAAAGCCGCCCATTACCCAACCACGGCTGCAGCTCCTCTCAGTAACTACACAACACACACACTTTGGACACGGAAACACGGATACACTGAACGCACACTAATTCAAAGTCACCAGGAGGACAGACACAAACACTGTTTCACCTCTGGACTCCCGGACTTCCTGTCAAAGCTGGTTCCAGCTCCAGCGTGACGCCCGGATCATTAAACGTGACCTTTCTCGCTGATGCTGATGCTGGCGGTGGTGGCCGCGGCTGGAACTTTGTAGTGGGCTAGAAAGAGAATGTGTGATGAATGGAGAGAGGGGGGGCTCAGCAGCGGCTGGCCAGACTAACTCTAGTAGAGAGCAGGAGGTGGAGGGAAGTGAACCCCACACACTGATGGCATCCGGCCAAGTCAGACTCATTATTCTAGCGAGGGAGCATCAGGACCTCTCTCTGTCGAACCTGGCAATGCAAACTTCTCTGTGCTCTGTGGACCTTTGTTTTGTGTTGATTATCAGGTACAATATGAATAGAAATCAATTTCCTCTGAAGCACAGACACTTATCTGACCACTGCTTCATTCAGCTCAAAGTGTTCTCCAGTTAAGTGTTTGGTGTTGTTAAACTGTGACTGTGAATCCAAAACAAAAAAAACACAAAGGAAGGAATGGACAACCTCAGTGTCCACCAGCTGTCGATGAAAACAGTTTCATTAATAACACAGCTCAGGTGTGAAATGTCAACACAACACGGTCCAAGTGAACTTAACTAAATCTGTCTGATATGCAGCCTTGTTGCTGCCACAGCTGCTGGCTAATCGTGAGATAATAAGATTATGGTGGCCAAAGGTCAAAGGTCAGTGTGACATCACAAAATTACTTTTTAGCCATTAGTCTAGATTTCACACAGTTATTATGACAAAATGGTTCATATTCTCTGTTACCATGGAGCAGGGATGTAAAGACTAGT
The DNA here is from genome assembly GCA_021432705.1 of Caranx ignobilis. Taxonomy (NCBI): domain Eukaryota; kingdom Metazoa; phylum Chordata; class Actinopteri; order Carangiformes; family Carangidae; genus Caranx; species Caranx ignobilis. Next base: position 3,650,633 of record MU269980.1, read on the forward strand.
GTGGCAGGAGGCAGACAACTCCTTTTGTATCTACCTGGAACATTCAGAAGGTGCATTTAGGTTTATGGTTAAAATGTTACAATAACTTATTCAGACACATCTCAATAAATGAGAATCTTATGGAAAAGTTCATTTATTTCAGTCGTTCAATTCAAATAATGAAACTCATATATAGATTCATTACACACAGCCTGAAATATTTCATGTCTTTATCTCTTTTAATTGTAATGAGTATGTCCTACATTTAATGAAAACCCCTGATTCACTATCTCAAATAATATAGTGAAAAAGTTCACTATTGTAACCTGATGATGTCACACTCTGATCAGCTGATTAACACCTGCAAAGGTTTCATGAGCCTTTAAATGGTCTCTTAGTCTGGTTCAGTAGCTCCACTATCATGGAGAAGACTGCTGACCTCCATCATATTCTACTTTATTCAGATGCACCTGTATAATGTGTGAGTAGCTATGTGCAGACACTAGAAAATAAAGCAGCAAACCTATAGTTTTCATTCCAGTCTGCGGTTTGACCTGTTGATCCTCTCAGTAGAGGCAATTATCTGTGGCTAAATGAAGGGATGGGTTGGCAAGTTAGTGTTAGAAAGAAGTCACTGATGTATTGTGGGTAAATAAGGTCCTGTGCTGTTTTTAAAGCTTGGTGAGATAAACCAGACGTCTGTTGTTACTCTCTCCTCTCCTGTGCTGCCTCCTCTTTTTTTCTCCCGCCTCCCCATCACTCATTCTGTTTCCCTTCATCCTCCCTCTGTATCACTCCATATTTGCCCGCTCCCACTATCTGCCTCACTTCAATTTTGTTTCAATTCACTTCCATTTATTGGCGTGGCTGTTCCACAAACAGTATCGCCACATAGGAGAGAAAAAAAAGCCAGTGAATTCCTTTTGAATTTATATGTCTGACAGCGTCTGACTGAGCAACATTTTCACCTCCTCTTCCTCCCTATCCATCCTGCGCCCCTTTCACCTTATCCATCCATCTGTCCCTCCCATCCTTCCTATTAAGAAACCTCCCCTGTTTCTTCCAGCAAAGGATGAAAAACATCAAACGGACACTCGCCGTCTCAACGATGGCTCAGCGGTCCAGCTAGGTGCCCAATTACAGGCAGATCATCTCAGTGTATGTTTCTGCTGCCATCAGCTTGAGCCTCCTCATTGTGATGATTTTCCATCAAACAGAGGCCTACTGCGTCCCTGATAAGCTTATCATCCACAATTTCACTTTAAAGCCTCAATCTGCAGTTGCAGCATGGGGCCGTCTGTGGAAACGTTGCCCCCTGTCTACCAGCTTCAATACACCGATTGAGCTTTTGCAACCCAAGCTATAGTTTCACCACAGATCTGTGATCCGTGTGTTTTATTTGTGTTATTTGTGTGGAGAACTGGAACATCTGGATACTCTGGGTTTAAGTAAAAAAAAAAAAGAAAGTTCAAAATGTACATTAAGCTGCATTTTATCTTTAATCAAAACAGGACTGAAAGTAAAAAATAAATCCAAGTCACCTTTAGACCTCATCTGATGGGTGTTTTTTTCTAGTTAGCCCCCCGTGTCTGAGATAATATGCAGAAATATGTACATAACCAAGTGGGAATGGAAATTAGGCAGCATCTGTGGCGAGGATGAAGACTGAAGTGGAATGAAGAGAGAGAGAGAGAGAGAGTGAAGGGCAGGAGACACTACTCTGTAAGCACAAGACCGTTCAGTAAAGATTTCTCCAGGTGGTGAGCACAGGCAAGCTGGATGATGATGATGATGATGATGATGATGATGATGATGATGATGATGATGGTTATGATGAAGACATAAGATGGTTGTTGGATTTACTCATAAGGTACAATATGTGGCCTGGGATTAGTTTGCATTTGCAAAGAAAATGAAAAAAAAAAAAGATGAAAAAGAAAAGGAACAAGCGCGGATGCAGGGAGAGGATAACTCCCTGGAATTATAATTGTCAATGTGGCTCATTCAATTTCCAGACTGTTTGTGGGAGGAAGAGCTGCGATAAGCCGTGGAGATGAGTGTATGATAATGCAGTTTTGTTCCTGGGGTGGGCATGCGGACTGCGCGGTTATTGGAATGAATAAAAATGATGTCCGTCTCACTTCAGACATGGAGCCCCTCGGTTTTTTAAATATCGTATCTGATTGAGGCGTCCATGTCTTCATCGGTGTCTGCACTCAACAATCAATTCACAAATGAACTCAAGAATCCTCTCCTGTTTTCATTTCTCTTTCCTCACATTAGAAACCCTCTATTGTGAGACATAAGAAAAGAGAAGAATGGGTTTCATATTTTTTTTTTCTGTTTGGTGACAGCGCCTCGTCCTCCTCCTCCTCCCTCCCCTGAGTTTCCCTGGTCACACAGGCAGATGAACTCTTTGCATATAACCTATCAAATTATTTCATCTCAGCCTTATTTGCATAGAGCAGCTAGTGTCATCCAGTGAGACAGATGTCTGCTTTCAAGATGTCTCTGTCTCACAAACTGACAAAAAAATGACATCATCATAAGGTCGTTCTTCGATGTGGTATTTTGCACTAAATTGATGATGTCGGCCCGGCCCATAGTTTTCAACTGGTTTCACTTTGATCCACATAGTTCACCGGGGCACTGGAGGAAAAGGAGACCAGGAATGTCTCCGTGAAAATTCTTGCAACAATCAGCTGTGACAGACAGACAGGAAGCACCGCAAGCAGCCGGCAACGTGCAGATGTCAGTGTTAGTCACATTAGTCAGTGAATGTGACATCAGTTCTCAGACCCCCCCCTCGCCCCCACTGTCCTGAGTCTGGTTCTGTTGGAGTGCTGCTCTCTGTGGAACTGTTGGGTTTCTCTCTGTAATAAAAAGTCTTGACTGCAACCTGTAAAGTGCCTTCAGTTACCTTTTTAATAAATGATAAAAATGATCTTTTTTAAAAATTTTTATCCATTGAATTTGAGTTCTTCACTAGAAAATCCACATCTAACCCACTGAAGCATCAGTATGCAGTGAACAGAACAGATTCAGATGGATTTTTGTTAACAATTATACAAATGTCTTAATGACATGAACACGTGCAACGTTTAAATCAATTGCATCAATTCAACCACACAGAGCTTTCGTGCCCTCTGCAAACACGAGACAAAAAAAGAAAAAAAAAAAAAACAGAGCTCCCTCGATTGAACCATCCATAAATTATCCTCACTGTCTCCTCAACAACTCCTACTCCAGTGTGTTAAAGAGGCTGCGCTGCTCATCTGGGAGCCAACGTACAAGGAGGGGGTCAGTGAAAATGAGGGGTTAAGTGTGCTGATGAATAACGGGTCACCGAGAGAGGTCATAACCCTTCACCCATCTACAACCCACCCACCCGAGCCCTCCCTCCACCCTCAAAACATCTTCACTGAGATCTATTGAGTGTGATGACACGGCCCTTTTGTGCAGCACATCTGCCCCGCCACCATTGTGATTCCAATCAGTGGGATTAGTCAGGAGTGGGTGTCAGTACTGTCCTCTCCTCAGCTCATCACTGCATTAATGGAGACATATGTAGTGTGATTAAACGCAACACAATGGAAGTGAATTCAGAAAGGCAGGTGGTGTCTCTAAAACTCTCCCTCACCTGAAGTGTGAAGTGTCTGCAGTGTTCTCCTCCAGGTAATCCTATGTATGATAAAACCAACAGACTTTAGCCTCTTCTGGTTAGATAAGTGACTTGCTCTGTATGTGTGTGTGTGTGTGTGTATGTGTGTTTGATCATATGTGTCATGAGTGTTTTTAAGCTGCTGGACACCTGAATTTCCCCCACGGGGATGAATAAAGTATTTTTCTATTCTCTGAACTGTCTGAACAAGGTCTGTATCAAAGCCTACTACAAGAAACAGTAAGAATCAAAAATACACATTCATGCAGTCATAAATGTCAGCATACACATATAAACACGAGTGAAATCAAAGAAGCTATCATGACAACGCTGCGCACACACATACACACACACAGTAATACATATAGCTGCCTCCAAAATCCATAAAATTTCATTTCACATCTCAATCCTCTGCTGACAATTACCTCCTGAATGCATCGGTGGAATAGAAACATGCGATGACGACCCTGCAGTATCAACACAATTGGTCTCGCATGCCCATGAATACTAAGATATAAAGAACAGTGCGGAGAGTGCGCATCACGGTGGCTTTGTGTTATATACCATAATACGTCCTTCTGTTACCCTGAGTCTTTTCGACGGGATAATTACGGATGAACATGCACAGATGTTTCAATGTGCATATTCAACAATTAATCCGTGGCAAAAACAGTGTGAAACTGTTTTTTGCCAGTTTCACACTTTATTGTCACTCTTTATTTTCTCTTTGTGCTTTACACTTTAATTTATGTCTATGTGGTTGCTCTGAGGTCATTTCTGCAAAACGCATGGCCCTTAAACAGAGATCCTGATTAGAAGAGTCTTGTTTGTATTCAGGTTCCTGATTCCACTGTGGAATATGAGTCTGCTTAATGACATGGTTTGGGGTGTTTTCCACCTCCCTGTGTTCCTCTTACTGTTTCTCCTTTTGAGCATAATTGTAGAGTCCTGTCATGGAAATGAGATCTTTATTTCAGTGGGACGACCCTGAATAGATGAGACCCAGCTAAATTAATTAAACTGTACTGTTGGAAGAATCCATAAACTGACCCGCACTCAGGAAGCCACGGCAATAATTCATCCGTGATATGATTTGTTCATTATTATTTGATGCGCGATCTCAATTTATGCTCGAGTGTATCTGTCATGACACATGCCAATATTGATTCATTAGCTAAACTGTAAATGTGTGTGTGTGTGTGTGTGTGTGTGTCTCAGGAGGATATACCCACGGGCTGGAGCTGCAACAATTACCAGGCAATTACTAAGTAAACACTAATTAATCAATATAGTCAGTCAGATTGTGACCTACCCTGACATGCTTTTACCTATTCACACACACAGACACACAGACACACAGACACACACACACACACACACACACACACACACACACACGTCAAACAAAAGCCTACATGTAAAATTGACTTGGAATAATAGTCACTTCTCCCCTCTGTCCATTCTCTCTCCTCCATCTGTCTCTGAATGACTAACTCAGAGTGACTGAAGTTAACTTTTAATTGCTGTCATATAAATGTAATTATGCACTTGGAGTTATGTCGGCTGAATATTCTAATTTTGACATTTCAGATACTGTTAGTGCCTGTGTGAGCCAAAGCCACATTCAGTCAATCAAATGCGAGACTTTGGGCTAATTAAAATCTCTGTGCACTATAAAGTAAATGCCACTTTGATTAGATTTGATTCTGTGTAAGTGCACAGATGAAAAGTAAACAAACAGATAACTGATGTAAAAAGATTATATATTCGTTGGCTTTATGAAACTATTATCATTGTACAACATGTAAATTGTCATGCAGTTCTGAAGGTCAGGCTGTTTTTATTTCTGTCTTTAGACAAACTGATCCATGTGAGATAAAAATAGGAAACAGTCATCACTTAGTAAGTAATCACTGCAACATTAGTCAGTGTCAGTTTGAAAATGTGAAAAACGAAACATTGGGTTTTGTCAAAATGTAATGAGAGTGTCAGTCAGTGTACTGAGCAGGACATTGAGACAGGTGGATGACATGGATAATGTTTCATACTGTATATTTCATACACAAGGAGGATTATTTTTGTGAGCCAAGTTAGAGGCAGATGGAGGTGAGTCCATCCTGTGACTGTCTGAATGAAAATAATGGATTTATGTCAGTATTGAAATGATTTTGAAAAAAATCTGGATGACGTGTCTGTTGCTGAACTTCCCTGTTCCCTGACAGCTCATCCATGTGTCCCCATCATGTCATACACACTCACTAAGCATTTGTTTATTCCTGAGGTGGCAGCAGTGGATAAGGTTTTAGTGAGAATAAAACCATGAACAACAAAAAAATAAATAGATATAATGACAGAAAGGCTTGGGTCACTCAGATGACCACTCACTCTCTCACACAACTGTGGTGAGGAGAAAGCCTCAGAGTGGACAGCACGTCCAGTTTTGAGGTGGTTGGACTACAACAGAGGAGGACCCTCTTCATGTCACCAAGACCAGAGAACTGAGGCTGCAAAGGACTCAGACTCACCAACACTGGACAGTTGAGGACCTGGTCTGATGGGTCAGCAGATAGTTTAAATCCACAGGCCGACCAGCCCTGTGTCAATGTCCAGGATGCTGGTGCTGGTGCTGGTGCTGGTGCTGGTGATGTGATGGTGGTGTGATGGTGCGGGGAATGTTTTCATCTTTATACCAGTCATGGTCCGACTGTCACGGTCTATTGGAGTGTTGCTGCTGACCATGTTCATCCCTTCATGGCCATAGCTCACCATCAGCTCACAGCTACCACAGGAGATTGGGAGCATGAATGCAGCTGACAGATTAGAGATTACATGATGCAGTCATGTCAGCATGGAGCAGAGTGTCAGTGAAGCTAACAGCAACAACAACATACACACCAGAACAGAACCACTGTGCTGTGTGGTAGATGCTAGCACCAACAGTTTTGGTGCTTCCTTGGCAAATCCAGCAAGGAAACATCTGCATGGCCAAATATTATTGATCTTTGATCCTTTGTTACTATTATTATAATGTATCCACAGGTCATAATAACATTTGTTTTGTAGTACTGGGTCAAAGTCATTACTTACTACTAACTACACATTAGATTGATTATCTATAAAAAAGGGGCATAAGAGGCACTATAAAGTCATGAACCTGACTGAGACTTGATCAGTGTCCAATTGTCGCACCTCATAAGTCGCAGTGCATCGAGCCCTCGGGGCCACCATACGACTGTCTGAGCTGCAGATTCAACTCATTCATGAAGCTGATCTGGCATTCAGTGCCAAACTGCTGCTGCCAGGGATGCTGCCGCCGGTTCACTGACCCCATTCTGAGGTGCCAACAAAAGGAGAGAAAGCCTCGAGGGAGGACGGGAGAGGTGATGAGAAACTTGAAAAATGGGCCCAGAGTGTCAGAGACTATTTTAAATGATGAATGGCTGAGGGACGAAGAGGCGTGCAGGGGAAGTGGTTATGAGAGTGGGAGAGTGTCAGAGGTGAGAAGGCAGGAGGAAAGATGAGAGTAGAGAGTTACCGAGGATGATGACAGTGGTTTTTCTTGAACAATGATGCCAGGCTGTATTTTACAGGAGGGGTCAGTAAACACACACCCTGTGAAACAGATCATATAAAAGCAGATAAGCGTGGAGGAGCAGAGAGGGGATCAGCTGCACTGTGGAGATGGAGACAGCGTAGTCGGTCCTCTGGAGGAGCTGAGGCCGTGATGACTCCAATTTCAAACAGTGAGATTACACTTCTCTGAGGCAGAGCAGAGGATTTCTAAAGGAGAGCACCAACACAGTGGCTCCCTATGAGTCATTCCCAGGGTTTACGAGGCTAAAGTGACAATAACACATGAAGCTGTCAGTGGAAATATTTCACTTTGAGACTCAGTGGCTTTACATTTCACGACAAACTCTTCGATCTAGGTCTTTTCTTTTTTTTCTTTTTTTTTTATTTGACTTTTTTCTTCGTCTGGTTTTGAAATGATAAAGATGCTACCTGTGTAACTTGTTCACTGGAAAATTCTCATACACACTTACATTGCTTTGGACATAACAGATTTTAATGCTGTTGATACTGTGGAAAGTTAAAAACAGTCCCAGATATCTTATAAATCTTGAGTCAATAATGATATTTATCATTAGAATAAAAAAGCATTCATTAACTCGCAGACTTGTGTGCGATGTCATCAAAATGCCACATTTGAATAAATTTGGAATATTAATTGCAATCAACTTATTCATGTAACTCCGTTCTACAAAAGCACTGAGTTTTCAGAATTGATTTGATGACGATGACTTCAATGGGATTTGAAAATAATTTGTCTATAAGTTTATTTGTGAAGCATATTTAAAGCAACTACACTAGAGTGTTGTACGATAATATACAAAGAAATAATATGACATGGTAACAGGGACAACGTAAGGGAAGGTTGTAAAGTTGACATGATTTAACACTTACGCTAAAAGACAACCAGGGAACAGTTTGAAATAAAAATGAAAAAAGTGAAAAATGGAACCTTAGGGGCTCTCAAAAGCCAAAATGTGGTTTTTCAGTTTAGCTTTAAAACAGAGGGGAAACATAAAGACCACAGTGACAGCCAGGAGCAGCTGATGTGGGGATCTGAGAGAGCTCAGAGATGTACCAGGGCACCAGACTGTGTCAAGACTGAAAAAGAACCATAAACTCAATCCAGCACTGGCAGTGGAGAACCATGGCCCCAGACTCTGGGCCTTCAATAGGACCATGGGGCCACACATGGCAATAGACACTTACACATAATAAAGACATTTTAACCAGCAGTCACATGCAAGTTCAGCAAAGGTCAAACTAAGGTCAACCTAAGATCAATCATATTGCTCACAATGAGACCAACATAGTTAACAACCAGCAACCTGTGCCCATGAAGCGGCCAACAAATACGCTCTGCTTCCTCATGACAGGTGAAGCAAACATGTAGAGTTTCTACTCATCTGTTTTCAGAAACATCTCAAACTGCAGTGATTTGATCAAATTTTGCCCGCGGTAAATTATCGCCAGGTATTAACAGTAAACAGTGTAAGATCCATGAACAAACCCAGGAGGAGTAGATTCATTCCGCTGTGAAAAGTCATGAGGTTGCTGACAGGTTTCTGTCAAACACGGAAAATTCAACTTACGGTCTGTTGTGATGTCCTGGAGGAGATGAGCCGTGCTCGTCAGGGAGTGGACGTTGAGCAGTCAGAAGAAGACTTTGTTGTGGTTGTGTTTGACGCTGATGTTAGCCGACCTAGCTAGGCTGGCTAACACACTGTGGTCAACTTTCCCTCCCGGAGTTGTTTGAGGGATGACGAACTGAAGACCAGATGAATTGTATTGGTTTGGAGTCCCCGACGTTCAAATTCCGCCGAAACGACGGTGGAAATATATCCTATGGATGTGACAGGTGATATCATAGAGATACAGCACCGTGGTGGGTCTGACAGGTGGAAGAAGTGGAGGAGCAGGAGATTGGCAGCTGTGTATTGGAGTACCACCAGCTAGGTTGAACATGAAGGACAGGGCAGTCCAGGCAGCACAGTCCATACAAACAGCTGATTAATCTACCCCTTTGCTGGTGAAAGACCAGAGGAGCCCCAGGAGCAACAGCAGCCACCAGGTGAGCAGCGCAGCCCAGCAGCCAACAGGTAGGCCGATGTCAGTCAAAACACACACACCAGCTGATCATTTGACAGTCCGGCCAGGCCGTATTGCAACATTGCAGAAGTTTGTAGTGAGGTAGAGATCACATTACAGAGGCACAGGAAATTGGTTAAAAACAGTAAAAGGGGCCGGAGAGCAGCAGCATCTTATGGCGCTAGCTATCACTGAGCTGCAAGTCAATACATGTGTCTCCAAAAGTTTTCACAGACAGTGGCAGCAGGTGTCCGGGAGTGGACTGATGTTTCAGAGCTGCTTTAAACAACTCACATTATTGCATCCTGTGCTGGACCACGGCCCCTTAAAGGTAGGGTTGGAGATCCTGGAAAAACGGTTCTAGCAGGCCACATTTTGAAAATCCACAAGTTAGAAGTCCCAGCCCCTTTCCTCAGACTTCTCTCTGAAGCCACACCCCCACCTTTCTACAGACGTGCGTGAAGACACTCAACGCTATTGCCAGAGCTACATTGCCACCCACCAAACTGGGGTGTGGCTTTACTGCAGGCGTAGGTGAAGACACTGATCATGCATGCCAGAGAGAGAGAGAGAGAGAGAGAGAGAGACAGCAGCTTTAACAGGACTGAAAACCAACCAAGCAGCAGTACAGCTTGTTGGTGCACGTGCCACTGACAGCAGCTGTAACTGCTAGCTTGAAATGGCTCTGGTAGCTCCTGCTAGCTTGCACGTATCCTGGAAAACTAGTCGATGTGAAACCTTTATAGATAATTTCAAGTTTTTCCTGAAAAGGTCATTTTGAATGAGTTTCAGTGAATCCAGCGACCACACTGTCATACTCACTAATATCTGCATCTGTTTTTCTCCCTGCTCTATCATTCACTGACTTTCCTGGGTCGCAGACTATTCACCAAATTCTTCCGCCCACAATTGAACAAAATGTGATTGGCTAAGATACCTGTCAATATCCAATTCATTCCTTTGAATTGCACAGGCCTTCGCCACTGCCTGACTGGAGGTGTCGGGATTCACCCGGATACGGTCAGAAGAAAACTTGTGATTGGTCCATTTCCCCGTTCCGTTCTATTAGCCCATTGTTTGCCAAGAGAAGTTTCTAACAACAATCTAGAAATGATTGCTATTATCTCAGAGAGTAAAGACAAACAAGGCCTTCTCTTAATACTGAACAAGGCTCAGTGGGTTCCCCCCTGAGCCATGGTGGCCAGTAGCAGGTGTGTGAATGCAGGTGAGACACTGACTCTCTTCCTGACACATCCTTGGTTTCATTAGTGTGAGATGTTCAAGAAGGTGAGGAGCCTGGACCATAACCTCCTGGTCACTGCTACTCAGATGAAAAGTGGTCAGTTTCACTCTTTGAACATGGAACCTCTGGCCTCACATCTGTACACCTGGAGGAAACTGAAGAGGCATCACATGAAGCGAAGGCAGGTGAACAATGGCAGGATGAAAGATTGTGACAGGAGGAGAATAGAGGGGGGCAGAGATGGTGTGACTATCAGCGCAGGGAGCAAGAAGTGAAGCGAGAGTGTGGCGAGGGCCACAGGGCAACAAGGGAGACTGACATTTTCAGACACTTTAATAAGTGTATTAAGATTGGCAGCTCTACTTGCCGTTCACCAGGCTGATTACCATAAAGCTATTTATTAGGCTGATTTCCCAGGCTGAGAGCAACGGAGAGTGGGGGAAGGAGTGGAGGGGGTTGACGCCAAGGGGAAAGGCTGGCAGAAGGTTAAGGGCACATCGCCATGGAAACAGAGTGGGGTTGCGACGGGGATGGTCTATCTGCAGGTGGAGGGGAAGCACAGAGCGCGAGGTGAAGGGTCAGAGACCACACTGTCAGACTCCTCTGTGCAGGCGGGGAGTTGTCATAATAGAGCCGAGCTCACATCCAGGTTTATGAATGTTAAATATGCTGTGACTCTTACAGGTGGGTAGCAGAGCTCACAGACGCCCCCCCCCATCCCCAACCCCCCGCTCCCCTCCGGCTTACTATGCATGCACACATTCCCCATGCAATTAGTCTCATTACAGCAGCTTCACATGTGCACAGCCGCAGCTCTAATCCATGAGCCCCCCCCCCAACCACCACCTCCACACCCCCAATGTGCATGAGCACCTCCTGCAGGTCTTCATTAGCACTAATCAGAGCCCCACTGCTGCCCACAGTGACACCTGTTTGAGTGCTGGCTTGTCACAGTGCTCCCATACTGCTCACATAGTGTGTGTGTGTGTGTGTGCGTGTGAATGGCTTTGGCCATTTATTGCAGAGCCTCTATAATCTACCAGTTTGTAGAGAGTAACAGGAGGTCTAAGTAGGTTGTTGTGTGCAAACCTACAGAGGGTGTGAGGGACAAAATGCATCAGAAATGCAATTTTCTAATTCTCATACAGACTGTGTTACACATATTGTTTCTCTACTTTTCTATGTCTCTTTAAAATTGCTGCAAAATGAAGCAGTACATTAATTCATTCATTTATTTATTTATGAGAGGAACAGCATTGTAAACTGTAGATTTCTGCCTTTGAGCATAAAGGCTGTTCATAACACAACCATACACTCTCCTACTTTACATGCAAACCACAGGCCATTGTAGACCACCTCATTAGCAGCAATTCTACACACTCATTATGTCTCGTCTATCCTCCGTGCACAGCTTTATCCATAATCCCAGATCCTTACTAATACAGCAACACTGCTGTACAGTAAATATCCACAAACATCATAACAGCAACACACAGCCCCGTCAGGATGATATTTAATTTTTGGGGTGAATGTTAAAAATGAATCATTTGAAAAGCTGTCTTCAGTTCTTATGGCCAGACAGGTCCAGGGAGAACTGACGAGGCTGCTATTTGATCTGCTGGTTTCCTACAGGTTGTAACAATTTCATCAGAAGAGATAATTCACACCATAAATTACCAATAAGAATAAAGGGCCTGACATGAAGGGAAGAACAGAGACACAGAGTGTGGAGGCTGTCTGATAATCATAATAATCATAGAGGCAGCATTTATCTTTGTGTATATACAGTGGTTTTAAAATGCAGATCATAAGAAGAGCACAGACTTCAACTGTCTGCTAATCCAGTTTAAAAAGCCTGTTTTTAATTCCACTGAGCTCCTCCTCAGGCTTTGGATCCCACACCTCTACATTTTTATTAAAACCTTCAGTCAACATGTTGTTGTTGTGAGATGATGCAAATAATCAAAGTCTCATAAACAAGAGTATGAACACACACACATATTCTGAATGTTACATCTAGCACTTCTAATCTAATCTATCTGTCTATCTATCTATCTATCTATCTGTCTGTCTGTCTGTCTGTCTGTCTGTCTGTCTATCTGTCTGTCTGTCTATCTGTCTGTCTGACTGTCTGATTGTCTGTCTGTCTGTCTGTCTGTCTATCTATCTGTCTGTCTGTCTATCTTTCTGTCCATCTATCTATCTATCTATCTATCTATCTATCTATCTATCTATCTATCTATCTATCTATCTATCTATCTATCTATCTATCTATCCATCTGTTCTCTTATAGTGGGTTACATACAGTATATATTCTTTCATTATTAATTATTATTAATAGGCTTTAAACACCAGGCTGCAGACTTTCTAGACTTCTCACACTGAGACAGGTCCACAGAGTTAACAGATGGGTCACTGTGTTTACATCTCTCCTCCCACTGGTCTTGTTGACCTCATAACTTATTTATACTAATAGACGCCTGTGGATCTTTCTGTTCCTGAAGCAGCTGGCCTCCCAGCCGGGGTCTGCATGCGCGTGTGTCTAGGTGTGTGTGCATTAGTTTGTATAAAGTCCCCTTTGCTGTAGTACACACTTGTGCAGTACTTTCACTGGTCTAGATAAACATAATTATCCGACATCACATGGACTTCTGTCACTGACAGTTCTTTTCTTTTTTTCTCTTGAGGCTGAATAAACTTGTAGCATTTGACAAAGACATCTGCTAAATGAATGAATACAAATGGATAGATCAGAAAAAAGCAGAAATGTGATCAGCTCTTCATAGAACACATAATTGATTGATACACATGGTGAAAGAGTAACAAACTCATGAATGAATGAATCAGTCAATAATCGATCAAACAGTGGATTTGAGTAATACTTATATTTAGGCCAGAGCATCTGAAATGATATGTGAATCATATATAAATAATAATAACAGATGGAAATAGATTTTTTTTTTCAACGTGATACAATGAGGCCGTCCACATCAAAAGTGAATGACTACAAACAGTGACTTAACTAAGAGCTGCTCACACACTGGTGTGAGATCATGCTTCTGAAATGTCATTTAAAGTTTGGACTGAATGACTCAGATCTACAGCAGAAGACTTATGACCTCATGGATTCATCTGCAAACATTATGGAGAGACAGTCCAGAAAATAAACACAGTACCTGTGATTTTATATCCAAAATGATACAGGTCGGAACAGCAGGGTTGTCGAGGATGACCTCACCAGGTTTGGGGGTGTACATCCTGACATCCTGACATGCTGACGAGGGTGATGTCATAGCCTGACATCACACCAGCTAACCTTGTACCACCAGCTGTGCTGCTCACCTTGACACAAAGGGACGAGCTGCTGCTGTCTGCAAACTCTAGACCGGAGGAGAGAGAGGAGATGAGACGTGAGTCAGTGCAGTGTGACGTCACCTCGGCTTAATGCAAACACATCTGATGCTTCACTCTGTGGAAGAACAAAGGAGGGCTGAACACTTTAAAGACTCAGATACTCACCTAAAATGTAATGTTTTTTTTTTTCATAGCAGTTCTTTGGTGATGTTTGTTGCATCACATGTCAGGTACTGTATTGTAGTGAAATAGTGCAGTCATCTAAAACTAATAAAAACAACAACAACAACAAAAACACTATCATATTAAATCAACAGCAGAGAGCAGCTGGGAGCGAACCTGGAGAAATAAACTGGATCCCTGCTGCAGTGCAGGCTGTGCGCCATGTGAGGCCAGGGGATAAAAGTCTATTGTATTATGTACAAAGTAATCTTCCTGTGTGATTGCCAATGTGTTCGGATAATGAATTCAAAACAAACATGAAACTGAATTGGAAAACAGGCAAAACACAGAGGAGAAAAATCAAATGTTGAACCATACGAATGCAGAGCCACACTGTATGTTACAGTCCTCTTTGAAAATAATATTAAATGTTTAACAGCAAACCTTCACTGAAATGAATTAAAAATGACTTAGTTGTTTATTTTTCGTAACAATTGATCTTTTCATTCATTTCCAAACCGTTTCATTTTTCTAATAATGCAAATTCCATGCTGCCGTCGAGGTGATACAGTGATTTCTTTCCTGTTGTAATGATGAATCTGTTGGATTAAATCAGTGCTGAGAGACAGTTCAGCTTGTTTGGTATCTTAGCAGCCTCATGGAGCCGCAGTTAGAACTGAGCATCAAAGCAGGAGACGGAGGTGGTTGGAGAGAGGGGAGGAGCGGGGAGTCATAATGTCACCTCTCTGCAGCGCCTCCTCCAGGGAGAGCGTGATCTGGATCAGGATCAGTGTGTGCCATAGCATTTACCACGGCAATTAGCGACCACCGTCTCTACCTGGTGAGCAGGGGTGAGCATGAGGGGCGTGAGGGTGGTGGCAGGGGGCAGGGTGTCCCCCCCCACCCTTCCCTCTCTGTGCCCTTTTATACCCTCTTTTCTCTCTCTCTCTCTCTGTCTCTCTCTCTCTCTCCATCCATCTCTTTAGGCTCAGTAGAGCTCTACATTTGAAAGAGCTCTGTCAGTCACAAAGCTCCCAGAGGTAGAGGCTCTTCCTTTGGATTTGAACAATCAACAACAGGTTGTTGTTTTTGTTTTGTATTTACATTCTGTAGGCCGCTCACTGTGAACACTTTTGCTCAATTTGCAGCATAAACCACGAGAACAATTATCACATTAAGTAAAAATCAGTTTGGAGAGATGAAACAGGGTTTCTTGATGTTTGCAGACAGTCCCAGTTTGAGCTCACGCCGTGAATGACAATAAAACCTCAGGCAGAATCAGAGAAATCATGTTATTTACCAGCACAACTGGAGCAAAAAAAAAAAAAAAGAAAAC
Organism: Caranx ignobilis; assembly: GCA_021432705.1. Lineage (NCBI taxonomy): Eukaryota > Metazoa > Chordata > Actinopteri > Carangiformes > Carangidae > Caranx > Caranx ignobilis. The sequence continues at coordinate 3,666,026 of MU269980.1, forward strand.
AGAAATACCAGAACAAGGGCGACCTCTAGTGGTGCTCAGGAGCCGCTGACATGCTGTCACTCACCTCAGTCCCGAGCTCAACATCTGCTGACAGACAGGTCCTGGGTATAGTCACACAAGCACAAGAGGTGAGAGACCAACTGAGTTTAACATTATGTAAGACCTAATTGTGACCTTGTTCACAGAATTGCTCCACTCTGAATCTTCCCTAGTGACAATAAATATTTAGTGTCCTCTATGAGTAACGACATAAATCAAGGCTAATTAGCCAGTTATGGCCTTTGGTGTGCTGCAAATACAAATTCATATATAGACCAATGGCTCCCCCTAGTGGTCTGAAAACTCAATATATATTCTCAATTCTGACTTATTCCCCCTTCAAAAGTTTCTCAGTAATTTAATCTTTAGCTCATCTTTCAGCTTGGATTCAACTCATACATCTTATTGAAAGAGCAAATACATGTTGAGGTGAATGAATAGATTATTGGATTATAAATTAGGCGTGTAGTGTGTAAGTGTAGTGTTTGGGATTGGAAAAGAAATTAAACATAAAAGATGGTTTCCTTTGTGGTCTGATTATTTAACAAGCATCATAACAAAGGCAGGACGAATACATACAAGCCACCATCAGTGGTATAGAGCAGCATGGTCTGTATGTTCTGAGCTCACGTCATTAAATCAGGTTCGGCCACTCTGACCACATGCTGTGGGTTTTCATCAGGGTTCAGGCTGGTGCAGAATAACACATCTCTGCTCATTTCTATTCATGCAAACAGACCAAACAAAAAGAGGGAACATTATTCCCTCGGGACAATTCCCTTGGGAATATGAGCCAGCCGGACCAGCCTGTCCCTGTAATGCCAGTGTCAAACACCAGATGTGAGCAACGCTTCACACAGCGTGTGGCTCAACCACGGCCAGTCATGCTCCTTCTGTATGTGTCCCCTCAGGAGTCTAATGTAATAACTGGGTGAAGAAATATCATAAGAATTGAATTGTAGAGATCTGCATCATTTAAATACCTAATGCAGTTTACACCTGAATGAGCAATAAATCAAAGCGTGTGGTTCATATTAATGAGGGTAAATTGTTTAAATCTTCTCCTGGCTTCATCAACAAAACAAATGGGTACAAGCTCTGTCTGAGTAGAGGACAGGAATAATGCACTATCTTCCATCTTCCGTCTCTTCAGTCTTCAGATAAACCTTGGCCCAATGCAACACACTCATTCACTATAAGGAGTGTAGATAAGACTGAAACACAGTCACAGATACATCTACTAACTAAATCTACTAACTGCCATAAAAACGATGTTGGTAGAGAGTCTGCTATCATGGAGCTAGTGTTGTTTTCACGTTTGACCACCAGAGGGCAGAAGAAACATTCCCTGGTCTTGTTGGTCATCAATCGCATAGAGGCAGTATCCACAGTCTCATTAACAGAAGTTTGGGATGTGACCTCAGATTTACCTTCCAGAGTCTGTTGGCAGCAGCAGCTCACCATCTGAATCACAGCTCTGCAGTAATCTGTGTTTTTTACATCTTCACGGCCACAGTGTGCATCACAGTTGGACTTACTGCCACAGACCCATTGGTTCCTTCATTAAATTTGCATGTGGCTTGGTGGGTGTCGCTGGGAGGCCGTGACAGGTGAGGGGGCGTCGCTGATCTCAAACACCCTGCTCCAGCCTCTTAGACATACCTTAATCCATCACTCTCTCTGGCACACCGACACACCCCCCAGCTCCATCTCTTATGGATATGTGTGTTTGTGTGGGAGGGCCCACTGTCCTCTCCCCTATAGAGATCTGAAAGTATAATGCTGCATGTATGCATGCTCAACACAAGGTCCGCTTATGTTTTATGCAAAATCTAAATCAAGTGAAGGACGAGAGCCAGTTCATTCTGAACACGCTTTAGTCTTTTTCACTGATTAATCACATGTTTATTCATTCAGAGGGGGTAGAATTTAAAAAAAAAAAAAACTACTTCCCACACAGATAAGAAAGGATGTCTCGGCATTTAGAGTTCAAATTATATTTTTTGTCATAAAAAAGAGCATTTCTCTGTTTTGGCAGTGAGTGTCGCTCACAGGTATTCATCTTTAAAACTGCTGGCAGAGGCCTTCAAAAACTGCTAATGCTAGGACTCAGAGGGTTCTCTACCTGCTGCTGCTGCTGCTGCACCCTAAAGCTACATTACGCTTTAAATCTAAAACAAAAAAAACATGTGGTTGAAATAAATAAACACACCATATGTTCACAGCAACAGAGACGCTGCAGGAAACTCACACAAGACTCACAGAGAGAAAAGCATATATTACCAAATAATGCTGCAGCCTGAAAAGAGGAGGGAAGGGACAGCTGCGTGTTTTGATGAACCATCTCAGCCTGTAAACAAATTGAGTTTGGATGCAGATGTTATCATGAAGCTGACTTCCTCACGGACAGGTCCCAGTGACAGGAAGTGTAGAGGACAGGAGAGGAGCCTGTGTGGAGCCTGGTTTGTTTGGGTAAAGTGGAGGACGTGGAGATCAGATGTGCAGATAATTGTGAGATGTGATCGGCATCTGGCATCAATGAACACCTCTGTGAGTCAGGGTGGCGCCCCCCCTCCCTCTCCTCCTCACTCACCTTCACCAGATCCTTTTCCTTTCTCTCCTTCATTTCCCTCCTGCTCTCCTCTCCACCGTCGTCCCACTTCAGGTTTTCTAGCTTTATAAATATATCTTTGCTATGAGCATTTTTTCTTTCCCCACCCCCACTGTCCATTGATTCTCCTCAGGCATTGATCTGAAATGCTCCAACTGTGCGTGTGATTGTGTGTGCTTTCGTGTGAGAGCACGTGTGCACACGCACCGAGTGTGGGTGTGTGTATTGTGTGTGTGTCTGTGTTCAGGTTGAGTAAAGTGATTTCTTGTGCTTTCTTGTGGCCCGTTGGTTCTTCTCTCGAGCTCTGGAGTGCGACTGTGAACCCTGAGAGAGTCTTTAGGCTCTGACTGCTGTCGTCTTGTTGACTCTGCTTTAAATCTAAGTATTTTACATGTGAACCTCCCAAAACACAGTACCCCCCTTCACTGAGCACATGAAAAGAGCTGCTTGAGCCAAACTGCTTCTTATTTCACAGTCCCCTCCTTGTTTTAATTATCATATTTGTCATTTGAAGCAAAGTCACTTTATCAGGATATTAAATTATTCCACTCTAGTGTCCATATGGGGAACAAAGAATTCAACATGATACCTATCTGTGAAGAATCCAAACATGTAGCACCATCATTCCCCTCTACACAACAACAATCCATCTACTCCTATCAGACAGCCTGTGAGTCTGAGCTCCTTTTTAAAACCACAGCTACTGCAGCCAGCACTCACACTTCAGCTTTATTGTCCTCCGGTGCAAAAAGGACTCTGTCCTTGTGTGTTTGCAGGCAGCCAACTAGTGATGGATTAAAGAAGACATGGGCGCAGAAAGGGAAGAATTTCCCCCCTTGCGCGCTTGACTAGTTGGGGATATCGAGATGAGACTCTTAAAATTGAAATTCATTTTTCACCTTTCCACAGTTCTCATCACAATCTTGTCCGAGAGGCGATCGATACTCAGGCAATATTGTTCTGATGTATGCCCGCTGCCAATGGAGCAGGATTTATGTGGGCTGTACTGTGGGCATGCTGCATGCTCTTGTGCCTGAGCCAGATTTCCTCACAAGAGTGAAACAATAGGGGAAATCAATCCCAAACGCTGATTGGTTCACTGTGAGTGAGAGTTAGGACACAGATTTAGATTTGAGACCGATGATCATGTTTAAATATAACTCAAAAGTAATCTTCAAATCATGTAACCAACTGTACTGTTGCATGTATATTAATGATAGTGTCATTGATGTTATGACGGCTGTTCATTTCAAGCTGCCTCTGACACTGTTGAGACATTTATAATGTCAGAATAATCAATAGAGTATGAATAAATCACCATGTAGTGCATCATGGGGGGAGAAATGTCTGCAGCAAACTGAGCTGGGAACTTTTCAAATTAAGCAAAAATACATAATAACAAAGTTTTTATTGTTATAATTAGGGCTAAGAATCCAGGGACACAGTGGGAAAGAAATGAATGTGCATGGACAATGTGTGTTTGTCCAACCATGTGATTTTCTCTCTCCGGGTTCATTTAAATGTTTAAAATGGAAGGTCCATCATTGTGTGCAATTACTTTCCATTGATACGTTTATATTGTGCAGAAGCTCCACACCGGCCTGTGAGTCTTAACAAGTCTCCGCGGCGGCTGATGCAGTCAGGGATTAGACCTGTTTAGTCAGCTCTGCAGGTGTGAAAAAAGCACTGAATCAATGACCGTCTGGAAGTTGCTCTAATGGGATGAGGCGCCTCAGGATAGAGAGTGAATCAACAGACCTGTACTTACTGTAGATACTGCACTTTCTGACTTGTTCTGTGTTTCATCTGCATTTGCTACATGCTGCAGTCTGCTGTCAGCTGACATCCTCCGTCTGATTACTTCCAGTTTGATTCCAAACACTCAGTGTAACAATCTATTGTAAGTTAATTTACAAAGACCGTAATTTGCAGAACACAATTATCGCACACAACCATCATCAGCCATTATATGGGAATCAATGTGAGGTCTATAATTTTTTAAGCTGAATTGTCCTAATTGCAAATCTATATGTGAGTGTCTCTTTGGACAGGGTTTCCTGATTGGGTGTTTTCTTTGTAATTCGATTAGTCTTTTTTTTTTCTTTTTTTTTTTTTTTGGTAACAATGGTGACCAATTGTTTGTTTCCTGTCAGAGAATCAGACTATTGAACCCTGTCAATCCTGAAACTGACTGTCAACCTGAATGTGACTGGATTTAAACACAATGACAGAATCATTTCTTAGGACCAGAGAAATGTGCACAGAGTTTTGACAGAGTCAGATGTGCTGTCACATATTTCTCCTGCCTCCTGTCATTCTTACATCGTCCATATTGTGGATGGATGGAAGTGTTTCATCAAAAGGGAAACACCCCATAGTTATATTAGAGCCCTTGGTCACCGTCACTGTAAGGATCAAACTTCCAGCCTGTACTGTTTCCATCCCTGTGGCTGCTTTGGAGAATATGGTGAATGATAACTCTTTCATCATCAATCATGTCAGTCAATCAAAAATCAAAATTCCTGTTCCATTATTAATTGGTTAATTATCCTGACATGTTCTACTCGATGAGGCAAGGCAAGTTTACTTCTATAGCCCATCAGTTTGTCTCAAAGGGCTTTACACAGCATCATAACAACATCCTCTGCCCCTTGACCCTCTCATCGACAAGAAAAATCAGAACAGGGGCATCCAGCTCTGTCTTCAACAACCTGATGAGGACTCTCCTCTTCAGAGAGAACCTCATCTCCCAACACCTCGAACACCTGATCTCCGTCTTTTACTAAGAACTAGATGTATCACTTGGTACTTACACCAAGGTCTTACTGCATCAAACCTGAAGTGACGCGCCTCACTAGTCAGTCACTTTGGATGAAGTGTGGATTAATAGCATTGCAGACCTCTGGTCCTCAGCAAAACCCAATGTCTGCTGAATGTCACAACCTTATCTAAATCAAGACTGAGGTTTGACATCCAGCATCCTCCTGGTGTTACATTTAATGTCTGGTTTCCTGCATTCAGGGTCACATTCAATGTGTGTCTCAGTCCGTCTGTGCAGATTAGAAGTGGAAATCATTACTTTGCTGATTTGGATGATCTGTATTCAGTGACAAGCCCCTGAGGCAAATGTGTTATTTGTTATATTGGGCTGTGCAGACAAAACTGACTTGGCCCTGCAGTTTATTCCCCTTTTGCATGCATCAGTGAGTGAATGCATCAGTGTGTATCTGACCCAGTATCAGCACTGGACCTGACTGTCTTCAGCTCAGTGCATTCGGTCTGTTGTGAAACCAAACAAGCACTGAACACTGTAAATTAGCAGCTTAATGTCAATGATATTATTATGATCATTCCTGTAGCCTTTCAGTAGGCTCTTAAACAGGAAGTAACACACTGTGAAACACAACCACCAGCAGCCTCCACTGCTACGAGCTACCAAAGTGATCAGTGCTTCACTATCCTCAGTTCATGTACTGACCACAGATCAGATCAGATTTTTCCCTTCATTTGTCCTTTCACTGTTTCCCTTCAACTATTCTCCAGCCTGCTGCAAATTACATATCCAGGAGACACAAACCTGAACAGTAACCAGGCTGCTGTAAAGGGTTTTTACACCATTTGCTCTTAACAGATGTGTTTTTTTTTCCCCCACCGGTTTCTACTGGACTCCTACATTTAAAATTCCATCCACTCAATCCTCAGTCCACAGTGTGTTTACACTGCTTGGAGCCTCGTGAGGAAAATGGTAATTCCAATGAAGTGACCAGGTGTTGTGCGTAGGATGCAGGATGCAGGAAGGATAGCAGCAGTGCTTCCTGGGCTGTGGGAAATATTTAAGGCTTTCTCCTCCACATCTGTGCACTGTGCATCCTCACGTCCTCTACCAACGCAACTTCCTCCCACTCCAACCTCAAGCAGGAAAAGGGAAGTGTTCTGTTTTCACCATACAGCTGATTTTAATGCCTGCTAATGCACTTTTGTTTTCTACATATTGCCAGAGGACACTTTTTATCATGAACTCACAGCCTAATGTGACATTTCCTGTGTGTTTGTTGCTGGATAACACTGGATAAATGACATCATCTTTTCTGGTCACTCCCATTCAGTTCGGGAACACACTGTATCCCTCCATCATTCTGTGGAGAAAAAGAAGGCAAAAAAGAATAAAACAAGCTCTTTGAAAGGTATTAAATTCCATAATAGATCGTCTTCCTACCACAGAGGTGGTATGTGGGGAGATGCACAAATAAATCAATACAACAAAGTGGGCTGTGCGGGGAAGACAGACAGTGGGCTGAAATATTAACCAAGCACCATAGGAACACAAGCCAAAGCCTATGAAATAGAGAATCCATTATGGCCATGCCGGAGTTGTCTGTGGAATTGGATTCAGTAACAGGAGGGAGGGGGTGTAATGCCCGCTCACTGCTTTTATTGAGAACTCATTGCAGGGCAAAATTGAGAAGCCATTGGTATCGATCAGTGACTGTACAGCGAGGAGAACGCAGACTTCCAAACAGGCTGCAGCCCCTCAACTTATTTTTCTCCGTTAGCCTCCAGCAGTGGATGGAAGACACACTTCCTCATGCACGCTTCAGTTTATATATCTTTCCTGTAGGGTCCCCTCCACCTAACTTCACCACGCCACGTACCTTCGTTTTCTGCGTCTGCAGTTGCTGAGTTTTCCATTTCTGCCCCTCTACAGGTTTTTTGTTCTCTCATTGTTTTTTCCCCACAATTCAGCTTTTTTCTATTATCCCTCTCAGAGTGTCAGTGAGTTGCATCAATGGATGAAGCATGTTTGAAAAGATTTTTCAAAGCCAATTAGGATGAAATCTGATGCCCACACTTATGTGACAGGCAAGAGTATAAAACATCATTTACAAGTGTTTGTCAGTTCTTGCTTCACTGAGGAGCATCTCTTCTTCTTCTTCTTCTTCTTCTTCTTCTTCTTCTTCTTCTTCTTCTTCTCATCTTGTCTGGAGATATCCTGTAATTTTTCGTAGTGTTTTTTTTTTTTTTTTTTAATATAGTTATATATAGTATATAGTTATAAATATAGTTTACTCTCACTGTGAAAATGATAAGACATTGTTGTCTAATATTTAGGCCACTTGTGTGAAAGAATGTTGCTTTAGTTTCAATCTTTGCTTTAGGGGGCTTTGAAGTCAGTCTTGTCAACTGCAGAGCGTCTGTTGCTGGGAGTGAGTGATGAAGACAATTGCTTTGACCATTGTTGTCCTTGTCTTCTGGGCAGATTGGCTATCAGAAAGTGACAACAGCAGTTAGCTGATTAGCATACTAGCTTCAGGAAAAAGATGTAACACACCATGCATACTGTGTCCTTTTACGAGCTACGCCTTATGTTATGTCTCTGTTTGATGTATGCCTATGTGTTTCTACCTATATAACTATTTTAGTGACATATGAGCTTTTATGTAGTCGTATGTACCATCTAAGAAGTATACAGGATGTAATGTTAGTTTTGTTACAGGCTGGCAGTGAACACCCTGCCCAGGGACTACAGTTGAAAACTAGCTACTTAGGTAATACTGGCACATTTACAGTCATATCAATAATGTGCACTGTCCCTGTGAAAATAATTTAAAGTAAAAAAGTAAAGCATGCACATGCAGTGCAGGCATTGCTTTCAACCTCTGCAGACAGCTCGAGTTTGATGCTTAAGTAAGCTGTAAGTAGCTGCTATGCTAATATTTGCTGTGTAGCTAAACTGACAAATACCTCCTTTGAATGAGTTGTGCTGTTAGTGTTGGGTCGCTCCTAATGTCAGTGGACGGTTTCATCAGGAATGAAAACACACAGCCCCTCTGGTGTTAACAACACTCACATCACTCTGCAACAGTGGCTTAAAGGCCGTGACCTCAGCCACTGAGTGAAACACCCGCGTCTGACACAATCTCAATGCATGTCACCAGCTACTGCACCATTTCACTTAATATTCCCTCTCCACACCCAGATACATTATCTCCTCCTGTTCTTCTCTCTCCTTGTCCCCAGCCCCCACCCCTGTCCGTCTAATACCCCCCACAGCCCCTCACCCTGATAATGACTTTGGAAATCCCCAGCCACAGGTTGTGCCGACACAGCTCTTCTGACAGTGGCTGAATGCAGGAGCTACTCTTGTAAACTGAAATTGCGAGCAGAGATGGAGGCTGAAGGAGAGGGGGAGCGGGACAGGGAGGAGATGGGATGGCAGTGGCCTCATTCTCAGGAGGGAGATTGTGCAGTAGCGGTTGTTGCTGAGGTCAGGCAGAATGCTCATCCCCAGGATTTACACCCCAGACAGATCTTCCACTATAGTGAGGCAGGATTTGTGACTGCACTCCTGAATTGCATTCCCCCCCTTGCGTGTCTGCATGTGAACTTGGACCCTGGTTTACCTGATGTGATTTACAGATCCTCACATAATCACAGCTCTTCCTTACTTCTGTTAATATGTCATGTCATGGTGCACACCCATATTGTTGGCTGTTACTGAGGAGGTATCTTCCCTCAAAATCACCCATCACATTGTGTCATGCTTATCGCAAAGTCTTGTTCCTTCTCCCCAAAATATCCCAGGATCCAAATATGATGGGATCTGGACTGAACCTGTTCTCATCACAGCTTTGTAAGATCTCATATCAAAAAATTGCCAGATATGATCCGGATTCTTGCAACCACCTAAAAAGGAAATCTCCCGATTGTGGGGATTTTAGCATGGTGCTGAGAGAAAAGAGAAAAGATTGTGACAATGAGATTTTTATTTCTTCTTACCAGATAAGGCTGCAAATCAGGAAGAGAAGTGAACAAGGCTGTTGGCACTTGTAGTAATTTGCCACCGGTAGATGCGTGTTCATTTTTTTTTTTTTTTTTGGAATGCCTGCATCCTGTGGAGGATTATCAGCACTGAGGAGGGCTGAGGAGGTGCTGATCTAAGACAAGCTCTGTATGTAACCAGCAGCAGTTTGTAGCCTGACCCAGATGTAACAGAGCCAGTGAAGTGAGGACACAGTGTGTGATGTACTGAAAATGTTTGGTTATAGGAAACAATCATTCTAATGGCTGCATATTAGAACAGCAGGACATTAGAACAGACCTGACATCAGCATGTTACACTATGTCATCTACATGTAAAGTGTAGAATCAATGCCTCAGTGTGGACGTGCCTCCCTAAAAATGAACCTACATTCACTACAGTGAATCATAACAACTGTGATCAGTCTTCTCTGTGGCTCCCTCCTCTGCGTCAGTCACTTCAGTGGTTGTACACACTGCACTCACTGCAATGCATCTCATGAAACTAAGACGTTTAACAACTGTTTGCTCCGACTTCAGCATGATATGCTGAGTGTCAGTTGCCATGGTTTAACAGACTCAACATAGAGGCACGAAAACTCTACTGACCAACACTGTAGTGCTGTCACTCCATTGGAAGATGAGGCACCCAATACATCGAGTTGTGTAGGTAATAGCATAGCTGGTGTCACTTGGATGAAGGAGGTTGTGTGACAGGACAAGATTTAACTATAGTTACTGAGTTTGAAAACGTAATCTGTTCATTCTACAAAACATACACAGATCAGGCCTAACATCATGAGCACTGACAGGTGAAGTGAATAACACTGAATAACACTTCATCGTGGCACCTGTTAGTGGGAGGGATATATTAGGCAGCAAGTGAACATGTTGTCCTCAGAGTTGATGTGTTAGAAGCAGGAAAAATGGGCAGTGTAAGGATTTGATCCAGTCTGACAAGAACCACTGGGTCAGAGCTCTTGTGGGCTGTTCCTGGTCTGCAGTGGTCAGGATCTATCAAAAGTGGTCCAAGGAAGGAACAGTGGTGAACCAGGTGAGAAGGCTGGCCCGTGTGGTCCCATCCAACAGACCAGCTACTGCTGCTCAAACTGCTGGAGAAGTTCATGCTGCTTCTGATAGAAAGCTGTCAGAAGACACAGTGCAGCACAGTTTGTTGTGTATCTGGCAGCAAAAGGGACCAACACAGTGTTAGACAGGTGGTCCGGATGTTATGACTGATGATCAGTGTACTATCAATGAAGTAAACTTTTGTTTAATATGAATTAATAAGAATTTTCAAGTCCTGTTATATGTTTAATATGTTTGTAGTTCACACCCCACACACATACTCATTACAAGGAAATAAGATAAAGACAGGTTTTCAATTAACATTCCAAAATCTGAAATCTGAAAAATGTGGACTTTGAGGTGATGGTCAGAAATTAGTTATGTGACTGCATCTCTTACAGACACACTTACAGACACACATAAGACACATAAGACACTTGTCAAACTACTCAAACCACCTCTGTGATTCCTCCTGCTACAGTAGGTGTCTCTAGGATCACATCACATTCTGCCACACGCACACACACATAGACTCATGAGATGGCAACAATACCAGCCACGCAGCGGCGGCTGGTAATAAATCTTTTCCTGACAGGCTGAAGCTCTGTCAGGGCTCAGGGTTCAGAGATGAGAGACTGCTGTTATCAGGGCTGCACACTCCAAGATGAAAAGTTGGAGATGTCACACTCAGATGTTTCAACTCTGATCGTGACAACGTCGGCCCCATTGTTCATGAGAGCGGGTTACGGTATGTGCCGTGTTGAGACCGATCCAGGAACATCCTGTTGTTAGATGTCACCTGTCTGCACACACCTCAAATGAACTGAGGTTTGATTGAAGAAAAATGAATCAGGGATTAATTATAGCTGTAAATGTAAAAGCTTCACATTATGCTGCGAGTGTCAGCCAACACGTTGCTGCAGATGGAAGCCACCTTCAACCTCCAGCTACAGACTGATGGAAACATAATGGCCATTCTGAACATAAGCCTGGCAGTATGTAGCTAGGATTTTTTTTTTCTTCATCATGGACAAACACCAAATGTGTGGCTGTCACTTTAAATCCCGCCTGTTTAAAGTGGTCATAGTGGCTCTCAGTCTGGATCAGCTGCTGTCTGCTTCGCCAGCTTTTATATTTGCTGTGAGCCAAACTGAGCAGGAGATCACATGGATAAAGGTCCCAGCACTTTGTCCAACTGCTTACAGCAAGCTGTGTGTGTGTGTGTGTGGGTGTGTGTGTTTGTGCACTCAGCCAATAGGCAGTTTAGTTCAGATTCAGTGGAAATGATAGTCAGGCAAACTGTTGTTTTCCCTCATGTTTTTCCAAAGCCATGGTTCCATATTTAACAAGGGTGAGGTATTAAATAATGCGTGCCAGCAATAACACAGCTCCCTTCACTTTACCTGCTGCCTGCAGCGTGCAATGGTCTTTCAGCCCCGGCTCCTCAGGGTATGCCACAGTGGACAGGAGGGAGTGCATGCTCAGAATACAGCCGGGTTGATCTGTGCTGACACACATAACTACAGAGCTGCACAGCTGAGCGCTTAAGCAAGAGAAACATTTTGAAGAAGACTTTACAGAAAGACTTTGAAGGGAATTCAAGATACAGTTACATATTTAATGTGTTTTCCATGCAATATCTGCTCGTAGCAATGAAAGCATTACTATATTTTTTTATAGTCATGCTCAGGCGCTCAGCACTTAGAGTCTCTGACAGAGCATTATCGGCTCAATCTGCAGCTTCCCTCGGATTTACGGAGTTCATAGTGATTTCCAGTTCATTGTCTGGTGAGTTTACAGTGGCGGGGTGGCTAACTCGGTGTTCCTGTAGAGCCGTTTCTGGCCACAGCAGCAGGCGGCTGTTTTCAGCAGAGAGCAGCACAGTGGAGCATTCAGCAGGTAAAGAGACAGATGTTTACCTCAAGAACAAGATATTATGTTCATTGCATATGTTTCTGTGGACTGAGTGCACTGATGAATTCACTGTGTTAATGTAGAACATAGACATACTCAAACTACACATGGACATCCACCTTTATACAATATGTGACCTTTAAGCTACCTCCCAAACATCATCAGCAATATAGTTTCTCACAGTGTATTTTACAATACAAATCAGTGTAGAAATGTAGTGGGCCAGTGCTTCTGCAAGACATTTAAAAAGAAAAGCACATCTCCTACTATGAAGTTGAGCAAACACATGTTCAAATCCCAAATCACTCAGTAACAGATGATACAAATGTCCTCATTTCCCTTTAAAAGCTCTTGAACGTGCACTTGTCCTTCATTGAGAGTGACGTGGCAAAAAGCTGCATCTGAATGACAATGTTCAGGCCATGTGTTGGTCCATCTGGGCGGCATCCGCAGCCACGTCGCACCGCGCTTTGACCCCTTTAATAAAAGTGATAGGCCTCATCTGACAAGGCAAGACATGCCCTATATAGGCAAAATGGGCCAGTGCAAATGGGGGTTGCCCTCCAACCCGTCCCCCTCCCCGCCCCCCACTCTGAGCCACTTGTTTTTCAGACGTCTCTTCTCTTCAGCACTGTCTGCATGGCCTTCACTTCATTTTCATTCCCATTCATGTCAGGAAATGAATTGTGTTTCCACTGGGCCACAACGCAACACCTATCTATCTTAACAAGACAATTCACGTCACACAGAGTCCAAGGTTTTCACAAAACAGGTTAAAATCAGCCAATTAGGGGAGAGCATTTCAGCCTGGACTCACACGAACTGTCCAGTATTACGGTCCTTGATGGAAGAACATGGGTATATTATTTTCTTCCACTGACCCTTATTTGGGTCGAAAATAGATAACATGACAATTATCAGTGAAGATGCAGATTTCAGATCATTTCTGGGCCTTGATTGAGGATTGTCCTCATGAACATGAACTTGAGCTGCAGCCTGTAGTGGTTGATGTTGTTGGTGGTTTAGTGCCATTATAAAAACCCTGTCAGAGTGTCCAATCCAAAAGTCTTTAGTCTTTAGGATTTAGGTGAAAAAGGGAAGTGACCAGCTGTTATTAAGCAAATAATTAAGGAAGTCAATGAACACGAAAAGGAAAAGAACATCTAAGTAAGGGGAAAAATGCAAAATGAGTGCTGTTAACGTAAAGAACAAAACCAGACCAAAACATTTCTCATTCTCCCTAATGATCTACTAATAATCTAACAATGAAAAATGGCCAGACCAGATCATGAGCTCCAACAATCAGGACGACCACAGCAGAACTTGGAGCTGCTCCCCCCATGTCTCCGACGAACCACATCTTGGGGACTCTGCTGCCTGCTTTGCATATTAGATATATGCCGCTAACGCATGAGGATAGGGACGCAGGTGGCAGCATGAACACAGTGTATTTAAGCAAATGGAAGGGTTTGGAAATGGGGTGACATAAAATAAGAGGGTAATACTGTAGAGCCACAGTTTGGACAGCAATATTCAAGTCAGACAAGATATGACAGATGATCAGAATAGAATTTTATCAATATGAATCTATTTGCATAAAGTCCAATTAGAAAGTTGTCAGATCAGACATAGCCCAGACTGCAAAGGCCTGTTGATGCACTTTGCAGTCTCTATCACAGGCCGACATCAGAGATCTCTACAAAGTGTTTCATGATTAGTTTTAGTCCTTTAACCATTATTACAATTAGCTAATGCACATACACATCAACAGCAGTATTAAAGACCTTGTCTGGTGCACTCACTCATGTTTAACTGGAGCCAGACTCAAATCAATAAATCCAACCCGAGTAAGTATGACAGTAACATAACAATGGTGCATATGCAGGATACAGGATACAGGATTATAAATAAAGGAGATTTTGTGTAGGATTTGGCTGTCACTTACATAAATTAGGAGTAAGGAAGGCACTATTACTTTTGTGAGCCAACTTAAAGCTGGCAGGGTTGAGTAGGAAGGTAATATCACCTCAGGTCTGATCAACTCCCCCATGCTTCTCCCAACAGTTTCAGGTCAATTTACTTACACAAATCCCATTAACACTGTCTGTGGCTGTGTCTGGTGACTGTCCAGACATTGTAAATCAGATCACAGAGAGTGATAAAATGCTCATATGTTCATCATGGTGTCCTTTACTTAATACTGTGGCCAATTAAATGTTTATGAGCACAGACACCACACACACAGGTTACTGACCCCTGTATAGGCAGTACCTGCAGACAGGAAAACTCGCATACATTTCAGTTTAAAAAAAAAAAAAAAAAAAAAGTAGCAGAACCGGACAAGGCTCTGTGATGCTTATACAATATTACATTAATGACAACTTAATCACATGTGACTGATAGAAACACTGTATGTGTAGGCTGCAGTCTTTGGGGCACATGGTCTTTGAATGTATGGATCTGTATGGCTGTCACTGACTAACCTGAAATGCAAGTGTGTGTCCATCAGAGGATTTTGGCTTTGTGTCACCAGTCGTGTCCGTCCTTGCCGTTGCATCACAGATCAAGGCTGCTGTTGCCTGGCAACCTTGTCAATTCGTAACATGCTTTTCTCTTTTAACTTGACGGTTTTAACATTTTCACTGTTAGATAATAAACTAAACTAAAACCCAACAGTTACATTTAACAGTGTGATTTTCTCTGTATTTGCTGCCATATTATTTTCATTGCAGGTGCATGAATCTTGGGATGGGTTGGGCCTTGAAGGAACCACCAGTTGCACCCTTGGTCTTCCACAAAAAGGAAGGCAGGCTGTCTTACTTGCATTTCTAGGAGCTTTTGGGGACATGCCATTTGCACCACAGTGATGCAATCAGTCTTTTACTGCAGCCTGCGAGGCCTCTGAGTGGGTAAAGACAAGTTGTCAGTTATTAGATGTTCTCTGCATCCATAAGTACCTCACTATATTTTCATGCAAATCACAATGTAAAGTTGAGACCACTGCTTTAGCTTGTTTCTCTGACAGCACTGTGACCATTTTAAAGACTTAGTAGTGACCTCCAAGCTATAGTTAAACCAGATAGAGAAATCAACTTCGTAACATCAACATGAATGAATGGGGAACATACTGTTTTACCTGGTGTCACCTGATCACTGGTTTCCATGTTAGGAGCCTGATTATCTGTGAGATGACAGATACATTATCCACTAACTGATCACAGATAGCGATTCTTCTTTGAGGAGCAAGATTCTCCTCTTCTTTCTCCTTGTTTCTATCTCCCTCCTGTCCACTGTCAGTGCACAACTATTAGCAGCCCAGGTGCCAGGATGCTCCACAGACAGGGCGGCAGCTTTTGAACAAACAGCTAATTGTTATCTGACGGTTTAAAGCAGCAGAGCAGCACTGATGTATTACAGCCACAGACAGTCTTTATGTTACTGTCTATGGTTTGTGTTGACTTGTTTTCTTTGCCCTGTTGGGCGGAGCCAGCTGAGGCAGGATCGATTTTCATGTTAATACATTAACTCTGATTGGCAGGGGAGAATTCCTTCTATCAGCTCTAGGGGTTGAGAACAGCTCTGTGATTGGTGCAGCTGATGACAGCCGCTCTGGGCTCACATAACAAAAAATGCTAATGATAGGTTTAGAAAGAAACTGGCAAAACCCTGAGAGACAAAGAAGATGAATCTGTTTTTATTTAAAGAATGGAAATGATGAGGAGAGATGTGGAAACAAATGTTTGGTTTAAAAAAAAAAAAGCCAGTGGGAGAAGCAAAATTTAAAATACCACACTAAACAATTCATTGTTCAGTTCTCCATTTTAAGAAGTCCTTCCACACAGCATCAGGTTTTTTCCCCTCTGTGGTTCTTTTATGTGAATGGGGACATTTAGAATTTCCATTCTGTTGTTTCTGTTATCTGGCTGCCTGATAGTCTGCTTGGAGAAGAAGGGGGTGGAGAATGGCTGTTCCTCAGCTATCACAACTTACTTATCAGAGGGGCATTGAATTGAAATGAACAACAGCGGCACGGCCATAAATACAGACGCAGGGCTCCCTGCAGGCTTTGATTGTGGCTTATTCGAGGGAGCCTGAAGAGTTAATGCCTTTTTTTGCACATGACGGCCAAAGGACAGGAGAGGTGGGTGGGCGGGGGGTGGTGGGTGTGTGGGGAGGTCATTCCTTTTGGTGGCAGAAGCACACACACACACAAACAGCAGACGGAGGCAGAATAAAAATGTGTTCAAACATTGTCACCTTTGTATTATTGACTGTTGAGATTTGTTTGGGCTGACAGTTGTCTGGAAAGTAAAAGTGTGTGTGTGTGTGTGTGTGTGTGTGTGTGTGTGTCTCTGTGTGTGTGTGGTTGTGTGGCAGAACTATTGACCAATGAGTGAAAAGAGTGTACATAAAGGAAAATATATAGACAGAAAGCCTTCATATGAGCAGCTCAGGTATGTTCATACAGGAGCAGCTAAATGCAAAATTTCCATTCAAATTAAATTGTTGATAAGTACTAGTTTTTTCCACATTACAAATATCCACTTGTTGGATATACAGTCACCAGGTTACAGCTTATTTGTTATTCATAAAAAGCCACTTGTATAACACCACCCTGAGCTGCAGCAGCAGCTAAATTGGCCAATTACACTAATGGAGGACCATTTTTGTTCATAGTGGCCATATTGGCAGCAGTGGAGGTGATGGTGCATGGTGGGAGCGTGTGGGAGGTATAGAGAAAAAAAGAAAAAAAAACAAAAAGTAAAGCAAACAAATGGACCTCGACACAAAGAGACACACGAGGGGAAACTGAATAGAGATGTGTGATGTGAGGAGCTGTCAGTTATGCTTGAGAAGGGTGTAATACTGGGCTGAGAGACTGTTTGTGTTGATGTGCTCTGGCAGTGATGGTGGTTCAGAGGGACGCTGGAGTGCAAAATGTCACCAAGGCAGCTGGAAGGGGCTAATGAGGCCAGAGGGGCCTGCTCTCTCCTATCACTGCATCTCTGGCCCGACTCGGGTGAAAGTGGGAGAAATCATTTGGAATTAAGAACAGCAGTGCACTCTGGGTCATCCTCACAGCTCCGTACTTTCTGCCTCCATTTTTACCAACAATTTCTTTTTCCTTTTTTTTTTCTGTCTCATTTTGCTATGGTCCATTTGTGGTTGTCCTGCTGTCTGGTGCTCCCCACTCCCTGCTACAAAAGAGCATTTTGCAGATATTAGCATGGTAATGGTTGGAGAGGGGCTCCATGGGCAGCTGACCTCTGCTTTTTAGTCACAGCAAAGACCAGGCAGAAAAAATGCCAGCTGGGCCTTGAAGTGAAGAACCATGTAGTCAAAGCGCCTACTGTTAAAGCTATGGGCAAGAGAGAGGAACAGAGTGAGGCTGTTTATCTCAAATCATTAGAAATGATTCCTCCTATGATAAGAATGCGACTCCATTACTATGGCTAGTGTCATTTTTCATGGATGAGCTCACTTGCAGCAACCACAGCAACTGGTCAATAACTGTCTGTGATGATTAAAATGCACAACATGCTGCAACACACAACTTCCGGCAGTAATAACAATTATAAAAGACATAAATATGAATACAAATGAACTAATAGCAGGTTTCAGCTCTAGGATGCTTTGTGAATACGGACCTTCATACATGATTGTAAAACATTGTAGTCATTCACTGAAATTCAGAATAAAAAAAATCCAACTCGCCATATTATGTGAGTAACAGCAAACAGCCATTATGTTAATAGAAAACAGAATTTGAATACAAAACCTAGACGACCATATGTATGTATGAACAGGCGGTGCACTAGTAAATTAAATCATCAAATTAATTGAACACTTTAATTGATCTGATAATTTGAAAATGGAAATGATGCACCTGAGGCGTGCTTCTTACAGACCTGACTAAAAAAAGACTAAAAAGCAGAGGATTTCATGGGATGAAACCTTCCCTCATCCTGCTGCAGCATCTACGTGGAGATCATCCAACCATTTCCACACTCAGCCACGGCACGCAGCATATGGCGGTGCGTAATTGCAAACATCCACCGTTTGACCCACATATACATCCTGACACTTTGATTCTGATTGTCGTATCAGAGCTGTGACCGTAATGAGCATGTATTACAAAAGGCACCGCAGGCAATCTATGAATCAGATGACAGGGATTTTCTTAAACAGGCTGGAAATGGGGGGAAAAAAAAGGGAAAAAGAAACACCACTTCAAGTTTCCTCGCAATCTGCCACCAGTGAGTGTCTAAATAAAGAAATTACAATTCCACAGTAGCTTCTGCACACTACACGACGCTCCGTAATTGGAAGCGCGCCGACGGGCCGCGTGTGTGTCAACTGTTCTCTTCATTAACATTCCTGCCTCATAGTGGTTTAATACCATCCCAGAGCTGCGACGGCGATCCACACGCAGCCGCCGTGAAGTCCAGCACTCGGCTTTTTATGACTGCTGCAGCGCGGTGGATGAAATCCAATTAAGGCAATGAAATCAAATCAAAGCGGCTACATCTGGATATGCTAATTTTCGAACCGGATTGCTGCTAAATCAAATTCTTTCCCAAAGGTCATTTTTTGACATGCCTCTCC
Source organism: Caranx ignobilis (assembly GCA_021432705.1). Classification (NCBI taxonomy): domain Eukaryota; kingdom Metazoa; phylum Chordata; class Actinopteri; order Carangiformes; family Carangidae; genus Caranx; species Caranx ignobilis. The sequence goes on from MU269980.1 coordinate 3,685,062, forward strand.
CCTGTTACTGTGTATTTCTCCAGCAGGCCCCCTGAGGACATCTTTGTGGGGAGTAATTTCAATTAAATACAATTACAATCTGTTTTTGGTAATTGAATGACACAAACGGCAGCTCGGCGTACATCAGAGCGCGCTCACATATGGCCGCTTTGTGTGGGTTATGGATTTGTTGCATCTGCTGACAGGCACGGACATGTGCGCTGTGAAAGGAGACAAATCTCCACACGATCGTTTGCATATATCAACAAGTGCTATCTGTTCTTATAGATCCTGACGGACCTGTTTGTTTTGGATTTGCAGATGTGAATTTACTAATCAGCTGTGTGCGTCCTCAGGTATTTCACATGGAAAATGCATGAACACACGGAGACAGGCACTCTTACACTTTTATTCTAATACACCAAAATAGCCAAAAGATAAATGCTCAGTAGCTCAGTCAGGCCTCAGCAGGTCTTCATCCCCCTCCAGGAGAGACAGACAGAGTGAGGGTGGGAGAGGAGGAGGAGGAGGAGGAGGAGGAGGAGGCCCTGTAAGAATGAAATATTAATGGCTTCTCTCTTGGTCGCTTGGCCTTACAAGGTCATTTGCTCACTGTTCATTGTTGGGATATAGCCCTAGCAGCTAAGGCCATTGAAACTGAAGAGATATCCACACACAAATTAAACAAAGCAAGCTATGACTCTTTGTTACGCGACCTCGGTACACATTGCTACCTGCAGGGAGGGAGGGAGTGGACACAGAGAGGGAGAAGGAGGCAGAGATGGAGGAGAGCGTTACCTTCATTTATTTGCCTCTGTGTGCCTGCGACAAGGCTATCCTACATGGGCGTTGTGTTATGAGGTGTGTGTGTGTGTGTGTGTGTGAGAGGGAGGCATTCTGTATGTTTGGGTGTTTTATGTGAGATGTCGCCTTCATGTTGAAGGACAGACACAATCAATAGAGGCAATCAATGCATGAGGGCTGAAGGGAAGACACTTTCTGAGGTCTCCCTATTTTTGTCTGCTGTACTACACACACACACACACACACACACACACACACACCGTACAGTACTGTATCCCAAGGTTCAAAGCAGTGCAGCCTCTGGTTTCTGTGTGTTTTTCATCCCAGCTCATCTCTATGAGCACACTTGCAAATCTTACTGCAGCCATTTCCTATCATTTCCCTTTCCCATGATGCCTTTCATCTTCCTTACCTGTGTGCACTGAACGATAACCCAGAGCCAACAGCTGTTTACAGCCGAGGAAGCATGGCTTTCTGTTTTGTTGGTCACACAGCACAGCGGCGCCGCAGCTCGGAGGCTGGGGATGAGCAGGTTTACAGGATTAGCCGACAGGCAGACAACATGAAGACTGTCGCTACTCTGCGCCAGCGTGAAGTCACAGCTCGACTGATGACGGATCTACATCTGAATTTACGTGATTCAGTTAGACCAAGAACAAGGATTTATGGAGATTCATGAAATGAGTTGGATATTTTTAAATCAGAGGTGTGCGGGGATGATGTACTGCTTCCATCCCATGTCTTTCATCTGAAGAAACACAGAAGAAACCAGGAAATGGAAACCAATTTCACTGGACAGCTGTGGAAACACCTGTGACATGACTCAAACTTGACTTTCTCACCATTCTGGATGGAAACTGTAGGTTTTCGCCTTCTTTGGCGGAGCCTCCACCATGCTGTCACACACATCAGTCAGACACAATGTGTTTCTGGATTTATTTTTCTGTTATTTTCCGGAGCTACAGGGATCGCCTAGTCTATTGCGATTGACTGAGCAAAACAGTGAAAAAACAATTGGATTTACATAGTTATCCTTCAAGAATAGAAGAAACTTGCAGATCAGGAGCTTGTTTAACATGCAGGATGTTTGCTATACATTGCAGAAGATTCATGGTGACTTGAGTGGTACAGACTGTCCTCTGTGCAGGAGATCGTTCATGGAGATACTGGCATCAAAAGTCTGGATCTGGATCTTTTTTTCTTAGTTTCTTTAACAGGAGCCATGTACCTATGAAATGAGATTAGTTATTAGTGTATTTAAAACTCACTCAGGCTTTTCAGTAGTATACAGCAGTGTCACATCCCACTGGTGCCTCCTGATCAGATCACTGAAAACCCATTTCTAGCAGATCCTGACAAGGACAAACAGATAAAGAGTGATTGATCTTTTTATAGATCAGTCGTATCATGCCACTGGTCCAGGTTCAGTTTGGTTTTAAAAACAGCTTCTGACAAATAGCGAGCGAGTTTAATTGACTGAACAACAGTATAATTATTATTACAGCTGTGTTTCAGCTGTGAAAAGATTATCTCATTCCTGACAGTGTTGATGCTTTTACACTCTTATTTTATTACTGCAGCTCAGAATAACAGCTGTAATGAGGAGATATTGTGACTGTAAATGGAAAAACTAAACCCTCTATTGTCTGTTATTTGAATAATAATCCACACTGTTAAATACCCCCTGTAATTATAAATGCAGCATCTCAGTCATTGCCACTGAAGACATTAACTAGCTCTCTCCTCCTGTGTTTGAGTGTAAATCAAGTACTACTGCTACAGTTTTCCAGGTACTTGTACTTTACTTTTCCATGTGATGTGACTTTATGAAGAATTGAACAAGACAACACATTGGTGAAGATCAAACCAGTGGTTCAGCCTCTGATGTTCTTATGAGTTTGCAGCTCATAGACATTCAGGAGTTCGGCTTCTTTCACACTAAATGCTGATTTTTTCCCCCTCTAAACATCTCATAGTTTCATTTCAGTAAATGTTCAAACCATCCAGTCTTCAGCAAAACTCAAAGATTAGAGAAAAAGTCTCAACGCTGAAAACAAATCTGTTTGTCAGAACCTATTTTGCTTCATGCGTCTCTCAGATTTATCCATGTCCCTGTTTATAAAACTCAGTGTAAAGCAGTTCAGACCGGCTCCACCTCCACTTATAAATGTAACATGCTCCTCTAACACACAGATGCTTCAGTCTTAAGGCCCTTACACACCAGGGACATGCGGGTAATTCACACTTCTTTTTTTTTTTAACTCTGTTTTTCATCATGAGTCCTTCCACACAGACAGCAAATGTTATGCAGAGAAAATGTTGCATATTATTTTTCAGAAGGAGGTAGATTTTATCAACCAATCATGTTGCATGGAAAGGAGCTACATTACAACCCTACACAACACCATGACAGCAACATCAACAGCCTGTGTCTCTCACCACCCTGTCTTTTTTGACAAGGGACACAGACATTACAAAGACAACAAAATGAAGGACAATGTGTGGCAAAGCATCGCCAAGCATCTCAGCGATCAGGATAGTGAGTTGCTGTTTTGATTGTGGCAGAGTTGGTAGCAAGATGACAGTGGCACAGCAGGTCGGTGTGTGTTATACTGTTTCAAAGGGGACATATCATGGAAATATCACTTTCTGAAGGCTCTTTAACATATATTTGGGTGGTTGACTTGCTCTCTGCCCCCAAAATGTGAGAATTGATGAAATAATCTGTAATCTTCAGGCTCCACAGGTCGAAGTCCATGTGGTTTTATAAGCTGCTCCCTCAGTTGTCAGACAATGATGTCATTAGGGTTAGGCTAACCCTGCTTAATACAGACTGTTCTGAACAGGGCTGTTCTGAGCGAATGAAAAGATGTGATGTTTGATCCTTGGTGTATTTTGACCGAAGCATGTCACAGACATGTCTTTAACACACCTGGGAACTATTTTACTTTGTGGAAAAGGGGCAGAATATGTCTCCTTTAAGGCACAAAAGAACAAAGAGCCAACCACCACACAGCACAAAAATTTGGTTTATAATTGTCGCACCTGTCACATGTTTGCATCACCACTGGTATGAAGGGTTTTGATGTGAAATTTTCACCGGTGAATATTTTGCATTTTCTAGTCATTTATTCGTCACATCCCCAGTGTGTAACAGCCTTTAATCATGTAATGATGTCATATACCGTAATATAATGTATGGCTTGATACGAGGGTTGAGTGCAGGACTTTCACATAAATGTTTGGAGATTATTTCTATGTTTCCACGGCTTCTGATTATCTTCTTTAGCTTTCACACAACATTTTCTAGTGTATCTCTAGCCTCATGTACTCATGGATCTCCGTGTTTCATCTCAGTTTGCACCGAATGCTTCATGATGCCACTTCTCAGCAGGATGTCTGCGTTTGCCTCAGTGATAACCTCAGGAAAGCTGTTGAAAGTTGAACCACTTCATGATACAGAACTCAACACAAAGTCTGATCATTATTTCCAATAGACACATGCTCAGTCCACAGTCAGTCCAAAAACAATTTAAACATGACAGGCGAGAATCAAAATGCAGCCACTGGTTTTCTTGATTGATCCATGGCATCAGGCGCTTTGAAGAGTCTGTCTTCATCCAACCGCAGATCTTTACAGTCAGTGATAACAAAATACCACAAAGGGACGATGCAGAGCAGCAGGTGTATAAGTTCTGATCTGACAGCTCAATCAGCAGGGTGAGATCATTTGTCTGTGTGTCCTCCAAAACGCTCACACCTACTGCAAAATATATCTCTTTGATGGTGTGACGGTGCTGTGGTTGAGGCTTGGTCACAAAATTCATTTGGTTAACATTCAGGGGAAAACGATTGTTATGTTCAGTTCAGAGGACCTTTGTCATGGTTGCTATAATATCTACAGGCTTAATGGACAATCGGACTGTCAATAGGACAAGGAGGATGGACAATGGTTTTAAGACTGACAAGCCAACCCCCGCCCCAACCCCCCATGTGGTCTCTATAACAACAAAGCCTGACTCTATGATTACAACTAGAGGATGCTGTCACTTGATTGTAAACACATGTTGTTATAGATCAGTAAAACCATTGGAGCTGATTTTCCTGTGTGGATGGTCTCAATGGTTTGTAAGGGAAAAAAAAGCAAACACATTAAAAACACTCAAGCCCACCAGGTTCTGGATCTGAACCAAATACTAATCACTGGTTTTTTGGCCAGCTCTCTAATTTTCCACCTAATTTCACAGAAATCAGCAGATGCTTAAGGTGTCACGCTGGAAGCAAAACAAAACAAAAAAATATGGCTGCCCAACCAAAGTGGAAAACTCAGGGTTTTGGAAGCTGCTTATAATGTAAATCACACTGATGCAACTTCATCCTTTGATATTCTGAATCAGTTTCTCATTCATCTAAACTGATCTTCAGGCGTAAATCTGGATCTGCATTTTGCGAGACAGTAATAACACCTTGCATCGTGGGAATTAGCTCGAAACAACAGGAGCTGATAGGAGGAGGCAGATGAACACTGTCGAGAAAAACATGTCACAACACCAGTGTGCTGCCTCAAATGAGGACGCACTCCTCTCTGAGTGATTCTCGCTAAAGGTTTTGGAAAGAAAGAAACAACACAGACAGACTGTCTGTTTGAACAATGGCATTCCAAAATATGATGGGGCACCTTTGCTCATCAGCTTTAATAATTCACAAGATGAGACTTTGAATGCTGTTATCGCCCACAACATTCATTTAGATCAAAAGATGAAAGCGAGATCTTTGTCTCGAAAAGGCATTGTGCCGTTTGAGCTTTATTACATTTGGCACACGGAGAAACAGCATCTTTCAACCTGATAAAATAATCAATGACTTCCCACAGCCTGTGTGCAGGAAGAGAAACTCTGTAAGGCAAAGTGAGTCATTTGAAGACAAACAGAGGGAGAGAGGCAATGATGGCGCTCCATCACTGATGATGCTCCTGATTTAGTTTACAATCACACTGGTGGCCTCTCATGCCGCTGAGCTCTTCAGTTTTCCACCTTTCCGGATGGATGATACTCAAAAGCCTTACTCCGACTCCCACACAATTAACACATTTTTATTTTTTTTTTTTACTGCACCAGCCTTTGGCATTCCAAAACCACTTCAGGCAGCGGGCCTGTGCAATTTTAGACCGACGTGAGCGGAGGCGGCGAGGGGAACAGCTTTGTGAAGCGGCTCTCTGATGTTGCTACAGAGTGTTTTGCAGAGATTTATTAGATTTAGTTGAGTGTGCAGACGGTGTGAAAATGGGCGGGCGAGCTCAACATCGGTGCACCCCCCTTGCGAAAAGAAAGACAAGAAAGACATCCACCACATTGGAGCATATAGGGAACGTGTCTCAGTAATCAGCATCCCTGCTGCACTTCTCAGTCACGCATTTAATTTGTTGAATCTTGTCAATTATCTGGCTTTTGTGCTCCTGCAGTTTCAACAACAGCGCCAGAAAAGAACTGAACATGTTTACTGACTGCAAGTGAAATTAGGAGACACAATCCCTCAGCGCGCCATGTGACAGCAGGAGCTGACTGTGCTGAGATGTTGCCTGATGGGATCAAAAGACATTTGAATTTCCTCAGAGGAAGGAATTCACGTGTTCAGACAGTGGACACTGGAAAAAACAAAACTAAACAGAACAAAAAAGCCGTTTGAGCTGGAAGCATAAAACACCCTTTCACTGGTGAGATGTGATACTGATTCAGAACAATCCAGGACAGGGATTTCTAGTCTGACAGCTCGAGGAGACATCCCAGAGACAGCTGGGCTGCTCATGTGGAGGCTAATCATATTTCAGTCTTGTGTTTGACAAGAAAATTCAACAACAGTAACTTGTGGATTAATTAAACTGAATAAATGGCTCATGCAAATGCAAAAAATGTGTCTGAGTAAACTGAGAGCTCACAGACAGTTCATTTATTCATTGACACAATCAGCGTCCCAACATCTGCTCAACAGGCAGGGAAATGAAAAGGTTTCTGAAAATATTCTGTAATGTGATCAACGTGACACAGATGCTGCAGGATGTGACTGGGATACAGGAGCTGCTCATCGGGGAAGGTGTTGGCTGACACAGGTGTGCACTGATGTGAAAGGTGGTTCATTTTTAAATATCTGAACATTTTTAATATGATTCATGAGCATATGGTCTTAATGCGTTTTTTGCCCTTATTTGATAGGATGGTGTAGCGAGATAGTAAAGCAGCGAGAGAGACTGGGGGAATTATTATTAGTATATGCCAAGGCGGGACATGCTCTCCCACCACTCGTCCACTGATCAACCCTGATTAAACGGGATGTTTACTTGAAGAATCCAACACTTGCAGGGCTCCAGCATTTCATATGGTATCATATTCACTTGTTCATTTCTGCGACTGTCACGCCCCTTTACTTGCTGCCATCTAAGTCATGGGCCACTAAGCAGAATGACTCATGATCCATGCTGCTTCATGTCTGTTAATTGCTGCTCTGTAGTAATATTTCCTAATGTCGTCATGTCCCCTAATGTGACCGCTCACTGCTAAATGTTCTGTGTTGTTGTGCAGCAGGACTTGATAAATTGCTGCAGGAAATTGCTCTTCTTTTAATCTTAAGTATCAGATCTCAGAATGAAACCTGCTCAAAAATCAACATGTTGCCTTAAACAGCATTTCGAGGGGGTTGATTATGCAAATGATCCAGTCTGACAATCGTGCACCTCCTCCTGAACAGGTGGTTTGAAATGAGCCAGGTGCAGAAAAAGATGGTGAGATTGACTGAATTCCAAAATGTTGTTGCATAGATTTTATGCAGTCGTCTTAAGAATCAGTAGAAAACATCTACGCTGATCAAACCTATGAGCAGATGCAGTGTGTCACATTCACATCACGAGCAGGACAGATGATGGGATGCCTCGGTGTCTGCTGATGGCTGCTGTGTGTTTTTGTGTTCATCACGGTTCAGCGTCCATACCTGCCATGCACTCATGATAATGTGCAGTGCTTTGGATAAAAAACATCCACCCCTTAGCATATATTATGTCCACGCTAACAGCAGGATAACACGGGGCAATCGCGCATCAAGCCACCAGCTGGTCGATTCTGGTGGAGGTGTAGTTGTTGAGGGGAAACAAAGAGGAAGATGTGCACTATTGTGGAGAAGATAATTGCATGTTTTAATTAAATCCCTGGAGCACTGAAATGCTCAAATTAGAATCAGATCACCCTCAGCCTTCGCTCCTGCCCTCGTACAGAGGATATGATAATCTGAGAGCTTTGTAAAGTCAGATCTACACTTCTTTCTTGCCTGCGTGTCTGGTTTATCCTCCACGTTGCGTTGTTCTCCTCACTTCATACGGTTTGTGTCACGCCTCTCTTCCTCCCATGTGTTCTCTGCTGTCATCCTCTCTCCTCCCTCCTCTGGTTTCTCCACGTGTGCGCGTCTCTTTGTTGTTTACTTGTTTGTTCCATCATGTCCCAATCCATCACAGAGTGACAAGTCAGGCTGCCTCTTCTCCTTCTCTTCTCCTTTGTTTTCTTGTCTTCTCCTTTCTCCTTCTCATGGCGTTTCCTCTCTCCTTGCTCCACTCTGTCTCCTTCCCACTCAGCTCAGGCCTAATTAGGGAGATTCCTCTCTGATCAATAGAGCCTCCTCATGGGAGCACAAAGCGGCAACAGCCCAGGATCTGTGTGTGTGTGTGTGTGCATGAAGAGTGGGGTGTCACTGGGTTTCATATTTGCTAAGTAGACATAAAATGCAAGCACACACACTTTTGTTCTTCAGTATCCACACTTACACTGTACACACAACTTTATGTCTGAGTGATACAAGACATTGGTTTTCTTCATCAGCTACACAACACATTCACTGATTAATTAATTTTCTATAACTGGCACCAGCCTCATGGGCTGATTATTGGTTGGCACTGCAGTTGCCCCCGTGTCCCCTGTATACACCTCTCGTGCAGAATATCATTACACATTACAATTATACACACGTTCCCTGAACTCCTCATCTGTATTTATAGTTGTCACAGCTGTATTCAGTCTGTCTCTCCCAGTGGTGAGCGTCTGCTGACACTGCACCTTCCTTAATGTAAGGTCATTTACCTGCGGCTGCATTGATTAGAAATGATGCTTAATGAACTTCATGGAGTAATTAGAGGAGAAACAACTGCGTCATACTGATAATAATGATGAAGCTGAATCTGATGATTCACACTTGGCTGTTTAATCCCTCCGCTGTTTACTCAGTATACCCATATGAACTTGCCGCCGTACTTTATGTCGACTCAGAGGAATTCATATTTTGCTCTTACAAACACACAAAGTCTTCAAATAGCTTCAAATAAATTCTTGTCTCACCCAAACAAAAGCCTGCCAGTCGCACTGTATCCATAATTAAAAATACATTCCTGCTAATTTCCCTTTTTAAAGCTGACGAGGGACAGACGCCGCCTCAAGGTCACAGCAGAGGCACTATATTAAAATTTAATGGCAGTCATACACAGATTTAAAGTGAGCAGTGTGGGGAACTAAGCAGCCAAGGAAAATCATAAAAGGGAGGAAGGCTGTGTCTAATGAGTCAGGAGTGAATGATGTGAACGTGTTTACGCGCCACTGATGTGAGAGCAGAGGGCCCAGGGCCACACAGGGCCATCTGGGGCTCCGAATTCGACAATTACACTGAGCACTGTGGCCACAGGCACGCTGTGTGTGTGAGTGCATGTGCGTGCCTTGTGTGTGTGTGTGTGTTGACTTTACATGCGTCTCTTATTCTTTAGTTTCATAGAAGTCTCTCATAATCTTGGTGGAAAACAACAGCCAATTAAAATAACTGCAATCTGTATGCATAAGCCACTGCCAGTTTACCCGGGGAGCCCAGGGAGAAAAGTAGGAGCTTTCAGCGTGCAGCACGTTTGGGTTCAGCTCTGAGTAAAAAGCCTTAGCTGGGGAAATGGAGTCAAACAAAGCTACAGAAAGTAGCCACTGTACACACACACTCTGGAGAGCATCAGTCCCAAACGACTCATTAGCTCAGCAGAATAAATTTAGCCTCCATTCAGTCTGAGAATATGTTTGGAGAGACTCTATATTTAGTCATTTAGCATCAAAGTGTGTGTGTGTGTGTGTGTGTTCAACCATTTTCATCTGTCACATGATTAGTTGAGACCAGATATGACAGTCCATCTCCTAATCAAATGGGAATAGTTGTAACACAACAACAATTATCATGTTTTTTTACATGTTTGCAAAGATAATTGCACATTTATCATGTTTCCCTCTTTTATCTCCATCAATTGTTGTGTACTCTACCTGTTCTTTGTGTGTTTGCGTGTGTGTGTGCTGCTGCTGTTGCCTCTTTGCCCCGGCGTCTTTCAGCTGATTACTACAATGCCTGAAGGGAATACAGCATTGTTTATGTTATTTATGAGCGCGGTGTAATTGGGCTGAGAGCAGCGTGGCTCAGTCAGAGGTGTGTGCTCCTGTTGGGCTGCAGCACACACAGCTCTGTCACCACTGGAGGCTGCGCTCAAGGTGAGGCTGTAATTAGTGGAATTTATTTCAGTTGTGAGCGAATTAAGACGCGTGATGTGACAGTTGGCTGGGACCTGCTGACGGCCGCGCGTGAACTCTATCTTTTTTTAGCTTTGTGGGTCTTTTTATTTGCGCTGTTGTGTGGTAAATCATTCATTCATTCCATTGGCTTGATGATTGCATGTGTGGATGCCTCTATTAAAGAAAGGGTCACGCACGGGACCTTACCTCGGCTGTGTACGTGCCCTGAATCAATTCCAATGAATGAATAAAAACCACCTCAGTTAATTTAGACGTTCTATCAGAGTCTGGGTCTCATCCTGCATTCCTGCCTGGTCCTGGAGCACAGGGGAAATTAATATGATGAAGTCTCTAAAGTCAAAATCTCTGCAGTAGTATGAATGCAGCATCTAACTTCAAAGATTAATAGACCTTAATAGATATTTTGAGTAAAATCAGACTGAACATGTTCTTCATCAGACAGTAAAGACTCACATCCTGCTCGACACCATACACCTTAATGACTCTGTAATTAGAAACTGCTTCTCATTCTCTATTAGATCCAAAATAAACAATACTTAGATGCTTGTACAGCAAATTATACATCAATTAGAATCCAAAGGAGAGATCCCCATAAATAATTAGACATCGTTGTACAAGATCATAATATCATTTGAAATCAGATATGATGCTATGCTATGATAAGAGATCCAAAGTGTTATGCTTTTATATGCACCCATTTAACAAGACCAGCACAGCCTTATGAGGGTTCATTACAACACAGGCTGTAGTGAGACACCACCAAATTATATGGAGTGTGACCCTTTTTAATAGTGACATAAAACACTGAGAGCTCAGAGGACACAACACATTTCTTTTTTTCTGTTATTTAATGTTTTTAATTAAATGCTATTAAATGTTTTGACATTTCATTTATTTTACTATTATTTCTCATGGTGAGGTAACTGAACCATAAACTCAAGTCCAAGCACGTCAGGTCACATCTAGGTGCTCCTGTACCCATCGTCACTTGTAGCTTGGATGTTGTCCAGAGTCCTGTGGAGGCTGTAGGTAGTGATACAATATGTCATTAGACTACAGGAGTTGCCAGGACACAGCGTCTTCGTTTCCCCACAGTGAAATAGTTGGTGTCAATCATCTTTAATGCCTCGATGTCTGTGATGTTTGGTTGTTTCTGTTGGAGGTCAAACTGGACTTTTCTCTCCAGGTTTTATATTTTCAAATGACCAAATTCAAATGTGACAAACAAGACAGTTTGTTAAGGGAATGAAAATCTGAACATCCCCATCATCATGTATCACTTCACATGTTGATGCTGAAATGACTAAACTTGCCCCTCCCCACTGTCAGAGTCTTTATGCAGAGTTTTGTTCAGAAAGGCTGCTGTGCTGCAGTAATACTGTTAAAAACCAAGGACAAGTCTGTTAAAACAGCTGTGCCTGCAGTACAGCAACACACACACACACACACACACACACACACAACATAACAAAAAAAAACCTCATTGTCAGTCAATATTAAATTCATGTGGAATTACTCAATCCTGTATCTCACCAACACCAGATTTTATATAAACACAATATGAGCTTTAAGAAGTTGAGACTTGTTAACACTGCTGCAGCCTGTCACAGGCGGACTGGGACAGTCTGCCACTGGATATCTGGTCCCTGATGTGAAACAGTTAATTGTGCTATATTCATGTTAATTGCACTATATGTGATTGTTTCCTCAGCAGCTGTGGAGAGTGATACACTGTGCCAGACTATCTCTCTTTACTCCAAGGCATTGAAGCCTTGTTAGTTCACTGAAAAATAACAAACCTGGCAACACTGACGAGAATAAATAAGATTTTACTCTTTTAAATAAGATTTGTTCATGTTCTGGATCCTTTTTTCAGTCACCACAAAGTGTGTCATCTGTTGGGGAGTAAACCTTTGGGATCTTGTTTTTCTTGTTTTTCTAAAAAAAAAAAAAAAAAAAAAAAAAAGTAAAAATGCAGTTAAATCCAGACTATATCGTTTTTATTCTTATACAGCAAAGATCTCTGTATAGTGACCTCAACCCACATGACCACTGATATACACTGAGCATTGTGGTGTGAACAAAATATGACAAATGAGGAGTTTTCTCCATGTTTCTTAGAATCTATTGCTCATTTCTACAAAAGACGTGAGTAAAGAAGAATAAAAAGGCAAAATACTGTGACATGTGTTAACAAAAGATACTGCACAAAACTACTGTATGTACAAAAGTGTTATAGAATTACAAAACTAGATAGATACAGAAGACTAGTAACAGTCTGACTATTATGGTCTGTTTGTGACATGTAAAAGTGACTGATGGACTCTCAGTCACTCTCTGTGTCCACTCTGTGCTGTCAGTGTTGGTGGGACAGGTGGAGGTGGAGTCTGTACTGGATCAGCTCCTGATAAACACAGAGGTGAAGCTGAAGTCTCCTCTCAGTGTTCAGGTCTAGTGAAATCTCAGTCCTGTCTGATCTCACCACAGTGAACTCTTTATAATATGGTGAAGTGATCAGTGTGTATTCACTCAGTCATCAGTTACAAACTCAGTCCAAAGTTGCTGAGCAACAGTCGACAGGGAGAAGTTAAATTCTGCTAAAACAGACTGAACACATGGCACCTTGAAGAAAAACAGTGTGAGCTGTTTTTCATCTCAGATTGTTCTGCTGTGAATTGACCGTTCACACACACTGACTGAAGAGCTGCCACAGCAACAGGCTGCAGCCCACTGTGGTTTTACAGCCTGCTGAGGGGTTTGACAGAGCACAGATAAGAGAAGCTCAATGATATGCAAATGCCCTGTGATGCAGTGTGTGACAACTGGATGAGAGCCAGCCGTGTTTGTGTTAATGCTACTCATGGTGATTGGGTCCAGAGCAGATAGAGGGCTGCAGTCCTGCAAGCTCAGGCATCACTGTTAACATAACAGTATTAGTATTATTATTACAATTTATTAAACAAACAGATTTAACCTCATATACAATAAGATTTTTAAAGACTGCAACAGTAAGTGAACAACTGTGCAGCGCTGCACCAGAAGTGGCCGGTCAGAGCACACACTGAGCTGCAGATTTGTGAGAGGATGGACACTGCCTGCTAATGTGTGTGTGAACGCAGCTTGAAAACATTCATTTTCTGAAGCAGATTAGTTTGTTTTTATCTTATTTACCTCTTTGTTAATCATTCCTCGACCCCCGTGACCCTTGACTGTGCTGTACCCCCCACCCCCGTGTTCATTGTTTACTGTCACTGAATTCCAGTGACACTATCAGCAGTAAGTTATCAGTTGTTTGCGATCTGATATGTCACATTCAATGCTAAAGTTTTAGGGTTTTTTTTTTTTTGCACCGTCACGGTTGTTTCCTAATGAGCTGTTGGCAGGACAGCCCTGCTTCACCTGTCCAGGAAGGAGACACTGGCAGATAATTGGCCAGCTTTATATCTGGGAGGTTTTCTCTGGCATGAGTCTGTGAATTAATGAGCTGACCATAACAACATCCCGGATGAGCTCCAAAGTTAAAAAAGAAAAAAAACTAAACAAAACAGAAACTGATGATGCTCTACAAAGCTAATGATGCCTACCATTAACAGCAGGAGCTTTGCATTGTCTCAGTCAGCTCTGACAGCGTCCAGCTGAGGTTAGTCAGCAAAGAGGCTGACTACCCATCCTCTTCTTCATCCTCTTCCTCATATTAGCATATTATTAGCAGTGAGAGTTTATCCAAGGTCTCAGCAAAGTCATTATTCACATAATGGTTATGAATTAGATGAAACGCATCAAAAGTACAGCCGCATCTACAACTGTGATTTAAAACTCATTTCCTTCACTAAATGTCCTGGTGCCCACACATCTCCACAGTGTACCAGAGCATAAAATCAGAGACTTTTTAGTTGCAGTCTGGATGGACAGAAACCAGAGAGTTTTGGAAACGATGACACCCATGGTCACTCTGTGGTTGGGTCTCATCAGCCTTGACAACAAGATACACAGATACTTCGTTATTACAGGGAGGAAATGAAGGTATCCAGCACACTGCAACACAATTCAACACACTGTAACACACTGCAACACACTGTAACACATGCAAACAGACAAACAAAATGAAATAATTGTTTATTTTGGTCATACAATATAAGTAACAAAACTGACATTTTGTGTAGATTAACAACACATCATATATAATTACACCCATTCATTTCACACAAGAAAATTCACACAGTGACTGAAAAAGAAACAGGCTGAAGCCCCAGGCTTGTGTTTGCCTATACAATCCATAAAATAACCAGAATATCAGCAGCACAAATGAAAGAATATTTACTCTCACTTGAAATCCTTTATTATTTTACATTTGAAGCCTTTTTGAAACTCAACACGGATCTACACACTTTCAGCTCATCACTAAGATTATTCCCTAGTTTGACTTCTGAAACTGAAACACATCTGTATTTATTTCTCACTTTGCAAGTTTCAAAGATACAAAACCCTCTTAAATGATAATTTCCTTATCTTGATTAAAATAATCGTAGAGTACAAACAGGAAGGCTGTTGTTCCTAACTCAAAAAATGTCCAATGTTTTAAAGGGGAACTATGCAAGTCTGGTCACTTTTCTGCTGTTTTGCTATCCCATGTGCATTTGTTTTTAATGATGCCAGCCAGAAAGCAATCCAATGAGCAGTGGATAATGTTATATATCATATATGATGTTATGATGTGTAGTCTTATCTGTCATAAACAAAAGGTTATGAAGC
This sequence comes from Caranx ignobilis, assembly GCA_021432705.1. NCBI lineage: Eukaryota > Metazoa > Chordata > Actinopteri > Carangiformes > Carangidae > Caranx > Caranx ignobilis. Next base: position 3,700,184 of record MU269980.1, read on the forward strand.
ACGTTTGTGACATGGTGCGCAGAGACGAGAGCTGGGACACTGGGTCAGAGGCCAAGTGCTGCACTGATGTTGCAATGTTGGTTTTCAGCCCAGAGACACCAGGTAGAGGGCAGAGAGCCTCCATTCTCCCTGTAACAAATTACAAGTCATGTATGTAACCATCACAATCACTCTTTCACTGTTTCATTAAGGTAAAAATCTTGCATAGTTCCTCTTTAAATACACAACATCCAAAAAAATTGAACATCCAGGTCCCTATCAATAATGGCCTTCATCAAATGGACTGCAAATGATGTGAGAATGGCTGATCTGGAGTGAATGGCCACAGGTTGGACTGGAACCCAGGATGCAGTGGCGTCTTCATGGCTCTGTGCTGCTCAGGTTTTGTTTTCTTGTGCGTGTTTGGAGGTGTTGTCTGCCACACTCAATACACCATGTGTACAAGTTTCAGAGTTGCTCCAGGTCAAGTGTTAAACACATGAACTTTTCTGTCACTGCTGCACGAGGCTGCCACTGCAGAATGTTTGGAATGTTTCACACTTGTCCTCCGTGCTGCTGGTGTGAATGGGCAACGTTAGGGCTGTGATGGCTGTGATGGCAGTGGGCAGCTGGTGCTGTGCGGTACACTGTCTGGACTGGAGCCTTCAGTATGAGCCAGGATAGGTCAGAGAGGTCACTCTGGTGAGGGTACAGAGTCTTTTACACTGTAAATCCCAAGGCGACCACTTTCTCCTCACACCTCCTCAGCCGAACTCAAACACCTTCTCCCCCCTCGTCAAGTCAACAGGAAATCACAGTTCAGCATCCATCCCTGGAATAATTTCCCATCAAGGCCATTGTTGACCCGCACCAGCTCAGTTTTTTTTTTGAATTCCCACCGGTCCATTCCTCTTCAGTAGTAGAGTGGAAAAGCAGTTCTCAGGATTGGATCTGTTCTCAGCACAGTGTCCAATGATGGAAACAGACATTGAAGGTTCATTTGCACTTCTTTACACCCACACAGCTTGGCCTCCACGCCAGTAAAGCTCTCAGGGCTTGTTCACAGTTCATCCCACCAGTTGTAACCATTCTGCTGCAGTGTGAATTTGAATTTCCAACATCTTCTTCCTTCCACTCTGCTCATCTATGATTATGTCCTCCGCTGTGTGTGCATCTATTTGTCGGACTCATTTCTATTCATTACTGCCTGACATTCTCCTCACACTGGATTCATCCATTTATGAAACCGCCTTAAATTTATGTGTGATTTTAATGGTGAAGATTAATCCTTAATCAGCAAGTAACCACATTAAGTAACTTAGGTTTAGCAGTTGTTCACACATTTGATAAGTGTAGCTTTATTTCCATCTGTGTTTCTTTTAATGTATTTTATACATATGCTTTTGAGACCCATATATGGTAACTTCATTGATCTTGATTTGTAGTGATAAACTGAGCCTACTGTCTAAATGAGTGCCCTCTAAAGGGTTAAAAGTAAATACTACAGCCAGATTTCAATTAAAACAGAGTTATAATCAACTTTAAAAAATGTCTGTCTGGTAATTGCTTCCCTGCACATGTCCCCCTAGTATGCCGCAGAAAGAGAGAAGATTTAATTGAAGGTACTCATCTAAACTTTCATCACTCCACAGTCTATCTCACCCTCGCTGCATGAATTTTCTTTCCTAAATGATGTGCTCCGTGTATATTCACTTCTTTTTAAAGTCCAATTTATGGGATCTACCATGCAGATTTACTGGCTCAGCATCTGTTCTGCTTCATTAAAGTTAACCAGACTCAGTAAGGAACTAAATATATAGACTGGTCACGCCCTTTTAAAAGTGACGTCAGCCCTTGTCACATTGGAGGCCGTTTGTTGAGAGCAAGAAGAAAGAAGCATTCAGTCTGAGATGTAAGCTTTAAACATGAACAGGGATTATTATAGAAACATGCTGCGGTTAATGAGCCCTGTCTGGCCTCTGCAGCGCAGACTGCATGTGTATACACTGTCATGACCACAGCCACAGGAAGAGGTAATGGGGAGTAAATAATGTGCGACAACAGTTGTGTGAACAGCTGCAAGGTTGATTCATATCAGTTGTTGAGTTTCCTGAAGACGCTCTTCTCAGCCACTTCCACCGCGACGCACCTCTGTGAACTGCTTCCTGACAGATTCCGGCCTTTGCTCTTTGGCCTGTCCAGCTGCTCTGAGGCTCAGTCAAACAGGTGTGCGGTGCATTTACTCCTCCAACAACCTATTACACACAGTCTGTTTAACAAATGCAAATAGATCATTACCTGCATTAGCTCTTTGTAGACACAAGTCTTGACATGTGGTGCTGACTCGGTGCTGCACTGAAGGGAGGGTCCACGTATCAAAAGGCAGTTGGTCACGACAAGTGTTTTTCATTTATTACCTTCTCTTGTCAACTGTACAAGGAAACTAAGACATGAATAATGACTTGTAATGATGAAAGATTATCTATAGATATGGTGTTGTAATATTAAAAGAGTACATCATCTGTCATAGTGTCCAAAGACGTTCAGCCTTTGTAAATTTCTCATTTTTTACATAAGATATATGTGACAAAACAGAGAGCAGATAAAGAGCAGATGGTCTGAGACTGTTCGTTAACTTTAAGTTAAGAGCGTTGCAAGATCTGTGGTCATCAATCCAAAACAGAGTCCCTTCATCAGACTGTGAGACACGTCCACCGTCAGCTGATCTCAAGCTGTGTCAGCTAAAGACATCTCGCAGCAAAATTCTGAAATTTTCATTTAAAGTCAAATTGTCACAGTGTGACTCCCTGTTTCAACCCAACACCCACAAAGCAGCCAACCAGAATATGACATGAAATGATGCAGAATAATCTGGACTATTTTGGAAAATAGGTCTGAATTAAGTTTAGAAGACCCCCCCACACACACACACACTCTCACACACACACAGACATCCCACTCTCCACCCAGCCCCTTGATGTGTAGAGGTGTACAAGACACAGAGCTCAGTCCAGTTGCACAGAACTCTCACACTGCAATAGACAAACACACCAGAACCATATAACCCTGAACTAAATAACCCCCCATCCCCACCCAACAAACGCACACACATACGCACACACAAACAGTCACACCTAGGGTCACGCCACATCCCTGGTCATGCTGGAGATGTCATAAATAAAAAGAGACAGTGGGCAGAGAAAGAGAACAATGAATCCCCCTTTCCCCCTGCTCCCAGCTCTGTCTCTTCCTCCCCCTGTCAGCCGCTGGGGATGTTGTAAATCAGAGGGCACGGGCTGGGGAGAAACCTGAGCTGAGAGCGAGGGGGTAAGGCAAGGAGACATTAAAGTGGGAACCTGGCTCTCTGGGAGCTCGGCCATTCCTGTCATCAGTAGGGAGCGTGGGAGACAAAGGCAGGAGCAGAGCACGATAAGGCATGGGAGGGAGGGGGGGTGTTGGTCACTCTCTCAGATACATGCATACATATTGAAAAACAGCAAATGTGAATACACTTGTTTGTCCTCGCCACGTCACTCGCACACTTGCGCGATGATAAATCCAGGTTTAGTTCTGACAGCTCTGCCACTGAGGGTACAAAGGTAATCCAGCAATAATTTTCAACGAACAAGGGATTTTGATTTCTACCCCATCAGGGGAGGGGAGTGGAGGGGGGCTGAGGGGGAGGGAAAGCTGAAATCATGTGCAAAAGGTTTTTTTTTCTTCTGTAGCGTGGCGCTGCCTAGCCTACAGCCAAGCAATGTCCTTGCTTTCACAGGGATAAAGCCATCCCTGACAATTGTGGAGGAAAAGAATTGCTGCTGGAGATGGAGGAGGCTGAAGGGAGAGAGGCAGTGATGAAAGGGATAAGACAGTGTGTGTGTGAATGTGTGTGTGTGTGTATTGTGGACTGAATGGTTGCACCTTTCAGCCTTTGTGACTCACTGCACTTGCCATACTAACCACAAGTACTATTACAAATAACAAAAAAGTGATATATATGTATATACACACACACATATATATACATTTGAAGGAGTGAAAGCATCAGACAGATGTAATGATTCTGTGCTTGGTTATTATTTTATATCACATTTAAAAGACACTTATTGAATTCAGAGCATAAACAGTACAACTAAACAAACAGTGTGGGAAAGCAAAGTAAATACAGGATCGATAGGCACTACATGGCTTCACATCAAACTTCCAAATCACTGTGACCTGGACAATACATCTTCTGTCCCTCCCCTCATTCCTCTGTTTACCAAAGCTGTCAAGGTGGGTTTGCTTATTGCTGCCTAACTCTGGCTGACACTGATCACTGTCCCTCTGGGCCCAGGTATCCCTGTCTCTCAGAGGTAACTAAGCCTCATGGAATGTAGTTTCGCACCACCACCGCTCCTCCTCCTCCTCCCCTTCCTCTCCCTCTCCTCTTCCTGACCCCTGAAAGTGTTTGGACTTGGCTCTCACACATCATCTCACATTTTCCCCTTGAGGTTGTGAGGCTTAACCTGACAGCCCTATGAAGAGGGCTGAGGAGGAAAGCCAGGGCTGCTTTACACTGGACATTTGCTCACATCAGATGGGGGGGTGCAGTTATGAGAGAGAATGCCACAAGGTGTGGAATCAAGTGTGTGTAAAGAAGACAAAGCTCCTCGAGGGACCTTTAGGGGCTTATTCACAGTGGAGCTTTAGAAGTGGGAGAGAGTCACACTGTATCGCTTTTTCTTTTTTTATCAGCTCTGGTGTTTGCTCATTTTGTGAAACTGACTGTGCATGAAGGTCAACATTTCACAGATTGGAGTTTTGCGAACCAGGGAATAGATTGAACTCTATTTCCACTATAAGGTGGTGCTACATACAGCTGAAGCCCAATGTCATGCAATTAATTAGCAGAGAAAATAGCAAGCAGAACAAAAGTATATCAAGTAAGTAGACATCTACCTGTTTATGTTATTGCTAAGTCCTTTGTTTCAGCTCTGGTTTTGAACAGATCACTGTGGTTTCATGTAAACCTCAGCTTTACACTAAAAGCTGTGTGGAGTCAAAACAACACTTAAAGTGCCTGTCAAACTCCACCTCTGCAGGGTAGAAGTCATTATATCTAATGACATTGAACTTTTATACCATGTTGAGGAGAAATTCTCCAGTTGCAAATACAAAGAAATCCTACACAACACAACCACTGAATGTACTCCTTCAGCCTTCAGCTGAGATGTATTCTACATCAACACCACTTGCTATGTTTCGGTATGAACTGGCTATCATAAATGACTTCCAGAGCTGGTGCTGTGGGTGCTTCGTTTCGAGCACAGACCAGCCACGTTGGACAGTGATCTTCAAAAATGTCAGCAGACATGAGGTAACAGGCTGGAAGTGGCTCTCCCTCCTGTCTCTCTGCATGTCTGCACTTCTCTGCTGCTTTCAGCTGCTCTCCACACAGAGTGCATCCAGTCTGACACACCTGCACTGTTCAGCATCAGCGTGTCTGTAGCACTTTTTTGTACTACAATGTAGAAATGCTGCAAATGTTTGCTATTAGGCTTTTTTATTGTTTGAATGATTGATTGGTTGATTCATTGCATTTTGCACTCCAGCTCACAGGGTAGTGTTCATCTGTCATAAGGGATCTAGAGGATCAGATACAAGATCTCATCCATGCAGTTCAAACTTTCTCTTTTGCCAAGTGTTGTAACTGTATTTTTAGACTGACCTCCATTTTTCTGTACAGTTTAGCAACAGTGAAAACATTTCAAAGCACCCCTGGCTATGTTAGTCTTAAAGGGGAACTATGTACGATTTTTACCTTAATTAAACAGCTTCAGAGTGCTTGTGATGGTTAAATGACTTAAGGGTGGAAAACCAACTTTACAAGATCAGAGCCTTGGACCCAGTGTCCCAGAACTCGTCTCACCAGAAACAATGACTGCTTTATGACACTATGACACAAACACGCCCTGTAATCTGTAATCTCTTGTTAACGTTACCCACTTCGGTAGACATCGCTTCATGGATTGATTTCTTGCCAGCTTTGTTGAAAATGCACATGATGGGGGGGTGGGGTGGGGGATATGCACTCCAACTGCTCCAAAACCATCTCCAGGCAGCTAAATTTGATGCATGATTGTTCACATTTTAACTTAATTAAATTGCCTGTAAACAACATGAGGTTACACTACAACCTCACACTCGTTTATACAGTTACATATGACTGACCTACCTTGTGCTTGGGACACAAGTCTCAACTCAGATTGCAAAAAAAAAAAACTGAGCTGCCACACATGCTTGTGCCTCCTCACTGAACAGGGCCTTCTTTCTTACCTTTACAATAGCAATAGCAAAAGCTTTGGACACACCCTAAATGTTCCACGTGCTCCTGACCATGTGCTTAGACTGTTCGAATAAAACCCTTCGGTTTGAAGAAGTATAGTCAAAGCAGCAGCCGAGATCACAAGCAGCTGCGAGCGCTGCAGTCTGAGATTAGTGAGGTGCGCTGAAATTTCCTCTTGATTACAGATGCTTTTATGAATTTCACCTCCCTTTAATTCCATGGTGGCCCCTGTCACGTTTAGGGAGTGGCTAAAAGCCTATTTTGCGGTAGTGGTACAATGTTAAGGTCTATGCTAATATCATATGCATAGTCACTATCTCAGTATTTATTGCCATCTGCCATTATAATGGGAGCATGTCTGCTCTGAGTGTTATTTTGCTTTATTATATCCATTTTCAGTACTTTCAAATGAGCTGCCTGTGTATATTCATGGCCTAATTACTTTCCATTTCCAATTTTCCAGACACAACAGCTCTGTCCTGGAAACATAATAGGCTATTTGGTATCAAACACAGCTAAAGTAATAACTGAATATTAGCTTACCTCTCAGCAGGAGTCTGATGAGAGGGGGTCAGATTCAATGCAGGAGACAAAGCTTCAGGCATTTTCTGTTTGCAGTCAATACATGAATGTAGCATCTGATCTGTATGTGTGTGTGTGTGTGTGTGTGTGTGTGTGCGCGTGTTTGTGTGTGTGTGTGTGGTAATTGCTCCCTGGAAGTAGAGATGATGAAACAAGGCTATGAAAATGTGAATTATATCAGGCAGCAATCTCCTGGTTTCTTTCTGGTTTCAGCCTCACAGATGCAATCTCACTGCGAACTGAGAAATGATGTTGAGCATGGTGAAGTGGTTTCCCCTCTCTTCATACTTGATGTAGAGCAACAAATGCAAGTTTGCCAGTATGTGTCGTTGCGTATATTTCAGACAACACAGAAATGGAAACGGTGGCAGCAATTAAACCAAAATGCAAATTGGTAACAGTCTCCTGCAGGCAGCAGGAATCAGGAGTAATATAATCCACAGGCGAACACTTGGTCTACTGTTTGATTTTGGAACACTTACAAATCCAGTTACACTCCTGCAGGAAGTACCAAGGTTAGCGAGTATGTGTGAGAGTTGGTATCAGCAGCAGTCAGTCAACTCGAGTTTACAGATTCATATAAATCTGTATATTATATATAACAGTGTCATAAGAAAGTGCAAACTGATGGGAAAACTAGATGTAGCCAGTCACCACCTTTGCTAGAAAGCTAAACTTTGTCACATTGCACGGGAGAGTTTGGACCACTATTTAAGGTTTCATTTCTATGGTCCTTAGTTTGGTTGCATGTATCAAGGACAGGAGAAGGTTTTGTCAGTGTTGGCATATGACTACTTCCTGCTCTAATGTAAATGTGATTTGAAAACATTGCTTTTTTCATTTTTGTCCAGCAGTAGCTTGGTGCTGACTCTTTGACAGGAACCATGTTGTGCATGTCACCCTTTAAAAAGCAATCTGTAAAGAAAAGGAGATGAATAAACTCTGCATGTTGCATATGTAAATGGAACAATTACAATGCCTTCACTGGTTGGAAAACCTATGCATCTTAACAGGTTGATGCTGTGGAATGGATTTTTTCCCTCTCGCCAGTGGCTTTCCATGTATTCCTCTTGAAAATGAAGCATCCTATAGGGCAACTAACTGCTAGGCTTGAATGGTTCCTGTCACACACCATAATAGCCTGTGTGAAAGGACACGGCTGCCTGTTAACTCCAGGTGAAAGCAGGAATGAAGCTGGAGGAGCTTGTCTGTGGTGCAGAGACAATTTTGTTCAGGCTCTCCAGCAGCTTTGTCAGAATGTGTGTGCACGTGTGTGTGTTGGAGGGAGGGTCATAATTGCTGCCGCCACCCCTCCTCCCCAGAGCCTTGGTGCAGACTGGGAGAATTGGAAGAGTCATTTCATCTCTCAAGGAAGGGAAAGGAACGGATGGGAGCTCTGTGGGGTGGGGAAGCAGAGGAGGCTGAATTACAGAGCAGCACGGTGTGGCAGTCGCTTGTGTTTCTGACCCTCTGTCCTCAAAGAACTCACAGCCAGGCCCGACGGCTATTTCGAAGACGATGCACATCTTCTGCCAGAAACGCCAGGAGGTGGACACAGTGTCATGACACCTTGTGCAATATGTGCAATCTAATACAGCGACCGTGCAATAAGTTTTTTTTCTAAATACTGTTGTCCAGGTGTCCAGCATGAAGCAAGGCAAAACAACTACAGCAGGTGGTTTGAAAGACTGAGCTCCAGTGTTTGAGGTTTAATGGCTAATCAACAGAATTGGAAACATTTAAAAAGTGACCTTACCTTGTTACCTGTGGGTGAGACTAAAAAATAACAATGCTTCATACCTACCATACCTACCTACCATACCATAGGTGATTATTGCTTTTCAAAAGTACCCATAAGTCAGTGTGATATTTGAATGCACACACTTTTAAGGGAGTAGGTTTTCATTTTGACATTGGTGGCGACATAAAAGTGCTCCAACGCAGCACTCCTGAAAGTTGATGTTTTTCTGAAATTTGCAATCATAATTTCACGTCATGTAGAGCTCATCAAATTACACATCAAGCACACACGCACGCCACACACACGCACGCATGCACACAAACAGACACAAATACAGACATTAATATAAATGACATTAATATAAAGTCCGTCTAGCTGACGTGACCCAGGCATAACAAATGCCCAACATGTTGACAACTCACACTCGCGGTTGCAGATACATGCACTGTGGCCTCCTGTCCTGGCCAACGAGCAGGTTGCAGGTAACTTTTACAAGCAGGTGGAGGGACAGTGGGGACCGCCATTCACATGTACATTAGCGAGAAACCGGCAGAGCCAATTGGAGAGCAGTATTTAGGTTAGAGGCGGGACTTCTAGCAGAGACTGCCTCTTGGTTGTATTGCTACTGTAGTGGCTGGATATTGGTAGGGATGTGTTCCTACCGTCTCTACCCAATTCTACGTCCCTGCACGCACTGCTAATACAAAACATCTGAATACATCTAATAACCATGGTGCAAGTCTTATAATACATTGTTTTGTTAATGTTATTCGGTGCTTTTAACTTAAGAATCACCAAGTGTTGCACAACAAGTGTGTCAAAGTTCATCCCATCTTCCCCTACAAACCCTTGTGTTGTAAGTATCTGCAGCACACGTGTTGTCAGATTCATTTTCTGAAGATCTTTTTTCATGTGTTTTCTTTAGTAGCAGTGTCCTGTGCAAACGTTTGACCTCTCCAACCATCCTATTGTCATCCTGGCTCTCTATAACAAGGTCACACCATTTCCTCCTTTTCTTACAATAGACTCTTCTTTTTTGTGCATAAAGGGCTGTTTCTGTTATACTTAAACCCACCACCACTTCACCTGTAAGGTGAACATGGATGTAAGAGCAACAGACAAAGCAGTTGTTTCTGCAGTGACGAGGGCCTAACATAATACGTTATATTTATCTCCCCCCTCAGGTCAAGTAAAGATTTTGGAAAGTGTTTGTGTTTATGGATTTTCAGTGAAAGCTTTCTCTGTTGGATGAAAGCTGGTTTCATCTCCAATGGCAACATGTCAACCCACTGACAACCCCTGGTCAAAAAAATGACCTTTTAAATAAACAGGAAAACCATGTAAAACATGTCCTGTCGGTTTTATTACAGCCACCATCGTTACCTAAGCCAGCCCAAGTGAACAATTACAGTGACACCTCTGCTGTAATGTATTTCAAGGTGCTCTGAAGCTCCTCTGGCCCAGTGCCAATGAAAACACATTCAAGATTCATTCATGTTCTCATCTTGCAGCAAACTCATAAAAAAAACTCATTTATGGTTAGACGCCCGAAAAACAAACATTGTTATCACCCGTTTCTGTCCTGATTGGAGAGCTCAGGGTGCACATGCCAAACCTAATCCCCTCTCATTACAAAATACAATCAGTATATGAAACCAGTTGAATGTTTAAGCCCCAGTAGATAGACAAGAGGTTAATGTCGCCTTTGACACTCCAATCTGCCCTTCTCATCATGATGTGTGGTGGCAAACAGACGGGGACGCCCCAGCCCACTCTGTCTTCATACACCCATATCAATTGCAGAAAGCCTGGTGGAGTGGGGAGGACAGGAGAGGGGGCATGTCTCGCTTCACAGCCCCAAAATTAATAGAGGGGCCCCTCATTATGGAGAAAAGAGAAAGACAAAGAGGTCTCGGTGAAGACAGGGGAGCTGGAGAGGTGGGTGTGTATATAATGAGATGAGAGTAGAGGGTGTGAGCGAGCTGGGAGAGATGACATGAATATGTGAGAGAGGACTGCAGCCTGAATGCACCTCTCTGGATCGGTCTTGTTCTGTGGGAGTGAATCCAAGCTGAGAGAGGCCAGCAAGAGAAACAGGAAATTATTTGCCCCCTTAATGGCAGCTCTTGCCCCCCCCCCAGCCCCACACACACACACACCTCTTTTTTTCTTCTTTTTCCTCTCTCCATCCCTCAGGGAGGTTTGGTAACAGCCAATCTCATTGAAAGGGAGATCAATAAAGAGATATATTGTCACCTCAGAGCGCCACCCTCTTAATCAATTAATCTATAATAGAATTCGTTCAGTGGAGCCTCTTAAAGGGCCCGTCCTCCTATTACCAGCTATGGGTCAGAAAAGGTGCAGACTTATGGAGGTCTCATTACCAGTAATGGAGGAGAAAACTGGAATAGGTTCAAATGCCTGTCTATAGATGCACGTGATATACATTTAATGGCAATAGGTCAGTTTACCAAGATTACAAGCAGTAAGGTCATAATGACTTATTCTCCATGCTCTGCTGCGTCATCAGATACAGGGACATGTATGTGACTCTGCGACTGTACATGGGACTTCCTGCACGGCATGCTGGTGATTCTATCTTAATGCACTGTTATTTTCTGCTGCAAGCTTTGGCTACAGTGTTGCAGTGGCTATAACCACATAATAAATGTTCCATCATGCTCAGCCACGCAGCGGTTGTAAAAGATGAACATTCACTGCTTCAGCAAACAGTGTCTGTGGTGTAAAGCAGAGCTCAAGGTTGGCAGAGCTAAAGGACTGCATTGTAAGCATTTGCACATTTAGTGACTGCAAATACATTCACAGAAAGTCTATCTCTGACATCGACAGCCTGTTGCCCCACCCACTACTGTAATTTGTAAGCATGCAAAATTACCAACACTATCAGAACTGCCATCACTGTTGTTCATGCACATTTTCACCAAGAATAATGGTGATTCATACCCAGGAAGTGAGTGTTTCTCTGTCCTTTTCCCTAAATGCAAAACACGAGGCAATTTTATATGGTGCTGCAGGGACAAAGGATTCTTGTTCACCTTCCTCTGTCTACTTTGTTGTGAGGTTTGGATCATCATGTATCCATTCAAAGTCCTTCTGTACACCATGAATTTGCAGCTATGGGTTCTTCACTGATTTACATTCGCCGTTCTTTGATCATTTCAGTGAAATATATGGTGATGGTTTCAGCATCACTTTAAAAATATTAAAGCATGTGCCTAAGGTTATGCAAGTAATGTCTACATTATACAGCGCCAGCAGTTTGGGGAACAGTAAATCATATCTGATGCAAAAAATGTGCTCAGCAGGAGCAATAAATGGAGCCTGTTGCACTTGGTTAGTGTTTGTCATTTGGGAGTAAAAAGATGCCCCACTTATACAGCTACAAATAAAGAATGAGCTGTGTATATATAAATATATTTTTTTCTGTGAAAACCCTCCAGTGCCACACACTGTTCCATTCATCCATTAGAGGCAATGAGACTAGTAACATCTGTATCTGTATCCTTGAATAGGACATGTTGCTGTTTGACAGTTCACAAGTCATTTAGCCACAGGTTTGACATATGCATGGTGCTGAAAGGAAAATTTACTCAATGGATATGTTTCTATGGCGTCTACGTGAGGAACTGTACACAAGCAGGTAAACAAAACAAAGTCTGTGCAGCTCAGGACCGGCTCATCATGAATTGATGACACTTCACAATCACTCTGTCTCTTGAATTATCTCTGGACCTGACATTCAAAGTGTATGTAATGAATCCTAATGGCATTCTAAGCTTCTCATTTGGTCTTGGCAGCTAATGATGTTTGATTTCTGACTTAAAAGTGGTCACTTGATGATGCTCCTTTTTTTTCATGAATGCATTCAATCAGTGTGGAATAATGAAATGGCTTGTGGTGGCAGCACAGCCTCGGCCTGTAGGGAATGAGCAATCCAGTGGTCAGGCACACATACATACATCATAGTTGCAATTCACTTCATTAATTTATTTATGAACTGACAAATAGTTTCTCAATGTATTATGCAACGATCACAAGTTTTGTGTGATGGAACCCCTCATGTTAATCTTTGCTCAGTTGGTAAAAGTGTTAATAGAATACATTGTGAAGACATTCAGCGAGTTTATCAGCTGCAAATGCTTCAGATGTCCACTTTTCCACAAACACTTGATCATCCAACTTCTCTTAATCAAACATATAGGATGTCAACGTCCTAAGCGAGGTAAGAGAAAACTCACTGACCACCCAAAGCTTTCTGAGTGATTAGTCTCCATAGATCATAGAGGCTGTCTTTTTATACTGTGGCGCTGCCAGGAAATGCTGCTTGCGTTTCCCAAAAGCTGAATTCTGACTCTGGGGCTCGAGAGGTTAAGGGCTCAGCTGCAACAGTAGCAAAACCATACTCACGGGCTGCGGTGGTGATTCACTGCCTAATGTGGATAATTAGTCAAAATTCATGGAGTGCTTGATTTCACTGACAGCTACACCAAATGTTTGACAAAGGCACCCAAAGTAGCAGCATCAGTCACAGACGAACGGAAATGCATTTAGCGGAGGGCCTCGTCATGTTTTATTCAATAACAGAGCGATGCTCAATTAATCAGTTTCTGCAATTAAATTAAACATGTACATGCATAAAACATGAAAGAAATATCAGGGGTGTTTAAGCGCTGTTTGGTTCCCTGTGCTCCTGTCTGTTCTCAGCCCTGCACATCAGACCGGCTGTAGCGACATGGAATCGTTTCTTTTTCATCCTATTCTGTGACAGAGTGAGTTCAATCACATCTTAGTATGCACTGCCTGATGCATACCACCATCCAATGCATTTCTATAAATGTCAAGAGCTGTGTGTTTACTAGCTCTGCCTGACCCCTAATATTTATTCTGCTCAACAGCACTCTACCCAATCATTCCTTATTGCTCCATTGCAGAAATGTGGCTCTTGCAGTGTCAAGTCTCATTGGCTGCAGTTTGCCATATCTCCTGGCACATGTAATATTACCTTTCACTTTCCATCAAGTGCAGGCAAAAGCTGGTGCTCAGATAAACACTGACATTTTGCAGTGGTGTGTGGGGTTTGTTTGTGTCCCTCAGTGTCTGAGTCATTTCCATTGGCTGATTTGTATACATAGCACCGCAGTTGACACGATCAAAGGTCTTTCACATGTAAGACAAATTTACATTTGCATTCACACTACTGCCAAGGTAATTTATGCCTTTGTGGATAACATCTTTGAGATACATGTTCACATTTAATAGTGTGACTTCAGTGGAAAAGGTTGCCTCTAAATGGATCAGGGGGATCATAAACGGAACTTTGATGCTGTCGGATATCACTCATATTTCCTTGGAAACCTTGCTCAGCTGCAAATGGTAATGTTTCATGTTGTGAAATTATTTTTTTAAAATGATGTTTTCCCAGCTGCTATGCCCTTTGATTAGGTTATGGTTTCAATAAGTCATCCATGCCCCTGTTAGGTGCTTTATGTGATAGTTGGAAACGTCACAACATCATTACAATATGTCTCAGTCAGTTGTCTCTGTATCTTGAAGCTCTTGAAAACCAGTGTTAACAACAGTGTGATGCAAACATGGGTCAGCTCTTAAACGCTGCAGCTGTTTTCTCTGCAGCCTAAAAATGCATGATTTAGTTCAGTTACTTGTAGCGTGTCCTTGGGCGAAATGAAGAAGAAGAAGAAAAATCTTTATTGGCATTGTACAAAAATACAACGAAATTTGGTTTGGCAGCATCTCTTTTGTAGCAGCACCAAAAAAATATGCATAAATAGTAAAAAACAGTAAAAACAGTAAAGTGCAGGTGAAAGTTAAATATAAATGAATAGTTGTGTTTAAAGTGCAAAAGTTATTGTCCGTTGGGCTGGGAGGTGGTAGTGTGTGTGGGGTGGGGGGGGGGGGGGGGGGGGGGGGGGGGCCCTGGGGAAGAAGCTGTTCAGTCTGTTGGTGCGGGTTCTCATGACTCTAGGTCTGCCAGAGGGGAGGATGGAGAATAGAGAGTGTCCTGGGGGGGTGGGGTCATCCTGGATCTTTGTGGCCCGTCGGAGGAGACGGCTCGAGTAAATCTCCTCTAGACGTGGAAGTGGGGAGCCGACGATCCACTGAGCAGTCTTGATGACCCGCTGCAGTTGTTTCTTCTCAGATGCAGTGCAGCTGGCATACCACACCGTACATCCATAGGTCAGGACACTCTCTATTGTGCAGTGGTAAAAGTTTTTCAGCAGAGGTGGAGGGAATCTGTTCCTCTTCAGCGTTCTCAGGAAGAACAGACGCTGCTGGGCCTTTTTAATGATGTGGGTGGTGTTCACAGTCCAGCCCAGGTCCTCTGAGATGTGCAGTCCGAGAAATTTGAAGTTTTTGACCCGCTGCACCTCTTCTCCATTGATGCTCAGGCCTGAGTGTAGTGTGGTCCTTGTCTTCCGGAAGTCAATGATGAGTTCTTTTGTCTTCTTGGTGTTAAGGTTGAGGTGGTTGTCGCTGCACCAGGCCGTCAGTGCTCGGACCTCTTCCCTGTATGGTGCCTCATCATCTTTGTTGATCAATCCAACAATGGTTGTATCATCCGCACATTTGATGAGGGTGTTGGAGCCATGGGTGTCGACGCAGTCGTGGGTGTACAGCGTGTAGAAGACAGGACTCAGAACACAGCCCTGGGGAACACCGGTATTGAGGACGATGGTGGAGGATGTGGTGGTGCCCATCCTGACATACTGGGGTCTGTTAGTCAGGAAGTCCTTGATCCACAGACAGAGGGAGAAATGAAGCATCAGCACAAGGATTATGACATAAAGTTGATGTTGAAACTTCTCAACACTTCAGATATGTTTTAATATAGTTTGTGTCTCTATGTTACAACTAAACAAGACTCCAGTAGCCATTAAGGAGCTTCACTTTGAGCTGACACTGAAAATATCTGTAGACTGACAGAAAACACAGGGATGAGTTTAACTAGCCAACGGAGCAGAGTGTTTATACAAGAGTAAATTAACTATAAATAAATAAATAAACAGACATCCAAGTTTTTGCCTGTCTGTCATATCATCAGTTCTGTGTCAGTCACATGACTACAACTGCCAATAAGGTACAGAGACAGACTGAATGGAGTGAATCATGTGATTCTTAATTTACTCCTGATTGGAGAAATGTGTTATGTTAGCACCGTCCTCTGGCACCATGGATTTGAAAACAACAGAAAATGAAACTTTAAATGACGAAAAGGTAAATGAATTCAAAGCTGTTGTTATGGCTTTGCTTTAAAGTAAATGAAAGACTGAATGAATGGACTGTGTTCATATTGCACATCCCATGCTTTACAGAAAAACAAAAGGGTTTCTGCCGGTGTCTAAAAAACACAAGAACTTTTTTTATAGCTTGATCAATTTTCAGTGTAGAAGTCCCTCAGTGGCTCCCACCTCACGTGCAGTCCTGACCGCACTGGCCCTTTAAGAGAGCGGCCGTGGGATGGTGAAGCAAGACAGGTTGAACACTGACCGGGACAGGAAGTGGAGAGTCTGCCTTCAACATACGACCACAGTCACGGCTGGCGTCAACATTTGTGGCAGTTGAAACAGCAACAACATGCCCGAGGACGTGTCCAATGTGCACCTATATTATTAGTAACCTGTAAATGTTGGATTTAAAGGGACAAGCTGTGATATCTTATCAGTAATTCCTATGAGGAATGTAGAGGCTGAAAAATGAAGTGTGTGAGACTGGTCCACACACTCCTGGAAATATAAGAGAAGAGTGTGTGTGTGCAATGATCATCTTTATCACATTAAAGTGCTCCGCAACACCGACTGTGAACTCTGCATTCAGTGACCTCCTTCTATAATGTGCTCCTCGATTTGTTCACTCAAGCTGAGCAAATCCGGCAAAAGCAATACAACGCGTTATTCCTCGCGCTTTTATTTTGAAATCCGAACCGGAAAGTGTTAATGCTCCTTTGGCAGCTTTAGCCCCAGTGTGTTTTGGCTCCGGGAGCGTGCTGTTTTGAGATGAGGCTGTAGTAAGTCGCTGGTAGTAGCGGAGCGGGGAGAGGAGCGGAGGCAGGCGGAGCAGAAGTGGAGCCGTGTTGGATGTACGTCTGAGCCGCTGCCGCTGGACACGTTGTTTCACTCAGTGTGTTTAAACCGGAGGACCGACCTATGAGAGATCTATGGAGAAGTGCCCGGCTTTGGTTGTCCTGCTGGTTTTATCTGCACTCACAAGTTTGGCATATGGTGAGTTTACATTGGCACCTTGCTGGTTGTTTTGGGTCATGTTTGCACAGATGGAGCCTATATACCGGACCCTAAAGGGGGTGGGGGTCCTCACTGAAAAAGCAGTGATTTTTACATGCTTCATCTATACAACTGACACTTTCATGCCGCCGTTTTATGATATAAGTTCAGACATCCTATAGATGATTGTCTACAACTGTAAGAACTCTTGCATTAACGCCAGTATCTGAAGGTAATCCTCATGGATGATGTCATTTAAAAGGCCACTTAAACCAGCAGACAGCAGAGTAGCCCATATGCAGCATTACTGTGGGTCTTGCCCTGGGGACTGTGGATTCGCACCAGCATCTGCTCCCCACAGATATCTATCTGACTTAGTTGTGATTCTAGCCTGCTCATTTATCTCTATTATGAGGCCCATTAGGTGAAGACGTATCCTCTGCACAGTGCTGTTGTTGGAACAGAAACAGCACAATCCACTCAGTTTCCTTCAAACCACCGGTGCAGGGCTCTGTCAGTTTGTCTTCCCCCCTGGTGGACAACAGTGCTGAAAAATGTATGATTTCTTCTTACTGTACTGTGCTTCTGAGAGCCCTCAGCAGATGCTGCATGTTAAATGTTAAACTGTAACTCCATCCCATTGTTGTGTTGTGTTGTGTTGTGTTGTGCTGTGTTGTACTGTGTAGTGTTATGTACTGTAGAGCTGGGGCACTGAGCAAACTGAGAACATTAGTTTCCTTGGGTTTATCCTTCACTAAATCCCCAGATACACATTTCCAACACTGCAAACTGGCCTTTGTAGTTTAACTGCCTTTTTAATCACTATAGTCCAATAATTGCATACTGTATGTTTAATTCTAGTCCCTCTTGCACCAGACTGGGATGAAAAAGCTGCCATTACAGGCTCATCACCCACCAGAGCATGAATCTCACTTGTAGACTGAGTCAGCTCTGGGATGATGAAAACCTGTTTCAAATGTGCCTGGATGCTGGATCTACAGATCCTCCATCAATCAGATATGTGGAGCTGGTAAACTGCTACCAGAGGGCCACGGGGCCCTTTGTTGAAACACCTATGTCTTTGTGTTGTACACAGAAACACGCAGACTGTGATGTACAAAGCAATTGTTTCAATGCTAGTGGGATGTTATAGTCTGTGACAGCGTGGTGTCTTTGGGCCTGGCCCTACTGCTGAGGCTTCCTTTTACAAGGCTGTAAACACCGGCTATGAACCCAAAGCATATGAACTAAGCGTCAGTGAAAGTGCTCCTCCAGTGACTTCACTGGCTCCTCTGGGACGACAAAGGCTCGATTAAAGCTGCTTATTTCTGCTTTAGCAAAACACACAGTTGTGATTGACAAAAGGCTTGTACTGTTTTTAGCCACAACACTTTATTATTATTATTATTATTATAGTTGGAATTTCAGTTTAAATATGCATCTGTGTCTCACCCTGACACTGTTATCCAGCTCTGCTTTTAAAAGGGAGATTAAAGGGGGGGTAAGCTTCAGATCAGAACAAGCATTGAAGAAAGTACATGTGCTAAAATTAGCTCTATATGATGAGATGAAAACTCAAGAATTATCCGAGCCCACCCATCTATCTGTTCCCTTTCACATGCGAAGGGCCCCTTCCTTCACTTGGGGGCCAGAGTTGCGATGGTCAGACTGTTTGGTCAGTAAGGTGACACTGGAGCCTGCGCTGTTATTGTCTGTCATCTCTGTCACCGTCAGTCAACACAGCTCCGGCAGCTCTCTACATCGGGCTTCAGTGGGCCATGTGTTTGCCATGCTCTTTATTTAAGTGACTGGAACATGGGGCTTTGGACATCATACAGTCTCTTTAAACCAGGGAGGAAAATATCAGAGTTTTTTTTTTTATCCTGGAAACTGACACTGTCAAAAAAAAAGTCTCCATCCCAAAACACTGGAGCAGCGTCTCTCCCCAGAAACAGTGTCCCTTGGTGTGGATATTCAACAGGCCCATTGTCAGCAGGTTTAATGGGGATTATCTCTGCGGTCGAGGTCAGCCCCTAAAAAAGAGTTGACAGGATGTTCTGAGAAACAGAGCTGCAACTCGTGGTTGTTTGTATTTTAGCTGGATCCATCTGTGATTCTTCTTTAATTATCATATTTATTGTTTTTGTCTAAAAAAATGCCACAAAGGAGTGGAATAATCCAGAGCAGCAGCCCAACCTCCACAGACCTGCACTTTTCTGTGGATAGATGTTCATATTTTAGACACAGGGGCTCAGCACCTTTAGGCATTATGGCCTAAGAGGATATTTTACACACATTAACAAAATCAATTCAGAACACTCATTTTTATTTATGTTTTTCTGTTGGTGGTGAAAAATCTGAGAGTCAGATTTCTCCAAAATGTGTCATTTGTAAACAGTAAAAGATAAAAGGAAAAGAATATATATATGTATATAAATATTCTTTTCCTTTTACTGTTTACGTGTATACACACATATATCTATCTATCTATCTATATATATATATATATATATATATATATATATATATAGATAGATATGTGTGTGTATACACGTAAACAGTAAAAGGAAAAGAATATGTATGTATATATATGTGTGTGTGTGTGTGTGTGTGTGTGTGTATACACATATGCATGTATGTGGGAATATCTAGTTTATAGTTTCTGTCAGTCTTCTAGTCGTTATCACATTGTTGATGCGACTGACTTGTAACACTATAACTGTGGATGAGTCATAATGAGGCAACATATAGTAGCGTAGCGTCTTGCTATTGGCTTATTGACAACATGTCTCCGTTCCACAGGGAGAGAGAAAACGGAGACAGAGAAAGCTTTGTAGTTGTTTTTGAGAACAAACACACTCTCACACACACGCAGTGAGTGTACCTTCCCCCACCTGCCTGCCCATCTGTTCTTTACAGATCACTTAGACTGTCAATAGCTCAGCAAGCCCTGGTATGATACATGGAGTGAGCCGCGTCTCCTGAAAACCCATCATGACACAAGGAAATTCTAATTTGCGTACGTTGAAGACTAACGGTGAGAAGGCAGCGCAGAGATCTAAACATCCTCTTCCTGTCATCACACAATCAGCAGCATTAATCATGAGCCCAAGCAGCTGTTTGAAGCTCAGTTGCCTATTTCCAGTATCTTTTTTTTTTCACATCGCTCTCTTTTTTTTGTTGCTAAATTTAGAAAAAAGAAATAAGTAACCAGACAATGTGAGAGTTAAACTGAACAGAATGCAGATTAAAGATTTTCACATATTCAAGTATTCAAACCTGGAAAGTTTGACAAGACCTCACGATGCTTCAGAAGACAGGTTATCAGTGAATTCTAATGTCGTCATGGAAACAAATGGAACCATAAGACATTCTACACACAGTGCACAACTTCCTCTCTTGATATCCCTGCACATTACTGCCCCCGAGAGCCAATGTAAACACATGTGAGGGCACCGGAGACGCCTCAGAGGAAGAGACTAAACGTTGCAGGAGCTCTACTTAGCGGGCGCTGACAGGACAAGTCAGCTCTCCCCTCCCTTAAAGGTCTCAAGTGTGAGCGCCTGAGGGGCCCAGCACAATACCGCCTGAGCACCCCACCTCAGGCTGCAGACAGATGGATGGCCCCCCAGAATTAGTTCCAGTGGATTTTAGCAAGGTTGACCTCTATATCGCTATCGGTGGGAGGAGGTGAATCGTAGGCCGCTGCCATCTGATGGTGGCCTGTGGTACAGATGATGATTTTATCTCCAAGAAGAGAATGTTCTTCTTCCTCGCTGGGAAAAAATGAAGTTGGAAAAAGTCTATAGTTCATCTCAGTATTAAACAGTAAATCTTTTTTGTTGTTGTTGGCCCCAGGGGGTCTGAACACAGATGTTGACGTGCAGCATGAATCCATTGTTTAAGTCATCACGGTGTTACACAACATGATAAACAGGTTACACGCTGCAGGGACAGGCAGTAGCATGAGTGTGTTCTCTTTGCTGAGAGCCATCAAGTCTCTTGTTACTGTCTCATTTGGAGAGTGATTAACTCATTCCCTGAGGTGCATGACGTAGTTTTTACCCAGCATGCCGTGCTTTTGTCGAGCAGCTCAACTTTCACTGGCGACTCAGGCGCATTTTCATGTTTACCTGTGCTCCTTTTCACTGAGTGCATTTTGAAGCACAAAGTCTGTGGTGCAGTCGAAGGGAATACCCACTGGTATCGCCACAGCTGTCCCCGCCACCGCTTTGTCGGTTCGTGGTGTACGACGGTGAGAGCGCTGGCACTTGAAAAGCTCAGCGTGGGGAGAGAGCCGGCTGATAATGGATCATTTTCAGCACCAGTGTATCAAGATGATGCCGTGGCGGAGGGATTGTGACAGGCTCTGTCAGTGATTTAATGGCGGGCTTTAGAAGTGACAGGGACAGCTCTTTTGGGAAAGAAATGACAGTCACTGGGTGCCTGTTATTTTGTTGATGCACAAGGGGTGACTTGAGGATAGGAGGCAGTTTGACTTTCACTTCTCTGTGTGATTATTGATGGCCTTGCAAGATGTTGTGAAAGAGAATTGAAGAAATGTGACGAGGCAAACAGAGTGGCTCCTCAACCTCTATTCCCTGTATTTAGGTAAGTGATAGGCAGCTGGATTTGAATCAGTCTCCTTTATCAGTCACTACTTTATGTCATAACTGTGTTAGGCTGGGCCAGCAGCTGAAATTAAATACCTTGGGCTGGTCCTTGCTGTTAATTGAAATATTAGTAAAATCACAACATGAACAGGTGCAACATCCAAATCACAGGAGCTGCAGGTGAAATGTGTCACAACAGACCAATGAAGCACTGTGGTGTTACAGACAGACCAACAAAATGACACCATATACACACACACACACACACACACACACACACACACATATATACCAAAAAATATCAATATTGCAATATTTTTTTTGTCATTTTTGGGATAATACATATTTATATATTGAGTATTATTAGATTGTATGGTTGTTGAAAGTTGTATTTGTCACATGCTGAGATGCAAATGCACTAAGCAAAGCAGTGAATGAATGAAGAGTGCACTTTTTTTCCATCATGAGAAATATTGCAATATATGATATTATCAAATCAGCCTACAGGTCTAATTTATCTGACTATTTTTCTCCTGAATTGATTGTTTATCAACTCTTCACTCTGATGGTTTCATGCAGAATGATGAAAATATCTTCTTTGTTCTGTCATTACCAGCTGTGTATGATCTGGAAAAACAAATCAACAAAACTTCATATTCAGTGCAGGATCGTTGCCCTGTATCACTAAGCTGAAAGAGGAGGGCTGAGAAGTTGACTGTATCTCAGAACTCCCCACTGTGTTGATCCCCAAAACCAAAATGACATGTCTCCTCATGTTGAGTATTTGAATGGAAAATAAGCTAAAGCTTCAACCCAGCTCAGTTTCACCCCTCGACCCCCCTTTTTTTTAAGGACTTAGGGGTTCAGGAAGTCGCCGTCTCGATCCCTTCCTCGCTCTGAGTGACGCTCTGTGTGATCGGTGCGGTCAGACAGACAGGAGCAGATCCCTGTCGGCCTGTGAGCGGACACAGATCTAATAGGAGCTAATCTTGAAGTATGCTGCGGTGGGACAGGAAGCCAATGGCATTTCCCCACAGCTGTGTGGTTCGGGCCACCCACCAGCAGCGGTTCAGTCGTCCTGGAGCCCCTTGAGGCTTTCCTCCTCCCTGACATGAGTGAGGGAGCAGACACATTGCAGTGATGAACCTCTGTAATGGTCACTGATAAGGAATAATCCAGCCATTAATAACCTCTTATCCCAGTATCTTCTCCCCCTCCAGTATTCACTCCTCTGTGTCTTCACGTCTCTTCCTGCTCTCATCTCACACAACACTTGGAGCAAAACTGAATGAAGAGTGAGTGTAGTTGCCACATACAGTTGCTGCTCTCTTGTTCTTTCAAATCCAATCCAACCCCCCCCCCGTGGTGGAGTCAGTGGAGAAAATCGATGCTTCTCACTGGAGGGTAACTGGAACTCAAACTAACAACTCTTGGCAGGATTTGTGGTAACTTGAACGAGTTTGGGCTGCTTCTATATCAGGCCCCGGCACTGCTATTTGTAGATGCCTCCCCCGCGTTGCATTCAAGGTCCTCTGAATATTTAAATATGAGAGCAGTTTTAGCAGCTGAACCGTCCTCTGACTTATCAATGCTGATGCAGAACGTTCTGTTGGGTTCCTCTGACCAGACCGTGCTGCAGAAAGTTGAGGGGTGTACTTATCAAAGTCGGAGTAGATAGCTGAACCCCACCCCCTCCAACCCGCGCTCCACCCCCCACATCTTGTTTCTGTGCTTGGACCAACATCGAAGCTTAATCTACTCCCCGAGCCTCTCAGCCATGTTTTAGCATGGAGAACTCTTTGTGTAGAACTGGTGTGTTAGGCTTAACTGCTCCTGTTGGACACCAGTGTTTGTTCTCTATCTGCTGTGAGCCTCCTCTGCCTTGTCAACGTGCCCTAACATCCAGCCAAAAATCTCATTTCAGCTGTTTCAGGCCAGACTCAGAGGGAGCGTGAAACAGTTGTTAGTGCAAAGGGCTTTTTTTTTGTCCTCTGGCGCTGCCCTGGGAGTTTGGGTCTCTTTGCTCCCAATTTCCATGATCTCCTCTTGACAAAGAAAACAGAGCAGCAGCTCCAGCCTCTACTCATGAAGCTGTTCATCGCTCCTAGAGGGACATGATAAAAAACAGCCAATTTCCTTTTGTAAAGTTCAGCCTGCCCATTCAAATGCTTAGC
Organism: Caranx ignobilis; assembly: GCA_021432705.1. Lineage (NCBI taxonomy): Eukaryota > Metazoa > Chordata > Actinopteri > Carangiformes > Carangidae > Caranx > Caranx ignobilis. The sequence goes on from MU269980.1 coordinate 3,723,859, forward strand.
ATCAACACAAGCTCAATTAAGGAGGTCGTCTCTTTATGGCCGGCCTGTTGTATTCTCATGCAAGTATGTCATCTTGTCGTCCCCGGAGGTTGGGGGGAGGAGGAGGAGGCTGCAGAGAAAGTACTCCAGGCTGCTGACCCCTCCATCCCTCCCCTCCCTCCTCTCACTTCACCACTGCTGCCAATTTAACTTTGAATGCACATTTGCAAATCAATTCCTGTGGCTTTCGGAGGAAACCGAGAGGCAGAGGAGGAGGCAGAGGTGTAAAACAACGCATTCTTCCAAGAGGGAGGCTGAAAAGAATTGCAGATGAGGGAGGAATAGGAAGAAGTTGTTGAATTTTTCTTTGATCGCCATCTCCCGCCACCCCAAGCTCCCTCTGTTCAACGGGTGCTTTTTTTTTTTACTCTGCCACTGTACTGGAATTCAGGCTTAAAAAAGATTTCTCTCAGCCGTTAACAGTGGGTCTTTTTAAGCAGAATTGGATAGGGAGAGTGGTTATCTCAAGCACATTGTGACGTTTAGCTCAGTTTAGCCTTAATTTTAGCCGCTAAGCCAGAGGATGGATTAGAAATCTTTTTCACCACAACTCACCACAGAGTGAACTGGAGTACAGGCTCTTGATATATTGTGGAATTCTGATTTATTTTCAAGTCCTTGGTGCTGAAATGAAAGGTATTTCTCACCCTGACTGATGGGGCTGAAGCACCGCCCGTGTTTTATGTCCTTTTCCCCGCAGGGCTGCAGTGAACTGAATATTTTTGATCCTATGTGTGATGACACATAAACCCCCTATGAGCTGGTGCGGTTGGCTCAGGGGCAGGTGGGAATGCTGGACCTAGACCTTCAGTGGGTGGGGTGGGATGGGGTGGAGTAGGGGGGGGGGGGGTAGTTGATAAGTAGGTGTAAGGATTTGTGTCGCCCTCGAGACTGAGCCTTGCGCAAACAGCAGGCAAAATGACGTTTGAATCCTCCTGGATTTATCGTAGAAGTTCGACCGTCATCCTGTGTAAGTCTGTGAGATGCCTTCTGGAGAGATGTGGATATTTACCGCCTGAGCATTAAAAAGTTTAAACAGCCGGGGCAAACAACTCATCAATCAAAAGTGATACTGAAGTGAACTTGTCAGTGCTCTCCATCAGACCACCAGGATCAAAAGGCCAACACAGTGCTAGTCTCATTAATGATGAGGCCTTTGGTGTCGAGCAGCAGCTTCATCAGCACGCTCACAAACAAGTTGACAGGCACTTATTTGACCCCTGACCTCTCACAGTGGGATTATATTTGGATAATCGGAGTGGAGACAGGGTCCGTGGTTTCATGTCGGAGGGATCTGCACAATCTTCACACTGTCAGTCAGTCGCTGTCAAAGTGGAAAAGCCTTCAGTTTTCCAAATGAGCTTTCCGATGTTAAAAAGTTGACTTCATGTCTGAACTGCTGTGGTCAACAGTTGGACTCCACCCTGCCCCTTGTAGCACCGCAGAGCTGGAGGAACAGTGAGTGACTTACTGTTTCAGATGTTTTTGTCTTTTCAGATGATGTGTCCGCTCGTGTTTGTGGTGAAATAAATTGAGGGGGTGTCTTTGGCAGTGGTCCTCTGCACTGAGACGTTTCTTCTTGAGAAAAAGCAGTTCCTCAGCACTTCACCCTCCTCCATCACAGAGGATGCTGCAGCAGGAGCTCCAGCTCCCCGTGGCTGCTTTTTGTTGCAGTTTCTCCTCATTTGTCTCCGTGCCCTCTCACCTCACGCTGTATTTCTCTGTCACACACTCCCCAGCTATATTCCTTCCTCCTCCTCCCTTCTGCTGTTCCAAGCAGCTTTGAAGAAGTTATCTGACAGTAATTCACCGTCAAAGTACATTTGTCTTGATGTTTAAATATAATCTAAACACAGATTCCTTTTGATTGTGAGCCTGCTTGAGTTTGAATTTGCCAGGTCGACAGGGAAAGTTCAGGCTGACTGAGACGAATTCATTAGAATAAACAGCAGTTTGATTTTCTTCGCTGGATTAATCAGGGTTTTGATTAATCTGGTAATTACACAACAGGGGGAGCTTCAAGTATGTAGAGTTTTCTATGAATTGCACAACCTCCACAGTGCAGCGAAGTGCTGATTATATGTCATTAGTGGATCAGAGTCTGACCACATGTAGTTTTGTACCATACGTATGTAAATTTTATCATGGCTTAAAGTTCTGCATTATTGAACATGTGGCTACGTTGAGTGAAGGTTAAGTGCATGTCTGCAGCATCAAAGTATTGGTTCCATACATGTCCCTCCTCGTTAACCATTTTTGGATGAGCTGAGAGTTAGGGGCGGAGTCAGACACCGCCAAGGTAACAGCAGCGGAGCAGCTCATTCTGAGCTTCGAAGCAACTCTTCAGAAACCTGTGGGTGGTGTCCCAGAGGCTGCCTCCATCTTTATTTGTGGTCCTCAGTCTGAACATTATGTAATCAGCACAATTAAAGGCTATTTAAAGAAAGTAAGTGCTACAAAGCTGTATCAGCTGCACTGGAACAGAGCTCTGACAGATCAGGTGACCAGGCGAAGGGGAGAATCAGGTTAGTGAAGAGCTCCAGCAAGGACACATGAGAAGATAATTGGTGGCCCAGAGAGATGCTTCCACTGCAGCAGGCTGAACAGTATGTGCAGGTGCAGCCAGGCAACATATAGCCACGTCCCCCGAGACACAAGGGACAGCAGAGAGAACACAGCACACCATCCTGAGCTGAACAACAATGCATTTAAAAAATAAATAAATAAATAAATAACATTTTATTTTTTCATTTTCATTTTACTAATTTTACAAAACAACACACTAGAAAATACAAAGTTTCCCTCAGTGTCAGTGCATCAGAGTGAAACTGAAGAAACTGCATTAACCTCAGTCATTATTAAAAACTTGCATTATTATGGTTTAGCAGGATGTTGCACATGCATTTTGGAGAGCTTGCACCTCATTCAACATGTGTGAGGGGCCCCACGGCTGTTAATCTGGATCTAGAGGTGACACAAAGCTGAGCCATATGATTCATACAGGGGATTCTCCATTCCTGACTTTGCATCTCTGTAGGTTTTTCCTTTATGAATGAACGGTGACTCTCAGCCATCAGATCTACATGGCCAGTCATTCGTTCAGCAAATCCTCCACAGCTGTGTGCAGGCAGGGCAGCGCAGAGAGTAATTCATCCTCGCTGCACACACACCATCCCTGTCAAACAGATTGTGGCTCGGTGAGGCCGGACTCCTGCAGCATCCCCGTGGTTTCATTAGCTCGCATGTAGCTTTGAGAGTTCCTGCCATCCTGCTGTAGTACACCGCAGGCAGGAGCTAATAGGTCCTTAGAGGGCCCAGGCCTTCCTATTAGACACCTTCTTCAAGACAAGCAGTCATACCGTGCCGTTTCCAGCTGTCCATTTAACCCAATTTGAGCTCATCTCTTCCAGCCGTGCTGCTTATCTGTTAAATACATCCACAAGACTTTGATGCACTGCAACAGGGGGATACTGCTCATCTTAGAAATTCAGATGGAGGTGAGTTGTATGGTAACACAGTCAGGTTGTCTGTGCCATATTTCTGTCAGATGAATGCACAGCCAGATTTGCAGAGATCCAGAGGATGTCTTTATTATATTTTAGATTTTCCTATTCTTTCAGCTGAACGGTAAAGTGTTGGAGGATCATTTTGTCTGGTCTAAATCGGCCTGTGGGCAGATCATCAGTGCTCATCCTTGTGATATTTAGCTCAGTCTCACTCGGTGGTCTCTTCTCTTTAAGAAGCCTCCTTTTTACATTTCCACATGGCTTGTTCCAACCAGTGCCGACTGTAAAATTTATGAGTCAGCTCTTAAAGGCTCTGTCCTGCTGAGCCCCCCACCCAAGACACCTAAACCCCTCCCTGAGCCAGACACCCTCAGCTCAGCCGTGATACATATGCCACTAGACGAGCAGTCTCCAACTACAGCTCAGCTCAGAGACCAGGGGTGAGGACAGGGAGGATGTTTTTATACATATATATATATTTTCATTTTCATTTTCAGAAGTGTTTCTCCTCAAATGTTGATCTGGTGGCTCTACATTACAAACCAGTGATGGCAGTGATTAGTGTTTGCATAGGTAAGATTAGCATACGTATTTAAAATTCACTTCATTAACATTCAGTTCAAAACAGTGTTAAGAAACCCGGTGCTCAGGTGGAATTTATATGGACTGCAGCTCACGGTTGATTCTTTTTTGAGAATATGAATTTGTCTCCAGCTCTTTGTGATGCAGAAATGGCAGCACAGACAGTGGTGACAGTTTTCTCACTCTGTGATCGTCGGTGAATGGTAATATTTGGAAAAGTCTGCTCATCTTTCACGCGCTCTACAGTGGACGCTGCACTCACGATTACACCCATCTCAGACGTTCGATTTCACAAAGAGCAGTAATGTCTTCTTGCATTAATGGCAGTGGTATTTAACCTTAAATCTGATCATATCCTGCCCTCAGTGCTTTGAGAGCGGACGTCTGACACAAGCTCAGCTGCTATTTGACACTAACTAGGACCAACTTCAAAGCCTCACTGCCATTTCCTGCTCTTCAGAGTTTGCTACCCCCCCATTCGCTGAATGTAATTGCATTCAGAGCAGATCCACCAGATAATACTCTTTATATTCCCATCATCCAAAAGCACTGAAGTGGTGTTCTTAATCCCTCTGAAACCTCATGGTGGGTTTGTCACTTTGAGGAATTTGGACTGTTGGTCTTATCAGGGAAGTCTGAATGTTTGAACCCTTCGTTCATGCACCTGTGGCTATAGAAGCATTACGGCCCCTCTATCTCATGTAGGGCCTGCAGCACATGACACGGTATGTACCGGTGCTGGAGGCACATTTGTCAGCTTTCTCTCCACAGAGCAGGAAGAGCAGTGGAAACGAGCTGCTATCTAGATCAGCTCTTGAACTGAAACCCTCCTTCCTTCCACCTGTGTCTCCCTCTTATTATTTTTTTCCTTTTCAATGAACACTGTCATTGAATCAGACACTAAAGCCAAAACTACTCAGCTTCTGTAGAAAAGTTGCTATTGCCCTGAGGGAAATGTATATTCTCTTAGAATTCGACCTGTATTTATTGATATCTCAGTATTTATCACATATGTAATATTTTCCATGACATGGAAACCATTTTCTCCAGTCTCCCTTACCACCAGGACCCACCCTCATTTCACTAACACTTTTGGATATCTCCCAAGACTATGATTTCTATGCAAACACAATTTGTTTAGACTTTTGCTAAGCAGTGAATTATTCCACAAGAGCAGCATCATATGAGCAAAACAAAGCTGGAGTGATGCTCACTGCCAGGTTGTGCAAAATCAACCAAAAAGAGAAAGAAAGAAGAAAAACTCCTGAATGCTGAACAAAGCAGCTCATGTTTTCTGTCTCCCTGTCATGAGCGCAACCACTCCCACCGACCTCCCGCTGTGGCTGCTCTGAAAACACAAAGTTGCGTAATCGAGCGCTGCATGGGACGGGTAAAGGAAGCCTTCCTGTGACAGAGATGGAGAAAATGGGTTTTAGTTTGAAAATGACACAGCCTTACCGGTTGGGGGTAGGGGGGAGCTGGGGGAAGGGGGATCGGAATCAGAAATACACCGATGTGAAGCTGGGAACATTTGGAAGAATCACAGCAACTGAAACTTGATTATTGTGGAAATCAGCGGCGAGACGCACCTCCTGTTGACACTCTTTCATAGGCTCTCCAGGGGGAGATTTCACTCGTGCCTCGTGGTGCTCCAGTTTGTGTTATTGCTTTTCATACATAATTGTACCACCAACATGCTGCCATTCAAATTGTCAAAGGAAGAGGAGAAGACAAGAAGGGGGGGGGTAAAGCAATTTCAAAGCTTGGCAAAAAAAAAAAAAAAACCTGAGGGAATTACCTATAGGCCTCATCCTCGTCTGCTTCTTCTAAACACTGTAATAGCACTGAAAGTCTGCACATGGTGCTGCAAGACCTGGTGTACAGGGCCACATAGAGAGACAAACAACCTCACACACCCACATTCATACCTACAAACTATTTACAGTTACATAAGAGGAGAACCTGGAGAGAACTCACACTGGCACCGAGAGAACATTCAACCCTGCCCAGAAAGGCCCGAGGCCTGGGAATCAAACCCAGAACTGTTTTGCTGCAAGGCAACACTGCTAACCACTGTGACCCCATACCACCCCACTGATGGTTAGAAACACACACAAAAACATACATTGATCAGTTATAACACCATGACCACCAGTCTAACACTGTGTTGGTCCCTTTTGCTGCCAAATACACAACAAACTGTGCTGCACTGTGTCTTCTGACAGCTTTCTATCAGAAGCAGCATGAACTTCTCCAGCAGTTTGAGCAACAGTAGCTGGTCTGTTGGATGGGACCACACGGGCCGGCCTTCTCTCCTCACGTGTATCAATGAGCCTGTGGCCGGTTCACCACTGTTCCTTCGTTGGACCACTTTTGATAGACCCTGACCACTGCAGACCAGGAACAGCCCTCAAGAGCTCTGACCCAGTGGTCCTTGTCAAACTGGATCAAATCCTTACACTGCCCATTTTTCCTGCTTCTAACACATCAACTCTGAGGACAACATGCACACTTGCTGCCTAATATATCCCCCCCACTAACAGGTGCCATGATGAAGTGTTATTCAGTGTTATTCACTTCACCTGTCAGTGCTCATGATGTTAGGCCTGATCTGTGTATCTGCTGCTGCACTTTGGTTGTATAGAAACATATCTTATAGGAATATTCTCCATATCCAGGTGACAGGAAGATCTGCTTCTGCCTCTCTCTGTTCATTTGTGTCTGTCAATCTGACTCCAAACACAAACACAGACTGTAGACCAGAAACACAACACATTTATACTAAGTCATTTGCATCCTGCCAAGCTTTACAGTTCCATTAAAGACACATCTTTATTATCTTATGTATTCCCATTTAACCATATGGGACTTGTGTGTATATATGTTTGATATCTATCTGTCTATTTCAGTTGAGTCAACCTACTTTCCCATGAATTCTGAATTGTGCAATCCTACCACATTAACCCCCCCCCCCACACACACACACACACACACTGCTGGGGAATCTGGATTTGCTTTAATAGCTGCAGAATGTAGAGCATGTCATTTACAGACACCCTCTTGATTTATACTTCGAATGTTACTGTTGAGCAATTGCATTACATGCTCATTTCACACCACCGTGTTGTCGGTGATGGAAAAAAAAAAAGTGTGTGTTTCGACGGAGCTGAAGCTCAAGAGGTTTTGAGAGCAAGAGGGCAACAGAGAGTGTTTTTACGAGTTGTGCCACCTACTTGCCTCTTTGTTTTCAGGATGTTAAAAAAAAAAAAAGGATTGAGGATTTTTATGTTCTGGTTTTATTATAGCCTGTACCCTTCCCACACTGGTGCAGCCACTATACACCCTGAGTGTGTGAGCACTCCAAATATACCCTGCTGTCACAGCTGAAAAGCAAGCGCTTGAAATGAAGCTTCATTTAGCAGAAGCACTGGGCAGATATGATGATTTTGAAATACCTGTAACATCTCTCAGTAACACAGGCTGTTCATTTGGTTTCTCTTCAGTCTGCTGTCTCTTGTCTTTGCCGCCATAATGAAAAATAAATCATCACAAATACCTGAACAGAATCTCAACCCTTTCTTTCCCCCTGTCTCCAGGATCCAGACCCAGGTTGGAGGACAGTCCTCCTCGAATCGTAGAGCACCCGGCCGATCTGATTGTGTCCAAGGGTGAGCCGGCCTCATTCAACTGCAAGGCCGAGGGTCGACCGGCCCCGGTGGTGGAATGGTACAAAAATGGCGAGCGCGTCGAAACGGATCGAGACGACGTCCGGTCCCACCGGATGCTCCTACCCACCGGCACCCTCTTCTTCCTGCGAGTCGTTCACGGAAGGCGGAGTAAGCCGGACGAGGGCGTGTACGTGTGTGTGGCACGCAACTACCTCGGGGAGGCGGTCAGTCGCAACGCATCACTGGAGGTGGCAAGTAAGTGGCGTAGATCTTTTAAAATTTGATTTTGCTACAGAAGCTGGATGCTCAGATGATACAGCACAGGTTCTGTGTGGTGGTAGACGCTGCTCGTGCACATATCAGGTGTCAAACATCATGTTCTGTATTATTTAGTCCTGGTAATAAGAGGTGGATTCAATCACAGAAGGATCTCACCCTGTAATAACATTAGCTGCGCCCTAAAAGCAGAGGAGTGTGGAGGCGGCTTCAAAGGACTCTCTGCTCTCTTATCATCACCATCACTCGGCTGATTTAACGCAAGACCCCATCCTTGACCTTGGTGTCAGATCTGCTGGCAGCTTGCACCCTGCCCCCCCCTCATCCGATGCCCCGACCACCACCCCCTCCTCACTACCACCCACTTACCCACCCTTCAGTCTGCTTCCCAGGCTCCCAACACCGCATCCTATCTTCTCTCCGTGCCAGAGAGCCCGGCCCCTGTCGTGTTGTGACCAGGCCCCTGTGACCGGGCCTGTTAATGTAGATGGATGACAGCTAGCACAGCAGAGAAAAAAAAAGAAGAAAAGATAACGCTTGTCGCCACTGGACAGGAAAGCTGGAAAGAAACTTTCAAGCAGGGAAGGGGAGAGGAAAGGCCACTTTTAGTTGGCAGCTTCTCACTAGCAGATGTTCGCCCCTTAAAATACAACAAACCCCTGTCAGATGAGTTTCCAGCAGACAGCCCTCGACTTTGTTTACTTTCCTGCAGCAGGGCAGCTTGATCGCCAGCGCTTTAATGAAATGCGGTCAGGGCCAATTAAATCTTTGCTGTTAGAATCGGCCATTACCTTCAGTGTTGGCAGATCACTGGTGGAACTTTGTTTTGACAGCAGCAGCAGATGATATAGAGAAAGTCATGGCTGCAGAGATAGTTTTAGACTTTGCTATTTATTATATTGATGGAGTTTTCCCTGGTTTGCTTTGTTTTTACTTTTTTTTTTTTTATTTGTTTATTTTATTTTATTTTATTTTTTACATACTGTACTATACATCTTACATGGTACATCACTACTACATTAAAGCACATATGTCACTAAAGGAGTTATATTGTATTAGAATACGATGATGACAATAATGAGTGCTTTTCCAGAAACACCCGTGAAGGGTCAAATCTGCTTTCCCTTCACTCCAGCCTCTCCTTGTATCAGCCACATTTTAAAGCTGAAAACCATCTCAGGAATTTCTCATTTCTTATTAACACAAACCAGCTGAAGGTGGTAAAAACCAGCTCCATTCCCAGTAAAAAGAAAAATACTGTGAAACTCTAGACTCCTGTCAGACACCTTACAGGTCGGGCGTCATATTTTCTTGAAAGGCTCCAGTCCCCCCTAACTTAATAATCAGACTCCATGAGAGGGAAAAAAAAAAAAAACAGTCCATGAATCATTTGCTACCCTGTGTAAACAGCCAGGATCTGTGCAGTGTGCCCGTCTCTTCACCTCAACAAAGCGCTCCTCAAGCAGCATGAAGAATTACCTTTCACTTTGCTCATGCTCTGTTTTGGTATCAACGCGAGAAGCCACAGGGTGTTTGTGATATAAGCTGCGTGCGTATGGGAGCCAGGCAGATAGAATAGGTGGAGGTGTTGTGAATCACTTTCCACAGAGCTGGTTATGAAAAAGAGCAGTGACGGATGCCAGGAATTTTCTTAGCCCCCGTGAATAATCCTTAATGTCGCTGCCTACACTTTCTTTGCGCTCGTTCGCTGCTTTCTGAGCTCCCCTCAAACAAGCTGTCTTTGCTTTTCTTCATTCATGACACCAGAGCGGTGCTTTAAAGAAAACTAAGGACACATCTTAATGGTGATATTATATTTGTCAGCACCTTTGTGATATTTCTGGCAACTGCTGAAGGTGACAGGACGGTCTAATCCCCCCTTGTAGAGCGACATTGACAGCGTCTCAGATAAGGCTCTGTGAGGTTGTGCAGGGCCATGTGTGCAGTCATAAGTTTTTGCAACTCTTTTCTCTCAGTCTGCAGCTGATCGCTTCATCTATGTTTGTGCGTGTCCAACTTCCTATATGGCTTTCTCCCCTAATGTCGTGGTCCTCCGGGAGGTGACATTCTCTGCAGCTGCCTGCAGAAAGACACACGCTCAAGGACACAAGCTGACATGTAGCAGTTGCCCTCACAGACAAGAATCCCTAATCTGTTGCGGTGGACGAGAAACTGCAAGAGTGTGTGTTGTGTGTGTCGTCTTGTCCTTCTGCACGCAGACCCGCAAACACACTTTTGGAGTATTGCCTCCAAAGAGAGAGGGAGAGAGGGGTTATGCAGAACAAACAGCGGCCTGAGCCAAACACAAACTGGTGCCAGCCTCGTCTGCACAGCACCAACAGGGCTGGAGCTGGGTGGGGAGGGAGGGGGGGTAAGGCCACAAGCGCACTGCCAGGGGCCTCAGTGTGGCATCAGAGAAGGCACAAGATGGCACTTCGTGGCATAGAGTCATTTTGCTCCCCAGCCTGTGACTTGGAAGCACGGGGGGGACAAGCTGAGAGGGATCTGCATTGTGTGTATTGGTGTATATATTTGGTATCAGGGTAGCAGCCAACACACTGGGGAGGGTGGAGGGTTCAGGAGGCTTAACCCCTCACAGTCCTTCCACTGCAGGGTGATGAAGTCTGCCGATGAACAAACCTGACCCCAGTTTGTGGTTCAAGTCGACTGCACACATGATTTTTATGTAGAGATGTTACAACGAAACATTTCCTCATGTCAGATTGAAGCAGCAGTTTGAGGTCAAATAACTGGAACACCAGACACTCCCATCACCATAGCTGTAGACTGCATGTGCACAGTGATGGATTTCACCTTTTAAGTGGTCCTCCACCCAGAATCAATCATTTGAAGCTCAAAGAAGCTGCGCAGGCGTAAAAAGGTGGCTATAAAATGTTTGTACATTCATCACTGACAGAGAGCATCTGCACGACAATCAACATACATTCATATCTCTCTCATTCCCCATAGAAAGTGATGTTGACACCAGTGCAGTGGTGCAACATGGGCATGATGTACCCTGTTGGTGATGATTGATCAAATTTCAAGAGAAAAAAACAAATCAAGATTCATCTTCTGTGGACCATGGAAGTCTGCCCCACTGTACAACAACACGCTGGACAGATCAGCAACATTATGATTTAAAATAGTAGAATAAACCACATTAGTGCACATTGATGTCCCAATCAAGCTTTTGCCCTGATCCTGAGAGGAGTCCTTTAATGTTGGGAATCTCCCACCCAATACTCACATTTACCTACGCCACACACCGAGGAGGCGCAGACATCCACTGTAAGAGCCAGTGTCAAACAACGCACAGAAATGAATAGAAAATAGAAAATGTTTTTGCATCAGCACCAAAATGGACTGCGTCTGTGACCAAGCCCTTTAACTTTATACGATCAGTGCTTTGTGTGGGATCCATGTCTAACAGCTGCACACTGTCACTGAAACTCCGAGTTGTCATAAAACTCTCTGATAATCAGCAGTTGCATTGACTGGATTGGTTCTATAATTCTTTCTCGTTATTCCTCGAGTGCGTCCCAGCCATATTTCCTCTACACCCATCCATACACTGACAATTAGGTACTCAATAACTCATTAGGGAAGGTTCTGCTTAGTTACCTTGGCAACAGTTTCCACTTATTATTAATGACATGTTTGATGAATGGATGTTTGATGGATGAACTGTGAGAGTCTTTTCAGGCTCCAGTAGGTTGAGCTCAGATATGATATAGCTGGCAGGTTGAAGTGCTGTTGTTTGATTTTTTTAAACAAACAAAAGACCGATTACTTGGCGCAGCGGCTGATATTACATCTTAGGTATCATGTTGCATTAACTTGGAGAGTCCTAAATATAGTTCCAATAGAAAATCCCAAGAGAAAAAAACAAAATTGACACAGTTTCATGAGTTATTTAAATTTCTTGAAAATGCAGCTGTCACCCGGCAATAAGCCTTTTAAAATCCCTTCCTGTGCACTTTGCCAATCTCTTCCTTCCTTTACCTTGCATTAAGAATAGATCCTACAACACTTAACTGAATATTTCCTTCTGAAATTTGTATTTTTCCCCCAATCCTATCCAATTTCACGCATTAAAAGAGATTCTTTGATCCTGAAAATGTGGCCTGCAAAGTTAGGTGCCAGGAGCAGAGGACAATTCATGTCTGAGGCATAAAAGTCAGTCATGCACAATAGACCTAACGGACCAGACACCCCTGGGTTGGGATTTTGGCATTCAGAGTGACTTGCCCGAGCTCCTGGCGGCTTTTTCTTTGAGTGTTTTATACCTCTGACGTTTTTATTATGCCTGCTATGTTTCCACCGCCCGGCTTTATGGCTCATGAATATTCACTCTGACAGGGGAGGGGAAGAAGTGCTTTCTCTAAGGTGCAGGGGGCGGAGTCAGAGGAATTGCAAATAAAACATGACTGAAAGGGTTTTATGCCCCCCTCACCCCCCAAAACCTACCCCCCCCCCCCGCTCCCATTTTAAGGTTGTTTGGAGGTCAAGCCTTCAAGGTTGGAGATAGCAGCTGCCTTGTGGAATCTGGGGAATGAACAGGTGAAGATGTGATGAAACTCCCATCCTCCTCTGCCTTTGTGTGGATTTGCTCTAGTGCGTGTCTCTGTCTTTGTCTGTGTGTGTGGGTGTAGGTGTGTGTCTGTGTGCGTGGGGGTGTTTACTTCCACTAGTCTGGGCCGACTTTCTCACCTGTAGCAATCTGAGACACAGTGTGGGGGAAACAGCTGAACAGCATGTCACCAGCTGGATCCTCCTTTCTCTTTCTGTCTCCTTCTCACACACAGACGCACACAAACACACACACACACACGTGTCACACTGGTTTTTGAGAACTGAGACCCCTGTGCAGAAAAATGGATTTCAGGGTTTATGGTTTTGGAAAATAGGGAGAGGATTTTTGGGGGGGAGGGGATGGGTAAGAGTTACGATGGGAGAGAAGTGTGGGGTTTGGGGGGGCTTTGATAAAGAAGATAAAATTGACCCCACCTCCTTCAAATCCCACTCCTGCTCCCCTCTGCCCCCTCCTCAGGCCGCCCTCTGTCTCTGTTAACCCCGGCGCTCTGCAGCCATATGGGCTGTGATTGGAGCTCAGTGGTGCACGCTGTCACTCAGAGGCATGGAGCCACACTGATGTGTACATCTTTACTGCTGTACATGAGGGTGCCTGCAGGGTATGGCTGAGCAACCTATGACCTGACATCAGTCTCCACACCTGTGTATCACGTCACTGTCAGTCCAGTCATGAGGCCTTTTAAATAAAATCTCCTTAGTTCCAAGCCAAGGTTAGTTCCAAAAAAAAAAAAAATCTTCAAAATGTCTTGATGTGATAATGTTGCTGCTGACAGACTCATTCTTCTCCAGGCTAAGTGGCTAAATGCAGAGACTGCCCCTGTTTATTCTTAGTGTGTCGTTAACAGCGGCTCTGTCTGTTAACCTATCCTGAAGTGTAGCTGTTAGCCCACTTTAAAGGAGCTGATATAATCTGTTAAGCTTTAATGAAGCAGATTATATCTGCTCGTCTTTTGACCTACTCACCATAAGATGCTTTTAAGAGCCTGTCAATCAGCTGCTGGAAGAAAGAGAGGCTGCTGACCCATCTGAGTCTACTCCAAATGAAATCTTGTGATCTTCAGTTGATTCCAGATAGCATTAATGAGCAGCCCTCACATTATTACTGTTTATTTTGCCAACTGTCACACTATTTATTCATCCTGTCCTTTAGCAGTACTTTCTATTCATTTATAAGAACATCACGTTATGTGACAGTGTTTTCCCTGTGCAGTAGTTCACCAGCAGCCGCCCTAGTGGTAGGTGTGCCTATTTGTAATTCTACTATTCATACAGTATAATCCATGATCAACAACATAATCAGGATTGGCGTTGCTGACAGGCGCGATAGGAATCTGTGAGTGCTGTATACACATCCCACTGATGTGAGTTTCACACTCAGCCCTCCCTGCATCCTGCTGCACATCCACAGAGGCATGACAATGTTATATTCCACCAGCTGTCTGCAGCACTTTGTCCATTCACATCCATATGTAATGACAGCTACTGTCAAATCTTATCCTCCAATCATCTCTCCCCCCTCTCTGTGCAAATCTGCCTTTTACCGGTGGAGACATCATGTAAACGTCAGGATATGTGTACATCACAATGCGTCATCATAACCGCACACTTACCATGAGTCAGGTTGTGCGCATGTGTATTGAGCAAACAGAGGGTGATGCAGTAACACCAGCACCTCTCGTACTGGACTCTCTTCAGCCGTGACGCTCTCAGTTGCTTGATGATAACAAGCTCCTCTCGGCACACGCGTGTGTGTATCTGTGTGAGCTCTGAGGTGTATTCATGCTTCACTAATGGGATTGCAGGTCCCGGCCTTGTGGAGGATAGAGCCGGTGGCCATTCTGATCTCAAAAGAGGGGGGATCAGATGGCCGGAGTGAGGCCACGGGCCTGTGGCTAAACCCCCTCTGTATGATCCCACCGTCTGCCAGTGACTGAGCCAGACCCACCAGCCAAACCCTCCTCCAGAGGATAGCTATGAATTAATTAGACCATAGTAGAGGCAAGCATGACCAGTGACCAGCGTGTGTGTGCGTGTGTTGCTCTGTGTCATAAAGGGTCAGTGGAACAAAGGCAGAGGGATGAGATGGGGGCGGACGGGGGTTTCACAACAGGTGGTGTGAGGAAGAGCTTTAACCTCCTCCCCCCTCTTTAATGACACAGCACAGTGGCCACGGGGGCTGTGGAGAACAATAAAGGTCCCTTGCCTCGACCGTTGCGTCCAATCACAGCCCATTATCTCTGCGAGCTGCTCATCGCACATCACGGCCACTGCACTGAAACACATGCTGCATGCACGCTGCTATGCTTTTATTCTGAAAATGTAGACTTTTGGAAACACTGCTGACCCCACGTTACACCCCAGAAAACAGAGACCTCTGGGAACAATGACAAATAGTCCCCACAGTTGCTGTGTGCTTGGTTGTAATTGGCTCCGACTAACAGTAGATAATGAATAACAAGTGTTACTGACCTTGTTGTTTCTGTTAGCAACTGTCTCTTTTGTTCTTTGTTTGTGTTTTTGCAGCTAATCAACAGCAGAGAGGACAATGTGTTTCATCATGCCCAGTGGGTGTAAATGGTCACGTGGCTTTTCAGGTGTATTAGGCTGGATGGAGATTGTTTTTATTTGAAAATGCACAGATGCAGCCACACACACCAGACCTTCTGCTATACGACTCTTAGTCGGTCGTCTCCTACACTAATTGTTGCCCTGACATTTTACTGAGGGTTGATTCAGCTTTAAGACCAGTATTAGGTCCAGAGCATCTGCTGCTGCTCTGGATGGTATCTGAAAGCAGGAGGAAACAAGTGACTCATTTGTCGATGGGAGTCGTGGATGTTTTTTTTGTCTGGTATTGGATTGTGTTAATCTTCAAGTGTTCCTCCTCCATACAAATGGGGGGGGGGGGGGGGGGGGGGGGGGGGGGGGGGGGGGGGTCCTACATGGATACACCCTGCATTCAAAAAGCCTGCACTCACTGCTTATTTTTTGCAGCAATGTGGGAAAAAAGAGAAAAAGAAACACAATCAGTGTTTTTTTTCTATCCCTAATAAACCTGAATGTGTTTCATGAATATTTGAAGCATTTTTTCTGACATGTCTCGACTCACAGTGTAATTAATTGCCATTCATTAGTCACGGGCTTACAGGATGCAAATGACCCCCCTCTCTGGGCTCGTTGAAGCCAACAATAGCCCTCTGGTAAAACTACACGAGGGGGCTGTGTGGTGTGAGTGTGTTGCTTCGGGGCGCAGATTAAGAGAGAGAAATACGAACAAGGAAGTCCAGTAGGAAGCCTTATCAGAGACAATAACAACACACAGCCAGTTATACTCCCCATCTGGAGGGTTGTGTTGCATTTTTTTCCAGTAAACTGAAACTGCAGCAACTTATTCCACCTCTGAGTTGCACTTCCGTGCAGCTGACTGATCATCACTGAGGTTTTCTAGATGTAGCAAATGTTAAGACAGGATAAGACTACTCTGCAAAGCCCTCTGCACCCCTGCTGCATGTTTTGGCCTCACTGACTTTAATAAGAGGCCTTATTGTTTTTTAATGTACCACTAATGGTGGACTGAATGAGACTGTAGAGGACATGAGGAGGCATCACAGCAACAACACACTGATGACTGCACAAACAACAGATACAACAGTGATTTCAGAGGCACACAGTCGGTGCACGAGCAGAACAAATATGCAGAATCCATCAATTCCTCACAAGTACCGGAGTAGGAGAAGCATCTGGAGAGTTTCTGCCGTGATTCATGACAGACAGTAAACGCAAAGAGGCCAACACAATCGATACATGGTTCGAGCAAATCAATCCAGCACAATCAGCAATCATTAAAGCTACAGAGAGAGAGCTGTGTGGTTGTTACCGTCCAGGAAAGGCAGAGAGTGCACAAGTGGACGTCACACCGGCAGATGGAGGAGAGTCTGAACATTGTTGTGTCAGGAGGCTGCACTGCAGGATGACTGACTGCAGGGACTGGACAGTTCATTCATTTCACTGTTATCACCTGCACAAATTGATTCAGTTGCTGGGCAATCCAGTGTAATCATTATGCACCAGCTTTATTCTGTGATTGGAAAACTTTGTTAAGTCATTGGACAACAAATTCGAATTGGTGGGGAGCTCGTTCTGAAATGTTGTATAACCCGCTCTGTGTTTTGCCAACTCATTTTAATCACTGGAGAGCGTTCGGGTGGATCGGCCTAAGTTGGAAACGCGTTGTGGTTATTTGGCAGTTCATTCTGCTCTGAGTCCAGGAAGTAGACGGCCCAGTTCTCAGTGCGGCCGCCCTCCAGCCGAGTTTCAGGTGTGTACTCTTATTTGTTGAAGAGAAATTTGGAGCGAGAATTCATTGCACCCTGTCAGCACTCTGTGGAAGATGAATATGAGATTGAAGGAAAATATCAGTCTGTTCCAAACCCCAATTAGCATGATGTTTATTGACACACTTCCCTCCTTGCATTTAAATAAGGGCTTTATGTTGCTCCCTTATAAACCAAGGACTGCTTTCATATCAGGAACATCTTCTGCAGACTGTGATTATGTGCCCAGATTGTTTGATGTTTAATGTCACCTTGTCGGATGTGCCTTTAGAAAGCGCGTCTTTGTTCACTTCTGTCACTTTTTTTATGTCTCACCTCTCTAAATCCCTGATGGCTGGCAGAGCAGCGACTGTTTCAAAGGCAGTTTGGGACTAAAAATTAACCTTTGGAACCGTTAATCGACAGAGGAATTCACCATTGAGTATTTTGTGTGGCCGAGGTAATGCCGGCACCCAGCTCTTTGGTGATGAAGAAAGGTATTTCAGGGGGATTTAGGCATATTTGACCTGTCTGCACATGGTAAATGTGAGGGTGAGCAGCTGTGAAAAATGCTTATTGATTTCTACTGGTGTGTATTTGCACAAGATTCATTTCTCCTTAAGACGTGGAGTTGGAAAAGGTCAGCGAATGGGGGCTTAAGTCATTCAAGTGGAGCTAAATGGATTTCTTCTCCAAGATCCATCTGTTTTTGGAGTTTGTTGACAGGGTGGAAAATTGGAACTGTTGCTCTTCCCTCCCCCAGTCACACTGCCACCACGACCACCACCTCCCCTCCTCCTTTCTCAGTGCAGGCGTGGCACGCTAACGGGGTGGAAAAGCGTGCCAGGCACGAGGCAGGATGTCGAGGTCGGGCTGGTGATGTGAACATATTCGCAGGTCTCTGACAGGTTGGGCTTCAGCCATAGATTGTGTTAACGGACAGAGACAGTTAACAAGGGGAGAGGGGGGCTGGGTTCTGTTTACACAAGCAGACTGGCTCACCTCCAACGTGAAGACGCCAGCATCAGATAGACGTTTCACCTTCCTCACCTCTCTGGCACTGCAGTCAGCTCAGGAAAGTGGGCAGTGTCAGAATCTGTGTGTGTGTGTTCAAACTAAAACACAATAGGACTTAAAGTCTCAGAGATAAAAGCTGCTGTCAAGGTTCTCCTGCTCAATGTTATTACACCTGGCAGCCAAGATGTCATTTGTTTGTTTGTGAGACTATTAGAAGTATTGATCCATTTGTAGTTTTAAAAACCCAAAACCATCTCAGTGTAGTTTTTTCATCCCCTCAGGCTGCTCTCATAACAACAGGTTGCAGAGCCAATCAGAAGAGAGGAGGCTCTGAGACTAAAAACTCAAACAAATCCTGCAATCGGTCCTGGATGGTGGGTCCAGGTGGGCGGGGCTCGGGGCATGGCTGAGAGCAGAGAGGCTGCTATGTTGTGACATCACAAAGTTACAGAAGTCCTGACAGCTGGTTTAAAGGCTCAGTGTCTGAATACAGGCTGTGTGCATTTCTCTGTGGACTGAGGCTTTGATACTTTCACAGCATCAATGTAGAACCCAGAGCTGCTTTATAATCACACTACACATGGGCATCGAAGTGTGTTTCTACTGGACAGGTATCTGTGAGCTGATGACATGTGATCCGTGAAGCCTGATGTAAACAATACATCCATGAATTGCTATTTGTCTTCCAGTTGGACGACTGCGAGGTATGACGTTGACGCGGTTCAGCGACCCTGTGGTGTGACTCCACTGAGGAGGTCGCGGCTTTTTGACACTGTGCTATTGTTGGTCTGAACGCAGCCTTGTAAAAAGAAGAAAAAAGCACTTGAATGCCTCATTGTTGGGAAGGAATTCTTGAAAGTGCTCATGGCCACTGTCCCGCTGCAGTGGTCAATAATTAATGGTTTCTGTGTGCATGTGTATGTTTAGAGGAGTGTGGGGCCTGGGGGGGGGGGGGCTTGAGGTTGAGTTAAAGAGTGTTTCTGGTTTTCCACATGGGTGAACTACAGTAGCCCGGACTGGGCTGGTGGGTCAGCTAAGGGCAGTGTGAGGGCGAGGGCGAAGTGGGGCGTGGGTGGGGGGCTTCAGTTGTCTTACAATGGGCTTCTCAGCAATTCCCTATGACCCTCCCACCCCCCCCTTCTATAGGCTGCACAACATCGGCCATTACTAGATTAAACTAATCCTCTTTTCAGGGCCAGACAATTGCTTTATTAGCTGACCACACACAGGAGCTTCGACCACCTCTGTAATGGTATTGTTGTGGGGGGCCCTCAGGGTCCTGGGGTGGGTGTTACAGGCTGAGAGGAGTGGAGGGCCTGATGCTTTGACTCTCCTTAGCAATGCCATGCATACATTACTTCACCATTACTTCTCCTTGTTTAACCCCCCCCCACACCCACACACACACACGCACACACAGGTCCTGTGGTGCAAACTCTGTGGCTGCACACTCATAACCTCATGTTGCATATCACATATTTGTGGACATATTGCTTGAATTACAATCAGATTAAGTGTGTGTATGGATGTGCATGTTTGTAAATCCCCGCCCCCCCTCCTCCCCCTCCTCCTCCCCTCCTGTTGCAGCATGCGGTCCAGATTTTTTTTTTTTTTTTCTCTGAATCTCCATCGGCTTGTTTTTGCCAAACAACTCCCATCAAAATGTTGTTTCATCTCCTCTTTTCCTCAGTTTCTAAAGCCATGGTTCATTTCCAGCTAAAAAGCAAAAAAAAAAAAAAACCTTTAAAATCCACTCCAAAATATCTGTGTGTGTTTTTCCTGTCAGATCTATATTTTGTCTCAGGGGCATAAGCTGCTTTTGCAAGCCTGTCAATCAGGCGTGAATAGCTTCACCTGATAATTTATTCGGCTTTGTGAGGAGTGAGGAGCCACTCGAGCTGAAGTAAGTATTGTCGTACAGTTTGAATATTTCATGAACAGCGTGGGTAATTTGAAGAGACGTGGCATGTCTCCATCTCTGTCAGTTACATCGTAGTGTCCGTGATGGAAGCATACATTTGCTTTTCTAACAAAGGGGCTGTGGGGCTTTGAGATGCATCTCTGCACGCTCCCTGAAGGGTATATGCCACTTTTAATTACAGAGAAGACTCATGCAGGAAGTTCATGAGATATGCATCACAGAATGGATGATTTCGGTGGAGAGACGAGGATTAAAGATGTTTTAATCTCAGATGTACATTCTTGAATCAAAACCCTCCACGACGAGCCAATAATCACACGGCTTCATTAAACTGATGAAATGATAAAGGACTAACCTCGAGTGTACTCCATCTGATGTGTCTGTCCTCCTCTGAGGTCGCGAGGCTGCTCTGTGCATCATCTATTCCCATTACGAGCC
Source organism: Caranx ignobilis (assembly GCA_021432705.1). Classification (NCBI taxonomy): domain Eukaryota; kingdom Metazoa; phylum Chordata; class Actinopteri; order Carangiformes; family Carangidae; genus Caranx; species Caranx ignobilis. The sequence goes on from MU269980.1 coordinate 3,744,215, forward strand.
TAAATAGAAGGAGAAATAAATCTTAAATATAGCCTTTTGATAATGTGATGTTATTGATCCACGCCGGCAAATTGTTTTCTTGCCGCTGACTGCAGGAGGTCAGGAGACAGGGAGGGCCACACGACAGCTCCCTGCAGCAGGACACAAATCACTTGTCTTGCCCAAGGACACTTCAGCAGGGTGGAGGCCGTTGGCACAGTCCTGGGTTATGTGACTGAAAATGCGGTCCAACAGTCTGCCCTGTGGGATCCCTCCACTTTCTTGGAGCCACCTCGCTGCTTTAAACCCCACAGTGCTGCAGAGTCCATCCTCTGCTGAGTTTGGTCTCTAAGTTGTCGAGGGCTGGTGGAGTCGTGTGTGTGTATGTGTCCCATCAGGAATTGAAGAGATTTAACACATAGATGGAAAATTGGCAGAAAAAGCACATGGACACACACTTAAATACACATACACACACACACACAGGGCCAAACATGGCATGCCGGGGGAGGTTTGCGGTGGATTAACCTCAAGGTTGCTGGGTGGGTGAGCACAGCCAGAGCAGCAGCACCCGCTCAGAGCTGGGATGGGAACCTGCTGCTGAGCCACACATAGGTGAGCGCTCCTTGTGCCAGGAGATTGGAGGGATTTGCACTCCGATGAGGGGGAAGTTTGTCGGTGTGTGTACGGATGCACAGGCATGTTTGTGTTTACAGCAGACTGGCTTTATCCGTGTCTGCGCACAAACTCCGGGCATCTCCTGTAATACCAGGTTAATGGGAGGGGTTGGGCGTGGGAGGAGTTGGTATCGAGCTTCGACGAGAAGACTTTTGGCTGCCAAGTAGTATTTTAACACGGCCCCCCCTCTTGACTTGAAATATGGCTATTTCAGTGAAATGGCTCTGGCACGCCTTGGGCTTGTTCTGCTCTGTTTGAGTGAAGCAAGTGTGTATGTGTGTGTGATGGGGGAATTAGAGGGTGAGAGTGTAGCAGGAGGGATGGAGGGCTAGCCAAGGCTTTTAATAGCTCTCTGGACACACACATACATCACATACATATATACACACACACAGTATAAGTACAGTTTGAGGCTCAGAGCTGGAAAAGTCATGTCCTCCTCATCCATCATCAAAAGTACTGTAAATATTTCATGTTCAACTCTTTGCATCTTTCTTTTTCTATTAACTGGATGGAAGTACGTGTTTTACTTAATAAGTGCAACACAGTGACTGTGAATAAAAACAATCTGTATGCAGCCCAGCATTTTGTAGGAGCATTATTTTTATTGGCTGATTCTTCAGGACTTGATATACATCTATAAGTCTGGACCTACTGCACATACTGAAATCCCATCCAGCAGTCAGTGCAGGCAGTAATGTGGTGGATTTATGCTCGGTACAGGGGGTTAACCGACACCCCTGCAAAACTAGATGGGGGAATTAAATGCAGCCGGGCCATATCTTGCTTTAAATGGCTGTCTATTCTCACAGGAGCTGGGTTTACAATCTCTTATTCACTCAGCTGCTGTATTTACATTCTTTCATTCACTGTGATAGTGATGATTATGATGAGCAGCAGAGATGACTTTCTTAGATATGTGTGTAGAGAGGTATTTTTTTTTTACAACTTGCATCATGTTGTCTGCACAGTGCAGCTGTAGCTGCTACATGTGTAGATGCTGTGGTCACCTTGTGTTCCCTTTGCACAAAATGTTAAATCCAGTTTAAAGGTCAGGGTGGAGCCATGCAGGATGACGTGAAGATGTTGGTCATTCGAAAAGATATTCTCCAAACCAGGCTTTGCAGAATCATTCTGTATTAGCACTTCGGCTCTTTGTGTATCATGTAGTTAGTGCTCAACCTCGTGAGACGTCGCTGCTCCCAATTACATAATTTTATACCACATGCACAGTGTGGCGTGCACTCCCCTTTGTGAAGCGTGAACTGGCTTAAACACATAATCTTGCCGTCACATGATTGCAGCTCCATCCTCACAAGGTGCCTGCAAGTTGGCCTGATTATCTCCAACCTCTGCACTCCGGCATGTTTATTAGCCATGTGCTTCACAACCGTCACACACACACACACACACACACACACACACACACACACACACAGAAAGAGAGAGACATACGCACATAAAGCAGCCCCCTCCCCTCATTTCCCTCCAGTGTCTGTATGGCTGATAATGAGTGCCTGCTGTGCTTGTCCCACTGCTGCATGTGGGGCCCACTGTCATATTGGCTGCAGACAGCACCGCTGCCAAGTATTTCCCCCTCCACCCACCTGCACCACCACCCCCACCCACCCCCACCCCCCCGTCTGGGTGTGACAAGACCCTATGGTGAGCCCAGGCCCTAGGTATTTATGAGCGCTTTAGCCGTGAAACATTGCACCTTGACAGATAATCTCATCAATTTCCCCTGCAGCACTTTGAGTGGTGTCTGTGTGTGTGTGTGTGTGAGATGGAGGCTTCTCATATTTTATCACTTAATTCAATTTTGAGCAGGATTTAACATGTAGCGTTGCTGATAACACATTTGAAAGCATCGTAAACAGCATCAGAGCACGAGTTGAATATTAAAGGGAGTGTAATTTTCTGAGGGTTTCTTACTGATGATTATGTTAGGAGGAGGTTTATCTATGCTAATAACTGCCTTATAATCAGTTTGTAATGCATCACTGTGACTTGTGGGTTTCATTTTGGTCTTATCTGAGCTCTGTGGCCAATAATTGTTTCTCCTGAGCTTTGCTGTGAGAAACATCAGGGCTCTCACGTGATTTTTTTAATTTGCACTGCAGAGATTTTCTGTCAACTTCTGGTCAGGATCAATTCAGCAAGCACTCCAGTGCTCCCTCAGACTGATTATTTGAACTGGTATCATTTTAATGCCTGATCTCCTCACTAATAGCAGAGAGAGGAAAGAACATTCACTTCAACCTGTAGGATTTATGTCTTTTTGTTTTTCTGCAGCTTTGCACAGAAATCATTTCTCATGCTATTGGAACCAGCTGTTGTTGAACCATTAACCCAGGTTTGGTGGTAACATGGGTGTGAGGGCTGGAAGATTGGGTGGGTGGGGTTGGGGCAGCTGTTGTTGCTGCTAAATGGAATCAGCTGATGGGACTAAACAGCAGCGACGGAGGCCTAAATGGCTACGCCAGCTGACACACCGAGGGACAAAAGAAAATGGAGGGAGTAAATTTGTGGAGAAAAATGCATCAGACGTTGATGAACAGGTCATACATGTGCGATCGTGCGCTCGAGGGGCCAGGGCCCAGGCCAAGAAGGTGACCCTTCTGGACTCGGGGAAGGATTAATTGAAATGCCCTGTCGCTGTGATTCCATTTCATTTAGCTTCAGCGCCTGTTCAGCTTCCCTATTGGCCGAATGAGCATTTCCACAGAGCCAGACTGTGTTATGTCATTTACTCAAGGCCGTAAAAGGGTGTGAGGCCATGAGGGGCCAATGACAGCTATGGAATCACTCTTTAGACTGAGTGTTTTTAGAAGATGAGGGCTGTGAGGTCAGCTGGCTAAAGAAAAAGGTTTAAAAAGATATGGCAAGGGCTGTTTGACACTGCGAATATGAGGGTGTGTGTGTATGTGTGCATGTGTGTGTAGGTGGTTTCAGTCTCCATGTTGCAGGGAGCAGCTCATATCGGATGCAGACTGTGTTTTTCTGTTTGCTGTTACAGCTGCTGTGCATCGTATCAGCGAGTGTCTGTGTTTGTACTGGATGGTGCGTGTGTGTGGGTGGGGGAGGTGATGGGTGCTTAGTGGCAGCGCGGACATCTGTCTCCAACTGTGAGACCTCCACCCCCCTCCATCCTCTCCAGACCCTCCCATCACCACTGAAAAAAAAAAATCACACACACACACACACCAATATCCTGTGCGGGCCGTTTCATCACAGTGTAGTGGTTGATAGGGATCGGAGGGGGTCCACTCTGGATAATGAGAGTGGTTGATGGAAGGTGGTTTCTGATGGGGCCCCTGTTGGGCCCAAGGGCCTATACAGATATTGCCTTGGGGAGCAGGCATAAACGCTTACGGAGGGAACAGAGAAGACGACGTGCATGTGTGGGTCTAACCAGGCCTGATAAAGGGATGAGAAGGATGTATGCACTTGTAGGCGAAAGAGCAAAAAAAAAAACATCAGTGTGTTTTCCAGTGTGCGTTCACACCGAGGCAGATTGCTTCATGTCAGGACAAGTGCAAGCTGACGGATTGACAGATGACCAGCTCAATCCCCCACAACAGCCTGAGCCCTCAGACGCTTTTCTTGATTCCCCTCCCTTCATCGCTCCCTTTGCTCCTCCAGCCAAGGGACTATCTGTCACTCTCTCTCTCTGCCATCTGAATATTTATTCTTTGGGGTGCACACACAGACACACACATACACACACAGTCCTTGGAACATTAACAACAGCGATAAAGCCATTTAATTAAAAGTGAGACCGATCTTACCCCCAGAGGTGTTTTTTATGTGCAATTAAATGCTCAAATGACACCCTGATATAGAGCGGGGGTCCCGATACATCACACATGTGCTAAATCACACAGGTCCAGCGCTCGCAGATAAACATGACTTCCATACAATCACGCACTTTGTTCGGCACAAATTAGATAAGCTGCTGTCGGCGAGTTTTTTAATTTTCGTAATGATTTGGTACAATTTTGCAATTTGCACATCCATCAGTGTGACATCAGTGGCTGACGGATGCTCCGTGCAGATGGGCGCTGTTTGTTTTGCCGTGACTGATGCGTGTGTCACTGGATAAAGAAACACAATGACACCGATGCGACACAGACGGTGTCAGTGATAAAATCTCCTTGTGGTCTATGTAAATGTACATTGTGCTGTTTGTTCTGCAGATATTGAAATGAGAGACAGCTGATGCACAAAACCACCAACTGATATATCATATTGACGACCGATGCATTTTTTGGCTCAGTTACTAATTTACTGATTATTTTTGCATCATTAGATTGATGCAAAGTGTTTTGTTTGTTTGTTTGTTTTTACATTTTGTGTTGGACATTATTGTTGATGACAGATTGAATCATCCTGGATTTTGGATGATGATGATGATCTGTGGAGAGATGCTCTACCTGATTCTTTCCTCATTCATTCTTTTTCTTCCTTAAAAAAAAATCCATTCCTGCCAAGCATCTTCAGACGGGGAGTCCTCTGTTCAATAATATAATCAATAGTCTTTTGCTGTCTCAAATCAGCACTATCTCTCCTTCATGTTCCACATACAGCACCGTGTGGAGTCACTGGACTGGACCACAGCAAACATGTTGGACTGTACGACCCAAACTAATGTAGTTTGGTTTCTTCGACCAGAGAATGTGCTGCCAGCCACCACCAGGCTTCTTCCCATGTTCTTTGGCAAAGTTTAATCTCTGTAGTTTTGTGAGCATTGGTTTTTCATCTTGGACGTCTTCTGAGTTTCCACGGATGAACCTAGAGCCAAGCTCCTACCAGTCTGTTTTACAATACGAGGCTGTGTAAACACTGAATGTGGACGACCACTGCTCCCTCTGGCTTCTTTGCCTTCTGCTGCCGCTGTGTGTTAGCTCATGTTCAGAAACCTACTGATACTGTTATACACACAAAGTCAAATATCCTACACTTAATCTTATAAATAATGAGATTAACTATAATAAGATTAAGTCTCTAAGATGTTTGAATCAGTTAACATTTAGTCATGCGAGGATTTCTTGTGTCAACAGTGAAAACAGGTAAATGGCAGACAAATATTGTTACATAGACTCTAGTTGTAGCTATCAGAGTGAGTTAAGCATATGTTACAGTTGCCATGTAGAGATGTGTGTATACATCTGTACAGCTGTGGTCATCATTATCTCTTACCTCGTCTGTTACTGTGTGTTGGTGCTCTTATTAAAGTCTGCTGTTCAACCCCAGTGGTGGGGATTACTCTGGCTTTGTTGAAGGGGTTTAAAGAACGGGTCAAAGTGCACCCACTTAATATGGGCCCCTAAGGGCCTTATGGGTAATTGCCAGTGCCTAATAAACTTCTGGAGACCTTCTTTTTGCTCAGATCTGGGGAGTGCGCGGGGTAGAGTGGAAAAGATCAGGGGCCCCTGGAAGCGTGATCTCAGAGCGGTGTGTGACAGGTCACCATGGTGGTCTTTTAACCCTGCTGCATGATAATTCAGACCTGGGGTGCAGCGAACTGTCACATTTCCCTCCTTGCTTTGCGTGTTGGGACAGGGCTCCCGAACAATTTAGTCAAGGTTTTGTAATCTGCCGTGAATAGTTATTGGGGGAAACTGTCAGCAGCAGGTACAGATAAGGTCAGGGTGTGGTTTGGCATACCATTTCAGGATTGGAGGGACCAATGGGATTTGGAATGCCCCAAATGCTCTGTGGCTAAGTAATTGGCCATCGGGATATGGGCCTGACTACAACCATAAGTGGCAATTTCATCCCTCTCAGAGACATGGATAAAAAAGACAGCAGCATAATGGTTCAGTAGCCAACAATGAATTCTGTAGACCAGTGTCAGGGCAAAGGCAAAGCTCTGGCTCTGTTGACTAATGAGGAAATGAAATTTATCCTTTTCTCTACTCAAACACTGATGTGGCCGTCTCCCATGACCTTGATTACTAACAAACAGGCAGATTTATCTCCTCACATACACACCCACACTTACCCTCATTCAAAGAGGACGCCACGCTATCTTGACAGGAAGAGAAATGAGCCTTCGCTTTTGCCGGGCGTACAGCCTGACACTGAGATACTATAAATTTTTCACACAAGCCCAGGTAGCAGAGATAAAGAAATGTCCTGAGAAGTCTGAGCGCGAGTGAGTTCATGTGAATGGGTGCATGGATGGACCGATTGATATATGGATGGTGATGATAATGCTAATGGTGTGGGCCTTTGTTGGACTGCTGGTGCTGCTGTTATTAGAGAGATGTGTCATTAATCAGATGAGGCAGTGACCCTCCCCTGCTGGCCTCTGACATTCGAGCAACATTGGCACTTGTTCCTCACTGACATGGGCTCACACTCATTTGCATGTGCAATATACACATGCACACGTGCACCAAACATAATCCGGCATCTATCAGTACAATAGAGCTGGCGGAGGCATTTTGTTGACAAACAGTATGACATGCAAGTCAGTGCCGTACATGACCATAAACACATGAGGATGGGATGAAGGAAAAGTAGAAATGGCTTCACAGGTTTTACACTCTCTGTCATACTCCACAGCTGTAGCAAACCATATATTATCCTGAACAGTGTATGTAGTCTTCAAGGTTGTACATGACAAATTAGGTAGTGGAGCATTTTAAATGGAGCACCACAAACTATTATAGACACATGATACAACTTGTTTATGCAACTGAACTCAGTGAAGTATAGTGAATGTTTGTGACACAATATTGTTCAAGTAGAAAAGAAAACCACTGAGACAAAAATGAATCCTGTAAGGCTGGATGGTAGGTCCAGGTGGGCAGAGCTCAGCAGTGACTGTTTTGTTGTGACATCACAAAGTTACTGAAGTCCAGACGGCTCATTTTAAGGCTTGGTTTCTGAATACAGGCTGTGTGCATCTCTCTGTGGACTGAGACTTGATACTTTCAAAGTATTAATATAGAACTTAGACTTTGCTTTAAAATTCAAAGGGTCGCACTCATCTGGCTTTGTACTATACATGTCTTTGAATGGACCTTGAATGGACCAAAACCTTTTAACTATAACTATTTATGCCAATTTGTATTTGCTGTTTGTCTGATACTACTGCTATTCAGTAGTGTCCTCTGTTGAGTGTATGCCCTGGAAAATCTACTCAATCAAAAAGAAAGAAGATTTACATAATAAACTAATTTACATGTTTCGTGTAAATGTTGCTGTTGATTTCATTTAGTTCATGGTTAAGAAAACAGATAGTTACTGAAGAAATAATTGAATAAGATAACACTTTAATATTTTCCTCAAACATGACAAACTTGCTGTATCTGCCAGTTTTTGTGCTCGGGGCATGTTTACAGAAAACTGTGCTTTCACTCAACAATGTCTTTAGTAGTGATGTTCAAAAGTCTTTGACAAGCTGTTGGAGTGAATTAGGATGCTGCTTTCTGACATGATTTGCACTTTTAAGGTGAAGTAGCAGATTTTTTGTGTTTATCTTTAAGATGTTTCTGACAAATCATTCATTTTACACACTCAGGGAGACTTGAGTTGAGGACAGGAGGTGAATGTCATCATTTTGGTATGACTAATATCATGGGTTTGATCACCTTAATGTATGCAGATCAGCTGCGTTATGCTCCTGCATCAATTAATCATCCACCAAGTCCTTGATGTCCAGATCTCATCTGCTCATTGCTTCAAAGAGAACTTTGTGGAATATTTGAGGGTAGAAATTTGATAACCCCTGAGTGCTATTTTTAAAGAGTTGCTGCTCGACTTTGGAAGTTTCTTTATAAATGCCTAAGAGGGAACGTGATGTAAAAGATTGTGAGATCTGCTTTTCAGATCAGCTTTTTTTGGGGGGGCATTTGGACCAGATAGGAATGTCGTGTGAACCCTCCCATTGGTTTATCCCCTCTGTAAATCCCCAGAGTGGCTTAGACCAGACTTGCAGCCTGAAGGCCTGCATGGGTTTGACCTCATCCTTGCAGACTGGTGCTGTCAGTGCACCACTCTGGATGACAAAAGCATCCATACCTGTAATTTGAGAGGTTGCAAAGCTCCAGAGACTTAAGAGAGGAAGAAAAAGCCCAGTGCCTTCAGGTAACATGCAGATGTTGACTACAGAAGAATTTGGAAGTAGGGGAGGCGGATGTGAGTCAAAGACAGGCCTCTAATGTCTTATGAATAATGTCCAAGAAAGTAGAACAGAGGTAGTTAATTCTGGCTGTCATATCCAGAGCGGGGTCCCTCTGCTAATGCTGATGTGCTTGTTTGAGCAGTGACTTGTTATCTTGACCGCAAATCCTAGTGTATTTGTGCATGTGCAATTGCCAAGGGAGTGTGTGTGTGTGTGTGTGTGTGTGTGTGTGTGTGTGTGAGGATGAGATTGAATAATTCATCTACTTTGTGTTTGTCAGCTACAAGAGCCTTCATTATTGATGTGCTGTGAAGCTGCAGAAATCACACAGAGTTTATGAAGACCTTTGGGACACGTGCCTACCATGATTGACTCACATTTATACAGTATCAGTGTCCTGTCAGGATCCTGTCATGCTTTGTGTTTATCAGCTCAAATGGTGATGGACTGTCCTCATTTGTTGCTGTTGCATGGGTCCAATATAGTGTCTTCTCTCTTTGAAGGCCAAATGTCAGCCTGATGTTAATATGACTTCATGTATGCAAAGTCAGATAACGTGACAACGGCAGTTTAAATGTCAGCAGAATTGAACGTGTAAAAGACAGTATCATCAGCCAAGAGGTTTAAGCTCTTTCTGACCTTCCGCCTGCCCTTTGCTGTTTTCCACAGTTCTGAGAGACGACTTCCGCCAGATGCCCAGTGACGTGGTGGTAGCTGCTGGTGAGCCGGCTGTCATGGAGTGTATCCCCCCCAGGGGCCACCCCGAGCCCACCATCTCATGGAAAAGGAACGACATCCATGTCAGCGATCAAGACGAGAGGATCACTGTGAGTTGACGCACATATATGTTTTCATATTTTTTCATGTTAACTTTCAAGTTTATTTTCACATTAGTTACACACAGAGCAGTTGAAGATGTTTCTATGGCGATAGGGCCTTGAGGTAGGCCAAATAGTCTAAGAAGTAACAGAGGAGCCATCTGTCATGACGCACACTGAACATGATGGAGTGGCTTCTCCCTTCACCAATATGCTTCAATATCCTGTTCCCAGCCTCTTTCGATTTGTCTTCTTTGTTTCCCCTCCTCCACTGCCACTCCTCCCCCTCCTCTTCTTACCTAATGCCCCCCCCCCCCCCCCCCCCACATTCTTATTCAGATCCGAGGAGGAAAGCTGATGATTTCCAACACCAGGAAAAGTGATGCTGGGATGTATGTGTGTGTTGGCACCAACATGGTTGGAAGGAGAGACAGTGATCCTGCTGAACTGGTGGTGTTTGGTGAGTTATTATTACTGTGTTTCATTCAAGTATTGAATGCACCGTGTAGGAAATGGAGCTTCCCAAAACACTCTCTTCCTGCCTCTTGCTGCATTTATATTGTTTGGGTTGATCTTTTTTAAGCCCGGCTGATATTCCTGGTGGAGAAGATGAATGTTTCTCTCCTCGCTGCCCTTTGCTTTGCTCTCTTGACCTCTTTCTCTTCTCCCCTTGGATTTTCTGCCTCGCTCACCCTTGCACAGCACCAACACTACAGGCATTCTCAGAGTGTGTATTGATCTGAGAGGAAACAGATAGAAATTGATATTTTCTTCATTTCAGTCCCCCAGCCCCCTTATTCTCATCACCACCAGCACCATCCAGATTCCAGCTCCTTCTGCACAACATTAAACCTAAACCCAGTGTAAAGCAACTTAATTTAGAAATTGATGCCTCCGAAAAGGCAAACATGACACTTCCCCTCATACTTAATGTTGCTGCCATCTGTGAAGCCAGAAACATAACAGCTATTGCACATCTGCACTGGTTTATTGTCACAAAATTTAAAGCTTATTATGGTTGTAATAAGAGCGCATATATTATTCATGTTTTAGTCTCCCACCTGTGCAACTCGACATGGTCTTGCCTTTGCATCTACTTGTTTGATAATACCAACAGCATATACTCATTGCAGCAATATTACAGGTTTGTGGTCTGGTTTTATTCAATACTTTTAATAATAACAATAAGTCAATAGAGATTCTTCATCAGTACCTGCATGTGCCTTGGTTCTGGTTTTGATCCTGGGCCTTTGTTGTCCTCAGTTGGCTCAGAACATATATTTAGATGCTCTGATGCAACACAGTGGACATCCACACAGTTAACCACAATAGGCCTCACAATAAGCCTCCTGCTCCTCTTTTATTCCATTACACCCTTTTTTTTTCCTCTCTCATTTGAAATGATATGAATTTGGCCAAGCTATCCCACATGTGTCCACTCCTCTATTAGATGAAAGCCAGAGTTATAAATCGCTGACAAATCTGAAAAAAAGTCAAACTGCAATTAGGAAGTTGCACCGCAAGCAGTTTTAATCCTCCCTCCCCCATTCTGTGTCTCTGTCTAATTCCAGAGAGGCCCATGTTCACCAAACAGCCGGTGAACCAGGTGGTGCTGGAAGACGACACGGTTGACTTCTACTGTGAGGTGCATGGAGACCCGACGCCGACTGTCCGCTGGCGAAGAGAGGATGGAGAGCTGCCCGGGGCAGGTATGATGGAAACAACAAGTACAACATTATGCATTAGTACCAACCTGGTGTCATCATGCTAACAACACATGCTCATTGCCAACACTGGTACTCGGCAATGTGTTACATTTCAATGTACAAAGAAACACATCAGACTGTAAATAAGGCCCAGAGGCCTGCAGAGTCATATGGGACATCATCCTGTGTTTGGAAAAGGAAGAAGCACATGCAGACAGGAGTCGTCTGTATCATGTGATGCTGAACCCTGACCGGTGTGTGACGGCAGTCCTGATACTCTCACAGGTTTACACTGTGACTGTGGTGCTGTGACCGTCACATGCATTCACTCACTCCCTCACTCTCTCTCTGTCTCTGTTTCTCTTTGTGGATTCAATTGGATGAAACTTTAATGATCCCTCAGGGGAAATCGAGTAAAATGTTCCCTTGTTGTCAGCTGGATTCAGATCTGCTCAGGGAGACTCTGATGGATTTTTTGACCGATGCCTTGAAGCCACACAGGACAGCTCACTGTCTCAAGCGGCCATGTGTCGCAAACACATTAGCTACCCATTCAAAAACTTACTCCACAGCCAGCTTTGCCTTGTAAAATACCTCACTCCCCTCTTTTTATCTGTTTGCCAACCTTTCAGAGCGAATGAAAATCCTGTTCACAGCCTCCAGATATTTAGTCAACCAGATAACCCTGCAGTTTTCATCCCCAGCAGCAGCTTTCCTGTGAGCACTATCACTGTCTTTACAGATTCGAGATCCGCAGCGACAACAGTCTGCGTCTGACCCAGGTGCGAGCTGAGGACGAGGGCACCTACACCTGCGTGTCTGAGAACAGCGTGGGCAAAGCCGAGGCTTCGGGTACACTGCAAGTGCATGGTGAGACATGGCCTATTCCACTTTACTCCCTACACACCTGCACAGACACATGAATCAGAATCACATGCACTGTCAAGCCTTATCTTCAGAAATTCCAGCTGATGCACCTGAAAGTGCTGCAGAGTCAAGTCTTCAGACTGAAATGACTGTTTTTCTCATCTTCTCCTTTTATTTAATAATAAGTATAAATAATATGAACAAAAAGTGCTTGAGTGATACAAAGGAAAAAGTGTCATTTTCTTAACAATAGAAAACCGAAAGCTGCTGCCAACTAAAAAAAACATATCATTTGACAAGTGAGACTCCTGTGGCGACAGATCTGCACTCACACTATCCTTTGCTTCTGGTTTAAAACAAATAGATTTTTAACACTGAATACATGAGCACAGATGGACAGTTTTGCAATGATGCATCACAAAATGCCCACAGCTCAATTACCAGCAGGCTGTCTCATTTAATTGTCCTTCTTTTGATGCATTACATTATGTTGCTTTTTGTGGAGAATTTTCCCATCAAGCCAGTTTTTTCCCTCACTCCTCTCAGGCCATGAATATCCAGAGCTTTAACAACAAGTCCAATGTTATCATCTAATGTCCAAGAGGTTTACACCAGAAGATGTCGCCCCATTAGACGACAGAAAAATAAGCAAATAGACAGAAAATTTTCAACAAGCCCTGGCCTTGTCATCCCTCTGGAAGAAGGAGAGCCGAGATCAAAACACACTGAAATTACATTAGAATAATATGAGTCCCTTGAAGAGAGGCACTCGGATGAGAAATCTGTCATTTGTGATGATAAAAGGGAATATTTAGAGTTTCACTCTGCAACAGCTGATTATGTTAGCAGGCCCTTCAGTCTGCACAGGCACTTCTGACATCTGTCAATACATGTAGGCTCACAGTCTACATCCACATGCATACACTGATAAACAGACACCGTTTATTTGTTGGTGCAAGAGGCAGCACACACATTCACACACGCACACACACTTTACTAATAGAATTTTGTAGCAGAATGAAGAAGTCATTCCCAGCAGCTTCTGTTAAGCAAATGGAAATTGATTGTGGGTTGGTGCATGCAGCTGCAGTATTAGGGATAATAAGAGTGCACACACACACACACACACACACACACACACACACATACACACACACATACATACACAAAGGAAAATGACCACGTATAGTAGAGAAACCACAGATCAATCAAAACAGAACCTCTCATCTTCACCTGGAATCCACATTCAGTTCATCATCCCCCGCTCGTCCTCATCCTCTGCTCCCTTCCTTTTGGGAGCGCTTTATTTAAATAGTAGCCAATTTCACCTCAGTCTGTTCACATCCAGTTAATTCATGTTATTACAGGTTTTTAAATGGATCTGGGTGGCCGTGGCACTCCAGAGTTTCACTCTGTCATGTTCAAATATTTCATTTAATATCACCAATTCATCATGAGCTCATCATCTCATTTTTCATTCATCTTTCTGTTCCCCTTTTTCCTTTGCCCCCTTTTCTCCATCATTCTGTTGCAGTCATCGAATCCAGTGAGTATTCCATTTCATCCCATCTTTGCATGCATGTGGCTGTGGGTATGTGTGTGTATGTGTGTGTATGTGTGTCTGAGAGAGAGAGGGACATGAAAGAGAGAGATATGCAGAAACATACACATAACTGTTGTTGCTTGTCTGCCAATAAAATAACAAAATACATAATACATGTTGTAACAGAGAGCACTTAGCTACCTGGAAGAGATTGCCCTGAGCCTTGTAAATATGGCACAGTTGGGGTTTTTATCAGTGCACCTTGCACTTTGGTAGTGAAGTATTTGCACTTTATTGGATTTGCAGAGAACATTTTGCATATTGCATATTTGCACTTTTTTAAACAGGAGTAAAAACCGGAAACAATTTCATCGCGATCCACAGGGGTCGCCAAAATCAACACAAAATGAAAGTTCCTTGGAGGGCCTTTAAATCATGACTGTGTTGTCTTCTAGGAGATGTTGTGGTCATCAGTCATCACCCCCTGGAAGAGAGACCGTAGAAAAAGTGTTGCATCCTTTGTTCGTAACTGATGGAACACTGGGCCAGAATAACTGGATATCAATGTGTGCAGTGTTGGGCCATAAGTGTGTGCTGGTGCACTGAGTGGAGTTAGTGTTAAGGGTGTAAGGCATACTCACCTGTCCTCTTTGTCTGCTCCAGGGTGTTCAGCCAAAAGGGCTCCCCAGGGGACAGACACCTTCTTATAGTTCCAGGATTTACCAAGTTGGTTATGGAAGTGGTGTGTTGGTGGAGGGTGTATTTTTTATTTTTGTGGTCTGAATGGGGTTTGGTTTGTTCATTGATATCAGGGTGGAGGAAATGGCTGTGTGTAGGGTTTTGCAAATATATGTAGTTAATATAAAGGGACAAGGTTGTGTGTTAATGAACTAAAAGCAGGTTGTAGACCCCATGCATAGAAGCTTCTGAGGTTGCCAGCCAGGACACGTAATAAAAGACCCAGTTGGGTGCTGGTGGTGGGTATATTTTAATCTTTGTGGGCTAAAGGGGTTTGGATGTGTTTGCTTGCACTATAGGGGTGAGCGAAATGGCTTTATGTTGTGTGTTGCAAATATATTATAAAGAAAGGTGGTGTGTTAGTGAAGCAGAAGCAGGTTGGAGACCTGTTGCAGACCCTGTGTATGGTTAACCAGGACACGTGATGTAAGGCGCCGTTTTTCCATCATCTGTGCTGCTTGTCTGATCCCATGGTTGCTGCCCCTGCTGCTGTGTTTGGTCAGGAGATGGTTAAATAAAACACCCTTGTCTGGGACACACCTCACCCCTGTCTTTGCATCATTTTTGCTGTATCATCCAGCTGCATTATGGTCCTTCTAAGACATGTGTTTGTGTTGTGTGCAGAAAGGAAAGCAGTTGAATGAGGGTCAGACTCATCAGCCAATACTGGCCAGCATCAGACCAAGCCTAGAGGATGGTCGGTTAGTATTAGACCAGCCTCGGAGAGCGAGCTTTTATTTTCCATAACTGCACTCCAGGCGTCTTTTAGCTGCTCTAGTTGGAGTTTCCACTACCATTAACACCGAGGGTCTGTCATTTTAATGCGGACACATTATCAGTAGAACATAGAGCACAGGAAACACAGGAAGCACTTTAGAAGACATGAAACAGTGCAACAGTCATATACTGATTAATCACACGTGCTCTGAAAATTTCATTTTCTCTCTGTTAAAAAAAAAAAGAAAGGCTTCCACTCTGAAGTGCAGAATTTTTACAGTGTTTGTTGTGGAGCAGAGGTGTCCTCAGGTAGCTGCAGCACTGACAATCTCATCACATACTGTAACACCAGCTGTCGGGCCATGACATCATTTCCACTTGTACCGGTGGAATCCAGCTGATTAAATGAATAAAAGGTGTGACTGAGAAGACACCAGCAGGAAAATACTATTGCACCTGAAACAGAACTTTTCTTTTTTTTTTTTTTTTTTTTTTTTTTTTTTACCATGCTGTAAAAATATTGTTTCTTCACTGCTGTGTGCGAGCTCTTCATTAGTATTCCTGACAAACATGTCATGGAGAAAAAAGGAGTTGCAATTTCTCAAAGGTGTGTGAGGAATCTGCACTCAGACACCTTTTTTGTTTCAGTCTCAGTGTAAACGATGGTTTCAGGAACGCAGCGAAGAGCCGTTTTAACTGGGTTATATGTTGTCTTTGTGTTTCTCTGTGTTATTCTGCAGTGTACAAATGTGCTTCTGAGAGGAGCTTGGCGCTTTACAAATTGACAGTCTCACACACTTCACATATGCAAAGAGAAGGTCCAATAGAGAGGGACGGACAAATGGCTTTAAGCTGTGGCACATTGGCAGAGGACGGCCACAGATTTACGTCCATTAGAGAAACATAGAATTAGCCCAGTTTAACCATTTATCACCTTTAGTATTGAGTCTTAAATCTGTTTTTATATTTTACATCCAAAACCATGTTTTCTTTTGCTGTTTTTAAAAATGTTGACAGCGTCTCTTCACTTACAGACTTTGTTGGCGTCAAGGAAATGAAAACAAAATGACTTCCTTTCACTGTGCACTCACTGTGAAATGAGCATTTTTTTTTTCTTCTTCTAAACGTTAAAAGGAAAATCTTGAATAAATGGGATATGAAGGTGTGGAATAGTCAATCACTGAAATTAATGGGCAATTCTTGGGTTGAAAAAAAAAATTGATTGAATATGACAAAAAAAATCACAGAGTAGAGAACACGTAGATGAGGACCAACAGGGAAAGAGAACCGTAACATTTTCCTTTTCATCTGACATCCTCTTTTTTCTGCAGCGCAGGCCATGATTTCCATTTGATATTGGTCAGAATAACAAATGGGCTCATTTGATTGCTCCCACTGCGAGAGCTCTGACTTACACATCAAGCATGCTGCTTGATAACAATCAGGAAGAGGGCCCGAGCCAACGAGGCCAGTTATACTAAAGCTAAATAAACTTACATTCAAATTAGAGCCAAATGTTCCCCTGTAATATTTTTCCTGTGAAGCTATGTCCTCTCTTCACAGTGTAATTTACACCTTGGTGACACAGTAGTAGCACATTGTAATGTAATGTTTGTCAGTACATATTTGTTTAAAGGTGGTTTGGTTATAATCATAGTTTCTAACTTGGCAAATTAAAAGAGACCTTTGCCTGTGTCTCCAGAAATTACAGAAAGAAGCCTGGATACCTGAGCTAACATGTAGGAAAAATAAGTTGGTATGCAGGTCATGAAAGTGTTTATGTGTTGCTTAGCAACACTGCATCGGTCGCCGTTACCTATTCCATATTTCATTGGGATTGCACTCAACCACTGTGGGGGAGCACCCCAGTGGTTCACCTGGAGCAGCATGGAGACCATGAAGAGTTTGAGTTCAACCCATGGTTCTGATGCTCACACTCTCCCGCACTCTCTTACCAGACTGTCACTGAGTCCGATTTAAGGCAAAAAAAGCCCTAAAAACAAAATCAGGTACCACTGTAGTGTAGCCTTGATGCCTTGATGTATAATCTCACAGCTTGAGTGTCCCAAACCTGAGGAGGATCAGTCCAGTGTGTGAACATGGAGCCTTGGGGAGCGAAGAATCAGGGGCCCAGTTCCAATCCACCCCTAAAGACTCGAGCCCTGAACCCTCACTGACTGAACTGACGTCAGTGTGACAATGTGTGAGGGCTCCAGATGCTATAAAAAGGAATGGAACAGCACTTACCCGCATTCACATTACCTTGACATCAAAATGTTGTTGACACTGGCTGGTCTGGACTGATAATTTACCATTTACTTTCAGCACGTACAAGGTGTGTGAGGAACAGACTCAAAACAAGTGTTCTCCAAAGCATCATACAATAAACTACACACAGTTGTGACGAGCAGCGTTAATACTGACAGTAAACTTCTTCTTCCTGCTCCGTCCATTAACAGTAAAGAAACCTGGAGCTCTCTCTGTCCACGTTTGTTGTTTTTAAACACTTTAAGCAGAGTCAGCATCCATGCTGACTTCCGGTAAGGGGGCATAAAGGGCTCACTCACTGACTCACTGACTGGATGATTTGACAGTAGGACAGCTCTCACACACTCACAGACTTCCCGTGAATGCACCTCGAAGTCAGTGAGTGAGGGGTCGGATTGGAATTCAGCCGGGGACTCCAATCTGTATCTGCTGTAGAATCTCTTTACAACAGACTTAACACTAAGATGGCCGTACCACTGACCTTTATAAACTTACTTTTCTTTTTCAGTGGAAGCTAGTTAGACATTCTAAACACAAAGACTTATGGGAGAGTGTTTCTATCACTTATTCCCAGTCTGTTTAAAGCTGAACCAGCCCTACAATTCATATATTGATTTTGGACAAGCAGGCAGGAGTTCTGGGCACAAAGGTCCAACTCCAATTAAATAAAAGCACAGATGAATTATGGGCCAGCTATAATACATTCTGCTCAGGAAAGAAAACAACCACCTCCTCAATCTTTATTTCAGAATGGAAACAAACTCATAAAACAAACCAAAAAAAAATGATCATTGAACAAAAAGAAAAAAAGAGAGAGAGAGAGAAGGTATGGGAGAGAGAGGGTGTCAAGAGTGGGAGAAGCTGATGCTCATGCAGCAGGAGAGAGTGTGTTTACTGGAGCGTAAGTGTGTGAAACATGCCGTCTGCATCAGCGTGGGACTGTGACAGCTGCCTGTCACATTCAGGCCCCCGGGGGAACTCCTACTGGGAGTGCGTGTGCGTGCGTGTGTGTTTGTGTTCCTCTCTCTGTGATAGCTTCAGTATGTTGGTGCAAATCACATGTCAAGTGTGCTGGTGTGAGTGTAGGTTGGGGGGGGGGTGTAGGTGAGAAGCTTTGGTTGTAAGCACTTTGTCTACCTCCGCTGTGTGATCCAGCGAGGCGCTCTCACGGTACGACAGCGGTGCAGCAAATTGCAGACTGATGTGTGTAAGCGGGAGCACAGTATGTGGTGAGCAGCTGAGCCGCCGTGTGTCTGCTCCAGTTTGTTTCTGCTGACAGTGTTTCCTCTGAAACCTGGATCAGCATCACCACACCAGAATGTCATCAGTGGGCCATCCTGCACTTACCTTACATCACACTGTAATGTGAGCATGATACAGTGAAGAGCAGAGGAAGTTCACAGCTGTGGTTTGTGATTCCACAGCTCAGACACTTGGTTAGAGAAACACTGTGTAGATAAACAGCTGACTACTTCATGTATTATTATGGGGTGCAGAATTGTCAATCATGAACATAGTTCCTAGAATACAGGGCTGGGATCAGGCCCACAAAGCAATTGTGGGCTGCTTTTATTCTGAAAAGCTCTGAAAGGAAATTCCAAAGTTTGGCCAATGAAATTCTGCACACATGATGTATGATATGAAAAACTAACACCAGTAACAGTAAACCAGTCAAACCTGTAATCTGTGGTTGCATCTGTATCAATCAGTCTCTTTGGTTAGTCCTGGTTCCTGATCCTGGGTGTGTCTCTGACTGACAGACTTCAAGCTAATACTTGTCAGGGTGTCGTCTCATGTGCACCTCAAACTTCAGACACAATCTTGACCTTCTCACCGAGCTCCAGTCTTAACTTCAACCGGCTGTTTTAACAAGTAAGGAGGTGGCAAGTGTCTTCACTTTGGTGGGCCTTTCCTCATCTTCAACAGAGCACTCGGCCCTCATCACACAGAAACACACTAATATTTAAAGAGAGCGAGCACTTCACACCCAGACTTTCCCTCCTTCACTTTGACATTTCTTATCGTAAAAGCGGTGGCAATATAACTTTCAGTGCTCATCTATTTTTGCCTCCCTCTTGGCATGTTAGCCTTGTTATGCGTTCTCCAGCTCAGGCAATATCCTGCATTTGAAAGAAGTCTCTTGGCTTTGAATTCCTATCTCCACTGTTTCATTCTTTATTTAGACATTCCCCAATTTACCTCTCTGACACTTCCTGCTGCAGTTATCGGTTTATGTTTCCTTTTTTTCAGACCTGCTTATACATTTCATAAAACTGGAAAATGAAGGTGTCAGCCAGGAGTTTGATAAACAGACATTTTCTACCATTTTAAGGGCTCTTTAAGCAGTAAGAGCTGCAGAACCCCCCCCCCCCCCACCACTCTCACAAAAAAAGCCAGCAGCCCAGAAAACTAAATTATTACACAAGCGACATGCTGTGCAAATACTGTAATATCATGCAGACATTGTTTGCAGATTTTTGTCATGTATATTTCAGCTGCTCTGTGACAACTGATCTCCTTCTTTTCCATCCCATGTGAAGATACTAATGTTTCTCCCTGCCCTAAATCTAAAGCTCAGTGTCGCGCCGAGTGCACCCATTATTGCTAATTATTTATTACAGCCTCAGGCAATGTGCCGGCTTGCCTCCTCAAATCAAACATTGTTATTCTCCAGACGGAGCTGTGTAGCACACCAAAATGGCATTTTAATAGCCTGAATCTTCCGAGCTGTCACTGTATTTGGGTCAAAGTTATGGCGCTGTGTCAGGCAAGAGAGGGAGGGAGGAGGGGGAGTTGGGGTATTCTCAGGTGTCTGCAAGTTTTTGTCAACTGGCTTGCTCTGATGCAGCATTTTTCTCATGTGTGCTCATCACGTGTGTGTGTCTGCGTGTGTGCACAGGCCTGGAGTTAGATTATATAAGAAGAGGGTATTACCCTGCCTTTCTTTAATATTTCAGGCCTTGCATCAGCCATAACAGGAAGCCTGTCCTGAGGTAGCAGGGGAGGAGAAGCAGGTGTTCACTGCTTCTTCTGCTGCATGATCCACTCAATGGTGCTCATCCAAACACTGGGTGCTTGTTTGGGCTTTGACCTTTAAGGTTAATGGCGGACTGCATATTTGATCCCAGGGGGTGACCCTGCCCACCTCAGCCAAGTCCTCACTTAGCGCTGTGATTTATCCCACTGCTGACGCACGGATCCTCTCCCCACTGCATGGAGATCTAAGAGGGTGGGGGCTCATGGTGGAAGCAGTGAGTGGGATGTATAGGAAAGGCCCCAGTATTCCCCCAAGGCGAGGTATCAAATCTGTATGCAGGGCATGAAATGAAGCGCGCACACGCATCCGAGGTGAGCGATTACAAGAAGCAGGCGAGTCAGTGTTAGAGATGAGGGAAGTCGGGGATTCTCAGTCCCTGTGGTAGACCCTGCACAAGCCTCTCATGTCAGAACATCTCAACAGAACCATCTGCTTTGTGAGCTGGACCCAGACTCCCAACTCCTCTCTTTAACTTCATTTCTAAACTTTCCAAAACATACAAGCCTCCCCAGCAAGCATTTTTCAAAGTGTAATTACTTTGGGCTGAAACTGTTGTGATTTATTTGAACCCTGTGTTTGTGGGTCACTGTAATAGTTTGAGGTGATTGAGGGTTTTCCCCCCTGTCCTTTTATATATAACATCTGTTTTCTATTACCGGATATCTCTCCATCATTTCTCTTGCAAAATTGAGTTTCTAAAAACTGTTGACGAAAACACTGAATTATGCCATGTCACATTACACACTATATTTAGCCACCAGAGCTTTCACTCATCTCAGTCGGTCTAGCTTTTCATTTGTAGTTTCTTCATTTAGGATTTGTACAAATCAGTCTTATCTGTTTAATCGTTAAGTGTTTTTCGGTTTGTTTTTCTCTTCCTCTCCTCTTTCTCCCACTTTCTCCCAAAGCTAATTGAGACTGAGAATGAAAGAGAAGCAGGAGATCAGGTGGGAAGATGAGAAATCAATTAGGACTGGTGGAGGGCATCATTATGCATTCACACTCCCCTCTGTGGAGGAAACCCTGTCACTTGCTCCAAAATCAATAGAAATCAAAGACGGGCGTGTGCGTCTCAGCGTATGTGTATGAGTGTGAGACAGACACACACACACACACACAGATGAGGAGTGGCATGCAACAGCAGAGAGAAAGTGAGACAGACCACAGCAGTTATATACAGCCCCTGTTCCCTCCTCCCCTCAATCAATGTTCAGAGACATTTCATTAGCCTGGTGCCTGGGATCAGAACGGTAACCCACAAACCTGGATTCAGGCCCCTGTGGGTTCTGAGCTGAACTTTGTGATGGACTCTAGACCCAGAATGTAACCAACAAGCATCTGTAACTTAATCAATCATAGCTAAAGAAATCAAGGTCACTGAGGATGTAGGATTTAGTAGCTCCATCCTTTTCCTTCTCAGTGCAGCAGCTCCAGGTTCTGTGTGTGTGTCTGTGTGTGGATAAAGGTTTGTAAAATTAGTCTGATGATGCATTAAATGTGACTGTGGGGGTAGAAACGCAATCTTCACACAAAGTGAAACAATAACTTCCAGACACTGTTCTTTGAGTTTATGTGACTCATCAAAGTGATAAATGGATGTAACAGAGACATGAAGGGAAAAGGAGACTGAAAGTAGATGAAGTCAGTGTGAGATAAATCAAAGTGTATCACTGCTCCCTCTCCTCATGCTCTCAGACAGATTGCTCTTGCTCTTGCTCTTGCTCTTGCCTTTTCACTCATTTTTTTGTTATGTATGGATGGATGGTTGGATGGATGGAAGTAGACAACACTGATGTTACCCAGCCTTTCTTTACTTCCTTGTCTTGGGATTGAAGTGAACACAATTTGGTAGGATTGGGTTTGTCCGATCAGAGACAGAAGCTCTGCAAGATTCAAGATTGTCACCTCTGAGAGTTGGAAGACCTCACTGACCCTGGCCGCAGAATCCAACATGGCTGCTCTGTGCATCATCAGGAATGAAAACCTGTTAGCGCTTCTGTCTTATCTCTGTCTCATTAAATCAGTAGTCCAGAGCTTTGTCCAACTGTAAAATACTGCGTATGCTGGAGCTTGTATCACTGTTGCCAATATTAACTACAACAAGCAGGCAACCACAGTAACAAGCTCCTGGCCTGCTGCACTGGAACATAATGCCCAGCTCTGACTTCCAAGGTAAATGAAGCATGAGCGATGAGCCAGCTTCACTGAGTCCCTGGTTCCTGGGTACAGATGCACTGATTTTTTTATCGCAAAGGAAAAGCTTTAACTTCTGTTTTTGTTGCTTTATGATCATTGTGTCTCTGTTGTATCTGTTCTGAACCATGGTTGCTATTACTCATCGTTTCAAATAGTCAGTGATTGTAATCCACCATTCATTTGAACAGCAGCGTTTTAAGTGTTCTCCCTTCAGAGTGTCGTTTAACAAAAGGCTTCTGTATAAAGTCATTTACATTATTGTCTGTTTTTCCTGGACACAGTCTGTCACCACTTGCCATTTTGACACCAAATCCTCTTCATGTTAAACATGTTTAGTCAAGAGTAATTGCTTTTCAACCTTGACTGAATATTTGGATGTAATGAATATTCAAACATGGTTAACTGAGGGTTGACAGTAAGTGTCATGGCAGCAGATAAAACAATGAGGAAGGCTCTCTTGGCTCTGACGCTTCTGCATTAAAAAGATCTTTATGTTCAGTCTTCTCTCCAACGTGTGACCTGTTTGTGGCCTGCACAGGCACACAGGAGAATACTGTAAGCTCAGTATGCTCTGCAAGTGAGAGAAAGCAGCAGAGATTTGGGTTGTCCTGGTTTATTTTCCTCTGAGTGTGTGTTTGTGCATGAGAGATAAAGAAACGGAGACAAGTTGAGTGAGAGAGTTACCAGTTATGAGCTGCTGTCATCACTGCTGGTCTGCCATGGCTTAATGCACTCTGTGTCACTGCTGGCACCGTCTCACTGTATTAAACTCTTTCATCGCACACTGACACACACACACACACATACACACTCCCACACACACAAAAGGATGACACATAAAGACTTAATTTCTATTTCAAGCTGCTTAACCATTCCTCTCTGCTGGCTGTGTTGCAGTGCCCCCTCAGATCGTGGTTCGGCCGCGGGACCAGATAACAGCTCCAGGTCGCACCGTAACCTTCCTCTGCGGCACCAAAGGAAATCCGCCTCCAGCCGTCTTCTGGCAGAAAGAAGGCAGCCAGGTGAGATGCACGGATCACACCAGTGGCATTTACTGCATATGTAGTAAACACACTGTACAACTCAGAGGTTGCTTATCATTTGTTCCCCTGCTGTTTGTAATCACAGGGCGGCTTCTCTCTGGGCTTTGACACAGCATCACCGTCCAACATTAGACAACCTGTTGCTTCTGCTGCAGCACAATCAAACATAAACAAAATAAGAACTAATAATAGTCACAGTATAGTTGTGTTTGTTGTAAAATCCCAACGTTGTTCAGAGGAAAGAAAAAGGAGCTTTTACTGTGTTAGTCTCATGCACTATGTATGTATGTAGTTTAAAGAGGGCCTCCATGTCTTCCCACTGACATGTTCTTCACTGTCATCCTTTGTTTTTATCTCTATGTGCTGTAGTTTCATTCCAGGGTGATTCACACACATACACGCATACACACACACATGAAGATAAATACTTTTGAAGACATGCAGGCCTGTACAGACTCACGCTTTGGTGAATAATACCCTGTGTAGATGATGGGAAAATGAAGTGTGTGTGTGTGTGTGTGTGTGTGTGTGTGTGTGTGTGAGAGAGAGAGAGAAAGGCGAGTGTGTGTGTGATAAGCATTGCAGCCTGTTGGAATGTGCTGAAAGCCCTGATGAGAGTGCGTGGGTGCCTGTAGCATGGCTCCCAGGTACAGATTAGAGGGGGTAGAGTGAGATTG
The DNA here is from genome assembly GCA_021432705.1 of Caranx ignobilis. NCBI lineage: Eukaryota > Metazoa > Chordata > Actinopteri > Carangiformes > Carangidae > Caranx > Caranx ignobilis. The sequence continues at coordinate 3,768,619 of MU269980.1, forward strand.
GAGGAGGCCTGGAGAATGTGTGTATGTGTGGGAGAGAGGGAGAACAAGAGTGGAGGAGAGAGATAAAAAAAAAAGAGAAGGCACGGAGGAAGAGGAGGAGAGGAAGTATGTGGGCAGCGAGTTGGGAACGGTGGCTGCCTTTCAGTGAGACACCCAGGAAACATCCAGTTATTTCACACTGTGAAAGAGAGAAAGACGAGATGAGGCATCAAAGACTTTTGTTGTCATGGAGTTAAATATAAGGTGAAAGGGAGCAGCCAATTTTTTTTACAAGCTTGTGTGTGAAAGGTGATAAACAGCTGCTACAGTGGGTTGGATGTATGTGTTCTTCAGGAGGCTGTCCTCGAGGAAGGAGCTCCACACTGTCTCTCTCTCATCTGCTGGATTTTGATGGGTTGTTGTAGGAGCAGATACTGACATATGCACAAAGAGATGCCATGTACATGAAACTGATGTAAATTGTTAACCAGGTACTGAGTGTACAGGATGGAGAAATGAAATGAAGAGACTCATCTTCATGATGCTTTCTCTCCTCCAGATCTTGCTGTTCCCCATCCAGGAGCCGTCACAGTCGGGTCGTTTCTCTGTGTCTCTGAGCGGCGAGCTGACCATCACCGACGTCCAAGTCAAAGACTCTGGCTACTACATCTGCCAGGCCATCAGCGTGGCTGGCAGCATCCTGACTAAAGCCCTGCTGGAGGTGGAAAGTGGTGAGTGTAAACACACACATGAACACAGGCAGGCAGTGTGTGGATTTACATAGAAACAGTAACCTGATTACACAAAATAAGGATTTAAAGAGCATGTTGAGAGACCCTTCATGAATTTTCCCTCTCTGAACACTCTTATATATTTAACAAATTGGCAAAATGACAAGAAATTTTCAGTAGATGCTTTAAAAAGAAAAAAAAAACCTGAAGCAAATGAAAAATGCTGCTTTGATCAGTAGAAGTGTATTTTTCATATTCATACCATCATTAGCATTTGAGATCTGTGTGTATCCTCAGATGGCAGCGACTTATGCCCTTGAGTTTAATTAATCAATCAGTTTATGTATTAACTGAATGAACCGAAGTCCATGTGTGTTTAAGGGAAATGTTCTTGTCTAGTTTCATCTGGCTTCTGAAATCCATTGATTCCTTCACTGATCTTTCAGCTAAACACCCCCAGCTTCATATTTGTTTAATTATTTTTCACAATCTGCTGATATAACACCACCCCTCCCCCACCCCACATGTGCACCCACATATATCCAAACCTGTCTCAAATGAAAATATCCTTCCTTCAAATGCGCAAACAGCAGGAGTCCTTGTCTGATGAGATCAAAAGGGACAACTGGCGATAGTTTTTATGCAAATAACCCTGCTGCAACATATGCCCCCCTCCCTCCGTCCCATTCAGGGAGTAAACAGGGATTTTGTTCAGCTCTGTCTGCTCCAACTCCTGTGTTGACTTTTCACATTTTCAGTTAGCCTCTGTTATCTGATGGTATCACTGCTTCCTACTGCACCGAGGGGCGAGCAATATGTCTGTAGGAAAATGTTGCTCTGCAGGGACGTGTTGTCATTTTGCTCTGAGCCGTGGGAGCAGCAATTATCACCACAGAGGGAGAAAGAAAGACAGGAAAAGAAAAGGAAAGGAAAGAAAAGAAAGAAAAGAAAAGAAAAGAAAAGAAAGAAAAGAAAAGAAAGCAATGATTTTATGTTTCTTTATGTCTTTCCACGGCCACTGTTGAATGTGCTCAAATGTATTTGACTTATCCAAACCGAGCATAACTCTGGTGGTTGGCGACACTCGTACCACTGTGTTTACTATTCAAGACTGAACCTACAGACGAGCAGACATGGAGCACAGCCATGTAAGTTCATGGGTTCCTTTGTGTGGTCTCTCTGTGGCTACCATCATGTCAGGAAGGCTGTGGGCACACAGGGGTCAAGAGACCCAGAAGCTTTGTTGATGTATTCTGGCCTGCACACCCTGTAAGCCTATTTCAACTGGAACAGAAGCAGCATGTGGGAATACAGATTGTGGACTACACAGTGTCTCTGGTCATGAATCTATGAAACTCTAGTGTGGTATTATTCTTGGAAAACACACTCAGTGGTGAGAGAAGTTTCAGGCTCTAAAAAGTAAAGTTAAGATGTTTTCAAACCCAACGTCCGAAAGCTCCTGCAGAAAATTGGAAAAAAGGTAAATCATATAAGTGTTTACTGCTTCTACCTTTAAAACAGCACCAGTTCTCCTTGTACTCAACAGAAATGTAGGTTGTTCTTGCATCAGTGTCTCTCCATGAGATCCTGACTGACTCTGTGATCTGTTGCAGGACTTGTTCTTCTTGTCACTGAAGATAGTTCTTATTTGCTCCGGCTTTGCGTTTGGACTCATTGACCACTCATTGGTGTACAGTTAATCAGATGTCTCCTGAGGACGGATCAGAAACATTTACAGGGCCTAAAACTTTTCCGCTCTAGTGAGAAAGTTGAAGTATAATGTATAATAAGTTATCCAGCAGGTCCATATCCCATATGATGCATGGTTGTCGTTTGTTAAACAGATATTGAAGATCCTGTCATGTGGTCTATCAGCCTGTCAGCAGGAAACTGCATCAACATGTTGCAGCCTCACAGAAATCTATGTCATCAATTTGCATGTTGAAGTGGGGCAGGACCACAGAGAGGGGTCGACCCGAGAGTGTGTGGAAGAGGTTTTTACATTTCACATGGCAGGACACACTGTGGCTTCACAGGCATGCATGCAGATCTATAACCCAGAGACTGAAGAGCCGATAGTGGGGCTCTCTGCACAAGTTTGACTAGTAGGACAATGACCACCAAGTGCAACAGAAGCAGGATGAGATGTGATCTTCCCATTTATTCTGTTTGGATGGATCTTGCTGTTGTGATGGCTGATGAGATTGGAAAGACAGGAAGATGAGGAATCTGTGTGATCTCTGATGTCAGTTCAGTGTCAGAGCAGCACTGTAGTTTTGAGCATTGCCCCAAAGACCAAGAAACTGAAAGGATTGCAAAGATTACATTTTTAGAGACTGCTAACACCCCATTGAGTACCAGCATGAGGATGACTATCCACAGGGTGATCATCATATTTCAGTCTATGGGTAGTTATATTTGTCCCACTGCAGTGTGTTGACAAGGAGATGGTTTTGGTGTTCCCATCCCAGTGTTCACAGACTCTTCATTCTGCAGCTCCACTGTACATTTTGTTATATCAACACATTACCTGATCTCTGTGGAAACATGAGGGCAGAAGTTTATGTGCTTTTATTTTGAAGCTCAGCCCGATGTGACTTTGTCCACTCTGGTCCCTACAGCACCTTCAGACCGTGTCCCTCCCATCATCCGTCAGGGACCGGCCAATCACACGCTGGCTCCGGGTGCCACCGCTCAGCTACACTGTCACATCATGGGAAACCCCACCCCCAGCATCCAGTGGGAGAAAGACGGCCAGAGGATTCTGGGAAACGACGGGCGAGTCAGTTTGATGGAAAACGGCACCTTTCAAATCACCAACCTGCAGGTATTTAAACAAGACAAATAAAGAGCAATAACAGTTTGTTTGTCAGTGAAATCCCACAGTAATGAAACAGGAGGCAAAAACTTTTATTTTGCTTTTCAGAATCGACTGCTTCTCTGTAACGACCTTCAACTTAGTCTCATTTATTTTGTATTTATTACGGCTTTTAATTCCATGACACCTCACCTCCCAGTGAACTCATTAAAATGTATTCACCGTACACATGCATCACTATTTGCACATCAAACACGACACAATTCACACAAGATAAACACACCCCACATGATAAAACAGCACAGTTTGAACCGACGGGTCAGTGTGAAGCACTTAAACAGAGGACATTTTTACTGTTGGCTGCGATGATGAGTTTTTATGAGAAGAGGAGAGGAGGGGAATGTAGCGAAACGCCATCAGTAAGGCGTGATCGCCATGATAATGAGCGAGTGAGGCCATTAGCAGTCGTTAGAGCCATCTTACTCAATGCTAATGAAATCCATTCTACCCAGAATTCCCTCCTGGGCAAGAAGCAGCACCTGAGGTCACCACAGCCTCAGCGAGACTCAAGGAGGCTCACACATTAATTGATTGTGGGTTCTCAATGATTAACGATCGCTGAGACTTGTAATTAAATCCTCAACACATCAGTGCAAGTGAGGACGGGATGAGTGAGAGACGGAGATGGAGATGGAGGAGCAGGAGCAGGAGCAGGAGGCTGAGTGAGAGGAGATAGTTGAGAGCCAGAGGCCGAAAGTACATCTTAAGATGCGTTCATGTCACGTGTGGTATAAAAGGGAACGGTTTGACAGCTAAGAGCACCAAACTTGGAAGTGCTGGTGCTCTTGAAGCTGCCAGACACCGTGTTGGAGACTTCATCAGATCAGATTCAATCAGAGACAAACAGACATGTCCTCATGACGGAGGTAGAGATGTCTGCAGGCTTGGATTTTACAGAGGAGATCACAACATGACATGTAGGAACTGTGTGATTTATTATTTATTTGTCTGAAATATAACCCCGTTGAAATCAGAGCTGAGAGGAAGAGGGTGGAAACAGTAGAGCGCAGACAATCAGCTCAAACGGGGTCCAAACAAAAGGTCGGTTCAGTCTCTTTAAATAACACCATTCACTTGTGACCCATTTAAAACCCATCAGATGCTTTCAGATGGATTTGAAAAGTCAAAAAGTTAAACGAGTTGACGTCTTTAAACTGATTTCACCGCAGCCTGAAATCCCAGCAATTAATTTGGTGCCAAAGCTACGAAAGTCAAAGGGGGGGGGGGCAAGACAGGACAGATTGACACATTGATCATCAGGATTGCATCAGCCACTTGAAGTGACTCACAGGACACTTGTGCCGCTCACCATCTGATAATTCTGAGCTGAAACGTCCTCATCTCACATTCTCGAGGCCTGAGTGAGTCTGACCATCTATAATACAGAGTCAGTGTCCTGGATGTCACATGTTAAATGTCTTTACAACCCCCAGGGAGACACAGACAAGCTGGTTTTGTTCAGTACACAATGTAAGTGTGAATTAAAATCATATGGAGTTCACCTTGAAACAAGGACACATAGATAACATGCTGTGGTACTTCAATTATCAAATAACAGAGGATACGACTGAAACAGTACAGTGAGGTTATTCCTCTGCTTTTTGCTTGATTATCTGTTCTAATATAATGTCATGTCAGTGTGGCCATTTAAATATTAACAGAGTCTTTTCCAAATTCTCATAAGTTATGAAAGTCGTTTTACATCAATAACACATGATAGATTTATATATCAAATCTTTAAACATCTTTATTGTTGAGTCTGCTATTATTTAAAAAACAGAGTAATTCAAGTTCTGCAGAGGAGAAAAATGAAATCATGCTTCATAAATCACATTTAACCCCTGAAATAATCAGTATAAATCAGTTGATCTCATCTGGGCCCCTGGAGGGGGACAGATGGTCTGTTTGTTCCTCATACCCTGGCAACGAGTAGATGCCATTACCCTGGGATCTCTGCCAGACACACACTACCTCTGTCCCTCGCAGAATGCCAAGACGTCCTGGACAGACAGGAAGCGTGTGTGTGTGTGTTTGTGTGGTGGTGGTTAGAAAGAAGCTTGTGCTGCCATTCTGCTAAATGGTTGATGTGGGCGTAATAAGTCTGTGTGTGTGTGTGTGTGTGTGTGTGTGTGTGTATATGTGAAGGGGGTGGGGCTGGTAATGGCAAGGTAAAAAAGGAAAGGGACAGGAACAGTTGGGAAACGGAGGAGCCGAACAAAGCCGGCACAGACAGAGGAGGACTACACGGACACAAAAGAAAACAGATTACTGCGGTAATCTGGTTACGGCTGGAAATCGAGTTCATGTGTTGACGTTAAACCCCAGCGTACGTGTGTTCTGGTCGGTAATCACGTCTCCCTTCTGCTCCCGCTCAAAAAAGCATCAGACATCATTATCAAGCTTCTCTGTGCTCTTGTGCAGCATGTTAATATCCATGCATGTGATTAAACCCACCAGGGCCAAGCAAGGGCCCTCGTCACTAAAGCGCCACACGCACTGGGCTGAGTTTTACACATCTGTACACAGATGTTCACAAAAGCCCTTCAGAAAGTTCCTTCTTCTTTTTACAAATATGAATATTTAAATGACAAGACACTAAAGTTCACCCCAGCCTGTTTGACTGGCAGATGATTTCTGGGAGATACAGTAGAAAAAGTCCTAATTAAATAAATATTCACATTCCCGCTTGAAGTTTGGACACCCTCCCTCCCCCCTCCCTGCCGCCTCTCCTCCTCTCGCCTCATCCATTTTTCAGCAATCTGTTTCACACAGTGCCCAGAGCTGCTGGCCTTGATTAATAGTCAGGTGTCCCGGCTGTTTACCCCACCCATGCTGCATCCCCGTCCACCGATCAAACGCCACCATCTGGGGACCCCTCAGACAGGCGCATCATCAGCTGGTCCACAGGTCAACTCAAGGTCAGAGCCTATAGAAAGATAGGAGGAGCAGTGAGCGATGCTGTGTGGGCCGGAGAGTCACCTGTCCCGTGTCCTGCAGGACTCTCTGACAAGCCACTTAGCCCTGAGTAATTTCTCTGTCAGCGTTACTGATGAGCCGGCCCACAGATGCAAGGGAGGAGAATGGCCAAGTGCGTCAACAGAGCTCAGCAAGGCATTAGTCATGATAGGCTCCGCCGTGCATATCCTCTGCATAATGTATAAGGTTTTCAATGGGAGTAATATGGGCTGTGTTCAACGAATAAGTGAATAAGGGAAGGCTGATTGTGTTTGTGCTGGATTAGCTCTTGCATGTAAATTGATGAACTGCACAGAAACAACGGACTGTCTTTCACCAAAATAGATGAAAAACCATTTAAAATTCACAAAAGCACTCACTCACACACATATATCTTGTATGACCACACTTACAGTGTGCAGCAGGAGAAGTATTCACAGAGCCAGCAGTGAATGTGACAATACAAGTAAATGGTAAATGGACTTGCATTTATAAAGCACTTTTCTAGTCACTCGGACCACTCAAAGCACTTTCCACTGTTTTTTTTTTTTTGTCACATTCACCCTTTCACACACATTTATACAGCTCTGATCACTAATCATTCACACATCTGATGACACATAAGAGCAAATATGGGTTCAGTGTCTTGCCCAAGGACACTTCGACATGCAGTCTGGAGGAGCTGGGAATCAAACCACCAACTTTTTGATTTGTGAACAACCCGCTCTACCTCCTGACCCACAGGCGCCCAAGCAGTTAGTCCCTTTGCCCTCACCACACACTGTGAACTGACCTGAGTGTCTCTGATTAGACTTGATCTGGTTTTAAACCTGCAGAGTTCACATTCACAGAGAAAGTGAGCAAACATTGTTCTCTTTTAAATGATATCACACAGTACATATTTTATGTCCTTGGGACACTGGCTAAATAATTTCATAGCTCTTAAACTATTTGCAGAGCCTTATTTGTCAGTTTTTCAAAATTGCACTGTTCATATCTCCTGCAGTCAATAGAAGCGATATGGTGCATCAACCACCACTGTCGGCCTTTGGGCAGATAATAAGATTGAACCATTAAAAAACAGCGCTCTACAACTCCAACGGTGGTCAGAATGTCTGCACAGTGCATTTAAGGCTTTAAAGCAGCAATTGTACCATTCCTACATAGTGAACGTTATTAGCAGCTGATTACTTACCAGTTTCGAGGAAATATTGTGAGTTCAGCATCAAGCTTCACTCTGTGTCCAGAGGTGGATACACCATTGCTAAGTCTAGCCCCAGCCTGTCTTATTCACAGCACTAAGAGGGCATGTTTTAACCTCCTGCAGTGACAACTAGAGCTCTTATCAGGAGACAGTCACCACCACCTGCTTCCAACAAGAAGCCACGTTCAGCAGCAGAAAAAAGCTTACATAGTAAATCCTAAATACAGCTAAAGGTCCCGTGTGGAAAAGCTCTTCATGTGACATTTGCAAAGCTAATTTCTGGGACTCTTTTATAGCATCCCAGTGCACTGATTCATTTTTCGGGGTGAAAGTTAGGCCAAACAGCCCTACAATTCAAAACAAGAGACATGTTGTTTCATGCACCAGAGGGATAAGGAAAGATGGAGTGATAGATAGCAACGATGATGAAAATTTATGAGCTAAACAACTTTATTTACCTGAAACTTAGTTGTCCTCTTATTTTCTTTGGTGCAGGCAGTGAATGTTAAGCCCACATCCTTGGGCACATACTAGTGGAGCACAGCCTACAAAACAAAGCAGCCCCTGCTTGTTTATTCCACCAGCTTCTCTGCATAAAAGATACAAACTCAGTTATTCTAGTAACACACCAGCAGTGGACAATGTCACAGAGCTGGATCAACATCCTGAGGACATTCGAAAGGCATCCTGAACACATCCTGAACATATCCTGAAAACACCCTGAAAACATTCTCAAGACACACACAAGCATCAACAGACTTCCCTCCCTTATAATTCTTCCAAATGAAAGCAGTGGTAGGGCTTCAACATAGATCACACCAGAGAACATAAACTGACTCCAAATGACTGGAGTCTCTTCTAACATCCATCAGTAGCAGAACAGTCTCCTGTTCTGAGGATAAATCAGTAAAAATGAAAGGAATAAAAAAACGACAGAAATCAGAAGAAGAAAGAAGGTGACACAGAGGGATGAAACCAAACAAAGTGAAACATGTTGAGAGGTGCAGCTACGCCGAGTTGTTACCACCTCAGAGTCACATTGAAACATTCCCCAGTGTAGAGACCCCAACATCTCCTCTGTTGTAAGCAATTTCACAGCCCGTCTAGCTTTTGGCTTCCCTCCCCAAACATTTAATTGCCAGCATTCACATGTGTACACACACATACATGTACACACACGCATGCACACCCAGGCACATTTATCACACACCTCTTAATTACATCTGCTCATAGCCTGTCCAGAATGCTAAGTAGCTGTTCACTATAAAAGACCGGAGCCTCAGAAATTTCTAGACGTCTAGCTGGTCATTAAAATTCTGTCTTTTGATCCTTCCTTTAGCTCTCCTCCTCCGCTGTGTAGGAATCAGACGAGGAACATAAAAGCCACCAGCTTGACTTAAGCTCTGATTTCAAATGAGTCCACTGAGAATTATCATTTATGAAAAAAAGGGAGATACCTACAAGTGACAAAATGTCCAAAGTAGAAGCGGTTAATTAAAGTAGATGTGCAAAAAAATCACTTCAAGTCAACAATAATTGATTCCTAAGTGAAACAGTTTTAAACATCATAATGAGGAAATATGAGTGAGGCAGAGTTGAATAAATATACCCAATCGTTTTTTGGCTTCAGTGTCGCATTTTGCTCAATAGCTGTGGCAGATATTAAATATTAGTTCTAAGTTACTGGTGTAAAAGTGGATGATCAAAGTAATTCACATGCACTTGACGTATGAACCATGCAAATGAATCCCGCTGCATTAGCATGGGGGCTCCGTGTCCCTTTAAAGTTCACCTACCTGAGGACTAAAAATTTTCATCTTTGTGTTATTATATCTGTCCATGCATCGATAATTCTGCCCCTGTTGTCAGCGGGACGTGCTCAGGTTCCAGCTGAGGAACTTATAAGGTGTCATCTGTGATTTCCATGCCTGCTCAGGTTGAATGGTTTCCTCCATGAAGCCCCTGTGAGAGCACACAGAGACAGAGGGTGGTGGCTCTTACCTGTATTTTGTGAGCACTTTTTAAACACAGCAGCACCAGTGGGAGCCACAGTGTGAAAGTAACTGATATAATAATGATAATAATAATAATAATAATAAGAGGCAATCTTGCTTTGATATGAAAGCTGTCCAGCTTGGTGAGTTGCAGCCATCTTGTTCTGTCGGCTTTTCATCCTCACCTCCTTCCCTCTGCTCTGTATTCTGAGTACAAACATTCAGTTTTGAGAGATATGACATTTAGTCTCAATCACTGGTAATGGATGCATTAACACAGTGTCACAATGTCCCTTTCACATACACACACATACACACATGTGCTTAGTGTGTATGTACCACATTAATGATACGCATCTCACTGTTGCCAGGAAACGGACTCGGGGGTTTATACGTGCCTGGCTTCCAGCTCCAGCGGAGAGACGAGTTGGAGTGGAGTGCTCACAGTCAAAGGTAAATTGTCTCTGCGTGATTTAACTACACGCAAATGGCAGTTGTATGAAGTAGTGAGGTACAGTACAACACTGAGATGTGTAATTAGATGTGTAGCTGAAAAACAGAAATGTATAGAGACCCTAATCCTTATTATTGCCCTCGTGTTTACGCTGTGTTAGTCATTTGGAAAACTCTGGGGGGGGGGGTCTGTGTGCGACACTTTTTTACTGCTTTAATTAACAGCAATGAACTTATCAATGACACAGTAAAATGTGACTACAGATAAGAGGATTTATGAGCAGAGAGGTAATTCTTAATGTGCGGGCAGTTACTTTATAAAGACAGTGTCCCAGTACCATTTAATTGATGGAGAGTTTAAATAAAGCAGTTAACCCCTGCTGGTCCTGAGGCTGTTACACGCCACACTGCAGATACTATGTGAGCGTGGAGGGTAATGTTGTTGAAAAAGACGCTTCTGGGGGTAAATAAAGGTGAAAACACACTAATGGCCTCACATCAGCGATGCGGCTGTGGATTATCTCAGCTGAATCGCGGCGCTCTGTGAGGCTGCGCCCTCTTTATTTCCTCCACGGGCGTTAGCACATAAAATATTTCAATGAGTAGACATTTCATTAGTGGCTTTAAATGAAGGAGTAACGACTTAACAAGCTGCTCCGACGACACCTTTAGTTTGTTATTTGACTATTAGAGGCATAATGGTTAGTTCGGATCTAATATAAGCCCAAGTCTGTTGGAAGCGAGGAGCTCGGCCTGCAGGGAGAGTGATGCAAATGTTCAGCCACCCTCAGTGGGATGACACAGAGGACGTTATGAGGCTGTGATGCTAAAGGAAAATCGCATTGTAATCAAATGTTTTCCCTCCTCTCTCCACTTTTATGTCCCTTCTTTCCCTCTCTCTTCTCTGGCTCCCTCCCTCCATCCAGAGAGTGCAGACCCCTCGGTGGCTCAGACCACAGAGCCCTTCCAGCTGCCAGGTCCTCCACACAAACCCATAGTGACAGATGTGTCAAAGAACAGCGTCTCTCTGACCTGGCAACCCAACGCCCACGAGGGAGGAGCCGCCGTCACCTCCTACATCATCGAGGCCTTCAGGTGAGTTTCGCTACCTCATCAACAGGTGTGTTTACCTGGTATTAGTGATTCATCATGGTCAGCGGGACTGTCACTGTTCTCTACCTGCCTGGTTTTTCTCATGAGTGGATCACACAACTATCGCAAACATGTCAGAAACTTTCTAATGAGCCTGAGCTGCCCTCAGCACCAACCTTCAGGTTCACTTGAGAGGAAGCTCACCTTGGATTAATTCAGGGGAGCGGCTTGGGTGGCTCGGATGGGAGTAGGGCTCCAGATGGAGATAGGCAGGGTTACAGGGAGATGTGTCCGCCTGATGTGATAAAGAGGGGAACACCGGTAGAGCCTAATCAGATCCAGACGTACGCCGTGGCCCAGGCCGGCTGCTGAGCGTTTCACTGTTACACAAACTGATTCTTTATAAAGAAGCTGGAGGGGAGCGTTGGGATGTTTGCAATAACATTTCCTTGCCTGAGGTGCTGAGGTTTGTTTGTAGGAGAGATGGGTAATAGTGTTTATTTAGTGTGCGAATGCAGACTTTCTATTCTCCCGGTGAGGCTGCATTCATTTCCTCACTGTTGGAGCCACTGCTTCATGTGTGAGTGTTTGAACTCCCTCTGAGCATCTCCCTCTGCAAAGTTACCTTGAATCTGGTGCTGGCTTAGGGCAGGCAGCACTCACACACACATATATGCACACAATGAGTATTCATGAGTCGTTCTCCTCTTTGCTCTAATTGTGCTGTGTGGCTCTGAAGCTAGTTCACCACAATCCCCCACAGTGCCCTTGGGGAAAATGTGAGAGTGTAAAAACAAATGGTTTGGGAGGCCTTAGTGACTGCTGCTCTGCCAAGGTGACAAGACAACAGGGAGACAGGAGGAGAGGGGAGCAGGTCTGAGGGGTGGTGGGATAATGCATCTGGGTGAGCGCCACAAGGCCAAGACTATGCCCTTGTTTCCTGCAGGCAGCTGTGCCTCCTTACAAGCCTCATTACATTATTCATCAGCACAGCAAATTGTACAATTTGAAGGAAATCTTCATGTGAGCACAAACCTCTCTGAACCAAGTGACTTTGCTCACATCTGCTATTGTTTACCACAGAGGAAATATTAGAGGAAGCCAAAAATAGATGCTGCTATTGAGATCTTCCTATGCACTGGTTAATTGTGTAGCTGCACATGAAATCAGCATTGCAGAGCACTCCTGCATGCACTGTGAGACCGGTGCAGACACACAATGCTGCGTGTTGTCTCTCTGTGGTGGTGCAGCATGTAATTAAATACATTAACTCAAGGTGTTTGAAGAAGCTGCACTTTACTTAAGTAGACTTTCATTTTCATGGTACCTCACTTCAGTTCATTAGCTGTACACTCACATTAGAGTATCTTACTCAGGGACTCTTAGGTACCAGACAGAGGAGCCAAGGTTTGAACCACCAACCTGACAATCAGTGCAGAAGCCCTTCTACAAGCTGATTTCACATACAAAACCTACGAGCTTGTTAAACATGATATGGTACAAACTAACTACCCAACGGTGTATGCTGTTATAGTTTAGAGTTATTATAATTCACCTGACAGGATCATTTTTCATGCTAAATATTTTCTTGTTCTTTTGGATTTCCAGCTTTTTAATTACTTAAGTAATTTTGAATTAATCTCCTTGGGCTCTGGATAATAGTGACTCATCACATTATTCCATAATGAATTAAGTTGCATAATAATCATTAGTTGCAGGTTCACATAAATCATTTAAACGTCAGTGAAATGCTCCAGGGCGGAAAAGTGAAGCCAACAAAGAAGTGCTAAAATCTGCAGTTCTTCTAATGGCCACTAGAGTGTGGCTGCGACAGTGAGTCAGTCCCCATAGACTCCCATGTTAAAATGTCCAACTTTGCAGCAGAAATAAACACGTTTACTGCTTGGTACACCCTCCTGTTTTACTTGTATTCATGCTGGAGGTTCTGTATAATTGAGGGGCGTGGCATTTTGACTGACAGTTGAGTGTAGGAACTGCCAAGATGCTGATAGAGGAGCAGCTCACTCTCCATACATAATGTATTGGCTGACATTGAGATGACATGTATTTGAACATCTGTTTTCTTCAGCCAATCAGCTGGCAGCACTTGGCACACTGTAGCCGACATGGTCAAGATGGAAACGTACACAATCACCGGCCTTCTCCCCAACACCATCTACCTGTTCATTGTCCGAGCTGTCAACGCCTACGGCCTGAGTGACCCGAGCCCCATCTCTGAGCCTGTCAGAACACAAGGTCAGTCTGCACCCTTCACACACCAGACAAGGCACGACTCAGACATATAATCATGAAAATCACCACAGTATGTGCTAATGCATTGGCTGTAGCTCTCTAAGGAGTAGTGGATGTGTGTGTCTCCCTCAGATGTGAGTCCCACAGGTCAGGGGGTGGACCACAGGCAGGTGCAGAGGGAGCTGGGAGAGGTGGCAGTCCAGCTTCAAGAGCCTGTCACACTAACACCTGCTTCCATCAGAGTGTCCTGGACTGTGAGTGGCTGAAACCTGTTCAGAGAAGGAGAATTTGAGGACGTAGTAAAAGGAGAAATCTCCTCTTTCACTTTATCTCCACCCGTCCCCTTTGTTTTATTTTCATTTTCCCCTCTCCACCTTCAATTCAAGGTTGACCGCCAGTCCCAGTACGTTCAGGGCTACCGTCTCTTCTACCGACCCAGTGGAGGAAACTGGATGCTCCAGGACATCAACTCCTCCTCAGAGCGCAGCACCGTCCTCTCCAGCCTCTTCAAAGGAACCGAGTACGAGATAAAGATCCGTCCCTATTTCGACGAATTCCAGGGCAAAGACAGCAGGACGTTACTGATCCGAACCCAGGAAGAAGGTAAGAAATCTGATCAATTCTGGAAAGCGGAAAAAAAGGTCTGTTTTATTAAACCTGGTGAGGTTTTCCTTGATATTGTGAGACCTTAAAAATTATTCATTAACCTGCGTGGGACCACATGAATCTCAATAATTCTGGGGTTCATTTTATATCCCCTGCAATTTTTGGTTCATTTATTTTGATCCCTATTTTCATTAGATTCAGGCTAACCCAGGCTGAGGTCCTCAGCAGGTTGATCTAAAGTCAAGATTAAAAACAAGAGACCCCAGATTTACCTGCCTGGGTAGATTAATTTGGGAAAAAAATATAATAATAATAACTTTTGAAAGCATGCAATAAGACTTCATTTCCCCTGCTACAACTCGCTTTCATGTTCCTTGACTCGTGTTGTCACTTCTGTTGCCTGGAGCAGAAAAGTTTAAATTATTTTTACCCACTTAAGTTTCTGCTCTTCATTGTGCCTTGTATCACTATGTTGATGTTTTCTCACCAACCTCCAACAGTCCCCAGTGCCCCACCCAGAGCTGTTACAGTGGCAACAACGAAGCTTGGCAACAGCTCCAGCATCAGCATCTCCTGGGAGCCTCCACCCAGCGAGATGCAGAACGGCATCATCCAGGAGTACAAGGTAAACACCTGAACTCAGCTGACTGGAGGAGTCGACACCTTCGACACAGAGCAGTTTCACTTGGAGGCAGCAAGATCAAATTACTGACAGTCAAATGAGCAGGAAAACATGTAAGACATAGAGGAAATACTGTCTGCTGCTCATCGTTAATGTAGAGAGGGTTGAAACGCATTACAGTTCCTACATGTACTTCTACCAGTGCTGCATTTACATGTCTGTAAATGCTTCATGAGCAGACCACAATTTGCAGATGTTCACATGCAGAGGGGCTCCACTTTAGGTGGGCTTGATGCAGCAGTGTTCTGTGCATTGTCCGTATGGAAGGTGTAAGTCAGTTCATATTTGTCATTGTAAAAAGTGCCACTATAAGGGGACATCATGTGCCCCTCTTCCCTATGGAGGCCCCTGGTTTGCCTGAAGGAGGGACTGGGTTTCTCTAAAACTTCAAACACAGAAAAGAGCTCAGTTGGTGGTGGTCAAGGACCAACTGACTCTGCTTTGATGCCCTTTTGAACAGATGAAATGCTGTAGCCTGTAGTTAACTATTTGATCAGTGAGTAAAAACGCAGATGGCACACTGAGCTGAGGAGTATAAACAACGTCCGCGAGTGTCACAAACAGCAGCCACGGAGCAAACTCACGCCCAACTCTGTGCGTCCAAACAGGTTTGGTGCGTGGGCAGCGGAGGAGACAACCAGACGCGCTACCACATCAACAAGACGGTGGACGGGGACACGTTGTCCACGGTGCTAAAAGGCGTCATGCCCGGCTTGCTGTACCAGGTGGAGGTGGCAGCAGTGACCAGCGCTGGTGTTGGCATCCACAGTCAGCCCGTGTCCGTCCTCATCAGTGAGTCCACAAAGAGAAAAAGAATGAGAGAAGGAGAAGAAGGACTAGAGACAAACAGAGCTTTAACTGTGTCGGTCCACCACTTGGGTCCAGTATAGATTTGACATTAAGTTTCCCATAGGATGAATCCTAATGACATCAGATCAAGGCTGCAGGTTGAAAAGGTCCACTTAGCAAACCTATTACCTTCTTCTGAGGAAAGATTCAGAATGTGCATGATGCGTCTTCTTCTTTGCACATTTTCACAGTTAAAACTTCCTAAAACTGAACTTTGACCTCTGACAGCAGTCTTGCTAAATGTGGCTCCTAACCTAAAAGCAATCTGGATCAGGTTACACTGAAACCTTGCCAAGGCCTGAGTCCACACTAAATGTTCTTTTGCATTTTTACTGAATATGTTGCACTTTTATGGTAACTTTTCATCCAGACCCGTCATCAGGACCAGGTCTGTGGTTTTTGAAAACTAATGCTTTCCTTCCTACTTTGTAGGAAGTCCTAATTAGAATGCATGATGTTAGCATGCTAATATGCTAAATTACAATAGTGGACAAGGTATACTGTAAAATATAGTTTTTAATCATCAATATTTATCAATATAATATTGTAGCCTTTCCCTCAAAGCATCTTTGTGCTCTCCTCCTTCAGTGCCTTCTCCTCATCTTGTTCTCCCTCCTCCGCTCTTGTTCTATTCCCTCCAGAGTCACCAGCTGAACAGCCCTCTGTTGCAGGCGGCGGAAGCGGCGGTGGCACCGGCAACGGCGGCGAGGAGAGCAGCGTAAGTCTGGCCGAGCAGATTACTGATGTGGTCAAGCAGCCGGCGTTCATCGCGGGCATTGGCGGAGCCTGCTGGGTCATCCTTATGGGCTTCAGCGTCTGGATCTACTGCAGGCGGAAGAAGAGGAAGGAGCTGAGCCACTACACCACCTCCTTCGCCTACACTCCAGCAGGTCAGGATGGGATTGTGATGAGGAAACAATAAATGGCCCAAGTTGAAATAAACCTGGATTCAGGTTGCTGCTAAAGCCATTTCATATTTGAATGCAGTTTATGCATGGACGTGTGATTTATTTTATTCATATAAAGAATGATGGTGTAATATAATCCTCACTGTAATCCTCATTTTGTCTTCTGCAGTTGGTTTCCCTCATGGAGAGGGATCAGGACTCAATGGAAGGTAATTAAATTATGTCCTACATTTATATTCTATTGTGTGTTTCTGTTCTGTCTTTTCGTTTCTCTTTGAATGTGTCCTGCTGTCTGCATGCAGCATCTTCTTTTCTGCTGCTTGTGTTTCCATCTGGACAGTTGTTGGTATCTTAAACTAATGCCAGAGTGTCTCTGTAGACCCGGCGTACTGGGAGCCAACATGGGCAACTACCCGTGGCTGGCAGACTCTTGGCCCACCACCAACCTGGTTCACAGCGGAAAAGAGGCCGTCAGCTCCTGCACCACCAACCACGACACAGCTGAGAGATACTACAATGGTATGTCACTGCTTGGATACAGTGTGTCAATGCTTGTGTTTTCTCAAAATAAAATGCAAAAGCAAACAGTCCTGCTCTAAATATAACCTCCGCCTGCGTGCAGAAGCCGGTATCTCCAACTACCTGAACCAGACAGAGAAGTACAGCATGGGGGGCTCCACTGAGGGGCCCATCTACAGCACCATAGACGCCACCAGCGAGGACCTACACAGTTTTACCTACGCCCAGCACACCTCCACCACCCCCTACGCATCCACCTCTATCATGCCCTTCACCACACAGACGCAGGCCCCAGCCCACAGCGGAGAGCAGCAGGACGACGGGCACTGGATCATCCAGCCGGGGCCCTCGGGAGCCCAGTATGCCCAGCCAGACCGCTGCAATGGTGAGCAGGCTGCACAGACCTGACCTGTCTGTTTTCACTCAACACACACACATGCTGTTTTTTTTAATGTGCTCTAACTATAATTTATCACTTGACATAGGATTATCATCATACACACACATTTCAAGTAAGATTAAAACTTTGAGGAATTAAAAACACTGGAGAAACGCTATCTTACACTCAACAATTTGCAATTTGCAGTGGGCAAAACACTAGAGAGCAGATAAATGTAAGTGAATGGCATTGATAAAATAAAAAAAATTAAAACATATATATATATAATGAATATATAGTTCAGTATCCATCAAATCCATCATTGCTGGATTCAGGATAAACAAAAAAAGTCATGTATGAATCTCATTTTCTCACGCTCACCTGTGTCAGCCACATGCATGCTGGGATACGTGTCATCCTGTTTTATCCCCTCTCTCTCTCTTTTAGTGAGTAAGCCCAAGCAGAAGGCGATGGGAAAAGCTGTCAAGACCCCGTCTCTGACCTGGATGGAGGCGTTGCCCCCGCCCCTCCCCTCGGAGAGCTGGAGCAGTGCGAGCAGGATGATCAGCCCCCAGAGCAGGAGGACATGGACATAGGGTGAGTCAGACTCCTACGCCTCCCTCTATAAATTACCATGTCATCGTTTAGACTTCCTGTCACCTCTAACAGGAACATTATGTATCAGAGCCAGCGTGGTTCTTGCGCCCCCGGCTCAGACAACTCAATTATCTCAGCCTTGGTCAATTGCTTTAGTGATGTGATTTCGGAGTGCTGTTTCTCCAACTCTTAAAACACAGTTAGCTGTGCTCTTTTTCACCATTCGCTCCCTGCAACCTCAGGGCAAGACTGTCACAGAGCATCACACTCTTAGCAGCGATCCCACCCAAGCTGAAGCTTAACCTCCTGCAGTTTCGCCGATGGCAAGTCCCTCTGATTTGAGTGGAGCCTGAAAGAACAGCATTAATCTTAAAGCGGCCTCATAGCGGGCTGCATTTGAAGGCACCACTGAGCAAACAAGTTGCCCTCACCAATATCTCAAGAGCACATGAAGGCAGGATGAATCTATATCACTGAGCTGCGTCTCTCTCCTCTGTCTGTGCAGCTCGGATGAGGAGTGGTGCCCCCCCCTCCCTGAGAGGACCTACCTGATGGAGGGCTGCGAGGACGGACCCTCTCCCCCACAGAGGAACAACACCTCCTCTCCGGCCACCTCCTACAGTCACCAGTCGACTGCCACGCTCACCCCGTCCCCGCACGAGGAGACCCGTGCCCCCCACGACCTCTCCCGCCTCAACCAGCTCGAGGGCCAGCAGCTCTCACGGTGCGTCAGTGGGCCTGGCATTGATTGGTTGTGCTTGTGTTTGAATCCACTGTATGAATGTGAGTTTTATAATAGAACATAGAAACACTGGGTTCCATTGTCCAGTGTGCACAGAGAGACAGGCAGCGGTCAGTGTGATACAGTAAATCAATGAAAATTAAAATTCTTCAAATAGAAAATTAAAAATTCCTCCATTCAGCAGCATTACCTGACAAAAGGCAGCAAAAAAACCTTTGACTTTTCATTTGCAAGGACAAAAATTACAAAACCATCCTTACAAATGAAAAGAGCGTTTTGTTTGACACAGTCAGAGGTTTTACCTTTCAATCTTCACATGGTCTCACTTTTGTTTTTCACATCCATCACAACACCATCACATCACATTTTCAGGAAAAAAAAAAAACACATCATTGCATCAGTTGCATTTATTTATTTTCTTTTCACAGCAGCGATGTCCAATAATCCACATGCACCATTGTCAGACAAATGGCTAATCCCTTGGCCAGATGTTAAATTATTTAAATAACAATGAAGCAGAAAGCATGTAGAATCATAACAAGAGAAGGCAGTGAGACATTACACCAGCAAACAGAGTGAAAATAGTACACACACACACACACACACACACACACATTGTGCAACATAAAGCTGTCTCTGAGGCAAAGCTTCAGCTTCCGATTCAGCTGATTTCTTCTCTCCAGTAACATGTTGCCCTTATTTCCCATAGCAGAAGGTTACCCTGCGGTCCGGTGCCAGTTCCCCAGGCGCCGAGCCCTCCGCTCGCCCAGTCCAACCCCAACCTCTCCGGCCAACAGCATCACAGCTCATCAGAGGTTGGCACGCTGCAGTGCCAAAGTCCTGCCCAGCGCTGCGTCCACAGCCAGGGCCCGGCAGCGCTGAATGAAGAAAACGGCAGCGCCACCACACCCGGTAAGGTTACTACCAGCAGCTCCATGTGCTCACGCATACAAGCCTTCACATTAGATAACACACACACAGATATACACATTAGTGAGTGAGATCATGTGACCTGTACATACATGATGCATTCACCCTCAAGCTGTGCTGACCTACTGTTTGTCATTTAAATAATCCATATGCATCGAGTCCTTCGCATATTCTAGATAGAGAAAAACCCTCTCTAATGGTTGTGTTGTCCCTCCCTCTCCCACAGTGCACAGTCGCTCATCCCCAGCAGATACATGCACCCCCCCCAACCAAAAATCACGCGTGAAAAAAAAGGTGTCCAAGAGTTCAGCATACAGAAGAGACATCCAAGGAGGTGAGTGGGCTGGAGTTTCTGCTCTCCATTACTGACATCTTCTCAAATGCATGAAGTGCTAGTGAGCAGTTCAGTATTAGAATAAGTGTTATTTTGCATGGCTGCGGCAAGGCTGAAGGACAGAGGTGTATCAAATGTTCTCGGCAGCTGAATGTGCAGCTCGACAGCACAAGAGAAAATCTATCTATCTATCATTTGTCATTGAGAGTGACTAGAGATGCATCATCGTCGCCCAGCACATAGATACAGATCCTCTGCAGCACCATCTGTGAGTGAATACTCAACAACTGTGATCGAAAGGCAAGATGTGTGGCAAGTGCTCCTGATTATATTTGTAAATCTGACTTGTAATCTTAGTTTACAGACTCCACACGCACACCATATGTTTACCAGATAACCGTTACACTGCACTGTGGGAAAGATGGTAATCTAAAGTCAGCCTGCATTGTGAATCCACTAACCTTGAAACCAATTAAACAGCACACGGCTGCATGTGAGTCATATAATCAGGATTCTTGTAACAATGAGCGAGTCAGAGAATCTGTGTTTTAATTAAACGTAGCCCTGTTTTTCTAAAAGAGAACAACACTGTGACTTATCTCCGGGGTTCTCTCAATTATGCAGACAAAAACAAAATGTTCTTCCTCTCTTTTTTGTAAAGCTATAAATCTATTCAGTAACACAAAAGCCAACACTAAATTTAGTTTCAGTGCAGCAAACTCCAGACATTCTTCATGTTTTATTTCCCCCTCATTCTCCCTCTGCGCAGACCTTCCCCCACCTCCGGAGCCGCCCCCAGAGGAGGATAGGTTGCAAGGTCCCCAGGGTTGCACAGAGGCCAACTGTGCAGGGAGTGGCTCCCTGTCCTCCCTGGAAAGGAGTGAATACAGCAGCAGCAGCCACCAACGGAAAGGCTCGGGACAGAGACATGCTGACAGTAAGACAGAGCCCTGCACAGTGTCGTATACCACTCCTGATTTAGTTCATCACTCAGCCCACACCAGTCCAACTCCAGTTAGTGTGCGTGTGTGTGTGTTTCCTCCTTCCTGATTTTAACCATGGTCAGATGCAGCCAAGTCCCACATTTCTGCTGTATCATTCTCTGCTGCTGCACTGCAGTGTTTCCTCCACAGCTTATTATACAGCAGAAGAAAGTGGGACTGGGTGGTGAGTGAGTGGGTGTCAGATCATTCCTTATGATTGAACTTCTAACACTGGAAATAGTATTTAGCATGTAGAAAATGAAAACATCTGGTTTAGATCCAACTTCACAGTCCTGCAGTGGGCTTGGATGATGTCCAAACGTCAATATCTTCATGCAGCCCTACCCAAACAGCCTAATCTAATATATGCCACTTTTTTCTATATGTAATGATTAAATTAGTAATAAACCTGATGTGATCACCACCGACACACTGAGCTGCTGCTCAGTATTCCTGGTAGTAGTGGTAGTAGTTACTACTTGGTTTCAACTATGTGTCTATTTCTATTTATTCTTTTAGGCTATTTTGATGATTTATTATTAAAAGGCTCTTTTTTCTAAAAATGCTATATATCCTGCACACTGCTGGAGCTGAGTAACATATTGTGCTCCTTCATGTTTTTAACATGTTGAGCAATAATAAACTGAACTGTGCTTAACTTGTAAGTAGGAAGTAGTTGGTTCAGCTGGTTCAATATAATACCTGTATATGTGTGTGAGGTGTTGTCAGGCCACATGACCTTAATGTTGACGTGCTGCCAACCTTTAGAAATGTCCAGCAGGCTGTTCCGTTAGCACCTAAAGGGTGCGAGCTGCATAAGGTCAGTAGAAGTGGTTTGGCTTTAAACGCTTATTTGTCCAGCAGATGCATCCATCTAACAGAAACCTCGGTGTGACAACAGTAAGACACCGTGCTGCCTCTTAAACAGCAGAGAAAAAGGTTAACCCCGTCTTCTGTCTGCTTCCACAGGTGACGACATGATGCTGTATGGTAGTAAGGCTGGTTACCTCTCCAGGAGTCAGATGTCCAGTAACTGCTCGACCACAGGAAGCTCTTCGTCCAGAGGCTCCACGGGCTCCCGGGGGCTCAACTCGGCCCGGAAACACAGCGAGGTAGAGCATCAATGATTTTATGATTTCACTGTTTTTCTGGATGAAAACGGTTCTATTTTCACCTCTGAGGGTTTAATAATTGATGCTTTCAGATATTTATGAGCATGGGAACAAAGGCTGTTCCTTCCACTGAGAGGTTCATCTGGTTTAGTTTTATCCACATATCATTACTCGCGCTCCATAAAACACACATAATCTACACGGTGCGTGTGGGCTCATGAAAAGAAGCTGCTACATTCTCCTCTCACTCCCACCCCACACACACAGATGCACACAGTCACCAATCAACTCCCAGGCCAATACATACAGATCTACCACTACCATCTGCTCAGAATGGGCTTTACAGTCAGAAACAGTGTTAAGCGTACACGCTCGCCGCTCTCTCCGGAGCACACTTCAGAGGCCTCCCCTCGCTGTGCGAGTGCTCCTTTAAATGCACCCCCTGCAGATGAAGACGCTGTCTTTGATGGCAGAACATGCTGTGTCAGCTGAATGGAAAGCTCTGCAGGGACGTCAGGCCAGTGTGGTTACACTACGACAGAGTGGACGACACGTCCCCCAGCATCACCGCAGGTAGACAGGTAGGATACAGGTACAGTCAGGATCATAACAAGTCTAACCTGTAAGGAGCCCCATGTCAGAAAGTCAGTTAGTTTACCAGAGTGGTTTATTATGTAGGTTAAGTTTATCCAGAAATGAAAGGCAAAAGGTCGGTGGAATATTCCTTAATTATTTTACTCTGCTCCTAAAAGTGATGAACTATTAAATGCAAATGACAGGAAACAGGAGTAATTTAATATTGAAATGACACATTAGTGCTGCCAATTAAAATCTGACCTTCAACTAAATATTCCCATTACTCATTTCAGTTATTTCACAATATTTGTAAGACTTTTTCAATATCTGCTTTCATTTCTGTCTTTCTGTGTAATTCATGATTGACAGATGATTAATTCAGAAATAATTCTATCTGTGGATTTCATTTATCAGCTTTGTTTATCTTTCACTTCACATTTTAATTAGCTGTTTAAAAGAAGCACTACCACACTGAGACACTGCTTTGTAAACAGTGTGAATTGGGATGGGAATTAGTAAATGTAGCTGCCAAACGAATGTAAAAGAATAAAGTACCAAAATGGAAATCCTCAGTAGTTCATAAGAAGTAAAATTGTGCCATGTCCAGTATCTTAGTAAATGCACTTTTCTCTCTGACAGAGCTTTTAGTTGACTTTCTTAAAAGCTGAAAAAATCACCAGCAGCAATCAAACTGGTTACAGGCTGAGCAGTGGACTTTGCTGTGACAGGAAATGACATTGAGGAAGTTCAGCCAACATCCACCGGCTGTATTTATGAGCAACGGGCTGTGCAGTAGCTTTGATGCAGCAGTTGTTAAGTTTAATGCGGTGACCTGAGTCGTCATAAAGCAGGCCTGTGTCCAGAGATGCAGAGAGGACGGCCCAGTCACGGGTCAGTCCGTGCTGACCTCCACACACATCTGACATGGGAATGTAGCAGAGCAACTTGTAAAAGCGACACAATTGCTCCTTTCACTTGCTCTCAACACGCGCACACACAGAGATTCCTTGTATCTGGAGCCTCCCAGGTCAACCCCCCCGCCAGGCAGCAGTAAAGAACACCTCAGCCCCTCACTGACCCTTGCTGCCCTTTTCACACCTCATCAGAGACATGAAAGTGCGACCTCCTCCATAGTAAAGTTTGGGGTGTTTCAACAGGAAGCCTGGATTAGGTTACCTCTTCTTCCTGCTGTGCTGTCGACTGCTTATCTTTGCCCTTTGACCCTGGTGGTCAGACTAGAGCAAGCGAGGGGGGGGTTGAAGTCCTCAAGCTCATTACATCTACTCTGAGGCACAATGCATATCTGTACTGATGAAGAATATGGAAGTTACTGGTGTTGAACCAAGACTGATGAGGCCAACACTGAAAAACCACAAACTGCAGTTCCTCCAGTGACCACTAGAGTGTGGCTCCTACAGTGAGTCAGTCCCCATTGACGTTAAAGTGGTTAAATTCACAGCAGAAATAAACATATTCACAGCCTGGTACAAACACTTTTAGCCTCTACAGCTAATGTCCTCCTTCATAACAACTGTGTGGGGTGATTGTTTTTTATATCGCTCCTTTTTCAATTTTATTAGGGCTAAAATTATAAATTAATGAGGGAGTGGCTGCTTTGAGTGACAGGTGGGTGCGTGCTTGCAACAAGCCTGCATGGGTGAGTGAGCCGGCAGTTGGAGACAGAAAAGACTCCGAGATGGCGGCAGTGGGACAGCTCACTCTGAGCCTCAAAGCTGCTCCTCAGAACCTTTATGTGACATCACAGAGGCTGCCTCCATCTTTATTTACAGATTATGTGTAGGACAGAGACAGCACACAAGATTTAACCAAACATTGTCTATGTTAAAGTGACACTTTGACAAACGATCAGATCATCTTTTAGGGACCAAAATAAAAAAAAAAAAAAAAAACACAGACTTGACGCCCAGTTTTGATGCGAGAGAACATGTCACCCTTCAGTCTTGTATCAGATCATGTAGCTTCCTCTTCTTTCTGACACATCTTGTGCTTTTTTCAGTTTGCTTTCTAAGTTTGTTGCAGACGCCAGAAACTGCAGAAAACAGATATACCAAAAAAAAGACACTCTGACCTTCAAGTCACTCTCAGAAACATTCATTTAAAGTGCTTCTAGACAACTCAATGAGGTTTTTATTCTTTGTGCTCACACACACCGGCACAAACACAAGAGGGAACAACTGAACATTTGATTAGTGTAATTGATCTACGACGTCTTTGATACTTGATGCATCATCGTATGACTGAAGCAACAGTTTATGTTTTCATATTCTGTCTCCTGTCTTTTTGTCCATTACGTGCACACTGTTTGATTGAAAGTACAATATGTGCATAAGAGTCTTAAACTCTTTCCAGTGATTCCAGGTAGAAGACATCTTTCTCTGTTTTTCACCATGTTCACACTGTGATTCATGTATTTTTGATATATAACAGAAATACAACATGTTACTTGAAAGTGTCGGAGCTGCCTCTGGGACACGGTGGAGCGCTGACGTGCTGAGCAGCGTGTTCTCGCTCTGAAAGCGCTGCTTCAGGAAACAGAAAAAATGTACACGATCAGACGACTGAGCAGGTTCTTCAAACTCAGCCGTGACTAAATTGAGCCATAGTGAAACCAAACCACTGTTAGAGTAGAGTCATCTGTCGCTGTCTGCTCTCAGCTTATTGATTTAATGTCTCTCTGTGGTTTTCATTTTTTGCCTCCGTGCACCTTTAATAAAAGTCTAAGTCCACCTTAATCAGGTGAACTGATGGTTGTGAGAGGCAGCAATTTAAATCTCAGGGGAGGCAGAAACTTCCTGTCCTTCAGCAGCCGATTATATTATTTGACATTTTACTGATGTTGAAATGATTTCCTTTTCTTTTCCAGGACATGAGATAAGAAGAACACCGGCTCGCTGTCGATGTGCCATCAATGCCTCCATCATCCACCACCTCTCTGGTCCAGGATCAGGGACACCAGACTCCGTCATTGCTGTGAATGAAAGAACTACAGACTTTACATCTTGTTTTTTGGTATTACTATGATTATTTATGAGCTATCGATTTCATTCCTCTCCCTTGATTTGTAAATACCTGTGTCTGTACTGTTCTTTTGTGGGCTCTGGATACAGGGAAAGAGACGTATATTGTATTTATGAGGATATAAAAAAAAAAAAACTGACAAATGTAAAAAAGTCTGTTATTAAAAAAAAGCTCATGTCTTGAATGTGCCAACTCTTTTTTTTTTTTTGGTCAAAATGTATACTTTCTGGAAAAGCATTAACTACTGTTGCACTCTCTTGTTGTGATGGCAAAACAACAGAAAATAAGAAGCACAAAGTGTGTTTGCTGGTCGAGAGAGAGAGAGAGAGAGAGAGAGAGAGAGGCGGCTGGAAAAAGCCAAAACGAGCGGGTTCTCGCTCCCAGACGGACGACTCCACCTGAGCGCTCGCCCGCTGGGACCTCCTGCACCTGTGTAGTCTGCCAGGAACAAACTTTTCTATGGTTCCTTTGGTTCCTGTGCAGCAGACGGCTCCGGTGTGGCAGCAGACAGACAGGCTTTATAAAAGTTTGATTGTACGCCCCCCCCCCCTTCCCTCTCCTCTCTGGTCCCTGCCCCACCCGCCCCCCTCTTATTCATCTGAGAGACTGTTTGCTGCAGTTGTGAGATGAAATTTGCATATACTTCCGAAATGAACAAAAAAAAAAATGTCTGTGGGCTGACTTTTTTGTACTCTTGTTGTTTTGTAAATGTACAATAAAATACATTTGCTGATGTGAGCCTTCATTTGTGTTTTCTGGAGCTGACTATTTTCAGTACGCGCCATGTTTTTGTGTCTGTTCTTACTGTGATTGTTCCCATCCATTATCTGCAGCAAATTGACCCAGAGTCAGAGTCAATGTGCCAAACTACTTCACAGGGGTGAAGCTGAATGACTGGCAAAACTGCTTTCAGGCAGATCAACAGGGGAGGGGACAGACACACATGTAGCATCACAGGATTCATGTGTACAGAGCAAAATGGAAGTAGTTAAATTAGTCTGACAACATTAGAAATGAATTCTAAGAACATGGCAGATAGGACCTGAGCCCCACAGCCTCCTCTACACAGTGGAGACCTGGAAACAAGCGCAGATGACACAGCAGCAAAGAGGCAGAAGCAGGAACATCGTTCACAGAGAAAGAACCACAGGAGAAAGATGACAAACACAGAGAGAGGAGGAGTCCACGCAGAGAGAAGAGACAAGGATGCCATTCACATGAAGTCACAGGCTGTGTCCAGCATTAGACTATTCTCTGCAAGGTCCTCTGTATACAGTGGACTTCAGCATATCCCACAATGCAAATCCATCACCCAAGTAACCCAGCGTTCATGTCATTTTGCAGATGACTTGACTGTGTGCAGTCCTTCACAAAGAAGTGCCTGGATGGTGAGCAGGGAGCACACTGAGAGCAATTTCAGACACAGCCACTGTCTTGTTCAGATGAAATGCTGTATTTTTGTCTCCGTGGAAACAGCACACTGGGGCCACAGTAACGCAATGTGGCAGCTTGGTATTAAAACAGACTGTAGACCAGCTGAAATGTCAGAGACTTCTGGAGCTTCAGCTGAACTTTAAAATGCATTTTAGCTCAGTCAGAGTGTGGTTTTAAGAAGGCCATAAGTCTGTCCATATAAAGCACATACAGATCTACACACACATAAGACTTGATCAACTGTGGTGTTTGCAAATATTAGGCTATTCCACATGCAAACACACAAGGTGAGTGACTACAGGCTGATGAATGGGAACGGCCATTTTAAACTGTCGGTAACTCACATCCTGTTGTGCACTCAAACTGGTGCAGAAGCACTCAAACACACAACTCAGTCTCGAATGAGAGTGCAGCTAAAAATCAAGGCCTTCGCCAGCAATGGAAGACAATGAAAACAAAGGCAGCTGAAACCGTGAGGGTCAGAAAACTGAACTATGGTCATATACGAAACAACCACTGCTGAGACACTTGAGATGGAGGACAAAGAGGATGGAGACAGGAAAGAAGAACACAGAGTAAATAAAGGAAAGAGAGGGGAGACAATGGGCCACAGGTGGAACACATCAGGGCGGGGCAGACTGGCATGAAACACA
Organism: Caranx ignobilis; assembly: GCA_021432705.1. Taxonomy (NCBI): domain Eukaryota; kingdom Metazoa; phylum Chordata; class Actinopteri; order Carangiformes; family Carangidae; genus Caranx; species Caranx ignobilis. The sequence goes on from MU269980.1 coordinate 3,796,501, forward strand.
TGGGCACAGGAAAGAATCTGAATCTGGAGGGGTGTGAGTGATATCAAAATAAAACAGGAAGTGCATGAAAAGACAGGACAGAAGTGAATGAGAAAATGCACGAGGATACAGAGCAGGACACGACACATCATGTGTCACATGGAGTCACCAGGAGAAGAACCAGTCCGTCCATCCTGCCCAGACAGACTCAGGTGTGAGATTCATCTTGATCACACAGCGGGTCACACAGGTGACCAGTAAGTTGGAGGCTAGAGGAGAGTGCACCCACTTGTGCAAACTTCTGAAAAACTCCTGGAGCAAACCTAATCTCCTCAAAGCCTTCAACGGCAATCAGAGCTGTGCAAATAAATAAATAAAAACAAACTCTCGCCTCATTGCTGCAGCGCTGGTTACTTCTCATTCTCCTAATGCCTCATTCTCCCTCCAACTTCACAGTGCATTGCACCTAGGTGAGTGCTGCACGCGCCAAGGAGCGTGAAATTGCCAAGCTCCGTGCTCTCAGAGTGCAACACACAGTCCCTCCTGCTGTCCACCTGAGACAAGGCATGCATTACCCTCCGGTGCTCTACAGATGCTCGCCGTGTCCTGGCATACACAAAAACTCTCTAACTCACAGGCTCAGGCGCACACTCCACTTCACACACACACACACATACACACAGCCTCGGGTGTGTTTCTCCTTTCAGTGCTCTGTGATCCAGTGAAAGGGGCACGATGAGATGCTGCAGCTTTGTAGCAGATGGAGAGGAAACATTAAAAAATACTTTTTTAAAAAACAAGGAGGTGTCAGAGAGCCCTGTTGAATGTATGGATGTTTTACCGACTTTACTTTTTAAAGAATGACAGAAACAGGTCCAGTGCATTTCTATCTCGACTGCCTTTGGGGGGAACACTTGCGTAGTTTTAAGTCTCCTCAGAGTTCGCTGAAATGGGATTGTGAATGTCATGGGACAAAATGCTCACAGCTTTCTTTTCAGATTATGTCAGTACAGGCAAGGACCTGAGTAGAAACAGGTTCGGATAGCTGATTGTGATTGGACGTCAAATCACACCTGATAGCATTAAAGAGCTCAGCAGATGAAGCACATTTGATCCAGTGAGACAACCTGTGAAGTGCATGTCTGTCTCAGCTGGACTGTGAAAAGGCAAAGGTTCTGAAAGGTCTGATAGAGTCAGATAACTTTTCAAAGATCTGTTATTGGATTGGCAATTTCATCATTTTTTCATAATTCTTCTTGAATCATTGAAGCGCTTGCACAGTGTGATCAGGGACAGACTCCAGCGCCCTGCTCAGGATTCATGCACATAGAAACTGGATAAAGACGTAGATGTTACAGATCTCTTGTGTTTTATTTGAAGTGTTGATCCATAAGGAGATATATTCATTGTTTTAGGTATCAAAACCATCTCTGTGCAGTTTTCCATCTGCTCTCTCAGGCTTCTCTGTGGAGCTCCAGTAACAACAGGTCAGTGAGTCAGTCAGAAGACAGGAGGCTCTGGGCTTCTCCTCTGATTTCAGGTAAACTGAAAAGGACAAAAGAAAACCTAAACCCTGGTGCAGAGATTGACTGATTTGTTGTGACATCACAAACTTACAGAGGTAGCCTGCTGGTGTCTGTGTGCATGTTCTTTGAGGACTGAGCACTTTAATGTTTTCATAGTATAACTTTAGAACCTATCTACAATCTGAGACGTTTAATGAATTCATATTAGAACAATACTGTGTATCATTACAGATTAGAGAACACAGCCCAGAAATCCAGAATAATTGATACAAGTGCATTTAATCCTAGATTACATAAAACCTTTCAACTGAATAGATTCTAGGTTAGAAAATTACAGTTAGCCTTAAATAAACATAGTATAGCAAGATCTCCCACTGCACTGACATCCCAAGTCACCTTGGATAGAAGCGACATTGTCACATGAGTAAATGTAAATTTAAAGTGGGTGGGTGTTGAGAAGCTCTGTTTTTGTTTCTGCAACTAAGGTCAAAAATAACTTTTTGGGGACTTCTTTCATCACATTATACCCTGGTTCCCGTTTGATCCCATTCATCCTGACTGTGATTACAGTGAATATGATGTGAGCAGGTTATTAGCTTTTCATGAGTTCCACCAATGAGCCTGCGGAAAAAAAACAACACGAGCAAAGGACAATAGATAAGATGATAAGAAGATTTACGTTACTGACCTTCTACTACGTGACCAAACACCCCTTACCCTTTACATGCCCCCCTCGACTTTCCTCTATCCCTCCCTTCTTTTCCTCTTTCCCAGAGCTATAAATCACTTCGCTCATTCATTAGGCCAGTGTCAGGCCTAAAACGCCCACCAGCACTGAAGGAAGAGGGCTGGAGGCCTGAGAGGAGAGCGCAGAGACAGAGACAGAAAAGGAGGGATGAAAGGGAGGGGACGGCATCACTTAAAGCCCTGTTCCCCTCGTTTCAAAATGCAACACACCAATTTCCATGTTAATTTGCCCCGTGACAGCAGAGATGGATGTTTGTGACTTTTTTGGATGATGTGATGCATACATAGAGAGGCTCAAATGAAGCCATTATCTAGGCAGCAAGGTCGGTGGGTGATTTACAGGCTTGTAGGGAAACAACACATTCAACATTTAAGTTACAATACACATACACATACACATGCACATGTAAATGTAAATGTACATGTACATATACATGTGCATACATATATATATATATATACATGTACATATATGTACTGCCAGATGGACTAAGATCCATCTGGCAGAATCCACCCTGGAGAGCCCAGATGAAGGAGAACACAGGCTTTGGATGAACAGACCACTTGTCAGTATAATTTTTGCTGCATGTAAATACTTCAGGGTGATCCACACACTTTGTTCATTATATTTCCATTCACCATGAGTCATATCTTATGCTAACATTTCTCTGTGCAACGATATACCAGGTCTCCACTTCCTGTGGAAAAAAAGACATCCTTAGTACATTAACTGCATCCCCCAAAAAACATCCCCAAACTTGTGTTTTTGAAACTTTCTTCAAGTTCTACTTCTCAGTGTTTTAAAATAAATAAGAAATAAATAAGAGTGCAAGTTGTAAAACATTTAAAACCCATTGATTTGTAAGCTGTAAACAAGCTGAAAGAGGGCTGTTTTGGACACAGATGAACATATGGCCAACTCTGGTACCCCGCCCTTAGTCCAGTCTTCCGATGTAAAACGTGTGTGAGTGAGTGAGCGCTGTGTGCACTGAAGCAGTCAACTGGCCCTGTGTGACTGACAGGGCAATAATGAAACAGATCACCCATATGGGCACCATTGATTTCCAGTTAATTGAATGATTACCACTTTAGTATGCAACACCACGGTTAACCAGTGCTCTCGATCAATCAGTGTGAACGTGTCACTGCTGCCTGTGTGACAGACAGAGGCTCAGACAAGGAGACAGCTCTTGTAATATCACTGACTGGAGTGGCTCTGCTTTTTTTTTTTTTTTTTTTTTATTAGCACACACTATCTCATACAAGGTAGCAAATCAATATCCTGAACACACTGCTTTACACTTTGGAAATATGTAGGCAATATTGCATAACATATATCTGTATCTGTTGTAAGCTTGTATTACACTCCCTGTGTTACCTAATTCCCTGTAGAATCCTACTAACCTCATTTTCCCACTGATCAGTGAAGTTCCATCATATTGTATAAATAGTGATGGTGGCAATTAAACCCATTGGACTGAAATGATAATGTGAGAATAAAAAAAAAACTGCTGAATAATTTTACACAGTCTGTAAATGTTTTAGTATAATGTGCAGATAATGGTCCAGTTTCCTGAGCAGGGTTGTGCCCCATGATGTTTTACAGGCAGGGTTACAGTGAGAGCAGAAGTGCAGCTAATAACACTCACACACCGCAGCCTGTGTTTTAATGTCAGGACTTGCTGTTGCTAATTATCCATTTGGTGAAATATCAGACTGCAGAAAACACATCTACACATGTATGTGTGTGTATGTGTCTGTGGTTACACGGCATGTGTAATATGGGTCATTGGTTAGCTGACATGCTATATAAAGCTGGTATTTTGGCTTAGACCAAACTCTGTGATGCACAAATCCCGAGGGCAATTTATGTGTGTGTGTGTACATATAAACTAAGACAAGCAGACATACAGTGGTGCGATTCATTACTGAGTGAGCCTCTATAGTGTGTGGTCTGGTCTGTCAGTGAGTGTGTGCTGCTCAGTGGAGCTGGAGGCTTCATGTAGAGACATATGGCCTTTAGTGACAGAGACAGATGAAGGATAATCCCTTTGGCAGTCCAGTACACACACACATACACATGCACGTGCGCACACACATGTGCACACATGCACACACACAGACACAATCAATGTCTGTATTTATGTATGTATCCATTCATGCACACACATTATGTATGTATATATCTATGGATCTGGATTCTACTGCATCTATCTACTATCTATCTATCTATCTATCTATCTACCTACCCAACCACCCATCCCTCCAACCCCCTTTCCCTATATCTTTTCCTCAGCTGTGGTTATTATGGGCTGGTTTTAGGTTTTGATTGCTCCTCACATACATTCAACTCTGGCTGGACCCCGGCTGCTCCTGCACAGCCTGTAAATGAAACAGACAGCAAAGCACTTCTTAGCTCTAACATTCCCTGTCTCATTTGACCCGAGTAACCCAAATACAAGACATGGATTACTCTAAAGAGGAGAGTGCAGTGCTTTGCAGCTGCATGACAAATACTCATCCTCAACACAAAGTCATTGTGGAAATCATGTTAGATTTACTGTAAGAGCATCTGCCGGGCTTGCACAGCTTTCCCTCCTTAATACTCTATAATGTTGAGCCAAATGTGTGTTAATGCTTTGTACGGGGGGAAACAACATGAAGTCTGTGGTTTCTCTTAAACAGAAATATAAGTTGTACACACAGCTCAAAATTACACTCATCCTGTATTTGTGTAAAAACAAAACATAGATAAAGGTTTAATTATTCTCTCCACTGGGTTTGTAATTAGCAGCCATTATCAGGTAGTGCAGTATTGTTCACCTTGGTTAGTCAAGCTAAACAGATGAGGTCTAAACATCACCTTCATGCTCTACATGGCCATTAAGAACAGCAGGGGTCAATTAAAATCCAGCCCACAGGACACAGAGAGGCAGTGTGTGTAATTTAAAGATACTCCACTTCCTTCACTTCACTTCCTCCACAGCTCAGTGAGAAACTCACATCCCACATCCATCCTGCAGGCTGGATGTTTACTTACATCAGCTCGGGGGGATGTGACGGTGTCTCTAATATCACAAGAAAACATATGGAGGCTTTTTATCACATTCCACACACGAGGTCCTCAAAACAAGCAAAAATTTAATTTCATCCAATACAAAGATTTTATTCTTAACTATAAAACACAACTGGAATCTAATGTGTACAAAAAAACACAAATGCAAATTCTTACCAAATATAAAACTTTGATGCTTCTACCATTAGTGAATTTATAAAATCAGCCAATATAAATAGACTAAGCTATGTATACAGCACTTTCACACAAAACACATCCTGTTGTATTCTCACTAAGATTCAAGTTATTTAAAGATATAGCCCTAAGTTAGTTAAATATATGTCAACAAAATCATGTTTTCTATCTCAGCTACTCTGAATTACAGTGTGTTTTGTTGCAAACATTGTGTAACAAGGCAATAATAATCTCATAAAAGAATTCCCAGACTGTCAATTACATCTCCAGAAGGAAAAAACAGAAGTGGTAAATCATCTGGAATGAGTTTAAAAAAAAAAAAAACTCTTAAAACATCTGTTGAATATGCTGTGTATTTACATGTGACCAGTAAATCAGTCTGTACAAAAACCACTATGCTACAGTGTATTTGGTAGGACTAATAAAATCCTAGAAGAAGATATGGAACATGTGCTGAGAGGTTTTTCTTCTGTCTAATGACTGTGCTCTCGCCGTCTCACTGCATCCTGTCTTTGTGTCTTTCTGGCCTTTTCAAATCACACTGGGTGAAAGCATCCTGAGGGAACTATCTCATTATCCGCTTCTCTAATGAGGAGAGAGAAAAACGAAAAAAAAAAAAAAAAACTTGAGCAACTCAGTGGAAGTTATTTGAAGGATGCAAAACAGTAGCGGGGCTGCCCTGAGGTAAACTGGTGAAAGGATTCCAGACAAGTAACATCGGTCATGCAGAGATGCAGCAGGGGTGACCCACACATCCAGAGGTGAGCTCCGGTTAGATTTCACATCCAGATATTTATCTGTTCATGTGTGGGAAATCACTTCACATTTGAATTACTCGTTCTTAGCAGTTTCATGATCATGTGTGAGCCCTGTGCTCGTATCGCTGGGAGGTTGTTTCTGTTGTGGTAGAGCAGAGGTCTTTAGGTGTTGAAGGGTTTGTTGCTTCTGCTGGGATAGTGGGCTCTGTACTGAGCCTCCATCTCCTCCACCCAGGCCATGCTCCAGTCCCACGTAGGAACAGGCTCCACCTCCCCGAATGAGTCACTTTCTGCACGAAACGACGGATACAAGGCGCTGAGGGGTGAGGCCGGCGGAGAGAAGTCTAAACACAGAGGAGGACAACATGTTGACATGCATTTCAATATATCCAGTAGGGGAATTATATTAAAACAGAAAAACCCTTCCTTCCTTCCCCTTGGAGGAGGTAACAGACTAAGTAAACATTTCAAGACCCTCTGTGGAGCACCTTTCACACTGATTCTCTGGGGAAAAGCAAATTTAGTAGCTTCTTTGAAGCAGATGTCTGTCACTGAAAATAAGACTCTTCTCATATATTCCAGGCACCAAAACAAACAGTGCCATCTTACATCAGCCTCTCTGGATTTTGGAGTTACTGGTACATTTCAAAGAGCTGAGCAGACGTAGCTGAAGGGCCCAAGCTTGCAGAGGCCCTGCTGATTAATGTGGCAGCACATGATGCACTGTGGCGCAGTCTGGAACAAGCCTAATCCTGACTCTTCAAACCAGGTCTCTGCATTAATTAAACTCATCTCTGTGGTTCTTAATCATTCTCACAGCTTTTAATGTAGTTCTCAAAACAGCTCCTGCACTTCCTCATGCAAACTAGCTTTTCCATTGTATCCATACAAAGTTCACTATTAGTGTCACATACTGTATGATGCAAAATCAAACACTGGATTTGCATCAAATGCCAAACTGGTGGTAAATTTGTGGATGAATCCAAAACTCCTCTGTTCTCCACAAGCCTGTATACACATTTCCATACAAAGTCAAAATGTTCTCAAACACTAGAGCAACGTTGAAACAGAACATACTTATTTATGACTGTTGTAACTCCGGTAGAGTTTGTGTCTGAACATTTTCACTTTATATGTTCTTCAGTTCTTCACCGAAAGTCAGTGAGTTTTTAGGTGTCAGAGTGTCGAGGAGCTGGTGAAAAGGCTTAATTCAAACAATTGTTTGTAAAATTTCAATTCAGAAGAACAAGGTTTTGATTTTTTAAAGGAGTTTTGAGGCTTTGGCACAGGTGAGTCAGTGAGGAGGAAAGCATTAAAGTGTGTTGAGAGCTGCGCACGGTGAATTGCTGAGTGAGTGAAAAATAGCAGAGGCAGACAACAGCCCAACGTGAGAGTTTGGCAAATAGAGAAGTGCTGAATGGAGCCTGTCGGGGGGAGAGCACAGTGACTGATGGAGCGATAAAGGGGGAAGAATGACTCATCTGCAGGTTTGATTTACTGAAAGGCTCTAAGTAATTGGCTGGCCCCACCCAATATAAGTCTGTTTGTCTTTGCCTCTCAAATCAACAGACAAACACACTGCAGGTGATGAATAATGACTGAAAACCTACTCATACATGTATGTGCACTCTCTTAAGTGAACACACACATACACACACGCTAAAGAGGAGGACGTGACCTTTGAACTTGTGATAACCCTTTTCTGTAAGAATCCTAAACACGACAACAACACATCACTGACTTCATGGTGTTGTTTAACAAATTTCCTGTATCCCATCAGTCTACCTTACAGGACCGGGTGCTGCCAGTTGGACTGTTCTTAGACAAAGGGTGCCCTCTAGTGGAGGGATGTTATAAACACAGCAGGACAGCAGCATCCTAAAAAAACATTGTCTAACAGCAGTGTTTGCCAGAGTAGAATAGTGGCTGTTTAGATTGTGCTCACATACAAAAAGCCTCATTCTGCTTTACAATCATTCACTTCATGTTAACAATCAGGAGGGCAAACTAATTAAAGTATGCAATGATTGAGATGTTGACGACATATGAAGGAAGAGTCTCATTAGAACATGCCAGAGGATATTCTAACACTGCATATCCATGTGACATGTAGAAAATACTATATCAATTAATTATAATCTACTCATTGATTATAATATAGCTTAAACTTGTCACGACTGGTAGATATACACAGTTTGTGACAAGAGTTACAGGTTGACTGATAATTGTTTTAAGGTGTCAAGCTACCACTACTTTAAACAAAAGCAACACTGAATGAACTAACAAATGTGTGGGTGTATCCCAGGTCTGATTTACAGGTGCATCTGAGTAAAGTAGAATATGATGGAGGTCAGCAGTCTCTCCATGATAGTGGAGCTACTGAACCAGACTAAGAGACCATTTAAAGGCTCAGGAAACCTTTGCAGGTGTTTGGAGTTAATCAGCTGATCAGAGTGTGACATCATCAGGTTACAATAGTGAACTTTTTCACTATATTATTTGAGATAGTGAATCAGGGGTTTTCATTGACTGTGAGACATACTCATTACAATTAAAAGAGATAAAGACATGAAATATTTCAGTCTGTGTGTAATGGATCTATAGAATATATGAGTTTCACTGTTTGAATTGAACGACTGAAATAAATGAACTTTTCCATGACATTCTCATTTATTGAGATGTACCTGTGTCTTACATACATCTTATATCTGTTGCCTCGGAGCTCCATTCGTTTCCAAAACTGCTCATTCCTTCATCACTACTGCATTTTATTTTAAGCTCTTCACCATCCTGCAACCAGAGATATTGGCTCAAGCACTAAATGTGTATTAATCCACAACTGGTATAGTCTCCAACAAATTCCCCCCTCCCACTGTTTGGTTGGGGATTACCAAGGCTTAAATAAACTATATATTTATGAACTGTTTGGGCAGGTTTACATCTTCAGCAGGAAATAAAGAGCTTTAGGGATGAAAGCCACAGACAGACTACAGACATGAGAGTCAGGCTGTTGATTGTGGATTTGCTGACAGTCACAGAAACACATAATACTGTCTGGCTGCTCCTTTCAAAGATGAATTCTCCAAACTAGGTATTTACTTTAAACTCAGAGTGTCTTTCATCCAGGTCTTGTCCTCCAGGGAAACTGTCACTGTTTGACTCTTCTTACATCATATGCTGTCTGCAATTAAGTCTTCCTTCTCTGAGCATTTCTTCTCTTCTCTCTTATTACGCAATTTTTGTGTCTTCATATAATATTTTTTTAAAACAAGTGCCACCTCTGCTTGTCTGTCTTGAAGACAAGTCCCCTCGCCTGTTCAGGCTTTAGCTCTTTCTCTAGTCCCTAGTGTCACATAGAGGGTGTCATATATTGACTATTTGTCCCTCTGTCACAAATCCTGATGTGTGATTTTTTTGTTTTGTAGTAGAGGCAAGGCGGAGGTTTTATGTATTCTTACATAAAAAATGTAAGAAATGACCAATAAATAGGACTGAAATAATATGAAGATCAGGGGACACAGATTCCAGATAACTGGACTAGGACAATGGGCTTGGTTCGGTGCTGTTTGAGGTCACTGTGTGTGAAAATGAATGACATGTATCTTCTATTATTGAATCTGATCTGATAAAGCAATGATATTTTCACCACAATATGAAAACTCATGGCATTCAAGTTTATAGCTAACATGATTAGCTGTTTAACCACAACATATGTCAGGGTTTGGAACATGGAGTATACAGATGGTCAACAGAGAATGGGGATTAATCTGAGAGAGTCTGAGTAATGATCTGCTCCAGCAGGATGTGCCAGAGTCCCTTTAGCTAAACATAATATTGAGATATTTTAAATAAGTGCAAAAGCTTAGACTGTTTAACATTAAAATTGAAATTTCTATAACTCAAAGACACAAATCTGATCACAAAACATTACTATTCTATTAGATTTTACTCAGATGTAATATCTCAGGTCTCAGATCAGATTCCTCCTCTTCTTACCTGACAAAGAAGCTGCAGTCATAGACTCCGCTGCCACAGCCAGCAAGCGGGCAAAGTTAGTGCTGTCGTTGGTGTAACAGCTGTCCACAGAGCTGATGAGGCTGGTTCGGGCGCTTGCCATGTTGCCGTCAGTGACCGAGCTCCAGGTGTTCCATAGCGAGCTATCCCATTCGCTGTAGCAGGAGGAAGGCGTGCTCTGCAGGCGGCCGTGGCGCAAACCGATAAACGGACCCTCCAGCTCGTCGGCAGCAAGCTCATCCTCCAGGTGGGTGGAGCGCAATGGCCCACAGATGTGGCCCAGGGTGGAGGAGAAGGGGAGGGACAGGGAGGGACGCTGCTCAGGAAGGGCACTGGTGACAGAGAGCGACGGCATGGTCAGTTTATTACATGTGAATAAACTACACTGACAGAGAAGGAACAAACGATGATGTAGACATTAATATTGACCACTCAACACCACTCTGCACCAGAATGTACCTGCATCTCTCTGGTTTATCGCTGAGCTCCAGGTACTGGGTAGCTTCCTCTGCAGTCAGAGTGCCATCATGGTCTTCATCCAGTGACATGGTATATGATGCCGTGGGCACGTGGCTGTAGGTGTGTTGGTGGGTCCTGGTTGCCCGTGGTGTCCTGATGCAGCAGACACAGACTGGAGAGAGCCCATGTCCACTGTGAGCTTTGTGGACCGACTGGAGCTAAGAGAAGAAAGAGTTACATGAAACAAGGTTTTTAAATCATCATCATCCTCTCAATTAATGATGGACATCAGTCCCTACTGATATGTTAAAACAGGCAAATGTCTGTCTGATGTGAAGCTACAGACAGTAGCCATTTAGTTTAGCTTTTCTTGGCTGGGAGCAGTGGGTTTGTTTAGCTATTTAAGCTCTGTAGAGGTCTCATTAATGTCAAAATGTCAGATTATGGAATAAAGTCTGTGCTCAAAGTGCTCCTGCCTCTTTAGCATTTCTATTGACTACATTTATATTTTCTATCTTCAATCCAGACACAAGCTTTAATGCAAAATCAGCACTTCCACACAGTGGTTGTGCTCAGTGACCTGGAATGTTGTTGCTGATGTAGTGTTTGCCAGGTAAGCAGCAGTTTTTATTACCTCGGCATGAGTCAGATTTTCTGTTTCCTCTGTATGTCCAACTTCATGCTTTGATAAGCTACTTCAATACTCAATATTTTATGAGACGTACGTCCGTCCTCTCATCTGACACCTTTCATGTGTCACGGTCATGATTAGGGGGCTCTGACATTTGTTTGAATAACTGATTCATGTCAAAAAGATGGAAAGTCATTGTAGAACTGTAGAATTACAGTGTGAGGTAAAGCAGATATGGATATGTATATTTTCAGCAGCTGTTCCTTTAAATGGCATTTGAAAATGGAGATAGATTTGGATATCTTGAGGCTGTCACTTAACTCATTCCAGATCTGTGGTCCCTGGCACACCACACTCATACTGGTTCCTACTAGTTTGTGTTTTTTACCTACAATGAGGTGTTTATGTCTAGTATTGTGGGTGTGTTGGGGAACAAAGATTGGCATTAGTCCCAGCAAAAGAGGAGCATTGGTAGGAAGCTGTTGCACAATGATTACATTGCCTCAAGAGTGTGGTGGGTCTTATATGGGTGTTACTCCTGTAAAGGTCTTGCCTAATAAATTTTACCAGGAGCTTCCTTAGTGGAAACAGTCCCAGCAGAGCACACATTAACACACAAGCACATAAGAACACTTTTCTCTATCATCATCTTTTTCTAAGAATCCATGAACCTCCAAAAGACTGCTCCATATAAAGTGCACAACAACTTTATTTATTTATTCTTGAGTCTGTATTTAATCTAATTTTTTTCATTTCTTACATTTCCCCCATGCTGCCACAATTCCTTCCTGCCTTTATATTCCTCTACAGGGATCAATAAAGGTTAATCTTATCTTATTTCATCTTATGCTGTTTTGTAGTGGAGGCAAGGCAGAGGTTTTATGTATTCACATGTGAATCACAACTCTAACAAAACTATTCTATAAGAATTTACAATGAATATAATAAAGTAGTTGACTAGAGCTAAATGAATAGCTCTCATTGAAAGCTCTGGTTCAGTCATTTTTCCTCTCCATAGTTGACTGTCATGTACCAGAGCTACACTTAGCTGCGGGGAAAGGAACTGAATAGAAAGTGTATTGTGAATCATACATACAATACTCTATATAATACTCAGTATAGGAGCAGCTTGTAGGGGGTCTAACGCACATCCAGGCCTCATCTCTTTGAAAACAGTGTACTGGAACATAATATACAGTATGTGCGTACACCTGAACTTGGCCCTCGCCACACAAATCAATATACAACAGCCTGATCAATTCAGTATTGATTTATCTATTTAGACCTGGTGCCTATGTGCTGCAGTCTTCTATCACACTGTTTCTTTGTCTGACCTGCACAGAGATGAGCAGTTGTGCAGCAGCTGCTGCAGCATCTCTTCTCCACCTCCACCCAGTCTAAAGTGTGTGTTTGTCTTACCCTTCGTCTGAGGTCAGGCTGTGTGTGTCGGTGGCGTTGTCTATAGGCATTGGTGGAGGTGGAGGCAGCATGTCCACTAGGTGCACTGATGCAGAGTAATGCAGCAAGCGAGGGCAACCGGCCACTTTAGCACACTCTGGATGTCCACCTGGACAAACACACAAAATAAGTCCTATTTACTAATTACAGGTAACAAGTTGTTACAATATAAATTTCAAAAAGGTTGAAGTTGGTCAACTGTAAACACCATCTGTGGACAGAAAAGTCAGTGTATTGGGTCATACCATGTCGACCTGATGGTACGTGACTGAGTCTCTGTTTGTAGGCACTGGATGGACAAGCCTGGTTTCTGGTGGACAGTATAGGCACGCTGTTCACTGCATGTAACTCTGACAGAGAATGAATGAGGTAATTTAATATGTTATTAGTTTGTATAAATAGTGTGGATACAAGCAAAGATGGAGCACCGTCAAATGTTCAACTAGTCACTACTATTTACCTTGTTTGTGATGTTTTTTTTCCCATGATTCCCTCAGTACACCCATCCTGGGTTGGGGACGTATGGCCTGTTTCCATGGCAGCATCTCTCGACTCCCAAGGGGTGAGGACTTTGCGACAGGTTGCGTGAAGATCTGAATGGTCTCTGCTCCTTGCTGCTGAGGTGGACCGTGAGGCATTTTAGGGCGACGCCCAGGACTGTTGAAGGTCTTCAGGCCATTACCCATCAGGTCCATATAAAAAGTACCATAGACACCACAGCTGTCGGTCACTATGGGGACAGCTGAGTCCAGGCAAGTGGGGTCCTTCTGGGATGAGACTGGGAGGCCTAATGAAATACAGGGGAATAAGTACAGTCAACATCTCATATCAGCAGAATGCGTCAGCAGATTCAGTCTGTCAGTCAGTCTGTTTTTTTGTTTGGTTACCTCATCCTGCATCAAATGCACCACAATGCACCCATGAGGGGAGATCTAATTCTGGAGACTGAAGTCCAGAGAAATTCTTTATTCACTCAGCTTTGATTAAGTAAGTGGTAAAATATGTTATCAAGACTACAAAATGAGCTCGTGCAGATATTAGGCTGCATATACCTGTGACCACCTGAGAAGCAGGGTATCTGCTATGAGGGACAAATATGAAGAAATAAGCTTAAATCAATGTAGAAGTAAACATTTGAATACATAAATAAAAAAGAATGATGAAAATGACCATTTTTGGATTTTTCCAAGAATTTATGAATTTATTTATTTACATTCAACTCCAGTTGATTTGGCAGCTTTCACATCAGTCTAAACTGAATGACACAACCCAACATGCCAGTGTTGGTCTGTACCACACACAAGGTGCAACAGGTACACCCGCAGAGCATCTTACCATTGTCTAAGCAACAGCTGGATAGATTAGCATTAGTCTCATGTATGTCAAGTGTTAGATGATCGGTTCAGTTACAGTCATGGCCATTTCAACACTCTTCACTTGTGATTTTGATTTGATTTGCTACCAATACTCACTGGTGCTCCTGATCCCTGGATGTTTCTGACCTTGGGCCCATAAGTCCTGGTACTTCTGACTGAATGCAGGCCTCCAGCCTCCAGAGATCCATGGGGAGTCTGGAGCAGCCATCCTTTAGAGGAGGAAGCAGATGTCAAGCCAAAGGCAAGTAAAAAGAAAATTTTCAAAGGCTGTATAAAATTTCATTACTCCTTATGTCAGAAATATGACCAACATTTTCACAGTATCTCTAATTTTGTATCTATATCTATCAATCATATGTTTGACCTCTGTTTATGAAGTATGATCACCTTTAATCCTACACTTTCCACACTTATTCATCTGACTGTTGTCTCTCATCTCATCTCTCCGCAGTGTGTTTATCACTTACTCTAACAGGATGTAGTTTGGCTAGTTTATAGGTTATAGGCCTGGAGTCTGCGTTATTAGTTATAGGTACTACAGTGGAAATGATATTGTTCAAGCTCTACAAGTAGACAGATTTCTGCTCACATTGGTTAAAGTCACTCTAAGCATGGCATAATGGATTTATTCTTATCATTTCAGTGTTATTATATTTAACATTGTACAATATTTATAATAACCAGTCTCTGCCAGTTTTCTTCACATTACCTGTGCTTAATAATGAGATCTTCATTGGCCAGTCTGCGCAAGCCTAAGAAAAAAAAGAAAAAAAAAAGAAAAAAGTACTGGACGTTTAGAACAGATCTTTCATTCATAATTCAATTCAATATTTTCTTTATACAATACAATACCTTTGGCCTTTCCATGTCGTGATATCAGGTGGCCTGTCCTGCTGTGGCGCCTGAAAAGGTAAACAGCTGCAACCATCAGCATGCACCACAAGAGGGTGCCGATGCTAGCAATCAACACCGGGTCCTGAAGCAGAGCCAAGGCCTGGGACAGATCTCGTCTGTGGCTGTCGGACTCGGGGAGTCCGCCCATCTGTGGGTCTGAAACAAAACGGGAAGCTGTTTAATCCAGTAGTGGTATCATGATAACCTCTCCTCTTCAGCATGGTTGATATTACAGAGATTAACAGATAAAGTGTTGTTTTGCTCACTGATGACAAATCCATGAGGGTCACTCTGCACTCCCACTCCAGCACCATTCACAGCTGCTATGGTGAGCCAGTATTGTTTTCCGGGTTTGAGAGCAGAGATGTCGAGTGTGTGTTGGCCACTGTCCACTGTCCAGTTGTGGTACTGCTGCTCCTCAGACTCCATACACCACACCTGAGGAGAGACAAAGCAGAAACAGTTTGCATTATTGTCCAGTAGTATTTTTTATCAAATGCTTAAATTTCTGCTGTTCTGTATTTTCATGGATTAAAATATTGTGACCCCAACTGTGTTTCTAAGGAGGTGAAACTACAATGTGAGTGTCAGGATGTATAAAGCAGAGCTGCTGTCAGGTTGTTACCTGGTAACCTTGGATGATACCATTGTGGGTGTCGTGAGGAGGAGGCTCCCAGCTCAGGTGGATGGTGTTATTGAGCTCATGGTTCACTGTTAGGGACACAGCCAGCGGAGAGGCACTGGGAACTATAAAGAAAGTTACACTTTACCACTGTCTCCAAAACATGGCTGTTCACATGTACTTGTAATTAAACACAGACAAACAGACTCAGATGAAGTCATGTCTCACCTGTCTCTGGAACTCTGAGATGCCGGGTGTTGCTCTCTCTTCCATACAAGTTGCTGCCATAGGGACGCACTTTAAACTCATACTTGTAGCCTCTCTTTAAAGGGCCCACGTGAGTCTGGAAGCTGGGCAGTGCCACCTTCTTTGCCACCCACTCTGACGTGGCGGGCAGCAGGGAGCGATAGAGAACCTCAAAGCCATCAAGGTAATGTGGTTGAGCTGGGAGGAACTGGAGCTGATCAGAAAGAGAAAAAACAACATGAATCACACACCTGAAATATTCACACTATCTCTCACACTGTCTGAAACAAACAGTTTTCCCATACCTTCCAATGTACACGGGATATGTTGGATCCCGAGGCAATGATGGTGACATTCTCAAGAGCCACTCGCAGGGCAGACAGCTCTTTGTGAAGGTCTTTCTGGTTCGAGCTGACAGCCTCTGGAAAGACAGGAGTTTTATTTTAACTCACCTTTTGAAATTATGTGGACACATGGGGCAAGCTTTAAAACAAGCAAAAAGAACGATCAATTAAATAAATATTGTGGACAATATTTTACCTCTTCCTAAAAAAGTTTTTTGAGTCATCTTTTTGGTTGTTCTTGCCTTCATAATTCATTATTCTGGTTATAGCTTCCTGGTTCCTGCCCCTTCCAGTCTCCTGACTCACCTGCTTCTGATCCTGCAGCTCCTCCACCTGCTGCAGTACATCTATCAATCATAGTCATTAGGTCTTAGTCATAGAATTTGCTCCTTCCTGGGAACCAAAGGCTCACAGGATCTGAGCCGCTTTCACTTGGATCACTAATTTCTCAGTCAAAATGCTTACTAATCAGTTATGAAAGCAAATACAGCATTTCTGTTTTTGACCCTTATACCTACTCAAATATGACACTGAGTGGAAAACTCTTTATATTATACACAGATCAGGCCTAACATTCTGAGCACTGACAAGTGAATAACACTGAATAACACTTCATCGTGGCACCTGTTAGTGGGGGGATATATTAGGCAGCGAGTCAACATGTTGTCCTCAGAGTTGATGTGTCAGAAGCAGGAAAAATGGGCAGTGTAAGGATTTGATCCAGTTTGACAAGGACCACTGGGTCAGAGCTCTTGTGGGCTGTTCCTGGTCTGCAGTGGTCAGGGTCTATCAAAAGTGGTCCAAGGAAGGAACAGTGGTGAACCAGCCATATGGTCATGGCAAAACATAAATGGACAAATTTTATGATGTAGGCCAAAAACTTCCCCCCTTTGAAAGACCAGCAGCCACCACTGCACTCTAAAATTAAACTAGGTGCCCATGAACCACAACAGTGATGCTTCACATCTGGCTGGACTACTTGTTAGCTCTCTAAGAAACACAAAATGTCATTGTCAGTACAAAAGAATAAAGTAATTAGCGTGTCATTGCCACCTTTCAGCCTTCACCATCGGTGTGTGGAACTATCTGGGATTTAGAACCTGTCAGGTGAGGACTTATTTCTCTGATATCAGCACTTGTTGGTGTGTTGGGAGGATAAATTATGTGATAAATTATTTGCAACCCAAATCTTGAATTAATTGATTTTGTGCACAGCAAGTGCAGCTGCAAACAGATAAATCAGACCCCCTGTCTAACTTGTTTGTTTATACTGATGGGGTGTAGAGAACAATCAAGCTCAGCACCTACAGTATCAGCCAGCATGCGTTGAAACTGTCAACTGAAAACCCGTCTGTCGTGCAAGAGAATCTCTGTCTCACCTTCAACTAGTAGCTGTGCACTGGCAGTGACCACACCTACATCATTGACAGCAGTGCAGGTGTACTTCCCAGCATCCTGGGCTGTCACATAGTGGATCTGGAGAGTCTGGTCTGGGTTTACAAGATACCTGCATGTACATAGAGAGCTGTTAATATCACATTTACTGCCCCTGTTAGAAAGAACTGCTACTGCTTAGATTTAGCAGGTATCTCACTTCCAACCCTGAATGTCAGGGTACATGGATGTGTATTACTGACTGCAGTGTATGTATCACATTACACACAAATAAGTATTTAAAGGGATAGTTCAGTTTTTTTTTTTTTTGAAGTGGGGTTGTATGAGGTACAAATGGCCACTAAGTATAGTATCTGCAGTAGAAAGGTCTCTGCTCCCCTCCACTGAGAAATAGTGGCGCATCGTGCTGCAGTGAGACACAGGCAGTGAATGGTATTCACGTATTTTCACTGCCTATGAGAAGTCCCGTCTCAAAATAATACACCAGTTCAAGAGTACGATATAAAGTAAAAATTTACAATGTATCAGCTGGTCAGAAAAAAGTCAGTTTATCTGGAACTAACCAACTCACTCAGTATTATACAGATGTGCAGATGTTATACTTAGTGGCCATTTGTACCTCATACAACCCCTCTTCAAAAAAACTGAACTATCCCTTTAAATAACTGAAATTTGCCATCAGTATTTTATTTATTTCATTTTGCATGCTCAGTTTGCTCACTCATAAATGATATCTCTATCTTAATATAACTTCCTGTATAAATACATCATATCATGTCTCAGTGTTTCAAACAGCTGCCAGTTACAAGTTAAATACGTGCAGACTGTCAAACCAGAGAAAAAAATTACATTATATTTTCAATTTAAGTTTCTTTGAAGGAAACAGGAAGGTTTCATGTGTCAGCACTGTGAAATAAATAGATACTAAGTGTTTCTCTGTGTTTGGTCATACTAAATAAAGTACCTGCCGTTGGGTAGCGGCCCCTGCTCTCTGCTCCAGACCACAGAAGGTGGAGGGTCACCTTTAGCTTGGCAGTAGAACTGGGCAGACTCTCCAATTCTCACTGACACATTTTCTGGCTTCAGCACCAGAACAGGCTTGGCTGCAGTGGAGGGAAAGAGGAGCTCACTCACTATGGTGCTTTACTGTTTGGTACCTGGGTGTAGTTTAGTTTACAGAGCTTGTGACCTTTTCCTGTCATGGTAAAAACTGCAAAATGAAACATTCAGAATACAAGGCTATATTCAAAGCTGGGATCCTGAAGGCAGTTCACACGGGAACGCTGTCTCACCCAGCACAGAGAGTCGAGCCGCTCTGCTCTCTCTCACCCCCACAGTGTTGCTGGCTACACACACGTAAGCACCGGAGTGGTTCTTCTCTGCAGGAGCGATGATAAGCTTTCCACTCAGCTGCTACGGCACCAGCAGCAGACACACAGAGAAGACAGACAGGAAGCACAGTTCACAGTTATAATACAACAACTTCACATGTGATGTGTGTAGGTATGTCTTTGAGCATGAGATAAGACTTCCAGGATGATCCTCAGCTGCTCTGTGCAGTAACTCGCTTATCTGAGAAATATACTGACATTTAAAATACAAAGAGCTCTATGATGGATTTTAAAGAAACATGGCCAGATACCAACCTTCTGATACTTTTATGTCATATCAGTAGAATTATATATAACTGTAATAATTACAGTTGTAGTTTTTTTTTTTTGTGAACTAGCTGTTCCACACATTTTAGGCTATTTATAGTTAAATCAAACTGTTTTCATGTTTTTAATCATTAGATGGGATGGAAACACACTATAACCAACATACAGGCCTTCAGGAAATTGTATCATCATAGATTAAATAGAAGGCACCAGGCAAAAAGAGCAAGTAAAAGATCATCAGATGATCTGTTGTAATCTCAGCAACAGTTCTAGACTGAGTTTGCTTACATTTTGTCTGGTTAGGACTTCTAACAGTATGCCAATTCAGCAGGTAACATTTGTGTTATGTTTGTAGTGCTGTAGGTGGATGCAAATATAACTGAATCACTTTAATACTGAAGAAAATGTTAACACCTGACTTCTATCTAGATTTAAGGACATGTATCTGTGTTGGACATCATAACACTAAACCAAGGAAGTAAAACTACAAAATGTTAATTATATGTTCAGATTTAACTGACTAAGTGGACTGATGCAGTTTCTTTGCCTTTCCTTCTACTCTCATTCTTTCTGGTGCTTTAGTGATGTCCTTCTCTTTCTGCCTCCGTCTGGCTGAATGTCTAATATAACTGGTCATTTCCCCAACATTAAAATGACCCCTGGAATGATCTGATGAGACTCAACAACTGAGGAGAAAATTAAAGATTTCCTTCCCACCTCAATCTGTAATGTTAATCCAGCCTCCATCTGGCAAAATCCAATTTACTCAGTAGAAATCATTCCACATATGTGATTCTGCCTCAACTGAAAATAATGAATTTACATGAACTATTTTCAGAGTACTTCAGAGTATTTTTAATCATCTCACCATTCATCTGGTCTATATCTCATTATTGCTGTTAATTTTCATTGTATTATTATAATTTTGTGATATTTCAGCGTCACTTTTTTTTTTTTTTCACGGTTTTAATTTTGTTCCTTGGATTTTCTTTTTTTTACTTTTCCTGCTCCCTCCTAGCACTGTATGCTATCTGTTTTCTTTGTCATGTTTAATGTATTTCAATTGTAAAACAATAAATAAAACAAGCAAACTTAAAAAAAGAAATAAACAGGCCTTCAACAAAAAGAGACACAATTCTTGTGTGATATTTGTACCTAATGGCCAAGAAGGAGCAGATAGTTTAAAAGTAATAATATGAAGGTAGATGTGTGTTTCTGCATCACTGATGGACAGTGATGGATAATGACACGTGTCTCTGCTTCTCACAGTAAATCCACTAAGACAAAGCCGCAGTGTTTCACAACACACTCATTAATTATCAGAGAGATTCAGAAGTGCACATGTTGGTAATCTCATCTCATTTTTAATTTGCTCACATGCTGTTTGTAAAGCTTCCTGGTTTATATTCATAATGAGAGAATATAGAGAAGCATTGCATTTGTTTAATGTTTTTCTGCTCTTCTGCCTGAAACATCCATCTATAGACTGATATAACTGAAGACAAATCATTAATATTGGTTATTTTTTATCATAACAAAGTGAGTACATCGAGGGGGCTTACTGTGTAGTGGTGGTCACTACTGTTGATGGGCAGGCCATCCTTCCTCCAGATGACGTTAGGTTCAGGATGTCCGACTGGGGGGCTGCAGTTTAAGACAGCCACCTCTCCCTCCGCCACCTCCACATCAGTGGGCTGCACACTGAACTCCTCCTGCAACACTGCAACAGCTCAGAGTCAAATCAAGTTCCACGAGCTGACTGTCTACTCATCAGCTGGGTGAGGAGAAATAAAATTCAACTGTCCCAACAACATATCCACTGATCGTTCTGTGTTATCTGTGTCTGTGTTAACATGACAGCAGTAGATACACAAGCAGCAGTTCCAGCTTGTCACATGGCCAACCAAACATGACTGAGTGAGTGGGCTCCACTAATTACCTGATACAAAGGCAGGCGGTAAAACAGTCTTTAAAAAGCTAACCATCGTTCAAGTGACAGGCTTTCAACACTCGAGCTGTTTGTAATTATCATCATTTTTTTATTGATCTATTCTCTCTGGAAAATGTTAGCAAAGTGTGAGAACTACCCAGGTAACACAATGACATGTATTTTCCTTTCCTTTAAA
Source organism: Caranx ignobilis (assembly GCA_021432705.1). Taxonomy (NCBI): domain Eukaryota; kingdom Metazoa; phylum Chordata; class Actinopteri; order Carangiformes; family Carangidae; genus Caranx; species Caranx ignobilis. The sequence continues at coordinate 3,817,984 of MU269980.1, forward strand.
CATATAATTAACTTTCCATCAAATGATCAATAGATTAATTGACTGTTTCAGTTCCTTTGTTCCTAAACCATTCCTAATGGTAGCGATTTTTCAAACCATGATCCCTGATAGAAACTCATCTTCTGCTCTTATTGTCTCTATCAAGGCCAAAGTAAAACTTTCCAACATGGCCTCCATGCTTTCAGCAGCCTCCAGCTCTGTGTGTTGTAAAAACTCAAAGACGAGCTCACAATGACAAGCAAACAATGACGGTCCGAGGTCAATTAGCACCACAGTTTGACTCCATCCTGTCCAGCAAACATTGACATTCACTGTCGCCACATACAAGTTCATCAGCCCCCATGTCTGTGTTTGAGTGTGTGTAAGTATGTTTTGAATGGGGATTGCCTTCACCTCCCAAGCCCCCTCCTCTAAACGGTTAGGATTCAACTTTGCAGTGGTGGAGGAAGTCGTTAAAGATGGCAGCCAAAATACATAAGATCCAACTCATGAGGGAACAATGATTGTTGTGGAGTTTGTGAGTGAAGCAGTAACAATCATGACATTTTAGCTGACGAGTAATTCCCATACTGCAGTTAACAATTTAATTGTCTTTTTCTGATCATTTTCTGCCACTCTCATAGAACAAGTCAGCTTTGTAACTAAATCCATGATGCTGGTGTCAACAGATGTTCATTGAAATGTGGTCGTCGAATATTAGAAATGAAGTTCCTCCAGATAAACAGGTTGTGGCTCCACTCATGTGTCATTACACCACAGCAGAAGAAGAAGAGGGACACACTGTGATGATGTCATTAAAAGAGGACCAGTCAAACCTCAAATGGTGGAAACATCAAGGAAATATGTTAAATAATACAGATGAATGGAAACCATTTTAACCAGTATGAAAAATTGTAGTGGTCAGCTCAAATAATTGTGATCAGGAAGTTATGTAAACAGGTTGGGTTTGCCTGTACAGATGTAGATCCTGTTGCAAAGTGTCCAGAATCTATAAAGAGTTCCTTGATGCAACTGTTTGAATGGATGTCAGTCCACTTGGTGGGGGACACTGGATCTACCCACACCTCAACCCACAGCTGGAGCCACACAAACATTACCATGCAGATCCATTGTGGAGAATACACTACAGTTTCTGAAGTTGGTCTCAGCAACTTTGTGAATGATGAACGTGAATGAGCATGTATTTCCATTAAAAAAAATACATTTTCATCAGTGATGATATGGGATAATTACAATGATGATGATGAAGACGGGATGAGAACCTCCTAACATCAGACATTTAGATTTTGGAATAGCCTCATGAGTCAGATGACTCTATTGTCTTACCTGCTATATACAGCGATGCGTTTCGACTGGTGGCCCTCCCTGCGCTGTTGCTGGCCACGCAGGTGTAGATGCCCTCGTGGGACTGACCTCTCCTGCCCGCTCCGACGCTTAAGAAGAAGAGGCTACCCTCTGACAAAACCATCGTCTGCCACTGCGTGTCTCCATTCGCCGTGTCCAGGGGCTGGCCGTTGCGTAGCCACTCTATGGTGGGCTTTGGGGTGCCATCCGCCCGGCAGGAGAGCGTGGCAGGATTCCCGACTTTCACCACCACGTCAGAGGGGTGGTGGACGATGCGGGGTGGCGTCTCCTCTGCATGGACTCTAGAAGCTGAGGAGGAGACAGAGAGGGTTAACTGTTTGATTCCATTTGATCTTTTGACTATGATTATTTTATGATCACAAAAATATCATGGGTGTACCTGTACCTAAAGTTCTGCATGGCATATGTTTGATGGTAAAGTATTAATATACACAAACCAGCTTGGAGTTTATTTAACTGGCAACAAAGCACACACAACAAACAAGTGAAGCCTTGCCACCAACAAACAATGCCTATTTGCAGCCAGCAGCAGTGGAATGCCATTGTTTGAACTTCCCATGCAGTTGGATGACCACACTAAAGGAAACGGGGAGACTGTGATCTGCTTCCTGATAGCAGAGGAGGCTCGAGGGTCTCAGGAACGTCAACCACAACAAAAGCAGACTGGACCTCCCCCATCAGCAGCACATCCGCAGCAGAACAAAAGACACTCTTCCAGAGGATTTGTTTTTGCCCCTGACTTCTCCGACTCTTTTTGCAAAGTAAATATTTTCCGAGACAATTTTAGAGATAAAGTTGTGACAAAAGGCCACAAAGTTGAACAAGATATGGGAGAGAAGTTCATCTCTTAGATGGTGCTGCTTGTCCAAAAGTCTTCAAAGTTGCGCTGCATTGTGTCTGCATTTCTCAGAACTACACACTGCAGAATCCTTACAAAATAAAAGCTGGTGCCAAAAATGAAAGGCAGGAATAAGAGACATAGTAAAATATGGAGATATTGATGAGGTGCAAACATGAAGCATAATGTTAGAAAGTTGCCTATAATCCTAATCTGACCACATACTGTATGTGTGGATGCTTTGGAAGGGCTGGGTCAGTCAGAAAAAGACTTGTAGTTCTCGGTGTGGTCATTCATTCACTATGGACGGAAATGCCTTCAAATTGCAGCCAAAAATAAGCTGTTGTCCTCGATGTCACTTTGGGTCATCATCAGATTCCACGTAAAAAGAGGATGCAGACATCAGTGTGTCATGGTTCAAACATTTGCAGGCCTTAGAGCTTTTAGCCCCCTTCTACCTGTGCAACAGTTGGAAAATGAGAAACATCCTGTCTCAAAACCAAGGATGCTGAAAAACTAGTCCATGCATTTGTTTTCTTTAGAGTGGATTATTGTGATTCTTTATCACCAGGATGTTCCCATCACTCAGTGAAAAGCCTCCAGCTCCATTAAGAGCAATAACAGGTGGTTCCTTAAGGAGAAAGGGAGACAGAGTCTTCAGCTCCCAGTCTGGGTTCAGGAGGCAGACATCCTCTCTACATTTAAGATTAGACTTAAACTGTCCTCTGATACGTATAGTTAGAGCAGGCTCGAAAAAGTCCAACCCTTTGTTATGCTGCTTTAAACCTGAACTGATGATGTACAATGCTCTCACTCACTCTCATCTATAATGTATTATTTCATATCACTCACTTTGTATTTTTTTTTTAAGATTTTTTTTTTCCACCATGATGATTAATGATCCACCCCCCCCCCCCACAGCCTGGTTCTGCTGAAGGTTACTTCCTGTTTAAACAGCTTTTCCCATTCCCTGTCACCACGTGCTGTTCTCTACAGAACTGCTGGGCTTCTCTCTATAATAAAGTAAAATCTTGACTTTCCTCTTTTAAGTGATTTAACACTATACAACTTAACTGAACTGAATAAAAATGATTTCCTCCAAGCTGTTTTCCTCAGGAAGAGTGTTCAGATGCCTCTCACCCTCAGGACCTCAAAAAAATTCAGATTATTCAAATACAGATTCAGATCCAGGATTCAGACGTGATGTGTGTGAAAGCACAGTGGAGTGGGCTGCCACCAAACCACACATCTCAGGTGATGGCAAGCACCACAGCTGCTCCACAAAACACTAACCCTGACACACTGACTGAAGTTAGAGTCATTAAGCAGAGGGCTAAATTTCACTGGTCACTCTGAGCAAATATCTCAATATTTCAGCTTAGGCTCTGATGTATGTCATTTTTCAGTATTGTCTGATAGAATAATCAGCAGGTGAACTGATGAATGAAAATGAAAATGAAATGTTAATTATGATTGGTGGGTTTGTGGAGGAAAAAAAAAATCTGATTATAGAAACTGGGCAGAATTAAATACAACATTACTGTACCTGAACATCCAGACCTTAAGACTAAAGAATGAATGAATGAGAAAGTCAAACTCACCTGACGGAAGAACAACTCCAAATACCGACAACAACATGAAAACACCTCCGTTCATCCTAACTCTGTAACTGTCATCCAGACTCTGCTTAAGCTAGCTGATAGATAACTTTTTAGCTAACTGCGTAGCTGAGGTATTATGGGTAATTTAACCGCCTCTGTCTCTATTTTGTTTCAAGCTACAACAACATTTTTTCCAATTAAACAGCAACTTTAGTTGAAAAACTCCTGTGCCTTAGAATAAGTCAGCGCCTGCTTCTTTGGCTCTGTCCTCAAACACACCAGCAACAAGGTGGCGCAGTGGCACTCAGCTTCCGGCCGGCTCAGACTTCAAAATAAGATGTATCTTTAAAAAAGTGCATTCCACTTTAAGATAAACCGAACATATTTATTACAACACACGTCCAGTCACCTGATTTTGATCTAGTGCTCTATGTGGTTTTATCATACAGCATGCCTAACGATGTTTTTGATTTATTATTTTATTTGCTAAAATGTATCAGAATTTTACCTTGAAGATTGCTCTACAAGCTTCCGGTACATCTCTAGCTTTCTGATAGACTGTATGGACGCAGTGGGAAGTTAATATAAAATCAAGCTAAAATCACTGTTTGTTCTCTTTGCATCCATACTGAGAGAAAGCTAGTTTCAGTGTTCAGTAGTCAGTTAAGATCATCAGCCACAGACAGATGCTCCACAGCTCTTTAGATTGCTCACACTGTGAAATAGGCTGTTAAGGGTCAGACAGTGATAGGACTGCTGGGAACAAGCAAACAAACAAAACATATTATAGATATTATATATAGTTATCATGTAGTTATTGAAAAGAAAAAAAAAGATCAAAGTTAGAGTGTAAGTAAGAGTGTCAGCTCATCCAAATTTCCAAACTTTATTGACAGTGCTGCTTACAACACTGCAAAAACACCAGTAAAATAAAGAGAAGAACATGGTGGCTCTGGTGACCACATCAAACTCTGCTCCTCTAGTATCTTTTCTTTCTTTTTGGTTTGTTTGTTTTATTTGACTTTTATAATTTGTAATTTGTGGCAGCAGCTCCATCAACACTGTCGTGCAACAGGAAGTTCAGAGGCTCCCTTGTTTCCAAACAATTGAAGGAAATTATGTATCTCTTACTCATGCAGTGACTTCACAAAGTATTTCCACCACCAGCGTTGGTGGAACTTTGCCTCTGTCTGAAGGTTTAGTATATCTTACTGAAGCTGAAAGAAACATGAGACAGGTTTTTGAGTTGACAGTTAGCTCATTATAATCATCTGAAGTCACACAGTTGTAAAGGAATTTACTTGAACTTTCTCATAACGAAAGTAATGACAAGTGCCACAATTAATACAAAATAGCACAAGACAAGACAGAGTGTAGTGTCATGTCAGAGAAATAAAACTACTAAAAATAAATAAATGAAAAGAGGTGCTGATAGGAAATGGAGCCGCTATTTCAAATTCAGAATTCAAATCAATCAATAAATAAACTAGTTTTTAAATTGCAGTGTGACGTCTCTTTGAAAACTTCTGTAAAACCTTTGTGTAACACCTTGTCTCTTGTTCATGTTTCATTAGTGTCCTTCTGAAGAGGAAATTCCACTGATGTGTGAGCGTGTAGCTTATTGTGTGATTTCCTGTTTGTGTAAAATGTTAATGTTGATCTCTTGTATAGCAACTTTCTGGGTGACACACAGAGACAGAAAAGGTTGCACTGTCTTTACTATGATGTGATGGTATAGAATATATCTTTTAAATGCAAATTAGCTTCAGTGTAACTTTGTGTAGGAAAAAAACACACACTCTCTTCTTCCATCACAGACAGACAGATCAGCCCAGAAATAAGTGAACTACTACGAGTTCATTCCTTCCAATGGCTCACATAAATAAAGTATTGTTTAGTGAACTGCTCATTGTGAGGCTCAGAAAGAGCCAGGGCTAGGTGATGGATGTTTATATTGATCCAACAACTCGGGCTTGATGGCCCCGGCATCGGCCAGCTTTCAGCCCGCAACAAAAGCTTTAGAGAGGGATGAAGGATGAGTCCCAGCTAAACACAACTCATGGGAATGTTGCTGGGCCGAGATGTGGTGAGGGAAGGAACCTTTTTCAGGCTGTGGACCAAAGGTCAGGAGAAGTGTAGGAGTGGGCAGAGAGGGCGGGGCGGAATTAGAAAAAGAAAGAATGTGTCAGCCTGGAATCTGACAAAAAAAGTGACTTCAGAGTAAATTCAGAGTGTTTGGTAAAGGAGCAAACAATCAGTGCGGACATGAATGACTGCCTGAGTTAGTTATAAAAGAAAACACTCTGTCTATTCTCTATTTCAGTTTGGGACGTAACTAAATTGCAACAAGTTTTTCTTTAGACGCACCATCATTACATTCCATCACATTCAAGTCTTTTGCAAACAGCTCTGTAGAAGTGAGCTGATCAGTGCTATGACTGTGACTGTCACAGCAGATGTTTTCTCAACTGCATCAAAAGGACAGTTGAAGCATTTCAGGAGATGAGAACACACACTTCATTTGACTGAATGGTTTCGCTGCAACATTCAGGCATTTTAACAGCCGAGCACTCAGACTTAAATGACTTATTCCTACTGATGTGACACCTTCTTATTATGATGATTCTGGACTAATAAAGTGTAATCTTCTATAGTACATGACATATTAGCCCTGCTCAAAACCCCCTGATGTATAATATAATGAAATGTATGAAATGTTTTATATCTGTTAGGATTAATGACAGCACCATCCCTCCAGAATCCCATATGACATCTCCAAAGTAAGTTTGTTTAACCAGGAGTTTAACATCTTTAGAGTCTCACATAAAACAAAATATTTTCCCACTTGGTGTAAAACAATATTATGATTATTAATGTATTTTGTAACTTTGTATGAGCTCATTTTTGGCAAACAGAAGTTTCTCCTTTTCAACATATTACATTCATAGAAGAAGAAAGGTAAATATTTCAAGCATTTCAAAGGGTAATTACTTAAAAAGTTAATTGCTTAGTTGGGACTGTGGAGCACCATATGGTAAGAAACGTATTATGTTAATAAAATAAAAGTATTTTATTTATAGTTTAGTTTATTGTCATTGGACAAAAAACACTACAATGAAATTTAGAGAGTGCTTCTGTAAAATGTCAATGCACACATCACTTCATACACTCATAAAAGTAAAACTAGTCAGTGAATGAATAACTGATAACACCTGCTAACACCTGTGTTATCAGTGTAAATTGTGTCAATGTGTAAATGGTTAGATGGTGAAATCGTATCTGATGAGATGCATCAGATGTCTGACTTTTACAGCACTACCTTGAAGTGCACAGGTCTTGCATAACAACAGAGCGATGTGTGTGTAAAGTCTGACAAGGTGTGGGGTGAGAGCTCACCTTTCCTGCGGTGCGGCCTGCTCCTGTGATGAGCGTGCTGGTGTCCGACGCCGTGACGAAAATGCTCCTTGACCCGGGTCTTTGACCTCTTGTCCAGACCCGGCTCTGTGGTTGGACAGATGTCTTGGCACTTGCACCTCTGTGAATACTCTGCCCAAGTGCAGAGCCAGGACGCACAGAGAAGCCACGCACTGACCCGCATCTTCACTCCACGAGTCGCACACACTTCCTGGATGCAAGACCTGAAACCTTATCACATCAGCGCCCCTGTGCCCTCCATGCCTTCAGCAAACTCCACCAGATTCAACATGTGACCTGCCCTGTGCACCGCTCGTTATTTGGATATAGTGAAACAGTACGTTTTCTTCATACTCCTCAGACATGGCTGTGAGCTCCTCTTCCCTCCCTCTTTAATTTGGCTGCTCCTGGTCTTCCCATCTCCCTCCTCTTTGGGTCCTTTTTTCCTCAGGGTGGAGGGACGCCGGGGGGGAAACAATGATCAAAAAACAAGTTTCAGACCTCATGCTGAGCGAATAGTGAGGGGAAGGGGACCAAGGGGTACTGTCTTGTCCAACAACATCTGTGCCATTCATTCAACATGGGATGGAGAGGGGAGGGGGACAGAAAACAAGGCTCAGTCTAGGGGAGGGGGAGTCAAAAGGAGGTTGAAATAGGGGGGAGGCAACACAGAGAGGCCTGTTTCCCCAAGTCAGATCAGTTTCATTAATCAAACTTTGGCCAGTAGACGGATGAGATGAGTGCAACGGATTTATGTGTGTTTTTAAGTGTTTCAACTTAATTATATCAAAATGCAGCTTCTCTCAAATTTCACTTTTCTCTTTGAGTAAAAATTAGATATAAATCATCAGACCGAAGAATCCTCCCACCCCTCAACCCCCATACACACACATGAACACACACACGCACACACTCACACTCCCCAACCAACCTCCCACCAGTCAACTAGCCAAGCAAATTTGTAGCTGCCTGTCTGCACAGTATGACTCTCATACATCATCATGGCTCTCCCATAGGAAGCTAACAAAAGGTGAGTCAACTTTTTCTGCAACATCATTATCGCAGTTTATGAACATAGTTTAAGATCATTTACATGCTTTTGAACAAAAAAAAGACAATCTGAAAAATATGAAAATGAAAAATCACCGCAGGATTGATTAAACACGTCTCTGAGCTAAACTGACAGCAACAGTACCTATCATCAGAATACAGGCACAGGCACATCTCAATAAATGAGAAGATCAGGGAAAAGTTCATTTATTTCAGTCATTCAATTCAAACAATGAAACTCATATATAGATTCATTACACACAGACTGAAATATTTCATGTCTTTATCTCTTTCAATTGTAATGAGTATGTCTTACAGTGAATGAAAAGCAAAATTTCAGTATCTCAAAAAGTGAGATTATAGTGAAAAAGTTCACGATTGTAACCTGATGATGTCACACTCTGATCAGCTGATTAACACCAAACACCTGCAAAGGTTTCATGAGCCTTTAAATGGTCTCTTAGTCTGGTTCAGTAGCTCCACTATCATGGAGAAGACTGCTGACCTCCATCATATTCTCATTTAGTGAGGTGCGCCTCAGACAGCCATGATGATATAGCCTTGATCATAAATTAATCAAAATTACAGTTTTGACACAGTCTAGGCCTAAACTCCATCCACAATACTGTCCACACATTTTTTTTTACACCGTGACAAGTCTGAATGCCGTCAGAGAAAAAGGCCTGTTGTCTATGTTGGCTCACTTGCATGACCTAATAAAACATGGAACAGAACCATCATTAGTGTTGGTGTTCACAGCTGCTATTAATGAATTTTACAGCAAGACCACTACCAATAACATGCCAGCATTATTAATGTCATGAATCACATCTGTGTTTAGTGACTCCTATGAGGAATGTGTGTGCTATGTGTTCCATACTGTACTCTGAGAGCAAAACCAGTGATTACAATGAATAGCTCATGGTGTAATGTTTCCCTTGTGAACGCACCGTTGTGATATTAAGAAACATGGTGAAAACTGAGGTGAGAAATACCAATTATTTAAAAGCTTCAGGATAGAGGCTGATGTGTTCAGCACTTATGCAGACGCAGTTTTTCAGTAGGTATGTGCAGGACATGGTCTCATACAGGTCAAAATGATGCATCTTTTAAACTGGTCTAAAAACCCATATTTCCAGAGATAGATAGTTCATGTCAGTGCTGGAGTATTATAGCTCACATGTTCTGGAGTTTTCTGAGGATCTGAGATGATTGGAGCAATATTTTTCCGGCCTTATCAATAATTTGCTAACATAGTAAACTACCGTTTTTATGAGTTGCTAAAAGATGCTGTAGCTACTCCTAACCTCAGTCAGTACATTTAAGCCGACAAAATTGTTAAATACATATGGACAAAATGATTTCACTTTATGTTGACACAGTGTTTTTGTATATTAGGGCAAAACCAACATTCCGACATTGAAAGTCTTTTCTTTTACCATAATCACGTTATACAAGCAGTGAAACCACTGCTACATACAATCTAAACATTCTTATCTAATCTGATTTCATTTTCAATTCATTTTTAATCTTATGTTTTCATGAACTCTACATCTTTGTTGTTTGTTGATACTGTGTCGCAGTAACAGTCGCTCAGCAAGGAAACACAAAGAGGGAAGTGTGCACTGAAGGACTAGCTGTGGAAGATGCCTATATTTATTTTTCATATGAACTTTTCACATGAAATGATGATTGAAGAGTTTGTCTTTTATTAACAAGTCAGGAGGGGATCGAACAGTCCCGAGTATGAGTTTGGAAATATGACAGTAGTTCATCATAATTTATATGCACAATATTCAAAGAGAGCAGTGAAGTATGAAGTGTATCTTACAGCATAAGCATGAATCTTTCCTATCTTAAATCACTCCACTGTTGTCATTACTGCTGCTCTTTCTGCAAACTGTACCTCTCAGTGGGTCAGGCCTAATGCTGGACCCTTACCACACAGGCAGGTCGAAGCATATGCAACAACTGAGCGTGGTCCGAGGACCAGTGTGGCCACCCATGCTCCGACTATTGTGACTGTGGTCTTTGATCAGTGTAGCCATTGCCTTTCTAAGCCTGCCCAATAGTCAATCATGTCTTCAGTACTGTCAAAATGGAACCCCCATAGGGCAGAGCCGCAGCCCACGCTGGGGCATCGTGTCCGAGCAGCAGAGGGGCTATTGGTGAGCGGCCTAACCTCTAATCTGGGCCTTCATCGTCCCCCCTGAGAGCCATGGCTTCAGAGTAAATCCTCCCAGAGAGAGAGAGAGAGAGGTAAAAGGCCAAGGCAACATCAGCATCTCAGTTTGAGGATTTCGCCCCCCTAGTGTGAGTAACCATGATAGCAACCCCCCCAGTCTACATAATGGAGCGCTGAGAAAAAAACTCCCATTGGCACCAAAACTGCATAGTTTGACCAGGCCCCCAGTTCATTTCCTCACCCTACCACCACCTCATTCATCGCTTAGTGAAACCAAACCTCCACTTGTTGCCTAATAAATCCTTATCTGACTCAAGCCTGTGTGAGGATTTAAAATTACCTTGTTCATTTTAGATTTATCCCACAGAGCACTCGTCAAGTTTTATTTACCAAACTTTCTGAAAGGACGGCAAACATTGCTGTCTGCTTGATTTAACATGAACTGAGTCACATTCTTGTGGGATAAGTGCACCAACTTTGCCCGAAGAAATCTTTAATGGATTTGCGGCGCGGTGGGAGCTGTGTGGGGCGGCGACGGTATCCATATCACAAACAGAGGGCGAGGTGGCTGAGGATGTGAATGGAAAGCCAGAAGTTCTGCTTCAGTGCATCTGAATACAGGATCTACCAGAGAGAAGCGGACCCCGTCCCCTCCGTGGTTTCAAACCCCCGGCACCCTGAGCTTTCTGCTCACACCTCTTTGCCCTTGCATTGCTCTCTCTTTCTCTATCTCACCCGCCCCCATCTCTTTATATGTCCAGCTGGCTGTGCTACAAAGACTCCAGCTCCCAGTTCCAAATGATCCTCAAACCCCCACATGCTTTGTTCTGCTCATTTTCCCACTCCCCAGAGATGGAGTTTCGCAGCAAAAAAATAAAATGAGGGAAGGATAGAGGGAGAGAGAAAGATGGGGGAGAGAGAGAGAGAGAGAACGATTACAAAGATGAGGTAGTGTGGGAGACAGTGTGTGAACAGCAGAGTAAGCCAAGGAATCCTATCAGATCTTCTACACCCCAGACTTCAGGGATTGGAAAGACCTTGAGTTTTCAGACTTCAGATGGTGAAAACATCTTTTGCACAGTGAATGTGAAACACAAACTGAGGCAGAATGTTCTCAAAGAGACCATTTTCCCCCCTAACAACCCAAAGAGTTCCTGTTAATATCTTTTGCCAGGTAAACCTTCAGTGCCCTTTAAGCCACTTGTTTCTCAGTGCCACTTTCTGCGGGGGCTAAGATCATGTTTTGCGGTAATCATGCGGTCAATTACAGGCAACAAGTCCCTCCAGGTTGAAAGGTTTAGATCCCCGAGCCCACTCTGTCGAAATCCTCCAGTTCCCCAGCTTGTGTGAAATCATGTGGTGGTTTGTTGTGCAGAAAAAGGGCCACAGTATGGAGATGTGGGCCGGAACTAATAGGATTGGTTTTGATTCATTAGATTCTCTTTCATCATCCTGGTTGGAATTCCACTCCACGTCTCCTCGGGCTTCACACTTTTAAAATGGAGGTGGGAGGGTGGCAAGTGTTTATAATTGGGCCTCTAGACTGCAAAAGCTCATTAGTCTCTGTGGAATCATCTGCTTAGTTATACCCCGTGGAATCGGCATCAGCACATGTGAATGCAGCACTGTGTTTGTCAAAAATAATGACAGCACAGCGCGGGATATGACTCAATGCCTGGCAAAAATGTGGAACCAGAATATAGAATAGCAGCGCACAATGGCAAAACACAATGATGCGTTTAGTTTCTCAGAAGCTTTTCTCTGAGGAAGATGCACTCTCCTAAGAAGCACCATCAAACTTCTGGTTACACACAACCTGACCGTCAAAGTTTGACAATTACTATGTTGTTTTAAGGACTTAACTAACGAGATACAACATGTCAATTAGAGCAAGCTTTAGAGATACTGGTAGATTTGAACAAAGGCTCATCATTCCTCTGGCCCTGAAAACATAAAGAGAGTATTTCCCATCCTGTCAAACTATAAAGGCTCTGATACAGTAAGGCCTCTAAAGCAAACATCACATCTTATAACCACGGTTGTTCAAAACAGAGAAAGTCAGTTTTGTAAGATACATAATGGCATCAGATACCACTGGTATCATATACTGCAGAGCCCATATACTGCTCTTTCATTAAAATGACTATAAAACAAAATTCATAATCTTTCCCAAAAATGTGGACTTAGTGCTTTTTATTTTGTTTAGTGCCATCTACTTGTCCAGTTTACCTCAGACATTTCTACAACTTGAATTCAGCCTTGGTGGACGAGGCAGGAGGATTGATGACACAAAAAACCTAGATTATTATTATTATTATTACTACTACTACTACTACTACTACTACTACTATTACTAATAATAAAAGACCAGAGTTTAACTGAAGTCCCTCTACAGTATGTGTTGACTTCTGGACCAAAATTGATTTCTTCAGTCCAGTTTTAACTTTCAATATGAAGGAAGGGCAAAAATGACATCATGACCTGAAACAGGGGAAAATCTTACCATTTATAACCAGCACCGCTGATATGCATTATGCATATTAATACAATTGTCAGTTGCTGAAAAATGACTGAAGTTATCACTGAGGTCATGAAGTTTTGCATTTACTAGCATCACTAAAATTAGCTACAGTGAAAATAAATCCCTATATTAACACTCATCAGTCAGTCCAGCTGAAGACATAATGGCACATCTCCAGGCTTCAGAACAACATTCAAGTGGTGCGTAGAACTATTCATTCCTCTCATGTACTGTATTCAATGAACATTTACAAAATATAAACAGACACAGTTACTGCTGGATACCTCATTTGTGTCGGTTGAATGTAAACAGTCAACAACCAGCAAAGAGTATAGCTGGCCATGTAGAAAACACTCCTGCTGCTTCTGTTTGGGATGCACTCTGTAGTCTGTTTCCACATGAAGCCAGGGGGCCCCATGCCAGGTCCCGTTTGTCTTAAGTTGTATACTTCAGTGATGTGATCCTGCTGCCAACTCTGACCCTGGCAGCTCTAGTGAGTTTTTAAGGCCTTGGCATAGACGGGCTCCAGGAAGTGAAAGGGGAGCAGCATGAAGAACGCCACCAGGAAGACGATGCTCACCACTGCCAGCAGCACGTAACGGCCGATGAACAAAGTGTCCACTATCTGTAGAGCAAACAGAGAGCAGCTCAGTGGAAGAGGTTCTTCATAACTACACGCCAAAGCATGTGTACCAGGTCAATAGTACCCTGAGTGCACTGAAAACCCATCTCTCATAAATTCAGCATTTCCTCTGTCAGCCACTAGATGTCACCAGAGAACTTTCACACAGCCTTAGTGCAGAGCCAGTGAGGTCTCTGCACGCACTCACATACACACTGCACTTGCTACCTTCAAAAGTCAGACTACTTAAAGTGTATTTTTGTCACTGCTACTTCAATTAGATGTTTGAGTTTCACTGCTCTGTGTGATGTTTGTGCAGAGTTTCAGATTAAAAGACTCATTTCTTGTTCATTAAGCTGACAGGGAAAATCTCTCTGTACTCACCTTAAATCTTAGTTTCACCAGCTGGATTCTGGGATATCACAATCCCTTTTGAGACCGACTGTGGTTGCGTGATTTGTGAACTTAAAACAAGTCGCATACACCGATGACAGACATTTTAGTGCCTGCCACCTCTTAGAGTCGAGTTAAAGCTTTGAAATGAAAAAAAAAATTGCATATTCATAGATTATAGATTTTTCCAGGAGGAGTAGATGACATTTTTAAGAATTTCAACTAGGCATCTGAACTTTCTGTGAAAAAACTAAATCAGTGTTTCGTTCTAAAATTGTAGAAGAACTTGAAGTAAACACAGGGACATACAGCAGCATCAGTTTGTGTATAGCCGGGTAATGAACACTTATGGACTGACCAAATGACCAAGCTTTGATCTGATGAGGATGGAGATATGCCTTGTGGCTTAATACCACATTCTGCTACCCGCGAAGAACATGAGTAAATCTCATCAGTGTGAGTTAGCCAATCAGCATGCAGGACACTTCTCCCAAGATCTGATAAGGGAGATGACTTGCTGTTTATTCACACAAACATGTTTTGGTGAGTTAGGAGACTAAAATGATTACAAAACTAAATTATGTATGGTAATTTTCTTTTGGGGGGATGGGTTTAATAAAACTGGTATAAAAAAAATGAACTATTTCAAATGACATCCTCAAGGCCAAAGTTTGTGACCGGACACTAATGGACAACTTTATTTTTTAGTTGGCTTATTTTTCAGAGAATCGTGCTCATTTGACTTGAGTAATACACAGCTAGATCTAATTTATGATCATCTAGTGATGATCAATTGCCTAACTCTGTGCACACCTGCTGTTTCAACTGTTGTGAAAGTGACTTAAACCAACTACTTGTACATGCTGTGCACATGTTGGGTTCTACGTGGTAGAAAAATAGCAGAAAACTAATGAAATGATTCTCTGGTGACCTGCTCTCACTCTCACTTCAATTTGCATTCATGATTCGTCCATCAAGGCAGTCACAGCTAACACAGGGCGAGGGTAGGATACATCCTGGACAGGTCTCCAGTCTATCACAGGGCCACATATAGAGACAAACAATACACACATTCATTCACAGCTACAATCAATTTAGAGCCACACATTAACCTAAGTGTGCATGGGAGGAAGCTGGAGAACCTGGAGGACCCACCCAGAAATGCCCCGTGTCTGGGGTTTGAACTCAGAACCATCTCGCTGAGAGTACTGACAAAACTGCACTCCACAGCATTTAACGGTTTCTATAGTTTGACATTCATACTTTAAAGTGATAGTTAAGTTTTTTGAGGTGGGGTTGTATGAGGTACAAATGGCCACTAAGTATAATATCTGCAGTAGAAAGGTCTTTGCCCCCCCCCCACTGAGAAATGAAGCTAAGCCCAGGTTCAGTCAGGAAGAATATCTGTTCGAGCATGCTCACTGAGTCACCAATCAATTTTCCCACTGTCTCTCTTGCTCCACCTCTCCCTGCTTGTTTTCATCCAATCACAGTCAGCGACCTGTCTCTCTTCCACCAATCAGTCATTAGCTGTCAAACTTAAAAAGTGTCCTCTCTCTCTGCTCTTATCCAGCTGTCATTTCAGCCGAGAATTTTCTCATCCCACCTCCACCCTGTCACCTCCTCATTCAAGACACAGTCCATCTCCATCCGAATCAGTTATCCAGAGGCTTCCTCGACAGACGCATCACCTCGATACCACCACCAGTGTCTAGGCACGGGGGAAGTCAGCTTCGGATGCAAGCTTCACATTCACTGATCTGTTTAAAAGCCGATATAACCCCCGGGTCTAAACGCCAAAGTTGTCTTGGGCACAATAAATGTCATTGCATTTCATAAATCTGTCTTTGTATTCTTATTAGTCTGTCCTGACTGAAATAGCGGCGCATCGTGCTGCAGCAAGACACAGGCAGTGAATGGGTGTGAATGGGGGGCGATTGATCAGTACATTCTCGCCGCCTACGAGAAGTCCCATGTCAAGATAATACACCAGTTCAAGAGTATGATATAAAGTACAAATTTACAATGCATCAGCTGGTCGGAAAAAAAGTCAGTTTATCTGGAACTAACCAGCTCACTCAGTATTCCATCAACCTACATTCACCTTCACTCCTTCCATTCACCCATCCTCAACACTTATATTCCATCCATTAAAATGTTTAAATCACCCATTGCTGTGGCGTGGTCCTTGCTGGTGAAACTACAGTTGAAAAGTAGTAATATATTGAGCATAAGCCAGTACAGACATACTTAATAGATGTAGATCAGGTAGATGTGACTGATCCTTTTTAAATAATGCTTCTCAGTCTTTTGTCTCGAGAATGTCGTTAAATTTAAAAAGCCAGTTGATACAGTCTTTGTATGAACATCTCCACTTCAAAGTTAAGAGATAATGAGTACAGCCTTATTATTTCACTCATAGAAAAAATATCCCTGCAGATTCCCAGAGAGAGAAACATGAGAACCGCTAATGGATCACTACCAGGCACCAACCGAACCTGAGTTGAATTATCAGAAGCAGGAGGAGAGAAGAGAAGATTGGAAGTGGCACATCTCCATCAGTATCTGCTGACTACAAATGCACCATGACCTGCCTATCAAAGCTGGTGTCAGCGCTGCCTTTCACACCTGGCTACAAGCTCTAACATAAAGCCAGGGAGTGGTAATTGATTCAGGCAGGAACACTACCTGTACATTCAGCGGTTGACATGTTTGAAGACATGGCGTGATTGTTTTCTCACTGTTCTCTCACAGCTCCTGGATCTAAATGCTGATTCCAGGTTCTCTTAACTGTTTCTTATCTAGATGCCTCATCAGTGGGGACACAAACCACACCTCCCCTGCAGCTCGTGATGTATCACATCAGTTCACATGTGGAAAGGAAATGAGGAGCTGGACTTGCACCGCCTTCTTTAAAGAAAGTGTGGAGTTTATAAGATCGCCACAAATAGATTTAAGTAACACTTCACTGATGGCTCTAGGTCTCTGTTAATATTTAGATCATGAGCCACCCATGAATTGGCAAATACAAACTGAGAAAACGCCCTTAAGCCAAATAATACCAGAAGAGCAGCACCCCTACTGCTGACTAAAGAGAGATTTCACAGGAACTGCTGTGAAATGAGAGTAGGTGTATGTGTGTGTAGAAATGTGCCGGTGTCTGGGAGAGGTGGGGATGATGTATGCTCTCTCTTATGGATGCATTTAACACATCTCACTTTTTAATTTGCCAATTACGCAGTAAGCTGGAACCCAAAGTGTGGGCCATGTTTTATTAATGTGCCATTGAGCGCACGGGTGGGAGCAGGCAGGCAGGCGGGTGGGTGGAGGAGGGCCGAGAGAGCAGGGGTGGGGGTGGAGAAGGGGGGGGGGGGGGGGTATAAACCAGCCCCCACCACTACTAGTCTGGGACTGGCTTAATTGGCACCATGTTATTTTACTTTTGTTTAACAGCAAGGGGTTAGACATTTCTTCACAGTCTACAGACACACACACACACACACACACACACACACACACACACACACACACACACACACACACTCTCCTTGCTTTCAAGTAAGTTCTTCCTGTGTGCTCAAAAAAAGTTAGTCAACACCAAAACAAGATGTGAATACGAAGCATCACTGTCCTGACTGAAGCTGTTTCCCAACTCGCTTTTATTCAAACACTATATCTGACCACATACATGAGGGTTTATACTGTAATGCTCCTATTTATTTCAGTTTAAAATATCAAAGATGAGTCACAGAGGAGTTCTCACATCCTCTGTTTCCAAGATTTAAGACGCTCGACTCTGGTGCTACATGTTGCCTCTGGCTTCGTCATTTATCCCACAGGCAACAGACTTACTCAGTTCTTAGAGACTCAATTTAATCTTTTTTATTTCATTTCAAGCTTTTTATTTTTTTTCATTTTGTGCATTTCATTTTACCACTTGGAGAATTTAAACTTTCAGTGTTTTTGTTATATGGTGTGTGTGTGTGTGACTTTTGATGTTTTACTGGATTGGAAAAAGACAATTTTCTGCCCTTGTGTATAAAAAAAAGTTATTTTCTGTTCAATTGAACAAACACCTTCTAGAATGAGCAAACATAAACAGAATCAACTCATGTGAGCGCTTCTCTAAATTGAATATTTTGTGTTGTAATTTCGAGACAATAAAAGCCTCTTGACGTCTAATAAACCCTGAGAACTCTAAATAAACCAAACCACTGAGTAATGTTCCCTTTTTTCTGGCATCATAAAGTATCTCTATATCAATGGACTTCATACATAACCTCTCAGAAACATTGGAATCAACTTCTGAAGCAGGCAAGGGGTTAATTTTCCTTGTACAGAAGTCCAAGTAGGTGCATTTTGCTGCCTCTCTGTGTTGCTGGTCTGGTATCTGCCTTTGCACAAAGGCTATAAAATGTGAGCTGGCCAGGACGGGGCTCTGCTCTGCTATTTCTATGGGGTGGCAGCTTGCTTGGCAGATCTGGCCGGCTTATTGGCACGACCCAGAGGCAACATGGGGGAGTGTTTGTTCTGTGTTGCTGTTGGACTAAGATAAAGCAGAACAAGCCTTTACGACAGGCACACACACAGAAGTGCACACACGGTGACACATGCTATGTACAGGCATACTATATGGTGAATACGGTTTTATATGAGAAAGATTGTTTGTATGCACTTAAATGATTTGAAATTAAATAGACTGAATACAGTATATCCTCAGTCAATATGAATACAGGGTAAAAGTACAACAGCACATGATCACAGTTATATAATAGTTCCTCTTATTGCACATCTGCCTTTTATTCTATTATAGTCTTTGATGTGCATGAATGAGACACTAGAATTATCTAATTTACTGATCTAACATAGATAATACTGCATATGTGATTAAATATAAGATTTAGGAGCATGACAAAGCCACTTAGCCATATTTACTTGTTTATTTGTGGGCTGTAGAATCCTCATTTTTTACTCAGTGCTCTCTGTACTGAAAACATTTGGGGGTAATCAAAGTCAATTGGCTTCACAAAAAAACATCCCAGGCCTGCTTTTATTTCCAACTGAAGTACATTAGTCGGCCATTGTGCATCAGCCACAATAACACATGAGAACACCACATGCCTGTGTTTTGCAGTAAATGGTCTGATGGAATCATGGTGGGATATTTTATTATCATGGCTTTGGCCGCAGTAGAATTTTGAGTTGCCTTTTCATGCAGGGAAATGTCAACTGTTAACACCTATTAAACCAAGCTATTTGCTTTAGAAAAAAAAATCAAATAAAGGCACTTTAATTGTGTATTTTGCATTTTGAAATAGAACAACATACTAATTCATACTCTTTGCAGGAAATGCTGCATATTTACTTTGCAGATAGGTCAGCACACAGCCTATAGAGATATTAGTTTGAGTACTTGAGTTTGTAAATGTGTGGACAGGTGTGTGAGATCACTGGTAAGAGTTCACCTCTATCTCTTTGAAAGGGGGAGTTGTCTCAGGGCTGCGAGGGAAGAACACCAGTACCAGAGTGATGGAGAGTGCCAGGAGAAAAACAGGAATAACTCCTAACCTGGTAAGACACACACACACACACACACACACACACACACACACACACACACACACACAGGTAAAACATAAAGATGACATAAGGACTCCATACCAGTGATTTCATGTTACACAGGGTTATCTTGACATGGTACCATTATAAACACCAGTCGAAACTGTTCCACTCTTAAATGTGGTTTTTAAAAGTATTTCAATTGCCAAACAAGTTAAATAGCTCAATGTTTCACCCCATTTAAACTTTACTGTTTTTGGACAATGTTTGCTGTCACCTTGGATTCTACACAAAAATACACAATTACTGATTACCTCAGTGTGAGCATCTGAAGAAAAGCAAGTGCACAGATTTTAATTCACAAGAACTGCAAGACTAGAATACAACCACTACTACTATTTCTGATGCTCTCTCAAGGATAATAGGTAGGTAGGATGCTATTCAGTTTGAAACCTATTAGGTTTTTGACATTTGACTATAATAAATGGCTACTTGATGAATCAAGACCATGTAATGGAAAACATCATTACTACTACTACGTCACATCACAAGCACAACCACAACCAACATACATGTGGATGAAGCTTCAAAAGGACCGAGTCACTGACTGATTCACAAATGAGACAAATTTGACTTTTCCTCATCGACTTGCATAAACATGTGTCGGACTATGTGCATGTTTAAGTGCTGCCGTCTCTGTCTCTCACTCACTTTGCGGAACCAGATGCTCTCAGCAGCATCGCCCCGAACACGAGTGCCGAAATCCAAACGACCGCAACGACGACGATGCCTGTACCGACGCCCAACACGGTGCTAGCCATTTTAGTCAGCGAGTTGAGGTTTAGGGAAGTTTACTCGACAGATACAGCAGATAGTCGCTTAAATCGGCAATAAACTGGCTAGCTATGATGCTAACTATAACTACACCACCACTGTATCGGTGAGTTAGCTTTCTCTATTAGCACTGCTATGTTGAGGCAGTTGCATGCTAAGCTAAAAAACACGATGGTGTTCGCTCTGCAGCTTTCTTCGCAGCCTATAATCACCATTTATCATTGGACTTATCGATTCAATAGATAGCTAGATGAAGCCTTTGCCATGGCGTCCTCTGCTTCCTGGTAACAGCAAACTGCACTGCGATTGGATAGATGAACTCTAGACGAGCCAATCAAACGCGTCGTTACCTGGAAGCCAGGATGCATAGGAGGGTGATGAACAGAGCTTCACCAGCTACGGTCTCTTTTTACCGTCATAATTTCCACATGTTGTATGTCCTCTCGGCCCTACACTTAAAACAGGCATGATGCATGATGATAACTTTACAAACAAAGTCTCCCCTTTGCCCCTAGAGATGTTTATAGATGTTTATAGATTTTAAACACACCCTCGTGCCCACATTGTGTTCCCGGGTCCTCCTCAGCACCAGGTAAGAACCTGGTCCCGCAGCTGCTTCACGGCTGAAACCGGTGAGAAAGCAGAGGTATGAGTGGACAACGCCACAGGCAGATGTACGGACATAGCCTACACAGTGAGAAAACACGGGACGCCATTACTAAAGTAAACTGTGCTGAAATAGCCTATACTTTGACATTATTCAATAGCCTAGGTTTAGCCTACTTGCAAAGAGCATCCTGTGTGGCTTAAAAAGCTCATCGTTTAAACGGAGAACAAATTCTGTAACATTTCACACACAAGTAAAGGATATTCCCCCGTAAAGAATACAATTCACCAGAATCTACCTAATTTTGTGTTTCTACTTTTCTCTCAAGTTTATTTGCTGGGCACATTTACTAGAGACTCTAAGACTCAAGGGAGTGTTTTCACATTGTGTTTGTACTTTTACCAGAAAGGTAAAACATCATATTAGCCGACTGGTTCCACCACTGCAGCTGAATGAGGGAAAATAAGAGCAGGGGGGGGTTCCTGTTGTCGCCCATAGCCCTGCACTTAGACTGAGACCAGGCGACACCAGACAGGACCTCACTGTCTCAGAGGAAAAGTCAGTCGTGTCTAGCCAGTAGCCACACCGGGGTCTGATTCGCAGCATCATGCTATCCGTCTCTTTGAAGCATGTAATAATGAATGCAGACCGACAGGGGGCTGGCCAGACCCGCGTCTGTGCCTGCGCGCGGGTCCTACTGGAAGTGGTGGTGCCTCTTCGCGCTTACTGGAAGAAGACATGTTGCATTTAGGAGACCCTCGTAAGATCCATGCATCATGCGTTCATCAGCTTTTCTGGATGATAAAAACAGTTTTGCTACACGAATGAGTCAGACAGTGGGGGGCTAGATGTTTGGAGCATTTAATGACAAAAGAGGAACTGTCTGATATGTAATTTACTGCAAACTGAGAGGAGTTTGTTTTTTCTCGTCGTGTTTGCCTCGGGCAATTGCTTTTCTTCACACTCTCAAAGATGTCAGTCACATTAATGAGAGTGACAGTGACGGTTAAATTAAGTAGCCTAATACAACCATTTATCTTTGAGTCTAATATTTCTTGACTGACAATCTGTCCACAGGCCCTGGCTCTTATCTGACCTCATTAAAATCTGAGAAGGTAAGAGAAACAACTTAAAGTGCAATAGATGCTGCAAAAATGATCTTTGAAAACCTTTCTCTGTCACGCCGTTGACAAGAACCACCGGTGCTGGACCACATCACTGTAGGCAGCTTGTTTGCTAACTCAGTGCAACTAGAGCATCAAAATAAGAATTAAGGAAATAAAGTCAATCCCCAGCTCTGTCAAACGAAAAAGAAAAATCCCCTCAGTGCTGAATGTTTAATCATCATTATTAAAGTGATAACTACTCTGAGAGGACATTATTTGGCATCAGTGTTGTGGCAGGGTTGGATGTGGGCTGCATTGTCAAATGGGCTGTGCCGTGGAAAAGTTTGGTAAACACTGACTTGGAAGCTGTTTGCCTGCAGGAGTGCTCAGCATTTAGCTAGCTGACATGGGGTTAATCAGGGTTCTTCCGAGAAATAGGACAAAACCTGCTTGTCATTTTCTCTTGTAGACAAAAGTCATTTTTATGTTGCGTGGGATTTTTCAGACCGTCTGTGTCACAAGTCTTTCTCATCAGAGATGCTGTTGCTTCTATATCATAAAAAATGGAAGGAAATGTAATAGGCCAATTGAATAACATGGGATAACATGATGTGAGGCTTTAAAAAAAAAAAAAAAAAAAACTTTATTTAGCTGCCATTGTAAAGATACCATGTTTGTTTGTGTTTAAGCCAAAATGCAACATAACAAAGGCATTGGGCTACTTGTGCATTTTTGGTTCTGGATTTGTCCAACTGACCAATAACTAGCTACAACACGTGCTCTTTATTCCTCTTTTTAGTAGTTCATCCGCTCCAAGTCATTGGTTTGAATCAGCAGGTGCAGCTGCACAACCTGAACACCGTGTTTAAGTCCTGTCTTCTCCCAGGTTGATGAGGTTACCTGTCTCATGGCGGTCTGTGGGTGATTGCCGTATTTCCCATGGACACTGGAAGGCATCAGCGGCCCGGTGTTGGGAAAACGGGGAGCGGAGATGGAGATGGAGGTGGGAGGGGCCTGGCATGGCTGACGTCACCGGCTGTGTGGAGGAGTATAGGCTGTGCTGTCAGCCCAGTGTCAGTCTGATGAAGATTGGCATGCAGGTAAGCTGTCATTCATTTTCAATGTCAGTGCATAGGAGCAGGGCTTTTCCACTTCAGCGTCCTTTTTCCCCTTCCCCCCCCTTCATTACAAAAAGCAGGACATTATTCATACAGTCAGACAGCCAGCCGGGCCAGAGTGAGGGAGAGAGAGAGAGGGAGGGAAAGAGAGAGAGCGAGGGAGAGTGATGGAGGGAGAGAGAGAGAGAGAGAGAGGGAGAGAGTGAGAGAGAGAGAGAGGGAGGGAGGGAAGGAAGGGGAAGTAGGAGGAGGGGGACAAAAAAGAGAGAGGGAAAGTAGAGGAGATGCATTTTTGTGCTGGACTGAAAGACCAGTGGATTTTTTTTCTTGTGCTTGATGCGGCGTTTGGATTTAAAAAAAAAAAATGTCGCTTTGTGATGCAGGTATCTAGGATGTATTGTATTTCGCAGCGGATGCTTTTGTGCCTTTGGTTGTAATTTAGAGACTGATAATAACAATAATGAGCGGACTGGACAGCTTGAGCGCAGAGCTGCAGGGAGCTGGCGTTTTATTTCTGCGGCTTTGTCAGCCAGCAGCGGAATGTTCCGGCGCCTTTACATGATTTCTAAATTAACAATGAACCTCTGATGGTGTGAATCTTCAGCGCAAACACCGTGCTGTGTTGTGTTTTTTCCGTTTATTTTTTACCGCTGCTGCGTTTTTTTTCCGCCTCAGTGATGAAGTTACGTGCTGTGTTTTAAGCTATTGGAGTAAAAGAAAGGCTTTTATTTTGACGGGTGAAGTTGTTGATTTTCAGTGTAAAATAACGTCCACACACTGTTGACCTAAGTTAATTCAACCTTTCTCTTTGCTCATAATACATTTTAATCTAGATTTTAGTATTAGTACTAACAAATAATAGCAATGTCATTTTATGAATGCCAAAGTGAGGAGGGGAAATAACAGCTGGACTGGACATTATTTTTTTTATAGTATATAATTCCATTTCAAAGTAAAACCTTACTGTGAGTGTGTAGCCTATCTCCTCTGTTTGCACTTCACAAACAGCAGTTTTTTTTGTTTGTTTGTTTTGTTGTTGTAAAACAACTAATGTCTTGCATTTTTTCCAGACTCATGCAAAGCAAATGAGCTGTTCCCCTCCTTTGTCAGTGTTTTAAAGGTCAGACAGGGAGTTTAATCGTGTCTATTTCTGTACGAATCCTTTAACTGCAGTGTATTTTGTTAAAACTATCTGCATCTTACTAAGGTCTAATGTTTACACTCCTACCCTACCCTGCCCTGCAAAACCCCTCTAGCCTGAACACTGGCCTTCTTTGTGTGCCACACTCACCACTTTCTTTTTACAGCTGACTGTTTTTTTTTTATACCACAATTGCCCAAAATGACTATTTCACTCATAGGAGACTTTTGACTGGCATTAAATTCTGTCGGTGTGATGTGACGAAGCCCGAGTCAGTCAGGTAGCAGCTTGTCTTAAACACTGGGGGCCCTGTTTGATTTGACTTTTATGATCTTGCAATTAAAATGAGCAGATTTGCAGGTCATCTGTTCAGGCACCATCAGCTATGATCTGAGACCATCCAGCATCACATAACCAATACGTGCCCAGATTTGGAAAAAAATATCTACATTTGAAAAAAAAGAAAAGAAAAGAAATAGCTGACCCTAAAGTGAAGGAACTATAAAATCTCTCTTCAGCTTTTCTGTCGTAGTTAATTTGCTGTTCTGTCACTGTTTAAATGTCACAACTGTATCTAGCAAAGTCAAGGCCCTTTGCAGCAAGGACTATACTCTGAGCACTGGGAGTACATTAGCTTAATTAAATATGCCTGAACCATTTGTTTACTAATCATCTGCTTCCCTGAGAAATCACAATGGCGATTTAGACCACTTTAGCTCCCTCCATCAAACACATTCGGCAGGTGCAAAGTGCTGAGCAGGAAAATCCCATGAGGAGCCAAACTCGAGCACCCTGTCAAAGTAAATGCTTTGAAAGACACTGTTGTTGTTGTTGCTGTTGAGTCGCTGTAGAAAGACCAAAGGAGGTCTGCTACCTTTTACACTATTCAAATGATGGTGTACGTTTGTCATTGTCTCAAAGTGGATGATTCAGCTGGGAATTAATCTTAACAAAGCACACACACACACACACACAAACATATAAACACAAGAGTAGAAATGCATATCCAGCAAATCACCCTCAGTGCTGTTTGTTCTTTGTTGTGCTGTACCCCACATGGCTCTGCATATTGTCAGATAGGGATAATGCCAATTTAGTTTATCCCCAAACCCTGCTGAGATCTTAATTGATGATTTGTGTCATTGGACAAGCAGCCTGGGGCACATTCGATGCCGCAAAGTACTCTGACACTATTTGCATATTCCCATTCCTACTATATGGGTAAATTACACGACGAGGTGCGATGCTGTGCATTCCAGCAGCTTTTGGGGGCATAATCACTAATAAAGTGATTCAGTCACACTAAATGAAGGAAGTAAACAGAGCGAGGAGAGCATATGTTACAAACCAATTTAAGCATTTATGTATGACCATAAAGCAATTGAGGAAATTAAACCACGCGCAAATGTCTTGTCATTTCCTTTGCCTTTGCCTCTAATTCCACCCTGCATGGTGCCACAGACACCGATATATCATTTTCTGAGAAGATGTAAGGTTTTTCACGAGGGCCCTGTAAGACTGATAGGCCTAACTTTGCAGGGTTTCTTTTCTCTGTGAATATCTAATTGTTTTTGAGGGCCTGATTTTCCCAATTCAGACTGGAAGAATTATTCATAAGGCTTGAATCTGCTGGGAATCCTTAGCGGAGTGCATCTAGGTCCTGTTCGGGGGCCTTGAGCAATGTGATGTTTGCTAGTTTCCTTCTCTTCGATAGTGCAGCAATCTTTAAGACATTTGTGTTGTGTTGCATGTTTTGGCCCTGTCTGGGTCCTCACAGGTCATGCCCACTAAGCCCACTTGATCCCTATTGCTCTCAAGATGAGGCAGATGCCTGTTTATACCATCAGACAGCTCAGCTTAAGGACAGCCCTTGCATGCTTACCCTTGCTCATTCCACAGCCAGTGCTGCACTGGCATGGCTCTAAGTAAGCCACCAGGGACCTGGGTCAGAGGGAGATGGATTGGCTTGATTTATGCTCCGAGAGAAGCAGCAGGCAAATTTAATGATCTTCCATACTATCAACATCACGAAGCCTTGTTTCTGGAAGGACATAGAGATGTCATGAAAATACATGCTGCATAGGGCTTTGTGTGGTTAACTAAAAACTGCACTTAGACAGTAATGTCAGCATTATTGTTAGAACATCAGCCAGAGACTTTCAAATGAAAGGCCTCAGACCTCATCTTCTATGATAGAAAACATGTCTTTAATCAATTCACTACATATTATTTGTAATTATCTTTTGCCAATAAAGTCTTGAGTGTGGCGCTCCCTTTAATATTAACATAGTCACAGCTTGCACAGGAAATTTGTGCAAGTGTTTAAATGAGAGTGTGTTCTATTTCTAAGTACTTAAAGTTTGTGATAATCACATCGTGTGCTGCTTTAATATACAATATGTGATTACAGCAGCGTGGCTTAACTGACAGCATGTCATCACAGCATCCTCTGCTGACAAAAAAAGGTTCGCTCCATGGTAGAAAAATCCATACCATTCCTCTGAACAGGATTCAGGGATCGATCAGACTTTTGCAGACCTGCCCTGCCCCTGCAGACAGTCCTGAAAACTTTCAGAGATGCCCCTTTCCACACAATTACATGAGATGTGTGGTTGAACAATGAATGTCACAGCATGGAGGAAGTCATACAAAGACTGTAGTCATTAGGTAATGATTTTAGCATCAGTACTCTGATTGCCTTCCTTTTTTTCAGACAGAGGAAATGAAAACCCAGCAGGAACACATTCCGTAAACTAAGTTGAAGTCATGGCACAGAATAAAGGAATCAAATACGGCTTTTCACCAGCAGGATGCACACACAGATAAAGTGTTTGCATAGGGTGAAATGCATTTCAAAGATGTGCAAGAAGTAGGCTATTTCTATTCTCCCATGTCTTCAGTATTCACATTGTTAGTGTAAATTGCTTTTGATGCTGTTATTTATGAACTAAAAACAATTAAAACATTATTTTTAGACACTGGTGGTTATTATTCAAGGATCAAGCACAAAATCAAATTAGCAACAGCTTATTATATATTCTGCATTTACAGACCTTTAACAAGACTCTAAACCTCATTGTGCCTTTGGTTCTTATCTCTGGTGGAATGTAGATAATCCTAATAAATGAGTAGAGCTTCACACAGAGAAATATGAAGCCTGCCAGTAAATCCTGAATTTATTATATTTGAGAGTCCTGCTAACAGCTGAGCTGGGTGAGGTTCAAAATATTTGATTTGAATTCAACCGCAGATCATAGCAGAGAAAATCCCAGCAAGCACTGTGTGGCTGCATATTTGTGCTTCCTTTGAAAATGAATAAATGCGCGGGCCAAACCGGTGTCACCGCTATTGAAAAATCTCCCACGGTGCAATACTCTTTAAAACTTAGTTAAGAGTGAAATGTCACGAGTGCTGCTTCTCCACGCTGATAGCACCGACTTTACACCGTGCATTAATTGGTTAA
Organism: Caranx ignobilis; assembly: GCA_021432705.1. NCBI lineage: Eukaryota > Metazoa > Chordata > Actinopteri > Carangiformes > Carangidae > Caranx > Caranx ignobilis. The sequence goes on from MU269980.1 coordinate 3,845,801, forward strand.
CCATGAAAGTGCCAGCGTCTCTGTCTTCCCAAATGCAAATGTGTGTTCAGACATCTCACAGCTTGACACAGTTGTCAAAACTGTTATCGTGTAATATTACTGTGTTTTTTTTTTTTCCACGAGTCAGACTTGAGTCTTCCTGTAGCTTGTGCAGGTACAGTACCAGCTGTTTTGCAGCACTGCAGTGTCGCTGCCAGCAGGTAGGCTGTTGTTCCTCCACTGTGAGTCAGATGAACTCTTATTACAAAGTTTTACAGCCAAGTACACATCAACAGAAGCTATTTTTGCGAACACTGAGCGAACTTATATCGGCGCTGTGAAGTGCTTTTGCATCCCTGATTACCTCCTGATGTTGTTGTTCTTTCACTCTTGGGCACATTCGCAGCTGTATTAATACACAGAGGAGCTGCTTGCAGGAGACAGGTTGGGTGCCGAGAAAAATGTGCAATAGTGATTAAAAAAAAAAAAAAATTAGGCTCTTTAAAATAGTGGTTGATAGCCTTTTGAAATCAGCTCTCTTTGATTATTGGCAGAGCGCTCTATTGAAGTCAGGCTACACTCTGAGGAGAAATGCAACAGCGCTCAAGTTGTGACCTCTAAAGGCTATTTACTGGAGCGCGCTTCCATTTTTCAGAATCCTTTCCAAAGATATTATTCAAGTGTGTCGCTCTGTTGTGCGTTCTGCCACTCACATCTCATCTGAATGTTTCAGCCTATTGCACTCCAGGACACCATTGATCTGAAGGACAATGTTTTCACTCAGTCTATAGCTGCTCCTTTATTTTGACATTAGACTTTAACAAAAGTGGCTTTCTCTCCAAATCCATTTGTGTACCTTGTTGTTAATCTCCAAGTGGTCTTTGCAGCTGGCTGATGAAACACTTTAGTGTATAAGCTCTTAGGTGAAACAGCAGCTTATCAACACACTTTAGTAAAAGCATTGCACAGTGGCAAGGACAGAATAATTTGCCCTAATGCATTTCAGTGATCGCTCTTATTAGCTGCAAATGACTTCCTTTATGTAGTGCTGTCCCCTGCTATAAAAGTGCCATGATTTTATGACAGCACAGGCTTCAGTCAAAGTGCATTTAATTTTCCCTGGGAAGGCTACATCTTTTATGGTGTTTCACAAGACTTGTCGCTCTTAAAATATTAAAGGAGGTCTGCACTCTTTTATTCCTGTGTAATATTTCATTAAGGATTTTGGTGTTGTGGATGTCTCAGTGCCAGATTCATATCAGTTCATATCAGTGCCCAACCCATCTTCATGCATATACCTATCAGAGAATGAACAATGTTACATATATCTGTTTAACCACTATAGTGTGCTGCTAATGCATCATAGCGTGGTATAATGCAAAGTAACAAAAGACACACTTTGGCACCAAGGAATAATGCTCACACATTGTACTGCTAATATGCGAGTGCATAAGAGTGTGTACATACACATGTTAAGATAAATGTAGCCCCAACCCAGTTATTTTTTGAACAAGAAAATGTTTTTAATGAATATATCCGCCAAGTTGCAAAATGCTCCTATTAGATGTAATGGTGGAACATATTTTGATAGCATATTTAATAGGTTTTCTGCTATATCCGCTTTTACAATACAATGTCTCATCCTAGTAAATGAAGCATGGTTAAACTCTCAATTTACTTTGATGGTTGTGTGTTGGTTGAAGTTAAAGAAGGATGCTGGTCTTGGTTAAACACTGAAATAGTACTGTGATAGTAAATGGTAACATTTAACCAAAACCACAACTTTTAGCTGCAAGTACTCAGGAAGACGCCAGTCTCGTGGTGTCAGTTACTTACAACATGGCACACCCACCCATCACTCATGCCTTGACAAGCACATCATTTCCTGAATAACAAAAATATATATGATATATTTTTCTTAATAAAAGAAAAAAAAACACATTTATTTTCTTTTTGCAAAAATGCACTGCTGTGCCTCTACACTGTTCGTCAGCATGTGACAAGCTACACTTGCGTATATCGTGATATTTGAGCTGGTTGGCATTTCAGATCATACGCTGTGGATATTATTTAACCCTGACAGACATAACATTTTACCCTAATGTGGCTGAATGTGTAAACATGAATCTGTATTAAGAGGGCTGGAGACACCTGTGCTGTGTGTATGGCATTATAATGTGATGGTCATGTATACATACACTTTCAATCGCTCACAGAACCACAGTACATCACATTTACTTTGATGCTTAAGCAATCCATTGAATTTCCAAACTCAGTTCATCTGCTGTTCTTTGACTTCCAAACAGCTTTGAAGCTCTTTCACAGTCACATGCTTTAAAGCTGGGGAATGTATTGTGGCTGCAGTAAATTGCAGACTTACTACTCTTTACAGAGAGTTTTACGAGAGGAGTTAATTAGCTTGGTGAATGTGTTTCTCTTGTGCTTTTGTCGGTGATGTGAGGGACGTCGCCTGATGTCCGAGTACGAATGTGAAACAAGTCATTTGGACAGAATCGTACAGTAGCTTTATTATCGCGAACTTCAGCTGTCTGAACAAACCGCGTCCTTGCTCTCTCCCCTCCTCACTTCATTACATTCAGAACATTATGACTTTGCTGAGAGTGTAAGGAAACATGAAGCGCCACTGACATTAACCTCCAGTTTAAAGCTACAGAGCGCACCAAGAGGTCTGTCTCACTCCGTCTGCTCTCCGTCTTCACATTCAGCATTTTCTCTTTCCTGTTGAGATGACTGGGGGATGAAGTGGTCCCCTGTTAGTGCTGATGTTGGTGTGAATATGAAAGTCTGGCACTCATCTTGAAAGTCATTTGGTGTTGTTTGTGAGAGCTGTCTATTCTGGAGAACTCTGGTCCCACAGTATCATGTTTGGCCTGAAGCTTACAGTCTGCAAGTAATCATGAGTCAACTGCAGAGGGGCTATGGGAGAATTGGACTGGGTAATGGGTGACAGAGGTTTCCGGATGAGTGTGAAGATGACGTGTGCACTCCTGAGTCACTTAAATGTGGTTTTAGTTAGAAATGACAAAGAATGTCCTCCTTTAGTAAGTGTGTACAAATCCAGCACAAGTCTCTTTCTCGATGTGACTGTATAGACTGAATTTCCTGTTCATTAATGAGGTTACAATATCCCTTACTACTTTTAGTCTTTGCTGCAGTTGTGCATCCTCCTCAGAGTGTCCCTCATCTTCCCTATGAGCAAAATGCACGAGGACATACTAAGCTCTGTTAAACTCTGTTTCCAGGCTGCCACATTCCATCACATAAAAGTTTGATTTACGACACGAATCCCAGCCAAGACAGTCACAGAGAAATTAAATTACTGTGTGAGCCTCTGTTTCCTGTGATTTGCCGTGGCAGGCACATAATTTGTCGAAGAAAGCTGTGCTGTGTTAAGTATGTTTGTACAGTGGCGCGAGCTAACCGCACACCAGCTCTGATTTTTTAGAAGTGGTAATATTTAATGACTCTGCGACACACGTCTGATTTGCGAGCGCTCGACTTTCAGCACCACTCCTTTTTTTTTTTTTTTTTAGTGTCCTTTCTGATTTGCTGCTGCCGACGAGACCCGAGGCATCGAGTCGTGTTGCCTTTCAAGTCGCAATGTAAACATGTCAGATTTTCTAGAGTGTGTGAAGAGGCTCAGGGAAGCGGGCGTGCACAATTATCATAACAGACACGTCGCTGTAAATGAATCTTTGCAGGGAGCAGTTTATAAACCAAGCAGGTTCTGTACTGCCACTGATTTATTTTTACTGCAAACTACTTCCACATTCTTAAATACTTAAGACGATAAGGCACAGTGTCTGTGTTACTGTACGCTTAATCAAGAAAATATTCCTTCAACATTATCAGGGAGTGCAGACATGATTCCACATGTTAATTGCAGCAATGTGAACTGAGTGGAAAAAAAAGGAAGCAGACTGAGCCCCCTTTTTCCAAACCAAGACTTCTTTCCACTACAAAGAATAATTACTTTTCCCAACTCCCGGGCCATAATTGGTTACTACTCTTTTATCTTATCTATGTGCGCATAATTATCACAGTCATCATATTAGATTATTTCATGCATAATAAATGAACTCAAACTGCGTGTGGGGTAATTAGCATGTTAGGATATGTGCCACGATAAGAGGTTTGCTCTCTCAAAGATTGTATTGTTCAAGATGTTCCTGAAAAGTGAGGAAAATGCAGAAGAAAGGGAGCTTTGACATCACTCCAGCATCTCAACAAATATTCCTCCTTAAATCTGTTTGTGTGTTGGCGTGTATGACTTCTCCTGGTCTGTTTTTTTTTTTTTTTTTTTTTTTTTTTTTGGGGGGGGGGTCCTCGTGTAAATAAATGTAGCTTGTAATGCATTCTACGTTTCATTTGGGGTGTGGAGCAGACAGTAGTTTATATGCAGAAGACATGAGAGCATAATGGAGGCCATTGTGAGAGACAGACCAGTATGCTACTTGACTTTGGCAGCTGTCTGCTGCATAGATCTTGTCCAATCCAAATGACAGATGTGTATCAGTTCAGTTGAGATTGCACAAGTGAGCAGGTTGTGTCGGCCTGCTATTGATATAATAAAGTGGTGAATGTTCCCTGAATTCTTCTTTTTTCATGGAGCCTTTTTGACATTAGATTTTCATTTAGGTTTATTTTCCAAACACGGCAAATGAAGTTCAGACAGAGGTTGATGAGCAGAGCAGTCCTGATACGGCCTACTATGGACCCAACAGCAGCAGCTCTTCCAATTCAGATTAGGTAAACCTGCTGCTTGGATGCGCTGCCAGGTTTATGGAAACAACTTCACAACTTGGAAACATTTCAGCTTCCATTTAATGAGGGGAGCCAATCAGGACCCGGTCCAGTTGTGATGCCTTGCCTGGAGTTACTCCCAGCTGCCTATAAAGACACAGAGATTTTTTGAAAACGCAATAATTTGAAATTTTACGACCCAATTAAAATCGAATTGTCACGGTGTCTTTATTAAACACCCGTGAAGAAGTGATGTATGTAAACCTAGGAAATGTGAATGCTGGTGAAACGTGGTGCTGTGGTGAGAATCAGCAGTGGTGTAGATTTTATAGAGTGTGTGTGTGTGTGTGTGTGTGTGTGTGTACAGCTTAATTTAAATGCTTTTAAAAAAAAAAAAAACATTTATACTTGACTCGAGGAAACTTGCACCATGATTGAAAATAGTTAGTCCAACTGATTTTACAGTGACTCTTAAACATTTGTTCACCCACGCAGATTTAAACTTGTATAGTTTGGTCACACTGCAGAATCTATCATTCACCAGAGACTGAGGTAAAAGCAGCCAGCAGCATCTCACACTTCTTCTCTGCCACTAAATAACAAGAACAACTTCTTTTGACGCCAAATGTTTCAGTTGCAGCTTTTTTTTGGTCCTGCAGTGTTTTTGGCAGTGACACCTCACTAACCTGTGCCAAAAAGCCTGGAAAACTCAAATATAATGAGCTATTTTCAGCACTGAGTTGTGTTTTTTCTTTTAATTCACCGAGTTGTTAAGGGACAATAAATAAATAAAAAGTCATATTCAGCGCGTGATGACAGCCATTAGTTAGATGGAGACCGTTGTCAGAGTTTATACTATTATATTCAATGTCATTCTTGCTATTGTCAATAAATGCCACAGGCTCATGCTGCTGTAATTACTACAGAGCAAGACAGACAGAATCGTTTTTGTCTATTGACAGAAAGGTGCACAGTTTTAAGCAGGATCCTCACTGCGGACATTTCCTCGACATCTCTGTGCCTGAGCAGACGCAGCGTGCCAATGTAATAGCACATTATCCCCACAGAGTCTCCATAGATACATTAGTTATTCATATAATCAAACCCATCTCTAAATAAGCAGAATCTGAAGATGATCAAAACCCCATTTAGTTTCCATCAGAGACAAAAGTTTGCAGGCAGTGACATGACGAAGCATCTCAGGTGAATTCATAACTAAGTTTAGAGGACTTTAATTATCACGTATTGTGTAAAAGAAGAAAGAATAAAAAAGAAATGACACACAGTCATGCACCCACACACCACTTCCCACTCCCTGTGTAACTTCATCAAGGTTCATCTGCCAAAGAGTGAGGATGCTTTCTGTGCTAAAAGTGAATTATAAAACAGCTGCCGAGCCAGTGTGTGGATAAATACGGCAGCTTGGAGGCGGTGCGGTGTCACGGCTGCTGCTATGTGGCAATGAGGAGCAGAGCTTTTCCAACCACCCCTCCCCTCGGGCCGCTTTCCTCCGGTCAAGGTCTTCGTACCTCTGTGGTATGTCTGTGCCCGTCTCCCCTGTTGGCACTCCTCAGACATTGCTGCAGTGTCAGTGTGTGGTGCAAATGGGACTTTGACATGTGATAGTGCTGATTGCGGGTCGGATTTGTTTGTTTAGCTCCAAAGAAGACGACTTGTTGGGGGCTCAACCTGAAACCATCTTCGTGGCCTAAGTAGATTTTTAAGTGCTCCGAGATAGCACTTACAGACTACTGTATGATGACAGGCTGCATGCTAACAGGTTAGCATGCAGCACGGTGTTATTAGCTCTCCACGTGTGACCTTTATGGAATAACAAAATATGCTTCATTAAAAATGAATTAATGAAAAGAAATACAGTTAATCTGCATTTTTCCAGCAAGGAGGCACACTTAATGTGTTCATCGTTCACATAGTTTCCAGTGAGGGTCACTGAGTGTACTCAACTGTACAAGGCAGAGTAGTTTTCAGTTTAAAGCATCTATAGAACTTGTCACTGTAGTTTAAGTTGCAATAAAAATGTTGCACAATGCATGCACACACACAGACACACAGACACACACACACAGAAATTAGATATAGGGATGCACAATAAAACTGTAGATTGGCCAATATTATCCAATCGTATATAAAAATCCAATATACTACTACTACTATTACCAATAATCATTTATTGATTATTGTGTATTGTGGAATGAAGAAATTACCATTTGCAACTGAGACTGTATACAGCAACTGCAATTGTGCACCCCTCATTTCACAAAAGCTTAACGTAATGTAATTAAATTGATATTTTTGTACATAGTCAAAGACAAAATGTTAACAGCACTACTGGGGTGTCCAGCTCAGTAACGTCCAATTAAATCAGCTTCAGGCAGTTTGTCTTTTTCAGTCACAAATTTATTGGACAAAAAGTTTTTTCTAATCAGCTCCATGAGCAGTACAAGAAGAAGGAAAAATTCTCATTTGTTCATTCAGTCCCTATAGGCATTGACAAAAAAAAAGGTCATAATGAAAGCAGGAAACAGAAAACTATAGTGAGGGCTTTGATTAACCATTTTACACACTGGTAATAAGCTGATCACATGTAAACAGTTGTGGCTGCGGAGATTACACAGAGAAAATGAAAAAACCATGGAGGCATCCTGTCTTCGACTGGATTTATATCTGCATCACCTTTTGGTGAATTAGAGTCATAAATCACCTCCAGTTTCTTGCTTCTTAATTAGACCTTAGGTCAGTTGATTATTATCGTGTTAGTCAGGGAGAGATTCATCAGGGAAGCATGCTTCATCTCTTAAAGTTGAGAAATGGGCCATGTTTTCAGTGAGGGCTCACACAGAGCTGGAAGTGTCTCTGAGAGTTGCATCTATAGGAGGGCGTTGTATTGGACTGTGGAAGGTGAGACCTACCTATATGACACCTACCCCAGAGGAGGGAGAGATTGATTGAGCCTGTACACTCAGAGCTTTGTTTTTTTCCCCAGAAGCCCATATGTTTGTGTGAATCACTGTCTCTCTCCTTCTCAGCACAGTGACATACTGCCTGCTCTGTCCTGGGAAATGGACTTTGTATTTAACTACCTGGATACAGAGCTGAGGGGCCCTGTGAATTAAGTGATGCATCTCTAATGTGTGGAAATGCGTAGCCGACACTACATAGGATACCCGGCCATCAGTGGATTCCGCGAGGCTCGGACCGCAGGGATGTAATGCATTATTATGAGGGACTTTACACAGTGAAGAAACAGCTGAAGCACACACAGAGCGTGTCAGCGAAAGAGTTAAGTTTCTTCATTTGGACTCCCACCAGGAGGGAAGAGTCAGGGAGAGAGAGAGAGAGAGAGAGAAAAAAAGCAAGTTCGCTCACTTCAGACACTGATGGGGAATTCCTCACTGTCTGTACTGCCTGAGCTGGCGCTGCCAAGTCCATTGTGTTTCCATCTTCCAGGCCTACCATGTCTGCTTCATGCCCACACAATGAAAGGGTGTTCAAACTCATTGTGTTTTTATATTTAACAACTGATGACTATATATAATACGATACCAAAATGGAAACAATTAGAATCAATGTCACAGTGAAGATCAAGAGCCTCGGCTGTGTTCAAAATCAGTTCTTTGTTCCCAGATTGGCTCCCCCTCACATAACACACAATAAGTAGTTTACTCCACTGTGAGCACTTGCTGAATTTGTATTTTCAGCAGCGATCTATGAATCAGGGATATTTTGTGTAGTTACTGAGATGTAACATTGCACAGTGTTCTCTCTGCCCCTCTATAAAACACACTTCTGAATTGTCAGCAGAAAGTAGTGTACATGCTGTAGACACAGTGTTGTTCCACTGAGCGACTGTAGGGGATAAGTTTCACACTCGTGCTCACAGTTAGGACAGCAGGGGAGACTGTAGTGCACTAAAGAACAGGAATATAAAGAGTCCTGGAAAACTGTACTTAAGTACGAGTATGGGTGCTTGAAATACATTTTACTCTAGTACAAGTAAAACTAGTGTGTAGAAAGTAGGTCAGTCAAAGTGTAATAACCAGACCACTGCATTACACTTTTAAAGGGAAGAAGAAGAGTAAAAAATGTGGTAAAAACAATAACATAGGATAAAACTATTACATTAAAAAAAAGAAAAACAAAAACTATTTCAGTCACAATAATATTTGTATGATAAAAATAAGATTCTCAGATCTCAAGTGAACCTCTGACTAGGAGCATTATTAACACATTAATGTTTACATTACAAATGGACCTGAAGCAGTTATGTTAATGCACTTTCTATTTAACATCACCAACACTTTAGACGAGCATCCCAATGAATAATGTAGTAGATGTAATGTGTGTTGTACTGCAGCAGCGACACTGTGTATGAACAGGTCCACTCAGCTTCTCCTTGCTCTTCTGCATCATTAGCTTTGCCTCTGTCCAGCTCTTCACTGTCTTCATGTCTTTAAGTCTGACGCACAGGCTGTGTCTGAAATCACTCAATCTGTCACTACTCCCTCCTCATTACTGTAGACCATTGGTTCCCAACCTGGGGTCCAGGCCCCCCTCAGGGGGGCATCAGAGATCTCAGGGGTTCACAGAGATTTATCTGTTGTTAGGTTGCAAGGTTATGAAAATGATGTTTGTGGATGATAAAATTTAAAAATCCTGAGAACACACCGAATTGGATAATCAGAACCATGTAGAAACAAAGACAATAGGAACAAAAACCTAAAACTGTTTGTATCAATTTATCATTTTGATGTGTTTGTGCAGGCAGGGGTCGTGAAGGGGGGGCAGTGGGGGGGCTGGCTTATCTTTGACACAAGCAGGGGGGGCTTCGCATTCTGCTGGTGCGTTAACATGCACACTAATAAAACGATTTTGATCGGAAAACTGTTTTTGGATTATTTAAGTGGTCATGTAAACAGCAGAAACCCGATTAAGGCAGTTATCATTTTATGAGAAAACGGTTTAACACACCTTGTTTTTTTCCAACAATAATCCATTTTCCCATGCATGTATACAGCTTTATCTGGTTTATTTTGTTCTATTACTGCATTGTCATGGTTCCGGCGGTGTAGAAGACTGTGTGGGTGAGTCTCGGGGTATCATAGCCACAAAGCTAGAGCAGGGCAGAGGTGATGGTACAGAGTGTGGTACAGAGCTACAGCCACTAGGCATCACAGGATGCACTGTACTCAGTACTGTACTGTACAGTAAACCGGGATTTTTAAGAAAAGGGATTATTGAAGAGCATGTAAACACATCAAACACATTATTAGCATTAACAGATTATTAAACTCTTAAATAATTGGGGAAGGCCTCTGTATGTTCCGTATGCCTGTTTTTGTTTAGCGCTCCTGCCATCGGCTTCCCTACTGTTGACACTGGAACTGTCACTTTCTGCCACCAGTGAGGCCAACACAGACATGGTCTATAGTGAGCTCACTGGTAAAATGAAAAAAAAAAAAAAAAAAATCAAACAAAAAACAACAACAACAAAAAAACAAACAAAAAACACACACTTTCAGACACTATGCTGCCAGGCAGGTAAACACCAGTACTGTCACACTTTGTCATCTGTTGTCCGCAATGCATTATGGTATATATAATGCTTGGTTAGTGACCATTGGTTGTACTTTTATATAGTCCACTATATAGTGAGTAGTGAGTGATTTAGGACACTGCAACAGTTTCACATCTGTCTTCAGACCTGCTGGTCTAGACCTGGGTCATGTTGCCGTCTCATGCTGAGGTGCAGTCATGTTTGTTTACGTACCAGAGCGTCATCTTCACTGATGAACCATTGAATTCACTGAGCAGCTCACAGGCTAGCAGCAGCTTTATTACATGATCCTCAGTGTGTGGTTGACATTTGGAAATCAGTCAGTGCACTTTCATCTTCATTTGAAGAACCATGTTATTTTGTTTCATTAAACAATCACCTGTCCCAACACAAAGTAGTCTACTCCAGCATGATTTCTCCAGCATGTCTCTAAGACATAGGGTCTAATGGCTTCCAGTCTCTCTGCTAATGGTTTTCGTCTTTGTCTGTTCAGACTGTTATAAAATATCTGATGATTAATGCAGTATTGATTATATTTCTTAAAATGTCACCTTGTGTTGACCTCTGATTGGAGATGTTCTTTGTCAGTTCATCAAACAATATTGATTTCAATCAGTCCTGAACAGTCAAAGGAAGAGCCTATTGCAGCGCAGCAGTATTTAGCAGCGGCTATTCTTAACTTACTGTACTGTGTCGGTTCTGTCTGTAGTCTTACTTCCACTGTTCACCTCACTAGTGCACCCCTGCACGAGAGGAGACACATGACAGAGGTCTGTGTTATTATCAAGACAGCATTTCATTAGCTGATTGAGGTTGTGCCAGTTAAAAACGTGTTCAATTAAAAAAGAAAAGAGGCACTGTTCACCTCTGCTCTGATTTACTTGCTGCGCATTCATTAGTCATTTAGTTGAGTATTAACTATTGTGTTTTTCACAACAACACCGGTGTCTCCTGTCAATAAATCAAATGACAAGTGATTCTACTTAACTCAGGCAGCCTTCAGAACAAAGGCAACAGGCGCTTGACCAGCTGAAGCTAAAAATAGTTGTCAAGTAGAATGATATCTCTCCCTTCATCTCAGAACTAATATATCCTGTCTGCATCCATCATGCAAACACGCTGCCTGTGGTGGCAGCAAGCTGTTGTCTCAGGGACCTATAGCCTGGTGACCACCCATTGTTTTCATGTAGCTGACGTCTTCTTGACCCTGCATTTGCTTATCCTGGATAATCCTGGGATCTTTGATGGGTGACTCACTGTCACCCAAAGTTTGCTTTTCGAGTTTCCTTTTTCAAGCCTGCTCTTCCACCTCCATGGACATGGAGATTGTACTTGCGTATTAAAAAACAGCCTCCACAGTCTCAGATCTGTATAAAGACGCTCAGTCCTACAGAAGACGAACAGCTTCGTCCAGAGCTTTCAGCCTGGTGAGTAACTTCTAACTTTGGCTCTTTAGTGAAAGTCATCAACAGTAAAAGTGCATCTCATGACAAACTATAATGACAAATATTCCAAATGTTGTAAATGTATGATATAGATGTTGTCAACAGGCTTCATTTTAGTGTTTTAGTAGAATTTAGCTTCTGCCTGTCGACTGTTGCTCAGCTAGTTACATCAGTAACTTTGAGTTTATAACTGATGACTGAGTGAATACACACTGATCACTTCACCATATTATAAAGAGTTCACTGTGGTGAGATCAGACAGGACTGAGATTTCACTAGACCTGAACACTGAGAGGAGACTTCAGCTTCACCTCTGTGTTTATCAGGAGCTGATCCAGTACAGACTCCACCTCCACCTGTCCCACCAACACTGACAGCACAGAGTGGACACAGAGAGTGACTGAGAGTCCATCAGTCACTTTTACCTGTCACACAAACAGACCATAATAGTCAGACTGTTACTCGTCTTCACATTTTGTACATGTCAGCATATTCATATCAATATTCATATTGTATTTATTTCAGAATATTAAGTGTTAGTTATGTAAGTTGTGTAAGTTAAGTGTGAGTTATAAAGTGCTTGTATGCTCTGAACAAATTGTCCTGTCACATGTTTTTCTGTATCAGGACCAGAGTTCCAGTCCAGTCGTCCTCAATGATGGACCAGCACCTGCTCCTTCTTCTGTGTCTGGTCTCATCAACCATCAACGACCACATCACATTAACACCTTGGACTGTTATCACTGCACAGAACAGTCATTCTAAAACACTTCTGTTCATAGTATTTTTATGTAGCATCTTTTTCAATTTTTTTTTTTCATGTACTTGTGTATATTTTATCTTTTTAACTATTGCAATACTTTACCTTTTCATTCTTATAGTTTATTGTGAACTGAGCACATGACAGGTGAAAAACAACCAAGCAATAAACTGTATCTCCTGATTATGCCTTCTTGATGATGTCATCGTTCTTCCCTCTCACTGCTGTAGCCATATTTGCTTCAGTGCTATCATCACTTTTAGCAACATCAACATTAAATGCACATATAAATTATCCATTTTAAAAAGTATAGGAAAAACAGCAGCATGATTAACTAGCTTGATGCAGGCACGGAGGTGAAATGCTGCCCCATACGAAGGTGGAGCAAGTAGCATGATCTGACACACAACACCTTTGAGGCTCACAGCTGGGACAGGTGGGTCAGCGAATCTGCCACGAGTCTTGGCTCCACACGTGGCCCTCTGCTTTGCCCATTTTGGATTAGCCAGGAGCCAGAGGCAGAGTCAGTTCCTGCCAAGATGGAGCAGCTCAGTCTGTTAATTCTGCTCTGCTTCGTAGTTCATTGCATTTGTGTCTTTTCCTTGTATTTATCTTTCTCTGTGCAAGATCTGAGGTTGAGAAGGTGGGAAACACATTCTACCCTGTCACCTTGTGAGAGTGTCTTTGTCTATTAGTGGCAAATGTTTTGAAATAATTACCGCACATTAATTCTTAGACATTTTCCCTCGTCACTGCACATTCGATATGTTTACTTACAGAGGAAGGCAGTTGGTAATTTGGCCGTTCTGTAACAGTCACTGCACACCACAGCTTCATCTCCAGAAATGAGTAGCACACTCTCTGCCTGCTGAGGCCCACCTGAAAACCAGACCCCTGTAGCTGCCTTGTTGTTGTGTAAGTGAAAGAGCACATGGATGCAAGAACCTCACCAGAGTCCAAAGGGCTGTGCAGGCCCTATGTGCACTCACTTTTATTGCATTTGGGAAGCTAGGATGAAATACAGCCTTTACTGTAAAGGGAGGACAGCAATCATGCTGAATTAAGCAGTGTTGAAGGGTGGGTGAGGAAACAGGCTTCTGCTGACTTGTATGATGAACTGCGTTATACCGCATGTACCTCCCTGTGAGGTTTTCGTCAGTATTGAACTAGTCTGTGTTAGTGAACACCCCAAAACATCTCAGCACAAAACACTTTTATGTCCCTGCACCTACATTATCTTTAAGTCTGCGATTCTTTTTCACATCATTAACCTCCATTTGGATAATCTCCTTTTATCCCACCAGTCTGCACGTTTCTTTCTTCTCCTGTCTTGATGCAGCTTGATTCATTAAATAGAAGAATCCACTGGTGGCACCCAGGATTGGAACTACTTTTCCACAAGTCTGGAGGAAATTAGACTGGTCTCTTTCTTGTTTGCTATTCATCCTGACTCATCACGACATGGGTATTTTTAGCAATCTCTCCCCCTCCATTCACAGAGGGGGGAGGGGGCTATCATATTCTGAGAGACAGGGAGAAATTATCAATGTCAAATATCAAGTAAGAGCCGTTTAGTCGTGCGGACCCAAAGTTAGAGAACCTTGTGTCATGCTAGAAGTTTGATGTAGCAGCTGGACCGAGCGCTCGTGTGGATGTGTGTAGGCTGAATGTGTGTGTTTGCGCTGTGTTTTGTCTCGCACAGCTGTCTTTGTCAGCTGCCTGCTCGTTAAACGTTGGGCTTAAACCCGCGGTGACGCCGAGCCTGCTCAGGTTACCCCTGTGGGAATACCTGCCATTGTCACCATGAGCCCCCTTTATAATTCGCAGGAATTAACCTCAAATGGTTGAAGTTTGGCCGGCTGGATTACAGCCGCAGCAACTAAGCTTTTAATGTCTGTTAAATGCACAAGAGAGAACAGCGGAGGCATCATATCCCGAGTTTTCAGCCAGAACCTGAGTTCACTTTTAACCGCGTTTGGGGGCTCGGCTTGCGACACGCCACCTGAGAGTCTATTGTCCCTCATGTGTAAACATAAAGTACAGCTGAGGTTGCTTCTTGTACAATAGTGTAAATCCCCCCGTGGCGTCCGATTCCTCACTGTTAAGGTAGCCAAGTGACCCGATATCCTGTTTGTCAGGAGAGCAGAAATATTTCTGATTGTTGCACATCCTGCCGGTCAGTGATCTGTGGCACATCCAGCTGCCGGGCATGAAGACTTATTTAGCCTCTATTGTATGAGCTCGGAAACAGTCTCACTCTGTACTGAGTTAATCTTCAGTGCCAGAGAATGAATTTGAAGTGTGAGGTTGCAGGGCTGGTTTGTCAATATGCGTGGGAGATTGGTGCTAGTTTTGGGCTCAGGAGCCACTCACATTATCATGCAAAATTAATTATTTGCCTCCTTTTTATGTCCTCCCGAATCTTAGTGCTGTAAAAAAAACTGCCTGTGTTATATTGAAATTAAATTATGGCATAATGTCACTTTCGCTATTAGCACTGAGTCTGTGCATGCCAATTGATCCTGCTGTTGTCATGGCAACGTGAACCACTAAACCTCTGCGCAGCTGTTGTTATGGAAGCCCTTGAACAGCTGGGGGGCTGTAGCAGTGGAGGGATTGTGGGAAACGGGGTCTTTCGGTCCTCCCTTCACACCTTGACCCCAAAACTCCTGCCGGCGCAAAAAACGGAGGAGGATCCGGGAGTCTTAAAGATGTCCATCTGGAGTCACATGTCTACTGTAGGCAGCCCACATATGATCAGAGAGAAAGTTTAGGCAGGAGGTAGTGAATATTCTATCACGCCTGCGTCTCCCTGCGAACCTGCTTTGCCACAAATGCGAGCGGTGAAATCAAATGAGTGGAATGAGCCTAGGTTCTCTCTGAGGGGGTTGCCTGATGCGCTGGAGCATATCCCATTATTGATATGAGCAAATGTTGTACACGGCGCAACAATAAAACAATCATTTCACAAGAAGCATAACTTGTCCGGGGAGCGGCAGCCTCTCCGAGTTCCAATTCCTTCAGCCACATTAGAGCTGCAATGTAACCTGAGAGAGAGGTCTCACCCTCCCACTCATGCAGAATTCACTGATTATTTGCTCATTTACTTGAAATGTTGAAACTTTGTGACGAATGTTAATTATTATGTCGAGGTCCACATTATAAATTCATAAAGGCAGAAAATCCTCATTTGTGAAGCAATAAAGACCTGAAAGGTACTGATCCATATAAATTGAGAACTGGTCATGTAAATGATTCATCTGCAAACTAGTGATTGCCTATAGGTGTCATTCTCAGGTCCTCTTGAATGAGTCACTGTATAAAGTAGCAGAGGATGAAAATAAATAAAGTATAATACAAGTTCCTTCCCTGTGCTGCTGACTGTGTATGTGTACCTGTGTACACATGCAGAGGCGGCAGTGTGAGCGATGGTGGGCAGATTCAGGAATGCTAATGTTTCCTCTGTGGCTTTTGTGAGGAACACAGTGATTAGACCTCCAGCCCCCTGGGTGGAGCCCCTCTCTGCACCGGCTCCCGCTCTGATTTACTTTGACGTCAACAGGAAGGTCAGCTGGGTCCCAGAGGGGTCATGGAGGGATGGTGAATGGTGTGTGTGTGTGTATGTGTGTGTGTGTGTCGGGCTTCGGTATACAGAGACGATCCTCTAGGATCCCAGACGGGGCTGGAGGGATGACCGAGGGAGGAAGGGCCCTTGGAGCTTAGGGAGGGCTTCGGGAAGGATTACTGAGAGGCTAAAATGTTTTCTTTGTGGCTGAAAGAAACCTAAGAATTGCTCTCAACCAAATCTCCCCTGGTCTGAGGGGGCTGTTTGGAAGGGAAACTCAAACTACATCCCAAATCATTAATGTGCCGTACTCTCTTTCAAAGCATTGAGCTTTACATCTTTTTATCATTGAAATATTAAACGCAGGTTCGACCAACGCTACAGCTGCATTTCACTTCAAATAAAGAACATTTAATTGAATTATGAAGCAGGAGATCTGAGTGGACAAACACTCCATCACATCAGATATGTTTGATATATTTATCTGCTCTAATGAATAATTAAAATTATGGAATTCGATCATCATCCTCAGCAGCAGCTGTCATCTGAAAGCACGGAAAACAGCAGACACTTAATGCCAATAATAACTTCTACACTACCTTTTGAAAACAATGGCAGCATCATGTACTCCCAATGATCATCCATTCTACATCCAACTAATGTTTACTTTCTGCATCCCACAGGGTTTAGTGTGAGTTTTCACACAATAATCAATATAGTGGGACAGAATCATTAATATTAAAACATTATGTCCACTGTCCAGTTGCACATTCCTATACATACTGCACTGTTCTATTTCAAATCAAATCAAATCAACCTTTATTTATATGGCACTTTTCATACGTTAGTGACACAAAGTCCCTCACAGAGGCAAAAAACAAGACAAAAAAAAACAAACAAAACAAAACAAACAAAAAAAAACAGAGAAAAACCAAGAAAACCTGACCCTCCCACCCCCATATATATACACATAGAGATTTATAAGTACATGCACGCTCATACGTATACACACACATGGACACACACACACTAACTGTCACTAAAGAGACATGGCTGGGCACCGAGACCTGAGGCAAGGAAGACGCTTCATTTGGGGGCCCGCCACACTGAGAGGAGTCATGGTCCATGGCAGCAGGGGGCACCGCCACCGAGACCACCCCTACCCGGGCAGACAGGAGGGCTCCACACCAAGGTGCAGAGCCCTCTAGACACCCAGGCCAGAGCCGTCACGGGAGGCACCCCCACTGGAAGACCAGAGACAACTCCCAGTCTGGCAGGCCCCCGTGAGGAAACACTGGAGCTAAAGACTAACACAGTAAAATAAGATGAAAGGTATAGAGGCTAAAAACTGAGGGACTAACAACAGTAAAATAAAGTCAAATGTATAAAAATAGACTAAATAAATAATATGAAATTAAACCATGTAAGTGAAATAACATATGATATGTAAAGAGAAGGATAAGAGCATAAAATGAATTTAAAAAAAGAGAGAGAGTCAGTTTAAAGCCTGATTAAAAAGGTGAGTCTTGAGCCTCTTTTAAAAACATCAACAGTCTCTGCAGCCCTGAGGTTCTTCGGCAGGCTGTTCCACAATCGGGGGCCATAATAACTGAATGCTGCCTCCCCGTGTGTTTTAGATTTAACTTGTGGTATAGTTAAAAGGCCAGTGCCGGAGGACCTCAGGGTCCGTGAGGGTTGATGGGGCAAAAGTAGGTCAGAGAGATAAGAAGGGCCAAGACCATTAAGACATTTAAAAACTAATAAGAGAACCTTAAAATCGATCCTGAAGCGCATGGGGAGCCAATGCAGCAATTATAAAACTAGTGGAATGTGCTCCCTACATGGTGTACATATACAAGACACAGTGAACCCTTTAGAATCACCTGGTTTTCCTTCCCAAGCAATCCAAACTTTGTTTCATCAGTCCACAACCTTTTTACCAGTAGTGTTGAGGACTGTCAAGGTGCTCTATGACAGACCTCAGGCGTGCAGTGGTGTTTCTTTGGGAAAGCAGTGACTTCTTCTGTGGTGTCCTGCCATGAACACCATGCCTGCTCAATGTGTTGCAGAGCTGTGGAGCAGTTCCAGTGATGTCTTCAGGTCTGTAGCTGTTACTCTAGGGTTCTTTCTTGTTGACCTCACCGAGCATCCTGCTGTGCCTTTGTTGTCACCTTGGCTGGGTGATCAGTTCTTAAAGAGAGTAGCCACAGTACTAAATGGTCTCCATTTGTAAACAACTTGTCTGACTGTGGACTGGTGGACACCTTTGGCGTGGCTCACATCAGCAGATGCCTCTTGTGAATAGCAAACTTTTTTATAGGTCAGGCTGGTTCTACTCCTCGCCCCAATCTAGATTCATCGTGTGGACTCCAGGTTTGATTCTGACTTTAAGTAGCTTTTTTTGAAATCATTAGCCCAAGAGTTCACTTACTTTTTCCACCAGCACTGTGACTTTTTTATTCAATAATGACATACTTTAATAGTTTGTGTGGTATTAGGTAAAGCACATCATGTTTGTCTATACTTGTGAGTTAGATGTAGATGATCACATTTTATGACCAATGAATGCAGAAAACTGTACTTCCAAAGGGTTCACATACTTTCTCTTGCCACAGTATATTCTTTTAGTATCGGTTCTTCTTTATTTTTCCTTTTTTCATATTTACTCTGTCATTGTGTGTTTGTGCTTATTTAACCACCTCCGTACTCTTTTTTTTTCTTCCTCTTTGCACAAATACAATAATTGACTTCCTTGTGGCAATAAAAGCTATTCTGACTCTAATTCTGATTCAGAAAAACAAATCCCAGAGAAAAAAAAATTGCTCTCTCTCCTCGCTGAGTCTCCACTGCCTTCATTCCTATCCCCCATCCACACGGGGCCTCTGGTAGTAACCACCTACCGCACACACAGTAGTCCCCACTGAGCTGTGCAGGACTGGGTAAATACCATCCCTTCAGAGGCTCTGTGTTAGCAGATTGCTGGAGGTAGGCGGCCCGCTGTGAGGCCCAACCACACTCCCACTGTTCTGGAGGAGCTTTAAGTGAAAGATCAGGTGTCCAGCCCTGAATGCTTGATTGAACTTAAATCTTTTGCATGTGCGCCATAACTCTCTCTGCAGCGCCATGCTCCATGTGGCTCAGACACGGACAGACACTCAATTGCTCAGAGGAACTGGAGTCACAGCAGCTCTCTAACCTGCTGTTTTCACCTACAGCACCGAACGTTCCAATCAAAAGCATTTTCTTTGCAGGGATGAAGCGTTACATAAAAAAACTGTCAGTCAAAATAAAAATGTCACGAGAAGACAACAAACTAACATTTAAAAATGAATTAAGCTTTTATTCTTTCAAAAAAATGTCTTTGTCTTTCCTACTTGTTATAACAAACTGCTTCATAGTTTATCATTTTTCAATGACGTTATTTAATCAACAGTTCATGTTAAATTACTATTCAAAGTGTATAATGTCCAATAGATTCAGAGCTGGTTTTACAGTGCAGTGGATATTTAGGTTTCATGCTCTTTCATTTCAAAAAGTCAAGGTGCATGTTTCTGTTTCTCTTCTTGATCTTAAATTCTTTTTACCAGCTTATTCCAGCAAAGAAGCTCTCAACAGATTTTTGTTGTGGACTTGGTCTGTGATACATTGCTGTGCAGTCACATTCAAGCAATCAGACTGGAAATGTTGTATGTTTTTATAGACTCTTTTATAAACATTATCACATGAGTAAGTCCTCAAACGTGCAGTTACATTTCAGCACTTCTGGTTCCCTCATCCTGAGGTCTATGGGTTTTTGTTAGATGGCTGACCTGTGGTTAGCATGCTAACATCTGGGTTTCCTCCAGTAATGAATGAATCCCTGTTCATAAGGTTGTACACCAAAGCTTCAGGGCCCTGATGCACTTGTGGTTGTCAAGTGTCTTGTCTGGTGAATAGAACAGTTCTCTGTTCTTCCAGTGATGATGGATGGATAGACTTCTACACACATATTGTACATCTGTGTGTGTTGTGTCAGTTTTTATTCACACTCTTGTTTTTAGCTGGATTTTTGGATTTTTAACTCCTACCTTCCAGCCGAGCACAATTTTATGCAGTTATTTCTAGCCTATTTATTTATGACTCAACATAGTGACTTCAGCCAGTTGCACTGATTGTTTGGTGACCATGACGCTCAGTGTCCTTGTTTTGAACATACACTTGTCTTTTGTATTGTGTACTGTATGTCTGTGTGTTATGCTTGCAGCTTTGTTGCACTATATTGCCCAAGACAAATTTTCCTTCTGGGACAATAAAGTGTATCTCGATCTTGATATGTGGTGTCTTCATGTTACCTGAAGCTGAAGACACTGTGTAGATCTGAGATCTTCTGGACTCGTTAATATTTGCAGCACCTCAACAAAGAGCTGCACAGGTTGGGTGGTGGTCATCATACGATATCTGTCTTTCCATTAAAAAAAAAGTGGTTGACCATCTCCCTCACCACCGTGGCATTTTGTTTCTGACCTTTTGTGTGCCATCCTTTTAATGTCCTTTTCAGTAATAAGGAGGACTTAATTAAATTGCATAAATTTTTAGACCTTGTCATCTGTCCAACAGGCTTTGTGTGGAGAGCTGGACACTGGGCAACGGAGCAGAACAACAGCGCTGAAAGCTGCTGCGTTGCTGTGGGCAAGCTAACTGTAAGTTGTCACTCGCCTTCCTATAAAACATATGATGCAGCCCTGGTTGTGTTTGTTTTACACATGTCATTTAGAAAGCTGTGTGTGTGGTTTTAACAATGTGTTAGATGAGCAGAGTGTGCAGATTTTCAGTGTAACAGCATATCTGGTGGAGCTGATCTGTTTCCTCACAGGCTAGTACCGAACTGTGATTTCATTTAATTTATGCTATAAAGACGTCGGCATGCTTAAAGAGCACACAGTTAATGATCACACTGCTGGAGTTCACTCAGACCGGCTCAGGCCAAACAATCAGTTCAGTCACTTGAGCATATTTTCTTTACATCTCTTCAGCTTCTATAGGAGAATCTGAATGTCTGTGCTCACTTCTTAATGGAACTTAAGTCTGTAGGTGTGTTTCTATAATGATTTGCTGATTCTGTGTTGACCACAGGGGAACTGAAGATATGGCTAATTTGATTTTCTTTCCCTTTTTTACAATGTACAGCACTGTTGTTGGTTTAGTTTGTGCTCTACATGAAGAATACTGTAGGAGGCAGGAACCCAAAACCAACATAAATAGGTTTAAATGAGAGATATCAACCATCCCTATCTAATGACACCTGGTGCCTCCAAAGACTCAGAGTGGAGCAGTGTTGCTTTCGAGTGAATAGCGCTTCTGTAATGTATCGCCATGATGGAACGGCCCTATTAATGTCCCCCAAATGGTTTTTTTGCCCATGACTGGAACTTGAGTTCTTCCCACAAAATCACTCAGTCAGGTGAAGTCCGCTGCTGAATCACTGAGGCAGTGAGATAACTGTGGAGTGCTCCACTTTCAAGTAAATTACAGGCAAGCATTGGTGCAGATATACAGTAATTATGTCTGGATTTACAAATAGAGGTTTCATGGTGATGTTAGTTTAGCAAAAACAATTCATCACGTGCAAATAATCTTGATGCAGAGATAGTTGTTTCCACTTTTAGAAGATAATTCCTGCAGCAGAAGAGGTGTCATTGTCAGACAATATAATGTGTAGTGGGTATGTAGATATACACTGATCAAGCATTACATCATGAGCACTGACAGGTGAAGTGAATTAGACTGGTTAACACTTCATGATGGCACCTGTTAATGGGCAGGGTATATTAGACAGTGTTACGCCTCAGCTTTGTTGGCCTCAAGGGGCACAACAATGGTCCACCACTGACCCTCAAACACCCACACAAAGACACTAATAAAAATAAGAAAAGGTTCAGTAAACATAAGGATGACATGATCAAGACAGGACACCAACGAAAACAAACAAAAGCCAAGCTGAGAGGCAGGCAAGCATGTGCACTGCCTCTGCTTCTGGTGCTGGCTGCCGGGATTTTGACTCCTCAATCCCAGGCCAGGTGGATCTCATTCAGCAATCAGGGCCTGGGTGGAGCTGTGGGGGAATGAGGAGAAGAACAAACAAGGCAGATCCCTTTCGGCTGTGACAGGCAGCAAGTGAACATGTTGTCCTCAGAGCTGATGTGTTTAGAAGCAGGAAAAATGGGCAGTGTAAGGATTTGATCCAGTTTGACAAGAACAACTGGGTCAGAGCTCTTGTGGGCTGTTCTCGGTCTGCAGTGGTCAGGGTCTATCAAAAGTGGTCCAAGGAAGGAACAGTGGTGAACCGGCCACAGGCTCATTAATACATGTGTGGTCCATCCAACAGACCAGCTACTGCTGTTCAAACTGCTGAAGAAGTTCATGCTGCTTCTGATAGAAAGCTGTCAGAAGACACAGTGCAGCACAGTTTGTTGTGTATTTGGCAGCAAAAGGGACCAACACAGTATTAGACAGGTGGTCGTGGTGTTATGCCTGATCAGTGTATATAATCACATGTGTGGTGTGCAGTCTCTATTTAGAAGCAGTTTACAGCAGTTTAATGACTACAAGACACAGAGGCTGTGGTTTATGGATCAGACAGGGACAAGGAACAGTATAGAAATGTAATACAATCAGTGTGATTATAGTGACAGTTCAGTATTAGTATGACTCATAACATGTTCTTTTTTAAAAACATTGGCTGAAAATCCTCAAAAAGCAATAAAACACAGCCAAACCCTGACCATCTGGAATGAGTCATTTTCGGAAGAAAACTGCTTATAGCCACTAACTTCGGTGTAAATTGTTTTGACTGACACTTAACAAACCCACATTGCTCACCACATACATGCATCTGGCAGTCACATGGTTGATGCTATGTGATTTTTCATATGGTTATATTATGCTTGGTTGATGTGGTGCAGATCTTAACTTGAGTCAAATTAACCGCAGTAATCAGCCACCATTACAGTGAGAATTTGAATTTGACAGGGATTTGAACTGATATACAGCATGAAAGTGGTAACCTTTCCATCACATCACAAATCACTACTGTCATTTGAATATAGAACAATAACACTGCCATGAAGTAACAAGCTGTTTTATAACAGTCTCATTGTTTGAGTGATGTGATGTGTTGTGAAATTAGCTGGAGCTTGCTGTCTTGGAGAATTTGAATATCATACTGCCTTTCCCTCTGGTTCACTGAAATGAGCCAAATGACTTCTACGTCCTCTGCTCCCCTTTATTTGCAACTAATTGAAAATTGATTTGAAGTGAAAAAGTTCCGTTTGTCCCCGCTGAAATGAGAATGAGTCAGAAAAGTTTCTTTCTTCTTTTCTTTCTTTGTCTCATGTGTCTCTGTCTTGAGTTTGAATCACTCTTCTCTTGCTACATGACACAGAACCACTGCTGTCTGTGTGTCACCCATGCTGTTCTTATGAACACATCATTGCGCTGTGTTCTGTCCAGATGTGTAATGCTGCTGTCACTGTGGTATGTTTGTCTGGGGGTCTACCTGTGTCTGGGTCGGGTCTGACTGTGCTCGGATCAGTTTTGGATCGGGTCCCTGTGTTCTTGAGTACTTGGATACTTGGGTTTGTCTATTTGTTTTTCACTAGTACATTCGGGTTGAGAGGTGCAAGATTTTGAAACCACTGAAAACTTTGGCCACTAGTTCCTCTACATTCATCAGAGTTGAGTAGCTGCTTCACCATGACAACAGAGCTGTTTACCTCACATAGGATCATGGAACGTTTTTTTCTTTTTCTGAAGGACATCCTGTCAGTTGCATGTTTGTATGATGGGTGTTACCCACAAGTCAGTATGAATTAGAACATAGAATCATATTGGTTGATTCTCTTCTTTATGATTCATGTGCATGTGATGTTTTATTCCTGCTCTTGCGACATCAGCCGGTCATTTAAAATGTTGTTTTTTTCAATTGTCTGCTGTTGAAACTAAGCGCCTTAATCCTTTTTTGGCCTTTGTAGTCAGGGTTTTGTGTTGTGGAAGAAGCCAGAGACAAAGATAAGAGCGAGGGCGACGGGGGACGTGAACACACAGGGCAGCGTCTTGTTGGTTTCCAGAGGAGGTCTGGTTCCTACTAAGACGTTTGTCTCTTCCTACACACAGGCCAGACTAATCGCACAGCCAGTCTGCATGTCCCCTCAGCTCCTAAGTATGCTCCAGTCCTGCCCTCCCTCTCTCCCCCACCCAAAAAAAACCCACCCTCCACCACGATTCCCCACCAAGGATTGTTTTACACTTAATTTTGTTAGACTTAATGAGATTTCACTAATTAAATCTCCTCCTGGTTGGAGACCCCCACCCCACACACACCCATCCAGCCTCCCCCACTATTATATTGCCCCCCCCTCCTTCCACTAACAATCACTCCAACCCATTGCTTGTAGAGCTATTTTAGACAAATAAACTTTTTTTCTTCTTTTCCTTGAAGATCAAGGACTGTGGGCTGAACAACAGGCCTGTGTTACTTTGTGTGCATTTTCCAATTTCGCGCCAAGATGCTCCGCTGCATCTGTGATAGCCAATAGCTTTTCAAATCTGATTTGGTGCAGAAGGGCAGGAAGTAGCTGTCAAGTACATCCTGACATCAAGGATGAGGTGCCACAGAGTGCGTCAGGAGCTGTGTAACATCACTTTTTGTCATGATTGTGTTTTACATTTAATTGCTGGTGTTTTCACTCTTTAGAACAGTAATATTCTAATCACTGCTCTGAATCAGTTCTGTATTGTATGAAAGTCCATGTGACAGCACCTCACTGACGAAGTGCACACATGTTGCTGATACGCGTCCCTAATAATAATCCCTGCATTAGCTGTGTGGCAGCACTAAAAGGGAAGTGATGAAGGGTGGGACCGGTTCATTTCAGGCGGCGAGGCCTTGGAGGTCATTGTTGACAGTAGCCGCTTGCCCTGCTATTGTGGACGACCCTCTGGGACTGTCGCACTGACTATTGTGGGAGCCGGCCTCCCGTTTCCCATTTGAGCCCTGGACACCCTCAGCCAACGCCACCGCTCGGCCCCCCCCCCCCCCCCCATCCCTTGCCTCATTTATGCCCACACACACACAAAAAAAACACACACACACACACACACATCCACACACCCCATCCGGCCTCCGAAGCCTCTGTGCTGTGGCCCATGGGTGGGCGAGTGGGCAGTGTGCCCGTTTCAGACGGGAGTGCTTCCTTGATGAAGGCCCATGCTGATCGGGTTTCTGCCACCTGTCATTCAGCTTAGGAGGCAGGAAAGGGGGCAAGAGTGGTTGTGAGTGGTGGGAGTGAGGAGGCGGGGTGAAGGGGGCGACGAGGGTGTGGGGTTGAACAGAAGAGATGCCATGGCAATCTGGCACCATGCCCACAGCCTGCTGTTATTTCGGTATAGCCTTCCCAACTTCTTAAGTAGTCCACTTAGTTCGAGCAGTGGAGAGCTCCCCATTTAATCTAACAATAATTACTAACATGGTCTTTTTCTTTTTTTCTCCTTAAACTTACTAAACAGTAAAATCACATATTTCATATGGAACGTCTTTCAATAGATAAAACATTCAGGCTACTTCCATTAAATCCATGAACCTTCAAAGAAGTTAGTATGTGTTTGATAATAATAGAGCATCATTTGTAATTGTTACATTGCATTTATTTTAACTGAAGGTCAAAATGTCTACTTTTAGGTTTTAGATGGATCTTTATTTTGTAAGTCACTCTGTGTTGTTCTATCTGTGCAGGTACTAGTTTCATATCCACTGTAGAAACCACAGAGACGACACATCTGCCAAGACAGAGACAGATCCTGATCAGTATCATTGTCTGGATCCACATCTACATCAGAGTAACGATGGATTATATCATTGTAAATCATATGGCAGTGTGAGCTGTGTGCAAAGTTTCAAGTGGGTAAAAATAATGACCATTTCATTTGAGTGCACCTGTCGTTAAATGTTGCATCACTGCGCTGTATGTGAAACAAATCATGTCACGTTAGCAGCCACTTAGATATGAGAACAAATACCTGTTTTCATCTCAACAGGCAGGAGGAGTGTTGGAGAAGGTTTCTGCAAGGTTGAGTGTAAGGTGAATGGAAATGAGCCTTGGAAATAGAATCAGATTCACGTTGGACCAAAGACTGCAGGAACCCTTGTCTCACAGTTGAAACACTAGCCCTCAGTATATTCTCTCCCTGCTAACTAACACAGGGCCAACATTATTATATGAGTAGTTATTATGTTATTAACCTGCTTGAAAAGACTATAACCTGCTGTTATTCTTTACAGGAATTCATCTCACAAACACAGCATGTTAGTAGAAATCAGACAGTGGTGCAGTGCTGGCAGTGGAGTGTCCAGGGCCTCGTTTATCCTCGCTCACAGAGAGAAGTTCATTTGCTGTCTCCCCTCCTCTCTCTCCTCAGTGAGTTGCAGCTTTCCCCGTGATTTCAGCCCTGTCAGACTCAGGTGATGGTCCTGTGAGGCTCTTATGAAAACAAGATGTCTGGAATACTGGAATGCTTCATACAGCATCCGGGTGTAGGTGTTGCTGACATGGATATTGTTGATAATCCAGTATGCTGTATAGCGATAGCATGCTTACTTCAGCTTAGCCGCTCTTGTTGGCAGCCATTTGAAATTCCTAACCTTTTGTGGAGCTCCTTTGGCCTCTCCTGCCTCGGTAAATATCACACCATCTTTAGCAAAGAGTTTGTTAGATTCTACCGCTTGCTATCCAACCATGGGTGAGAGGGTGTGGAGGGGGATTATCTGAGCTAATGAAATGATTTGAGGGTCTATTTTGGCAACAGAATGAGAAATCTACCTGTAATCAAAGAAGGCTAGGAGGTAAACTGAGATATGCAGACAGTGTCTCTTTGACCTCTCCTTTACATGAATCCGGGGTCACGCTTATGCTCCTGGTTATTACCGTCACCGTGTGATCCCACATTTCCCTCCACCACAACTCACTACCTCTGTGCTTAACCACCATCCTCCAATCCATCCATATCCATTTCTCCCTCACCCAGGCTCTTTAGCCCACCAATCCTAATTGTAATTATGTTGATTTAACTTAGACACATGCGGCTCCATCCCCGCCATCTGAATGGAAGGCTTATTAGTTGGAATATTTTTTTTTTTTTTTATATTTATTTATTCCCATTTCTCAGTGTCCCTGTCGGCATTTCCAATTACTCTTGTCGTGCGGCTGTAATTGCCTCCATGCTAATGGTCGCCAGACAATCGTGCTAAATGAGGTGAGGCCGAGAGGCTAGGAGCCCGACTTCATTAAGAGCTAATGGGATTTTATAAGGGGGACTGAAGACCCAGCTCATCAAAAAGAGGGAGATGGAAGGAAAACAAAACAGATGGAGGGGGAGAGCCAAATCACCACTATTTCTAACTTAGCCCGCTCCTTTTCCTGGCACTCTGATGAAAAAAGAACAGGTTAGACTTCCTCTAGAAGACTGCTACCTAATTATAAAGACAATATGACTGACTGTCCAGCGATAGTGTGAGAATATACACACTGATAAATGGATATGTTTGCATAATTCACTCCGGCTCAACATGAAACGCGGTTATTTTTATGTGTCTCTGGCTCTTGGAAGCCGTCTAAAAGCAGCTACTTGGTTTTTTTGGCAAAGTAACAGAAATGGATCTGTATAAATTATATATTTCAGAAGTGAGTGGACGGTCCGGTCCAAGTCCTCCCACACTTTTCACACTTCGTTTAGACATGGAGAGGCAAACATAGATGGATGGATGTGAATACACAGCTCAAACACAATAAGTCCAATAAGGCAGTGGTATATCCTGTGAAGCAGCATCTGGGTTGAAGGCTAGATACCTAGAGGAATAATTCAGAGCTGTTATTCTTGTTGCTTGATGATAATGCTGCTTTGATTGTTATGAAATGTAAAACAGCATAATGTAAAACCTGGAGGAGGCTCCTGTAACATGACCTTCCATAGGGTAAAGAAAATCATACACAGTGTGGAGCTTGTGTAGGTTCAGACAAACATGAACAGAAGGAATGTGTCAATTCTATCAAAAATAAATGTCATTTTACAGTTATTAGCATTTTTAATACAGCACATTACACAACATATAATCCACTGCCAAAATCCCAAATCAACATAAACCAGGGGTCTTCAACATTTTTCAGGCTGAGGACCCCCAAACTGGCAGAGAGATGGAGCAGGGACCCCTATGTGTTTTACATTAAACTGGGCCTAGTGCCATGTATAAACACACCTTGTTATTGTGTATTCAGTACTAAGCTATTAGTATAATACACAGCTTCATATGTTAAACATGTAGAGGTACAGTGAGCAGGGGGGCCGTGCCACTGTCATTTACAATCAAACCTTGTTAACTGATACTAAGGCCAGTATCAACAATGTCTGTCAACTGCATCATAATCATAATGTATAAAAATGATTTAAAAAAAAAACTGTCCAATAAACCAAAACTTTTGTGACCCCTGCAGTACCACTAGGGGTGGCATACAGTTTGATGGTATCCATGAAGATATACCACATTCACAGGCAGTTGTATTGATTTAAAATATTGTTGGCTGTTTGTGTGTGAGCCTCCCTGTAGACCTAGTTCAAGTTCTTCCTTGAGCTTTTAAATCTGACCTCCAGTCAGTCAGTTTGGATGATGAGAATTCATTTGAATCAGATGCAAGCTAGTTTTCTGTTAATGAGGTCAAACCTTTACCATCACAGTTGTAGGTAATTTCTTCCAAGGCTGAAAGTGCAGGAATTAACACTGATGCTGATAGGATACACTTCATCAGCTGTACATACATCACAATATGCTTTCTTGTGTTGATATTCATAACAGGGGTTTGATGTCAGCTGAACACTTGTGTCCATTCTTTGTGCTTCTGCCACAAGATGCTCAGTTCACATTAACAAACTTCTGCATTCACACCACTAAACCAACCCTTCACAGAAGTAATGATCCCATACTGATCTGTCTGCCCTTGAAATGCATTGAAAGGCGGCCATCCATCTTGGCGTAATCGCTCTGTTCCCCCAATGGAGTACAGTTACACCGCGTGCTCCGCAGCCGCGAGATCGCTTGCCCCGTATTTTTAATTTGCCGCGCCATCTTAAAGCCGACACAGTTTGTCTGCCGTTGGGTTCGGCTCGGTTGCCTCTTTGGCTCCTTGTATGTGAGGAGGCCCTGCCAAATTCTATTACACGCTGAATAAACCAATGTGTTCACCTACGAGCAGGAGGCATTATAGAGTCAGTGGGGTAAAGGATACTGGAAAGTGGGGCTACTGCTACCAAGGGCTCGTCTCGGGTTCATGCTCTGGCTGTTAAGTATCTGCTGGTTTGTTCATGGGAGTGTGGAAGAGAGACGCTCTGTTACAGTTTAATGTATGTGAGCTATCAGTTATCACGCTTTAATATAACCAAGAAACATGTCCAGACTTTTTGCACCATTGCCACAGGCCACACAAAGCTGATGTTTGTATATATCACCAACCATGTCCACTAGATGTTATGTAGCAGATACGTTTGACCTGGATTACATTGTCTGTTTATGATTAGACTGTGTTGTTATTTTATACATTTGGAAAGTTACAAATCTGTTTTTTCTGACTACATGATGTTTTCCACCAAAATATCAGATCTTACACAACATCTTCTTGCAGTGACTCAAGCTTTATTAAATTGTCTCCTGGTTCTGGTCAGGCTCTCACAGCACTTGGTTAAAAGGCAGGAAGAGATCCTGGTCTGATTTAACACAGAGAAAGTTTGCAGCGACTTCAGACACAATCTGTTTATTTTAAAACCACCATCTTCCCCTAAACTTAACCAAAGTGCTTGTGTTGCCTGAACCCAACCACAGACCACAGGATGTGAACCTCTGGTCTCTAGGGGTGACAGTCGTGTGGTTTGCACAGCTGCCATCCAGCCGGACCGCGTCCTGGAGATGATGCCACTGCTGTTAACAAACGTAACGCTTTGGTCATTGGTTCATTCATCACATATAATCCAGTCGACGTGATTGAGAAAGTTTACCAGGGACAGAAGTGATATCACAGAGGCTCTGTACATGTGCTGCTGTGCAAGATAAAAAAAACTCAGTCTGAAATGGAAGAAGGAAACAGCGGACTTCTCTTTTGATTAATCCCTACAAACGTTTAGAGCTCTGCATGGCTACTTCTTCACAGCGAGGTCGAACTGGAGAGATAATTATATCTTTCGGGGATGACATGCAAATAGGGCTCACAGAGTCGCTATAGAGGGAAATTCAGTGACATAAACAACTAGAAAGCGTGGTGTCTGGACACACAGTGGAAATTAGGCCAATTATCCACGGGCTATTTTTTGTTGTGGGCAGTGAGCAGAGGTAAATCTCATCTGATGGAAAGATGCTGCCGTCCAATGCTCTGAATAACTGAACTACATCAGAAAGCCTCATGAAACATCCGATAACCACAAGTCAAACTGTTCTGGGATTTTTTTTTTTTTGCAAATTGACTAAAAAAGGAAAAAGTGAAATGCCACATTGACATAAGTATGCAGACCGTTTGCTCTGCACTAATAGAGAGCTTCAATATCTAATAAGCTCGGTCAGGTCTTTATTGCTCTGCACAGAATCTGCCCCCTCGTCTTTTTCCACAGACTGTTCCTCCTGAAGAATTGGCTAAGCACGAGGCAGATGTGTCTAATCATTTGGGCTGCGGGGTGTTTTTGTCCCCCTGAAAAACGCTGTTTGGGCTGCGCTGATGGTGGGATGATGGCTGTGGTCTGAGGCTCAGGCCGGGTAGGAACAGCTGTCCTACAGCTGCCATCTCCCCTGCTTTTGGGGGGGAGGGTGGAGGGTGGGGGGTTGAAAAACAGTCCCAAACCTCCTGGGTCAGAGCCCTGGTATGGCGGTCTCCCTGGCAACTAGAGCTGAGACTGTGGTGGTGGTTGTGTGTGTGTGTGTGTGTGTTTCTGTGTGTACAGTATATGTGTGTGTGTGTGTGTGTGTGTGCAGCAGTGGGGAGAACAATCTGGCCAGTGAGAAGCAGAGTACTGGGGTAGGACTGTTGATCTGTATTTCTTTCGGCCCACACACTATTAGCTTGAACTTTTTTGGCCTCCTCACAGATAGTACGGGACACGGCCGAAGTACCACCGTGCAAACTATTTTTGTTTTTTCATTTAGCAAAAGCAGCAGATGACCACATCCAAACACACACCCTGACATGATTAATATTCTCTCTCTCTCTCTCTTTTTCTGCGACTCCTCTCTAAGCTCAGCATAAGTGAACGTGAAGCTCCCAGAAGCAGAGCAAGACGTCGAGAGAGGGCGGTGAAAAAAGAAGGAAAGGAGAAAAACGAAGGGGTGGTGGTGAAGCGGGGGGGGGGGGTCATTGAAAAAAGGAGAACGTGAGTTAAGGAAGAAAGAAGAGAGAGCAAACGGCGAGAATGAGAAAGAAAACGGGGGGATGGAGAGGAGAGGAGAGGAGAGGACAGGGAGGCCTCTGGAGATGGAAACGCAGGGAGGACAGGGGATGAATAGGAGAGGGAAAGTGGATACGTGGGGATACTTGGCTTTGGCCCCATCAAAATAGCGGTTGTCATGCTAACTCAACCCTCCTTCTCCTCTCTCTGTCTCTCTCACACACTGTCTCTTCCAGACTCTAACCTCAGTCAGACAGCGTCTAATCAAACACAACACCTATTAGAAACTAGTTGTTTTGTTTTTAAAGAAGCACATGATGATAAAATATCACATTTAGCAGCGACTTGAACATACATTAACTACACAGAGGTCATTTCAAAGTTTTAATCATTAGTTTTTTTTTAACTTTGATTTATATCCAAGCTGCCTTTGCCTACACATTCCAGCTAAATGAATATGGATACAGTGGTTTCTCAATCCTGGCAGTCATCGTATACAGCGTACTGCATTCTCACACTTAAACTTCAAATTATATAGCGCCCACCAACCTTCTGTGCAAACACATTTGATGGAACAGCCTGAGTTTGTGTTGTGCTTAGTGAGAAGTGCTGTACACTGTATCACAATAAACTCGCAAGACAAAAGGACGGTAACAGGTGTTGGCTATGACACTTGAGCAGTCAGTGTGTGTTGGCTGAGCAAGATGTGAGGGAGGAGGGAGTGTGTGCGTGTGTGTTTACTGAGAAGAGTGTTTTTTTTTTTCATTTTTAAAGATTAGCTGCATATAGTTTGGTGCAATGAATTAATTTATTAAGAGTAGTGAGTTATACAACTATTTGTAAGGAAGCACTTTTATTTAGTGAGGTTAAAGAAACAATCGGAGACCAAAAAAAAAAAAAAAAAAACATCTGTTCCTCTTTGTTCAGTGCAAATATTGTCTCTGCTTCTCCTTCATCATCTGCAGGAACCTGTATAGATCTTGAAGTGTTGGTTTGGTTGGAGAAAATAAAAAAGCTAATACTAAAATGTGATAGAAATATGTCAAAATGAATCCAAGAGGTACTCAGATCATTAATGTGTGATGATGTTGAAATATTCTTGCAACCAACTCTGAAGCTCTGGTCTGACTTGAGCAGGTTATGTTTAGGAAAACAGTACACCAGGCCTGGGCCCATATTTAGTGTTATCAAATAATCAAATATCATGAATGTTTTATATATTTAATTGTTCTCCAGGCTTTTAGAGCCAAGCCCTGATTTCACTGCTTTGTTATTTTACATTGTATCTGGCATGTGACGAGACAAAGGAACTTGTCAAAATAAAAGTATGTGACAATAAATCCAGTGCCACCTGAAACATAGTTACAGGAATATAATTATATTCTATATGACAGATATTCTGTTATTAATATATTGCAGTAGATATACTCGAGCTGGAATGTATCAACATATACAGTATATAGGCTACCCTGTGTATTTATAAAACAACATAGTGATTGTGTCAGGTGTCCATCCACATGTTGACAGGAGCAGACGCTCCGCTTCCTCCACAGGCTTCAGACACACACACACACACACACACACACACACACACACGAGTGGAAACACCACAGACACATTGACAAATCTTTACATGTGATTCATTCTTCCTCTCAGTTACAAGTGGGCCAGTTTTGGCCGCCCGGTGACAGGAAAACACCAAACATAGCGGGGCTGGACGGTGTTTCCATAGTAACAGACCTCATGTGAAAAGGTCACTGTCAGAGGTTTTTCTGAGGGAAAAAGGCAGAAGGATTATAGAAAGGGGGAGTGTGTGTGGGGGTGGGGGTGGGGGGTGGGGGGAGTCAGACAAGAACAAACAAAACAAAAAAGAAAAGCAGTTTTATTATCCATTTTTATACATTCCTCTTTCCCCCCAATGAATATTCTCACAATGATAAAAAATAGCGCAATTACATGGCTGCAAATGGTGAGAGCCCCCTCTCTTTTTTTATTATTATTTCTTTATTCTCTTTTGAAGTCGGGAATTGAAAAGGGAGAGTGGTCGACAGCCAGCGCGATGCCTGAGCTTTGTGTTTCAGTGCAGATACGTCGCCTGCTTGCCCCCTCAATCACTGGCAGCTCCTTTCTCTCTCCCCTCGTCTCTCAAGTCATTTTAATTAAGTCAGTCTCACTGGCATGGTAGGCAAAGATAATTGGAGAAGGTTTTTGGATGCCATTTACTCTAAATGATGCCTGGTTCTTCCCATTCTCTCGCCTTTTCTCCACTCCCACAGCTTCACCCACCTCCCCCCCTGCTCCTCATCTCCTGGCAAAGAGTTACCTATCTTCCCTTCCCTTCCCTTTTTCTCCCCTTCCATCTCATATTCAAACGTGAAATATGGATTAACCTCTTCTGTGTGGCTGTGGGGACAACTTCCTGTGAATTGCAAATTTTGGCCAACACTGCAATTTATTTGAAATGGCAAATCAGGCAAAGCAATTTGTCGGGGAATGAAGAGGTTCTTTGAACTTTTCCTCATTTGAAAAAAGTTTGTGTGTTGTCTCATCGCATGCAGCATCAGCCATGAAGAAAAAGAAAAAATAAATCTTATAGATGCGTCTGAGCAAACAAGATGTCTTTATTTCAGGGAACACTATGGAGGAAATGCATATTGTCAAAGAAGTTCAGAATTATGTTCATGTTTCCAGATTATTATCATACGCCATTAAAAATCCTTTGTACTGATCGCAAACGTGTGCTAAGATACGCTTCAACCCATTAGGTTTAAATTCACATGTAGAAACGCACGACCCTTAAAGTCTATTGAGTTTCTACTGAATGATTGATGGGCCCAACTACACACAGAGAAAGGTGGAAGTACACGTGTCCGTACTAATCCATGTTAGCAGCCCCGGCAGTGTTTCGGTGCTCCACACTGTATGTCAACCGTGTGGGATTTGTCAGTGTGTGTGTGAGTGTTAAGTGTGCATGTGGGGCTCCCTCTATCAATCAGGTAGGGCTGGGCCCTGCTGCTGAAAGGGGGCTACAGTGGGCCACCCATCCAGTCAGGCGCTCTGGGGAGATCCAATGTCCTTAGTGCTTTAATGCACTCCAGATGTCCCTTCAGCGAAGAGAGAGCAGGGTGGGGGTGTGGGGGTGGCGGGGCTACCTTAAAGCAGACCTCGGCCTGGCTCACCAACTGTAGCTCTGGTATGTCGATCTCCTCCTCAGGGGGGTCGTTGTTGTTGCACCTGCAGTTTTGTGTATTTTGACAGTTGAAGATGCATCTCACCATTTGAAACGCGACAAATAGCGCTTGCTTTTGTCTCATGAAGAATCGTGTGTGTGTGTGT
This sequence comes from Caranx ignobilis, assembly GCA_021432705.1. Classification (NCBI taxonomy): domain Eukaryota; kingdom Metazoa; phylum Chordata; class Actinopteri; order Carangiformes; family Carangidae; genus Caranx; species Caranx ignobilis. The sequence goes on from MU269980.1 coordinate 3,880,672, forward strand.
GTGTGTGTGTGTGTGTGTACTGTCTTTGTGTATTTCCTGCAGTCCGGTGTGGCTTTGTCTTTGTCTTCCTGCCTTCCTATGGGGGGAGCCAGTGACACCAAAGAGATGTTTTGGAGCAGTAAACTTCTCCTGTATCACATATAGACCCAAACAATACACTATATATTTGTACAGAGGAACTTTAAAGCAGACCCAATGCTCCACCTAAAGGATGAAACAAGACAAAACACAAGTCACATGTTGAAAAAAAGAGTTTTTGTCAGCATTTGTCACTAATGACTTTCTGTTAACGCACCCATTTTTTCTTTTGCTCCATTTATGGTTCTGTTGCTATTGCCAACCACAATAAAGACAGAAGAAGTCTGAATGAATATATATTTCTCAAAGCTGAGAGCAGACGTCTAACGTCATGAGGGGTCACCTGTGTTGCAGTTGTACATTAGCTTCTAGCCAAAACATACACCATGTGACACGTATAGTTTTTATGTAGGCAGGAAGTGTAAGAGTCTTGTCAGTGACAGGGGTGACAGTCTGAGCAGGTGGCTTTTAATAAGTTGAGTTTTGATAAGTAATAAATTGTGTTTACTTTTGTTTCTACACCAGCAGACACTGTCACACATGACCCACAGACTGATTCTGACTCTTATTGGGTCTGTGCTGTATTTAGCTTCAGTAGAGACACACAGTAACAGAAGAGCTGTAGCTGTGTACTGGCGCTGGCACAGGTAGTGTTGATGTTAGGTGATAGGTAGTGGCTGTCAAAAGGGCATGGATATGTTTCCGGAGACTGTCAGAGCTCCACCAGTCTGTTGTCTTTCCAGCTGAGAAACGGTCCAACAGTAATTGTGGAACCTGGTAGCTGCAGTTCACACCTCTGCTGCACTTAAATCCGAGTCTGCTTTCACTCTCATGTTTGGTTGATCCAGCATGACTGTGCATCATCCTGACTTTTCCCATGTCCTCACTCTTCTCCTCATCCTCCTTTCCTCCCTCTCCTCTCTGGCTTCCCCCTTTATTTCGAGCTCTCTACCCACCCGCCGTTCTCTTCACAGTGTGTCTTTCCCTCCCATTCCGCTCTTTACGTCTGCTGTCCACCTCTCCGTCCGTCCTCCCTTGTCTCGCATGCTCCACGTCCCTCCCCGTGGCATTTCAGAGGAAATTTAATATGGCTTTGTTTGGTGTTTCCAAGAATTCCATTCTGCTGCCGGCTGTCTTTGCCCCCGACACTAAGACAAACAGAGGCCGTCCAGCCAAGAGCAGCAAACACCGCTGATGTTGGCCTCACTATTTGGTCTTCAGACGACTCCGGCTCCACTTCATTTCTTTGTTTGTTCCCTTCTGCCCTTCTCCTTTTCTAGATAGCTTCACTTTTGGATCTAATGCACCTGCATGTGAAAGCTCTCTGATGGCAGCCACGCAGGGTCAGTTTATAGGTTGTATCTAAAGAGCTTTCCCTTACATTTAACAAGCATTTGAAAGCTTTTATGTTACCTGGTGGGCATGTAAACAAATCTGAATATATCATGTGTATATAGGCAGATAATGACTTATGCACAAGTAAAAGCAGCATCGTCATACTGGAGTGATATATAGGACTGTGCAAGGACTCCTGTGGACATTTATACTTTTCAGCACTTTTTTTCCTCATTTTTTTTTTTCATGAGTTGAACAGATGTACTATTCTGTACCTGAGGCTCATTGTCGTGTCATTCATTTGCCGCCATCGCCTCATGCTGCAGCTTGATGTTCACAATACCCGGAAGCTTAAAACATCCCAGTCTATGCACAGCCTGCGTCGGCACCGAACATGTCACCCACGGAGCATGTCGGGATGGGGATGATCAGATCTGCACTGTATGTATGACATCATGCTCCACTTCCTGCCAGTGTCCAGCAACTTCACAAAGCCGCTGAAGAGGAGCAGTCCAACCATCAAACACTGACCATCTCTGTATAAAGGAGATGTGTCTCACCAGATACTGATTGGCTCTCTGAGAAGCACACAGTTCACAACCTAAGAAATGATTCTTTTTTCAAAATAAAAGTTTATATTTTATAATGCCGTTTCATTGTCAGCAGCTTGTGAAGATGCCAGTATGATAAAATTCTACCAAACAGGAGATAATAAAAAAAAACATCAACCTGAATAATTAACTGAAACAGCTGTTGAAAAAAAGGAAGAGAGAGCATAGCTTCAACACAGAGGTTGGTCATCCTGTAGCAGTAATACTGCAGACAGATGTTTCCAGGTGTGCCATCCAAGCTCTTCTGCAGAAGCACAAAGACATGGGAGAGTTTGAGGACCGGAAACACAGTGGTCAGTGAAGGACATGGTGCAGCAGATGAAAGAAAGATGAAGAATGAAGATTTCCCTTTCATTTGAAGCTGAACGTTGTCCAGTGGCATCAGCTCAGAGCTGGCACTAACCAGTCAGACTGTGGTACACTGGCCAGAAGTTGTCTGTATGGGAGACTCACAGCCAATAAGCCATTCCTCCAAAGCCATGTCATTCACTCATGCACAGAAATACAAGAGCTGTGGTTTCGAAAAACAGCAGCAGGTGCTCTGTGCTGATGAGTTCAAGTTTGAAGTATTTGGCTGCAACAGAAGTCTGTTCTCTGAGATGATGAATGTCTGCAGGCATCACTGAAGCATGGCGGAGGCCCCTTGCAGGTTTGTGGCTACACTTCTAAATATGGAGCTGGGGAATTGGTCAGAATTAGTGGTCCCTTTAATGTGAAAATTCACAGAATCCCATCGGGGAGGCATCTGATTGGTCCCACTGTAATTTTGCAGCAGGAAGATGAGTCCAAACACATAGCCAGACTTGGAGAACTTCAGACATGAGGAGAACAAGGGGTCCTGCAGCAGATGGCCCCGTCCTCACAGAGCACTGATCTCAACATAATGGAGTTTGTGATGACATGAAGAGACAGAAGAACCGAGGCCGGTTCTCAAGATGCTGGAACAACATACCTGCTAAGCACCTGAAAAACTGTAGGCAGATGTGGGGGTGGGGTTTTGTATGATCCCTAATATCCACCTCCTCTATGCAGTTTATCTCAGATAAAATGCGTTGCCATCTTTTGTGACATCTTAACAGCACAACAATGTAAACAGGATCTTAGTTTTTAGCTTTTAGCTCTGTTCAAAAGATCAGTCGTCTCTGCTGGAACCAACATAGCTCTGGCAGCTGCATATCACCTCTTAGCCCCCTGCTCTTCATGCTCAGTCTGACCTGTCATTACCATGGCTCAGCTCCTCTGTGCTGTACATGCCAGTCTGCTCTGTCACCCTCTGCTTCTGTCTAGCCTGCAGCAGCTCTTCCTAACCCTGCCCCTGTCTGCCTGGTGCCGCCAAGACAAGCTCACCGAAACGCTTCCCCCACAACCAGAGCTCTGGTAACACTTAAGTGGCTAACATTGGAGACACACACAGGCATACACACATACACAAATACACACAAGTGCGCACACACACACACACACACACACAAACACACACATCGCCCACCTGCTAAACCCCATCTCATTAATCCCCCACCATTCTCCTCAAATATTCCCTTCTGCTGATCTGTGTGTGTGTGTTGAGTGTGTCTGTTGGACATTACAAACCATCATCCCAGAACGTCTGGGACTGTCTGAGTGACTGAGTGATGCAGTTACAGCCAGTTGTGGTTGGAATTTCCTCACTAGCCATTGGTTAGGGGTTCTGTTATATCAGGGAGAGTTTTTAAGCATCTTGTTTTCTTTGTCATTAGATTCACACATTTTATTATTGTATCTATTTATTTATTTATTTATTTAGCTCCAAAAATCCACTAGTGACTTAGTGACTTTCTGAACAAAGATGAACTACTTTCTGGGAGTAATGGCTGATGCACCCCGCAAGTGTGAAGTCAAACCAGATTTAAAATGACTGTTAGCTAACATGTAGCCTTACTGGGTTGCCTTCAAACTTGTTATGTTGTCATGACAACAGAAACAGTAAAAACAAAGCTTTATTGTGAATCCAGCTAAAACCCTGTGAGAGAGGAGACGCTGATGAGAGGATGTCATGCGACATTTACACCATTACCAATAACTCACTACTCACTACATAGTAAAGAGAGTTCACCTCTTTGTAATGCTGTCCGAATGTTTCATACCATCCCCTCAGTTGAAGTTTTTTTTTTTTTTTTTTTTTTTTTTCCAATCTGCCGATGAGTTCACTGCATAGTCCTGATGAGTGAGCATAAGGAGCTGCAAATGAGTCAGTGATTTCAGATGAAATGTATGTTTTATCAGGCTTAAACTGCTGTCCACTGAAATGCAGTTCCACAACATGTCTTCGATTCCCAAGGTCAGTCATAAACTAGGTGTTGACCTGGTCTACGGCTCAGGAGAGGTCAGGAGAATTCAAACACAAACATTAGCCGAGCAGCCCAGGGGAACCGCTGTAACACTGATGGAGCTTTCTCACCAGCTTTTTACTGGACGATAGATGACAGTGAATCATGTGTATAGAAGGCAGATCCAAGACAAACAAAAAACATGATAACTCAGGGGGTCATTTTCAGCTGTTTGTAACTGTGTTGGAGACTCAGATTTCCAAAATTAAGATCGTAGCCAGAAAATGAGTAGAGTCCCACAGATGTAGTTGCAGTTCAGCTGAACCTTGGACTGACAGAGTTAGTGTGGTGCAGCATGTGGAGGCTGAGGGTAAGTAACTCGTTAATCTGGAGTAGTGTGTTCATTTCATATTAACTTTAACCCTGTATTTACAGCATGGCCATGCCTGGACCATAAAAACATTAGTGTGGGCTCTTATTATTATCTGAATCTTATTTCCATGATAACACCTGATACCACTCCAGAGCCCACTGGACATGCTGGTACCATCATTATAACGAAACGTAAATAATCTTTAGTCTTTACAAGGTCATTTCATGAGCCAAATTATTACAAGTTAGTTGAAGCTGACCACACTGAACAACATATGTATCCCATCCCCAATAATACAATTTGTGTAACAACTAGGTTTCACTGTGCTTCTTTATCGAAAAGTTGGTTTCTTTGTTAAATGTTGAATGTAGTGTCAAGCCCTTTGCAACCATCCATCCTGACCACTCTAATATAAATTGCATGTAGCACAAAAAAAAACAAAAAAACATCATGATTAAGTTTGTCTGTATGGTTAGTGGTCAAATAAATAGTAGAGCTGAGTCTGATGAACAGAGTCTTAGATGTATAAGATGTATAAACCCTGTGGCGCCACCCTCAGGACATATTTAACAGTTTTTACCCAAATTATAGTGAAATGAAACAGCAATTATATGTAAAGAGCAGGTTCTCCTGCCATACACACTATAACGTGTATAACAGTGTAAGGTGTAGGGAGAAAGTCACAAGAAAGCATGCCTATAGAAGTTACACACCATTATTTACTACAATGAAACACAGCATGATGACGAACTACAGCCTCAGTGGACCACAGAGCTGCATTAGTACATCACATGCTGACATATACATGTACAGTGCAGGTCTATTCATTGCAAGGCTGTTTTGCTGGAGTTCATGATTCCATAGAGACCACAGTCCTGGTTTCTTAACGCAGCTAGCCTCGGAATCACCAGCTGATAACGTGCTGACATTGTCCTGTGTTTGTGTATTGTTATGTGTGTTTGATGAAATGGTAATATACGAACATGTGACCACATATTACCTGTCAAATGCTTCTGAGTTTCAGAAGTCATCTTGGCTGTGTGATGTGTTTCAAGTGAATAAGCCACCCTTCACTGTGTGTCATTCACTTGTCAATCATGTCAGTTCACCAGTAACTAAAAATGTTCAGGACTGACATGGATGGATGGTGCACACTCGCTGTGATAAGGTATCTGTTTAAAAAGAGAAAAAAGAAAAAAAAAAGAAACCTTGGAGATGCAATGGCTGATAAGGTGCACAATGTATGTACCAGCTGCCAGCACACATGACAGAGGAGGAAGAGGAGGACTGGAGTGGTGTTGTGGGGGTTAGGGGAATGGTGAGGGGGTTGATTGCGTTTCCAATTTTGCTAGAATTTTTCCAGCTTCATCGTTCTGATGGTTATCAGCTTAGCAAACACTCGACAGACACTCAGCCCTGCACCACCTTCCAACTATAAAATGTCCTAGCTGCCATTCTTGCTGAAGGCTGAACACAGCTGAATGGACAAGGAACATGTGTGTGTATTATGTACATGTGTCATAGTAAAACAACAATGGAAGCAAAAGATGACTGCTGTTGACTTGGCTTCCCAGTCTTAGCAACACTGCTAATCAAGGCAATTATTATTAATTGTGCAACAATGAACTGTGTTTTCCAAATGTGGTGATGACATTATCTAGATGAGGATGTGAGGGAGACCTGCATTACACAAGCACCATTGACCTTGACCTTAAAGCAGTAGACTGGACACATTTATTTGTAGTGAAACAACATCAGAACCAGTGTTGGTAAGTCATTACTGTCCGACCCCTATTGCATCTATTGCAGGCCCATTGGTTGTCCCTGAAGAACCGGACATGTCATTGATGTATGGTTCAGCTCTGTAGCTTGTTGCTGTGTCATGACAACTATTAGATGCACTGATGTGGAATTTGGTTCAGACATTCATGTTGCTCCAGTTACCCTTGGTGACTTTTCACTTTAAAACTTAAATTTCCCAATGCTTTTAACACATTAATGTTACCATTAATACCTGACCTTTAAAAAGGCCAGGTTTTATTGTTACCTCTATTGGTCAATGGATGATAGGTCGACAAAACACAGGAGACTGTTTTTCATTTCTAGTGTGAGGCCATCAGTGCTGTAGACCTTAGGCTGTTATTGTAACAAAGACGACAAATGTCCTCACCCTTAAAGCACATGGTTATGTACCTAAACCAAACTAAACTATGACTGTTCTGCAAGATACTCATTAATATCACCATGACAACACATGTATGAGACACTGATTGCTGGTACATTATTGTGTTCTATCATTGTCTCCATGAGAATGAAGGTCCATGACAGCTGACGTTAGCCTGTTTCTATGGGGCGTATCAAGGGACAAGTCACTTCTGCGGTTCTATGGATGACTTGTTGGCTAAAGAGCATTAGCACCATTATTGCGAGCGGGCTGATCTGAGCATTCAGCTAACACAGTGGAGCCTAGAATGACTCAGTTGCAAAACTGTAATTTTCTTAAACAGCTGTGAGCTGTAGTTTTAGCAAACGTCACATGAGGAGAAGTAAATAGAGCATTTTTAGCCACAGACCTGGGAGCATGAGGGACCGTGTCAAAATAAACAGCTCACTGAAATAAGAGAATACAGTATGTCAGCCAGTGCAAGAGTGAGACTCACTGACTTGTTTTGAAATAGTTTGTTTGGAGACGGAGGAGCTTTGTGGTGCAGAGGAAGATACAGGACGCTTAACAGTGGGATCAGTTCAGTGTTTGCTTTTGTCTTTTCATCAGATTGATCATCCATGCTTTTCTCAGGCTTTTGCACCATACAGACGCTGGTGCAATGCTATTTTTGTTGGTGAAGGAGAATGCAGCGTTAGCACTCTCCACCCACCCACAGTGGTGTGTGTTCATGCGCTTGCATGAGTGTGTGTGTGTTTGTTTTTAGGAAACGGTGCAGCGCCATTTTGTGTAAATTTACCCATGACAGGGCTGAAACCAAAATAAGGTCACTGAGGCAGGTCCGACACTGTTTGGTTGCTGCACACTACGCTTCTGCGTGTGTGCTGTGTTTGTACGTAGCAGAGTGTGTCCATGTTCTTCTTCTTCTTCTTCTTTTGTGCAGGAGGACTGAGCAGAGTGCTGCAGCCTACTGGGAGCAAACAAACTTCCACGCTGGCATATTTGAGCTGTAGCCAATGGGAAGCTGGTTAAATTAATGAATGAGTCCTCACCCTGATGTTTTGGCTTTTTATTTGAAGTCATGGAAGTCTTTTTGTGATTATTGCAATAATCATGTGACACAGTAACCAATCAGAAGCCTTCACTGCAGTTGAGAGCACAGCTGTAGTTTGATTTTTTTCTTCTTTTTTTAATTTCCATCCAAACCAGCATCCCAGACATATACAGTACAGTGCACATGCATAATATTAGCAGTGTTACATACATTAGCTAATATTAGCATTTTATGATCATCCAGACTTCTTGTCTGTTGCTGTTTTGTTCTCTTTGTATGTGCTGTGAAGCACTTTGGGTCAACTGTGTTGTGTATAAAGTGCTATATAAATAATGTTGAATTGAGTTGTATGAATGTAATGTTTGATTGTAATATTTTACGTATAGAGTATAAAATATGCACAGTTAAACGATACAATAACACTGGATACATTATAACACACAAGGATTTGAAGGTGTCATTTAATATTAATAATAAATGATCATTAATGTTGATCAGGCTGTTTATCATGATATAACACATTGATACACTGAACAGCTAATTGATTTTGGAGTCAAATGTCCTGCCTGCGTGACACATTCTGTCAAAACGGCCTGTTTCCATTGATCCAATGGAAATATAACCACATTTAGTTATAATCTCAGCTCAGTGCTTTGTATGGTTCAATATTTAATCAATATAAAAAATTAAAGTGAAAAGTTGTTGATAGATGAAGCCAACATTTTGAGCAGGTTTATTAGATATGACATGATTGACCCGAGTGAGGATCAATAGAATACAGTCATGAATATAAATCTTTGCTTTCTTCCTAAGTTATTCAGTGAAATAAAAGAAAAACCAGGCCCCCCCTGATAATGATGATTCAAGACACTACAGTCATTTACCTGCAGCCTGAATACTCCTTTCATCACGGTCTTATGTTTAGCCTCTTAAAAAATAATAAAAATAAAATAAAATAGCTCACCTCATTATAATAATGGCTTTTAGCTATGCTAATAAGGTTATTTGCTCCTGTCCTGTGAGAATTACAAAAATGTTCTGTACTGCACCACGATTCATTTTACTTGCGATTTTAATCTAATTTTTAAAAGCAGGAAGGAAGACAATCAAACCGGAATCTGTAACATCCAAACAAACATTAGCATAAACACAAAGAAAACAAGATTCACAGTCAGACTGGAGCAGCAAAGCCATTGTCAGCAGTTAGAAAGAAAAGAGATGAATCTTGCAAACTGTTACGCCCAGGGGAAATCCTTGTGTCTTCATTATGGCTGTGGGGCATATTTGAATATGTGAAGGACGTTCATTAAAAAGTTCAGTAGGAAAGAATAAACTGGAAAGGTTATAAATTTAAATTCGAGCACAAAATGTCATTGAAAATTGATAAGGACGAGTCAGAGGAGCCTTTGGAGTGAGAAGAGGGAACCTGCTGAGCTTCTCAGCGGTGGAGATGTCTCGTGAAGATTTAACCTTGTGAGGCCATAAACACATTCTGAGCGTTGCAGTTTGTTTATACTTGACTCGCTTATGATCATTTCATTAATTAGTCCTTGTTCAGTCAATATTCATAAGCAGTGTGTAGCCGAACGTTGGGTTTATTTTCTCTCATTTGTATGTGGGTTGCTTTTTGCTGAGCCGTGCGGCGACCACAGGGGTGCTCGCTTCTTCTTCAACACATCTCGTTCTGTACACTCAGCTGCTGTATTTGCAATAAGGTAACACTGAGAAACTTCCAGTGCACCGGAGACATGAAATCACACAAACTTCTCCTCGCTTCCACCCCCTCACCCCCATGAGAGGAAATCTTTTAGACAACGGCCGACATAATCCAGCATGGCTCGCAACTTCCACGGCAATCCTGCTCAACCCTGAGTTAACAATGTCCACAATAATGTTGAAACGTCCTTCACCGAGCTTCAAATCCATGCCTTATCTATCTTGTGGGCGAGAGGATGAGTCCAATCAACAAGACAAGATGAATAAATGATACTGGTATGAATTGTAAGTGTGGGTTGGTGAGGGGCAGGGTGGAGCGAGGCCGGGTGGAGGGAGGGCTGCTGGCTCAGGTTAATGAGGTGGTCTGGGAGTGTGGACTGGGTCCTGAGTATGTGCGGGGCTCTCTTTAGCCTCAGGGTTATTTGTAGCCCTAAGACCACTGGTGAGACTATCTTTGCCTCTGGCTGTGAATGCACTCACGCCTGTGTGTGTGTTTGTGTGTGTGCTGATGCATCTGTGCTTGTGTGTAAGGGCAAGACACGGTGTGTGTGTGATATTGCCCTCAGGATGACAGTGGTTGAATCTTTGCTATCACTGGCATTTGTGCATTAATATACAGTACATGCCTGTGTTTGCATGTATGCCCATGTGTGTGTGTGTTTGCGCTCTGATCTGTGTGTTTTCTGATTTCTGTGTCGAGTCCGACCACAAATGTATAAACAGCCCCCCCCCCCCTCCCCTTGCCCTAGCCTCATTACCATTCTGCACTTCCCTCCACCAGTTTACTCAACGCCATCAAGGCCTCGCCTCCTGGTGTTTGCATTGTAAATCAGGCCTGACAATAAGGCGATGATTAGATCCTACTCATATTCAAAAACACCTGATTTATTTATTCATCTTTCTCTCTTGCAGGGCATCAAGATGCATAATTTCTGACCAAGGTGACATACCCACTTCCAAATGTTATTCATTGCATCTGCAGGTCAACCTCTTAAACCGGCAAACTCAAACAGGACAGATTAAATGAGATTTTGATGGGGAAATGTGCAAATGACGGCACATCAACAGAAAGCTCGGTTTCTATCGCATGCACGCACGTGTGATGTCATATCAGGCTTCAGGAACCCGTCACGGCGCCAACCTGTGGAGGGTGGATGTGAACGTGGAGTTTCTCGGTGTAAAACTGTGATTCACTGTCTCTTCTTTTATGAATTTGCTCCAGATATTATTCAGGATTGTGAGATGCAGATCCGATCGATCACTAAGTCAGAATTGTGTTGTTGTGGTTTTTAAGAAATTGGCATCATGGGGCTTGGACTAATTTGCCTCAGAATTGCAGACTGCCCTTGTGAAATTATTTGATTATTTTTTTCTAAGCAATTCTGTGGGTAATGAAGCAGAATGAAGCGTCTTGCGTGGTATTTTTTTGGGGGGGCTTTTATACTTGCTGCTTGGATAATTTTGAAATACCCCAAGAGCTTTTGTCAGTGATCAATACTAAGTGAAGTAAATAAGTGTATTCATAAATAACAACATGATTTTTTTCATGGAGGCTCAGTCAGACCCAGACTCACACAAGGTTTCTGTTCAGAGACCAGCTGATGTATTAGAACAGTTAGCATCATTAGCATCCTTTGTTTGAAATGCTGCTACTACTAGCATGTAATTTGCAGCATGGCTGACACAGTGATGTGCTAATGCTAACTCTGACTCGAACAGAAATATCATATCCTCTTCTATAAACAGTGGCTGGAGCTCTTGCTGGGTGAAAATGCTAACACTAACACTGGCAATGTAGCTGCAGCAGAGTTCACAAATAGTTACTTTAAAGATGAACTATGCTACATTTTTACCTTAATGAAACAGCTTCAGTAATTGTGATGGTTAAATGCATGACCTGAAATTTGTTACAGGGAAAACGGAGGCTCTCTGTCTTCCACCTAGCGTGTTTTGGCTGAAAACCAACCGTGCAACATCAGTGCAGCGCTTGGCCTCCGACCCGGTGTCCCAGCTCTCATCTCTGCGCACCATGACACAAACACGCTCCATAACCCGTAATCAGGGCTCTCAAGTTTAGTCTGCGCTCTGTTTAGTCCATCCATACAACTGTCTTGAAGTAGTGACCTATCAGCCAATCGGTAAATAGTATTTCTTGTTGCCGGGTAAAGTCTGGGTCTCTGTAGCGTCCCATGAATGCTCTGAATGCATGCACACGTTGTAGACAGTGATGGACTGACCATAGGGCAACATGGACAAATGCCACAATGGCCATGTAATGATGCGGCTGTGTTGATGTGTGTTGCAACTGCAAAAAAAAAAAAAAAAAAGAAAGAAAAAAAACGGCCGGCCAACTCTGAAAAAGAGTGGAAAACTATACATGGTGTTTATGACAGTTAAGACTGCACAAATATACATGTCGTAACAACGTATATGTCATATAATGCTATCCAGCGCTCCATGGATTGCTTTTTCGCTGGTTTCGGTGAAAACAAATGCACATGGCCCAGAGGAGGGTTAACAAAACAGCAGGCTTTGTGTAGTTCCCCTTTAAAAACATGATTTCCACTTTTTCAACTTAGCGCCTACATTACCCAGAATGCAGCTCATCTGTCTACAGTTTATTGGGGGATTTGGGTGTGTTATGCTAATAACGTTAGCACTTATAATAGTACATTCCCTCCACTCCAATCATCGCCTGTGTCTGATTTGGTAGAAGAGTGAGTGAGTGACAAAAATCACAGTCTGTACCAAACACCTGACACAACAACATGGTTCAGTCTGTTTTCACTTGTTTTATTTAACTGTAGCTCCAACAATCTGTGCAGCTGTCACCTTTGTTAGCTACTTCACCGCTGTGATTTTGCAGCCACTGAGGTGTTGATAATTCCACACGAGAGAGGATCATATCTTTATCACAGGTCTGCTTTTAATGATCTGTTGGCAAACCTCTGCCAGGTCACGATCATGGATCGCGGGGCATGTGTTTCATGGTGGTGCTCTCCGTGTTTAAATCACAGGGATGGATCCGCTTTCCTTTTTTTTTTTTATCACCTTGGCTTGCAGCAGGAAACATTCCCATTTCACATTTAATAGAAGTTCAACACTGCGCGATGAATTCACCTTCAAACCAAAGGCAAGACAAGGTTGAAGTGTGGTGGCCAGAGGCAGACTGTGATCACATCATATGTAACCAGATATGGATTTTCATTTCAGTTGCTTGGTGGTAAACGTAGTGAAACTGCAGCTACGCCACTGACTAACCTTACATCAGGAGAGCACAGGCCCATTCTGAGCCTGAGAATTGCTGGAAAATTGAATGTTGAATAGAAGCGTTTGGTACTGCACAGAATCCGATAAAAGAGTGCGAGTGCCTCCAATCCAAATTCATAAAACCCTTTGATGTTTGTTGGAATAATTTTATGCCTACTTCTCATTTTCCATTTTATGCTTGCTTTTGAATTTTGATTGCGACTACAGGCATTTTTCAATTGATATGCATTATGAACACTGTAATAATTCAAAGGCCTTTGTTGAGGAACAAACATGTCATTTGTCCTCAAAATGAATTTTACGACTTATTGTGTAACTGTACACCTTTGAGTTCAGAGAGACACAGTTGCAGGGCAGTTATTGTCTCCTTTTGCGAGATGACTTTGGAAGAGATTTGTGCTTTCAGTTTTTTTTTTTTTTTTTTTTTTTGGATGTGTGTAATTTCACTCTTGAAATTAAACGTCTTGTTAGTTGGTGTTTTTGCAGTGTTCCTGTCTGTTCTCCTATGTACGTTTCCACTTCGGCGGCCATGGTATGGCATGTGCTTGTGCGTGTTACGTGTCCCCATGTGTTTATTTATGGATGCATGATTGCCTTCTCAAATTTGGCGTTTGGTGGCTCGTTCCTTCGAGGGACGGCAAAACTTGAGAGGCCGCCTAAAATACTGTGCAGTAATTGGAATTGCTTTATCTTCAGTCTCATCAATTAATGTGCAATTTTCCATTTAATCACTAACACGCTCGCTGCATTTGCAATTAAAATGAGGACTGATAACAGAGAAGATGCCTTTCAGCTGATACAAGTTGGAATGAGGAGAGAGAAACCAGGAGACGCAATCAGTACACAAAATGACTGGCTGAGACACGGACGTGGCACACAAACAAAATGTGAACACACAGTGCAAAACAGCCATGCTCATATAATGCTGCACCAAATACATGCGTGCACAGGGCACACACACACACACACACACACAGTATGACATGATAAAACATGCAGATTTGCAGCTAAAACCCCAAATTAGAACTCATCAATGAAACTAAACTGTGATTCAACATCAGGGTGTTGGCAGTGGTGGCAGCGGCAGGTTCAGATGCCGCTCACTCTCAGTCAGTTTGTCTCGTCTCTGACTTTCCCAGGCAGAGACGTTGCCAGGGTCTCGGTCTCAGTGAGGGATGAGCTCACTGTCTGCGAACGTCTGTCATGCACTGTCCCGGTTCCGAAGAGGGGGGCGACGTGTTTGCATCACTTCCTGTTTGGCAGGAGGAACCTGAAGACGGCCCAGAGAGTCTCTTTACTTGAGCAGCGTGGGGCTGAACACACAGATGTGTGAGACTATAACTAGAGCAGGAGAGCTGTATAATCCTGCTGTGGCCTTTCTCATCAGACTGAACCACAGAATCACACTCATGTTCCCGCAGCATTCTTTACATTTAGAGTAAGCTCATTGCACGTTATGGTTTATGTTCACTTTGTATGAGGTATTAGTTTTTTTTGAAAATCCTTGCATGGCATTCTTCTAAAACTTATCATGTGGTTGTTATAGTTTCTTTTCATCAGGCCGGAACCTCACAACTCACAATCACATTGCTTCAAATCCTCGGCTTTAGCGGTCAGGAGGATTTACGGCACATTTTTTATTTCCTGAGGCGACAGCTCTGAACGGATGTTGCAACCGGTGCAGAGATTTTGCTCAGATGTTCCAGTTCCATTTCACTAGCTTATAATCAAGCGTTTTCCTCCAGGTCAATACCACTCAGTCCAAGTGCACCGGTCCATTGTAATTGCTGCCTGTCTTTCATGAGCACACGAGGATTTATATGGTATTATGAGACATTTTTCCACGTGGCGCAGTAGCTCATGGTGTCCAGTAAACTTTCAGTGAAGAAACACTTATCTGCCGATCCACATCGGCCTTTAAAGCACCGAACTGAACTTCATCATGTCTTTGTCAGTGCATGAGATCAGACAGGTTTATCTTTTATGTCAGTTCAAGGCAGTAAAATTTGATAAATAAAAGCTTTAATTAAATTCACATTTATAAAAAGCAGCCTCCCTCAGGTCACATAGGTAATTTACAAGACATTTCATGCAGTGAATACACATAGGTTATATGTAGCTTCAGGATGGAGCACCTGCTGTGCTTGCCTATAGCAAGTTGGGGCAATGGTAGGGGTCTTTATGTGTGTGTGTGTGTGTGTGTTGGTGTGTGTAACACAATTAGCTCCTTCAGTGGGGGTGGCAGTGATGGTTACAGCGGCATTCTACAGGGTACGGCCCTCAGCCCTGTGGGGTTCCAGCCAATAGCAATTAGCCCACCAACAAGAGCCCTAATTAGCCCTCTTGATTGGCTTGGTAACAGTGCAACAACAACACCAGCAGCTAACACATCCAGACAAACCAAGGTGACTCTGCCACGATGCATTCCTTTAAAGCCAGCTGTAATTAGTAAACAAGCATAGCTGGCTGTAATTGGTAAACAAGTGGTCGGGTTTGTTTGCAGTGTCATTATGAACCTGCTGGTATGTAAAAAAAAAAGAATATATCTGTCGAGGGCGTCTTTGAGTTTGTGTTGCTTTGTTTTCTTTCTGTTCGGCAGCAGCCTGTAGATCACTCAGTGTTAATACATCATCCCGGCTTTATGCAACGCATGCAGAGGGAGACTGATCGGAGACCGAGCAAAAGAAAATAAATTAGTAAACGGAGAAAGAGAAGAGAAGTGGGAGAGGAAAGAGAGAGAGAGAGAGTGAGATGCTGCATGAGAATCCCATTTCCTATTATTTAATTATAGCAGCACCTGGTGGCTGCTGCTGTAATAGAATTTACAATCACGGCTTGCACTGGAGTCATGTCTTCTGTCTTCCTCTTTTTTTTGTCCCTTGTTTTTCTCTATCAGTCTCAAAGTGAAGCTATCCCATGATGCAACATGTTTCCCCAGCACCTGCAGTGACAATGATGGCCACCCAGAGTGTTCCTCCACCATCGTACCAGGAGAGCCAACAGGTTAGAGGTTTGCCTCAGTGCTTTGACATACCAGCTCATCCTATAGCAGCAGCAGCAGCAGTGTATGAATGAAGAGTGCGAACTTGTTCTTGCACACACACACACACACACACACACACAGTTTCCCTGTTTGGGTTATTTCAGTGGATTTCTTTTTTTCTTTTTCCATGCGAGTCTCAGTTCTTTGCACCAATCTGACTCATGGATCAGATAATAAGATCAGAATGTGATGAAGGTTAATTAGTTGAAGCAGATTAGCGCTGAGCGGCGAATAATGAATAATGATATTTTTCTCCCCAACATTTTTTAAATTTGATTGTTTAGTCATGATTATTGTGCTTGAAGTTTGAATTTTTTGTGTGCAAGAAACCATTAAATCAGTGACGTCTGCTTCTGGTTAAGATGATACAAATATAATTGTAAAGTGAAGTAGTTGTCTTTTTTTTTTATTGGGAGTTTGAGTGAATATTATATTATACAGTGAAATGTCATGTTTTTCTCCTTTAGATACCCTTTCCTTTGGAAAAGGGCCAGTTAACAAACATGATATGTGTCTAGGTGAATGTTGAAGCGATTTTATAATTGCTATGTTAGGACTGAAATTAAGAGTGAAACACACTGATGTCAGAGTGTAAGAATAAAGAATGAGCCCAGGCCCTCGGTGCTCAGCACAGCACATGATGCCACCAACTTGTCAGTAATTAAGTGTGGCTGGACACAGACTTTGTCTCACACCACAAACCATCCCGCGGAGGTGGAGCAGAGCAGGTTCATCTGACCGCCTCACCCTCCTCCTTGTCCGCACCACCTCTGTCTGCCGCGGCCCAGAGGATTAGTGCCAGGGGAGAGCTCCCGAGCTGCAAGTCTGCGCACTCGGCAAATGCAAATGAGAGCTAGTTAAGTGTGAAGAAGCTAATTTATTTTCCATTTGGTGCTTGGATTAAGACTTGAAGCTTCCTCCCACCCCACCCCACCCCTGACTCAAAAAAAAAAAAAAAGGCAGGGGGAAATGGGGGTTGTTAGACTCATTTCCTCTGAGAGAAGGAATGAGAAAGACGAAAGTGGGCTAAAGGACGAGGAAGACAATGGGGTGTGTTTGTAAAGCATGTCACTCCTCTGTCCGCCACACAGCACAAATCACAACAGAGCAACTTAACAGATTCTCTAATGAGTCCAACTTGAACCCACACCAGAGGTGTTGTGGTCCAGAGCAGAAGAATCCAGGATGCACGGTGCAGCAGGAACCTAAGTGCAGCTGTGAACACACTTACTGTCCTATTGCTAAATCTAAAATGAATATTTAGGCTGGGGTTAGGCTTATTTAACATAACTCTATATATGACCTGAGCGCGCCTCCCTCAGTTGCTTAATCCGCTCTAGCTGATTCGTTTACTGTAACAGCTTCATTACAAGGCTGCTGACCTGTTTAGCAACAATTACTGGTTCCGGCTCCAGCCTCATTTATAGTCTGTGTTGCACCTTACTGCTTTTTAAAGTGATTAAAAAATTACAAGGAGCCACACGCTCATGTTGGTGCTCAGGAGCAAACCTTGTGATCATGTGACCCTCACACTAAAGCTAATTAATTTTTTTATATACATACACATATGAATACAGATTGTCTGTGTGAGATTTCTTCACCATAGGAAAACTGTGACGGTATTCTATCAAATTAGTAAAGTTAAATATTGTTTTTTTTGTTTGTTTGTTCGTTTTACTCCCAGATGACGGGCACCACTCAGCAGAACACCAAGACCCCACAGGTCCATATCCCAGCAGCCACCACAACAGGAAATACCTCTGTCAGTGTGACCCTTGACCCTCAGGCCCAGCTTGAGTCTGACAAAAGGGCTGTTTACAGGTTGGTTCAAGTTTATGTGTCATTTAAATGTTTGTTCATCGATGTGACGAACCATAGTTGTAGAGCTAGTATCATGGTCAAGCAGCAATTAAACACAATACAAGTTCATTTGTGCATTTCTTAATCACTTGGTAAATACATGTCTAAGTAGCTGTAGCTGAGTGCAGCATTCAGCTCCTGAATCTCCCTTCACTTGTTCCTCCTGTGAAACAATTACTGCATTTTCTCTCTAGCCTCATGCTGTGCTTTAAGAAATTGCAGTAAATTGACTTGACGTGCTGCTCGCCGACGAAGGCCACAAGCAGTAGTGCTGTTTTTTAATATGGTCCCTTAAACTAGCATGACATGAAAGCTTTTGAAATTTGTACTTGGAGGGTGCATCCTTCAATTTTCACTTAGTGTCGTTCTTAAACCAAAGAGCACCTTCAGTGAATGTGTTCGCTCATCAAAGGCGAGCAGAAGCACCCTCAATTTGCTCTTTGAATTTTAATAAATTGTCTTTAAAGTTAATGTATAAAACAGCAGCAGCAGTCTGGCTGTTTCTCTGACTCTAGCTTCCTGTGTCTGTCATCATTACACTGAGACAATGACCGAATGGAGGATTAAAAAAAAGAAAGAAAATAAAGGAAACATCACAACATATTCTCAAAATGATTTCTGAAATCAAACAGAGTTGTTTTGTGTGAGCTTTCAGCCTGACTCCAGACTTTAATTTTAAAACATCATTTATTTCTCTTTCACGCAAACAGTCATTTTCAAAGGTAAGCATCACTCTTCAAGTCATAGAGACCTCATCACCCAGTGTAGGTGAAGTCACTCAGTGCTGAGGGAGAACACGCTGACCCACCCACCATAGGCAATGTGCAAACGCTGGATATTAAAACAGTTGTGTGTATGTTAGACTTTTTAAACTGGGTAACGGTATTGAGCAGGGGCGTCACCAGACGTCTTTTACTGGGGGACGAGCCCCAGCATAAATGATAGGCGGTACACCTTAATGCTTAAAGAATAAGCAAACTCAGTTCACATTGATTTGAAACATCACTTTCTCTGAAGATTGCAGGTATTGATCATTTTTAATTGCTAATGTAGATGAAGAGGTTCAGTGATTTAAGGACTTTTTGTTATTATTTGGATACTAGAGTATCCTCTGACCCTGAACATGTTCAGAATGTCAGTAAAATAAACATGTTCACACAGGCTGTATGATACAGCCATTAAGATCTCTACACTTTTACCTTCATCAGGAGTAGTGTGGTATGGCAGTGAGGAGGGGTCGTGTGTGTGTTTATGTATGCATGGTGGTTGTGGTTGGGGGGGCTGCTGTGAGGTGGAGCAGTGCCCCTGGTATTGAGTAACGTTGTCTGTCAGTCCACGCTGAACTGTGGAGGAGCTTCTCACCTTTTTTGTTTCCTTTGTTTTAGGATGTATACAGATCATGTTACTGATATTTTCAGTTAGTTTCGAATTTTGTGTTTTTATTTACCATATGGTAACCCCCAAAGGCATTACTCTGTTAGGTGTAAAAAGGAGAA
Source organism: Caranx ignobilis (assembly GCA_021432705.1). Taxonomy (NCBI): domain Eukaryota; kingdom Metazoa; phylum Chordata; class Actinopteri; order Carangiformes; family Carangidae; genus Caranx; species Caranx ignobilis. Next base: position 3,899,978 of record MU269980.1, read on the forward strand.
AAAAAAATAAAATCACTGCTGGGTGAAGTGCAAAACACCAGTAAAAATATAAAAAAACACCTCACTCCTCTCAGCTTATCACTAGAATATTGATGCACACTTATAATGAGCTTGTATTATCTATTTATGAGGTAAATTATTCAAAATACAGACATTTTTAATCGCGCTGGGTGATCTCCTGGTGTAGGCACCACACCGACAACAAACTAGATTTGTAGAGCCAAATGAGCACCGGGAGCCTTAGCTCTGTCTGGTGCAGCCCCGTGAAGTAACGATGACGCTGCAAGACTGCGCCGGGCCTGCCTGTCCCCGGCTCCTCGGGTCCCACCCACGGGTATCCGCTATATACCGCTGTCTGAGGTAGCGAGAGCCCCCTGTGCTCAGGCCTGAGGCGAGCTTCTGTAAAGTCCTTAGCAGCTCCTCTGAGATACAAGGCAGCCTTTGATGTGAGCAGCCATGTTTGAAGCAGCTCGGTGTGGTGGTTGGGGGTGGGGGTAGAGGAGCAGTCCAAATCAGTAAATCAGCCCCTCTTCCATTTGCACATGGGGCTTCAACCTCCACTTTTCTCCTCTTTCCCACCACTAAACCACATATGGAATAGAAAAAAAATGCTCTCAGCAGCAAGAAGACACAACAAGGACGACTCCAGAAAAGAAACAGGCCTACTGTATAGACCTCATTATTTAGAAGTGTATTTAAATGTGCTCTCAGCTCTCTTGTTGTCTTCTGTAGAGAATACATTAATGTTAATAATGCTAATGTACTTTATTAGTTGCCTGGTTGGAGTGCCTCTATAAGAGCTGAGATCTGTCTTTCCATTCTTCAGCGTGTTAATTAATGTCGAGCAGTTTTTAACATGCACAGTAGAAGAACAGCTCCTCGCAAAGTAGGAAAGAACATGTCATTAAACACGTGTAAGGCTGAGCAATTAACATTTTAGAGATACAGGGCAGTGGTACATTGTATGATACAGGGATGTGCTGATGGTAATGGTGTTATTGGTGATCTATTGAGGATGATATTGGTAATATTGTGTCTTTCTATGGGCTGATCCTTATTTATATTGCTGCATATCCTCTGCTCTCCCTCCATAACTTTTCCCTGTCCTCTTGTTTTATTTGTAAAGGCACTTTGATAACTAAAAAGGTGCTATATTATCTACCGTCATAAATCAGTTGCCGATTCTTTATGCTTTTGCATGTCACTGCAGTGTTTGACCTGTTTTCCCATCTACACAGTAACTTATTAGTATTTCTAGATTCAGTTTTGCCTGCCACAGTTTTACAGCCTGTATCAGCACATATAACCATGACTGCAACTTGCACACGCACACACACACTCTGATCAGCTGGTTGTAATGAGGCTGTTGTGCATGTGTGGGAGCTGCTTTGTGATCGACAGCTCGGTTCCTTGTCATGCTGCTTATTATGGTGGTAAATAGAAGTGTTATTTAACCACGCAAAATTGCTAAGAAAGTATTCTTATCTGAGGCAACAGCCTGGTAGGAGGTAAAGGACCTCGAAAGGGCCAGGGGTATACAATATATAAAACAGTTATACACCGTAAGTGTGTCATTTCATTCATAAGTGTAGGTGTAGTCCAGCAGAAATAATGTGGTGTTTGTGTTGGGTTTTTTTCTGAAAGCGACGGTCACAACCACAGCACTCGAACACATCAATAAACATAGCAAGCTGCCGTCTCTCAATGAAACCTCTCGGCACTATGAGGCTTTTTGCCAGATGACTTTTAAAGCATCATAAATTGCTGTTAACACACACATGCTAATGGTTAAATGGTAAAAATGCTAAAAGGCCTGCATCTCTTGCAAACTTGTAAAACTACAGCGAGGCCCTAAGTGGTAGAAAGACATTGATTCATAATGATGGCTGCCCTTGCATCCTTGAGCAATGCACTGAACACCCGATTCAATTCAGCTTCCACCTACTCTGTGTTGTTGTCCTCCAGACCCACAGAAGACATTAGCTGCTGTCGGCTTCATTTCATATGTAAAATGCCCCTTTAACTACACATCTTTTCACATTAAGTGGAGGGATGAATATCTGCCTACTAAGCAACCTTTTAAAGATTTAAGTATCATTTAGTTTGCAGGCGAAGGCAGCTGTATATTATCTGTGTGTTTATGTGGCACAACAGGGGCACCAGGGTGGAGCGGTAAGATGTGGAGCCGACTTAAATGGCGCTGCGGAGAATATAGAGCCAGCTGAGTCTGTAAATGTGTGTGATGGCCAATTAAAATGTTGTGATCAATGGCGTTAGAGCAGCGCCCAGCTTAAGGGAGCAACAGGAGCGGAGGGTTCACCGGCGTGCGCGCTGTTAAATGCAATTATTTCGTAGCTCCAAAGTGAAATCCGTGCCGCTCTGCGTTCAGAGCAGGCGGAGCACGGAAGAATTTGGGAATTGTTTTTGTCCGTTCAAGGAGCTAATGACTAAACACACCTCGTTACCTTGTTATAAACAAAAATTAAATTTGACTTCACAAGTCACCGTCTCCCGCGGCGAGTGGAATTATACAAAAAGACACAAATAGCACTCGTGCTTTAATAGAAGTCTGATCCGCCGGTGTTCCTGCCTGTGCACGGCACTCATATGGGGCCGTCGACTTTGAAAAGAGAAAAGCAGCGAGAATCAGTGTCTCTGCCATTTTTCTTTAATTATTCCGCTCAGGAAGTGTGTGTGTGTGCGTGTGTGCGTGTGTGGGCTTTAATGGTTCTTTTCACTAATTGCTAGAATGCCAACTTCATGAGGAGATGTGTGGTTTCCTCTATCCCTCTCTCTGTCTCTCTGCCTACTTTGTTATTAGCAGCGGAGTAAATGTGTGATAGGGTAATTAGCCTAATGAGTTGTGGCATTTACTATAAAGATCCTTCTGGATTCTCTGCATCTTATTAAAAAGCCGGTGAGGGTTTTGTTTTTCAGGTTTGTGGGATGTAGTGTTCGCAGCTGATGGAGGCAGATTCAGCTCGGAGATGGAAACATGGACTTAATTGAAAGAGACATCATAATAATCCTTTTTGAAAAATGTGTTTGTCCTTTTTTTTCTTTTCATTTAACAGAAATGTCCTTGTGATGCCCTGAAACAACTCCAGTAGAAGAGCTGTATTTAGCAGAACATACCGCTTTGAGCTCGCACATCCCTGAGTTTGCTTAAGTTAACTGCTCCTTTCAATCCACACAGGCATTGTAGGCCTATTACACAGGGGGTGTGTGGCTTAGGAGGTAGAGTAGGTTGTGGTCAGTGGTTTGATCCCTGACTCCTCCATGTCCATCAGTGATCAGTCTGAGTGAATGGGTGATCGTGGTCAGGAGTCCAAGTCCATTTTGGCGGACGTGTTGTTCTTACTGTAATTTAAGCCCAGTTTGCACTTTCAACATGTGCATCTGAGAGCTGTTATTACTGTTACAGTGCCTACATGCAGATGTTCACTGTCTTAGCTGACTGACTACAGCCACACTGCAACAACTGAAACACAGGCTAATCACCTGTACAGGGGATTTGTATCATAGAGCCAATTAAAAAGTGCAGCGAGACAAAAACAATTAGTAAAATTGAAAAATCCAAATAGAAGAGAAGAGACAGTGTTGTAATATGTGCTATCCCTCTGACTTGTACCCCATATTGCTGTTCCATCAGTGTATGAATGAGTGTGTGTTTAGCTATGATATACTGTATGTATGTGAGAGTATTGTGTTGTATTGTATTTTAAAGCACTTTCACTCTATGTAAACATAAATCCATGCACCATTTCCTCACACACTGCTGTATGGAGTGAGCCATCTCCATCTCCGCCTTGCTTTCATGAATCTATGCACTGTTCACGTCTCTTGTGTAGTCTGGGATAAAAGACACAATCTGCTCCTCAGATTTATTTCTTACAAGAGCGTATTCATCAGTTGTTCATAATATGTAACACGTTTTGTTGCATGGGAGAGATCAGCAGTCAAATTGGATTTATTCTGTGTGTTGACAGTGGGGGGATCCTCTCACAAAGATTCCAGTGTTGCAGTGCAGAGCCCCGTATGGTGCATATTATCATTCATGCCTCTCCATAGTGGGTCTTTGCTGAAAGCCTCTCTCATGCCGGTCAGCCAGGGTGTTTTGTATTGAGACTGGATTTAAGAGTTTGTGTGTATTTGTGGGAAGGTTAACCCGCTGTCATGCTAACAGTCACCAGACTACAAGAGATAGAAAATGAATTTGGCCTGTGTTTATGCTCGCATACCCGCTTGTTGTTAACGGCATGAAAGACGTGGAAATTTGAAGACCGCTCGTGTCGTGCACGACGGGAGGGAAAGCTTTTAATTTGACACATCCAAGAGCAGTATTGGCCACATTTGTGCTTTTTTTTTCTCTTTCTCCCCCCGTGTTGTTTGTCTGCCTCTGTAATGCACCATAAAGTCTGTTTATCCTCACTGCCACAGTGCATCAATGCATCCTGGACCACTGTGCTGCTCCTCCAGCGGCGCGAACACTCTCGCCGTCTGACGGGCTTTAAAACAGGCCGTGCCTCCGCCATTTAGCAGGTCAGCATGTGTTGGAGCTCAGTTGCTGCTGAATGCAGGAAACCGTGTCCGAGCTCAAGTGGTTTTATTGGCTGTTTCTCTCAGATACACGTTTTTATGGGTTTCCTCACTGCTTGACTTTGGATGAAACGGGAAGGCCACAATTTTATTTCCTCATTGTTGTTATTACTATTGTTATTATTATTATTATTATTATTATTATTATTATTATTATTATTATTATATTATTATTATGCTTAGTAATCTGCATTATCTGTACCTGGCACAATTGTAGCTTGGTGACGTATTTGTGAGGTCTCTGGGCTGCATTCAGCCTGAAAGGGAAACTGCAGACATGAGTCATGCATCCGTACATGGAGACGGGCACAAGTTTGTATATTTACTTATAATTATTGTATTTTTATGCTACAAATGAAAAACAATAGCACATCACAAATTGATAAATATAGCTGTGTGTGTGCATGAGAGATAGAGAGGTTGTTCAGTCTCTTCAGGAGGCTTCAGCTTCAGAGGAACAAGAAACCAAAACTGAAGGTTCAGGTCCAGACGTGGGAATGAAAAGGGGAGTTTGTGGAATGTAGAGAAAAGGAGACCGGGTTTATTGAGATTTTTGCCGAGGGTTCTTTGTGTGTGGGCGTACATGTGTACAGTACCTGTGTGTGTGTGTGTGTGTGTGTGTGTGTGTTCCCAACCCTGCATGTATGGGTGTGCTTCAGACATGTAGCCCGGGGAAACAGAGCCCTTTTTGGGAGCAGAAGCAGCAGGGCTCCACCACGAAGCAGCTTCTAATATACGCGGGTACAGCAGGCCTGATTAGCTGGCAAACAGTGGGGTGCAGCAGGGAGAGAGAGGGAGGGAACTCCATCACTCTGTCTTTCTCTCTCTCCAACTCACACACACATTCACATAAACACATACCTTCAAACCCCACCCCCACCTCTCTCTGTACCCCCTTGGTGGCCTGCCAGATTATTGCGAAAACAGGCAAACACGACTTGTTCCTTAGATGACTGTGCCGCTTTGATTCCAGCTTGTTTTCATGCACACCTCTGCAACTGCAGGTTTAACATCGTTGTTGTTGATAGAAAACCTCCAAAACTCACATTTTAGTGATAAAACTCAAACTTCAAGGGTAAATCCAGTTGAGGTTGAAATTCCATTCTTGATCAGAGAAACATCAGCTCACAAAAAAGGTTTATCACAAGGTCTATTCAGTCACTGCTCTGGAGCTTCTGACCATCTAACACAGTCCCCCTGGTGTTACACATGTGATGAGAGAGTAGGCGTAAGTGTTGATTCCTGACTCTGAGAGCGGGGTTTTTTGTCTTGCTTTCATTTTATTATGTGTGTGTGTGTGTGTGTGTGTGTGTGTGTGTGTGTGTGTGTGTGTGTGTGTAGAATTGAAACTGACAGCAAAAGACAAAGTCAGTATCTAGGTTTTGAATGATGTGCAGCATTTAGCAGCTACAATCCAAACATCTCCATCAGGAATTGACCAAAAGCTAAAAGAGAGAAGAACAAGAGGAAATGCCAGAGGAATGACAGTGCAGGTGTGTAATTGCTGAAGGTATGAATAAGCAACTTTTTTCCAACTGCAACAAAAACACAGCTCTGACTGAATCGAACCAAGACACACGGAAGACACGTCTTTATCGGGGTTGACCTGATTGATCGGCCAGTGATTGTGATTTTTAACAACACTCACAACATGGTGGCCATGCAGTGACACAGTCAGACCATCAGCAACGACAGGGCTGCGGTCTGACTGTGTCACCGGTCGCAGCCTCTTTTTTTTTTTTTTTTTTTTTTTTAAAAAAAGGCCTCTTTCTTCATGGAGGAGGCTCCGAGGCTTCTGTTAAACCACGTAATTATATCAGTAATGTGCTGCAGTAGCAGTCATGAACCTGTTACTGACCCATGAGAAAGTTGCCGGGCGACGGAGACACAGAGCATCACGGTAACCATAGTAACACACCTGGCTGGAGTAAAGCATCAGAATGGGAATAGATGACAGTGACAAATTTATGGATATTTCTCACTTTTCCCTGATGCTCTGAAGAAATTGCTCTCCCTCTCCTCCTTTCTCTCATCTGCGTACGTGCTGTCAACCACCGCAGCTAAATTATTCTAATGTGTAGAATTTAGCTGTTCATTCTGTAAGCGACTGTGTGCTACTCATTTGCTACTGAGTTTACTGGGAGCTTCAAAAGATACTAGCGATGTGATCTGTGAGCTCCGGCCCAGTTTAACATCTGGCTCTGAGTTGAATGTGACCATTTCATTCTCCTCCTGAACAGAGGAGGGAGGGGCTCGGTCAGTCTGTGCATTCACCGGCAGGTTTTGTGCTCGAATTGCTGGACTTTAACCGTAAATTGCGTTGACTTGGTAACAAGTACAGAGTTGTCTGCCATGAATAGGCCACTTTGTTACATTCACACTACATAGCACCACATAGCGCTCTTATACCACAACAGCTTGTACTTACTGAGTTCAGCATTTTGTCCTTGTCTGTTTGTGCACTCTGATGAAAATGCAGGAATTATACAGACTGAACTACTTTTAACTTTAAACTACAACCGGCACCCAAACAGCCTAATAAATGATAATCATCCAACACACACTCCCCAAAAATACTTTGACATGCTTTGCAGTTTGGAGCCCTGCAGCAAATACTGATCATTGTTGGCTGTGTATTGGCCAATCTCACTCAGAGATGATGATGAGATAAATACTGGTGGCAGAAGCACATGACTGGGACATCCCTAGTGTGAACGTAAATGTACCTTGACCATAATGAAGGACCTGCTCTACTGATGTCCTCTGCCACAGTCTCATTAGTCCCAACACAGTTCCATTACAAACCTGAAATATTGGACAGTTTCATATCAAATGTTATTTCATTGTAGAGCTGTGCTCAGTCCAGTGATTTGCTCGACCCCTATGACCTTTCTGTCTGACTGTGAAAACAACAGTTCATACCTATATATTTGCATTGAGAGCAGGGAAGTAAGAGCTGATGTTAAGTGCTCTCTAGAGATGCCTGTGGAGGTGCATTTTAAAGCTAGGTGTGGACTGACCACTTGTGATTGGATCAACTGAGATGCATGTTAATGGGTCTCTGTCTGCTCAGTTCATGTGCAAGGCTCACTTCAACAATGGAGGAAAGACGAGCATCCTGCTGGGATTTTACCATGTTGATCTTAAAATGATCTCACTTTGAACTCATTCCAGCTCCACAACAGCTTCTGGATCTAAACAACAAACTTGACAGCATTTTTTGCAGCATTAAAAAATAATTTTCCAGCCCTAAAGCATGTCCTGTTCTACATTTTATTTGTGACTCGCCCCCCTAATCAAACATCAAAAATCAAGCAGCACCTTTCTTCCATCCTCTGACTCTCTGACCATAAAGCAGATGCCATGTTGCTCACCTTCATGTTTAAGTCATAACGTTCCCCCACCATTTTGGGCTTTTCGTTGGTGACCCAGCATGGTGCATGCTGGAGGGTGGGGGGGTGTGGGGCCGTGCTGACTCCACTCACTGGCCGTCCTGTAAATCGCTCTTTTATGGCCCTTGTAATGATCCCCCAGCCAGCAATCTCCACTCCGTCGCACTGCAGATAGAACCTGCCGCTTCTGGCTGCCGTCGTGGGGGGGCTCAGTATGGTTGGAGGAGGCAGTGGGAGACTGGAAAACACACATTGTGTGACTACGAATTCACCCCCACACACACTCATGAGCAGACACATCCGGCTATGTTCCCGTTCATAAAAATGCATGCCTTTTCACACCCCATCTACCTTAATCCCAACTTCCTGTGTAAAGGTCATAGAAAGCGCAGAAGGCTAGTGTTTTTTAGCTCGCTCCGAGTTGGCCAGGCTTAACTGTGCGCAGTGGTATGTTGTCAAGGATAGATGTTTGCTCATGCAAACCCTGATAGCCTTGATAGCATTAGCCTTTTACATCATATATTCCACACCTGGCCTCTAGCCATAGACAAGGTAGGCCGACAATTCCCATAAAACACCTACATGTTCTCACACTGAGCACATGTCAGTTTTTCTCAGGAGGGTTAAGAGAAGACTGAAAACAACACGAGATGTTTCTTCCTTCTCCCACACAGTGACAGCTGCTGGTCTTTCAAAGAGGGATACCTCCTTTTCAGCCTATCACAAAATGTGTGCATCTATTTCTATATAAAGGGAAATGAGCTATGTTGCCAAGCACATACCAGGAAATAAGCTGCAGTTTGCCTCTTAACTTCACCTGCAAAATCCACAATGGGACTGAACTCAAAAATTCTCTGTTGCCGGTTTATCTTCCAAAATAGTTGTCGATCAAAACCTGATTCAGCCTTTAAACAGATCCTCCAATCACCATGCAGAAGCATAGCATCCTGGCCCACCCGCTCCTCCATTCACTCCCAGAGACACTGTGTGTCCATGTGAGGGACAAAATTGCAGCATTTATCCAATAAGCATCTAGTTTTGCTGCAGTGGGAGAAAAAAAACAAAAAAAACGTTTCTCTGCCGCCCCATTGAAGTCCATGGATGATGAGCTTCAACAGGTTTAATGCACTGAGATGCTACAGGAATGGATGAGGAGAGAATCACATCTGTCGACCTGCGATAAGTAGCTGGCTGAACGAACTCAACTTAGAGTTGAACACATTTTAGTCAGTGAAATGTAAACACAACAGTTCATATCTGACCCTTTATTTTTTGACATTTTAGAGGAAGCAGAGCTTCCCTTGCAGTCTTAGAGCAATCACCTCTGCTGTCACAGTAGCTCCTTTGCTTTGGTTCATAAAGAAAGGTTAGCAACATTTTTTTTTTTTTTTTTTAACTATGGCTATTTTGTTTCAAGGGCTCAGCCTAACCTGTTGAATAATGAGCACTGGATTGTTTGTTGACCAGATGAGCAAAGAAAGGGAATTAATTGCAGCAGCAATGAATAAAATTGAATTCAAATGTAATACGCTACATGCAAATGCACCCACATCAAGCTTTTACAAAGCTGCTGTTGTCAAGATGAAATTCTGACCATGCACTTGTTTACACAGTTAAGTAACATTTCTGCTCAGAGGAGTGTTGAGCATGTGCAGTTTCAGCCTAATGTACTATCTTGTTTGTGATTGTTAATTAGATTCAGCATCAGTGAACGAGTCGTGCTTTATTGTTTTGGTTTGAGAGACGCAGCAGCAGAGCAAACACAGCAGATAAAAGTCTCTCTGTGGTTCTGTAGCTGTATGGTTTCATGTAAAAGCTGTAAAAAATAAAGAACCGTCTCAAGTCACTCAGAATTAAAGATGCATAACGTGAATTATAGCTGCAAATTTACCACTCTGGAAGATGATTGTGCATTAGCACGATCGGCTGCAGTGGTAATAAAACACACATTCACGTTTCACTCGATTCCCCGTCAGATTTCCGATCAGGTAAATGTCACACAGCCAATAAAAATAAACATCAGAGCACTTTGTTGCTGAGTGGAAAACAATGAGTTCCCAAACAAATGGACAGTGATTTAGCATCTTCAGTCTGACACACACACACACACGCACACACACACACACACACACACAACCACTGTGGAAGCGAGAATGTACTTACAGTAGGTTGCATCCCTGTCACTCAATCACCAGTAAGAGAGATTGTGGGCATGTGTGTGTCTGTGTTGAGGTGTGTGTACATTTCCAGGGGTGCAATATCACCTGCACCTGCTTCTAGGTTAGTTTTTCTTTGTCTGCAGAGAGGGGGTGAGCAGCCTTTGCAACCCTTGGATTTAATAACTGGTTGAACCTCCTTTGGCAGCAACAAGCTCAACCAAGCACTTCCTGTTGCTGCTGATCAGAACTGCACAACACTCAGGATGAATTTTGATGAATTTTGGGACTATTTTTCCTGACAGAGCTGCTTCAGTTCATAGGACGTCTGATGTAAATGGCTCTCTTGAGGTCATTCCACAGCATTTGTATTGGATTCAGGTCTGGGCTCTGACTGAGCCACTCCAAAAGGTGGATTTTCTTTTTTTTGAAGCCACTCAGTTCTAAATTTTCTTTGATATTTAGGGTCATGATCCTGCTGCATCAGCTGGTGGACAGCCACCCTTACATTATCGCGTAAGAAGCCTTGATAAACTCTGGAAGTCATTTTGACCTCGATGATGGCAGACTGCCCAGGCCCTGAGGCAGCAAAGCAGCCCCAAACCATGACGCTCCCTCCACCGTACTTCACGATTGAGATGATGTTTACATGCTGGTCTGCAGTGCCATTTTTTCACCATATGTCAAAAAAAAAAAAAAAAAAAAAAAATTAATAAATCTTAGTTTAATCACACCACAAAACATTTTCCCAGTTTTGGAGTGTCAGGGTGCCCTTTGGCAAACTTCAGGCCTGCAATGGAAAGCAAAGCAACTAATGCAGAAAACCAGGAGATTCCAAAGGGTTCACATACTTTTTCTTGCCACTGTAGCTGTACACTGAGATGCTTCTCACGTCATGATGTCATATTTCACCGGTCACCAAATTAATATATTTCAATACAAAAATACTTTTGTTATAACAAGATCATCACTCAGTGTAACTCCTATTATTGCACAAAATCTATGTATTACATGCATAAAAAGATTATAGACCTCCTATAAAACTGAACAAGTCTTTAGTGGCAGTCCCTTAGAAATATTATTATGGAACAGTCCAAGGTTGTAAAAAATATTGTCTATACATTATTTATACACATCACGGCCTGTTTTTCACATTTTTCATTTCATTGACAGTCTATATATCTGTCTGTAAATGTGGAAAAACCTTTCTAAAGAGAGAATGGTGGTCTTTAAACATAAACCAGTTATTTTATAAAAGGGTCATATCATCTTTCAGTCAGCTTTGTCAGCTTCTCTCCCCTCTTTGTCATTTCAACATGACTTTTATACCACGAACATTCGCCCACGTTGAACTGAAACCCAGCCGGTGCCCGAAGAGACAGCACAGCCCTCTGATAACATATGATGAGACCGTATGTGTAATTGTCATGAGCTGCTTCTCTGTTTGTGTGCCTATGCGTAATTGTTGTGTGTGGATTCGGTGCCAGACTGGATTAGACAGCAGAGGCTCAGTCACTGACATGAACTGACACCTCATCTGCTCTTTTACAGCCACTTACCCAAAATATATAGGCCAGTTTTAGAGTGTAGATGACTGGGTCAGCTCTTAAAGCATCGATGGGATCTTCTACTAGTTTTAACAACATATAGAAATGTGAAAGTAACATTTTAATATTTTTTTTTTTTTAAGTAATAATTTAATGACAATATTTCTCCTAATAGCCAGGAAATGATCTTTTTATATCGAAGATCTCATTTAAACAAAGATTTTCTTCTTTTTTTGTTGTGGGATTTTATTTTGAAATTTTGCTGTTCAGTTTAATCATGATGTTGATGCTCGGTTTAAAATCCATTTAATTGCTACATTTGTTTTGCAATGCACACATTATACACACATTATATATATTTACCAGCAACAGAGGTGCAGGGCAGTCCATAAGTCTACCCACAATGCCCCTGTGTCCTATAGACACTGTAGTGCCTTCTCCTTTGCAGCATAAGAAAAAATATGTGTGTGTGTGTGTGTGTCTGTGTGTGTGTTTTCTCGAGGTACCAGTAAATCAGATTGACTTGTAGTGTCACTGTGCTGACTCCATGCTGTACACCTTCTTGTTTTCAGATATTGTTACTCACAGGAAAAAATAGATGTGTTGATGATCTCACATCGTCATCGTCAGAATTAATCACTTTCTGTAATAAAAATAACACTGGGACTATTTGTGAAAGTAAATAACTTGTTAAGACGCCATCTGCAGTGCTGACAGCGATCCTGTTTGCGCCCCTCTTTCCTTCACCCCCACCCAGATTCTCCTCCACCCCACCACAAGCAGACATTAAGCAGACAAGGCAGAAGCTCTCCACTCTGCATGTGACCCTCTCCCTGTTTAGTATTCCTGTCACGTCTGGCTGAGGGAGCGGCATTAAATTGGGATCAGGCAGATTAGAGTATAATATAGACGACTATTAAAGGCTGCAAATGAGAGCCATGGGTTAGAGCCTGAGCAGGGGCCCAGCCTCCCTCCATGCCAGTGCAATATACACTCACCACACACACATACACACTGATGATTACATGGTCACAACAATGATGCTGTGTGAGATAGAAATGCGTGTAAAAAAAAAAAATATGACCTCCAGTTTGTGTCTCTTGTCTTTGATCAAAGTACCAAAAAAAAAAAAAAAAAAACAGTAGCAGCCAGACTTTCAGAAATAAAACTACACTCATTGGAGCTTTATTTATCCACCACATGGAGTGAATGTACTCTCAGCTTCCAAACAGCTCCACTAAAACAAGAGGGCAGTTACATGCTTTGCTTAGCAGCACCTCAACAGTGAGGAGAGGAAGGATGAGTCCTGTCAGTCCCAGGGATGTAAGCCTGCTGTAACCACAGTCAGAGAGGAAACACATGTTAAAGAAGTTGAAGAATAATTTCCCACTAGCCTAAAACTGATTAGTGTGATTCAATAGGCTGTTTAAAGATTGTTATCCACTGGAACTCAGACGACTAAAAGAGCAGAACTGAAAGTGCGAGTCTCAAGACAAACACTGTTGTGGACTGTCTGTGGTGTGAAAGCAAAGCAGATCAACCACAGGGCTGTATGAAAGTGTTCTAAAAGAACTTCCTCTGTATCAGGTACAATTAGACAGTTGAACTTTATTTGTATAGCACTTAGTTTATAGGTAAGAAACAGTTACAATAGGAACTTTTAGTTGATGCTAGGCAGGGTGATACACAGTATATAGTAATAGAATGATATCACTGTGGTTTATATTTCAGTTATAAGCAATGCTTGCAGTGAACAACAGTTCAATATTTAATTTGTTGGTCTGAGCGGCGGGGCAGACTGTGAAAAGCTGCAAAATAAAATAAATAATTGAATATTGTGGAAAAATATTGGATTAGATGGAAAATCTGGCAATATTCAATATTATTAAATACTGGCCAAAGCAGAAGGCAGTTCACAGCGCTTTGAAGAACAGGATCCTCAGAACTTCTACTTATCAGAATCAGAGTTAGGCAGCAGAGATTACTGTCTGCCTCCACTGGTCCAGCCTGGGGACATAAAGGGAAGGAAGGTAGGTAGATAGGTGGGTGTGGGAATCACCAGGGGCCCTGTGATACCATATTATCACGATACTTTTGTCTTGATAAGATATTATTGCGATATTACAAGTGTTGCAGTGTTGCAATATGCTGTGATACATTGTAGGTTAAACTGGATTTTTTTTTCAATGTTTTCAGAGTTTTTCAATTTCAAGTGATGTTTCCAAATGAAAACTTTGTTAACATCTGTTTTTTATAAACTTTGTAGTCCGTTCAAATCAATACTTTGTGTCCATATATCAACACAGTATTGCCATGCAAAACATTGCAATACTATGCCATATCGATTTTTTCCCCCACCCTTTGTAGGTAGGTAGGTAATTAATTTGATATTGACAGGGTCATACTCCCCCTAGGTCTTCTCTCAGTTAAAGGCAACAAAAAGAACAGAGTGAGACGGTGTGAATGGGGCACATTTAGAAAAGCCTGATGGAATAGTGAAATGGAGAAACCAACCAAAACCTTTTATTCTCAGTCATCTGTCCAGCCTCCTCCCACATTTTATTGCCTCCTGTGGTTGAGGCCATTAGGGCAGTAGCTTTCCTCCAAGAGGAAATGCTCAATAATTTTGGCAGCACGGGCAGTTGCGCAGTGTATCTGGGGGATCTTATGTGAGTGACATTCCCAATAAAAGGCAGATGTTAACAATGTAGGTGACACTGTGAAGACTGGTGCCATCACTGGACCATGTCCTATCCACTTAAAGATCCTTTTTTTGAACCTTGTGCGTGTGCTCAGCATGTCCTTTAGGGAATGTCATGGAGCTGCCACACTATTAAAAGTACAGGGAAGGAGGGAGAAGCACTGTGGAGTGGAGCTCATGTTAGATATTGAATTCTTCCCTCCGTTGATAGGCCATTAATGTATCTTTGCAGATGTAAGAAAGCCATGGACAGATAACCACTGCTTTTCTTAAGTGCACAGAAATCTGTATAAATGGCAGATGTGTTGGTCTTGCTGTATCGAAGTCCAGTCTGGAAAGACAGTCTGCCTTTCAAGTGTGGGTGGGTGTGTATCTGTAGAGCTAGTATTGATTTTACTCAGTGTCAGCGCAGCAGTTAGCAAGTTGTAATGCTCACATGCTGAGGTCTGGGTGATGTAATCTACAGTAAACATTGCCATGTTAACTGTCTTAGCCATAGACTGACTACAGACAGACATGCGACAAGTGACACAGTCTAATCACAGTATATGGGATTTCTAACACAGAGCCAATTAAAATACTTGAACAATGAGTGAGGTTCAAAAAGAAAAACAGAAAGAAGCAGAAGAAGCATTAAAAGGAAAAGCCACAGAGATGCATCAACAGGTTGTCACCCATAGTCCCTGACTATGAAGTTGGAGGAAAGTCACTGCTGTTTTGAACTAAGTGATTGTGTCTGTGGCCACATTTGATTCTCATGTATGTTTTATTTCATCGTTACACAGATATCAGGTGGTGTTTCATGTGATTATTCACTATAGTTTCTGTTAGTTAACACACTGCTATCAGTTTGGACTAATCCCTAAAAGTAATCATCAACATAGCACATGTTCTGTGGGATATTTTTTTCATTTCCTGGGCTTATTTGTCATCTTCCTGGTAACTAACCAACCAAAAACAATGTCAGCTTTGGTGTCAGCCCTTTAAAATCAAGGAGCAAGTGCTCATTTGAAGATGTAAAATTTTGCTTCCATTGCCTCTCCACACCTCTGCAGAAGAGTTGCAGTCTGGAGATTATTATTTATTGTCAAACATGAAAAAACTAAATGACAGAACATGATGTACTGTGTTGAGCCCATGAGTCTGTTCTATCCAGAGATGCTGTGGTCAGTGTTGCCACTACCCCTGCTATACACTGTCAAGTTAAGCTCCGCCCTCACCACCTAAGAAGGGAGGA
Organism: Caranx ignobilis; assembly: GCA_021432705.1. NCBI lineage: Eukaryota > Metazoa > Chordata > Actinopteri > Carangiformes > Carangidae > Caranx > Caranx ignobilis. Next base: position 3,915,610 of record MU269980.1, read on the forward strand.
GCGCACACAGCTATTGATACACTACACACACACACACACACACACACACACACACACATAAAAAAACAAATATCAATCAATTCATCTGAATTAATCAGCATCTTCTGTAAATGCAAATAAACCACAGAAACTTAAAGACGGCTCCTGCAGGGACTTTTTGACAGCTGGCAGAGTGTTGGCAGACCAGAGAGCAGGTCCTCTGAGGTGTGAATTCCCAAGAACTTGAAGGTAGACACCCCCCATTGATATAGACTGGAGCCAGTTCCACTCTGTGCCTTCTGAAATCTCTGACCGTCTCTTTTGTCCTGTGGGTGTTGAGTGAGAGTTTCCTGCAGCACCACACTGGAGCGGAGACAAGTTGGTGGCTACACCACAAAGATGAACTGCAACACTTAACCTGTCCTCTGATTGGACATTAGGAAGTCCATTCTCCTGCTTTGGCTTGATGCACACCAACATTAACTATTAATACTACAATCAGAACCATAATGATTTAGAATGAAGGGCTCCCTCTCTCTTTCTCCTCAGACATCCGTTGTTCCCCCTGCTGGCATTGCTGTTTGAGAAGTGTGAGCAGGCCACACAGGGATCTGAATGCATCACGTCAGCCAGCTTCGATGTGGACATAGAAAACTTTGTGCACCAGCAGGAGCGAGAACACAAGCCCTTCTTCAGTGAAGATCCAGAGCTGGACAACTTGGTGAGTCAGCCTCTGTGACAGATGTCATGTTTAGGTGTATAACCTGCAGCAGATCTCATCGTCACCACTCCTGATCATCCCCTCCTTTTCCATGTAATCTCCCCCTTCATCTCCCCCTACACTTCCTCTTGTGTGACACCTTGCTGTAATTACAAATTAAGAGAAGGTGGATGCTGATCATGTTCCCTCAGAAAAGAAGGGGAGGAGCTGAAGCCAGACAGAGACAAAGACAAAGACAAGAGAGAAAAAAAAGGTGCACTTTTGCTATCTCAGTACTTGGGATGGCAGGCCGACAAGTGTTCAACAGTCAATTAACCCTGCATCTGTGTGTTTTATGAGGCACCGGGCGCAGGCATCCCTCCCAGAGGGCACTAACTCTTCCACAGTGCAGTAATGTTACACTGGGCTTGACTGGCTGCGATGGGTGCGAGAGTTACTGGTCCCTTGATTAAGCAAGTGCAGTTTAATTAGCTGATTTATCTCCTCCTTGGCCAAGCACTTTCCTGGCCATCCTGTTGACCTTGACTGGTGACTTCCAGGGAATGAGGCTCACACGGTGGAGAGCAGCCAGCCTACTGACAGCCACATGACAGCTGAAGAGGAACAGACAGAGGGATCCTGTGCATAAATGATTTCTTGTTAAAAAGTGTCACTAACAGATTCTTAGAACTAAGTTAGACTAGTTTTTTTTTCTTTTTTAAGATATTTCATGCATATTTTTGCCTTTAAGTGACAGGATAGTGAAGAGACAGGAAAGTGGGGAAAGAGACTGGGAGAATGACATGGAGTACAGATAATCACAGTCAGGAATCGATCTGGCGATCACTGCATCGGGACGTGCTCTTAACCACTTGACCACCGAGCATTCAAGTTTTTCCCATCATTTGCGATTATCATATATTATTAATAGATATAAGTAAATAAACCTGATTTCTAGCCGTTTCCTAGCAACACATCTCCATTAAGTATCAGACGATTGTCCATCAATGTCATCCTCCTCTGGTATTACAGGAGTTGCTCTCTGATAATAAATGAGAAAGATGAGTGGTCCAGATCATTCTGTTGTGTTAGAGGAGGATTTTCCTCGACAGCTTCGGGGGGAGTGTGTGTGTGGAAAAAAACCTGCATCCAAACCTCCCAGGAGAAACAGCTATTCCTTTGGGTGGCGTTTCACTGGAGACTTCTTGATCCCCATCACGGTGTGAACGCTGCCTCTAAGTCTTTGCTCACACGCCAGGAACACCCTTCTGAGGGAAATATTGAATCCCTGCAAATAGAGGGAATTATTTGGCATGACTACAGTCAAATTAAAACTGTTTATTTCCACTGAATGTTATTTTTATTCACAGGGTGTTTTGGTCTTTGACAATAACCTTAGAGCTACAGCAGCAGGAGGCAGCACCATTAGTTTTCCTTCACCTCACAGGTTAAGTGTAACGAGTAATGAGGGTTTTTGAAGATTTAAACTGGAAATATTCTAAAAATATATGAATGTTGTGCTTGTCTTTGGCTGTAAGAAGAGTGAACACATCCTTCTTGATATACACTGGATTTAATTAAATTTAATTGGATTAATGAAAAGAAATGTTTAAGAGTCAAGATATCAAACTAGAAATATTATTTTAAAGACATGTTGTTTGTCTCTACACTGAAGCCAGCAAAGCCTGTCCTACAGTCACAGCTCCCTTCATTAAAGGCTTGCTGTGTGCATTTCTGGCAATGGGAGAGTGAGGGATGAAAGGATTACACCCCCTCCTCTATACTTACAATCTATACGCATCTCTGGAATAAACATGAAAATTGAATGTCACTCCCTGTTCATCAATAAAAGAAATTGCTGCCTGTCACTTGTCACCCTTTCAAACAGCCTGTAAACACCTCAGCTCACCGTTCCACATCGAGGCCCAGCCGTCTGACTCTGAATTTAGTTTTGCTCAATGCGGTCAAATTGTGTTTGAGAAAGGTCCAGGGCTGGTGGCAGTGATCATCTCTGTGGAACAAACTGTCCAGTAACTCAGTGTAAACATGTGGGTGTCTTGAGTCCACAGTTGTAATGGGTTCTTTATGGTTAAACCACCTAAAAGTTTTAAAAATATATACATCAACAATATTTATAAAGCATCTTTTAATGCCACGGTATTTGCTAAATGAAAGGTACAATATGAAGATAGCCTGGGAGAATCCAGATGAACCTGCCAGCGATTTCATTTCACTTGAAGATCCGTCTGGACTTCAGAACTGGAGAATCAATCCCAAACAGGTTTTTTACATAGGCGGGCTTAATGGGAGACAACAAGGAAGTCACATCTAGCAGCTTTTGTTTACATGCAACATGGCAGCCACTGAAGAGCAGCTATAGTACTGATGGTGGAGTGGCTGTAGACAGAACTCATTCTTATATTTTCTTACAGTAGCAAAACTAGCAGAAGCCCTTCAACACCATCGCTCCTGCAAAACTACAACAACCACGTTTGTTGATACGTTTTTTGTTGCTCTGCAAAGGTCATCTGGACCATTGCTCTGATACAACGCCTCATATAAGCTGGAGGTGAATACTCCTTCCATAGACACATACACAATCTCCATTAGATGCGGTCTGGCATTAGCAAGGCTAATATGAAGATAGAGTTGGTTTTTTCTTTTTGTCCCTTTAAAATGAGCCAAATATCAGCCGACCAATTATCCCCATATTTCTATGTGAAATGGAAACATTTTGACATCATTTAGGAGGTTTTGCCCCCTGGACAACATTTATACTGTCCAGGAAGTTCATAAGAAGCCTTTAAATTGTATTAATCCCTCATCCGCTTGGAAACATTGTAATAACATGATATTATAAATGGATTGAGTTGTGTGATATGTTGATGAATGTCACGAGTTTGTCTCTGTGTTGTTCAGATGGTGAAGGCCATTCAGGTGTTGAGGATCCACCTGCTGGAATTAGAGAAGGTCAATGAGCTCTGTAAGGATTTCTGTAACCGTTACATCACCTGCCTGAAGACCAAGATGCACAGCGACAACCTCCTCCGTAATGACCTGGGAGGACCCTACTCTCCAACACACACCAGTCTCAGCATGCAGCAGGTCAGTCACCGCCTATATGGACTTTACAACCCTCTCTGTGGAGCACTTCCCCAAGACCCTGGTGTTGTCATATGTCACCGGGCAGATTTTGCTTTTGGGAGCTTTGTGCTCACAAATAGTAGCGCTACCTTCTCACATTTTCTCACTAGTGTCTCTCTGTGATCCCCCAGGAACTAATTCAGACCTCCTCTCCATCCATGACCTCTGTCTCCAGCTCTGTTAACCCTTCAGGGATTGTGGTGCCCGCCGGGGGTCTGCAACAGGGCAATGTCGCCATGACTACCATCAACTCTCAAGTGGTTTCGGGTAAGCATGAGGTTACAGACACACATGAAAACACAGAGTGAAAGCTTGAAACTGTCTTGTATCAGTTTTCTAATGCATTGTCACATAAATTGCACTTTCCATATTAAACTGCACTAATAACTCTGACATCCATCAGACTTGGATTGGTTCAGGCTGTTCTGGACAGACAAGCAGACTCATTTCACACAGACTGCGGAGCATCCACATTAAAAAGGCATATTATGATTTCCATTGTCACACTTGCTTTCACTTGCTTGCACCTCTCTGGTATTATTAGTAATGTATTGTGTGTATTTTTCCAGCTCTGAAATGCTGTACCTCCAAAAGCCCACATTTAAATGTACATTTTGCTTGTCTACAGGCAGACATTATGCAGTTAATAGTTACCAAACAGTAACATGAATGCAGTCTATATCTGTGATGCAGTTTCCACACACAGATGTACAGTCCAACATGATCTTCTCATCCAGTAGATGGACCCCTCTACCTGCTCTGATTAAGATTCTATTCAATCCACTCCTGTTTTCCATATATGCTTCCAATGGATCACACAGTTGTTGCAGAGACCTGACACTAAATTCTCACTCAGTGTCTCTGTTAGACCTAGTGATGCTAATATAACGTGCTAATATAACGTATCACTACTAACAAAACCTTTTCCAGCTCCATCTAATTGGTGATCATTGTCTGGCCCCTACTATCATCCTCTCATCCAGTCACAGCTGTGTGTTACCCAAAATTAAGGACACTGCATGCAGACTGTTGTTCTTTTGACCTGGGTGAATCAGCTGAGAACAAAATCATTTTCATCTTTCTCCAATTTTGAGCAAGTTTAATTCTGACTCAGCATTAGACAGAAGTGAGAAGCTACTTCAAAGTTTTGATGCTCAGCTCTTGTTTGATTTCTAATGTCCTGGTAAATCATCATCATCATCATCATCATCATCATCATCATCATCATCATCAACACACGAGGCAATACACATCTAAATGTTGTTATTCATCACAATTTCCCATGAATAATCCATATTGTGACATAGATTATATGGTGTTTGGTTAGTCTATAGTTGATTACAACCATATCTCTCAGCTCGCGCTCACACAGCATTCTGAAATGAAGCGTGGCTTTTAACTGCTATTATATGAAATTGTAATCTTGGTTACAGCTATAGTGACTGATCTTTGTGTACTTGTGTATCAGAGAGCTGTGGTATTACCTTCACAGAGTGCTTGGCTGATAGGTTCTTATAATGTCAAGCCTCCACAGTGAAATGTTAATCCTGCCCTCTGGAAATCCCTTTTAACCTAAAATAAATCAATGTCTCTGCCTTTGATCACTACACACTGAAGAGCTCAAACAGACTGTGATAAGAGTGTCTTGATCAAGGCTAATTAAGCTAGCATCAAAAACAGTCTCGCTCCTCTTTTTTTTTTTCTTCCTGGGTTAAAGAATACTAATGCACCTTGAATTGAATCATTTGGTCTCTTGTTTGCTTCTTTTTTCTTCGCGGGGCCGATGAGAAGTTAATAAGGCTGCGTCGGCAGTGTGGGATGTGACTGTCAGGAGCTGCTGAAGCCACTTGATACTCATGACGGCAAATTATCCCCTCAGGTGGGACCCTGTACCAGCCGGTTGCCATGGTGACATCACAAGGGCAAGTGTTAACGCAGGCGCTGCCGCCGGGAACCATCCAGATCCAAAACTCACAGGTAAAGCTGCTGGGCTGGGGTGATGCTTCGGCCGGCACATTTTGCTTCCCCCCTTCCTCCTCCTCCCCCTCCTCCCCCCTGCACTCACCTCCCACTGTCTCAATTTGTTGTCATTAAACGGGCCTCTTTACATCTCACAGAATCCCCCTTGGGCGCCTTTTTTCTTTTTCTGCATCTGAACACAAACCCCCGCCGAGACACAAAATGGAAATTGTTTATTCCCATGATGTTTACAGCCCCTTACATGATCCCGTCAGGTACAATGTCAGATGAGAGCCGTTCATTTAGTCACCAAACACAAACTCTCTTTATAGATCAGATATTTACAATGATGAGATTTGCACAGATGCAAGGAGCCAAACTCAAAGTTGCCACAGAACGTTCTCAGCTCAGCAACCTTGTGTCAGACTTAGTCTTTGTTCTGTGTACCAAGTACCATGTGAAAAGATTGAGAGTACAGTATTTGAGGAGAATTATTACAGACAGGAAATATTACAGGGACTACAAATGTTTTATCTTCTTTCCATGACAGAGCCAACTGCAGCATGAATACCCAGAATTAGATTTTTTATGATGGAAGGTCACATTTTTAATATTTCATTTCATACCAGTGTGATTTTCATATTCTTTTGAGTTTGAGTTTTGATTATCTATCTATCTATCTATCTATCTATCTATCTATCTATCTATCTATCTATCTATCTATCTGTCTATCTATGGTTTATCAAGATATAAAGGGCGTGTATATAATAACACATGTCAATGTAAATTGCTCATGTTGTAACTTAGCTGTACTGTAAAAGCTGCTGCTTTTAACCATCAGAAATCTTCCTCTGTTTATGTTAAAAGTAATCTAGTTAGGAGAGGACTCCTGGCATCCATCCTTTCTGACTTTCTTTGTGTTGCTTACGCCCTCCCCCTATTGGGCGAGACAGTATCAAGGGTATAAACCCTCGTCTGAAGGCAGAGAGAGAGCGCCAGGCACTTGAGCCCTTGTTAGGTGCTGCTCAGAGGACGCAGGATCTTCCCAGAGCCAGACTGTCTTTGTTTTGCTGTGCACAACGGAAGCACAAGGAATGTGACCTGGATAATTGGTGCTGACTCATTAATAGGTAGACACAACATGGAACCAGGACACTACACCAAAGGCTATAGAGCAGACTAAATGTACTGTATGGACGATGGTTGAATAGAAAGAAGCAGCTGGCATTAGGAGTAGCAGCAACAGTGGCCTTATTCTACACTAGGCAGGAGTGTCATCATTATTTCTGTGTTGTTTAGTGTAACACAAAGGAACACTAAGCTGTAGGACGTGTGTATGATGTGCAACAGCCACAGATCAATGTCCACATTCTCTTTAGTCTGTGGTGTAAAGTTACAAGCACAGATTTTCAATGTACAGGGACAGACCAGGTTTTTATTGAGCCACCAGTGAGATTGCCAATGCATGATTAGAAGTGGATAATGAATTAGTTGAAGCAAATTTCCTTTTTTATTTAACTCTGTTCTTCAGAGTGGGAGTCTGCATCCCACTCAGCAGAAAATTAACTTGTAACTTGTGTTTGAACCGCAACAGAAACAGAAGAATTAGAACAGCTCAGACTTACAGATGACACATTCAGTTCAAATTTAAACAGTGTTTAGGATTCAATTTCACAGTCACTGACTTTTTTCTTTTCCCTGAACATTTCAAAACATAGTGCGTCCAAGAGTCAGAGAAGCTGGAGAGGTGGATTTGTAATGTATCAGCACTGAGGCCAGCGTGTGCTCTGCCTTGGTGCGAGCCTATAAGTGTGAATAAAAAGTCCTGGCCTGGAGAGCGGCTCAGTTTCAGACAGGTAATTCTGTGCTTGATAGTTAGAGGGGGCCTGGGTGAATTGCCATGACCCGGCCGAGGCCGAGCGTTACATGTGAGCTGGGAATTGAGCGCAGCCCCGTCACTACTTTGCCGACAAGCCCAGAGTAATCACACTGTCGAGCCCGGTGCCGCCAATTAATCCAACCTCTCCTTCCCCTGGAACACATATGCTCCCAGGGCTGGGGGGTGGAGGGTGGGGGTGGTTACCCACATGACACCCAGCTGCAGCTGTAATGAGTCTTGTTTTGTGTGGAGACTGTGAGGTGGGGGATCTGAGTGGATGTCAATGTGTATTTACGGGCATTGTGTGAGATAAGGCCGGTTTGCCTGTGTGAATGCATACAGGTCTGATATTTATGTCATTCTTTATTTATTCAAGCTTTTTCTTGCATGTGAATGGATTTTTCATGTATATATTTTATCTTCCACATAATTCAAAAAGATTGTAAAAACTCTAAGCAACCACTGCTGCTGCCTGCTACAATGATAATGAGTGGTTTCAGTTATTGCTTTATATCATGGATTAAAAACATAAATATCATGTGTTTATGAATATTCAGGCATTGAAGACAGTGCACAGGTGTGATTCAGTGCATGTGTATGTGCATTTTATATAGTGTGAGTATTTGATGTATAAAGTCTAGTTCTTTGCAGATAGTGTCAGACACTATTTGCAATGGCTGTTACTGAGGCTCCATTGTCTTTCACATTATCTGCCTCAGAGCCCACATACACTTTTATTGCTACAATGAAATGAAAACGCATAGTGTGTATACACACCACAGATGCACAGATACACAGATACTCTTTTTTTCAATTAGGAGAACATCGCATTGGCTTTAACATGTTCCCAGAGGACTTAACTAACCTTTAACCTGGACTAACACAAGCTTAACCCCAATCCCTGCCTTAACCCTAACCTAAGATTAACCTAACCTGAGACTTAGCCTGAGACTTTCCTGGAAATTCAGGGTAGACCTGTTGAGATTTTACTGCACACAAAAGAAACATGATCTCTATTGATAAAGTCCCTCACCGCTCAGAAGTGTGTGTTGCTTCTTGTCGCCCTGAGCTCCTCTGTGTAGAATTATGCATGTGCAGATTGACTCTAAAGGTTTTCTAGACCAAGCACTGGGCTGCATTCCCAAATCCCACATCCCAAATTATTCATTATTTTCATATCTTAAATCATCTCTGTAGGGGATGTTAAAGAAGATCACAGAAACAGAAACAAGTGAAATTCTATAGATTCAATGATTCTCTACTTACCAAGAAATTACAATATGTTAGTTCACCTTTCAGTGATGTCTGACTTTGTGTCAGTCAGTCAAAATCCAGACAAATGCTTTTACATAAAGGATAGTTTCCTTAAACTATTTCCTTGTGTGCTGGAGCCTATATTCAGTGTTGTATTTGATGCCCTGGTGAGTGTGTCTGGCTGCAGGATGCTGTCTGTGGGTCTTTGGAGTCAAAACAGTGTGTTTTCATGGTAATGAAGAAAACAGTCCAGTTACTGATGTGTTATTAACAGGTTTTGGACAATAATGGAGCAGGACGCAAAGGCAGTACCTGTACTTTGGATCAATTTGTTGTTATTTCAGGAAAAATATATAAAATCACTTTTAATCTTGCCTCACCTTTACTCAAACGATCTTCTTTTCTGACCTTACCCTTGACTGTCACCATACAAACATCCCCAGAGCACCATCACAAGATATAAATGTCTTCAAATGAAGAGTAGATTTACTACAAACTAAGTCAGGCCTCACAAGTGCAGCTCAGCCAGACTGACACACACACACACACACACACACACACCAGCTGTCAAAGACTGTCGATACCCTGAGATCATCCCCTCCTTCAGTACTCACACCCAAACATAAAACATCTGAATAATGATTCCTCACTCAACACAAAGGCAGACTGAGGTCAATAGAAATGAAAAGCCAAGCCAAATGCAGCCAGGCTTTGTACCAGCTCCTCGAAGTTCAGCATCAAACTGTGGAGTCCAAACTTTTGCCCAAAGGCCCACTGACCCTGTCGTCTTCAAACTCCCTGAAGCACCAAACACACTCGCTGCTAACCCTGCTCTTGTTTCCACATAGTTAAGGGCACAGCGTTTTTATTTATTTATTTATTTTAAGTATCACTACTCAATCTCAGTTACCATGGTGACACTTGAGGAGGTGTTTCTGGCCCTGCCACAGAAAAAAAAGATAGGTAATTGGTAGTCTCCCTTTGTTTCCGTGGCAACAATAACTAAGCCCTACTAACCACTCCTTTTTTTGTTTTTCCTCCTCTATCTCTCCTTCCTGCTCTCTGTTGTGAAGGTAAATGTGGACCTGTCATCCCTGTTGGACAGTGAAGACAAAAAGTCCAAGAATAAGAGGGGGGTCCTGCCCAAACACGCCACCAACATCATGCGGTCCTGGCTCTTTCAGCATCTCATGGTGAGGCACAGTGTGTTTACTACATATGCGTGTGTGTTTGAATAATATCTGAAATTACATCAACAGGGCTGTGGCCCAAATACTGTCAGTTTGATAAAACTGCCCCCTCTGCCCCCTCCTCTCAGCACCCGTACCCCACAGAAGATGAGAAAAGGCAGATTGCTGCACAGACAAGTCTAACCCTTCTGCAAGTAAACAACTGGTGAGATGATGAATGTCGGTCTCAACACTTCCATTAAATCCTCATGTGGACACACTTGTGAAAAATATGAGAGGAGGCTTTACTTGAACCAAACTTGAATTTACTGGAGCTCCTCAGCGTATTGCTGACACTGTGCTGCCATCTCCTGGTCAAAGCACTGCAGCACACCTGGGAGCTCTTCATATTGTTTTCTCTATACAGCATTTTCTAGTTTATACTGAAAACGTGCTTGAAAAGTGTGATGATGATGTTGTTTTGAAACTTTGAATAAGTCCTGTGACTTATAGATCACCACAGATACAATACAATGGTCTGTAAGAAAGAGAAAGAGAAACAACCTCAGACACCACCTAGAGATAACCAGTGGAGCTGATGAATAATTTTGGATGGCCCTGTTTTAAATCTCATCCTTGGTGTGGGTCCATTGTTTAAGACAGAGATTGTTTTGTATTCACTCTTGCCCAGATTTCCACTGAGGTTTAGTTCTATTCCAGTGTATTTTAACTAGATTTTTTGATCATGATGATAATATATGATAATGATAATCTGTCATATTCTATGATCCAGGTTCATCAATGCTCGCCGGCGTATCCTCCAGCCGATGTTGGATGCCAGTAACCCAGACCCGGCTCCTAAAGCGAAGAAGATGAAGTCCCAGCACCGTCCCACACAGCGTTTCTGGCCTGACTCCATCGTGGCTGGAGTTCTGCAGACACATCGATCTCAAACGGGAAACAACTCAGACAGTATGTCAACAAACACAAACATATCCAGCCTTTCCTACCCTACACTAGCACTTTACATTTGAACACATGCGTGGCAGATTTTTCAAAATTGAATCCTGTCTGTCTGAATCTTAACCACTAGATGCCACTGTTGACACATCTGTTCTTGATGTGAGAGGATGTGAAGGCACAGCCAAGAACAAAGACGATCAAGTTACTGAAAAGAAGGAGAATTTGTCCCACAGGAGTCATAGGCTCTGAGCATGTATTTAAAACAGTGTGGATTCTAGGTCTCTCTAGTCAGGGAAAAAAGTGATAAATGCTGTCGCCCATGGTAACTGTCTAGTTTTTCCATGACAAATCTCAGAGTAGATTATAAATTTAAGTTGCTAGGTGTAATGTATTGTCTGTCTGCCTTCTCTGCTCTGCAGTTTTCAGGTAAAGACACAACAATATTGAGAATCTGAAGTTTCTCAAAGTCAAATGACTCCACAACTGAACCAGTTCATCATCTTATTTGTGTCAAAATGAAAGCTTGGAGATATACACACTACATCATATTGCTACACACATCATATAGTTATACACACATTTACATATTTTGATATGATATTTCAATGCATTATAATCAAAAGACACTGATTATATAATGACAAGCATTTATTAGTGATTACACTCATTAGTGATGCTGTGATGATGACTGAATGTAAACAACTGAACTGAACTCAAGTGAGTGAAAACTCCCACTAATGATCAGAGTTTCTAATAACAGAGTTTATAATTGTGCTCCACATCCTTCCCTCTCCTCTGTTAATTGCGACCCCTCTCCCCTCAGACCCACTGAGCATGGACAGCCTCCAGTCACTGTCCTCAGACTCAGCCACCCTGGCCATGCAGCAAGCCATGCTGGGAGCCGACGACTCCATGGACGGCACCGAGGAGGAGGACGAGGAGGAGGAAGAGGAAGAGGAGGAAGGGATGGAGGAGGAGGAAGAGGAGGAGGACGGGGAGGAGGAGAACGACAGGGGGAGGCAAAGGAGAGATCTGAGCATGGAGCACCGAGAGGAACTGGAGTAGAGGAACAGGGGAAACGAAGATATGAACTTTAATTACAGTTGTCCACTTCAGTTTGGCCTCATTCAAACTCAAACTAGGCTCTAACATCAAATGACTCTTGAGAGCATTAAAAGGGCATATTAGGCTTTCTCCACCATCACCAGAGACTCTCCTGCGGAGCCTAATCACACACACACACACACACCCACACACAACGACTATCATGATCATGATTATAGAGAATTAATATTAGTTTAATGATGAATATGTGTTGATCCATTTTACAACAGTATGTCCTCATGCAGTGAGCTCCAGAAATATTTGGATAGTAGCACTTTTTTTTTTTTTTGACAAAAAAAAAAAAAAAATCACAGCTCCTCTTATTTCTGGGGGAAATGGCACAGAAACTGAAAGGTTGAATAGATTACTGTCAGTTTTAAATTGAAGACACTTTCACCCGTTTTACTGTCACTGTAAAAAAAAAAAAAGAGTGATGACATTAAGGGTCTGTTTTGAATTGAAGGTACAGTGAAACTGAGGACGTGGGAGAGGAGAGGTGAAGAGTCTGAAGCAGCTGCACATGCATCAAAAAAATCTTTGCACGGTGATAATTGCTGACTGAATGTGTAAACAACTACTTAACTGAATGTAACCTGTCACAACTGTTTTGGCAGCAAAAAGGTGCAAAAAAAAAAAAAAGGGCTGCAGCTTTTCAAAACTTTTCATTTCAATATGACTGAAAGTATGAAAATTGGCTGTCAACTATTGAACGTTGCAGTTCATGTGTCATTTCACTTCCTAAAATAAAAGTGATGCACAAAAAGGAAAAAAAAAGTGTCATGCTGTGCAAATATCAGCATCCACTGCTGGGACATGGTTTGCGCCTTTAAACTGACTCATACGTTCTCAGGTTGAGCGACACTCTCATACGACGTGTTTCTTCCTCATAAGTGAAACACTTCACTCACTGCTGCAGCGAATCTCTTTCCAGCATGACTTTTGAAACAATCTTGATTTTATTTTTCTTCTACCATGAGCAAAAGTTAAAAAAGAAAAAGTCAAAAAAAAAAAAAAATCCTGTAGTAAAACCAGTGTATACTGATTGCACATATAGTATGTATATTGGATTTTTTCATATGTTTGCATTCTGGTGTTGAAGGTTTGCATATTTATTCTGTTTTATTTTGAAAGAACAACATGACAATGACAGCTTGTAGGTTTTGGCTGTTGAAATAACCAGTGGCCGTGCACATACTTGACTTCAGCTCATCTACTCATAGAATTGCTTGGTGTACTTTTTGTGACCCTGGGGTGATTCTGTCGCAAAATAAGAGCATGACGAGCCCCGCCTGTTGCCGCAGACTGTCCTCGCTCACATCTCAGCACCCAGGAGAGATCACACACTCACACACAAACACTCACAAAGATGGCCACTGACTTTGGAATCCCTGACCTGACGGAGCTGGTGTCATTTACTGACGAACTTTTTTCAAAGGACAGCAGACAATTTTGAGGAAAACGAGAAAGAAACGGGGGAAAAAAAGGAACACAAACAGAAAAAAAAAAAAAACTCAGCAGTAACATCTCTTTCAGTTTTATGTGAAGGATTTTGAAGAAACTGTGAAACAATTTCAGCCGTTTTGTACTAAAAAACACACAAATGGAGTCACTCGTTTCTAATGTGAACACATCTAGAAAAAGGAAAAAAAAACATGTTATATTGAATGTTCTGATTGTTCATTGTGAAGTATGTTGCTCATTAATATTCTTTTCTCGATTGCTTTTTTTAATGGATCTTACAGAACAAGTGACAGACGATAGGAAATATTTCTATTTCATTTGTACACTTTGTTGTCATAATCTATTGTGTTTCAATAGACCAATTTTAATAATTAAACATATAAAGGTACCGATTCTGACTTGGTGATCTGAAAATCCTGTGTATGATCAGACTGAGAGCAAACACCCGGGGCCAGGAATCCACAAAGAGCAAGTAGGCAGTTGAACACAGGCACACACACACACACACACACACACACACACACACACACACACACACAGGATCTCAACAGTGAGCGTGTGAGACACTTAGAAACCCTCTCAGGGCCCTGCTGTATTGTAACACGTTTCCAGATTACAGAGTTAGCAGTCTAAATATTGGTTTAACATCCCACATTTTCCTGTCACATGTGTAGTCTCCCACCCACTTGTTATCGCTCGATCCTGTGATTTAACTTGCTGGAAGACGCCCACCCAAACGCTCTCCCACCTTTTCAGCCGGCTACCACAAAAGAACCCGACAGAGCTTTTGACCGTCAGGGGTTTCAACTTTTCAAAATGTGGATGCTGCTCCCTCAGAATAAATGTTAATGACTGTTGTGGGTGTTTCACTGCACAAGCCACATTGTATTGTTTTCACACGGCTTGTACACTTGTATGTAATTGCATCCTTGCATTGTTTTCTCTCCCCATCCTCCCCTTCTTAAAGAGGTCAAACTTAAACTGCAGAAACACTTATTAAATATCTTTTATCATGTTCTTCTGCTACTTCTCTCCTGCTTCAGCCACTTTCTTGCCTGGTAGGAGGAATTTGAATTACAAGTGGCCATGCAGGGCCTCAAAATAACAGGTCATTAAACCATTGAGGGAAATCACCTGTGTTACAGAAGTGGTGTAAACTTGGTGGAGAGTACGGACACAGCATTTCCTCTGTTTCCACACAGCAGCTCAGATGGGCCCCATCAGCTGGAGAGGCAGTGGGTTAAAATGTAAATGTAATAATCTGTCCCATACAGCAGTTCCGGTGGGCGTTTTAATTTATCATGAGATGACATTAGCTACAGCAGGAGGACCAGCCATGAATCATTTACCATTGTATTTGTGTGTTAATACAGAGTCAGGTTATTTCCGTGTGCTGTGATTCACTTCAGGCAACTGGAGTTCAAGGTTCGGTGAATACATGTACTTTATAATCCAAGGATAGTCAGCAACAGTGATTCTTTTTATATCAGTATGTGAAAATATGACATGATAAATGATGGTGACCCCTTTTTTTTTATTGGTTACACACCCTAGAAAGGTCGGCATGTCACTCAAAAAATACTTAAATGTGATCATGGTGATGATGCCAGTGCAGAGAGCACCAGAAAAAGTCAGATAACTCATGTCTGTACTGCTCTGGATTCGTCTTCCTGAAGATTCCTATTTCATCATCTCACTGATATCTGACACAACATGGCATCACCACCTCAGCCCCCTTTTGTTTTTTTAAACAGTACTGTTTTCAGTCTGAATGTCACACAGTGGTATCCTTAGTATCATCTACATTTATACATAAATTAATCTCAAAATTTGGCCAGATCATGTAAATTACAATTGCGGTTTTATCCTGATTATTATGAATTTATTTTGAAGGTACCGTGCAGTATAAAGGTAGATTATGAAGCAGCTCAAGGTTCTATATTAACACAGTGAAAGTATCAAAGGCTCAGTCCACATAGACTAAGCCCCACCCACCTGGACCCACCATGCATTTGAGTATTTTCTTGAGATCTGCTTTATTTAAATTCACTCAGAAACAGTCAGCCAATCAGAAAACAGACACAGGACCTCCTCTTTTCTGACTGGCTGACACTGACCTCTTGTTACTAGAGCTCCAAGGAGAAGTCCACAAGAGGAGTAAAATTACAGAGATGGTCCTAAAACCACAAAAAAAAAACCTCATGGATCATAACGTCCAGTAAAATACAGAGAAAGTGTAAAATATGTTCATCAAACATGGCAGAAAACCCTGCATTGTTCTTCTTCATATTGAGAAGATCATTCAAACATTCACAGGGCACCTGGGTGATATTTAATACCACTGAATATCATGATGTTTCATAACCTCAGCAGAAGCTAACTGGAGCCAAGAGTTATCAGAATGGAGGGTTTGAGACACTTTGTTGTGAAGCCTGGTTCACATCAGCAGCTGCTGCTTATTGTCAACAGCAAATTTCAGTCAATGATCTCAGGAGACTTAGGATTAAGAATAGTTGATTTGCATGAAGCTGAGAGGGTCACGCGGCCATCTCAAAGAGCTTAGATCTTAATCAGTCCAGACAAACTGTAAACAGAGATTTAATTCTATGGCCACTCTCCGGAGAAGTGGGCGTTCAGTTGAATGCAGAATGATCGGTGACCTCAGACTAACAGCTTAAGGCTTGAAGGGGTCATTGGAGTTGAACAGTGATTCATAAGGTTCATGGTGATGGAGTGTGGTGTCCACACCATGGAAGGAGGGCAGAGGTTTGCTTCATGTGAGAAAACTAAAACCATGTGTTGAAGGTTAGTACTGTTCATCATGACTGAAACAACAGATGATGCAGATGTTGTACCCTCTGGCCCATTACCCTGCAGCATCCCCTCCCAAAGACGTTTTGCACAATGTCAGTACTTGTACCTCTGGGTGTGAGGGAGGGCAGCTCATTTCTGCATAACCACCAGAGATCGTTGGCCATGGAAATGTAAACAAGATATTATTATGACTGAATAAAATGTGTGTTTTTGTAAACAGATGTATAATTCAACAAACCACCAGTGACACCAACAACCTGCAGATATCTTGTAGTTCTATATGTTTACACTGGATCCATGCACTTGTCACTTAACACTGAATGTGAAACTTTCAAAACAGTGTTCTTAAAATGTGCAGCACCACACTGCAGTTCCTCCCATTCAGCTCTGTATGTCAGATCGATTCAGTCAGATGCTGTTTTCTCTGCTTCTTCTCTCAGACACCAGGGTCAGACACATACAGCTGTACAGTACAGTATTTAGCAGCAGCTCTGGGGCTGGACCGAGGTAAAAATAGTCTCAGAATGACAGAGGCTGAAAAAGCCACTGGCGATGGTTGACTTGTTTGAAGTGGGCCACAGCCACCATGCTTCACAGCAGCCTCCATACACCAGAGAAAACACACAAGTATACACACACACACACACACACCCAAAACTGCATGGCCTACTGTTGGGTACTGGAGGTCTGCTGCAGTCAGTGCCATCTGGGCGACTACATGATCCCAGATGTCCTCCCTGTAATTAGAGCCAGGCTCAGCTTGGCCTGGTCCAGCCCAGATCCAACCTCTCATTTAACCCAGGTCCTCCCTGAATATTTAAGGAGCTTTCCAATACTGTGCAGGCCTTTACAGGACCTCCTTGGATCTGGAACCTATTGAATAATTGTGTCACTATAGAGGAAGCTGGAAGAGTTAAGGTAAGGTGGCTGTCGCTTTCATGATACCAACGATGTACCAGGAGTAATGTGATAGAATTTCATGTGAACTTTAACATCACATCACCACTCTTGAGGTTTTCTCTTATTACTATGGACTTATACTTCATTATGCCACATGTAGTGAAGACTGACAGGGAAGATAAGATAGGGCAAGGCGAGCGCTGATATGTGACAAAGGTCACAAGTCAGATTTGTACTTGCAGCTCAGAGCACACCAATTCTTCTCTTTCTACTTGACTGTGCCAAAAAAATAAACCTTTTTCCTTATCACCGGGGGGGTAGGTGTTCAAAATGTCCATCGCCCAGGCAGCGGCCAAGGCCATGCTATCTGATGCCCTGCTGCAGCACGGCCCCGGGATAAACCGGATCAACCACCTGGAGCTGGAGCTACCTCTGGACAAGGTCATCAAATTTGTGTCTGTTGGCCTTCCACTGCTGCTGGTGTGCATGGCGTTCGCCCGCGAGATCTCCCTGGGTGAGCAACTTTCTGTCTCCATCCTTAAAAAAAAAAAAAAAGAAAGAAAGAAAAAAAAACGTTTGGACCTTTGTTTTGTTTTCCATTTGCTTTTGCCCCTAATTACACCCTATATTCATGAGCACTTGTTTTTTATTCCATACTTGTCTTTTGGCTTTGTGGTTGCTCTGCGTTTCAGCGACACTGTTATGCAGTGTCCTCTGTGTAGTAATTGTGTATCGTTTGTCCTTGAATTGCTCACCGTTTACTTGCTAAACTGCATTTAATTTAACTTGTGATGAGGGGGGAATATCATACATACTAATGTAAACATACTTATCATTCCAGAGATCAGCGGCAGCTGATTTAAAGTTAACTCCAATGTCTAAAAGTTTCTATGCATCAAAGAAAGAAAACTGTAAAGCCGTTTGAACCTAAAAGTGAAGAGTCAGCTGTTGGGCCTAATGTGTTTTGTTGGACGTCCTGACAAGTATGCATAATCTCTGCTCAGTCACAGCAGGTTTTTATCTTTGCACTCAGAAACATCTCATCCCTTTACAATTCCAACTCGAGGAAACTAATTATTAAGAGCAATAACAATGAGAGCCATAATTACACGGCACTTTGCTCGACAAATTTAGGCTGCTGTGAAGCAAGAGGAGGAAAACAGCACCTATCATAAAAGGAAGGAAGGCACTGACTGCTGGCTCCATTAAGAATGCGTCACCACAGCACTAACCAGAATATAGCAATAATGATATGACAACACAAAATCACAATGGCACTTGGAGCTCCCTTCAGTCATTTATTGACTCTTTTGCTGTTTATTTTACTGTGCAACATGGAGAAAATGACATGTTTCTGTGCCCACAGCCTGTTGCACAAGTAACACAAGACGTACAAGTGACAGGCGAAAGGATACGTGGCAAGTCCTCAGCACGAGCCTGCTGCTGAGGAGGCAGACTCCCTTGACTTTAAACTAAACATCATCTCTCCAGAGCTGGTCTGCAATCAGCCTTATGCTCCTGATGCTAATTGCCATGGGGGGGGGGTGATTGAGAGCAGCGTTCACTAACGCTGGCACGCTGTAATTACAAGGCGAAGTTCCTCTGTGGCAGCTCCCCCTCTATTTCAGTCAAATGAGAGGATATGTTGATTAACCAGGGAGGGAGGGGTGGTGGGGTGGTGGGGTGGGCGTAGAGCATGACATGGTGCTGAGCGGCTCGACTGATGGATCTTGGCTGCCTATCTGCCGGGTTGTCAGTTTCACAACAGTGCTTGATTGCGCTGCTGTCTGGAGTCTGGTTTACTTGCACCTGGACTCTCAGCCAAGAATTCTTGTACAAAGCAGAAATGTGAGGATGATCTGCCAGTGTTAACTGGGGAGTGGGAGTAAGAGATAGGAGCAGCGGCATAAATTTAGGCACCCTGGCTCTGCCAAATGGCTCACAGGGGTTTGGAGCCAAAGATGGGGGGGGTTACAAGATTTCATGAGAAGGCATGTGCTGTCGTTTTTTATTTAGGGTGACATGTTAACGCATGCGCCCACACATGTTCTCACCGTCCAACTGGAAAAATAGATTCCCATAATGCAGGCTGCACCAGAACATACGGTGGTGTCGGTTATTATTACAACTACAGCAGTCATCAGAACTTCAACCAGAGCAAGGACCAGTGGAGCTCCTGTTGTTATATTTACAACAGTAATTACAGACGCCCTAAAAGCAGGACACCATTCACTGACATTATTCTCTCTTGCCTCATCTGGTGACCCACAAATCACATGACATGTTGTCACTATTGAAAGCATGAATGGCTCCAGCATGTTGCCTTAGGAGGTTTGTGAAGACTTGACAGCTTTAGAGCATCATGGACAGCATCTCAAAAACACTTTATACCATAACACTTAATGTCATTGACTGGCTGCCAGTAATGGATGATGATGAACCATCACTGTTTTTTCCTTCTGTATACCATCTGTCCTCACCATGCTGGCCTATAAGAAAAACCTATGTTTATTTCAGGCCCAGATTTCAATATATGTATATGTACATCAGGCATCAGTGAGGGGCGATGACACATCAAAAGATAGATGAGCTTAACTCTTTCCTTTCACCTACTATACTTACTGAGCTGTGCAATAGTGACATATAACTTGACTAGCATGACTATCACCGCAGGGACACACTGCACAGATGCAGTTAGGCTGTTTATGTTGTTGAGTGAAGCACTGGAAACACGCTGTTGACGACTTAGTTCAGAAGCCATTAAAAAACTAGTTGTAACTGTCATTAAAACATTATTACCCTATATTTAAGCAACATGAGACAAGTTAATGTTGCCCTCACAGCAAACCTCTGGATCCACAGGAAATACTTTCATATGTGTATCTAATTCTAACCTCATCTACTATAATTATGTGTTAGGTTTTATTATCAGTATGTTAAAATGCTGTTGATTAATCACACATGTAGACGCACACACACACACACGTGGCTATAGGATAATTGGACCAGCACCAGTTGCCTATAAGGCAAAAGAAATTCTGTCCTGACAGTAAATTAGTTGCAGCATGTTTCGGAGCAGATGTGGAGGCTGCTTGTAAAAAATAGAAGCTCCATGTTTCTCTTACAAGGCTGTGTAGTAGGTAGGGCACACCCTTTGGTGTGTTCCCTCCCGAGCTCTATGTTTAAGGGTGGAGAACCCTTGGGAAATGACAGATGGGTGCAGAGCATGGATTCAAGTGGTCAGACTATATGTGGTAATATCAAGGTGAACTAAATATAAGGTGGAGGAGGCCAGTTTTGGAAGGGAAGCCACCCAGGGTTTTTAAATGCCAGGCTGCCATTTGGAAATGTATGATTTCCCCAGTGAAAATCTGTAGCACTGAAAAGAAAAGGGCATGCAGAAGCCCACATGTACATGTCTGGTTATGGACCTCCAGTGCTGAGCACAGTGTGTATGTGTTTGAGAACGTGTGTGTGCACGTGTGTGTGTGTGTATATGTGCGAGAGATATCAAGAGCTTAGAGACTGCTTACAGGCAAATTGATAAAGCAGGATCAAAGGAGGCTGCAGGAGCCATTTCCCTGTATGAGCAGATAATGTTACAGATCAACATTTGTTTATTCTGCAGGGCCTCAGATCAGCTGTTTCCCTCCCAGCAATTTCACTGTGAAGCAGGCCAGCTACGTAGACACGTACTGCTGGGACTCTCTCATGCATCACGAGTTTGACAGCGATGGGAACTTTGAGGAGCGCTCTCTCTGGGTTCACAAAGTAAGTGGAAAGATTCTGATGAGGGTTTCATGACCTGCCACTCTCACCTGGATAGGCTGCCACACAAGCTCCTGGAACATTTCACTTTATCTTGTTGGAATTTTTGAGACTATAGTTGAAATGTCACCATAACCATTTAGTAAGAAAGAGTAGGCTACTTGAATTTCTGCTAAACCATTACTGAGGTATTACTGCATGTGACATTCAAGGCCCAGTGACCTTAGAGAAAGTGGTGCCAGTGTTTATTTGACTCATCTACTTCTGTCTTTTTCCTTTTCTTCCACTCTCTTCCTCCCCTCTTGATCACCTTTCTCCCTCCTTGTCTGTCCAGATGTTTCCTTACTCCCTCCTGGCCATGGCAGTGCTCATGTACCTGCCAGCTCTGATCTGGCGCCAGCTCGTGATGCCCTCACTGGGCTCAGACCTGCTCTTCATAATCGATGAACTGGACAAGTCGTACAACCGCTCGATACGGCTCGCCCAGAGCATTCTTGATATGCGCCAGACCACCAAGAACCCCCTTACATTTCAGGCAGAGCTGCAGAGGTGAGACCAAAGACTACTGTAGGTACATGAATACCCACTGCTCTGTCTGTTTCACATCTAAAAGTGCTACAGACTAGTTTTTTGTGTTTACGTTATGAAATACCCGATGTTTGCTGATTTGCCTCCAGACAAGAATAGGGCTTGTTAAATTAAACTTTAATGATTCCTGTAGAGAAATTGGGTCACTGCAGCAGCAAATAACAACAATCCACCAGTGAGAAATATTGCCCAGAGGTTACAGAAGTGATCTTAAGCTGTCAGTTTGAATCTCTTGATAAACTAGGAACTGCTGTTCTGGAAAGTGAGGAGTAATGTTTTCCTCTCACTCAACAGCCTCAGTTGATGTACCCTTCCTTAAGCAAGGTTTTAGGATCCAAAAGTTTCAGCGGACGATTTGCTGTAAGTGTTGTGGTAGGCAGCTCCCAGTGGCTAAAAGCAGAAGGCTGTGGTTGAGTGTTGGGCGGCTCCCAGCTGGAAATGTGTAGCTGCATGAACATGAGGGAGAGCATTGTGCTGAGATTCTTCTTTTCTGATTGCAGGGCCAAGAAGAAGCGCTACTTTGAGTACCCTCTGCTGGAGAGATACATGCAGTGCAAACAGAACTCCTACTTCCTTGTTAGCATGCTTTTCTTGCGTGGTTTCCTCCTCCTGACCTTCATGACAGCTGCCTGTCTCTACCTGGCCTATTTCCACCTGTCAGCATTCCTGCAGGACGAGTTCAGCTGCTTTGTCCGCACGGGCATGCTGCGTGATCAGAACTGGGTTCCCGAGCTGGTTCAGTGTAAAATGATCGGCCAGTTGGTCTTTCAGGTGATAAGCGTGGCCAACGGTGCCATCTATGTCCTGCTGGCTCCCATCGTTCTCTTCAGCCTGATTCGACTCTTTGTTTGGGACACCACCTTCATCTCTGTCTATGAGGTCCTGCCGGCTCTGGATCTCCTGAACCGCCGCAGGCTCAGCTGCCCGCTCAACGACCTCAACGTCCTGCTGCTGTTCCTGCGCGCCAATGTAGCGCACTTGAAGTCCTACGGAAACGTAAGGGCGTTGTGCTCGCTTGCGCCACCCCAAGTGGGCAACGGCACTGCAGGCCAAGGTTTGAACGCGATGCTGACCCAAGAGGAGATGGAGGAGCGGGAAGAGGCTGCGATGGAGCTGGCAGAGGAGGTGGAGGAGGCCAAAGAGGAAGGAAAGCTGAACTTGGTGGACATCATGACCATTCTGGGAGCAGCACAGGGAAGAGTGGTGAACTGCAGTGAGAAGAGGCCGCTGGTGGAGCAGAATATGAGTCTGGGTACCGTAACATTCATCTACACACTCAAGCGCTTCCTATTAGTCGCTATTTTTGTCTACATCATTTGGGATGTACAGAAAATTATTAAGTGACCTCCAGACTACAGCTACAGGCTCTGACAGAGAATAAACATTCTGTATTTTGAATGATTTTATTTTGAAGTGGACCCAAGGAAGCAATTTGAGAAACTGTAGACAGTGGATCCTAAGTGTTTGACTGTATTGTCTCCATCTGTGTTGCTTTTGCTCTTCCTGTCTGAAATCAATTTGGACTCACCTATTTCTAAAAGAGTCTTTTCAAATCATTGGCTAATGTAGAAGAGATAGATTTGTGGTACTTTCAAGCCCTAACTGCCCTCTCTGTCTCTTCACAGAGCCAAACCACCAGGGGTACCATGAGTTGAAGGAGACAGCACCATTTAGTCATTACTAGGCCACCTATGGACTGAATCAGAGTGATAACAATGGGGGGGTTGGGACACACTCCACAGTAGATTTTCAAGAGTACTGTACCCATTAAAAACACGGTGGACACCAATCATGGGTCTCTGCAGTGTGAAGACAAAAAAAAAGCCTCTTTTAGAATTACAGGGCTGGAAATGTCTATGGATCTGGATTTGCCAGGTTTTTCCACAGCTATGCATCTGTGGCTGCCACAGACCTTCCTTCTGTCTCTCAGTCTGGTCCCGTTTATTTTTAATAGATGGTAGCATACACATCAACATAGATGCTTCAATCACATGTGCTATAAACTATATGTGATCTCTGTTTGTGAGAAACAGGAGTTTATGCTGAGTGTCACCATTCGAGAGACAGAAGAAAAGCATTCAGTGGCAACTATGGATTCCAATGTGAGTAACTTTCTGTAACTTATATGAGCTTAATATTTTAACATGAATGAATATTGTAATTTATGTACTCACTGTTTGTTTTTGCTTCCTTATATTGTTATGTACTTTATCAGTAAATATGATGAAATTTGTGTGAGAATTTTCAGATTTTTTTTTTTTTCTACGTCAGTTGAAATAAATGAAGTTGGGATAACTTCAGGTGTTTCGGTCTCAGTTTCTGCAGTTTCTGCTCGTATGAAGTTGGATTTTTTTTTTATCTGTCCTTTTAAGGGCAACAGAGAGCCACTTGTCATTTCAGTGCTTGTATTTTTAGTACATGTAATTACAGAGCTGAGTGGGCAGAGCACTGTGTCTGCACTGAAATGTCAGGTACTTGTCTACAAAAGGTAGACATAGATACATAAAATACCTTTGTTAAGGCCACAGCTAATGACTTTAAAAGGCTTGATTTTAACAGATGGCTGTGTCCTGTTTCCATGATTGTATGAGTTGGCAGCACCGTTGTATTTACAGGGATGTAGAATGAGGCGCAGGGTGTGTGTGGGAAGCAGCTGTGGAAATTACAGCATTTCGGCTGTGATGACCGCATGTCCAAGTGTTTGTAATTCACATTTAACTGTTACCCAGATGATACAGGACGTACAGAAATTACCATTGTAACAATGTGCTTCAGAGCATCCAGAAGTCATGTGAATGGAGGTCTGGCTGGACACAAATTGGAGATGCAGTGTCTCTTTAATACTGTGTGATCCAGAATTGTCAGAGGAAAATAAAAATGTTCCACTTGTGTAACTGTATGTGTGACCATTGTACTGAGTAAGCCTGGAATCAATGCTGTGAAGCAGTGTGAGGAAAAGCATGCAATTACTTTGATGTAGTCAAAAGCACAGAGGCAGGCTAGTTTCCTGGGGGCCACTGGTGTACAACAGGGATGCAATGAAGATCTGAGACTTATAATGAACCGTTTGGAAGTTTAGTTACAAATGATGTGTGTGTGTGTGTGTGTGTGTGTGTGTGTGTGTGTGTGTGTGTGTGTGTGTGTGTGTGTGTGTGTGTGTGTGTGTGTGTGTGTGTGTGTGTGTGTGTGTGTGTGTGTGTGTGTGTGTGTGTGACTACTTTTGCAGACTACACAGTGTGTGTGTGTAGTCACACACACACACACACACACACACACACACACACACACACACACACACACAAAAAAAAAAAAAAAAAAAAAAACTTAATGAACTGAGTTTTTTATAGAAGCAGGAAGTCACAGGCCATGCATTCCTTCATAGTCGAGGCATTTCAGCTTTCAGATATTCTCTGTGCTACAGAAATGGCTCAGCTTCTTTAAGCTGATGTAGAACTTTGGAGACTGTTCTTGTCATCAACAGTCATGCATGTAAGAGCCAATCCCCACAGATGATGAACTACATACTTTGAAAGGGACTAAACTTAAACTTCAGAGCTTTACTCAAAGGAAAGAACATGAGTCTTTCATCTGTGATCATCCTGCTGCTGTTTTCGTCTGGGCTTTCTGACTGGCTGGTTCAGGCCACTTGAGGGCATCGTTGAGTCATCCTGAAACCAGAGTGCCTGCATTGTTTTGATAGCAACGTATTAATTTAGGGCTGCATCACAAGTGGGGTCAGTAATGATATTTATAATTCCTGTAATCAAAACAAAAGAGAATGCAGTCTCATTCAAATCAGCCTTATCAGGCGTTCACCAGGTCCAAACTCTCCTGCCAGAGTCTGTAAAAGCTTCTGTGCTGCAGCCAATTTTATGGTGAGGCTGCTGCTGTGATTGGAGAGCTGCCTTTTTGGAGTCAAGAAACTGCTGGCAATCTTCACCGAGTTCGGCAATGTTAGCAGGCTGGACACCAACTACTACTGTTTGCACTCTGTTTCCCCAAAATGTTGGACTTAAGCATTAAAGCAGAATTTGATTGAGTGAAATGAGAGATCAAGGGCGTCCTCAGTCCCGCTCCACACTGTCATTCCTGCCTGCCTGCCTGCCTGCCTGCCTGCCTGCATAATGGTGATGACTCTGTTGCATCCAAACAATAGCGAGGCGGTATCATCACAAGGGTTACGCAGCTCACAGCACAGCGGCAGGCGCGGCAGGATCCGAGTTATTGAGTTTGTTCTGTTATACAGTCTGACAACTCTCAGAGCCACATCCTTTTCACTCAACTCTGCATGATGGGAACAGATACAAACATCAATTTACTTTGCGCTCAACCTTTTTTTTTTCCCTTTGCACTGTCCATGGCAAGAAGGCTGGTGTGAGAGGAGGGGGCTTATGGACTGGGCTGCTTTAACTTGTCACACTGCCGTCTGATTGGCACTGATGTATGAGGACAGCCATGCTTTGTGTTCATTTCCAGTATTAGCAACCTGAACATACAACTACAGTCTCCATGCTGTCTTTTTTTCCCACACAAATCCATTGTCTTGTTGGCTGGCCTCAGGTCAGCTGCCTGTGGATTGTTTTCGTGAGGAATTTAAAGGAATGTAGAATTCACATGGTGACAGGATGCAAACAGGAGCTGATAGTAAACCTTTACGCTGAGGTGACCTTGAGTTCATGATACAATTGATCACCTCCCTCTTCACACTGCAGAGAGAATCTCCAATTAAAAGTAAAAGTGACTCAGACTCAGGCAGTTTTTGCTGTTGCCATAATGATTAGAGAAGCCTTAGAAGCCGAAGAGCCCTTACATGCCTGTCAGGGAAAGATGTGATTATAGTGAGACATTTATGTAATATAACGCAACTTAACAGTGGCTATGAGGTACTGTTTTGTCATAGCCGATGCTCAGTGAGCAAGACAAAGAGGGAGACTGTGTGTATGAAAGATGTGTTGGATGAGAAAACCTAAAATAACCAAACAAAACTAGTAAGTGGTGAGAGAGTGAGAGAATGAGGAGGTCTATTGCCCTCTGAAAAACGGAGATGTTTCCCTTTGTTTACACACAGACGGAGAATTTGCCTCTGAAATCGATTCTTTCTAAAAACTCCGACCAGAGTGGAGATTTTGGAAAACTTTGTTTGCACCTTTGCATGTAAACTGAGAAAAAAGGAGTTTTAGGCAGCTGATGTCACATTGTGCACCGGAAGTTGCACGGTTAATAAGACAGGTGTGCACGATGTTATTTTTGTAAACGGAGAGGGTGAAACGTCCGTTCATGAAAACAGCCGGCCACGTGTAAACGTAGTCTATATGTAACCTGGGCCCAGCCTGCCCAGGTGCATGACATTCTGCTTAGCAGCTCCACCCATCTCATCAGCAAGGGACTGCCAGCACACGCAAGAAAACCAAGGGAGGAGGGGAGAGGGGTCATCACAGTTTATTTATGAAATATTAGACCCACAATATTACTGTTTACTTAGAAATGGAGTCTGCTAACTTCAGCAAACCATCAGCTCCCAGCATAACACAAACTCCAGCACAACAACAAATGAAAAAAGTTCTAAGCCTACAAGCCACTCTGCTTTAGAATATCATACAAAACAAGTTTGTCTGACTGTCTTGTATGGCCAGATCTGTCTCTAGACTTTTGAAACCTGAAAACTTTAATCTTTTTTTTTTGCATTGATATTGTGACCACACAAAGGAAGCCTGTAGGCCTACGTTTCATCATGAACAAAGTGTGTGTGTGCTGTGGAGGACAAACGAACACATGGCCCAGCTTCTATAGTGTGGAAGGCCCAGGTGAGCTGCATCAGATAACGACCCTCACGTTTGAATCAATTAGCTACTGAGGTTGCCCAGGAAACCTCCATGACGACAGGAATTCACAAATTCAAGAATGAACATTTCAACATGAAGTTACACAAACGATGGAGGATTACACCTCAGTGAACAATGAAAAGTATCAGTGACGTATAATAAAGGTGTTGTGTTGAATCATGGTAACTTGACTGTGGCGCTGTAGGTATTTCAGGGAGAAAAAACAACAACAACCTATTTGGTTGTTAAAGGGATAGTCCAGTATAAGTTTAACCATGGTCCAACGCACCATGAGACTGAGTGGAACACCCCTTTGAGAGATCAATTTTGCCGACCACAAACTTCTCTAGCTAGTTGTAGCGACTTCACCCTAACCCTAATCCCCTAACCCTGCTGTCTTTGTAGCCAAGAGCTAACCATGATCAAAGCCACAAATAATGCTCAGAACAGCACCATACTTTCTCAACAGTACAAATAGCGTCCCAGCATAAAACGAGACATCAAACATCTGCTAGCTTTGCCTGGTTTCTATCGTATACAGACGAAAACAGAACTCACCAACTCTCTTCCAGTTGATTGACAAGTCGCAATATACTTAACCCTCAATATCCCTTTAAGGCTGGAGGACTTGTTGAGATCACGCCACATAGTAAGTGGTCATGGTGGCAGGTAAGTGCATCATCACATGTACTCACTGTTTTCTAGCTGGTGGTTACAATTTTGCTCCTTCTTCTCCTTGTAATCCTTAAATTGGCATCATCCAAGTGCCATACATGGCTGAGTTCCTTTCCCAGTCTGATGACTGGGCCACTGTTATGGCTGATGCCCAGCATGCTTGCCTTTGCCAACACACGTGTGAGTGCAGGCAAGCAACAGGATGCTGCTTGCAATTCACTACTAGTGCCAGAAATAACAAGGGTTCTCTTAATATTACATAAAAAACTTTATTTTAGAATTTAAGCACTTGGTGCTTCTGTGCCCCCACTAACACAGCGGCTCACTGTAGACTGTGGCTAATTAGAGAAACTTGTCCAAAAAGAAAAATCTGCACAAGTCCTCAGTGACCCCTCTCAGCATGGAGAAGTTTCTATCTTCAGAGTGCACAGTGAACGCTCACTCCACATTTGACTCACACGTTTGCTCTTAAGCTATGTCTTTTCCTCTGAGTGACTAATGTATCTGTTTTTCCAGAGATTCTCCAGTCATCAAGTTTAAGTGAGTGCACTTCCTTTCTGTATTTAGCCATGTAAGTTAATACAAAGTACTCAGTCCTTCCTGTTCAAACAAAGCAGGAGATGTGTAACAGCCCCTACCCAACACCTGCTGCGCTCCTTTCATGAACTCCATGAATTACCTGTGAGCGTGT
Organism: Caranx ignobilis; assembly: GCA_021432705.1. NCBI lineage: Eukaryota > Metazoa > Chordata > Actinopteri > Carangiformes > Carangidae > Caranx > Caranx ignobilis. The sequence goes on from MU269980.1 coordinate 3,944,480, forward strand.
TCCTTTAATGAGGTTTTAGGAATTCATTCCTCCCAAATCTTGGACATTAATGTGAAATATGTACAAATCCTCACACTCTATGAAGCTCAACTTCACTCATAACACATATGCAAGGGCAAACATTAATGACGATCTGAGGGCATCTGAGGCTGAATGAATTAAGAAGGCCTCTCAAACAGAAGATGAATAATCTTTATTATACTGTGTTTATGAAGCTCAGTGCAACTCATCAAACAGGTGAAGAAGCTGATAATATAATAATCCAAAGGTTTATTACTTTAGTACATGTCCATGAGGCTCAGATCAGTCTTGAAGCAAAACATTTGAAGAACCCATTCTACTAAACAGGAAGTGTTTCTCTTGAAGCTAAGAGAGGCTGAACAAATCACATTTATTTCTCAGGAGTGCAAAGCTTATCTTGATGCCTACAAACGTCTGACCATCTAAAGAAACATACAAAAAACTGTAAACAGTGGCCATAGCCTACATTGGAAAAAGAGGAAGATAGAAGTTATTAAACAAGCATTAAATCAAAGAATGAATGAATGATTGAATCAATCGATCAAGTTTTATTTATATAGCCCCTTTCAAACAAATCAAATGTAATTCAATGTGCTTCACAGTTTGATTGAACAACATAAGAAGTAAAATCAAAAAGAACTTGGGAACCAATGCACCATGAAATATGAGTTAAAATAATAAAAGATCAAGAAATTAAAGGATTAAAGTGTAATTTCTCATAGAATAGTCTACATGGTACACAGAGGTGACTGGTGATGTAGACCCCCAGCTCTGTGTACTCATGTGTGATGATGAATATAAATATACACCAGCTCCTATGCAACATTATTTGGATGAACCGTAATTGTACACAACAGGTTTTGGCTTTGTCCAAGTCAGGTGATGTTGATTATGTCTGTGAGTGGTCGGGGGGGGGGGGTGGGGGATGCACTGGGACTGGGCCTCTAGGTGGCTGGAGTCTAATGGAGAATAAAGACATGACATTTCAGTTGTTTTCTGTGTTTGCCTTTTGCTGTTGAGTTCTTTTTGTGTTCATTGTTCACATGATGCTTTGTTTTGAAATGTCTTGTGCTACTTCCTGTGGGTCTCTCCCAGTGATTAGCTGATGTGCCTCACCTGTGTGACTGGCCCACCTGTGTCTCATTTCTCCCCTGTGTATTTAGTGTGTGTGTTTCCTCTCCATCGGTTTGTCTGTATCTGTCTGTCTCAGCTTCTGTTACTCTCTGTGTGCCTGCAGTTTGTTGTTTTCTGGATTTCCCTTTGTTACACTTGTTTGTCCTCAGTTTGACCCTGGACACTCCAGCCATCTTTAGCTATTTTGTGTTGCTCTCTCAAGAAAGTTATTTTGGGTTTATTATATTTCCCATGTGCCATGTCCTTTCCCACAGTCACTCAACTTAGATGTAATATATCAACACAACTGTTGTAATTTCCTCTCCCACATCTTAACACTACATAGACTGTCTTAACACACATTTGCTTCATGGTTGACTAAGGTGCTGTCACCCACACACACCCTCCCACCAAACCTTTTGTATTTACACAACACCCAGGCAGGTCTGACCTCCAGTCTGACTCCAATCCACTCTGACTCATGGTGCTGACAAGCCTCTTACCTCAGGTGTCAATGTCAAGTACAGCTGTCAGCAGGTATGGATGTGGGATGACACAGACAGAGGAAGGTGGGTGGTGGGGCTGTGACATTGTATTTCAGTCAGTGCTGTCATTCCCTGACACTGATAATGTCCTGAAAGGTGGAAATCTTCCTCTCTCCACCTCTGCAGAGCACTGAGCATAGGTATTATCGTTTCAGCTTTATTATTCATGGAGTCATTTACCCCACATGATCCGAAATAATAGGTGTTTGAGAAAAGAACTGGTATCACAATGCAAATGCCAGTGCTGAGGTGCGATGAACAAACAGCAGCTCTAATACTGTTGTCATTTGCTGTCTGCAAGGTGGTGATGCTGATGCTGCTCATTTTCTTTTTTTTCTTTTTGCTTTAGATGGTGGGATGATTACTCGTTGCCTGTACAAAAGATGGTTTAAAGGTCTCCCATTGCATAATGGTAGATGTCAATGTGTAGTGTGATTACAACACAGGTCTATGTTCTATGTTAATACCGTGAAAGTATCAAAGCCTCAGTCCACAGAAATGCACACAGCCTTTATTCTGAAACTAAGCCTTAAAACCAGCCGTCAGGACTTCCTGTCACTTTGTGATGTCACAACAAAACATTCCCTTTTCTCAGCCCCGCCCACCCAGGCCAATCATTCCAACCGTGCATTCATATTAGACCACTCAGAAAGCCATGGCTTAGAGTCTTTTCTGATTGGCTCACACCAACCTGTTGTTACTAGGCCTGCGACAGAAGATTTAAAACTACACTGAGGCCTAGCCCACATGAACACTGGTATTTTTGAAACCAAACTTTTTTTGGCCTCCAGTTTAAAAAAAAAAAAAAAAAAAAAAAAAAAAAAAATCCCCGTCCACACCAACAGAGTGATAAAAAATATCTCCGTCCACATGAAACCACAAAATCTACCTCATGCAATGTCATGCACATGCCAAAGCGATATCACTCCTAACAGGAAGGCCACAACAACTTCATGTTCAAAGTTGTCCCACCAACTAGAGGGCCGACCTGGCCTCATCCAGAACCTCCGTGGGTGGGTGTGTCGTCTGTGTCGATATGTTGGGGTATGCAGCAGGAGCAGTCTCCTTAAGAGATCAGGCTGATGCCTCTGTTGCTAGATGTGGTCGAGTAGTTGCATGAGACACACACAAAGTGCTGATAAGTTGCTAAATAGCACCAGTATTTTGGCTAGGTCTTCCATAACAGCAACTCCATCACTTGGTCGCCTCCACAAGTTGCCATGGATACGCCTGACTGTTTACCGTCACACACTGTGACATCAAACAATGGCGACGAGATTAATTAATTATTAAATAATTAATTCCTGTCCACACATGACCGCTGAAACCGGACTTTTCAAACCGTGCAGAGAAACACACAGCTTCAAAAATACCTGTTTGTGTGGACAGCACCTGAGTTGGTAAAACGACAGAGGGAGAGAGAGAGAGAGACTCTGCAGCCTGCTGTTACACTCACACCCTTCATTCCCACCAATTATCTTTTAACTTTGAACATTTCCTGCTGACAGACAAACAAACAAACAAGTTAATTGATGTGTGACAAAATAACCTTGGCAACAGGGATCTGATTTAATTGTATGAATCACAGGTTTTTTTTTCTTTTTCTTTTCTTGTGCTGCACACACAGTCATGCTCTTCATTCCCTTTATCAGTGTGAAGTACATGCAATTAAGCACTAACACTAAGTACCTGCAAACACCTGGCCTTGTCACCTCCACCAAACACCTGGTGTTTCTATAAATGATATTATGGTATGTGGAATCAATTGTGAGGCTGTGTTCAGTTTGGTGTTGAAACATCAAAAACACAATGAAACATCTTTAGTGGAAATACATTTTGCTGTTGGTTGACGGACCTTCAGTCAGGTTTGTAGTGCATGTACAATGTGCAGTATTCATGCCAAATTTCAGACCTATACAAATGTCAGTCAGTATAAATGTCAGTCCATTCACAAATACAGAACAAGGATTCACAACAGGAAACAGCTCAGAGAATTTTCTCATCAGTCCTGCAAAGTTTCTATTTGTCATTGGTGAAACTGCTGAATCAGCTCCATCGCTTTGCTTTTCTGCTCAAGCCAGAGAAACTGTCTGATCTGTCCAGTTCAGTGACAGATGATTTTCAAAGGCCTGAGCTCTTGGCTCTCTTCCTTCAAACTGTCCGGCATGAGCGGGACAGTTGGAAGCAGTTTGACCTCGGCCTTGTAACCGCAAATTTGATTAGTATAGAGGAGAGAGAGCAAAACAACTCATGAGAGAATCAACAGTGAGCTCACTGAAACGTGAGGATCTGTTGTCTGTGCCATTTACCAACAAAACTGATCACTAGTTTCCTGTGGTATACTCTAACTACTCCCCATTACACAGCTGGTGTTTTGACCAGGGTGTCTACGACATAATTTTTCAATGGGAAGTGTCCTCCGATTTCAGAGCTGTCTCCTACAATTACATTTCTATGCAAATAAACTGCAATGTTTCTTTATTGTTTAGGCTTTCACAGGTGTATGTTAAGTTCAGGAACATCATGGTTCAATACAAAAAATGATCACAGTGATGTGCCTAAACCTGACCCCCCCCCACCACCAACCACCTCCTGGTCACTCAAAAAACAAAAAACAAAAAACAAACAAAAAAAGAAAAATCTGTAATCTGCAGGCTCCACAGGTTGAAATATTCTATATTCTTACATCCTCAATTCTAGAGGATGAATATAATATTAATGTGTATGCGAAGTGACACACAATGTACGGCAATGGCACTCTTGATAGCATACTATATTACTTAACCATAATAATCAGCCTCTCAGTTCTCTGTATCCTTCATTTCTTTTTGTGTAAAAATGAATGGATGCCCTCTGGGAGTGTGGTGTCATCTCCATATTCAAACAACTGTTACTGACAACCTTGGTTTCACATCACATCACCTTCCAGTCTTCCCTTGTGATCTCATTGGACAACATGTTAGGAGAACTTCCTTTTTTTCTCTCCAACCACAACCAGGCCTTGAGGCTTTCTGGCTTACACCTGAATTTCTTTAATCTCTTACCATGCTCATCCTTCACTTCTCCTCGGTTACTTGATGTTCCACAGCACCACACATCACACAAGCAACATTTGCTACGCTTTATCTTATCCACTATTCAGTGATGGATTGTGAAAGAGCCATTGACCTTACTTGCAGCGAACTGCAGTTAACTTAATTGTCTTAGGTACCAATTAGTGTTGATGAGGAGGCAGAGTTTTCAGTGACGGATAGCAGCACATGATCATCAGGGTCTTCATCAATGATTAAAACAATCTGTATTCATTTCACATTCTTCTGAACAAAGTTAGAGTTGATACGGCTGGTTCTCAAACACAGTGCATGCTGGGTAGCAGATGTTGCTGGCCCTGTTCAAACCTATCATTAAGTTCTTTAGTGATGTGATGACAGTCATCAACTCTTCTCACACACCCCTCCACATGTCTCCATTGTCCTCTTGTGATCTGATCTCACCTTACTGTTTTATGTCTAAATTAACAGGTATGTGATGTTTGAGGCATCCCGATAAGTGGGTTTATTGTCAGTGTGTGTGTGTGTGTGTGTGTGTGTGTGTGTGTGTGATTAAGAGAAAAAGAAAGATAGAGCCAGTGGATGAAAGAGAGATAACGATGGGTATGGTCTGTGTTAATGCACTGTGCAGCTCTTACATTTGAAATAGAAATACATATTTTTAGTTCATAATGAAGCTGTGCTGGGACTAATTAGACTGTGGCAGAGGAGGTGGTCAGGACACACTTGCCTTTCCACTACTAAAATAATACATATGCATGTGGTCAAGTCCCACCTCTGCATGTGGTCTGAGTGATCAGATTTAAGATGTGTCTTCAGTGAGGCACACCTGAACTCTGAGCTGATTCTTTGTGACTGGATCACCTGAGACAGATTAATACCTGGTCTGAACAGGGCCTGTGGCCCCTATGCGGGGAAGTGGATAACGGCTCACACCGGAAAGCACCACAGGTATCAACACAACCACCTCCAGGAATAAGTGTAGCCACACCAGCACACAGTACTTTAATTAAGACCCATGCAGCTGTCAAAATCATGAGTGGATTTCCTGTCACAGTGTGAACTATTGGCTGCTCTGACAGTTCCAGTCTGCAGGTGTTGTTTCCCAATTCCCAGTTTGTCAAACGGCTGACATCAGTGTTTGAAGGGAAAAGACAAGGCATTTACCAGTTTTGATTCTCATGTCCTACGGTTTATTTTTTCTCATGCACCATGAGGAGTGCTTACACTCAAAAGCTCTCAGACCTGTTTATCTTCCCTGGTGGGGGAGCAGGTGATGTGGTGTGGATTTTTTATTGGCACACCTGCTGCTGTGGTTGAAATGAAGTGGGCTGCAGAAACGGTTGCTGCGCTGACTGGAGGGCAGATGTAGGGCTGCGGTGTGTATTGCCTCCGCACAATAAATATCATGGCTGTCTCGCTGACGCAGCTGAGTGAAAGCTCCGTGTTGACTGATGACTTGCTAAAGAGAGAGAGAAATGGAAGGAGAGGGCAACAGGAAGAATGATATAAATGTGCCAAGTGTTGGCCCATCTGCATCTATTTCATCTGTCAACAATCCTGAAGCATCACACCCCAGGGAAGTGTGTGTGTGTGTGTGTGTGTGTGTGTGATTTTGTGTGTGTGTGTTTGAAGGCAGTAGACGGACAGCTGCTCTGAGGTACATTCATTCATTCATTCATTCAAGTGCTCTGATTTATGTCCTTTATATTCAAAGCACATTTCTTTCTACATCAGTGGGATAGATGGCCATTAAAGGAACCACTGATGCTGTATGTAGAGCCTGTGAAATGTTATCAAGAGCACTTTGGCATGTACTATGTGATTTACAGAGATGAAAGCGATGCTGGAGTTGGTTTCGTAACTCAGATTCTTTCTCTTTTAACCCTCACTGACCTCAAACAGCTTATTTTTCTCTTTTTTTTTTTTTTTTTTTTTTTTTTTAAAAGGAAAATGTATCACAGGTGTCAAAAAAAGAACCTCATCCAGTTTGTACACCTGTTCTCAGACTTTTACTGATTATGTGACTTTAGTCAGGGCCTGAGGGGAACAGTCACTTCCTGCCAACATGGAAAGCACAGGACTGGAAACCCTGCAAGTGTTTGCACTGTGTGTGTTCAATGTGTGGTACGCCTTCCATTTCAGGCTGGAATTAAACATACTTGTATACGCTGGCATTACAGGTGATGATTATTGCCTCTGTCATGTTCCCCAGCACATTCTGTTCTGTTGATAACATGCCCTTGGCCTCTAGTCAATCCAGCTATTTATCAAGTGACTCTGAACAGCAAAAGACTTGCTCTGCTGAAAACAGGTTTGCTGTGTTTTTTTGTTTGTTTGTTTGTTTGTTGCTCTACTGCAACCTCAAAGTGACATCATGTGGCACTTAGTCAACTAGAGATTCTGTTTCTGGAGATACGCGTCCACATCTGGGTCATCCTTTGCTGCTGTTGACATTGAATATTTCCTTTAAGTGTTTGCATTTTAACTCCTCTGCCCACAGCCTGTGTCAAATATTTATTGCTCCTTTTTTTCCTCTCTCTCTTTAGAGTATGTATGTCAGTGAAGGAGCACAAATGTCCAGGCTTAAGTATCTTGTGTGTTTGTAATACTTTCTATATAACTTTTGACACCATGAACGTGAAATGAATTTGTTAATTCTTTGGTGAGGGGAACACAGCAGCTTTGCTTTCAACTGTTCAAATATCTGCTGGCAAAACATCAATCAACACACCTCAGCCCTCCTGAGATTGAAGGCCTCAGAATATAGTGGGACTCCAAGAAAAAAAAAATAATGCCTCCAGGAAATAGCCCCACCTCGGCACACTCCAACAGAGACAAAAGCTCCTCTACTCTCCTGCTTTTACTTGTCACCACACCAGCTGCCAGGTTTTAAAATGGATGCAGCCTCAACTGAGAACTCTGTTGCTGTGTCTCAATTTGATTGCTTCCATGGGTACACTGTCATGTAGTATGCTATGTATACTATGTATAAGGCTTACTGACAACAGTTCCTTTTGGGCTGCAGAGGATTTTTAATTGCAATACCACAAATGGCCACTGGGAAAAATTGGCTGCAGGACAGAGTGGTAGCACCTTATCCAACTGTCTTGTGCGTAAAAGTCATCCCCATCTTCCGATTTTCCAACTGTACATATAGCCTAGGTTATGGACATCACATAACCATTCACTGTAGTGACATAAGATGCAAAAAAACTGTCATAATTCACATTCACACCAGCCTTGTTTAGTCCGGTTGAACCAAACCCTGGAGCGTTTACCCCCTTGGTGCAGTTTGTTTGCATTGGTGTGAACGTTGGCCATGAACTCTAGTGCAGACCAAACAACCGCTCTCTGGTCCACCTCGTAGGGATGGTCTCGGTCTGCTATCAAGTGAACTCTAGAGCGTTTTTTTTTTCTGGTGTGAACCCCATCCACACCAATAACATGAAGCACACCATTTTATGCATCATTTCATTCATTCAGTCAAGATCATGCATGGATTCTGTAAACAAGAGCTGCTTTAATGATGAGCCACTTTGTGATTTTTACAAGTTTGTGATTGTGAACTTATTATTGTCCACTGACTTCACTGGTCCTGCTTCTATGGCAAAAGCTCTCACTGCTGTCTGTCATCTTCTGTGATATGACCATCTGATTGCAGAATACAGTCTAGATTGGCACCAACATGGAAATAAGCCGATGATGCTCCATGATGTAATGGCAAGGACGTAGTTGTACTCGCCCTAACTGTACGACTAATAACCGAATGACATTTGTGGCCATGTGACCACCGACTGAAAAATTACAACAATGTATCTTGCCTTGGTTCCTTTAGATGTGAACCCACCCATAGGCGAATGTTTCCTTCCTCCTCTGATCACTTTGGCCTGAGTCTCTCTGGTGTGAGGACTTGAGGTGAGTTTATCTGAGTGAATTTGCAATTCAGCACCTCAGACCTGGCCAGAGAATCAGTCACAGTGTCACTTGCTTGAGCTCTATGTACCAGCACACTGCAACACTGTGGTGATGTTGGAAGCACCATTTTTTTTTTTTTTTTTTGCTTTTTTTTCAGTTTGCTCTATCCTTCATGTCATGTCAGGCTCAGCTGTCTGTGCACCTCGGGAGACTGACATTCTCACACACAGACATGTGCACGCGCACCCATGATAGCGACAAGGATGAGACAATGATTTCCTCTAAATCCAACAACTCCCCCCATCAGGACCCATCAGGACAAGATATTCATCAAAGAAGTAAGACGCCCAATTAGAATTTTGGTTAATTATGAATATATTTATTATATTTCCTTCCGTGACCTTTGACAGCTTTGTTCTGATCTTCCCTCCCTGATGATTAAAATGTCTAGCCTGCATTTTAATCACATCTCAGTTATTCTGCTTGACCCTGACTTCTGTTAAGCCAGGGCAACTTACTTATTAGTTACAGTACCTGGACTGATATGACACGATAATTCCTTATAAAGTGATCACTGTGACAGATCAGTGATGGCAGCTGGTGCAAAGCTACAAACCAGTGAAATACCAGGATTCCTATGATTTGAGATCAGTTAAAGGAAAGGACAAAGGAAGAAGCGACAAGTCGTGCATCATTTAACATAGAAAAAGCATCAGATCATGTCATTAAAACTTTAAATTAAAACCAACACGCATTTGTAGAGACCTTAAACTTTCTTGATGTTGATGAGAATCACATTAAACATTTCATCACTTTAAATTTCGTCCAAAGTGTGTATTTATTTAGCAACGTCGCAATGAATAAAACCTCTCCTTCTCCTCCTCCTCCTGAAATGTGTGTATGATCATGAAAAGCAGTGATTTCAATACGATGTTAGAAATTCAATCCCTAAAGAGCAGCTCTAAGAACTCATTGATATTATCAAAGAGTCTCTTGAGCTAAACATGAGCAGCTGGGTAGCCTCTTTTTTGCTGCAACATCCTTGAACATACAAAGAGTTTTCAAAAGGTTTTCAGCTCTGGGCTGCATCGACACACGACAGTAACTATACAAACACACCAAACAAATCAATGAACAAATCAAAGTGACTCAATGTCCACATTTATGGCACTGCTGAGAAAAATGGATGCCTGGAGGCTAAATGCAAATGAGTTTCAGTTAATGTTAGAACTTTAAATATAGTCAATGAAAATTGGATGCACCTTTGTATATTTTGAATGTGTATTGATTGGAGGTAACTTCTGAACTTATCTGCTCAATTTCACAATGTCTGTAACCCTATGTTATTACTGTATTGGAGGTTAGTTTGTAGTGATCCAACACCTAAATGTTCTGTAAATAAAAATTAAACATAAGACCACATCCCTGTGCTGCCAATCGTGACCCAAGATTAGCACCCAGGACGACCCCAACTCAGGTCTGACATCAACACCTTTCACATGGATGGAGATCTTTATCATTTCTTTGGTTGTTTTTGATGATCATGATGGATGGAACTACTCCTGAAGAACATTATGTCATCTTCTGTGAGACATACTGATATGACCCAAACCTGCAGTTAGTTGGCTCACCATCTCTGGGTGGTGAATTTCTGGCAGAGGGATGGAGTGCACTGTCCTACACATCAAAGAGGAGTTGGATCCTCCAATATTGCGGTTGAAATAGGCGGTCAGCGCAAGAACTTGCAGGACACTCTCTGCCCCACATTTGTCTTTTGAACACAAAATCTGTGCAAGATAAACTGACCTGAAATATCAAACCCAATACAGATCCGATTCAAGTCCACGACAAATGATACGAACCTCAACGCTGACCAGAAATGATTTTATCTTCCCTTCTCACAAATCAAATTTAATTTAACAGTGTTATTGTAGAGTCAATAAATACACATTTTCACATTCTGAAGACACAAAACATAGTCTACAACGTTTACCCAGAGTCTGCAGGATGACATTGAGAAACAGCAGGAACACACTGGTGCCTTTGTTTGCCAAGCAGGTAATGAATTAAGGCCCACAGAGATCTTAATTATTGTGTGGGGAAAGGACCACAATAGATTTTCAAATGATCAATTATGTGATGTAATGGGGTTATTTTTTTAGAGCTTGTTCACATAAGCCCCTGAATTAATCTCAATCAATAGTCTACAAATGTTTGTTTGTTTTCAGTTTTTTCCTTTTGTATGGGTATTCCTAATGTGGATATTATAGTATATGGAGTTGTCATTTCCATGCTGTACTTCTTGTGAAACATTTTAATATGCATCCACCCTAACAGCATACTCACATATTAGAGACAAAGTAATTTTCTCTCATCTCTCAACATTGAAAAATCCTGGTCTATGTATGAGCCGCCCTGCCAAGCTGCATAGTTCTATTTTTTTTTTTTTTTTCTTTGCAAATATTGTGGTAAATGGCATATCACGTTAGGTAAACACAGTGTAAGCCGGGATGATTGCACATATTAATTCACTAGAAAGCTAATTGACTGTGTTTGCCTTTGTGTGGTCTTGTAAATCCACAGCAACTGACAGAGAGATGATAAAGGCTTTCATGGAGTTGGTGGTTGTTGACTGAGACGCCCATGCATATGAATGTGCTGAGCTGGGATGGGTGTCCATCAGTGTAGTCTACAGTATGTGTGATTCAGCTTATAGCGATTTTTTTTTTCATCTGCTTTCCTTGTGGCTATAGGTGAAGTTGGGTTTAGTCATGAAGAGTACTTCTTTAAGTTTGGGGGAGATTGCAATTATAGTTGAAAGAAGAAGCAAACACTTTCTTGGCGTATTGAAGATTCCATCTTAAACATTTCTAAAGCTTCCATTAACTGGTTAAGATTGAACAACATGGCAGCAATATGGAAAGGGATTATGCTATTATTATCAGTCAGCAGGGAGATACAAAACCTCTTGTCTGGGTGAAATTTCCTTCACAGTTCAAATTTTCAGGTGCCTGTAGCCCAGAAGCTGATTAATCATTTGGTTCAGCCTTATTTGCCTGTTGTGAGATGTTACTATGTACTTCTGTTTGGCTCAAACCCCTGATTTAAAGAGAGAAGGAAACAGGAGACTTCTTCTTCTCCTTCAGAAAACTCCGGTGTAATGCAGCGAAAGGCAATTTGCCAATCTCCGGAAGCGGCGCGGTGGACAGACTGCAGGGACTGTTGACCACGGTACGTTAGGCTCAGCAGGAGGCCTCCTTGAACCGCCGGGTGAAAAATCTATTAGCAATGCTTATTTGTCATTTGTCAGAATTTCTGCTGTTGTACACAGGAAAGTGTGCTTTGATTTGTCAAGACATCCTGCCCAAACAAATAGCACTCCCGTCTTCTTTTGTCTCTTTAATTGGTGGCTTCTCAGACTCTTTGAAAGCTTTCTTAGATAAAGTGTCTGCGAGGCAGTTGCCGAGCGTGTTTGATGATCTGCTAATACACTCAAAGTTGGAAAAAAAAGTTTCTCCATCAATACAAACTATTTACACAAATGTCTGATTCAAAAATGTTTGATATGTGGTTAACAATGATGTTATACTGTGACAAGGTATGGTTCTCAGTGTGTCTATCTTGGGCCCCATTCAGATCTGTCCTGACCTTAAAAGTGGTCTCTAACACAGTCTCATTTGACCTGCCAATGCCAATATGAAAAATGTATCTTTTTTTTTTCTTCTTTTTTTTTCAAAGTTAGACTATGTTTTGATATTTGGTGTGACCGCACAACTTCTTTTTTGTTTCAGATACTTTGTTCCCAGCATCTTGGAGAACCTAATGCAGATGCTTGTCAGAGCTGTCTGATTTCTAAATAATGTGATGGAGACATTGTTTGTGTCTAAGTGTTATAGTGACCTGTACATCAGCCTGGGTGATTCACTGTATCTGTCTGTTGCTTATGTCTTGTGCACTTCTAACTTGGATTACTGGACAGAACAAGACCGGGCGGTAACAGGAGCTGAACTGTTACACGGCAACAGTGATATTAAATTATTGAAGACACTGACAGAGTGCTGTGTTTTTACTGCAAACACAAACTAAAAGAGTATTTTACAACAGCTGGTGGAGGGACGCACAAACATACCAACTCCTAGGCAGAATCTCTTTTAGAAAAAAACAGATATCAATATGTAAAACTAAACCAAACTGAACTCCAAAATCAAATTTGTAATCTTTAAGAAATATGTATGAAATTTAATTGCAGCCATACTGAAGCCATATTTATGTCAATGCAACAACATTTTAGCTACTGCCACAAGTCCCTCCATGGACCAACATTCACTTGCTGAACTTTTCTCAGAATGATAACTTCCACTATCATGTGCTTTGTATGATTTATTAGCTTGGAGACAGAAAATATGATTTGTTACTTCAAAGCCCTTATCAAGTTCATTATATCTCTAAAACACAAGATTCATATCAGCATATGTAATTAGATCATTCGAGTTCTTTATTAGATTTAAACAATTGGTGCCCCTGCGCTCTCTCTCTCTCTCTCTCTCTCTCTCTCTCTGTGTGTGTGTGGAGTTTCTAATGTCTCTGACCATGGATGGATGGATGGATTAGCTGTTACTCATTGCATTGTAAATTTCATATCAGGTAAGGTATCACCCAGCGGGATTTCATCTTTAAAAAAACAGAGGTCAGAAAAAAAGACATTCATCTTTTCCATCTGGGACCTCAGAAGTGTTCATTTATTCATGTATCCAGGTAAATCAGTACCTTTCCTCATTAGCATGCCAGAGGAGGTAGCAGAGTGGACCAGAGCAGATGATATTAAAACAGTTTTTCAGTATTTGCTAGAATTTTGTGTCGATCGCAGCGGGTCTCTTAGCAAGAAAGAAAGTGAGTGGAGAAGACAAAACACATTTATATTGGTGATTTTCCTCAAAGAGCTTCGAAAGCAGTAATCAGACTGAGGGCAGACACAGGTGTTGCTTTATTGCTGTTATGGGTAGGATGTGTTCCTATTACATGTACTGGACCTAGATAATATGTTGTATTCAAAATAGTGGTATGAGTGTAACCTAATGTTAGCAGCCTAGTGTTTGAACTACACTGTTTGAGAAAATGGGTGACATTATGTCTCAATGTTCTGCACTGGCCCATGTTAAACTCTTACAAAGTTTTGTTCAATTCAGTATTTTTTCCATAACCCTGCCAACAAAAGAAAAGCAGACAGATAAACAGGCATCACTGTCCTTAGCAGATCTAAGAATCAACTTAAAGGTATGTCACATGTTCGCAAATGCAGGGGAAGGATAATCAGGAATATTTACCACTGGCAGATTGTGGCTGTGGTCACACACACAAATAACAGTGTCTGTATTCCTATGTGTGACTGCAGCCTATACTGTCCCACATGTAGGCAGTGTTTTTGCAATTACAGACTTCCACTAGGGGTCGACAAAGCTACACACTACAGCTTTAACTTTAGCTGGCTTAACTCGAGGGACTTTTACTCAGAATAAAACAATCAAAAGTTAGCATAATAAAACCATGGCAACCTAATATAAAACATATAACATTCAAGTTGACCCAGCAACTCCAAGCCCCCATATATACACACAAACAAAGATGAAGTGACCATAGCACATGCACAAAGGTGTACGGTATCCATAGCCACTGGAGACTCCAAAACGATCTCATGTTTCTCTCACCATGAAACACACAGGTGAAGTTGGCTAACAGCAACAGTCTTCCTCTTACTTGTTTTCCTGTGTAAGTGGGCGATGTCCAAGGTGGCATCGGCAGTTCGCCATTTTCCAGCTGGTCCACCATTGCGCCATTGACAAGCTGAAAGCGATGTCCTACAGTGGGGGTGGTGGGGGGGTACCTGTCTGCAGCGTGTGCACGAGCTGTGATTGGCTGCTGCTCCTGCTCCCTCTACCTAACTGGAGGAACAGCACCAGGAGCATTGGATTTTTGCAAATATGATTACAGGCTGTAGGTGGAGCCAGAGGAGTTGGATTTGGTCCTGAATTACCAATTTTGTACTGACAGTTCCAGCAAATATGACTAACTACTATTAACTGATGCTTTAATGCTCATGAACATAATTCATGAGCATTAAACCACTCAGACTCTTTACCTCATGGCACATCTGAAACTTTGAGGATCCTTTGCCCTAACAACTTGGCTCCGTGATGCAGGTATAGATATATTACATGATTTAATCTGAACCTTTTTTCACAATGTATCACCAGGAGAATGGTACTGTCTATCCATACCTACAATCATCCATTAGTTGGCTGTTGAGATATTTCAGTTTAGATCCAAGTGGCAGACCCAGTTATTGAGTAATTTGTTAATTTAGGCATTTATCTATTTTTCTCATACAGAACTGTCACATTAACCTTGAATAAAAAAAAAACAGTGAGCCACCCACTCTTTGAGATGACCTTTTAAAAACAGTTCCTTACAGAAATATCTGCATCGATATTGTAGGTGCACAGTGTGTAGATGACACTGTCACCCAGATGGCAAATAGCGGAACACTTGGAGGGATGCTTGTCCTCCTGTGTCCTTCTGTGTCATACACCCCTCTGCTGACTATGGACACTACCACAGCTGTAGGATGATGATGTGATGTGACAGATATTACAAGAGAGCTGCAGCTTTGTTATATAATTCACAGCAATTTAGAAACTTGTTTGCACTTGACATTGCTTTGCAGACACATGCACTGTATGCTGGTTTATTATGTTAATGATGATGTATTTAAGACTGCTCATCTGAGTGAGTTCAGCTAACAGGGTAGCAGAGTGAAAGGAAATGCTAATTATAGTACTCACTTTCCCTGTTGTGAGGCAGGGATAGTTTGCCCAAGCTAGCACCCACTCCCTCTGTTCTCCTTTGAAGGGCATTGTGGTGAAATGTGAAGAACCACCAGAGTAGTTAAGAGAAACAAAAGTGACTCACACAGCCTTGTGCAAAAGAGTATTTCAAAGTAAGAGTCTCATTACCTGTACGTCAACAATGTCCTTGTGTTCTGCCTATGCAGTTAAAACCAGCAGATGCTTCAAGACCAGGATCAGTGAACATGGCAGCAGAGTATGCTCAAGGGAGTGTAAGAACTGTGCAGCAGCCAAGTGCTTGCAGGGATGTGGACGCTGCCTATGGCACTTTGCAGTTTATTATTATTCTTGAAGAAAATAATTGAGCAGAGAAAGAAGCAGGTACTGATAAATAGATAGGCCAGTGTCCATGAAGAATACCCTGGTGCTCACTCCTCGGGATATACACATACAGCTGAGTGAAATATAAAGTATATAGCAAGATCATATCTTTTAAAGTACAATATCAGCAACTTTAAATTGCTATCACAGCTTTGTTGTTGAGTATAATGGACAACTTTTGAGACATCTGGCCAGTGTCAGTCTCTCCTCATGTTATCTAGCAAAAGTTAAGTGCACGAGAGAGATGTTGACAACACAATCTGCCCACTACCACCTGCAGAGGAGCCCACAAGGCATCAAGAGTTCCCAAGATAGAAAGTCTAATGGCAAACTCCACCAAAACCACCTGAGTGTTACTGACCATAACAACATCTGTTTGGGCGCCAGATAAAGGTCCCACAGCTCACACTAGGACAGATGTTAACATCCAACATGTTACTGGGTTGATGTTAAAATATAACAATATTCAATCATCAAATCTCATTCATATATCTAGTGTCATCATTCCTACAGTCTTATTATGAACAGCTGTGTCATATTTTCTCCCACCATTGCCATCTCATCACATAGCCTGATTCATTACTATTTTCATCTTGTTGGTATGATGGATAACCTTCATGAATATTGCATTCAATTTTGTACATGCTTGTCATCCTGCAGGACATGGGGCTGCACAGAAGTAAAGCCTCACAAGACCACAGGCATGACTGTGGATGTTTAGATTTGTCCACGCTGTAAATTAATCAACAGTAGTTGAGTAAAGTAATAGTAATGAACTGTAGTATCACACTACAGCCTACACTATGAGGCACACAATTAAATATGTATTATTAACACTTATTCACCCTTATTATTAAAAAAAAAGAAAAACAACAACAACTCATGTGAGTATTAACCCTGACTCAACAGTAAATGCTTAATGAATTGTTGAACTCTTTGTGTGTATATTGTTGAATAGTTTGAACTGATAAAAATAAAGAAATACTGAATGATCCAAATAAAGTGTCACTTTAGGAATAGAGAGCATCACAGTGATGTGTAATCAGCACCTGACGATTCAGAGACTGGGGATGAAGTTTCCAGAGTTTCCAATGGTCTGTTTTACGTGCAGATGTTCCTTAATTTAAAAAAAACAAAACACATTTTCCTATACAATATGATTCTAACTCATTACAAGAGCCTGCCTACAAGAGTCTGAATGAGGCTCCAACATGTGTCTGAGTGTCTCTGCTTTCTGCTCCTTTACCTGTCAACCAGGAGAAAGCAGGCGGTGGGCAGGCACAAGACCTGATCCAGATTTCTAAATGGGGAAGCTCCAATTTTCCATTTTTTAAGTTATAAAAAGATAATATTGTACACAGCAGAGTATTTGTACATAGTTTTAAATTGTCTGAAGAGGAACTTCAGCTAAATCAAACACAGCCTTGATCTTAGTGCAACCTCTTTACATAGAGATGTTTGTTGAGTTTCTTCTGTCTGACTTCATTGTTTCTTGTTTGTGTGGCTTGACTTAAGTTGCACATTTAAATATATATCGAAACACAAGTTTATGCCAGGAAGAAAACAGAAAGTTCACAGAAAGCAAGGATTTGTATAATTTTTCATCATGATCACAAACTCAGATTTAAACCACCCATCATCATTTGGCCTTTCATTTCAATCTCACAGATGGCAACTTACTTGGTGAGCATTTGCATCTTTTGAGCGGGTGGATGTCTGACATTAGGCCTACATGTCTGGAACCAATATAGTAAATGTGACATGGACCCAAAGAGAGAGAAAAACAACACACTTGAGTAACAACAGGGACTCTCAGCCTCACTGATGCAGACAGCCATGCAGTCTACTTGGCGTCTTGGAATTCTCCTGCATGTTCGCAGCTCAGCGAGCGAAGGGAACGTGACTGCGCCCAACACGCTGAATATAACTGCCAGGAAATCACTTCTTCTTTATGAGTGATGTAACTCTGTGCTTTCCTTTGTTCCTCCTCTCTTTTCACAAAGTTTCAGAAGCAGCTCTGCATGGTTGTTATCTTTCCATATTGCTCTTCATGTCCTTGCATCACAACAAGGCACTGACTGATAATTGCCAGTTATTCCATATGCTAACTAATTAGACACTAACTCTGCAAGGCAGTTGACAGATACCAGGAGAAAGTTCAGTTATTTTTCCACAAAGCACTCTCTGTGCTCTTGATTGTACCCCTGCCACACTGGCACTTTGTCCACCCACAGCCTTTGCATGACTGCCTACCCACAATGCCAAACTCTCAGTCACCGGGCTGATCTGTCTACCTACCGTTATTTCATCTCATCTTTCACAATTTGAGCTCCTCTAACACCGGCAGATCACGCTGGCGACAAGCGGCTGCAGATGTTTTGTACAAATGGGTCACATCCCAGCAGTCTCCCCTAATTAGATCATTGTTGTGCAAAGGGGCAGTTGCACGTATTATTAACAAACCATTACAGTGAGTGCCTTTCATCCATCATAAAAGCCAGCTCTAATTGGGTTTGTCAGCTTTTATTTATCTGATGGGCCAGAACGGTCATTATTCTCCCTCTTCAAAGCAAACAGATCTTATTAGCATGTTTTGTCAGTGTGCTGCTGTGTTAATTTGGGCCTGTACCCATGTTTGCTTGCTGATTGCGAGGTGGGGGACTTTGATGATAGAGTTTAAATAACCTTTCATTGAAGGCACCTGTTGGTTGACATCTCTTTTTGTTGTTTTTTATTTTTTATGTTTTTGTCCAGTTACTGTGCAGGGTGGTTCACCTCTCTCTCCCTGCTGCTTTCTCAGCCTTGACTCCAGCCTAAACAAACAGAGATTTCATTTTCTTTCAACAAACACACAGGTTGTTTTTTCACCCTCTCATATGACCCACGAGTGTTTCCTGAAATACTGCACCAACAGAGTCACGTGCACTTCCCCTCAGTTGTCACAATTCTATACTATAATATACTATTCTATACTATGCTATGCTATTCTATGCTGTACTGTATATTACTATACTATGCTATGCTATGCTATAATAACAGTGACAGTAGCAGCATACCAGCTATATATAACAAAGGTAACGTTTGTGGCTTAGGTGAAAAACAGCTTCATTAGGTTTAAAGTATTTCAGTAGGTTTAGGCACTGAAGCTACTGCCATAAGTTCATGAAAGTACCAGGTTAGAGTTGGTTAACTACTCCATAGACATGTTTCATTAGAGAATCAAACTAATGCATGGAAGTCCAGTATTTGACCCGTCCATTCACCCCAACCTCCCCCTGAATCAGACTTTCATGCTCTATATATTGCATCATCATACTTTTCCATCTGCCTCAGTCACAATCACTACAACCATTAGCTGAACAACCTGCTTGTAATAAGCTGTAGAACAAACACTTTTTGGAACCTTTTTCTTTTTTTTTTTTTTTTTTTTACACATGATGACGGTCTCTCATCACAACAATAGAAAAGCCAACTTAGTGTGCATGGTACCTGAAGAGAGACCAGACCAGGGACCAGGAAGAACATGCAAACTCCACATGTGTCTTGCTATGTCGACAGTACTAACCACTGCATCACACTGCACCCCATTAAAATGTGTTCAAGGTGGTTAACGTCACTTGTTGTAATCTTATTTTGCTGATATTAAACTTTGGAGAAATAGTCTTCAGGAGCAGTACTTGAGTGTTATTATACTCTGAAGTATGAAACGCTTGCCTTGGTTCACTGAGTCAGAGAAGAAAAGCTTGGCAAACGAAAAGAAAGACAAACATGGTTCAACATCTTAAAACACTGTAATGACTCTTAAGTCTTTATTCATAAAAATGCAGCAGTGAGCTCCTCCCCCAGATGCTGACTACCAACGGCTCCTTGAAAATGTTTAGCATACAGTAAAACAAAAGTTTAAGGTGACTGGACCTTGAATATAAATTCAGAAATCACTGCTGCTCTGAGCTGCTCAATGTCCATTTTATGTTTCCAAGAAGAGTCGCTGTCCTACTGGAGATGGTGAAGACAGGGTGTCTCCTGGGAAATATCAAGTGAAGTACACAGTTTGACAGTCACTGCCCAGATGGCTCAGATTAAAGTAGACAGTCTTTTAAACAGATCCTCAACTTCTTGGTGGATATCTAGTTTTCCACTTGTTCTGGATAATGAGAACAAATAAAATAAAATTTTGGTCTCAAATTGGTTTAAAAGATTAAAACAAGGCAAACTACAATGCACTGAGTGCAGCATAAATGCAGGCAGAATGGCTGCTCACAGTAGCTGAGGTAGATACATGGGCTTCAGGCCACTGTACACTACACTACATTTACTGTGCTTGTTGTGCAGGTATGTTTAAATTTTAGATGTAGGCCTATGTAATAAATTACTTTCTACTGAATGTATAATGTGTTCTGTTTAGACTTGGAATTTCTAATGCTTTACATACATACATTCAAGCTCTACTGAGGCGCTGCATCACAAGTAAACTCCAGTCAGGGTCAAATGTCAAGGGAGAGTACAATATTCAGTACTCAGTTGTAACAGCACTGTCCTTTATACATGACACTTGTATATTATCAGTTTCGAACATGAAGTGCATTTGACAGGAACTGCAATGTCACTTGCATTTTTGTCAGTGGCACTTGATCCAAATGAAGACAAACACAAAAAGGAGTGGGTGGACTAATCTAATCTAAGGATGGAAACCAACTAATCAAACAGCCTAAGTGGATCTCAGGGAAAAAAAAATCCAAAACCAAGACAAATAAATGATAAAGAGAAGAGAATAAATTAGAAAAAAAGAAGAAAAATGAATTGACAAGGACTGAAAGAAAGACAGACTTATACTCAGAGGAGCAGGAGATGATTGACGCAGGTGAAATGCCTCTGCTGTCAATGTGTTCACTGACAAACTTCATTTGTTGTTCTCTGCAGTATTGACATGGGACATGGGAAGGTTTGGGGTTAAACCCTGGTCTTGGCTGAATATTACAGTATGTTTGTAGTCTTTGCCAACAAGGACAACCACACAGCTGTAAACATACAAGCATGTGGCATCACTGCGATTACAGCTGAGGGGCATACTGCGGAAACCAGACGAGATTTATTGCCAGACAAGATTTATTGCCCACAGGGTAAAATCAAATTTTAATACCATTAAACACTGCTGTCTGCTCAGTGACTCTTTACAATTACCCGCTCCATCTGCCTCTTGTTCTGTATCCAAATTAATAACCACCGGTTTGGTATTTTGTACAGCTTTTCACTGGTTACAGAACCTTATGCAATTATGTAAGGATCCCCTCAAATGCTTTCCACCACACAGGAATTTCTGTCTGCACACAGCACAGGAGCATTCAGCATAGAATTTGTTCCCAAACTTTATTGAGCAAGCAAGGTCAATTACATGGTGCAGTGATTCAATTGTTGTAGTCATAGCACAACTGCGTCATTGAGTGTTACTTTTTAATGTATGACTGCAGGATTTTTTCATACCATATTTTCCTCTTGAATTGGAAGGCAATACCCATTATGCTTAACTTCAAGTGACATGCAAGTAACCATTTCAAGCTGATTTAACAGCACAATATTGTTTACGCATCTCCAAACTATCTCCAAATTGTCAGAGCCACTTTAAGTAATGTAACACAGGGTCGCACCTGAACACAGCCATGCACTGGAATACAGACTATTATGTTTTGCAGATACTTGGATATGCCTGCATATGGACTCCAGAACTTTTGTGTTGTTGTAATTAACTGCTAGAGTACTGTTGGATAGTAAATCAGCTCTGAGCACTTGATTGATTTCTCTGTCTCACCGTGCTGTTTATAATATATTCAGAATGAGTTTAGTGTCTCAGTAAACTGAAGACAGATCAGTAAAGTTGATTTCACTGCAATTATCCACCGATCAAGGGATATGGTCACCATCTCGCCTGTCAGAGTTACAGCATTGAAAATGGCCGCAAGTGTTTTCACATAATATTATAGTGACACATGGAAGTTGACCTTCAACTGTCTGCATGAATACATAATTTCATCACTTTACAACATACATTATTTATTCAAGGTACAATGTGTCATAACTACTGTATGCATTAGTGAGACAGCCAAAAATAATGTAATTTGTGAAGTCATCATGACATTTGACCACCAAAATATAATAATCAGTTCATTCTTGAGTCCAAGTGAATGTGCTAAACTTATGGAGGACCAGGAAAGAATACAGTGTTTAATTAAGGGCATTAGAATAGGACTTGTAGAAAATAATGTATAAGTGAACTATGATGAACAAATCAATGAATACTCAAGATGTAAAAATGTATTAATAAAAACAGGACAGAGTGCAAAACACTCATTCAGTAAGTTGTTTAGATTTACATGTATTCATTTTTCTTTTCGAGAAACTCTGGGCCTTTACAGCTAAACTGGAAAATCCCTAAAGGCCATGTGATGCGACAAGCTTCTGACTGGACAGCTAACCAGTGAATGTTACCAGCAGTAACGTTTTCACTGTTTCATAGAGAGGCTACATGGAGAATCCAAATGACAAATCATAATGACGAATAGTAAAGGCAGTTGGCAAAATAAATGTTAAGTGCCTAAAAGGATAGTTGGGATTTTTTGACATGAAGTTGTATGACGCCCCCATCAGCATGTATTGTTACACAAGAAAAAATATAAAGATGGTGCGGACGGATCATTCAGGCTGTAACAACAAGAATCTGTCTGATTCGCCCCATACATTTCATCGCTTTCCTGTCATGGAGTTGGACATTGCGATCAGGCAGCCATTGGCTATAATGTGTTTGGACCACTTCTCTGTCCCTCCTTTCTCTCTCTACCCGTTCTAACTCCATCTGACAAAGTTTGGCATCTGTATATTCAGGTTCATAAAGGTATCCCTTTGGCTCTGTGCTAAAAGGAATGTCTTCATCACTTGTGTCGTAGTCAGGCATGTTTACGTTCACTATCTGAGCAGTAAACACTGTGAAACAGCTGATGGAAAGGTGCACAGCTGTCAACAAGTGGCAGTGTGCAGTGATACGAAGGGAGAGAAAATAGTGCCGAGCGATTGTGAGGTCTGACTTTTTCGTGGACAACGGTTTTGTGATGCAAATGTATTACTCTTTTGAATGCATATTGTTTTGAGAAGCAAAACGCTTTATTTTTTTGACCCCAGGAACTAGCTGGAACTACTTTCTTCAACACCAAAACCTGGCCAGAACTCTGCTCACAGGACGCAGTAGGGAAAAAGTCACTGTTGATGCACTTCACTGCTAATGGGGACGTCATACAACTTCATGTCAAAAATCTGACCTATCCCTTTAATTTAACTGTGACCTCCCTGGTCCTCCATATGGGATGTATAGAAACCTTACAAACTGATCTGAACAGTAGAGTGTAAGATGATGCAGATGCATTTCTCTTCCTCAGGACTGTGGCCATGTCTGAGTCCTAATTTACCATCTGCTCTCAAGTGCATTATTTAAAAGCGTGTGACAGTGGAAATACATATGAATTATTAGTCACAAGGTTAAGGCAGCGAGGAATATATTAGAGGCTCGTCTGAACCCAGCCCTCGGCCAGTCAATCAGTGCATCCAGACTGAGTCAGACGAGCTTCTCATCATTTTCCAGAGTCAACACAGCCTTATCTTACTCACCCATGTGGCTATGGCATCTGAAAAGATATTCCCCATTTAAATGTATGTACTGTAGTATCCTGAATACACATATGAAATGCTCTGAAAATCTCATATCGTGGCATTATGTTCACGTTAATGAGCTTATTGCCCATATCCTTTCAGTTCCTGAGGAGATGCTGCTGAAACGCCTATTTATCACCAAATTCTTCATTTAGCACACATCCACTATTTTATATGAAAATTGCAAAAGCAAGTAGCGTTAAGCAGCACAACACATCACTGACTTTGAAGTGTATCATTGTGTTGGTGGTGGTGGCGGTGGAGGGGATGGGGGTGGAGGGGCTTACCTCTTGAGTCCTGAGAAAAGAGGATATTGTTTTCAGGGATTAGCACTGGCACGGCTGAGAAAAGAAAATATGTCAAATGCTTCGAAGTGACTGCGGTTGAAATAAAAGGAAAAATTCTCAGGTGAATAGCATAGTGATGGAAAAATTGGCATAACCGAATGCGCTACTTTTGTCAAGTCTTCCATTGTCTCCTTTTAAACACTGTGGGGTTCAATTCAGGCTCTTACTTTTCACTTCATAACAGATTAAGAGCTGAATACGAATCAGTGAACTCAAGTCAAACTCATTGTCTTCAGCAATTAGAGACCTTAACTTTTCTTTTATTTTGTTGTTACTCTGAGGGAAAGTGATATAAATAGGTACAGATGGTCTGAATTAGCCAAACTGCGGTTGTATCTAATTTGTCTGGGTAAATCACAGACACGCTGTCGCATCATGCAGCATTTTGTTCACTGCAAACCAACGCTGAGGAGTGCATTTGCTTTTGGTTACTTGTCACTTGAAATTCCCTGCACTAACGCAGCTCAATCTGCTACACCCCCCCCCCCCCCCCCCCCCCCACACACACACACACACACACACACACTGCTACCACTGACTGTGCTCTCTTGAGTCTATCGTGGTGGATGAGTGTGATGAAGATGATGATGCAACGCTATGAGCCATGGTCAGCTGAGGTTTACTGCCAGACCAACCTCAAGTGCTGCAGAGAGAAGAAGGGGGGGGGGGGGGGGTGAGAGAGAAAGTGGCAGGGAGGATGGATGCTAAACTCACAGAGGACTGCCACTGTTTCATTTTTTGACATAAACGTCCCCTTTACATTTTCCCCTTTATCATTTAATCTATGAAATGTCAGATAGCAGTGAAAAAAAGGTGTGCGCTGCAATTTCCCAGAGCCTGAGATGATATTTTAAAATGACTGGTTTTGTCAGCCAGTGGAAAGTCCAACTCTCTATTTTTCAATGACAGAAAACAGCAGCAAATCCTCACAATGGACATTTTCAGTGGCCAGTAATTGCTGATGAGGTTTTATAAGTCAGCTAATTCAGCACTAGAAATTATGGACTTGACAAACAATAATGTACTACTACTCTTTCTGCTGATGGGCTAAGTCACTGTGCTTATACTGTACATAAAGCTGGTGTGATGTCACCCACAGGTTACTGATGAATGGTTTTGAGGCTTAGAGCTTCCCCATCATCGCCATCAAAATGGTCAAAGAGGTGGAGCATGCACTGAGCTGAGACCTCCTTGCATACCCATTTGCGTCAAGCATGCACCCATCCACCTGTCACTCTAAGTGGACACACCCACAAGTCTTAATATAATGTAAACAGATAAGTTTGTCATGTAGAGGGAAACTAGCTGTAGAGGCTGTATATGTGTTTATTTCTGACATAAAGTTGGACATTTATACATGGGAGTCTATGGAGACTGACTCAGTGTTGGAGCCATGCTTTAGTGGCCATTTGTGGAACTGCAATGTCGGCTTCTGCTTGATCATGACACTTACATAGATCTTTAAGGTTGGAATTAATTCATCTATCTCTTTATCTAACCATGTCTATATGCATTACTCATTTTCTGGAAGGTATCAGGCAGCCCATTGTGGCTGGAAGGATTTCTGAATCACTGTAATCATAAATTAGTCAGGGTTTTGATTACAGTCATGCTGGCTTGGCCATTTAGAGCAGTACATCCCACTAACAGGTGAAATAGCAGTCAAGCTTAGACAACCATGGCATGATAGATTCACTCTTAACAACAGCCCTTACCTCTCTAGCTGCTAATCAATGTCCTCCCACCACACCATTCTCATCGGTGTGGATGAATCTTCCATTTTCAAAGGTGATTGAAAGCGGCAGGTAGTTTCTCTACGCCTCCTTCCCTCACGCCAACAATTCATCTGGTTTTCTCCATCTCATTTTTCCCCCGGTGTCCCATTTTGAAGCCAAATGAAGAGTGGATGGTGTACTGCCATCTGTGCAGCGGGGGTAGAGGGGAGCTAATAGTTCCACACAAGGGATCAAAATCCCATCACTCTTAACCCCATGAGGAAAGTGAAGTTGTAAACGGCCTCCACAGTTGGACAAACCATTTGCTCTAATGTGCGGCTGCTAAGTTAAGAGGAATGAAGTGAAGGGATGGGCAAAACCCACAGCTCCTTGCACAAGAAACCAAAATCACTTTGAAAAACAGTCCAGTTGCATTTATGCTCTTATTGATGCAGCCTTGTACCTAAAGCAGAAAAATTAAATGACAGGTTTTTCAAAAACCCTCGTCAATCTCAGTTGTCAGGGAATGCTTTCACCTCTCCGCCCATGTACTCTCCAGCACCAGCAGAGATGTTTGTTATGAGTGTTTTTTTGACCTTTTCCTGTACAGAAGAGTGAATCTGAGTGTATCTGATTGGTTCTTTTTATGGTGCAATTGCTATTCTGTTCAAGTCTGTCCACCTGGTCTGTGATGGTGTGGAGATGGCTGAGGTGAAATCAGGTCAGTCTTTTCCCTCCGGAGCAAACATTAAAAAAGAAAAAAAAAAAAAAAGGTGAGGCTGCAGAATTTCATACACAGAGCTTCAAGTGCTTTACTGTCAGATTTACTGCCTCCATGTCAGTTCAGTTTCAACTTATGTTTTAATGAAATGTGATGTTTTATGTTCAGAAAATAAAACAACTTTTTCTGGCATTTTGACAAGTAGGCCAAAGAATCGCACATAGAAATACATGGAAAAATAATGATAAAATCTTGATTGGTCATTTAAATACACGGATGCAATTTGAACATACTTCTTTTAACACAAATATGACAATATGAAACTTAACTGGAAATGTCTGTGGTTACAGGCACAGAAATTTAAGTTTTATAATTTACAAAAAAAAAAAGAAAATAAAATCTATAAAATATTCAGGAAAGTTTCTCAACCTTGTCTCTTAAGAGTCAACATATGAGCCTTGTGTAAAATTCAGATTTCATGAGTTTTTTTTTTCTTTATAAAAGTGAAAATTTCATTTCTAAACACCAGCAAAGACGTCTGAGATGACATGTTGTCAGGGTGTCTGAGTGTTTCAGACGTTTGACAGAAGCCATCATGACTGTATGAGCCAAAGAAAGTTCATCATGAGCATTCACATGTATTTCGTCTCTGGAGATTTAATCTCATGGGAAATCTGAAGCTGAGCACTCATCACACAGATGGGCTGACACAACATCTTTGTTCTGCAAATGTAAAACGAGTGTCAGCTGGATTCTTTCGCAAATTACCTGGAATGTTCCAGTGCAACATCACATTAATCATTTAACAATGACATGATAATATATTATAATATGACTGAATTAGTGTCAAATTAATTCATGAACAGACTGAATATTCCAGTAGCTACTGGACATGTCATATTATTGTGTGCAGTCATTGTCCCCAGAGGCTGAATCCTACTGACCTCAGTGATCCCCTGACTTTTCATATATCACACAATTAGCTGGTTTTAATTTACCTAATACTTAGGTCCACGAGGAATTATCCCTTCAGTGTCGGCTGTAATTCACATTTAGTGCCAATTAGTTAATATTAGCATGCTAACACGCTAAACTAAGATGGTGAACATTGATCCTTTCCTCGTCCTTCCCACTTTGAGCCAGTCCCAGCTGACATAGGTCTAAGGTTGGGTTTACACTCACACAGTCACATTCACATTCACACACACACACGTGCACCACACACCCGTCAACCAAGTCTGCATGTCTTTGGACTGTGGGAGGAAGCTGGAGATCCTGGAAAGAACCCACGCAGACATGGGAAGAACATGCAAACTCCTCCAAGAAAGGCTGCAGACCCAGGAATTGAGCCACAGAATGGAAAGGAGGCAATGCACACCTATATTTGGTTACCATAGAAATACATTATTTCTCACAGGTCATACTGTCTGGAGTCACACCACTGTCAAACTGGATGTTTACTGGTGTTGGATCTATCCATCTATCACAGTTGGCCTATGTAAAGATGGAAAACTACTGTCACTTTTCTTCTGTCCAAGAGGCTGTGCTCATATTCAGTCTGATGTTAATTTATCACTATTTGATAAAATATCAAACCTATAGTGACGACAGGAGTTATATTAATCCAGGACCTGGTGTCATTTTAGGCATGTATAGTTTCACATGCTGTGTCCTGTTTTTACAGAGGAATAGCAGGCAGGAGACTGTTACTGGCATCATCTTTTAGAATAAGTTACATAGATTTACCATCTCCATGTAACCTTATATGCTGTTTAAATCAGACAGTTTGTTTGTGAATATAAACATTTAACCTAACTACAACACTTAGCATAATGTGATTTTAATTGTGGTCCATGAAATGTTTAAGCAGTTGGAATATGAATAGGGATATAAAAGGATGTATTTATGTAACAGGCTGAGACAGCAGGAGAACAGACAAGAGAGGGGAAGAAATACAGGAGAGAGAGAGACGTCAAAAGCACCACAGAGAGTGTTTAGAGCAACGTGATTTAAGGTGGAAGCTGAACGAACCAGTCAAGACAAATGTTCTCTTCCCTATTAAATAAATAGAAATGTGTCTCAGAGCAGTTTTGAGGGCGGCTGTTGTGATATGTCCTGTGGGACAAGAAGCATTGGTGCCCTCCATCGTTCCACTGTTTGCATGTCCTTCAACACCTTAAAGGGGCATAACGCTGCCTTCCTCACACATGGATTTACAGATTGGAAAAAGAAATGCTGTTGGTGAGATGAGAGGGATTATTACCAACCAAAAAGAATCAATCTAGTGCATGTGAAAGCCTCGCGGCTTGAGGAAAACTTCCTTGCAGTGGTGAGAGGACAGCAGAGAAACATCAGTAACACCATCAGTTTGCATACACTCACAGAGTTGAGGTGAGTTAAAAAAGCACTCCTATCCATCATTGATGTCATGATAGGATATGATTATAGAAATATAGCAACTTGGAATGTTAATCATGAAAACAGAATTGAAATATAGCCGCAAGCGGCAATCCCCGGGTTCTAACCTGTTGAGGCCCAAACCGGCCACCCCGACCCTCGCCGGTCACGGTCGACGACAGCGCCCGCTCCGTTCCTAAAGGCTCCACGCGATACACACCCATTACCCGGCCCAGATATCTCCAAACCGGGTTTTCGGTCACACATTTGTGACACCCCATATTGGCCGAGTTCAAAATGTTTTGGGAGTCACATACTTTCAGAACATGCACTTCAACTGGGAGAAGCAAAGTCTAGTGGCTGTGATATGAAATGAAACGATGAAACAACAAATGAATAGAATATGTTACCGGCGCCAGAGCTAGGGGTCCCTGGCCGGCAGCATAAACCGCTCAGGCGGCGGGCGCTGAGCGGCTGAGCTACGGTGTGACTGAGCAACCAATCAATCTGTGGATCCAAACATAGGACACGGTCCCTCGTTAGCTACTGTTGCTTCCGCTAAGCGCCTTTATCGTCTGCGCCCGCTCTTCAAAGTTCACATTCCATATAATCAACATTACAACATACCGTACCAACTACCAGTACTCTCAAGATAATATTACAAAAAAATAACACGAAGCGAGTAACGTTTACAGTTGGAATTTAGCTCGTCACACACACACACACATTCTTGTTCAACCGCTTGCATGGGGACGTGAACGTCCGATCACGAACCACGACAATATAGTAAGTGTTTCACAACTTAAAGCATTCATCTTAACTTCAGTGCTTTAACACATGCTGTTACTCATTTCAACTTAACAAAACTGTATCAACCATACACTTTACCAACCTGTGGATCCAAACATAGGACACGTTCCCTCGTTACCTACTGTCGCTTCCGCTAAGCGCCTCTATTGTCTGCGCCCGCACAGAGCAAGCAGAGCAGAGCAGAGAATGCTTGGATCCACTGGTCTTGGAGCACCCTCTGCTGGTGCAAACGGTTATTACAAAATGTAAAAAATAAAAGGTTCGAATATTAAAATGAGAAAGGGGGGGTGTCCGTTAATAAAAAAAAACTATATATGTGGCTATTATCACATCCACTACAAACAGAATAGAATAGAATAGAAATGACTTTATTGATCCCAAAGGGAAATTGATTTGTCTTTTAGCTCATCTTCCATTTGCATTAGAATTAAACAGTCTGATGGCTGTGAGTATGAAAGATCTACGGTATCTTTCTGTCCTGCACCGAAGAGATAGGAGCCGTCCACCACCGCTGCTTCTTTGATCCATCAAAGTGTTATGAAGTGGATGATCTGTGTTGTTCAGTATGGCCTCCACCATCCTCATTGTGTATCTCTCCACCACCTCCTCCAGAGAGTCCATCTTTACTCCCATCACAGAGCCAGCCTTCTTGACAAGCTTATCCAGCCTCTTTGCCTGCTTTTTTCCTAAACTTCCTCTCCAGCAGACTGCAGCATAAAATAAAACACTTGCCACCACAGACTGATAGAACATCTGCAGCATCTTATTACAGATGTTTAGAGATCTAAGCTTTCTAAGGAAAAAGAGGCGCCTCTGCCCTTTTTTGTAGAGTACATCTGTGTTAACAGACCAGTCCAACTTGTTATCAAGATGAACACCTAGATATTTATAGGTTGTCACCACCTCAATGTCCACTCCACAAGTGTTGACTGGCTGAAGAGTGGGCTTGGACCTACGGAAATCCATGATCATTTCCTTTGTCTTTGAGGTGTTCAGCATGAGGCAATTCTGGTGACTCCAGTCACTGAAGGCTTTTATCAAATCCCCACCCTAATGGTGCAAGAGGCTTTTTTGTAGAGGACCATCAGGAGGACATGTGTGTAAAATTTCAAGTCAATAGCACACCAAACGTGGTGAAATTCTGTCCGACGGTCTTTGAGATATGCATGTGTGGCATTTATAGCGCCCCTATGGGCTGAGCTCGAAACGCTTTGGTAGGCAGCTTCCCAGTCACCTTGTGACCCCACCCACCAAGATTGGTGACGATAGGGCAATGGGTGTGGGAGTTATGGCCGATCATTTCTAAGCTCCGCCCATCGCGGAGATTCATTGGTCCGTGGCGGCCATGTTTTTTATCCGACCTGGCTCATTTATAATAGAAATTTGTATTTTCATCCCCCGAGGCCGTATACCAAATTTGGTGTTGATAGAGTCAATCTTTCAAAAGTTCTATTCATTTTACTGTTTTTCACATTATGCAAATTATTGAAAAATCCGTCATAATCACCCTAATGGTCCCAGAGGCTTTTTTGTAGAGGACCATCAGGAGGACATGTGTGTAAAATTTCAAGTCAATAGCACTCATATCTGGGCGGGGAGAGCCATTTGAAGTTCACACGCCATGTAACAGCGCCCCCGTTAGGCCGAATGGGGTCAAATTTTTTGACAAACATTTGCATGTCATTTATAATCCATGTACCGATTTTCATGTCCCTAGGTCCTTCCAGCTCATCATAAATTCAAAAAACGTAAACAACAGCAGTTAACGACCAACAGGCCACGCCCACTTTCACCAATCAACATGGCACTCAAGATATAAGTTAACAGTCCCCCCTAGAGTATGCATACCAAATTTGGTGAAATTCTGTTCAATGGTCTTTGAGATATGCATGTGTGGCATTTATAGCGCCCCCTATAGGCTGAGCTCAAAACGCTTTAATAGGCAGCTTCCCAGTCACCTTGTGAACCTACCCACCAAGATTGGTGACGATAGGGCAAGGGGTGTGGGAGTTATGGCCAATCATTTCTAAGCTCCGCCCATCGCGGAGATTCATTGGTCCGTGGCGGCCATATTTTTGATCCGATCTAGCTCATTTATAATAGAAATTTGTATTTTCATCCCCCAAGGCTGTATACCAAATTTGGTGTTGATAGAGTCAATCTTTCAAAAGTTCTATTCATTTTACTGTTTTTCACATTATGCAAATTAGCAAAAAATCTATCATGACGGACTTTAATGGTCCCATTGGCTTTTTTGTAGAGCACATTGAGCTGGACCTGTGTGTCAAATTTCAAGTCAATCGGACTTACGGTGTGAGGGGCGTGGCCTTCCAAAAAAGTCATTTTTTAAGCCTTAATTACAGCGCCACCATCTGGCCAACTGGGCTCATATTTTAATAGAAGTTGATGCACATCATTTCCAATCATTGGGCCAAGTTTCAGCTTTCTGGCCTATTCCAGCTCATGGGAATTTGAGCTCAAGCGGCAGACGACAAATAATAATAATAATAATAATAATAATAAATATAGCCGCAAGCGGCAATCCCCGGGTTCTAACCTGTTGAGGCCCAAACCGGCCACCCCGACCCTCGCCGGCCACGGTCGACGACAGCGCCCGCTCCGTTCCTAAAGGCTCCACGCGATACACACCCATTACCAGGCCCAGATATCTCCAAACCGGGTTTTCGGTCACACATTTGTGACACCCCATATTGGCCCAGTTCAAAATGTTTTGCGAGTCACATACTTTCAGAACATGCGCTTCAACCGGGAGAAGCAAAGTCTAGTGGCTGTGATATGAAATGAAACGATGAAACGATGAAACAACAAATGAATAGAATATGTTACCGGCGCCAGAGCTAGGGGTCCCTGGCCGGCAGCATAAACCGCTCAGGCGGCGGGCACTGAGCGGCTGAGCTACGGTGTGACTGAGCAACCAATCAATCTGTGGATCCAAACATAGGACACGGTCCCTCGTTAGCTACTGTTGCTTCCGCTAAGCGCCTTTATCGTCTGCGCCCGCTCTTCAAAGTTCACATTCCATATAATCAACATTACAACATACCGTACCAACTACTAGTACTCTCAAGCACACACACACACACATTCTTGTTCAACCGACCTCATGGGGACGTGAACGTCCGATCACGAACCACGACAATATAGTAAGTGTTTCACAACTTAAAGCATTCATCTTAACTTCAGTGCTTTAACACATGCTGTTACTCATTTCAACTTAACAAAACTGTATCAACCATACACTTTACCAACCTGTGGATCCAAACATAGGACACGTTCCCTCGTTAGCTACTGTCGCTTCCGCTAAGCACCTCTATTGTCTGCGCCCGCACAGAGCAGAGCAAGCAGAGCAGAGAATGCTTGGATCCACTGGTCTTGGAGCACCCTCTGCTGGTGCAAACGGTTATTACAAAATGTAAAAAATAAAGGTTCGAATATTAAAATGAAAAAGGGGGGTGTCCGTTAATAAAAAAACTATATATGTGGCTATTATCACATCCACTACAAATAGAATAGAATAGAATAGAATAGAATAGAATAAAATAGAATAGAAATGACTTTATTGATCCCAAAGGGAAATTGATTTGTCTTTTAGCTCATCTTCCATTTGCATTAGAATTAAACAGTCTGATGGCTGTGGGTATGAAAGATCTACGGTATCTTTCTGTCCTGCACCCAAGAGATAGGAGCCGTCCACCACCGCTGCTTCTTTGATCCATCAAGGTGTTATGAAGTGGATGATCTGTGTTGTTCAGTATGGCCTCCACCATCCTCACTGTGTATCTCTCCACCACCTCCTCCAGAGAGTCCATCTTTACTCCCATCACAGAGCCAGCCTTCTTGACAAGCTTATCCAGCCTCTTTGCCTGCTTCTTTCCTAAACTTCCTCCCCAGCAGACTGCAGCATAAAATAAAACACTTGCCACCACAGACTGATAGAACATCTGCAGCATCTTATTACAGATGTTTAGAGATCTAAGCTTTCTAAGGAAAAAGAGGCGCCTCTGCCCTTTTTTGTAGAGTGCATCTGTGTTAACAGACCAGTCCAACTTGTTATCAAGATGAACACCTAGATATTTATAGGTTGTCACCACCTCAATGTCCACTCCACAAGTGTTGACTGGCTGAAGAGTGGGCTTGGACCTACGGAAATCCATGATCATTTCCTTTGTCTTTGAGGTGTTCAGCATGATGCAGTTCTGGTGACTCCAGTCACTGAAGGCTTTTATCAAATCCCTATATTCACATTCATACTGTTTTTCACATTATGCAAGTTATTAAAAAAATCCCTAATAACCACCCTAATGGTGCAAGAGGCTTTTTTGTAGAGGACCATCAGGAGGACATGTGTGTAAAATTTCAAGTCAATAGCACACCAAACGTGGTGAAATTCTGTCCGACGGTCTTTGAGATATGCATGTGTGGCATTTATAGCGCCCCCTATGGGCTGAGCTCAAAACGCTTTGGTAGGCAGCTTCCCAGTCACCTTGTGACCCTACCCACCAAGATTGGTGACGATAGGGCAATGGGTGTGGGAGTTATGGCCGATCATTTCTAAGCTCCGCCCATCGCGGAGATTCATTGGTCCGTGGCGGCCATGTTTTTTATCCGACCTGGCTCATTTATAATAGAAATTTGTATTTTCATCCCCCGAGGCCGTATACCAAATTTGGTGTTGATAGAGTCAATCTTTCAAAAGTTCTATTCATTTTACTGTTTTTCACATTATGCAAATTATTGAAAAATCCGTCATAATCACCCTAATGGTGCAAGAAGCTTTTTTGTAGAGGACCATCAGGAGGACATGTGTGTAAAATTTCAAGTCAATAGCACTCATATCTGGGCGGGGAGAGCCATTTGAAGTTCACACGCCATGTAACAGCGCCCCCGTTAGGCCGAATGGGGTCAAATTTTTTGACAAGCATTTGCATGTCATTTATAATCCATGTACCGATTTTCATGTCCCTAGGTCCTTCCAGCTCATCATAAATTCAAAAAACGTAAACAACAGCAGTTAACGACCAACAGGCCACGCCCACTTTCACCAATCAACATGGCACTCAAGATATAAGTTAACAGTCCCCCCTAGAGTATGCATACCAAATTTGGTGAAATTCTGTTCAATGGTCTTTGAGATATGCATGTGTGGCATTTATAGCGCCCCCTATAGGCTGAGCTCAAACGCTTTGGTAGGCAGCTTCCCAGTGCCGTTGTGAACCTACCCACCAAGATTGGTGACGATAGGGCAAGGGTGTGGGAGTTATGGCCAATCATTTCTAAGCTCCGCCCATCGCGGAGATTCATCGGTCCGTGGCGGCCATATTTTTGATCCGATCTAGCTCATTTATAATAGAAATTTGTATTTTCATCCCCGAGGCTGTATACCAAATTTGGTGTTGATAGAGTCAATCTTTCAAAAGTTCTATTCATTTTACTGTTTTTCACATTATGCAAATTAGCAAAAAATCTATCATGACGGACTTTAATGGTCCCAGAGGCTTTTTTGTAGAGCACATTGAGCTGGACCTGTGTGTCAAATTTCAAGTCAATCGGACTTACGGTGTGAGGGGCGTGGCCTTCCAAAAAAGTCATTTTTAAGCCTTAATTACAGCGCCACCATCTGGCCAACTGGGCTCATATTTTAATAGAAGTTGATGCACATCATTTCCAATCATTGGGCCAAGTTTCAGCTTTCTGGCCTATTCCAGCTCACGGGAATTTGAGCTCAAGCGGCAGACGACAAATAATAATAATAATAATAATAATAATAAACCGGTAGGATTTTAGAAGGGTTCTACCCCTTCGGGGTTAGAACCCTAAATATAGCCGCAAGCGGCAATCCCCGGGTTCTAACCTGTTGAGGCCCAAACCGGCCACCCCGACCCTCGCCGGCCACGGTCGACGACAGCGCCCGCTCCGTTCCTAAAGGCTCCACGTGATACACACCCATTACCAGGCCCAGATATCTCCAAACCGGGTTTTCGGTCACACATTTGTGACACCCCATATTGGCCCAGTTCAAAATGTTTTGCGAGTCACATACTTTCAGAACATGCGCTTCAACCGGGAGAAGCAAAGTCTAGTGGCTGTGATATGAAATGAAACCATGAAACGATGAAACAACAAATGAATAGAATATGTTACCGGCGCCAGAGCTAGGGGTCCCTGGCCGGCAGCATAAACCGCTCAGGCGGCGGGCACTGAGCGGCTGAGCTACGGTGTGACTGAGCAACCAATCAATCTGTGGATCCAAACATAGGACACGGTCCCTCGTTAGCTACTGTTGCTTCCGCTAAGCGCCTTTATCGTCTGCGCCCGCTCTTCAAAGTTCACATTCCATATAATCAACATTACAACATACCGTACCAACTACTAGTACTCTCAAGCACACACACACACATTCTTGTTCAACCGACCTCATGGGGACGTGAACGTCCGATCACGAACCACGACAATATAGTAAGTGTTTCACAACTTAAAGCATTCATCTTAACTTCAGTGCTTTAACACATGCTGTTACTCATTTCAACTTAACAAAACTGTATCAACCATACACTTTACCAACCTGTGGATCCAAACATAGGACACGTTCCCTCGTTACCTACTGTCGCTTCCGCTAAGCGCCTCTATTGTCTGCGCCCGCACAGAGCATGCAGAGTAGAGAACGCTTGGATCCACTGGTCTTGGAGCACCCTCTGCTGGTGCAAACGGTTATTACAAAATGTAAAAAATAAAAGGTTCGAATATTAAAATGAAAAAGGGGGGGTGTCCGTTAATAAAAAAAAAACTATATATGTGGCTATTATCACATCCACTACAAATAGAATAGAATAGAATAGAATAGAATAGAAATTACTTTACTGATCCCAAAGGGAAATTGATTTGTCTTTTAGCTCATCTTCCATTTGCATTAGAATTAAACAGTCTGATGGCTGTGGGTATGAAAGATCTACGGTATCTTTCTGTCCTGCACCCAAGAGCCGGCCACGGTCGACGACAGCGCCCGCTCCGTTCCTAAAGGCTCCACGCCATACACACCCATTACCAGGCCCAGATATCTCCAAACCAGGTTTTCGGTCACACATTTGTGACACCCCATATTGGCCCAGTTCAAAATGTTTTGGTAGTCACATACTTTCAGAACATGCGCTTCAACTGGGAGAAGCAAAGTCTAGTGGCTGTGAGCTTTTACTCAACCTTTGCTTTATTTTGTTGTGTTTTTGTATGTTTTTCTCAACTACTGATGGATACTTCTGTGGGGAGAGGAGATTCTTCAGGAGGATGACACCCTGTTCCATCTGGGATGAGGAGGTGTTTTGGTGGTTGCTATGCTGGTGGTGCAGAGGTTAAAGGCTTGGAAGTGGAGATGAAGTGAAGGTCCTTTCTGCCGTCAGTCATCATGCAAAATATCAACTCTCTGCCCAACAAGAATAATGAGGAGCTGGAGATATAGATGAAGACTCAGGCAGTAGACATTTTTTCAAATCAAAACAATACTTGTATACATCCCACCAACAGAGAACGCTTGGATCCACTGGTGGTGGAGCACCCTCTACTGGTGCAAACGGTTATTACAAAATGTAAAAAATAAAAGGTTCGAATATTCAAATGAAAAAGGGGGGGTGTCTGTTAATAAAAAAAAAACTATATATGTGGCTATTATCACATCCACTACAAATAGAATAGAATAGAATAGAATAGAAATGACTTTATTGATCCCAAAGGGAAATTGATTTGTCTTTTAGCTCATCTTCCATTTGCATTAGAATTAAACAGTCTGATGGCTGTGGGTATGAAAGATCTACGGTATCTTTCTGTCCTGCACCCAAGAGATAGGAGCCGTCCACCACCGCTGCTTCTTTGATCCATCAAGGTGTTATGAAGTGGATGATCCGTGTTGTTCAGTATGGCCTCCACCATCCTCATTGTGTATCTCTCCACCACCTCCTCCAGAGAGTCCATCTTTACTCCCATCACAGAGCCAGCCTTCTTGACAAGCTTATCCAGCCTCTTTGCCTGCTTTTTTCCTAAACTTCCTCCCCAGCAGACTGCAGCATAAAATAAAACACTTGCCACCACAGACTGATAGAACATCTGCAGCATCTTATTACAGATGTTTAGAGATCTAAGCTTTCTAAGGAAAAAGAGGCGCCTCTGCCCTTTTTTGTAGAGTGCATCTGTGTTAACAGACCAGTCCAACTTGTTATCAAGATGAACACCTAGATATTTATAGGTTGTCACCACCTCAATGTCCACTCCACAAGTGTTGACTGGCTGAAGAGTGGGCTTGGACCTACGGAAATCCATGATCATTTCCTTTGTCTTTGAGGTGTTCAGCATGAGGCAGTTGTGGTGACTCCAGTCACTGAAGGCTTTTATCAAATCCCTATATTCACATTCATACTGTTTTTCACATTATGCAAGTTATTAAAAAAATCCCTAATAACCACCCTAATGGTGCAAGAGGCTTTTTTGTAGAGGACCATCAGGAGGACATGTGTGTAAAATTTCAAGTCAATAGCACACCAAACGTAGTGAAATTCTGTCCGACGGTCTTTGAGATATGCATGTGTGGCATTTATAGCGCCCCCTATGGGCTGAGCTCGAAACGCTTTGGTAGGCAGCTTCCCAGTCACCTTGTGACCCTACCCACCAAGATTGGTGACAATAGGGCAATGGGTGTGGGAGTTATGGCCGATCATTTCTAAGCTCCGCCCATCGCGGAGATTCATTGGTCCGTGGCGGCCATGTTTTTTATCCGACCTGGCTCATTTATAATAGAAATTTGTATTTTCATCCCCCGAGGCTGTATACCAAATTTGGTGTTGATAGAGTCATTCTTTCAAAAGTTCTATTCATTTTACTGTTTTTCACATTATGCAAATTATTGAAAAATCCGTCATAATCACCCTAATGGTGCAAGAGGCTTTTTTGTAGAGGACCATCAGGAGGACATGTGTGTAAAATTTCAAGTCAATAGCACTCATATCTGGGCGGGGAGAGCCATTTGAAGTTCACACGCCATGTAACAGCGCCCCCGTTAGGCCGAATGGGGTCAAATTTTTTGACAAGCATTTGCATGTCATTTATAATCCATGTACCGATTTTCATGTCCCTAGGTCCTTCCAGCTCATCATAAATTCAAAAAACGTAAACAACAGCAGTTAACGACCAACAGGCCACGCCCACTTTCACCAATCAACATGGCACTCAAGATATAAGTTAACAGTCCCCCCTAGAGTATGCATACCAAATTTGGTGAAATTCTGTTCAATGGTCTTTGAGATATGCATGTGTGGCATTTATAGCGCCCCCTATAGGCTGAGCTCAAAACGCTTTGGTAGGCAGCTTCCCAGTCCCGTTGTGAACCTACCCACCAAGATTGGTGATGATAGGGCAAGGGGTGTGGGAGTTATGGCCAATCATTTCTAGGCTCCGCCCATCGCGGAGATTCATTGGTCCGTGGCGGCCATATTTTTGATCCGATCTAGCTCATTTATAATAGAAATTTGTATTTTCATCCCCTGAGGCTGTATACCAAATTTGGTGTTGATAGAGTCAATCTTTCACAAGTTCTATTCATTTTACTGTTTTTCACATTATGCAAATTAGCAAAAAATCTATCATGGCGGACTTTAATGGTCCCATTGGCTTTTTTGTAGAGCACATTGAGCTGGACCTGAGTGTCAAATTTCAAGTCAATCGGACTTACGGTGTGAGGGGCATGGCCTTCCAAAAAAATAATTTTTAAACCTTAATTACAGCGCCACCATCTGGCCAACTGGGCTCATATTTTAATAGAAGTTGATGCACATCAT
The DNA here is from genome assembly GCA_021432705.1 of Caranx ignobilis. Lineage (NCBI taxonomy): Eukaryota > Metazoa > Chordata > Actinopteri > Carangiformes > Carangidae > Caranx > Caranx ignobilis. Next base: position 3,983,871 of record MU269980.1, read on the forward strand.
TTCCAATCATTGGGCCAAGTTTCAGCTTTCTGGCCTATTCCAGCTCACGGGAATTTGAGCTCAAGCGGCAGACGACAAATAATAATAATAAACCGGTAGGATTTTAGAAGGGTTCTACCCCTTCGGGTTAGAACCCTAAATATAGCCGCAAGCGGCAATCCCCGGGTTCTAACCTGTTGAGGCCCAAACCGGCCACCCCGACCCCCGCCGGCCACGGTCGACGACAGCGCCCGCTCCGTTCCTAAAGGCTCCACGCGATACACACCCATTACCAGGCCCAGATATCTCCAAACCGGGTTTTCGGTCACACATTTGTGACACCCCATATTGGCCGAGTTCAAAATGTTTTGCGAGTCACATACTTTCAGAACATGCGCTTCAACTGGGAGAAGCAAAGTCTAGTGGCTGTGATATGAAATGAAACCATGAAACGATGAAACAACAAATGAATAGAATATGTTACCGGCGCCAGAGCTAGGGGTCCCTGGCCGGCAGCATAAACCGCTCAGGCGGCGGGCACTGAGCGGCTGAGCTACGGTGTGACTGAGCAACCAATCAATCTGTGGATCCAAACATAGGACACGGTCCCTCGTTAGCTACTGTTGCTTCCGCTAAGCGCCTTTATCGTCTGCGCCCGCTCTTCAAAGTTCACATTCCATATAATCAACATTACAACATACCGTACCAACTACTAGTACTCTCAAGCACACACACACACACATTCTTGTTCAACCGACCTCATGGGGACGTGAACGTCCGATCACGAACCACGACAATATAGTAAGTGTTTCACAACTTAAAGCATTCATCTTAACTTCAGTGCTTTAACACATGCTGTTACTCATTTCAACTTAACAAAACTGTATCAACCATACACTTTACCAACCTGTGGATCCAAACATAGGACACGTTCCCTCGTTAGCTGCTGTCGCTTCCGCTAAGCGCCTCTATTGTCTGCGCCCGCACAGAGCAAGCAGAGCAGAGCAGAGAACGCTTGGATCCACTGGTCTTGGAGCACCCTCTACTGGTGCAAACGGTTATTACAAAATGTAAAAAATAAAAGGTTTGAATATTCAAATGAAAAAGGGGGGTGTCTGTTAATAAAAAAAACTATATATGTGGCTATTATCACATCCACTACAAATAGAATAGAATAGAATAGAATAGAATAGAATAGAAATTACTTTACTGATCCCAAAGGGAAATTGATTTGTCTTTTAGCTCATCTTCCATTTGCATTAGAATTAAACAGTCTGATGGCTGTGGGTATGAAAGATCTACGGTATCTTTCTGTCCTGCACCCAAGAGATAGGAGCCGTCCACCACCGCTGCTTCTTTGATCCATCAAGGTGTTATGAAGTGGATGATCCGTGTTGTTGAGTATGGCCTCCACCATCCTCATTGTGTATCTCTCCACCACCTCCTCCAGAGAGTCCATCTTTACTCCCATCACAGAGCCAGCCTTCTTGACAAGCTTATCCAGCCTCTTTGCCTGCTTTTTTCCTAAACTTCCTCCCCAGCAGACTGCAGCATAAAATAAAACACTTGCCACCACAGACTGATAGAACATCTGCAGCATCTTATTACAGATGTTTAGAGATTTAAGCTTTCTAAGGAAAAAGAGGCGCCTCTGCCCTTTTTTGTAGAGTGCATCTGTGTTAACAGACCAGTCCAACTTGTTATCAAGATGAACACCTAGATATTTATAGGTTGTCACCACCTCAATGTCCACTCCACAAGTGTTGACTGGCTGAAGAGTGGGCTTGGACCTACGGAAATCCATGATCATTTCCTTTGTCTTTGAGGTGTTCAGCATGAGGCAGTTCTGGTGACTCCAGTCACTGAAGGCTTTTATCAAATCCCTATATTCACATTCCTGTCCATCCCTAATACATGCCACAATAGCAGTGTCATCTGAGTATTTCTGGATGTGGCAGGACTCAGAGCTGTATTTAAAGTCTGCTGTATACAGTGTGAACAGGAATGGAGCCAGGACAGTCCTCTGTTGAGCCCCCGTGCTGCTGATTAATGTCCCAGAAAAACAGTTCCCCAACCTGACAAACTGTGGCCTTTCTGTCAGGTCATCTGTGACCCAGGAGACAAAGGAAGAATCCACTCCCATCTCTTTGAGCTTGTTTTTGAGTATGTTGGGTTGGATGGTATTAAATGCACTTGAAAAGTCAAAAACATGATTCTTACATAAGGATTTTCATGACATGGGAAAAACAGGTAATGATCTAGGGCCGGTATTTGATAAGCCCTGCCATTTGTGAGGATATTTAGCTTGATGGTAACTGTGTTTTTCGACCCATCTTGCTCATTTGTAAAAGAAATGAGCGTCACGGTCCCCCGATGCCATACCAAGTTTGGAGTCAATACCATATATGTTTCAAAAGTTCTATTCATTTTACTGTTTTTCACATTATGCAAGTTATTAAAAAAATCCCTAATAACCACCCTAATGGTGCAAGAGGCTTTTTTGTAGAGGACCATCAGGAGGACATGTGTGTAAAATTTCAAGTCAATAGCACACCAAACGTGGTGAAATTCTGTCCGAAGGTCTTTGAGATATGCATGTGTGGCATTTATAGCGCCCCCTATGGGCTGAGCTCGAAACGCTTTGGTAGGCAGCTTCCCAGTCACCTTGTGACCCTACCCACCAAGATTGGTGACGATAGGGCAATGGGTGTGGGAGTTATGGCCGATCATTTCTAAGCTCCGCCCATCGCGGAGATTCATTGGTCCGTGGCGGCCATGTTTTTTATCCGACCTGGCTCATTTATAATAGAAATTTGTATTTTCATCCCCCGAGGCCGTATACCAAATTTGGTGTTGATAGAGTCAATCTTTCAAAAGTTCTATTCATTTTACTGTTTTTCACATTATGCAAATTATTGAAAAATCCGTCATAATCACCCTAATGGTCCCAGAGGCTTTTTTGTAGAGGACCATCAGGAGGACATGTGTGTAAAATTTCAAGTCAATAGCACTCATATCTGGGCGGGGAAAGCCATTTGAAGTTCACACGCCATGTAACAGCGCCCCCGTTAGGCCGAATGGGGTCAAATTTTTTGACAAGCATTTGCATGTCATTTATAATCCATGTACTGATTTTCATGTCCCTAGGTCCTTCCAGCTCATCATAAATTCAAAAAACGTAAACAACAGCAGTTAACGACCAACAGGCCACGCCCACTTTCACCAATCAACATGGCACTCAAGATATAAGTTAACAGTCCCCCCTAGAGTATGCATACCAAATTTGGTGAAATTCTGTTCAATGGTCTTTGAGATATGCATGTGTGGCATTTATAGCGCCCCCTATAGGCTGAGCTCAAAACGCTTTGGTAGGCAGCTTCCCAGTCACCTTGTGACCCTACCCACCAAGATTGGTGACGATAGGGCAATGGGTGTGGGAGTTATGGCCAATCTTTTCTAAGCTCCGCCCATCGCGGAGATTCATTGGTCCGTGGCGGCCATGTTTTTTATCCGATCTGGCTCATTTATAATAGAAATTTGTATTTTCATCTCCCGAGGCTGTATACCAAATTTGGTGTTGATAGAGTCAATTTTTCAAAAGTTCTATTCATTTTACTGTTTTTCACATTATGCAAATTAGCAAAAAATCTATCATGACGGACTTTAATGGTCCCAGAGGCTTTTTTGTAGAGCACATTGAGCTGGACCTGTGTGTCAAATTTCAAGTCAATCGGACTTACGGCGTGAGGGGCGTGGCCTTCCAAAAAAGTCATTTTTAAGCCTTAATTACAGCGCCACCATCTGGCCAACTGGGCTCATATTTTAATAGAAGTTGATGCACATCATTTCCAATCATTGGGCCAAGTTTCAGCTTTCTGGCCTATTCCAGCTCACGGGAATTTGAGCTCAAGCGGCAGACGACAAATAATAATAATAATAATAATAATAAACCGGTAGGATTTTAGAAGGGTTCTACCCTTCGGGGTTAGAACCCTAAATATAGCCGCAAGCGGCAATCCCCGGGTTCTAACCTGTTGAGGCCCAAACCGGCCACTCCGACCCTCGCCGGCCACGGTCGACGACAGCGCCCGTTCCGTTCCTAAAGGCTCCACGCGATACACACCCATTACCAGGCCCAGATATCTCCAAACCGGGTTTTCGGTCACACATTTGTGACACCCCATATTGGCCGAGTTCGAAATGTTTTGGGAGTCACATACTTTCAGAACATGCGCTTCAACTGGGAGAAGCAAAGTCTAGTGGCTGTGATATGAAATGAAACGATGAAACGATGAAACAACAAATGAATAGAATATGTTACCGGCGCCAGAGCTAGGGGTCCCTGGCCGGCAGCATAAACCGCTCAGGCGGCGGGCACTGAGCGGCTGAGCTACGGTGTGACTGAGCAACCAATCAATCTGTGGATCCAAACATAGGACATGGTCCCTCGTTAGCTACTGTTGCTTCCGCTAAGCGCCTTTATCGTCTGCGCCCGCTCTTCAAAGTTCACATTCCATATAATCAACATTACAACATACCGTACCAACTACTAGTACTCTCAAGATAATATTACGAAAAATAACACTAAGCGAGTAACGTTTACAGTTGGAATTTCGCTAGTCACACACACACACACATTCTTGTTCAACCGACCTCATGGGGACGTGAACGTCCGATCACGAACCACGACAATATAGTAAGTGTTTCACAACTTAAAGCATTCATCTCAACTTCAGTGCTTTAACACATGCTGTTACTCATTTCAACTTAACAAAACTGTATCAACCATACACTTTACCAACCTGTGGATCCAAACATAGGACACGTTCCCTCGTTACCTACTGTCGCTTCCGCTAAGCGCCTCTATTGTCTGCGCCCGCGCAGAGCAAGCAGAGCAAGCAGAGCAGAGAATGCTTGGATCCACTGGTCTTGGAGCACCCTCTGCTGGTGCAAACGGTTATTACAAAATGTAAAAAATAAAAGGTTCGAATATTAAAATGAAAAAGGGGGGTGTCTGTTAATAAAAAAAACTATATATGTGGCTATTATCACATCCACTACAAATAGAATAGAATAGAATAGAATAGAATAGAAATGACTTTATTGATCCCAAAGGGAAATTGATTTGTCTTTTAGCTCATCTTCCATTTGCATTAGAATTAAACAGTCTGATGGCTGTGGGTATGAAAGATCTACAGTATCTTTCTGTCCTGCACCCAAGAGCGGCCACGGTCGACGACAGCGCCCGCTCCGTTCCTAAAGGCTCCACGCCATACACACCCATTACCAGGCCCAGATATCTCCAAACCAGGTTTTCGGTCACACATTTGTGACACCCCATATTGGCCCAGTTCAAAATGTTTTGGTAGTCACATACTTTCAGAACATGCGCTTCAACTGGGAGAAGCAAAGTCTAGTGGCTGTGAGTTTTTACTCAACCTTTGCTTTATTTTGTTGTGTCAATGTATGTTTTTCTCAACTACTGATGGATACTTCTGTGGGGAGAGGAGATTCTTCAGGAGGATGACACCCTGTTCCATCTGGGATGAGGAGGTGTTTTCGTGGTTGCTATGCTGGTGGTGCAGAGGTTAAAGGCTTGGAAGTGGAGATGAAGTGAAGGTCCTTTCTGCCGTCAGTCATCATGCAAAATATCAACTCTCTGCCCAACAAGAATAATGAGGAGCTGGAGATATAGATGAAGACTCAGGCAGTAGACATTTTTTCAAATCAAAACAATACTTGTATACATCCCACCAACGGCTACTGCCAAAGTTCCATGTGATATTCTCCATCAAGTCGTTGCTAGGATACAGACTAAACATCCTGAGGCACTTGGCTTCAGTCATGTCTCCCTGATGGACTCACTGAGGATGTGGTGGAGAGATACACGCTGGTGGAGGCCATTCTGAACAACTCAGATCATCCTCTTCATGAACAATGAAATGCAATGATATGAAATGAAACCATGAAACAACAAATGAATAGAATAGAATAGAATAGAACAATGAAATGCAATAATATGAAATGATATGAAATATGAAATGAAACAATGAAACAACAAATGAATAGAATAGAATAGAATAGAATAGAATAGAATAGAAATTACTTTATTGATCCCAAAGGGAAATTGATTTGTCTTTTAGCTCATCTTCCATTTGCATTAGAATTAAACAGTCTGATGGCTGTGGGTATGAAAGATCTACGGTATCTTTCTGTCCTGCACCCAAGAGATAGGAGCCGTCCACCACCGCTGCTTCTTTGATCCATCAAGGTGTTATGAAGTGGATGATCCGTGTTGTTCAGTATGGCCTCCACAATCCTCATTGTGTATCTCTCCACCACCTCCTCCAGAGAGTCCATCTTTACTCCCATCACAGAGCCAGCCTTCTTGACAAGCTTATCCAGCCTCTTTGCCTGCTTTTTTCCTAAACTTCCTCCCCAGCAGACTGCAGCATAAAATAAAACACTTGCCACCACAGACTGATAGAACATCTGCAGCATCTTATTACAGATGTTTAGAGATCTAAGCTTTCTAAGGAAAAAGAGGCGGCTCTGCCCTTTTTTGTAGAGTGCATCTGTGTTAACAGACCAGTCCAACTTGTTATCAAGATGAACACCTAGATATTTCTAGGTTGTCACCACCTCAATGTCCACTCCACAAGTGTTGACTGGCTGAAGAGTGGGCTTGGACCTACGGAAATCCATGATCATTTCCTTTGTCTTTGAGGTGTTCAGCATGAGGCAGTTCTGGTGACTCCAGTCACTGAAGGCTTTTATCAAATCCCTATATTCACATTCATACTGTTTTTCACATTATGCAAGTTATTAAAAAAATCCCTAATAACCACCCTAATGGTGCAAGAGGCTTTTTTGTAGAGGACCATCAGGAGGACATGTGTGTAAAATTTCAAGTCAATAGCACACCAAACGTGGTGAAATTCTGTCCGACGGTCTTTGAGATATGCATGTGTGGCATTTATAGCGCCCCCTATGGGCTGAGCTCGAAACGCTTTGGTAGGCAGCTTCCCAGTCACCTTGTGACCCTACCCACCAAGATTGGTGACGATAGGGCAATGGGTGTGGGAGTTATGGCCGATCATTTCTAAGCTCCGCCCATCGCGGAGATTCATTGGTCCGTGGCGGCCATGTTTTTTATCCGACCTGGCTCATTTATAATAGAAATTTGTATTTTCATCCCCCGAGGCCGTATACCAAATTTGGTGCTGATAGAGTCAATCTTTCAAAAGTTCTATTCATTTTACTGTTTTTCACATTATGCAAATTATTGAAAAATCCGTCATAATCACCCTAATGGTCCCAGAGGCTTTTTTGTAGAGGACCATCAGGAGGACATGTGTGTAAAATTTCAAGTCAATAGCACTCATATCTGGGCGGGGAGAGCCATTTGAAGTTCACACGCCATGTAACAGCGCCCCCGTTAGGCCGAATGGGGTCAAATTTTTTGACAAGCATTTGCATGTCATTTATAATCCATGTACCGATTTTCATGTCCCTAGGTCCTTCCAGCTCATCATAAATTCAAAAAACGTAAACAACAGCAGTTAACGACCAACAGGCCACGCCCACTTTCACCAATCAACATGGCACTCAAGATATAAGTTAACAGTCCCCCCTAGAGTATGCATACCAAATTTGGTGAAATTCTGTTCAATGGTCTTTGAGATATGCATGTGTGGCATTTATAGCGCCCCCTATAGGCTGAGCTCAAAACGCTTTGGTAGGCAGCTTCCCAGTCCCGTTGTGAACCTACCCACCAAGATTGGTGACGATAGGGCAAGGGGTGTGGGAATTATGGCCAATCATTTCTAAGCTCCGCCCATCGCGGAGATTCATTGGTCCGTGGCGGACATATTTTTGATCCGATCGAGCTCATTTATAATAGAAATTTGTATTTTCATCCCCCGAGGCTGTATACCAAATTTGGTGTTGATAGAGTCAATCTTTCAAAAGTTCTATTCATTTTACTGTTTTTCACATTATGCAAATTAGCAAAAAATCTATCATGACGGACTTTAATGGTCCCAGAGGCTTTTTTGTAGAGCACATTGAGCTGGACCTGTGTGTCAAATTTCAAGTCAATCGGACTTACGGTGTGAGGGGCGTGGCCTTCCAAAAAAGTCATTTTTAAGCCTTAATTACAGCGCCACCATCTGGCCAACTGGGCTCATATTTTAATAGAAGTTGATGCACATCATTTCCAATCATTGGGCCAAGTTTCAGCTTTCTGGCCTATTCCAGCTCACGGGAATTTGAGCTCAAGCGGCAGACGACAAATAATAATAATAATAAATATAGCCGCAAGCGGCAATCCCCGGGTTCTAACCTGTTGAGGCCCAAACCAGCCACCCCGACCCTCGCCGGCCACGGTCGACGACAGCGCCCGCTCCGTTCCTAAAGGCTCCACGCGATACACACCCATTACCAGGCCCAGATATCTCCAAACCGGGTTTTCGGTCACACATTTGTGACACCCCATATTGGCCGAGTTCAAAATGTTTTGCGAGTCACATACTTTCAGAACATGCGCTTCAACTGGGAGAAGCAAAGTCTAGTGGCTGTGATATGAAATGAAACCATGAAACGATGAAACAACAAATGAATAGAATATGTTACCGGCGCCAGAGCTAGGGGTCCCTGGCCGGCAGCATAAACCGCTCAGGCGGCGGGCACTGAGCGGCCGAGCTACGGTGTGACTGAGCAACCAATCAATCTGTGGATCCAAACATAGGACACGGTCCCTCGTTAGCTACTGTTGCTTCCGCTAAGCGCCTTTATCGTCTGCGCCCGCTCTTCAACGTTCACATTCCATATAATCAACATTACAACATACCGTACCAACTACTAGTACTCTCAAGCACACACACACACATTCTTGTTCAACCGACCTCATGGGGACGTGAACGTCCGATCACGAACCACGACAATATAGTAAGTGTTTCACAACTTAAAGCATTCATCTTAACTTCAGTGCTTTAACACATGCTGTTACTCATTTCAACTTAACAAAACTGTATCAACCATACACTTTACCAACCTGTGGATCCAAACATAGGACACGTTCCCTCGTTAGCTGCTGTCGCTTCCGCTAAGCGCCTCTATTGTCTGCGCCCGCACAGAGCAAGCAGAGCAGAGCAGAGAATGCTTGGATCCACTGGTCTTGGAGCACCCTCTGCTGGTGCAAACGGTTATTACAAAATGTAAAAAATAAAAGGTTCGAATATTAAAATGAAAAAGGGGGGGTGTCTGTTAATAAAAAAAACTATATATGTGGCTATTATCACATCCACTACAAATAGAATAGAATAGAATAGAATAGAAATTACTTTACTGATCCCAAAGGGAAATTGATTTGTCTTTTAGCTCATCTTCCATTTGCATTAGAATTAAACAGTCTGATGGCTGTGGGTATGAAAGATCTACGGTATCTTTCTGTCCTGCACCCAAGAGCCGGCCACGGTCGACGACAGCGCCCGCTCCGTTCCTAAAGGCTCCATGCCATACACACCCATTACCAGGCCCAGATATCTCCAAACCAGGTTTTCGCTCACACATTTGTGACACCCCATATTGGCCCAGTTCAAAATGTTTTGGTAGTCACATACTTTCAGAACATGCGCTTCAACTGGGAGAAGCAAAGTCTAGTGGCTGTGAGCTTTTACTCAACCTTTGCTTTATTTTGTTGTGTCAATGTATGTTTTTCTCAACTACTGATGGATACTTCTGTGGGGAGAGGAGATTCTTCAGGAGGATGACACCCTGTTCCATCTGGGATGAGGAGGTGTTTTCGTGGTTGCTATGCTGGTGGTGCAGAGGTTAAAGGCTTGGAAGTGGAGATGAAGTGAAGGTCCTTTCTGCCGTCAGTCATCATGCAAAATATCAACTCTCTGCCCAACAAGAATAATGAGGAGCTGGAGATATAGATGAAGACTCAGGCAGTAGACATTTTTTCAAATCAAAACAATACTTGTATACATCCCACCAACAGAGAACGCTGGGATCCACTGGTGGTGGAGCACCCTCTACTGGTGCAAACGGTTATTACAAATGTAAAAATAAAAGGTTCGAATATTCAAATGAAAAAGGGGGGGTGTCTGTTAATAAAAAAAAACTATATATGTGGCTATTATCACATCCACTACAAATAGAATAGAATAGAATAGAATAGAAATGACTTTATTGATCCCAAAGGGAAATTGATTTGTCTTTTAGCTCATCTTCCATTTGCATTAGAATTAAACAGTCTGATGGCTGTGGGTATGAAAGATCTACGGTATCTTTCTGTCCTGCACCCAAGAGATAGGAGCCGTCCACCACCGCTGCTTCTTTGATCCATCAAGGTGTTATGAAGTGGATGATCCGTGTTGTTCAGTATGGCCTCCACCATCCTCATTGTGTATCTCTCCACCACCTCCTCCAGAGAGTCCATCTTTACTCCCATCACAGAGCCAGCCTTCTTGACAAGCTTATCCAGCCTCTTTGCCTGCTTTTTTCCTAAACTTCCTCCCCAGCAGACTGCAGCATAAAATAAAACACTTGCCACCACAGACTGATAGAACATCTGCAGCATCTTATTACAGATGTTTAGAGATCTAAGCTTTCTAAGGAAAAAGAGGCGCCTCTGCCCTTTTTTGTAGAGTGCATCTGTGTTAACAGACCAGTCCAACTTGTTATCAAGATGAACACCTAGATATTTATAGGTTGTCACCACCTCAATGTCCACTCCACAAGTGTTGAGTGGCTGAAGAGTGGGCTTGGACCTACGGAAATCCATGATCATTTCCTTTGTCTTTGAGGTGTTCAGCATGAGGCAGTTCTGGTGACTCCAGTCACTGAAGGCTTTTATCAAATCCCTATATTCACATTCATACTGTTTTTCACATTATGCAAGTTATTAAAAAAATCCCTAATAACCACCCTAATGGTGCAAGAGGCTTTTTTGTAGAGGACCATCAGGAGGACATGTGTGTAAAATTTCAAGTCAATAGCACACCAAACGTGGTGAAATTCTGTCCGACGGTCTTTGAGATATGCATGTGTGGCATTTATAGCGCCCCCTATGGGCTGAGCTCGAAACGCTTTGGTAGGCAGCTTCCCAGTCACCTTGTGACCCTACCCACCAAGATTGGTGACGATAGGGCAATGGGTGTGGGAGTTATGGCCGATCATTTCTAAGCTCCGCCCATCGCGGAGATTCATTGGTCCGTGGCGGCCATGTTTTTTATCCGATCTGGCTCATTTATAATAGAAATTTGTATTTTCATCCCCCGAGGCCGTATACCGAATTTGGTGTTGATAGAGTCAATCTTTCAAAAGTTCTATTCATTTTACTGTTTTTCACATTATGCAAATTATTGAAAAATCCGTCATAATCACCCTAATGGTCCCAGAGGCTTTTTTGTAGAGGACCATCAGGAGGACATGTGTGTAAAATTTCAAGTCAATAGCACTCATATGTGGGCGGGGAGAGCCATTTGAAGTTCACACGCCATGTAACAGCGCCCCCGTTAGGCCGAATGGGGTCAAATTTTTTGACAAGCATTTGCATGTCATTTATAATCCATGTACCGATTTTCATGTCCCTAGGTCCTTCCAGCTCATCATAAATTCAAAAAACGTAAACAACAGCAGTTAACGACCAACAGGCCACGCCCACTTTCACCAATCAACATGGCACTCAAGATATAAGTTAACAGTCCCCCCTAGAGTATGCATACCAAATTTGGTGAAATTCTGTTCAATGGTCTTTGAGATATGCATGTGTGGCATTTATAACGCCCCCTATGGGCTGAGCTCGAAACGCTTTGGTAGGCAGCTTCCCAGTCACCTTGTGACCCTACCCACCAAGATTGGTGACGATAGGGCAATGGGTGTGGGAGTTATGGCCAATCATTTCTAAGCTCCGCCCATCGCGGAGATTCATTGGTCCGTGGCGGCCATGTTTTTTATCCGATCTGGCTCATTTATAATAGAAATTTGTATTTTCATCCCCCGAGGCTGTATACCAAATTTGGTGTTGATAGAGTCAATCTTTCAAAAGTTCTATTCATTTTACTGTTTTTCACATTATGCAAATTAGCAAAAAATCTATCATGACGGACTTTAATGGTCTCATTGGCTTTTTTGTAGAGCACATTGAGCTGGACCTGTGTGTCAAATTTCAAGTCAATCGGACTTACGGTGTGAGGGGCGTGGCCTTCCAAAAAAAAATTTTTAATCCTTAATTACAGCGCCACCATCTGGCCAACTGGGCTCATATTTTAATAGAAGTTGATGCACATCATTTCCAATCATTGGGCCAAGTTTCAGCTTTCTGGCCTATTCCAGCTCACGGGAATTTGAGCTCAAGCGGCAGACGACAAATAATAATAATAAATATAGCCGCAAGCGGCAATCCCCGGGTTCTAACCTGTTGAGGCCCAAACCGGCCACCCCGACCCTCGCCGGCCACGGTCGACGACAGCGCCCGCTCCGTTCCTAAAGGCTCCACGCGATACACACCCATTACCAGGCCCAGATATCTCCAAACCGGGTTTTCGGTCACACATTTGTGACACCCCATATTGGCCGAGTTCAAAATGTTACTTTCAGAACATGCGCTTCAACTGGGAGAAGCAAAGTCTTGTGGCTGTGATATGAAATGAAACGATGAAACGATGAAACAACAAATGAATAGAATATGTTACCGGCGCCAGAGCTAGGGGTCCCTGGCCGGCAGCATAAACCGCTCAGGCGGCGGGCACTGAGCGGCTGAGCTACGGTGTGACTGAGCAACCAATCAATCTGTGGATCCAAACATAGGACACGGTCCCTCGTTAGCTACTGTTGCTTCCGCTAAGCGCCTTTATCGTCTGCGCCCGCTCTTCAAAGTTCACATTCCATATAATCAACATTACAACATACCGTACCAACTACTAGTACTCTCAAGCACACACACACACATTCTTGTTCAACCGACCTCATGGGGACGTGAACGTCCGATCACGAACCACGACAATATAGTAAGTGTTTCACAACTTAAAGCATTCATCTTAACTTCAGTGCTTTAACACATGCTGTTACTCATTTCAACTTAACAAAACTGTATCAACCATACACTTTACCAACCTGTGGATCCAAACATAGGACACGTTCCCTCGTTACCTACTGTCGCTTCCGCTAAGCGCCTCTATTGTCTGCGCCCGCACAGAGCAAGCAGAGCAAGCAGAGCAGAGAATGCTTGGATCCACTGGTCTTGGAGCACCCTCTGCTGGTGCAAACGGTTATTACAAAATGTAAAAAATAAAAGGTTCGAATATTCAAATGAAAAAGGGGGGGTGTCTGTTAATAAAAAAAAACTATATATGTGGCTATTATCACATCCACTACAAATAGAATAGAATAGAATAGAAATGACTTTATTGATCCCAAAGGGAAATTGATTTGTCTTTTAGCTCATCTTCCATTTGCATTAGAATTAAACAGTCTGATGGCTGTGGGTATGAAAGATCTACAGTATCTTTCTGTCCTGCACCCAAGAGCGGCCACGGTCGACGACAGCGCCCACTCCGTTCCTAAAGGCTCCACGCCATACACACCCATTACCAGGCCCAGATATCTCCAAACCAGGTTTTCGGTCACACATTTGTGACACCCCATATTGGCCCAGTTCAAAATGTTTTGGTAGTCACATACTTTCAGAACATGCGCTTCAACTGGGAGAAGCAAAGTCTAGTGGCTGTGAGCTTTTACTCAACCTTTGCTTTATTTTGTTGTGTCAATGTATGTTTTTCTCAACTACTGATGGATACTTCTGTGGGGAGAGGAGATTCTTCAGGAGGATGACACCCTGTTCCATCTGGGATGAGGAGGTGTTTTCGTGGTTGCTATGCTGGTGGTGCAGAGGTTAAAGGCTTGGAAGTGGAGATGAAGTGAAGGTCCTTTCTGCCGTCAGTCATCATGCAAAATATCAACTCTCTGCCCAACAAGAATAATGAGGAGCTGGAGATATAGATGAAGACTCAGGCAGTAGACATTTTTTCAAATCAAAACAATACTTGTATACATCCCACCAACGGCTACTGCCAAAGTTCCATGTGATATTCTCCATGAAGTCGTTGCTAGGATACAGACTAAACATCCTGAGGCACTTGGCTTCAGTCATGTCTCCCTGATGGACTCACTGAGGATGTGGTGGAGAGATACACGCTGGTGGAGGCCATTCTGAACAACTCAGATCATCCTCTTCATGAACAATGAAATGCAATGATATGAAATGAAACCATGAAACAACAAATGAATAGAATAGAATAGAATAGAACAATGAAATGCAATAATATGAAATGATATGAAATATGAAATGAAACGATGAAACAACAAATGAATAGAATAGAATAGAAATAGAATAGAATAGAATAGAATAGAATAAAATAGAAATTACTTTATTGATCCCAAAGGGAAATTGATTTGTCTTTTAGCTCATCTTCCATTTCCATTAGAATTAAAGAGTCTGATGGCTGTGGGTATGAAAGATCTACGGTATCTTTCTGTCCTGCACCCAAGAGATAGGAGCCGTCCACCACCGCTGCTTCTTTGATCCATCAAGGTGTTATGAAGTGGATGATCCGTGTTGTTCAGTATGGCCTCCACCATCCTCATTGTGTATCTCTCCACCACCTCCTCCAGAGAGTCCATCTTTACTCCCATCACAGAGCCAGCCTTCTTGACAAGCTTATCCAGCCTCTTTGCCTGCTTTTTTCCTAAACTTCCTCCCCAGCAGACTGCAGCATAAAATAAAGCACTTGCCACCACAGACTGATAGAACATCTGCAGCATCTTATTACAGATGTTTAGAGATCTAAGCTTTCTAAGGAAAAAGAGGCACCTCTGCCCTTTTTTGTAGAGTGCATCTGTGTTAACAGACCAGTCCAACTTGTTATCAAGATGAACACCTAGATATTTATAGGTTGTCACCACCTCAATGTCCACTCCACAAGTGTTGACTGGCTGAAGAGTGGGCTTGGACCTACGGAAATCCATGATCATTTCCTTTGTCTTTGAGGTGTTCAGCATGAGGCAGTTCTGGTGACTCCAGTCACTGAAGGCTTTTATCAAATCCCTATATTCACATTCATACTGTCTTTCCCATTATGCAAGTTATTAAAAAAATCCCTAATATCCACCCTAATGGTGCAAGAGGCTTTTTTGTAGAGGACCATCAGGAGGACATGTGTGTAAAATTTCAAGTCAATAGCACACCAAACGTGGTGAAATTCTGTCCGACGGTCTTTGAGATATGCATGTGTGGCATTTATAGCGCCCCCTATGGGCTGAGCTCGAAACGCTTTGGTAGGCAGCTTCCCAGTCACCTTGTGACCCTACCCACCAAGATTGGTGACGATAGGGCAATGGGTGTGGGAGTTATGGCCGATCATTTCTAAGCTCCGCCCATCGCGGAGATTCATTGGTCCGTGGCGGCCATGTTTTTTATCCGACCTGGCTCATTTATAATAGAAATTTGTATTTTCATCCCCCGAGGCCGTATACCAAATTTGGTGTTGATAGAGTCAATCTTTCAAAAGTTCTATTCATTTTACTGTTTTTCACATTATGCAAATTATTGAAAAATCCGTCATAATCACCCTAATGGTCCCAGAGGCTTTTTTGTAGAGGACCATCAGGAGGACATGTGTGTAAAATTTCAAGTCAATAGCACTCATATCTGGGCGGGGAGAGCCATTTGAAGTTCACACGCCATGTAACAGCGCCCCCGTTAGGCCGAATGGGGTCAAATTTTTTGACAAGCATTTGCATGTCATTTATAATCCATGTACCGATTTTCATGTCCCTAGGTCCTTCCAGCTCATCATAAATTCAAAAAAACTAAACAACAGCAGTTAACGACCAACAGGCCACGCCCAATTTCACCAATCAACATGGCACTCAAGATATAAGTTAACAGTCCCCCCTAGAGTATGCATACCAAATTTGGTGAAATTCTGTTCAATGGTCTTTGAGATATGCATGTGTGGCATTTATAGCGCCCCCTATGGGCTGAGCTCAAAACGCTTTGGTAGGCAGCTTCCCAGTCACCTTGTGACCCTACCCACCAAGATTGGTGACGATAGGGCAATGGGTGTGGCAGTTATGGCCAATCATTTCTAAGCTCCGCCCATCGCGGAGATTCATTGGTCCGTGGCGGCCATGTTTTTTATCCGACCTGGCTCATTTATAATAGAAATTTGTATTTTCATCCCCTGAGGCTGTATACCAAATTTGGTGTTGATAGAGTCAATCTTTCACAAGTTCTATTCATTTTACTGTTTTTCACATTATGCAAATTAGCAAAAAATCTATCATGGCGGACTTTAATGGTCCCATTGGCTTTTTTGTAGAGCACATTGAGCTGGACCTGTGTGTCAAATTTCAAGTCAATCGGACTTACGGTGTGAGGGGCGTGGCCTTCCAAAAAATAATTTTTAAACCTTAATTACAGCGCCACCATCTGGCCAACTGGGCTCATATTTTAATAGAAGTTGATGCACATCATTTCCAATCATTGGGCCAAGTTTCAGCTTTCTGGCCTATTCCAGCTCACGGGAATTTGAGCTCAAGCGGCAGACGACAAATAATAAATATAGCCGCAAGCGGCAATCCCCGGGTTCTAACCTGTTGAGGCCCAAACCGGCCACCCCGACCCTCGCCGGCCACGGTCGACGACAGCGCCCGCTCCGTTCCTAAAGGCTCCACGCGATACACACCCATTACCAGGCCCAGATATCTCCAAACCGGGTTTTCGCTCACACATTTGTGACACCCCATATTGGCCCAGTTCAAATGTTTTGGGAGTCACATACTTTCAGAACATGCGCTTCAACTGGGAGAAGCAAAGTCTTGTGGCTGTGATATGAAATGAAACCATGAAACGATGAAACAACAAATGAATAGAATATGTTACCGGCGCCAGAGCTAGGGGTCCCTGGCCGGCAGCATAAACCGCTCAGGCGGCGGGCACTGAGCGGCTGAGCTATGGTGTGACTGAGCAACCAATCAATCTGTGGATCCAAACATAGGACACGGTCCCTCGTTAGCTACTGTTGCTTCCGCTAAGCGCCTTTATCGTCTGCGCCCGCTCTTCAAAGTTCACATTCCATATAATCAACATTACAACATACCGTACCAACTACTAGTACTCTCAAGCACACACACACACATTCTTGTTCAACCGACCTCATGGGGACGTGAACGTCCGATCACGAACCACGACAATATAGTAAGTGTTTCACAACTAAAAGCATTCATCTTAACTTCAGTGCTTTAACACATGCTGTTACTCATTTCAACTTAACAAAACTGTATCAACCATACACTTTACCAACCTGTGGATCCAAACATAGGACACGTTCCCTCGTTACCTACTGTCGCTTCCGCTAAGCGCCTCTATTGTCTGCGCCCGCACAGAGCAAGCAGAGCAAGCAGAGCAGAGAATGCTTGGATCCACTGGTCTTGGAGCACCCTCTGCTGGTGCAAACGGTTATTACAAAATGTAAAAAATAAAAGGTTCGAATATTCAAATGAAAAAGGGGGGTGTCTGTTAATAAAAAAAACTATATATGTGGCTATTATCACATCCACTACAAATAGAATAGAATAGAATAGAATAGAAATGACTTTATTGATCCCAAAGGGAAATTGATTTGTCTTTTAGCTCATCTTCCATTTGCATTAGAATTAAACAGTCTGATGGCTGTGGGTATGAAAGATCTACAGTATCTTTCTGTCCTGCACCCAAGAGCGGCCACGGTCGACGACAGCGCCCACTGCGTTCCTAAAGGCTCCACGCCATACACACCCATTACCAGGCCCAGATATCTCCAAACCAGGTTTTCGGTCACACATTTGTGACACCCCATATTGGCCCAGTTCAAAATGTTTTGGTAGTCACATACTTTCAGAACATGCGCTTCAACTGGGAGAAGCAAAGTCTAGTGGCTGTGAGTTTTTACTCAACCTTTGCTTTATTTTGTTGTGTCAATGTATGTTTTTCTCAACTACTGATGGATACTTCTGTGGGGAGAGGAGATTCTTCAGGAGGATGACACCCTGTTCCATCTGGGATGAGGAGGTGTTTTCGTGGTTGCTATGCTGGTGGTGCAGAGGTTAAAGGCTTGGAAGTGGAGATGAAGTGAAGGTCCTTTCTGCCGTCAGTCATCATGCAAAATATCACCTCTCTGCCCAACAAGAATAATGAGGAGCTGGAGATATAGATGAAGACTCAGGCAGTAGACATTTTTTCAAATCAAAACAATACTTGTATACATCCCACCAACGGCTACTGCCAAAGTTCCATGTGATATTCTCCATGAAGTCGTTGCTAGGATACAGACTAAACATCCTGAGGCACTTGGCTTCAGTCATGTCTCCCTGATGGACTCACTGAGGATGTGGTGGAGAGATACACGCTGGTGGAGGCCATTCTGAACAACTCAGATCATCCTCTTCATGAACAATGAAATGCAATGATATGAAATGAAACCATGAAACAACAAATGAATAGAATAGAATAGAATAGAACAATGAAATGCAATAATATGAAATGATATGAAATATGAAATGAAACGATGAAACAACAAATGAATAGAATAGAATAGAATAGAATAGAAATAGAATAGAATAGAATAGAATAAAATAGAAATTACTTTATTGATCCCAAAGGGAAATTGATTTGTCTTTTAGCTCATCTTCCATTTCCATTAGAATTAAAGAGTCTGATGGCTGTGGGTATGAAAGATCTACGGTATCTTTCTGTCCTGCACCCAAGAGATAGGAGCCGTCCACCACCGCTGCTTCTTTGATCCATCAAGGTGTTATGAAGTGGATGATCCGTGTTGTTCAGTATGGCCTCCACCATCCTCATTGTGTATCTCTCCACCACCTCCTCCAGAGAGTCCATCTTTACTCCCATCACAGAGCCAGCCTTCTTGACAAGCTTATCCAGCCTCTTTGCCTGCTTTTTTCCTAAACTTCCTCCCCAGCAGACTGCAGCATAAAATAAAGCACTTGCCACCACAGACTGATAGAACATCTGCAGCATCTTATTACAGATGTTTAGAGATCTAAGCTTTCTAAGGAAAAAGAGGCGGCTCTGCCCTTTTTTGTAGAGTGCATCTGTGTTAACAGACCAGTCCAACTTGTTATCAAGATGAACACTTAGATATTTATAGGTTGTCACCACCTCAATGTCCACTCCACAAGTGTTGACTGGCTGAAGAGTGGGCTTGGACCTACGGAAATCCATGATCATTTCCTTTGTCTTTGAGGTGTTCAGCATGAGGCAGTTCTGGTGACTCCAGTCACTGAAGGCTTTTATCAAATCCCTATATTCACATTCATACTGTCTTTCCCATTATGCAAGTTATTAAAAAAATCCCTAATATCCACCCTAATGGTGCAAGAGGCTTTTTTGTAGAGGACCATCAGGAGGACATGTGTGTAAAATTTCAAGTCAATAGCACACCAAACGTGGTGAAATTCTGTCCGACGGTCTTTGAGATATGCATGTGTGGCATTTATAGCGCCCCCTATGGGCTGAGCTCGAAACGCTTTGGTAGGCAGCTTCCCAGTCACCTTGTGACCCTACCCACCAAGATTGGTGACGATAGGGCAATGGGTGTGGGAGTTATGGCCGATCATTTCTAAGCTCCGCCCATCGCGGAGATTCATTGGTCCGTGGCGGCCATGTTTTTTATCCGATCTGGCTCATTTATAATAGAAATTTGTATTTTCATCCCCCGAGGCCGTATACCAAATTTGGTGTTGATAGAGTCAATCTTTCAAAAGTTCTATTCATTTTACTGTTTTTCACATTATGCAAATTATTGAAAAATCCGTCATAATCACCCTAATGGTCCCAGAGGCTTTTTTGTAGAGGACCATCAGGAGGACATGTGTGTAAAATTTCAAGTCAATAGCACTCATATCTGGGCGGGGAGAGCCATTTGAAGTTCACACGCCATGTAACAGCGCCCCCGTTAGGCCGAATGGGGTCAAATTTTTTGACAAGCATTTGCATGTCATTTATAATCCATGTACCGATTTTCATGTCCCTAGGTCCTTCCAGCTCATCATAAATTCAAAAAAACTAAACAACAGCAGTTAACGACCAACAGGCCACGCCCAATTTCACCAATCAACATGGCACTCAAGATATAAGTTAACAGTCCCCCCTAGAGTATGCATACCAAATTTGGTGAAATTCTGTTCAATGGTCTTTGAGATATGCATGTGTGGCATTTATAGCGCCCCCTATGGCTGAGCTCAAAACGCTTTGGTAGGCAGCTTCCCAGTCACCTTGTGACCCTACCCACCAAGATTGGTGACGATAGGGCAATGGGTGTGGCAGTTATGGCCAATCATTTCTAAGCTCCGCCCATCGCGGAGATTCATTGGTCCGTGGCGGCCATGTTTTTTATCCGACCTGGCTCATTTATAATAGAAATTTGTATTTTCATCCCCTGAGGCTATATACCAAATTTGGTGTTGATAGAGTCAATCTTTCACAAGTTCTATTCATTTTACTGTTTTTCACATTATGCAAATTAGCAAAAAATCTATCATGGCGGACTTTAGTGGTCCCATTGGCTTTTTTGTAGAGCACATTGAGCTGGACCTGTGTGTCAAATTTCAAGTCAATCGGACTTACGGTGTGAGGGGCGTGGCCTTCCAAAAAAATAATTTTTAAACCTTAATTACAGCGCCACCATCTGGCCAACTGGGCTCATATTTTAATAGAAGTTGATGCACATCATTTCCAATCATTGGGCCAAGTTTCAGCTTTCTGGCCTATTCCAGCTCACGGGAATTTGAGCTCAAGCGGCAGACGACAAATAATAATAATAAATATAGCCGCAAGCGGCAATCCCCGGGTTCTAACCTGTTGAGGCCCAAACCGGCCACCCCGACCCCGCCGGCCACGGTCGACGACAGCGCCCGCTCCGTTCCTAAAGGCTCCACGCGATACACACCCATTACCAGGCCCAGATATCTCCAAACCGGGTTTTCGGTCACACATTTGTGACACCCCATATTGGCCGAGTTCAAAATGTTTTGCGAGTCACATACTTTCAGAACATGCGCTTCAACTGGGAGAAGCAAAGTCTAGTGGCTGTGATATGAAATGAAACCATGAAACGATGAAACAACAAATGAATAGAATATGTTACCGGCACCAGAGCTAGGGGTCCCTGGCCGGCAGCATAAACCGCTCAGGTGGCGGGCACTGAGCGGCTGAGCTACGGTGTGACTGAGCAACCAATCAATCTGTGGATCCAAACATAGGACACGGTCCCTCGTTAGCTACTGTTGCTTCCGCTAAGCGCCTTTATCGTCTGCGCCCGCTCTTCAAAGTTCACATTCCATATAATCAACATTACAACATACCGTACCAACTACTAGTACTCTCAAGCACACACACACACACATTCTTGTTCAACCGACCTCATGGGGACGTGAACGTCCGATCACGAACCACGACAATATAGTAAGTGTTTCACAACTTAAAGCATTCATCTTAACTTCAGTGCTTTAACACGTGCTGTTACTCATTTCAACTTAACAAAACTGTATCAACCATACACTTTACCAACCTGTGGATCCAAACATAGGACACGTTCCCTCGTTAGCTGCTGTCGCTTCCGCTAAGCGCCTCTATTGTCTGCGCCCGCACAGAGCAAGCAGAGCAAGCAGAGCAGAGAATGCTTGGATCCACTGGTCTTGGAGCACCCTCTGCTGGTGCAAACGGTTA
Source organism: Caranx ignobilis (assembly GCA_021432705.1). Taxonomy (NCBI): domain Eukaryota; kingdom Metazoa; phylum Chordata; class Actinopteri; order Carangiformes; family Carangidae; genus Caranx; species Caranx ignobilis. The sequence goes on from MU269980.1 coordinate 4,005,649, forward strand.
TTACAAAATGTAAAAAATAAAAGGTTCGAATATTAAAATGAAAAGGGGGGGTGTCTGTTAATAAAAAAAACTATATATGTGGCTATTATCACATCCACTACAAATAGAATAGAATAGAATAGAATAGAAATGACTTTATTGATCCCAAAGGGAAATTGATTTGTCTTTTAGCTCATCTTCCATTTGCATTAGAATTAAACAGTCTGATGGCTGTGGGTATGAAAGATTTATGGTATCTTTCTGTCCTGCACCCAAGAGCCGGCCACGGTCGACGACAGCGCCCGCTCCGTTCCTAAAGGCTCCACGCCATACACACCCATTACCAGGCCCAGATATCTCCAAACCAGGTTTTCGGTCACACATTTGTGACACCCCATATTGGCCCAGTTCAAAATGTTTTGGTAGTCACATACTTTCAGAACATGCGCTTCAACTGGGAGAAGCAAAGTCTAGTGGCTGTGAGCTTTTACTCAACCTTTGCTTTATTTTGTTGTGTTTTTGTATGTTTTTCTCAACTACTGATGGATACTTCTGTGGGGAGAGGAGATTCTTCAGGAGGATGACACCCTGTTCCATCTGGGATGAGGAGGTGTTTTCGTGGTTGCTATGCTGGTGGTGCAGAGGTTAAAGGCTTGGAAGTGGAGATGAAGTGAAGGTCCTTTCTGCCGTCAGTCATCATGCAAAATATCAACTCTCTGCCCAACAAGAATAATGAGGAGCTGGAGATATAGATGAAGACTCAGGCAGTAGACATTTTTTCAAATCAAAACAATACTTGTATACATCCCACCAACAGAGAACGCTTGGATCCACTGGTGGTGGAGCACCCTCTACTGGTGCAAACGGTTATTACAAAATGTAAAAAATAAAAGGTTCGAATATTCAAATGAAAAAGGGGGGGTGTCTGTTAATAAAAAAAAACTATATATGTGGCTATTATCACATCCACTACAAATAGAATAGAATAGAATAGAAATTACTTTATTGATCCCAAAGGGAAATTGATTTGTCTTTTAGCTCATCTTCCATTTGCATTAGAATTAAACAGTCTGATGGCTGTGGGTATGAAAGATCTACGGTATCTTTCTGTCCTGCACCCAAGAGATAGGAGCCGTCCACCACCGCTGCTTCTTTGATCCATCAAGGTGTTATGAAGTGGATGATCCGTGTTGTTCAGTATGGCCTCCACCATCCTCATTGTGTATCTCTCCACCACCTCCTCCAGAGAGTCCATCTTTACTCCCATCACAGAGCCAGCCTTCTTGACAAGCTTATCCAGCCTCTTTGCCTGCTTTTTTCCTAAACTTCCTCCCCAGCAGACTGCAGCATAAAATAAAACACTTGCCACCACAGACTGATAAAACATCTGCAGCATCTTATTACAGATGTTTAGAGATCTAAGCTTTCTAAGGAAAAAGAGGCGCCTCTGCCCTTTTTTGTAGAGTGCATCTGTGTTAACAGACCAGTCCAACTTGTTATCAAGATGAACACCTAGATATTTATAGGTTGTCACCACCTCAATGTCCACTCCACAAGTGTTGACTGGCTGAAGAGTGGGCTTGGACCTACGGAAATCCATGATCATTTCCTTTGTCTTTGAGGTGTTCAGCATGAGGCAGTTCTGGTGACTCCAGTCACTGAAGGCTTTTATCAAATCCCTATATTCACATTCATACTGTTTTTCACATTATGCAAGTTATTAAAAAAATCCCTAATAACCACCCTAATGGTGCAAGAGGCTTTTTTGTAGAGGACCATCAGGAGGACATGTGTGTAAAATTTCAAGTCAATAGCACACCAAACGTGGTGAAATTCTGTCCGACGGTCTTTGAGATATGCATGTGTGGCATTTATAGCGCCCCCTATGGGCTGAGCTCGAAACGCTTTGGTAGGCAGCTTCCCAGTCACCTTGTGACCCTACCCACCAAGATTGGTGACGATAGGGCAATGGGTGTGGGAGTTATGGCCGATCATTTCTAAGCTCCGCCCATCGCGGAGATTCATTGGTCCGTGGCGGCCATGTTTTTTATCCGACCTGGCTCATTTATAATAGAAATTTGTATTTTCATCCCCCGAGGCCGTATACCAAATTTGGTGTTGATAGAGTCAATCTTTCAAAAGTTCTATTCATTTTACTGTTTTTCACATTATGCAAATTATTGAAAAATCCGTCATGATCACCCTAATGGTCCCAGAGGCTTTTTTGTAGAGGACCATCAGGAGGACATGTGTGTAAAATTTCAAGTCAATAGCACTCATATCTGGGCGGGGAGAGCCATTTGAAGTTCACACGCCATGTAACAGCGCCCCCGTTAGGCCGAATGGGGTCAAATTTTTTGACAAGCATTTGCATGTCATTTATAATCCATGTACCGATTTTCATGTCCCTAGGTCCTTCCAGCTCATCATAAATTCAAAAAAACTAAACAACAGCAGTTAACGACCAACAGGCCACGCCCACTTTCACCAATCAACATGGCACTCAAGATATAAGTTAACAGTCCCCCCTAGAGTATGCATACCAAATTTGGTGAAATTCTGTTCAATGGTCTTTGAGATATGCATGTGTGGCATTTATAGCGCCCCCTATGGGCTGAGCTCGAAACGCTTTGGTAGGCAGCTTCCCAGTCACCTTGTGACCCTACCCACCAAGATTGGTGACGATAGGGCAATGGGTGTGGCAGTTATGGCCAATCATTTCTAAGCTCCGCCCATCGCGGAGATTCATTGGTCCGTGGCGGCCATGTTTTTTATCCGACCTGGCTCATTTATAATAGAAATTTGTATTTTCATCCCCGAGGCTGTATACCAAATTTGGTGTTGATAGAGTCAATCTTTCAAAAGTTCTATTCATTTTACTGTTTTTCACATTATGCAAATTAGCAAAAAATCTATCATGACGGACTTTAATGGTCTCATTGGCTTTTTTGTAGAGCACATTGAGCTGGACCTGTGTGTCAAATTTCAAGTCAATCGGACTTACGGTGTGAAGGGCGTGGCCTTCCAAAAAAAATTTTTTAATCCTTAATTACAGCGCCACCATCTGGCCAACTGGGCTCATATTTTAATAGAAGTTGATGCACATCATTTCCAATCATTGGGCCAAGTTTCAGCTTTCTGGCCTATTCCAGCTCACGGGAATTTGAGCTCAAGCGGCAGACGACAAATAATAATAATAAATATAGCCGCAAGCGGCAATCCCCGGGTTCTAACCTGTTGAGGCCCAAACCGGCCACCCCGACCCTCGCCGGCCACGGTCGACGACAGCGCCCGCTCCGTTCCTAAAGGCTCCACGCGATACACACCCATTACCAGGCCCAGATATCTCCAAACCGGGTTTTCGGTCACACATTTGTGACACCCCATATTGGCCCAGTTCAAAATGTTTTGCGAGTCACATACTTTCAGAACATGCGCTTCAACTGGGAGAAGCAAAGTCTAGTGGCTGTGATATGAAATGAAACGATGAAACGATGAAACAACAAATGAACAGAATATGTTACCGGCGCCAGAGCTAGGGGTCCCTGGCCGGCAGCATAAACCGCTCAGGCGGCGGGCACTGAGCGGCTGAGCTACGGTGTGACTGAGCAACCAATCAATCTGTGGATCCAAACATAGGACACGGTCCCTCGTTAGCTACTGTTGCTTCCGCTAAGCGCCTTTATCGTCTGCGCCCGCTCTTCAAAGTTCACATTCCATATAATCAACATTACAACATACCGTACCAACTACTAGTACTCTCAAGCACACACACACACATTCTTGTTCAACCGACCTCATGGGGACGTGAACGTCCGATCACGAACCACGACAATATAGTAAGTGTTTCACAACTTAAAGCATTCATCTTAACTTCAGTGCTTTAACACATGCTGTTACTCATTTCAACTTAACAAAACTGTATCAACCATACACTTTACCAACCTGTGGATCCAAACATAGGACACGTTCCCTCGTTAGCTACTGTCGCTTCCGCTAAGCGCCTCTATTGTCTGCGCCCGCACAGAGCAAGCAGAGCAGAGCAGAGAACGCTTGGATCCACTGGTCTTGGAGCACCCTCTGCTGGTGCAAACGGTTATTGCAAAATGTAAAAAATAAAAGGTTCGAATATTCAAATGAAAAAGGGGGGGTGTCTGTTAATAAAAAAAAAACTATATATGTGGCTATTATCACATCCACTACAAATAGAATAGAATAGAATAGAATAGAATAGAATAGAAATTACTTTACTGATCCCAAAGGGAAATTGATTTGTCTTTTAGCTCATCTTCCATTTGCATTAGAATTAAACAGTCTGATGGCTGTGGGTATGAAAGATCTACGGTATCTTTCTGTCCTGCACCCAAGAGCCGGCCACGGTCGACGACAGCGCCCGCTCCGTTCCTAAAGGCTCCACGCCATACACACCCATTACCAGGCCCAGATATCTCCAAACCAGGTTTTCGGTCACACATTTGTGACACCCCATATTGGCCCAGTTCAAAATGTTTTGGTAGTCACATACTTTCAGAACATGCGCTTCAACTGGGAGAAGCAAAGTCTAGTGGCTGTGAGCTTTTACTCAACCTTTGCTTTATTTTGTTGTGTCAATGTATGTTTTTCTCAACTACTGATGGATACTTCTGTGGGGAGAGGAGATTCTTCAGGAGGATGACACCCTGTTCCATCTGGGATGAGGAGGTGTTTTCGTGGTTGCTATGCTGGTGGTGCAGAGGTTAAAGGCTTGGAAGTGGAGATGAAGTGAAGGTCCTTTCTGCCGTCAGTCATCATGCAAAATATCAACTCTCTGCCCAACAAGAATAATGAGGAGCTGGAGATATAGATGAAGACTCAGGCAGTAGACATTTTTTCAAATCAAAACAATACTTGTATACATCCCACCAACAGAGAACGCTTGGATCCACTGGTGGTGGAGCACCCTCTACTGGTGCAAACGGTTATTACAAAATGTAAAAAATAAAAGGTTCGAATATTCAAATGAAAAAGGGGGGTGTCTGTTAATTAAAAAAAACTATATATGTGGCTATTATCACATCCACTACAAATAGAATAGAATAGAATAGAAATTACTTTATTGATCCCAAAGGGAAATTGATTTGTCTTTTAGCTCATCTTCCATTTGCATTAGAATTAAACAGTCTGATGGCTGTGGGTATGAAAGATCTACGGTATCTTTCTGTCCTGCACCCAAGAGATAGGAGCCGTCCACCACCGCTGCTTCTTTGATCCATCAAGGTGTTATGAAGTGGATGATCCGTGTTGTTCAGTATGGCCTCCACCATCCTCATTGTGTATCTCTCCACCACCTCCTCCAGAGAGTCCATCTTTACTCCCATCACAGAGCCAGCCTTCTTGACAAGCTTATCCAGCCTCTTTGCCTGCTTTTTCCCTAAACTTCCTCCCCAGCAGACTGCAGCATAAAATAAGACACTTGCCACCACAGACTGATAGAACATCTGCAGCATCTTATTACAGATGTTTAGAGATCTAAGCTTTCTAAGGAAAAAGAGGCGCCTCTGCCCTTTTTTGTAGAGTGCATCTGTGTTAACAGACCAGTCCAACTTGTTATCAAGATGAACACCTAGATATTTATAGGTTGTCACCACCTCAATGTCCACTCCACAAGTGTTGACTGGCTGAAGAGTGGGCTTGGACCTACGGAAATCCATGATCATTTCCTTTGTCTTTGAGGTGTTCAGCATGAGGCAGTTCTGGTGACTCCAGTCACTGAAGGCTTTTATCAAATCCCTATATTCACATTCATACTGTTTTTCACATTATGCAAGTTATTAAAAAAATCCCTAATAACCACCCTAATGGTGCAAGAGGCTTTTTTGTAGAGGACCATCAGGAGGACATGTGTGTAAAATTTCAAGTCAATAGCACACCAAACGTGGTGAAATTCTGTCCGACGGTCTTTGAGATATGCATGTGTGGCATTTATAGCGCCCCCTATGGGCTGAGCTCGAAACGCTTTGGTAGGCAGCTTCTCAGTCACCTTGTGACCCTACCCACCAAGATTGGTGACGATAGGGCAATGGGTGTGGGAGTTATGGCCGATCATTTCTAAGCTCCGCCCATCGCGGAGATTCATTGGTCCGTGGCGGCCATGTTTTTTATCCGACCTGGCTCATTTATAATAGAAATTTGTATTTTCATCCCCCGAGGCTGTATACCAAATTTGGTGTTGATAGAGTCAATCTTTCAAAAGTTCTATTCATTTTACTGTTTTTCACATTATGCAAATTATTGAAAAATCCGTCATAATCACCCTAATGGTCCCAGAGGCTTTTTTGTAGAGGACCATCAGGAGGACATGTGTGTAAAATTTCAAGTCAATAGCACTCATATCTGGGCGGGGAGAGCCATTTGAAGTTCACACGCCATGTAACAGCGCCCCCGTTAGGCCGAATGGGGTCAAATTTTTTGACAAGCATTTGCATGTCATTTATAATCCATGTACCGATTTTCATGTCCCTAGGTCCTTCCAGCTCATCATAAATTCAAAAAACGTAAACAACAGCAGTTAACGACCAACAGGCCACGCCCACTTTCACCAATCAACATGGCACTCAAGATATAAGTTAACAGTCCCCCCTAGAGTATGCATACCAAATTTGGTGAAATTCTGTTCAATGGTCTTTGAGATATGCATGTGTGGCATTTATAGCGCCCCCTATAGGCTGAGCTCAAAACGCTTTGGTAGGCAGCTTCCCAGTCACCTTGTGACCCTACCCACCAAGATTGGTGACGATAGGGCAAGGGGTGTGGGAGTTATGGCCAATCATTTCTAAGCTCCGCCCATCGCGGAGATTCATTGGTCCGTGGCGGCCATATTTTTGATCCGATCTGGCTCATTTATAATAGAAATTTGTATTTTCATCCCCCGAGGCTGTATACCAAATTTGGTGTTGATAGAGTCAATCTTTCAAAAGTTCTATTCATTTTACTGTTTTTCACATTATGCAAATTAGCAAAAAATCTATCATGACGGACTTTAATGGTCCCAGAGGCTTTTTTGTAGAGCACATTGAGCTGGACCTGTGTGTCAAATTTCAAGTCAATCGGACTTACGGTGTGAGGGGCGTGGCCTTCCAAAAAAGTCATTTTTAAGCCTTAATTACAGCGCCACCATCTGGCCAACTGGGCTCATATTTTAATAGAAGTTGATGCACATCATTTCCAATCATTGGGCCAAGTTTCAGCTTTCTGGCCTATTCCAGCTCACGGGAATTTGAGCTCAAGCGGCAGACGACAAATAATAATAATAATAATAATAATAATAAATATAGCCGCAAGCGGCAATCCCCGGGTTCTAACCTGTTGAGGCCCAAACCGGCAACTCCGACCCTCGCCGGCCACGGTCGACGACAGCGCCCGCTCCGTTCCTAAAGGCTCCACGCGATACACACCCATTACCAGGCCCAGATATCTCCAAACCGGGTTTTTGGTCACACATTTGTGACACCCCATATTGGCCGAGTTCAAAATGTTTTGGGAGTCTCATACTTTCAGAACATGCGCTTCAACTGGGAGAAGCAAAGTCTAGTGGCTGTGATATGAAATGAAACCATGAAACGATGAAACAACAAATGAATAGAATATGTTACCGGCGCCAGAGCTAGGGGTCCCTGGCCGGCAGCATAAACCGCTCAGGCGGCGGGCACTGAGCGGCTGAGCTACGGTGTGACTGAGCAACCAATCAATCTGTGGATCCAAACATAGGACACGGTCCCTCGTTAGCTACTGTTGCTTCCGCTAAGCGCCTTTATCGTCTGCGCCCGCTCTTCAAAGTTCACATTCCATATAATCAACATTACAACATACCGCACCAACTACTAGTACTCTCAAGCACACACACACACATTCTTGTTCAACCGACCTCATGGGGACGTGAACGTCCGATCACGAACCACGACAATATAGTAAGTGTTTCACAACTTAAAGCATTCATCTTAACTTCAGTGCTTTAACACATGCTGTTACTCATTTCAACTTAACAAAACTGTATCAACCATACACTTTACCAACCTGTGGATCCAAACATAGGACACGTTCCCTCGTTACCTACTGTCGCTTCCGCTAAGCGCCTCTATTGTCTGCGCCCGCACAGAGCAAGCAGAGCAAGCAGAGCAGAGAATGCTTGGATCCACTGGTCTTGGAGCACCCTCTGCTGGTGCAAACGGTTATTACAAAATGTAAAAAATAAAAGGTTCGAATATTAAAATGAAAAGGGGGGGTGTCCGTTAATAAAAAAACTATATATGTGGCTATTATCACATCCACTACAAATAGAATAGAATAGAATAGAATAAAATAGAATAGAAATGACTTTATTGATCCCAAAGGGAAATTGATTTGTCTTTTAGCTCATCTTCCATTTGCATTAGAATTAAACAGTCTGATGGCTGTGGGTATGAAAGATATACGGTATCTTTCTGTCCTGCACCCAAGAGATAGGAGCCGTCCACCATCCGCTGCTTCTTTGATCCATTAAGGTGTTATGAAGTGGATGATCCGTGTTGTTCAGTATGGCCTCCACCATCCTCATTGTGTATCTCTCCACCACCTCCTCCAGAGAGTCCATCTTTACTCCCATCACAGAGCCAGCCTTCTTGACAAGCTTATCCAGCCTCTTTGCCTGCTTTTTTCCTAAACTTCCTCCCCAGCAGACTGCAGCATAAAATAAAACACTTGCCACCACAGACTGATAGAACATCTGTAGCATCTTATTACAGATGTTTAGAGATCTAAGCTTTCTAAGGAAAAAGAGGCGCCTCTGCCCTTTTTTGTAGAGTGCATCTGTGTTAACAGACCAGTCCAACTTGTTATCAAGATGAACACCTAGATATTTCTAGGTTGTCACCACCTCAATGTCCACTCCACAAGTGTTGACTGGCTGAAGAGTGGGCTTGGACCTACGGAAATCCATGATCATTTCCTTTGTCTTTGAGGTGTTCAGCATGAGGCAGTTCTGGTGACTCCAGTCACTGAAGGCTTTTATCAAATCCCTATATTCACATTCATACTGTTTTTCACATTATGCAAGTTATTAAAAAATCCATAATAACCACCCTAATGGTGCAAGAGTCTTTTTTGTAGAGGACCATCAGGAGGACATGTGTGTAAAATTTCAAGTCAATAGCACACCAAACGTGGTGAAATTCTGTCCAACGGTCTTTGAGATATGCATGTGTGGCATTTATAGCGCCCCCTATGGGCTGAGCTCGAAACGCTTTGGTAGGCAGCTTCCCAGTCACCTTGTGACCCTACCCACCAAGATTGGTGACGATAGGGCAATGGGTGTGGGAGTTATGGCCGATCATTTCTAAGCTCCGCCCATCGCGGAGATTCATTGGTCCGTGGCGGCCATGTTTTTTATCCGACCTGGCTCATTTATAATAGAAATTTGTATTTTCATCCCCCGAGGCCGTATACCAAATTTGGTGTTGATAGAGTCAATCTTTCAAAAGTTCTATTCATTTTACTGTTTTTCACATTATGCAAATTATTGAAAAATCCGTCATAATCACCCTAATGGCCCCAGAGGCTTTTTTGTAGAGGACCATCAGGAGGACATGTGTGTAAAATTTCAAGTCAATAGCACTCATATCTGGGCGGGGAGAGCCATTTGAAGTTCACACGCCATGTAACAGCGCCCCCGTTAGGCCGAATGGGGTCAAATTTTTTGACAAGCATTTGCATGTCATTTATAATCCATGTACCGATTTTCATGTCCCTAGGTCCTTCCAGCTCATCATAAATTCAAAAAACGTAAACAACAGCAGTTAACGACCAACAGGCCACGCCCACTTTCACCAATCAACATGGCACTCAAGATATAAGTTAACAGTCCCCCCTAGAGTATGCATACCAAATTTGGTGAAATTCTGTTCAATGGTCTTTGAGATATGCATGTGTGGCATTTATAGCGCCCCCTATAGGCTGAGCTCAAACGCTTTGGTAGGCAGCTTCCCAGTCCCGTTGTGAACCTACCCACCAAGATTGGTGACGATAGGGCAAGGGGTGTGGGAGTTATGGCCAATCATTTCTAAGCTCCGCCCATCGCGGAGATTCATTGGTCCGTGGCGGCCATGTTTTTTATCCGATCTGGCTCATTTATAATAGAAATTTGTATTTTCATCCCCTGAGGCTGTATACCAAATTTGGTGTTGATAGAGTCAATCTTTCACAAGTTCTATTCATTTTACTGTTTTTCACATTATGCAAATTAGCAAAAAATCTATCATGACGGACTTTAATGGTCCCAGAGGCTTTTTTGTAGAGCACATTGAGCTGGACCTGTGTGTCAAATTTCAAGTCAATCGGACTTACGGTGTGAGGGGCGTGGCCTTCCAAAAAGTCATTTTTAAGCCTTAATTACAGCGCCACCATCTGGCCAACTGGGCTCATATTTTAATAGAAGTTGATGCACATCATTTCCAATCATTGGGCCAAGTTTCAGCTTTCTGGCCTATTCCAGCTCACGGGAATTTGAGCTCAAGCGGCAGACGACAAATAATAATAATAATAATAATAATAATAAACCGGTAGGATTTTAGAAGGGTTCTACCCCTTCGGGGTTAGAACCCTAATAAACCGGTAGGATTTTAGAAGGGTTCTACCCCTTCGGGGTTAGAACCCTAATAAACCGGTAGGATTTTAGAAGGGTTCTACCCCTTCGGGGTTAGAACCCTAATAATAAACCGGTAGGATTTTAGAAGGGTTCTACCCCTTCGGGGTTAGAACCCTAATAATAAACCGGTAGGATTTTAGAAGGGTTCTACCCCTTCGGGGTTAGAACCCTAATAAACCGGTAGGATTTTAGAAGGGTTCTACCCCTTCGGGGTTAGAACCCTAATAATAATAAACCGGTAGGATTTTAGAAGGGTTCTACCCCTTCGGGGTTAGAACCCTAATAATAATAAACCGGTAGGATTTTAGAAGGGTTCTACCCCTTCGGGGTTAGAACCCTAATTATAACCATTTCCAGAACAGGAAATTAGAATTCAACATCTTCCGAACAAGCTAAATATCTATCACCTGAAATGATTTGAAATGAGTGAAATGATTTCTTGCTGCAATCAAGAGCAAAGAGAACATCACCATGGTTATCCACAAATTCATCGTCTTCGCTGACACTATGGATGAGAAAGAAAGAAAACTGGGACTCTCCTCACCCACTGCAGAAGCCATGCACTGAACTTTATTGTAGTGCATGTGTGCTCAGACCCACTGTTGATTAGGGTTACACCAGCATGAGAAATAAAGAAGAACAAACCGCAAGCACAGCCCATATCAGGAACATCGTATGAAGGAGGAGGAGAGGGAGGGAGTTAAAGGACAAAAATGGACAAAGTAAAAGAGGAGGAAGAGAAGGGAGGCACGGTGGCTGTAGAGACACACCAGAGTATTTCAAACTTTTAATTTGCTATCTCAGAGTCTAAAGGTTTTATGAACTCAAAGTGTTAATATTCATCTCCATGATCGTGTGCAGAGTAGCAGGGCAACAAATCCAAACTATTTTCAGAATGATCTTCAGAGACGAGATGAACAAGGAGTCCTGAAACAGATGGTCTGGTCCCCACAGAGCCCTGATCTCAGCGTCACAGAGTCAGTCTGAGATCACATGAAGAGGAGAACACCTTGTGCCAGGTTTTCCAAGATGGTGCAGCAACTTGTGAGCAGGTGTACGAGGTGAACTGGTGTTGGTTTAAAGCATTTGTTTACTGCAATTTGTATAAAGTTTTTTTGTTTTTCATTTTTCATTCTTGATTTGAAGTAAGCTCCAACACCAGCAAAAAAAAATATCCATAAAACAATGAAATTAAAAAAGCTAAAATATACTGACAGACTAAAAGCACAAAGTGCCTCCCTCCCACATGGAAGCAAGAACTGACTGATGTGACTTTGAAAGGCAGAAAACACTGTTTTCTTCCCAGCTCCTTCGCTCTGTGCACTCTCCTAAACCCCCCACTGTTTCCCTTCTCGAGAAAAACACATCATCTGTGTTAGAAAACCCTTTGTCCTCTCTTTCATTTCTCTCTTTCATGATGACAAAATCACCTTTTATTTCGATTCGTGTATGTCTTGAGGAGGTGAGAGGTGAGATAGCACATATTCTCCATTAGAGCTGGTGTGTGCTAAGATCAAAGAGACTGTATCAAATGTGTGATTGTGGTCACAATTTACCCAGAGACATTTATCCACCATTACATTATTACCAGTAGAGGTGACAGGTGTTTATTTTCCATAGAGTAAAAGAATTGCTGAGTTGTGACCTCATTTCATTTTTTTTAAGGGTGTTCGTGCCAATTGTAGCGTTGAGGTGAAGGAATAGTTTAAAACAGATATACTACAGAGAGTGATGTCATACAATGCACTGAGCTCAGTTTGATGTAATTAATCCAATGAGTTTGATCTTCTGGTTAAAAAGTTACATGTGTGAAAACACCTCTGACTTTAACCTGTCAGCGACACTAGAGCTAACACAAACATGGAATTGAGTGTAAAGCATCACGAGAGAGTGTCCACAATCAGGGTGTCAAAGTCTAACTGCCATAGGCTCCCATGGCAGAGGAAGACAAAGGGGAAAAGGTGGAAACACAGCGGGTGCTTATGCAGCTTCGTTCCTTGGCCCCAAGGAAAACAGACATATGTAGGGTGGGCAGATGCCAACACGGCCTCTTTCTGAAAAAGCTCTTTATGTTTGTTTGTGATGATTGATGTTTGTGTCAGGCACTGTGTGGTGTGTCTGTGTGCGTGTGAGTGTCTGTGCAGTGCAGATAAATTTTACCTTTGCCAGAATCGAACAGAGGATCAGCCGAATTCTGAGTGCCAGCCAAATCTGAAGGAATGAAGTTGGTGGTGTGTGTGTGTGTGTGTGAGAGGGAGAGGAGAAGACACACCAGTCAGGAAACTCAGCTGCAATTGCCAGTTCAAAGGGTCCAATTTTGAAACTGAGCTGGTAATTATCTTGAAGGCTTTCCAGGCTGTGTCTGATGAGGGCCGAGGCTCTTTCTCTTTCTGCATCTACCAAATTCATTAATACAGTAAAGCTCCTTCTCGGCTCAGCAACTGACCATTTTATTCAAACTTACAATATCTGCTAAATTAGCACACTCACAGCAAGAGGTCTCTCTCATTCAGAGATTCAGATGCATTCGCTGGTTGAGAAAACACTGCAGTAATTCTTTTACTCAGAATCTGAAGATTAAAGTCAGATTTTGAAAAATCTACTGCTTTAAAAAATCACTGCCCACAGATTTTTAAACCATTAGCACGTATTACTGAAAAGTACTAAAAATATAATATTGCATGCTAAAACATGAGAGATGTGATTCAACCAATTTACAAGCAGAGCATAGCCTTAAAGTTCCTATAGTTTACACTCCAGAGTTTAAAGGACACATATTCTGCCCCTTTTCCACAAATAGTTCCCAGGTGTCTTAAAGACATGTCTGTGACATGCTGTGGTCAAAATACCCCAGGGATCAAACATCACATCTTTTCATTCGCTCAAAACAGCCCTGTTTAGAACGGTCTGTTTCAGTGCCCTGTCCCTTTAAATGCAAATGAACCACTGCTCACCCCACCCCACCCCTTCTACCGGTACTAGTACTCACAGGTAGGAGTGGTATTATGTAAATTCAAAAACTAATGACATCATTGTCTGACAACTGAGGGAGCAGCTTGTAAAACCACATGGACTTCAACCTAGGGAGCAAATTACAGATCTTTTTGTCAATTCTCACATATTGGAGGCTGGAGGGGAGGCAACCACCCAAATGTGTGTTAAAGAGCCTTCAAAAAGTGATATTTTCATAATGTCTCCTTTAATTTTGAAGAGTTGATCCATAAGAAGATACATTTGTGGTTTGTGTGGTTCATGGTGAGGTTGCCAGAGAAAACCCTTACATGGCATATTTTTGTAAACATATTTTTCTCTCGGCCCCACATAGCTCTGCCATCCTCCCAGTGCTCCTAGTCGGCTCTTCTAACTGGGAGTGCACTGATTTATACTGTCTATATGACACATATCCGCATCAAAAACCTCCGACTTTCCCTTTAAAACCAAATTCAATCTCAGTTTAGTTTGACATGTCTTCCCTCAGTAGCTCTCTCTAGTAACAACTGGTTCACTGAAAATTGTTCAGTTGAAAACTGACGGTTTTCCAAGTGATCCTATAAAACTTGACAGATTTTAGATAAACACTCAGAGAAAACAAAGCTCTGCAATGTTTGATAGTGTGTGTGAGTGTGCCTGCCTTTCATAGTGGATGCTGTAGCTCTGTTTCTTCTTTGCTGAAGAAATTATTTTGCAAATAATCCATAGACATGATCTGAGTAAACATGGGACGTGCATTGTAAGAGAAAATGGTTCCACAATATAGAATAGACGCATAAACAGTGTAAAATAGCAGCACCAGTACCAGTAAAGTACCCCTACCTCAACACTGTCCTTATCTACAATACTAGTGTGGATGCACATTGTTACTGGTAACCATCAATTCATCTGCATGGAAACACACAGGTTAATTGACCACAGAGAGGAAGAGGAATTGAGCGGAAGTTATCGGTGACACCCAGCAGAGCAGCCATCTGTGCACAGCCCATCACAGGTAGGGGCTGGGTGGCAATTAAGTTAAGAAGATAACCTCATCATCCTCTCTCTGTGACCATGCATTTTAAATGCTGATATACTGTAGTCGATCATACTGTGCAGCTGTTGGCATTAACTTATGTGTTGTCATCAGGCTGCATGGCAAACATGAAAAAGTGGTCTGGTCATTTAACAGCTCCTTCCTACGCTGTTTCACTGTGTATGGAGGTCTCTGCAAAAACACCTGAAAACACCAGGCACAGACAAAAAAAAAAAAAAATGTTGATAATTTTAGAACTACGAAGATGCTGGAAGGATGGTTTCTCTCAGGTCAAATGAATGAGTGAAGGTCAGTGAGGGTATATGGGCCATATAACTCTGAACAGTATCATGGGGCATTGGTCTCTGCCAACCTCTGGTCCTTGAATTTCAGTGGAGATTGTTCATGTTGGGATGGACTGAACACATTCTTCTCTGTTCCTCATAACTCATTACTTTCCATGTTGATGACCTAAGGAGAGTTTTCCTTATGATATGTTTAATCGTGGCTCTGCTAAGGTCATCTGCACTCTCCTCAGTGTAGAGAACATTGCATTTCTCCAAATGTCCCAAAGTTATCAGAGTGTCTTTTATATACCAGACTGCGTTCAAATGGTCCATAACTCAGTGACAAGTGGAAAACACCAGTGTTGTTTTTCAGTGTCCATCTCCTCCTCTGACGTCTTGCAGATGCTGCTGCTCTCTTGGCCTTTGCTTCCATTCGTCTGCTTTGGATTTTCTTCTGTTTTCTCTTCAAGCTTTCAATTTTTTATTTTGTGGAAACCTTTGCCTCAGTTACTATGTCATGCTCTCTTGTACTGCTGTCAGAATAAGCACGGCAAACAGTGCTTAAAGCTGAAAACAGGCTTCAATCAGAACAAAAGTGAAGTGGAAGTACTGGAAGATGGACAGATGACCACACTGAAACAACTAACCCTAATGACGAGAAACTGAATAAATCAGGTTGTTGATCACATCATGTCAGCTAAGTACAGACCAATCTGAATCTGTAACTTGTAAAGATGGCTAGTTTTCAGATCTTTGCCATTTAAGATCACACCCTGATCCATTACATGAAGGTTTGGGTGTCTGTCACAAGCAGTAAATATCCCTGAAGCTCAACACAATGCAACACATACAAATACACGTGCTCTCTTTTTAATTCCAACCACAGAGGCCCAAAGCCAAGGCCCAGTGACTTTTGTTCCTTTTCTTCCTCTCTCTCTGAGTTTCTCTCACTAAACAAAATAAAAATTGATGAATCAGCTGAGATGCTCTTGTTATTCAAGGCCAGGTTTATCCCTTTTTATATGATGTATGAAATATGATTTTTACATCAGAGTTTGTAAGTTTTGTTGTGGAAGTTTTCAGGTCTGCCTGTTGGGAGTCAAAAACAATACTGGAGAGGTAGCATGCACCAAGATTTATTCTCTATATAGAGATGGAACAGAACATAGCAGCTCAGAGTTGTGCCCCTGACTAGAAGCTGCAGTCCCTTCATATACTCAATCTTATGCCTATGTTTTATTGCACATAGAGAGCTCATCTCATGACCAAGAATAGAAATAGAGATAATCAATCCGGGTGCAATGATCAACAGATGTTTGCCCTACCGGTGATTAAGTATTTATGGTATAGAAACCCTCTTTGTTGTTTACAGGATTTTTACAACACAGTATAGAAAGGTTACCCCGAGTTCATCCTGTTATCCTTACTCACCAAAACTTTTATTATAGTCAGGGTTCAGTAGGTTATCTCTAATCACTTTAACACACAATTTGTGTGATTGTGTTTGGTACCATGTGTGTTTGATGGTATAGTGGACACAGACATTGTTCAAAAGTTCACATTTAAAAGTGACTGAGACATTCAGGAGACACACACTGCCTGCAGTGGACATCCTTGTTATGCTGCTGTGTTTTCGTGTCTTCCATAGGAAAGACAATGGACAAACAACAATGGAATTATTTCAAACATAGTCTTAAACATTGGTGCAAACTGGAATATAAATGCTCAATGTACCTTTTTGCCTGTGGAGCTCCTCACTGTCGACTGGGACTATGCTGCTGTCATTTCATCTTTGATACACTCCTGGCCTTATTGTTGTGGCAGCACAATGACCCGCACAAACATCACATTCTCCTGAACTTTTTGCCCGTCACTGTCGCAATTTGGTGCCAGGTGAGAGTCAACAGTGCATATAAGTTGAAGAAGGAGCAGACAGGCGCTAAAAGACCTGCAGGTACTTTGGCGGAAAATGTGTCCTAGACTGCACTGGGAGAGAACTGATGTCTCACAATGACATCAGCCTATGATGCAAAGTGGCTGCCACCAATCTGATCACTTTAAAAACAGGAGTAAACAACATCCTTAATACAAATTAAAACAAACATATAAACACAATGCTTAAAATGTGAACAAAGAGTTTGATCAAACACTCTGTCCCAGAATTTGAATTAGCACAGTGAGGCCAGGAGGTCATGTGTTGAATCAGTCTGATTCATCTATAATAACAATACATTATTTTTCAGTATTTGATACGTCACACTGTGAAAAGTTTTTCCATCAGTCCATTAAATTCCTGCAGTATCTGAAGGCAGCAGGACACATATGTTGATAACTCTGCAACCTTTGATGTGAGAGGTGCTGCACCAGAACATGGCGCTGTTCCTCATGTCTGCCCACAGTGTTTACTGTCATTAAAATCACGCTGTGATAACCTGGCCATACAGCACACTGGTTCATTATATTTCTGCAGGAGACATCAGATTACTGGAGTTCAGCCAGTCTATGCATCACATCCTCTTTTCTCTCATTCTGATGTATGATGTGAACAAGGTGAATGTATGAAGCAAATCAATGACAACGTAAAACAAAGTAGGGTTAATGGTGAATGCCATCAAAAAGCTGCAACCTTTCCCTCTGCAGATATGAATTTGTGATGCTGTGTATCCACATCGTTTAGTACAATTTCCACGAGAGGGTTCGTCTCATTTAGTGAGTCACAGTTGTAACGTGTCACTGCGACTGGCTCAGCTGTTTCAGAGCAACAAGAGCAGATATGTGACTGGCTGAGAATGTCACCACGCCCACACATTTATATTCCACCTCAGCCAGCGCACGGCGACACCCCCACACAATCTGTGCACCAAAGACGCACTGCTTTGTGTTCGTCTTCAGGCCTCGGCGTGCGTGATAACTGTTTGGAAATATCTGTCTGCTAAGCTTTCAACACCATATAAAATGTGCTTCATACACCTAGTCCTGTAGTGAGGTGAGAATTGAACAGACAGAAGACTCATCCCACTACTAAGCAAAGACAGACAATCAGTGTAGATCCTTGGCAATCAGTTAACAGCAATGCATTCACACACTGATGTACTGATGTTGAAGTGCATTAGAACAATGAAGCCATCACTTGGATTTTGAACAACAGTGTGAGCTACAAAGTCAGTAGCCTTGAGTCACAGATGGAGAGAACTATTCAAAATAGCACAATGATTCTTTATTGTGTTAAACAGTGTTAGTTAATAGTGACCCTGTGGAAACCCAACATGAGTTTTATCCCATTCTGACTCAGCTGCAGTCTGTGCTTGGCCACATGTCACAGAAAAACAAGTGAGGCTGGATGTTTGGAGATCTGAAGCTTTTAAATGCACATCAGGGGGGTAAAAGTCAAAAGCCAAAGTCAAAATGATGATTTTGCTGTTTAGACGTTAGTTTTCTGTATTCAGTGGTTGGTTGGAAAATGTTGTTGGCTAAGTATTCCATGGTTTTGTCCACTAACACAACCAGCTCTTAAGTGTGTGTATAAACCACAGAGGTTTTTAGAACATTTATGAGCCCCAAGCTACAAACTGGTTTGAGGAAAGTTGTTTTGTTTTTTTTCTTTTCTCCCCAGCATGGTGTTGGACTGTTTCTTATCTGTTGTGGTGAGTGTGGCACCCCTGCCAGGGCAACATGCTCCAAAATTATCATACACTAGCGGCCACTTCACAAATGAGCTGGCTACCCAGTGAACATGAGACACCATACATCTATGGGTAGAGCCTCTTTAGTTCACTGGATGTTGTGCAGTTACTCTGTAAAAGCTGAATAATAATCAGAAACATCCAAGGGATGTTGCTGATGTCTTGTAAAATGCTCCAAGAGATCATTATAAGTATCTTTGTCTTTTTATCTCACACCTCAGCATGGATCACAGACAGGTTGTCTGCACTGTTGTTTTTGTACTTAGATATGGACATAACTGCCCATGTGGTTCCTTGCTTGGATGCTGTAATTAACAGTCTAGTTAAAGCCAACAGAAAGCAAAGGTTTAGGGTTAGACAGACAGATCAAAAATTGAGCTGAAGTAGTTGGACACTTTTTGAGCACATTCAATTTCACTAAAATATAATATACACAACAGTGTAGTTGTATATAGTTGCTACATTCATGTGATAGAACTGATGACAACTGTGATAACAGACACACAGCAACTGACTGGTTCCTGGGTGGTTGTGAGCTCATCCACATGGGAGCCCACATATAACTCAAAGTGATTTATATGAAACATATTGAGGTGACCATGCAAGTGAGAAACAGCTGGGTGTTGTATACTGTAGTTCACAGGGCCGAGCAGAGGCCTGTATCACAAAGCAGGATTACCGGCTTAGCGAGGTAACTTCAGGGTTAACCCTGGGTTTCCGGTATCACGAAGCTGGATTCATTCAAATCGAGGTAAGTTACCATGGTAACTTACTCGGGATGATTTCATTCAGGCTATCAATTTGATATATTGATATGATTGTGGCAACAGCTTCTAGCTTTATTGTAGCAGATGAAATGATGTTTATGCTTGGTTTTGATCTGCTCCCAAGTTCTTTTTACTCCTGAAGACTTACATTTGGGGGAATGAGACTGAAATTGTCATACACGTGATTCATCTGTGCAACTCAATGACTGGGATTCATCGCTGTGTTAGGCTAAATGTAGACTACTTGACCCATTGATGTGTAATTTACGCATTTATGCAATCTGCAATCTGTTGCCATGCCATCTGTCACCTCTTGGAGGTGGCCACAGTGTTGGATTTCTCCATTAGAGTCATTTTTTCTTCCTTATATTTTGATAAAATGAGCCTTTACTCACCGCTGGAGAAAAAGGGTATGGTGTTCGCTTACACCACTACATTGGCGCTCATGATTGTGATTGTGATCTGCTGCCTTGGAACCTGCCCTTTATACATGCACGTTCACCGAATCACAATAAGACAGACCTGGGTTGAGTTATCGAGTTGATAAACAGGGTCGTGATACCGCTTATCCAGATTGCCACTGCTGTGGATAGGTTCAGCTGGATAGGTTGGGAATAACCCTGGGTAAGTTGAGCTCGCTTCATGATACAGGCCTCAGGTGCCCCACATACAGAGGCTGTTGTCCTCACTGCAGCAGCCCTGGTTCAATTCCCCCAGCGGCCCTTTGCTGCATGTCATTTTCCCTCTCTGTCTCCCCACTGTCTCTCTCTGACTGTCCTATCAATTAAAAGCATAAAAGCCCCCAAAAATATTTAATTAACAACAACAAGTCAGTGAAATATCAGAGGTTAACTGCTAAGCTAAAGTAACTTCCATATAAATCCATGTGTGTTGCTCAAAAGCAGACTTAATCAGCAAAACCTCAGGGTATTCAACATGAGATACAAACTCTCTAAAACACAAAGACCAGTAGGTCACAAAAACACAAAGAAAGACCTCAGAATTCAGTTTCCTTCAAATTCCGATTAACTGATGAAACAAAAGTCAGCCCCAGTTCATATGAAAGATGGAAGAGTGGAGGAATCGAGAACAATTCATGACTGAAAGCCATGACCCTCTTCTGTCAAACGTGTGGCACCAAAGGAACTTGTGGTCTCTGACAAGAGACCTGACAAGAGACCACAAGAGACCACAATTCTCTGACAAGAGACCACAAGAGACACCTTGTGGTCTCTCTGACAAAAGACCACAAGTAAAGAGATGCAGGAACTTTCTGTTCTGAGATTCAGAAGAGGTGGAATATTTCTGACTGAGGCTCAGTCCAACTGCTGAGGATCAGAGTGAAGACAGACAAACTGAGTGTCTGCTGATGTCTGGTGATGGAGGAGAAAAATACACTTTTAATATTAAATTGTTAAATATTATAACTTTCTCTGATTTTAAGTTCAATTATTTTTGAACTTTTCAGGGGATAGTTTGGACTTTTTGGAATGAGGGTTGTATGAGGTGGTCATGCAGAGGTGGAGTGAAACATGGTGTAGAATCAGATGAGCGTGCTGTCAGTTAGAGGAGATGCCTGGAAGCACCAGCTCACTTCCAGAGTGATGAGCTGCTTTGCACAGCCAGCAGAAAAAAAAAAAAAAAAAAAAAAAAAAAAAAAATATATATATATATATATATATATATATATATATATATATATAAAAGATGGTCCATGAAGATACCCACTGAAAAAAATCTAATATCTGTTTATAGAATAGTATTTGGCTTCATGTCTGTCAAAACAGCACTTTCCCTTGGCGCTAGATCTGTTGAAGTACTGAACTACCGTGTCTATGGAGCACACTGCTGCAGGTCAGCTGAGTGAACCAGAAAGAGCTAAACTTAACTCCTCTAAAATATTGTGAAGATGGTGCATGTATATGTTTTATACGGCAGTAAAACAAACCAGTATCCTAGGCTGCACTCAGAGGCATTGACCTAAAACACTCAATTTACAGCACTGATGCAACTCCATGTTTCCTGAGGAAGATCATGTGGCACAAGATAGGTTGTAAAGAGCTATTTGACTGATTCTTTTGTGTTTCATGCACAGTGGGCCATATGATTGCAGCACATTTCCAATTTAGTTTAACGAGGCAAGCATATCTTTTGTTTGTGTTTATCATAGGGATTTTGCCCTGCTAGCTATTAGCATTCATAACTAAATAAGATTTTATGTGCAACATTTCTTTCATGTGTGTTTTTTTTTCCAACATTAAACACAGGACGTGCTCTCTGCAGCCTTAAACCCCAACCCTGAGAAGGTTGCAGGAAAGAGCCATCAGACCTTCTTAACAGCATCACACATTAAGCTTGTTCTCACCAGCTGACCAGATACTTTGCATTTCCTTCTGTTAGGTCAGAGGTACTGAAATGGGTCTGCAGTTCAAAATGTATGAGAGTGTGATGTCATACACTCATTTAACAAGTTGTCATTTAACAAACTGGGCAAAATCAAATATTTTGACTTTTCCACAAAGTTCACTTTGTCTCTTCATCTCTTCTAAGTAACCTATCTCTCATACATGTTAAAGACTCATCTATTAAAGCAATTACTCATCACAGTAATTATGCTGTTACATTAGCTTTTTATCTTGATGTTCACACAGAACTTCTCACCCTGTGTGTTTCCAGCCCTTGACTGAAGCACTTGAACAACAAGAGACAGGCACGTCATCAATGACACTTGACATAATGAGCAATTCAGAGTTGGCACCTGCCGATGAAGAAGCTCACAATGACTTTTTTACAGCCACCAGCAAATCTACAGCTACACACACACATCCAGCTCAGGTTTAGAAGCTGCAGCAGCTCAGACAAGCTGATGAATTGTTTGTGAAGAGGTGAATTGTGAATGAGCCCCTCATAGAACTATTTCAAAATTGTATGAAATCTTCAGCTGAAGATAAAACTGTGTAGCTGAGCACAGTGGAGTGTGACAGACTTGCCCTGATGTCAGAACAACCTGTTTTTAGCAGCTGTTAATTTCACTGACACAACTAAGACAAAAAGGATGCAGAAGTTTTACCTGTGGTTAATGAAGCCTGCACAGAGAAGGACCAGGCTGATTATAAGTATAGCATTTTACAGCCATCAGAGTTTTGTGTATGTATGTATGTACACACACACACACACACACACACACACACACACATACATACAGGAAATATAAAGGAAATGCAGTCATTCTACCGCATACTTAAAATTATGAATAATTTTAATCATGTACTTTTCCATGAAAGTAACATTCTGCAAACAGTTAAAGTAATAGCTATATACGGTCAAAATCTCACAGAGTTATGAGTAGGATGGATGACATACCTTACTGTGGCCAGAGTCATAGCGAGTGGACTGACGCAAGGTGACCGTCTGTGAGTTACGTCTGCATGTAGTCCAGTCCACCCCCTTAGTAGTCATTACTCTTTGCAGTAATGTCCTGCCCACTGTGCCATCTGATCACATCACATCACAAGTAATAGCCTGTCATACTGATGTCTGCTGTTTACACAGATGCAAACAGGACATTAGACATCACTGAAGCTGTAAGAAACATCACCAATGCCCACACTTTAGTTACAGCAGCACATTCGGATGAACAAGTTCATCTGTACAAAACACTCTGAGGTAAAAAGACACTGGCGCTAACTGCTAAGCTAAAGTAACTTCCATCTAAACAAGTACTGAACAGTTTTAGCCTCTAAAGGCAGCCGAGAGTTCTGGATGCTGGCTGCTTAGCCAACACAGCTGGACCGCAAAGAAATTACCTCATGGATTTAGGAGGTAAGATACAGGAGCTCATGCACATAAATAATTTTGCAAGTTTACTTTGGTTTGCGACCTTAGGTGACAAAGTCAAACTGGCTTTGACTCAGATTTCACAGCTGAGACCAGGCCTGGAGTGGATCATCGGGAGGGCCAGGACAATTCCCGGTGGGCTGGTCTGATTTTTGGGTCGCCAGGGCTGGTGTTCAGGTTTTTTTTTTTTGGGTCGGTGTTCAGTCAGTGAAACATCACGTATGCTGCTACCGCTGCTCCTGGGCTGCCTCCACATATAAAAGACTATAAATAAAGTTATAGGATTTAATTATAGCCTATGATGTGACGCCATATAACTTTGTCTTGTAGTGACTGGCGGTGAGATCCTGCACCACGCACCAGCCATAACACTGGGCTGGACCCACCTGAGCTCCATCTCCTTCAGTATTATAACATCATACCACGACAGTAGACTGGTGGCCTAAATGTCACAATGAATGTGAATGTGTTGCGTATGAGCAGTAAACACATCTCTAAAGGCGCTAACAGCATCGTTGGCCATCGGAACATCATTGTGCTCTGTGGTCAGTGGAAGGTTTCTCCGTAATGAGTGTAGTAAGGTCATCATTGTGCTCTGTGGTTAGTTTAAGGTCACTGCCCCACCCCACCCCTCCACACACACGCACAAGATAAAGTCTTTTTTTGTGTCCCCCCTTTATTAGGAAAAGTATTGAAAAGTATACCACACACACAACCAGTTTGTTGGGTGAAAATGAGTCCCACTCTGGCTCTGGCTGAGACACATGTTTTGCACTAACCTTGACAAAGGCTGCTGATTCATACATGACTATATAAAATTCTCTGCTCCAACTGTGCACACTACATCCCCTCAGGAGAGTGATGTACATGCAGACACTCTCTAACACTTACTTCAGAATCAGAGTAATGCCTTTACTTAACCTGAACCCAGTCATACATCATAGTCAGTTATTGCAGCAGTTAATATTTCTCCTTGCGTAGATATAACACAGGTGTTATCTTAGATGCTGAACTAAGACAAGAATCAGTGAAAAGATGATTTGCTCATAATTAACTTGCTTCATTACCCAGAGCTTCATCAGTGGGGCTGATAAATCACAATCAAAGGATCTTAAATGGACAGTAACAGTGGGAGACAATGGATGTCACCTGCCTCCTTGTCTCAGACATTCACAGACAGACATTTAAAAGAGACCATTGCAACTGCAACTAATAATAATCACTTACTTTCCAGTGGCTTAATTTAAACAGTGTTAGTGGTGACTGACTGTCAGATCTTTCCCTCTGGGCCAACAAAGTATCAGTCTGTTGGCCTTTGGATATTACTCCTGATTCCTGCTGCCTGTGAAGATAACACAGAGTCACTGCTGCAGTTGAATCACAGAGCCTCTCTGCCTGTTCATTTCAATCATTGCTTTTCATTTTGTTTTTAGATACTTAGGGCCTGATTTACTAAAGGTTTGCGTGTGTAAAAACGTGTGCAAACTTGATTTCACGCACAAACACATGTTGAAGCTGATCTACTAACTGGGTGCATCGAGGATTGTGTCTCTCAAATGGGCAAAATTGCACGTGCAATCCATTTAGAGTGTTTGCCTTGATGAATATGCAAATATGGGCGCTTCTGCCAGAGCACGCAAAATAGTGGGAGGACTAGATGCAAATAGATTTATTTAGTGCACGCAATGTGATCTACTAAACCTGAATCAGATTGCAGTGGCAGTTTTTGCATCTTTATTAAGCATGTTTGAAAGTCAAGTCTTAACTGGTACAGCTTTTGTGCACAAAGGCTGCGGTCATTGATTTAATACCTGCCTGAGCAGAAGTTCTTATATCTCTGTATTTCCTTGTGTCTGGGTCGGTCCAGAGAACTGTAGCAGTTTTCCAGGTGTGTTAAAAGTCCATTAAGCGCCGTTACGCACACCGCATATCTTTCCTCTAGTGCAGGGGTGGGGAACCATGTGCCATGGAGAGCCATGTGTATGCAGGTTTTCCCTTCAACCAAAGACTTCAACAGGTGATTCCACTGATTAACACACCTCTGTGGCTGAAGGTGTGTTAATTAGTGAAATCACCTGTTGAAGTTTACCTGTAGCAGGTTACTCTTAGTAGATCACCCGTTTTGCAACAAAATGCACAAAATTTTAGTGGGAGCATGCAATCTAGCGCCCCCTATCTGGGATCTTAGTAAATCAGGCCCTTAGTATCTCCAAATAATTTAATACAGGAACACGGCTGATTTGGTTTGGTTCTTTTAGTGTAGGAATGCAGACATAGCATCAATGCAGTTATCTGAGTGAGTTAGATAAACTGTTATTCAGATGCGGATGTTATGTAGTATAATGATGCCAATTATCTACTTTAATTCAATACCTTTGGTATCATCCTCTTGTAGCCTGAATGGTAATGAAAAATATCCTGACACGTCTGTGTCTTTCTCTTTGGACTTTTGTGTCTTTTTTGTGTTTGACAATATAACAGCTGGAGATCGCTCAGTAATTAGAAAAGACATGGGAGTCTCACTTTCTACTTTTTGGGACCTTTCAAAGAATAAGTAGTCACTCATCACACATCACATATTAAAATAAAAAGCCCAAGAGAAATGGAAAGAAAACCACAAGATGACTGAACTGAATAACAATAGAAATCCATTAGTTAGAGGCCAGGAAGCAGTGAACTGAGCCATTCTGAAATTAATCCTTCTGAAATGAGCCACTGGTGAACCCATGGATAGATTACTGAGAGGGCCACTGGTTGAAGGCCCTGTGAGGGACCAAGAGGTCGGGCCGGCCTCTGAGTTTGTCACTACAAGAGATGGAAAGTGACACTGCAGAATCAAAGGCCTTTAAAGACACACAGAAAAAAATATAAGACAGCCACAGAGAAGTCTATCCTGTAGGATTCCTGGATTTGACCCTGATGGCCTGGGTTTGACTCTTGGTATGGGGACTCTTTCTTTCAAGAGTTTCCTTTGGAATTAGAAAAGTTCTATCTTTACCTTATGTTGACCACAGAGAGGCATAAACTGAGAACAAAGAAAATACAACTTGAAAAGGATGGAGGTGGTCACAGAAAGATGCAAATCAACACAACATGACTACAAAATAACTCAGCTGTGGTTTGTGGTGTCTCTGTCTGGAAGTCTTGCATCTATGTATAACTAGGAGTGGGGGTCTGCTGCTCCAAAATCTAAACACTCAGTTGAACATGAAACCTATAGTACTGATAGAAGTCTTCATAATGAAGATATAGACAAGCAAACAGACCACTGTTTATCAGATCACTGTTGGTTTATGCCAAGGCCAGTAATAGGAAGAACCTTGGGAAACAGATATTCTCTGTGGCACACGTTCTTTGTTTCACTGCTGGTGAATGAAACAAAATAAGAGCAGAGACAAGATCAAGAGTTGCGATTGCAGATCACATCCTCTGTTGTTCAAGGATGATTTTACACTTGAGATCAAATGATTTTCCCACTTCATTCACTTTATTTAGTTTAATCCTTTTCCACAGAATTAGCCGTCATCCAGTCTGTCTGCTTGTAACACTGAACATTTGTGTTTATTTTCTTTAAACTGCTATTTATTTTGAAACTAACTCCCTCTTGGGCATGTCCCAGGGAGCATTTTTGGATCAGGATCCAATTAAGACCAGCAACCATGGCATGTCACAGCATGTAAGAGCAAGAACGAATGGCTGTGCCCTGAAAACAAAAGCTTTTCAGCTATCTAATTTTCAAACATTTTTTTGCATGTCATTACACTTGTTCTCCAAAATGCAATTTCCCTTCATTCTGTTATTGTGCTGATGTTCAAAGTCTTACAATAATAATAATAAATACTTGGTATTATGGAGCAGTTTCGACATGGGCCATGGGTGCAGATTAGCAGATTAGCTTTTAAGTCAAATTTGTCCCCAATGTAAATTTAAACATTAAACTGGGACCTATACTATGAAGCAGGTTCAACATGCCCAGTATATATTCCAGTTACCTGGCTTCACTTAGCCTAACAATCACAATCACACTACTAAAACGGTCACATGACGGTGGTTATCAACTCGGTAAGTCACCCGAGGGTTCCCAACATAGGTATGAGTGTGTTCATATGAAAGGGGCGGTGTTTGCAGCATCTGGCCAATCACAAACATGAACATGTCTGGTAGTAGTAGCAGCAGCAGAGCAGCATATTTCACTGATAAGGAGCAGACAATAATTCTCCAGCAATGTGAAGAGCTGAAACATCAAATCCAGCCAAAAAGCAACAGTTGCTGCAGCAAAGTGCAGAAAGGAGTGAAAATCACTGCTCCATCATTGTGTCTCACAGGGTTCCTTTATTGCCGCTGTATATAACAAAATAGGAATGCATGACTTTATATAATTTGGTCTTTTGCCCAGATGTAGTTTTGTGGTGTCTATTACAATTTTAGCCTATTCTTTCAGCTCCAATCCCGGTGGTGTGAAATGGACTTGGGAACAGGTAAAAAACAAAAATAAAAACATCATTCAAAGCAGAAAGTTGGCTCTGTGAGAGCATGCAACACTTAATAGATGGTGTTACATCAGCATCGCCCTCCTGTGTATATATAATGTATATAAGATGCTGTTAGTGGGACAGTGTCACTCTCCACATACGGTTCAATCAGCTGACAGAAGTTTGTCAGTCCCTCCGACCAAAATGTAGATCTCTTCATCTGAAAATGCCAGGGGGTTTTGACTGAACACTATTGCGCTTCAGAGGGATTCTCTCACTGTCCACGCTCCAAGTTTTTTTAAATTTATTTATTTTTTTTATATTGAAACATTTTGTATAATATTTACATACCTAACAACGGTGATGCCATTTTCTATGAGACTTGATTGGTCAGGAGGCGGAGCTTTTATACCCAGTGATCTCAATCTCAGGCATAACCTGCTCCAGACCAGGTTAGCCGCTCATCTTAAGTTACCATGGAGACGTATCCCGGTAAGAAGTGAACCACTGTTGAAGTATGGAAATCCCAGAGTTAAACCTGAAATTACCTCGCCAAGCCAAAATCCTGCATCGTAGAATAGGCACCAGATCTTATCCTGCATCTTCATTGATCTAAAGTAGTCAGCCATGTTTTACGTCTGTTCATTGACCACTTGTGATTAGAGCTTATCGCCTGCTATATATGCAAATACACAGGTATTTGTTGTTTTTAGTGAGTTGACAGATGGATTACTTTTTAATGTGCTTGAATGTGAGGGAGTTGTCAGATATTTTTGGTGATGACACTATGTTGGAACAAATGAGACCATGTCATTGTGGCCAAAACTGCAAACACCAGCGGCCCAGGCCACTTCTTGATGTTGTCTAAAGTGATCAGAGCTCCTCAATATGCCTCGAGTGTGTTCATACACGTACTAACATCTGATGGATTATGCAAGACAGATACAAATACCAGGTCTCAACAGGGCCAATTACAAGAGTTACAAGATGCTCATTGTGTTGGTGAGTGCAGAAAGCATAGAGAGCAGGGTTCACATCCAGCTAATAAAAAAAGGTAAAAAAAAAAACCAAACAAACAAAACACTTTTGTCAGGAGTCTAAACAGAACTAGACTGTCAGTTATTTTGTAAAAAACAAATATGTATTGCTACTGATATGTTAAGTATCAATATATGATTAAGTTGCTGAATATGTAAGTGAAAAGCTAGGCAAACATAGTATGAGTCAAAGTGGAGTTTGGTGTGAAGTAGCATGTGATCGTGTTTTTGGATCAAGGTATTGTCCTCTTCCGACGTCACCGTCTGTTATCTCACTCATTTGCATGACCCAAGGCTGAGACCATAGATGAGGGTTGGAACTGGAGCTTTGGCCTCCAGCTCAACTCTCCCTTCACCACAATGGTCTGGCACAGCACCCGCATTACTGCTTACCCTGTCCTGATCCATATGTCGATTTCTTGCTCCATCTTTTCCTCACTCAAGAATAAGACCCAGAGATACTTGAACTCCTGCACTTCAAGAAACAACTCACCCCAATCCTGGAGGGAGCAGTGGCCCATCATTTTCTCTTCCTCCTCTCCACGGCTACACCTTGTGATACTGACCACAAATAACAAATGAACAACTGAACTGTCAAGCTTAGTTAAGCTATATGTCAAATAATGGATGGAAAGAAACTCCCAAAAGTATGTCACATGAGTTTCTATGTTCACCTCACTCATATGAAAATGAATTAAAAGAGTCCATGAAACTCAACACACCTCATTAACTATATTGCAAAAGTCACACATCAAACCCAACAAAAGGTGAGCACAGACGATGAGGTAAAAAGAACACAGTTACATAAAAATCCATATTACATTTACCATTCACAGTCTCAGAAAATGTCAACAGGTAAACACAAGATGGCCAAAATGGGTGGGGTACATTTCTATGCATTTGGGCCTATCATCCTCACCTGAACGGCATTTTGGTCATTTCAAACAGATGTTTTACATACAAAAACTTATGTTTTTGTATGGAGAAGGAAAATAGAGTATTTACCAAGACACTGGCAAGCCATCTTGGCAGCATAGCATGTTGCTGTTGGCCAGCAGATCTGAAAAAGACACTATATCTGAATGGCCCCTTACAACACAAAGTATGATGGTAGTCATGGACATTGTAAATGCAGATCAGACTGTTGCCAAAGAACAGTATGCCTTGGTAGTTCTATAAAATGCCATTATTGGTCAATGCATTTTTAAAAGTTAAAAGTATATCTCCACCTGCTGGTGTGGCATGCAGTCCATAGTGTTTTTATGGTATTTTTGCATATGAACAGAGATTTTTTTAAAAATATGCTGATGTGGATATGATTTTTTTTTTTTTTTTTTTTTAATGGAGGATGGAAAAACTCCGCAAACGTACCCCGGTACATGTGAACTAGGCCTCAGACTCACCCTAACTGACAGCCACACTGACACTAAAATCAACTGAACATCACATCTCCACAAACAGATGGGAAAACAACGCAGGCAGACTGTAGTAAAATATACACTTCATATCCCGTAAAATGTAATAATCTAATTAAATGTGATGTGAAGCACACTGTTTGCTGAAAAGTATTGGTGTCACGGGAGGATTTTCAATAGGACCCAAAATGCAGACAAACAGGCACTAAGAGCAAAGTTATGAATTATTGACTCTCACGAAAGAACACGCTGAACACAGGAGCTGGCAGGAACGCACAGATAACACTGAGAACGAACGCAGACGAACCACAGGTCGATGGGAAAACACTGAGGTAAAATACACAAGGGAGGAATGAGACACAGGTGGAGCAATCAAACAAAGCTGAGAGGGGAGAGCACAGGAAGACAGCAATTTCAAAATAAAAGCGGACATTCACTGGAAACATAAAGGGCTAACTGTGACAACTGGTTTTGTACAGAAGCTCACAGACAGCTGTTGTCTAACTGTTCACTAAATCACATATTTATCCATCTTATCTTCTCAGACTAACGAGATATATTTTAACTCACATTATATCTAATCTTCCAAAATGACTTGCTATCAGACATAAAGACACTACAGACACAGGGCCAGCAGTAAATTAACAAAAAGATGCAACGGCTGAAGCTCTGGTTGGATGATGCTCACATCTTTGAAAACAAAGCACATTTCCAAGCAGACTGGCGACACATTTGGCGTCTTAACAGTCACTTCCTCACCTCCCTGAGTGAGTGTTTGTAGGAAAATTGAGATGTGTGAGGTGATGTCATGACATAAATCTACTGTGGCTCTGTAGCTTGTGGAAAAGCAAACCGGCTCTAAGAGGATTCATTTTTTTGTGACAATATCTTAAGATTCTTCATACATCAGAAGTGTTTGTTCAGATGTTTAAAATACTTGGTGCTAGTCTTGGCTTTTTCAGGTGCTTGGCTTTCTTTAGTGACCTTGATGGAATACCTTCCTGCTGCTCTCATGGTTTATGATTCTGTTTCTAGTTTTTTGCTTTTTGTTTTATTTTGATGGGTTGTGTGTCTTGTTCTTCCCGTGGCCTTCCTCCTGTGTTTACCTAATGTGTGTCACCCATAGATAATATGGTAGATAATGATGGATAAGAAAACTAAATGACTCACCTCACGCTGCTGCCCAATGACACAGCGTCGCCACACAGTGGCTATCTTGGTGCAGGCAACTCGCTCTCTCAGAGCATTAAGCCTATGGTGCATGTTGTACTATAATAACCAGAACTTGCTCAGTTTTTGTCCAATTTTCAGACGCTTTGGTTTGTTATAAACGTCAGATGGAAGTTATGATACTGCATACTTAAAATTACGAATGATCATAAATCATGTACTTTTCTATGAAAGTAACATTATAGTAACATTATTCAAATAGCTAAAGTGATATCTCTATACAGACAAACTTTCACAGAGTTAAGAGTTTTTTTTAGTGCAGACGACTGGATCACCATCTACTGCAGCCACAGTCAGAGCAAGTTGCCTGACCCAATATGGCCACCTTTGAGTTACATCTACACATAGTCCGATCCACCCCTTTGGTGTTGCCTGTGTATGACTGCTCCACCTGTCTCTCTCATTTCTCTCTTGAGTATTTAACCTCACCTTTCACCTTTTGTTGGCTCATTCTGTGTCTGCTGCCTGTGCTTGTGGTTACCTGAACCTGAACAATTGTGAAATCAAATGAAATGCACATGCACATGGAAGGCCGATCATGAATCATCTGCCTGAGTAAACTTAGCCTGGATTTGTGTGCAGGCCAGCACACCAATCACATTAGGGAAATCAATAACATAAAAGTGGGGTAATGAGTGTCCTACTCACTTGACTCTAGCGTAACACATCTTTTGTATCTGTAATGCTTTTTACCAGCATTTTTGTTGAAGTCCTCTTTGATAAAGCACATCCCTTTGTGGCTAGGGAAAGTAAAGTTGTTACAAAGATTTTAGTGCCAAGCACATATTTGTGATGGTTCAGCAAATAGTGCATTCGTTCAAATGCTCCACATCTCCAGCAGGGCACAAGAACATGGCACTCACAAAAAATGCATAATGCCTCACAGAC